>VSWD01000010.1:41078989-42533364 GCA_033119305.1 Pinctada imbricata
CAAAGTGACCTCCATATGGCACCCTTGCATTGTAGGCAACATAAAAGTTGTCCCTTCTTCAACATACTTTTTTTTAAGCTTGGATGTTGCCACTATGTGCCTGGCTGTGTGTTTACTTCTGTTCCTTTTGTTCACATCGGCATTATACACTATGAAAGTCCGTAGAAGCTCCACATCGTCTTTCTACAAAATTGAAAATAAATTATCAACTTCTGTGTGAGTAGAGGTAAAGTGAGTCTGAACTTGCACTAAAACTTATCAATTTTTTTTTCTTGCAAATTGCTTATACATGTATTACTGAAAATCAAAGACGTCCCTAAACAAACCTCACCCCCTTCATCCCCTATCCCCTTTGACTTTGTCTATACTTAAACAAACCTGAAGTGTAACAACAAAAGAAGCTTTATGAGGAATAAAAAATAATCTGGAAACTTCTAAAAATTAAAAAAAATAATCCAATAAGTGCAACACTCACTTCCACCACTAGATGTAACGGAGTGTCACCATTCTCGTTGGCTATAGAAGGATCGGCACCATGGACTAGTAATCCTATAACACAGTCCCTCCTGTCCAACTTAAGCATGGTATGTAACGGGGTGTTACCTGCCAGATTACGCACGTCCAAGTCTGCTTTGTATGATATTAATAGGTCTAACATCTGAAACAAAGGGGTACTCAATTTAATTTACTCTGTTACTTAGGCCATACCAAATTAATTAAATGTTCTTTGGAATTTCTTGTGAAAAAAAGGGTGTGAGCGAGCGAAAATATAATTTTAATTTTTTTTTTTAAAGTATTGCAGTTTTTAAGGTGCTAGCGAGTGAAATAATTTTATTTTTGATATAGGTTACCCCAGTAATACATTTCTGATGTTTTTCATACTCAAAAAGGAATCCCAATAGAAATCTGATGACTACTGCCCTGTTCACAAAATCCAGAGCACCCTGTTTTGGCGATTTATTCTGTCATCTGAAGAATTTTCCTATAAATTACAGTTTCCGGGAATTGACCTCCTTTAGTCGTAACTGGAAATTAACTTCAACGTACCCTATCAGCTACCTTCAAACCGCAATATGAAAAATAAAATGTCTACGGGAAATTTCCATGTTAATTTCAAGCCGCCGCCATATTGCTCTCCATGTCAACAATGGTAAACAGTGACGTCAAAGCTCCTGATGTCACACATTTTCAGCGATTTTACTATAGAAAATCCCCCTAGACTTTTTATTTTCCGTCCTATTTCTAACTTAATTGACGTACAGCAAAAACAATGGTATTTTCTGTTACGACTAAAGGAGTACTATAAAATTGATATCTTTTTGGAAGATGACAGTATTCTATTTTAGAGAAAACCGGGTAAACAGGGTGCTCTGGATTTAGTGAACAGGACAGTAGGAATCCTGGGATATAGCTGTACGGAAAAGATTTTCGAACATTCCCCCTCCTTGACTTTCGATGCCATGTATATGGGACAACAAATTTGCTCCCAACTTTTTTCAAACACAAGAAGTATAATTTTCTTCGAAAATTGCACAATTTGAGACTTCTAGAAGCTTTAAGATTTGCAGAAATCAGAACCGAACCTAAAAAAATCATTTACCTTTCTACTTTTAGCCCAGTGTACTGGGGTGCCTCCATATTTTCCATCTCTTGCTGTTAACTGCTCTGGGAACTTTTTAATTATCTCCTCTACACTCCTGATAAAGTTTTAGAAGAAAATGATATAGCATAATTATCATGTGTACTTAAAATAGGTCAAAAGATGTAACTGGAAAGGCAATCTGATCATTTACATGTATCCACTACATAAAATTAATCTTTTATGATTTTATAAAATTGTACAACCTATTTAATGATTTGTTGACAAATTGTCCCTCACAGACTGCAATATTGTACTGTACAGTAATATACCTAAATTCACTTCAAAATAGTGTAAAATTTTGCTGACTTAAATACAAATTATACATTTGCATGTATTTAAAGAATTGGACCCAAAACATTTGTATCAGTGCACATTGATGAAGATCCCTATCTAAATTTCTGATGGTACCTTTATCGTCTGAAAAGATGTAAATATGTTTCGTTAAAAATTGTGTTTGGGTTTAGAATTATGGGCAAAATTAATCACCAAACACATAGGACTTTCAACATACATGATTCCATCCGAAGGCAAAGACACAAAATTTTTTTCATATAACATGTACATAAACTTACTTTTCATCTTCAATGTCCAAAGGACTATGTGTAGGTAGTATGTCATGTACCATTTTGACAGATTTTGCTACGGCATGTTCAAGTAAATTGTGTATGACACAAGGCCACACCAACTTTTTTCTTTGTTAAGCGTCAGCGGGCGGGTAGATTTTCAGGGTATTGTTTGCAAAAAAACAAACAGTTGTTTTCCATATTTTTCCATCACTTTTCGCTTATTTTTCAAAACAGTAGTCTTGAGAATTAACGTGGGTATTTAGTCCATACCATGAGATCCTACTCTCTTGGATATTTCTTCTGTTTTCTTTAGATATTAGCGTTGTAAAATCGGAAAAATTTTACTATCGATTATCAAAAAGTATCAGAGGAGTAAAATCGATAGCACTATCGGAATAATCCGCCTTTTTTCTTGTTTAAAACTGTTGTATGCTTCGTATCTTTTCAGAAGGAGAATACTCAGTGCTTGTGATTTAAGAATCTGATTTTTATTTAAAATCATGGAAATTAAATGTTGAACATTCCTTGTTCTTAATGGACATTTTTCATGCTCGCTGACATCGGACAACGCCTTTCAAAAGGACTTTGTCACAAACGTAAAATATAAATTCTATTCCAATGAACTTAAGAGTCCTCTGCATGAAGAATTTATTTGTTTTCATTTGTATAAATACATATAAAAGTTGTCCATTGTCATTTCGTCCATGTGTGTTCAGATTTAACATTTCTAATCGCGCCTGATTTCTTTTATATGACCCCTAAAGTGCGAAGTCCGAAGTGCGTTATTACTTGAGAAATGTCCAATATGAACAAAGCCATTTATGAGGACAAAGTCCAAACCCTATTGTTTTCATTTTATCTTATGTATATATACACAACTCGCTTCACGTAATTTCAACAGCGACAATCTATTTTCAAAACCAGTATCGATAGTCGGTGACTTTCAAGTTTCAGCAACAATAGTGGCGACATCTGCGACTATGGTTACAACACTATTAGATAGGTTTCAAAAGCATGATCTGAACCTTAACAAAGAAAAAAACAGGTAAGAAGCATATTTTTTTTTTCATATCATAGAATGGTATCTTTTTTTCGATACGAGAGACTTACTTTTCATCCTCATTATCCACTGCACTATGTATAGGGAGTATGTCATGTGCCGTTATGGCTGGTTCTGCTCCATTCTCCAGTAAATTGTGTACGACATCTGGTAAACTCTTTTTACATGCTATGCTTAGTGCAGTAAAGCCTTCATTGTTTAGCCAGTTGATCACGTTTACTTTGTCGTTGTCTACTAGAATCTGGAAGATTAGATTTTATATGTTACAGGAGAAAAGGTCAGTCTTTCTTCTTTTTCTAATGAATGAATCATTTTTGTGTTAATACATGTATATGTTTCTTACTTTCCAGTTTTATCTAATTTCATCTAATATACCTAAAATGAAAAATTAAAATTGAAAGTTAACATATCAGTTTAATAATAATAAGTCAATGAAATTTAAATTATAAACCAAATTTATATCAATCTTTTCTTACTTCAGTCATCTTCCATCCAAAATCTTATTTGCAGATAATCCAGTGAGACAGCCAGGCACTGGACATCACAAAATTCGGCAATTTTTTCATCGAGATGTCATAGTAGAAAACATGACAACACATCTGGATGTATTTCAAAAGATGGCAAAATCAAATATGACAACACAATAATTTTTTTTGCCAAATAATGTGATGTACAGGGTCTTTGCATATACATGTAAATCTAGGTTTAAAATGGTCACAACTCTTAACTGGAAAATGGACTATTTATCAGTCACCAGAAAGAGAATTCTGGTTGCTCCCACACATAGTCATGCAGCACTTGAAGTGGCAATAAGCAAAGTACTTGTATCATATAAGGCACCCTCGTTTACTTACTGTTATAATTTCAGGGTCTGCCTCCACGGCTTTATGATACACTGTGTCCCCCTTATCATCCTGAGCATCTATGTTTGCAGCAAGTTTTAACAATTCTACCGCACAATGGTGCTGCTTGCCTATAACCGCTGCCATTAATGGTGTGATACCAGTACTGGTGCACATACTGTTCAACTGTCTGAAATATAATTGAGGGATTGCCAAATGTTCAACACTGCACCCATTAGAGGACTTATCCATAATGACATCAAAATCCATGGCCTGTTAAACAATGCTATCATGGGCCTTTGGATCATTATGTAATGATGAAATCCAAGGGAAACTTGTGTTCCCTGCAAAGCGGCTTTTTTTTTAAAATGTAAGTCAAGGTCACTACATCAAAATCAAGGGTATCAGTAAGAAAGTCTTGTCAAATGAAATTTGTAAAAGAAATATCAGACCAATTACTTTACAATCACAAAAGATATGGTCTAATTCAAATTTTCAGAAATGAAGGTCACTCATCTAGGTGAAGTTAGCTGAGTCAAAAATTTTGGTAACAGATGAAAGGTCTCATCACAAAGAATACACATGTGAAATATCAAAACCCTATCACTTACATGTACGAATCAGAAAATAAAGATATAGAAAATCTGATTTTTTTTAAATAGGTCAAATATCTAGGTCAAGGTCACTGAGTCACATTTTTCATTTCTACAATTAGGTTTCATCACAAGCCATACACATGTGAATTATTAAAGCCCAAATCACTTAACAATCAAAAGATAAAGTCCATCTTCATTTTTTTTAAAGTAGGTGAAATATCTAGGTCAAGGTCACCAGGTAAAATATCATGGTCTCTATATAAAAAGGTATCATCGAATATCAAAGTCCTATCACTTACCAATCAAAAGATATAGCCAATCTTATTTTTTTAAAAGTAGGTCAAATAAATATGTCAAGGTCACCAGGTCAAAAAAAATATGGTATACGTAGAAAATTCTTGTCACAAGTAACTAACATGTGAAATATCAAAGCCCTATCACTTACCAATCAAAAGGTATACCCAATCTTAATTTTTTTGAAAAGTAGGTCAAATATGTAGGTCAAGGTCACCAAGTCAAAAGTCATGGTGTAGAAAGGTTTTCATTTCATTTAAAAATTGAGAAAATCTATCTTTTATAATTCAAAAACATGAGAATGGGAAAAATCACACTTTAATATAGAAATATAACGGTCTGTTGTATTGTAGATAAAACTATATAAGAACATTTTTTTCATAAAAATTTGGAATTTATAGTAAAATACCCTGAAACATCTGGATTTCGAAAGCATTCAAACAATCCAACATGAGACGCTATATGTGCTGCCGTCCATGTTGGGTACGAGCGTACGGTGTCACAAAGTTCCTGTAGTTTGGGTTCTGTGTATACGCCACTACTAGATGACAGAATGGCATTCAGCCGTGACAAAAATGAATGGTACTGACTTAAACTTTCCTTTTCGTCAACCATACGGAAAATACTGAAATTCATGAGGTTATTGTAATATTATCAATAAATATAATGATGTGAACAATGAGGTTGAAAAAGGGTGTCAAGTACTTATGACTAAACATAAAAGAGAAAATCTTTAAAAATGTACTTGTTTGAGTGAATTTCATCTCATGGTTAAAATACTAAATACTGGTAATGAAATAATTACTTAATCTAATGCATGCAAATTCATTATACATGAAATATGTACCATATATAATGATTCATGTAGATGAATCTTTTAGGTATTTCATATATAAGTGCCAAAACAAAATTTCAAGCAGTTACTCAATGATTGAAAGTGCAACATGATTTATGTAGGCATAATCATGCAGTTTAATAGACTTTTTTCTTTACTATACACATCTTGAGCTGAAATCACCTCCGCTTAGCATGAGATATGAGGGAGGAAACATATAAGTAAAATTTTTACAAATTCACCTGAACGTGGCTTTTATGGTGCCACTGTTGACTATACATTCAAAACATCCTTTTCTCTGGTACAGTATGAAGAAGCCATCTTTCTGCTTTACTGTAAACCTGTAATAAATCAGAGAATTAAAATCTTAATCACAGCTGTCAATCCTACCTTTGTCACATTGATAGAATCTATCACCACTGTTGCAACCGAGACAGAGAAATCTCATCCCAGTGTAAGGATTTGCAAATCTTTTGCAGGAAGATCAGATTCCCCTGTCTCAGTCACTTTTTTACAAGACTGAAACAAAATGTGCACCAAGCTAATGCTGACATTTATATGGTGTCACAATATGTCTCGCACTTTACAATATTCAACATGATTCACATGGAGTGTGAGGCAAGAAAAACTCACACTACCATGTCTACAGATTTTTCTTCAGTCTCAAGAAGTAAGTGGGAAGGTGAATGTATAAATTTAAAAATATTTGAAAATAGCTAAATAAGACTTTTTTCATTCCTCCACATTAAACAATGCTTTATCAGTATTCCGTCTTTTAGAAATAGAGAGTTACTTCCCATTTGTGCAGGTATCAGAAGTCAACGCATTGTTGACGTCATCAATTTTTATGTAAACCAGCATGAAATTCAGGGAAACAGGCTTACAAATATGACGTTTTCAAAGGAATTTAATGAAGTCACAATGTTTTTACGACAGATACCTGCACATATCGAACGTAGGCCTGTAGGCGAGCGTTTTATTTTCACACGGTCTTTTGATTCGTAAAAATAAATTGCTGTGAATATGTTCCAACGCATGTGCAGAAAGATATGTTTATACGATGTTGCAGAAATAAAACGTCGCAAACCAATCACGTGTTCGCGAAATTAAGAAGGCGCGAAAAAAAGACGTAATGAATTTACCCAATGAATAATGCCTTAAAAGCAATAATTTATAAAATCGTATTTGCTGTGAGTACACTATAGTGAATCATTTTAAAAATATTTGGATTTCTCATGTGTCGATGTCATCCTGTACTTACCCTGAATAATCCTCAATTTTTACCGACTGAACTTTCCATGGTGAGAAATTGGCGGCAGCTACATCTACTATACCCTGAACCTGACCGACAAAAGCCTTAATCATCTCTCTAGAGGAATGGTGGAAAGATCAGTGAAACAGTAACCAATCACAACGCGGAAAATTTCTGAAAATGAAATACTCATTTATTATAAAGTAACTAAAAATTAATCTCATATTAAGAATCACATTCAATAATCAATGTCATACTGTAATAGTTACAGCTACAACAAAGAAATGATATTTTGCTTTATTTTGCCACGGACTAGTTCGAGCCAATTAGGGAGTGTAAATCGTATCATGTGCAAGCTGTCTAAATTTCTATAGACCGTCAGCAATTCCGCCATTGCCATATAGTAAAAGGAGTCGTGAAACAAACGGAGGTTTTGGTCCTCAACAAAATCAGCAGTACCTAAATGGAGAAGACACTGTTAGTTATTAGGTAAGTTACTGACCGTCCACAGAGATTTGTCGGGTTGATCAAGCCGACAAATCTCTGCAGACGGTCAGTAACAAACCTAATAACTAATAGTGTCTTCTCCATTTAGGTACTGCTGATTCATGCATATTTTTAGTCTGAGAATCAACAATTTTCCGTCAATAGTTTTTGGTATAAATTCTGCATGAATTATAGAAACCTTGTGGGATATCACAACTTAATCACGTTCCCGAATATCTGTTGGTGAATTAATTATATTTGTTCCTACATTGTCTCAAGCGGTATCATTAATAACAGCAAAGTAAACGGCAAAGTGCAAGGAGGATGACATCCAAGATGCTTTACCAGATGCAGTCCTTCACAGAATAGACCTTCTTCATATTACCACTAGACTTGCATTTTAGACATGCAAAGACCCGACATCACTACTTTTGACGTTATTTCTAATTGTGACATCATAAATTTGCTACGACTTCAAAGTTTAGTTACCTCAAATCTTGTGAAGTCTGGTCTTTATTGGGATTAGTAAAATGCAAGTCAACTGTGGTAACGTGAAAATCCAGGGGTCTAGAATTCCCATTTCCAGTTGCCCAGGGCAAGTGAAAAGTTAGGTTAGCAAAGTTAAACATCAGCGACATCACCCTAAAATTACCATAGAAAACTTTATCCCCACCTAAATCTATTTTTGTTGATGGTGAGTGTAGTATTGGACGTACGGGCATAAACCTTACATTATTGAGGGGATGGACAGGGCAAAAGTGAGGGGGGAGTGGGAGGAGGGAGAGGGGGAGGGAGGGAAGAGGAGAAAGAGGAGGGAGGGGCAGGAAGGGGGCAGGAGGTGGGAGGAAAGGGAGCAGGAGGATGGAGGAAGGGGGCGGGAGGGGGAGGTAAGGAAAGGGTGGAATGGAGGGGGAGGGAGGAGGGGGCAGGAGGGGGGAGGTAAGGGTGTGGGAGGGGAAAGAGATACCCCCCTATCCACTCCCATCGTTAGTTACGAGAGTTCGACATCTATCCCCCTATATGAATTTTAATCAGAAAATTTGACGACAAAGTCGACAAAACTTCAATTTTCGATTTCTGAAATGAGCTGCATGGACAGTAAATTAGTAATCTCGTTTGAGATTCATGCACGCTTCTATTTGCTATGCTGCTGTTTACTATGCTTGTGTGCGTTACTTAGTAGTTATACTGAACAGCAGCATAGCAAATAGACGCATACATGAATTTCAAACGAGATTACGCAGACAGTTACTAAGACTCTTATCCACAGGCTGCCGATGTTTATCTATTAAAAAATAAAAATCAACCTTTTGTTGTTTTTAATCATACATACAGGGAAAATGCTGCCGATGTTAATCTATTTCAAAAACATTAAAAATCAAACTTTTGTTGTTTTATTATTATACATAAAGGGAAAAAAGAAAGATGAGTTGCACACATGATTAGCGTTCACGTGGTTTCAACAGCAATGGCAGAGGTGAAGTAGGTCTGGGTTCTGTAAGGGAGCAGGAAAACGGAATTGCTGTGTCTTCTAGTGACATTATTTCGACACGTGAGTTATTGGAATTTGCAAATAGCTGAAGTTTCAACGAATCGAATGATGCCTGGATTTCCATATGAACACTAAAATAAACGATTCAGCAGCTAAAAAAAAAAAAAACATGTCAACAATTTTAGTTCAATTTTTCACCTGCAATTTCTGTTAAGTACCCTCTTTCTTTTTCCCCTGTATGTAGTATGATAAATAACAACAAATAGATAAACATCGGCAGCCTGTGCTCTTATCTCTTTAGACTCTTAAAGTTTCAAGTTTGATACTGATAGAAATCAAATGTTTTTTAAATAGAAAGTGCATTACCTAAACGTGTTCGTCTACATACGGAGCATTTACAGACAATGTCTATAATCTTCTTGTTCAGTCAACCGATATTCTCTACTTTCACTTTGAACACAATCCACTGTTAAAAGGGCAATAACTCACTGTTGAAATTTGCGGGAAATTCAAAAATCTATACATATTTTGCGATTTTGCACAATTCTGCTCTGTAGAAAAACAGAGTTGAGATGTCAAGTTTCATAGAATTAAGGGAGTAACCATTTGATTTTTTTGGAAAGGGGGGGGCTTTGCAAAAAAAGTTTTCCTGCTTGAGATTTTAACCAAAAATTCCAGTCCAAAGGGGTGACGGGTGGGGTTGGGAGGTGCAGGAAAAAGTAAAGTAAATCCATAGGCTGACTTACTTTGTCACAATTGCCTGCGTATGAAATCAGTTTCAGCTCTATTCCAGCTTTTCTCCACATTCAAGTTTGACCTTGACCTTTGCAAACATGCAACCAAATTTCGACTGACTTTTTGACCCAAAAATCAATAGTGCACTCTTATGGAGCATTAGCAACCTTTTTATGAGGTTTCATCCCTGCAGATCAAGAATTAATTGAGGTAATTGTGGTGAAGAAATGCCATTCAATGCTGTTTTCCACTTATGTCAAATTTGACCTTGACCTTTTGACCCCAAAACCAATAAAGTGCCTCATTGGGTCATTAGCGATCTATTTGCAAGATTCATTAGAGCAGATCAAGAATAGACGATTTTCATATTACAGCAGTTGACTTGTATTTTACACATCCTAAGACCCGACATCACAAGATTTGATGTAATTTTTAACTGTGACGTCGTATCTGATGTATGACATCACAATTAGAAATAATGTCAAAAGTAGTGATGTCGGGTCAGGAGTGTCTAAAATTCAAGTCTATCGATAAATATGAAGAAGGTTTATTTCATTAACTGAGTTGTGGTGAAGAAATGCTGTTTTCCATGGATGTTAAATCTGACCTTGACCTTTTGACCCTAAAATCAATAAGCGCCTTCTTGGGTCATCAACATTTTATTTGTGAGGTTTCATCACTACAGGTCAAGAATCGCAGAAACGTCGTTCAGTGCTATTTTTCATCGAATGTCAAATTTTACCTTCACCTTTGGACACAAAAACCAATAGGGCTCCGCCTTTCCTCTTAGACAATCTATATCGGAAGTTTCATCACTGTAGGTCAAGAATCACTCAAATTATGAAACAAAATATGTGTCCATGGATATAGACAAACTGACGGACAAATGGATGAACAAAAAGATCGCAGAGATTGTCTAACTGTGTGTCATAGGGAATGAAAAATCATAATTATGGATAACACTGTGCATAGTATGCAGTAGACTCAGCTTGTAAGGCAATATTCAACTAAATTTCACAAAAAATATTGGCACTGGATACCATTCAACTGAAATTTAAATAACTTCTAATATTATCAATGATGACCCCAGTTTCTCATAGTCTTCACGACAAAATTACAAACAGTTTTGTGCAACCCTGAACTCCCAAAACAGGCAACCCGGAACTCCCAAATGTACAGTATAAGTAGAATCATTCACCGGTACTTTCTTTTGCGGATTTTATAAAAGTAAATGACTTCGCATGGACATTGATTTGCAGGTCCACCTTTGCTAGTATTCAAGTTGTGCTTTTTGTAATCAAATTCGCTAAGACAAACTTTTGAGGTACTAAGCTGACCTCGAAAGGACCGACTGTTAATACATCACTAATGATTCTACATCTACCTGTCTACAGTACATTTCTAAACCATAATATAATTTTTTTTAAATTTTTAACTGGAGGAGCTGTCTTAATGTTAAATATGCACTGATGATGCAACTTACCTATGATAATACATTCACTTCTCCCATTTAGCAAAATGACCAGATGCAAGGTTTCCAGATTAATTTGTTCAATCATTTTATATACAATTTGATTTAAAAAAGATGCAGTCTTCGAATGAAAACTTTATTTGAAAGACAAATTGTATACACATTCAATATATACATGTTTTCATCATACACATGTTAAATCATATCAAGCCGTAAGTAAATTCTGGAGATTTAGACTTTATCATAAGCATAAATAATGGATTCTTTTATTACATCAGTTTGAACAAGTTAAAAGTCATGTTTGTAAAACATTAATGCCCCCCTACCCTTTCTGTGATTAAAGTCCCTCACAACTTTATACTTGATTTTCATTTGATGTGTCTGTACACAAAATTTCATTTCAATATGTGAATCCACTCCAGAGGTATTGAACGGAAACTGTTGTCGTGGTCCGACCGACGGACCGATAGACAGAAAGTCAGACAGCAGCAAAGCAATATGTCCCCTCTTCTTCAAAGGGGGCATAAAAATTTTTGATTGAACCCAAATATGAACTTGACCTAGATTTTTGTTTGATGTGTCTGAAAACAAAATTTCATTTCAATATGTAACTCCACTCAAGAGATATTGAACGGAAACCCTGAAATTTTGGTATTTTTCGAAGTGCAAGGGGCATAACTCTGTCAAAATTTTGTTCATCAGTCCTAAATATGAACTTGACCTAGGAGATTTTCATTTGATGTGTCTGTATACAAAATTTCATTTCAATATGTAACTCCACTCAAGAGATATTGAACAGAAACCCTGAAGTTTTGGTATTTTTCACAGTGCAAGGGTCATAACTCTGTCCAAATTTTTTTGATCGGACCTAAATATGAACTTGACCTAGATTTTCATATGATGTGTCTGTATACAAAATTTCATGTCTATATGTAACTCCACTCAAGAGATATTGAACGGAAACCCTGAAATTTTGGTATTTTTCGAAGTGCAAGGGGCATAACTCTGTCAAAATGTTTTTGATCGGACCCAAATATGAACTTGACCTAGATTTTCATTTGATGTGTCTGTATACAAAATTTCATTTCAATATGTAACTCCACTCAAGAGATATTGAACGGAAACCCTGAAATTTTGGTATTTTTCGAAATGCAAGGGGCATAACTCTGTCAAATTTTTTTTGATCGGACCCAAATATGAACTTGACCTAGATTTTTGTTTGATGTGTCTGTATACAAAATTTCATTTCAATATGTAACTCCATTCAAGAGATATTGAACGGAAACCCTGAAATTTTGGTATTTTTCAAAATGCAAGGGGCATAACTCTGTCAAATTTTTTTTGATCGGACCCAAATATGAACTTGACCTAGATTTTTGTTTGAGGTGTCTGTATACAAAATTTCATTTCAATATGGAACTCCATTCAAGAGATATTGAACGGAAACCCTGAAATTTTGGTATTTTTCGAAATGCAAGGGGCATAACTCACTCAAAATTTTTTTGATCGGACCCAAATATGAACTTGACCTAGATTTTTGTTTGATGTGTCTGTATACAAAATTTCATTTCAATATGTAACTCCATTCAAGAGATATTGAACGGAAACCCTGAAATTTTGGTATTTTTCGAAATGCAAGGGGCATAACTCTGTCAAAATTTTTTTGATCGGACCCAAATATGAACTTGACCTAGATTTTTGTTTGATGTGTCTGTATACAAAATTTCATTTCAATATGTAACTCCATTCAAGAGATATTGAACGGAAACCCTGAAATTTTGGTATTTTTCGAAATGCAAGGGGCATAACTCTGTCAAAATTTTTTTGATCGGACCCAAATATAAACTTGACCTAGATTTTTGTTTGATGTGTCTGTATATGAACAGAAACCCTGAAGTTTTGGTATTTTTCACAGTGCAAGGGTCATAACTCTGTCCAAATTTTTTTGATCGGACCTAAATATGAACTTGACCTAGATTTTCATATGATGTGTCTGTATACAAAATTTCATGTCTATATGTAACTCCACTCAAGAGATATTGAACGGAAACCCTGAAATTTTGGTATTTTTCGAAGTGCAAGGGGCATAACTCTGTCAAAATGTTTTTGATCGGACCCAAATATGAACTTGACCTAGATTTTCATTTGATGTGTCTGTATACAAAATTTCATTTCAATATGTAACTCCACTCAAGAGATATTGAACGGAAACCCTGAAATTTTGGTATTTTTCGAAATGCAAGGGGCATAACTCTGTCAAATTTTTTTTGATCGGACCCAAATATGAACTTGACCTAGATTTTTGTTTGATGTGTCTGTATACAAAATTTCATTTCAATATGTAACTCCATTCAAGAGATATTGAACGGAAACCCTGAAATTTTGGTATTTTTCAAAGTGCAAGGGGCATAACTCTGTCAAATTTTTTTTGATCGGACCCAAATATGAACTTGACCTAGATTTTTGTTTGAGGTGTCTGTATACAAAATTTCATTTCAATATGGAACTCCATTCAAGAGATATTGAACGGAAACCCTGAAATTTTGGTATTTTTCGAAATGCAAGGGGCATAACTCACTCAAAATTTTTTTGATCGGACCCAAATATGAACTTGACCTAGATTTTTGTTTGATGTGTCTGTATACAAAATTTCATTTCAATATGTAACTCCATTCAAGAGATATTGAACGGAAACCCTGAAATTTTGGTATTTTTCGAAATGCAAGGGGCATAACTCTGTCAAAATTTTTTTGATCGGACCCAAATATGAACTTGACCTAGATTTTTGTTTGATGTGTCTGTATACAAAATTTCATTTCAATATGTAACTCCATTCAAGAGATATTGAACGGAAACCCTGAAATTTTGGTATTTTTCGAAATGCAAGGGGCATAACTCTGTCAAAATTTTTTTGATCGGACCCAAATATAAACTTGACCTAGATTTTTGTTTGATGTGTCTGTATACAAAATTTCATTTCAATATGTGAATCCATTCCAGAGATATTGAACGGAAACTGATGTCGCGGACCGACCGACAGACCGACATACCGACAGACCGACCGACAGCGGCAAACCTATATGTCCCCTCTTCTTCGAAGGGGGGCATAATTAACATTGCAAAAGTACACTGGTAACTCTACAGAAACTTAAAATGACATAAATTTATTATTAATCTTAAACTTTATCACAAATTATACCATTAACAAGACAATACAGGCTTAATTCAATCAAGTTTACTTAGTTTTCTTAGAGCATGAAATATGGAAAATAAAATCAAAAGTGCACTAAAGATAGTACTGAAATGTAGTTAACAATTCTTTGCTTTACAAAAATAAGTTAAGTCTTGAAGATATGACCAGTTATGATTTTCCTTTACAAAATATCAGCTTTGGTAACGTAACTTACATGGAATTCACTCAATGCTGTTTTTTTTTTATATAAATAAGCATTGATGAATAATATTTCTTAATTAACATGATGGAGTGAAAACATTGGCAAGATAATTACATCCATGTACACATCACTATACAAGTATCTATGTACATGTATTTTAAAATAATAAACGGAAATTGATTCAATATAAATGAATAAATGCTACTAGTCAACAGACGCCTCGTAAAGTCTGTCCATATTTTCTCTGACTTTCAGCATGGTGGTAAAATGAGTCTGGTGTATGGCTAACAACGCATTCAGTTCATTCAGGATTTCATCCTGTAGAGATGAGAAGGAATCATCAAGCAAAGATGGAATAGTAACAGGTACAGTATCATATTGCATTCATTGCAAGGGCAAGAAATGTTTTTGATTTTGAACTGTATTGAAATGGAACTTATGTAGCAATTTTTGGAATTTTTACACAAAATTTCACAAAGTATATAGAAATCAAACCTACATGTAAATTCTAATCTTGATTTCTTAACAAACATGTGATAAATCTAAGTAAAAATTATTTTTCGCTTCAAAAATTTCGATGATATTCTTCAAGACTCATCCCTGTCCCATTTCATTTCATAATGATATTTCATTGGTTCTTAGTGGATATTTCAAAAATCTTTTAATAGCTTGTTTTCCAGAGTCTGCATCCATGCACATATTCCTTATTTTCAAAAAACAGAGTTACTTCTCGTTTGGGATGGTATCTGACGTAGACTAATTATGACGTCATCAAAATCTTTATGGAAACGATCCTAAAACTCCGGGAAATGACAGTATAAAATCTGCTTTATCATACCATTTTCATGACGTCATAAAAGTTTTATGTCAGATACCGTCTCAAATGGGAGATAACTCTGTTTTCCGCAAAGACTCAATATTTTCCTATATAGAATGCAAGGATCAAATGTATAAAAGTTTAAAAAAAACATTTATATGATAATTGAAATGGTTACCAGTTTGCCATCAGCAAATGACAAAGATTTATTCCATGTGATGTTTTCTAGATGATTATTGAAGTCTGCCATCATAGTCGCTATCTGTGGAAATAGTTCGCTAGCAAACCTGCAAGAGCATATTAGCATTCATGAGTGCAAAAGCCAATTGAAAAATTTTAACTTGGTTTACATTCTCAAATAGGAAAGTTCCATCCATCAATGACAAGGAAAACTAAATTTCAACAAATTTTGGGCTTTCATCAAGCGGAAGCATATTATGATAATACAATTCTTCTTGACTTGTGTTAAGTCCCACTTAAAAATTGACTTTCAATTTCATTAAAGTAGTCCTAACATTATACAGAGATATGGAAATGATACAGAACAAAAAACTTCCCATAATATATTAACAAACCTGTGATACTGAGCCTCTAGCTTTATGTAATCTCCTACAAACGGCTGTTGTAACCGGGTGATAAGCTGTGATTTACTATCGATCACCGACTGGAGATGGTTGTTAAGCTCCTGAATAACCTTGATTTTCTCCTCTGTAATGACATAGAATTCAAACAATTTTTAAAACATAGGTAGTCACTGATTCCGAAGCTCACCTCGCGGCGGCGAAATTCAATTTAAGCATATTTCTAAGTACATGTACATGTTGAACTTGTATTTTGGCTTTTAAAAGAAAAATCACTCACTACATCCAATAAGCAAGTACGGTACATGTAGCACTTATACTTTGCTCAATATTGGCTCTTTTCAAAGGCGAAATCACTCAAGCGGAAAAAGTAGGTCAGATGCTGCAACCATTGCAAGGGTCCATCTCAGCATCCAAAGATGAATCTTTTGTGCAAGTTTGGGTACTGTAGCATAAGCACTTTGTAAAATACTGAGCTATCCCAAACTTCTAAACCAATTCACTCAAGTGGAAAATAAAGGTCAGACACAGCATCTGATGCATAGGTTTACCTCAGCATCCAAAGATGAATCACTTGTTAAACTGACAATGTTTTGTGACAAATAAATATGTATAAACTAAGTTTGATTACTAAAGCATCAGATACTGAGCTTCACCAAACTTCTTAACCAAGTCACATTGAGCTACCCCAAACTTCTTAACCAAGTCCCTCTAGCGAAAAATGTAGGTCAGATGCAGCATCTGATGCATGGGTTCACCTCAGCATCCCAAGATGAATGACTTGTGCAAGTTTGGTTACTGTATCATCAGTACTTTGTCAAATACTGAGCTTCACAAAACTTCTGAACGGGTCTGTCACTGCCATGGCTGCCATTCATGATTGTGGCTTTAATTTGATTGAGCATCCGCCTTGTTCACCTGATCTTACTCCATCAGATGTTCATCTATTCCAAAAACTGAAAGCAGCTATTTCTGGCACCCACTTTCAGTCCGATGATGACGTCATACTTGCAGTGGATGGCTTTCTGACCAGTCAAGATAAGTGGTATTGAGGCCCTTAAACACCAGTGGCAAAAACATATAGATACTGAAGGGGATTACGTAGAAAAATAATGTCTGATAAAATTCAAATCCTTAAATACGAGGCTCACAACATATCAATCAGCCCTCTCATACAAAGTTGGAAAGACCCACAACCTGTTTGGGTTGCTTTCGGTTGGATTTTGCATTGGTTTTTGTTTTAGTTTTATTTGGGTTTTTTTTTATAATCAACATTTTTAAAATAGTTTTAAAAGCATGTACATATTATAATACATTCTATGTTTCTACTTACCCAACATACTGGTATAAGTTAAGTCTTTGGTCTCCCTATCCAACATTCTTTTCTCTATGTCCAGATCTAGCTGTTGTAGAAATGTAAAATATAAGGAATTTATACATAAATATGGTACCCCCTCCCAAATGTGAAATAATTATTTATACACAAATTTGGTAACCAGAAGTCTCTGATGAGACTGAAGCTCTACTGGCTGTTTTCTTAAATTCACTGAATTGACATCCATTTTCCAACCCTGGGGGACAGGGGCTCACATAAAGTATCAGATGCACATCTACACCACAGACACATAATACATGTAATGCAAAAAGAATTTACTCTCCATAAATTACTGGTATACTTTCTGAGATCTGGTGTTCACAAGATTACAAAGACTTATATAGGAGAAAATGACCACACCCATTTTCAAAGAAGGGTCAGTCTTAAACAGAATCTTAGGCACACAATCAGACCACAGACTCATGGAAATGGGAAAAGAAATATCTCTCTACAGTATCAATTATACTTTCTGAGAACTGGTGTTCATTAGATTACATAGAGTTAAATAGGAGAACATGACCACATCCATTTCAAATACCCTGGAGTTAGGATGCTGAAACAAAATAGCAGGCACACATACAATGTAGACAAGAGACTGATTATAATGAAAAAGAATTATCTCTCGCCATCAATTATACTCTCTGAGAATTGATGTTCACAAGGTAAGATAGACTTATATAGGAGAAAATGACCACACCCATTTCCAAGACACTGGGGGTCAGGGGCTCAAACAAAATATCAGATGCACAACTGGACCAGAGACTGATTATATTGCAAAAAGAATTATTTCTCTATCAATTATACTTTCTGAGAATTGGTGTTCACTAGATTACATAGACTTATATAGGAGAAAATGACCACACCCATTTTTGAAGACCCTGGGGGTCAGAGGCTCAAACAAAATATCAAGTGCACAACTGGACCAGAGACTGATTATATTGCAAAAAGAATTATTTCTCTATCAATTACACTTTCTGAGAATTGGTGTTCACTAGATCACATAGGCTTGTATAGGAGAAAATGACCACACCCATTTTTGAAGACCCTGGGGGTCAGAGGCTCAAACAAAATATCAGGTGCACAACTAGACCATGGACCAAACTTAATGCAAAAAGAATTAGCTTTCTATCATTTATGGTTTCAGAGGAGTTGCGCTCACAAAAAATTGTTAACAGACAGACAGACAGACAGACAGACGGACGGACGGACACCGGACAACATGGTATCGCATAAGCTCGACTGGTCTTTGACCAGTAGAGCTAAAAACCCCCAAAAATGTAAAATAAGTATTTATACACAAATTTGGTACAAATCCCTAAAAAAATGTAAAATAAGTATTTATACACAAATTTGGTAAAAACTCCAGAAAAAATTTAAAATAAGTTTTTATACACAAATGGTAAAAACCCTGATATGGATTACACTAGAGCTGCAACGATGCACCGCAGTTCTCAATTTACCACAGATATTGCTGACGGTACGATACACGGTATAGCAATGTCTCTGTATTGAGCTTTTTCGGTACATTTGGATAACAACTTTACGACATTTGCAAACGAAGTTTCAACATAAATTATGTACAAGGATCTTCATATAAAGACATACAAGATATCTCAAGGCGATTATTACTTCATAGTATTGCTCGATATTGTGAATCTTCCTTTTATACTTGTAGAAATACAATTTGAGAGTTCCCCAAAGCTCTATCTAACGCTGATTCCATCTTTCAGTATATAAACCAAAGAATTGTGATACGAATCGTACCGACAGCAAATATCATGATACATATCGTATCGTGAGCACAGCGTATCGTTGCAGCCCTAGATTACACTGGTATCAGAAGACAAGTCAATGTTTTTTGTAATTTTCTTGTTGATCACAAGGGTACACTTTGCTTTTCATGGGATGATTGATCCTCTACAGATTAAGATATCTAAAATGATGATCTGAGCATACCTTACCAATACCTTATTAGCATTTTTTCTTTAGAAACAATTCATTAATTTTTCAACAACAAATCAAAATACAATCATACAATCATCAATTGATGCATTTTCAACATCATCACAGGTCCTGGAAAATAACCATTTCTTTGTCTAGTCAAATCGCATTAATTGATTTTTCTAATCCTATCATACATGTGCAAAACTGATAGATAGATATTAACTACAAATTGATAAGAAGTTAGTACCTGTCGTATATGTTACATGTATATAATACCTTTTGGAGCTTCCTTTTCATGTTGGACCTCTCTTCCAGTAGTCTAATGTGCCGTACTGATGGTGATACAGCGTCATCTTTGGTACTGTGAGATACATCTCTCTCCCCAGCCTACATACAAATGAAAAAGAAGAAATCTGCACTTTACAAGTCTTTTTTTGCCTGGTGATTAATTCAATTCAATTCTTAATTTTTACAAGTCAAGGTAATATGACATAGAGAAGAATAATATTGTATATAGTAGTATAAATATACTAAGATAAATGCATGCGAGTTGACGCAATAATTGAATAAATTAACTTTCCATTAAATTACATATTATTGAACAAAATCCTCAATTTCACTTGGCATTCAATTACTTCAACATTCTAATTAACTGCAATTAATAATATTCACTTTTTAAATGACCCCATCTTTACTTGAACACCCCTTGAAAGTTCAGATTAATGTGCATTCTAGCAATGATACTCTATGATGGACAGCTGGTTGGCATACATGTACATGTATAATTATATATACATGTCAATTAGGCCAACTGCTCTGTGCTTTGTTTTTCTGTTTGTTGTCATGTTTTCTATTGTGATGTCACAATAAAAAAATAAAGCAAAATTTTGTAATGTCTGGCTGGATATAAAAAATGTTTTTATTTTATTGTAGTTTTAAAATGAGAGGCTATATGTGCTTGGAGCCGTATCTCAATCTCTCCATCCCCGACTCCTCAAGCCCTTTCAGCAAAGGAAAACAAATCTTTGGTCATGTATCAGTTTGTTTCCACTCTAAATGAACATTTCATCGTATCAAAAGTAGAAACTCCTAGGCATTTGGCTTTGTCTCTTAAGCCAAATTATGTGGATACTACTAGTAGGAGGTAATTGGGACCCCTTGAGGCTATATCAATATTCTAGATTTCAGACTAGTGAACCTTCAGAGTCAGACTAATGCACCTTTGGACCATACTAATTAAAATCAGCTGTTGGGATCCACTCACTACGGTATGATCATTACATTGTGTGTAGTGATCATACCGATAGTGAGCGGATCCCAACAGCTGATTTTAATTTGATTGCCTTTGGACTAGTGGACTTTCTGACTTCTAGTCGAACATATATTTACGAGCTTAAGATATTTCCAAACGATTCCATAGTTTGGGTACTTGGAGGCACTTTTTCACAATTTTGGTGGTATAAGTGTTTAATATTCAGAAAAACAACCTACATTTAAATAGAAATCTCAAAATATCTTCATATGTTATGTTTTTCATGTTTGTTTCTCTCATCTTTTTAAGAGCCTAGGATTGTGACATCAGATCTTGACCAATTTTAGGGGACACACATTTTCCACAAACAATCAAAAAGTTGGATCAATAAGATTACATACTAGTATGTTGAGATGGGCTAAAACAAGGGTAACTCACGAATCTCCAGAAATTACATTACATAACATGTGACAGACTACATAAACAATTTACAATCTACAATTTAATCTAAATGGGTCCAGAGGACCCGATGAAAAGTAGCCTATGGGTCCCAAGCCAAAATAATGGATTCAAGCAGAAATTAATGAGCCCCAAGCACTGCAAACTGTACTTTTTTTGGGGGGGGGGGGGCTTAATAAGTTTGCTAATACAACTTACAAGTGAGATTATTAGTTGGCCGAGTTATATGTTCACAAGATCATGTTCCAGAAAAAAAATCTTTTAAAAATAAAAGGTCCATCTCCCAAACTTCCAACCTAAATTAGTCAAATTTGCCTACTGTCTGCGCAGCTCACTTTGGAAACTGGATAAATGCGATTTTGATTATTTTGTTATGTAAAAATTTAAATAAAATCTATATTTTTGAATAGATGACGATTAGTCGTAAATTTTGGTATATGTTATATAGTAGTTGGTTTATGCAACCATATTATACAGATACAATAAATTTTAGATGGGGCGTTTGACCATCATATAATTTATACCAAAATCTACGACTAAGCGAGATCTAATGAATGGTATTGATTTCATTAAAATTTCTGAATGATAAAATAGTCAAAATCACCTTTATCTAGTTTCTGAAGTGAGCCGCGCAGACAGTAATTAAAAACTTGATTGTTTATTTAGTTGCTATATTTACGCAAGCTAGGTTTCGTACATGTGCACTTAGTAGTTATCCAAACAAATTATACATGTACCGTATAATGATACAGTACACGAAGACGGTACTCACATGCAAGTGAGAAACAATTTCAATTGATTGATCCATAATGTCCTGGAAAGTATTACTATAGAAGAATTTTTATAAATATATCTGAGAAGTTAGACTAGCACTGAACTACAGTATGCATATATTATAGAGATCTATGAAAACAGATTCTTATTTCGCTCCGCAATGATTTCTTATACAATATACAACCTACATTGTACATGATCAACCGTTTCCTAGGTTTTAAAGAGCAGTAAAACATGTCACATCTATTTTAAACACAAGAAATTATGCGTTTTCACTTTCTCAACTTTGAACTTGAAGTTTGAAGGATAGATGTACCATGAACAGACGCATCATACGAGAGTGAAAAATGTGTACTGTGGGACACAGCAATCGGAAATCAATGGGTCCTACTCCTAGGTGAATTTTTTGCGTCAGGGACACACGTCGCAGAGGTAGATTAATCCCCGAGTCCAGGGATGGGGTCAATTACATTGAAATGTAATTAATTAAATTACACATTACATTGTAATTTTTGGCAATGTAATTAATTAAATTACACATTACTTTGCCATTTTTTGGCAATGTAATTAATTAAATTACAATTACATTGCAAATGTAATTAATTAAATTACACATTACATTTCATTTAATGAATTTATTTTTAGCATATCAAAATTCAAGTCTCTAATAAAATGCAAGAAAGTGCAGGACAATATTTGCTCAACAGTTTTATTTAAATTTAAACTTTATCTATTTTACAATGTTTAACAAACAAGTTACACAACTTATATAAATGTCTCATGTTGGCTCAGATGTTGGCGTGAGGGGGTCCAAGGAGCAGGAGGAAACCAGAGTACCCAGAGAAAAACCCCCTGCAGAGGCCTGGGTGGGGGACCATCTACCCTCCCACATGAGACCCTTTGCCGAATCTGAGATTCGATCACGGGACCTTAGAGGTCCAATGTATTTCAAGATTCACTTAGAAACCATTAATGTACAATGCACACATTTTGCCTTGAAATTTCCCCCAGAATTCTTGGCCTTTAAAAATACTAGCTAATTTGTCCTTGTCTTTGATAACTTAATTTTCCCAACTGAATTTTGTTACATCAGCATGATCAGGATCAAATCACATTTGTAAACAGAAACCTTTGACAATGTTATTAATGCATTCTTTCTATTGTGGACAACCAGGTGAAAATGCATTATCTCTTAGACAGTTAGATTTTAGATATATAATGGAGGTAATTGCAAAAGTGACAAACAAGTTAATTAGAACAGAAACACATAACCAGACTTTGTTTTGATAACTATAAGTCACATTAGGTCTTGTGGTCATTCAGGTAAAACTGTTTATCTAATCATTATCTGTGGCTAATCTCAATGATAATTGATTATACAACAAGTTAATTTTTTCTCAGACCAATTTGTGTATTCATTTTTTTAGTTGCAAATGTAATTGAAAAGTAATTGAAATGTAATTGGAATTACATGCAGTTTTTGCCATGTAATTAATTAAATTACAATTACATGTAATTGAAAAAATCTTCAATTACACATTACATTCAATTACTTGAAAAAATGTAATTAATTGTAATTAATTACAATTACATTTTGAATTACCCCATCCCTGCCCGAGTCAATGGAGAACATTAATGATGTCACAATAAAATAAACATGGAAAAATCCCCATCTAAAACGATTTTCTTTCACTGTGAATGTAGTTTTGGTCATATATGTACAAAAATGTATGAACACAAATAACTTGCACTGTTAGTTCAGCATCTTTGAGATCTATCCCCCAATTCGAATTCTAATCAGAAATAGTCTGAACATTGAGACAAAACTTCAAATTTCTGATTTCAAAAGGGCTGTCATGATACACTAAGCTCACGATATGATATGTATCGTGATATTTACTTACGATACGATTTGTATCACGATACAACATTTTTAATGTAGATACATTGTATGAAAGCATTTCTGTAATTCTTATTTTATTAAAACAGCAAAAATTATGATCATTCATAACTTGAATGATTTGAGAATTATTGTATTGACTAGAAAAAAAGTACAAAACTCAAAAGTTATCTTTGACGACTTGGCATCGAGCATCGCAATGTTGCTTTTTAAAAGATAAAACTTAATGCCGAAAACGTATCGTGTATCAAACCGTCGTCAAGAACCGCGATGAATCGATAACCGCGGTGAATCGTGACAGCCCTAAATTTCCAGTGACCAGCGCAGACAGAGTGGACTCTTCAAAGTAGTGTTTGGCAACAACTCGGCTTAAAAGTCAAATTATTTATCATTTTGTTCTGCTAAAATGTGCTATTTAATATTCAATTTCTTCCTTTCTCATTTGATACGACATTTCTCGATGATTGTGATTTCAGAGAAAATCTTCAAAACTGGGTGTTATCTCACATTTGCTCTGTATTTCCTTGATAAGTTATATGCTTTCCTTGTTTGACTTTCACTTGTACTCCATGGATTCTGCTGTATCAACTCTGTACTAAACGAATTCATGACTTCAGTTTTGACATTTCCTTTCAAATTCGCCGCTGGGCTGTCCGTCTCCGGTTTACCTTTTACAATTTTGCGTAAATGTTGGAACCTAAAACGTCCGTTATCTATTCCCGGCATAGGCAAATTCTAGTAGATATCTTACTTTTCCAAGAAATTTTAAAATTTTCAAAATGAGATGGAACATAGTATGATAATATCATTTAATTTTGTAGTACTGATATAAATTACCATTCTTATCTGGCCAGATTTGTACATGGTATTGATACGATTTTGAACAGTTTTATATTTTCTTCAATGATTATAAAGGTGCGTTGTTGAACCATTTCCCAAACAAATTTTTTAAAAAGTAGGCCAGAGTTCAAGGTCAAGGTCATTTGGTCAGAGGTCATAGTCTAAAAACAGTGTTATCATCACAAGGTATCTACATATTTTAAAAATATCATAGCGTCCCCCTTATTATATATAGTAGAAATGGTATCGCCCAGGTTAAAAATTTTGCAAAGAAGGTCAAGGTCACTAGGTCAAAGGACATGGTCTGAGACCATTGGTCTCAAAAGAAAGGTCTCATCACAAGGTATCTACATGTGAAATATCACTTGAAATTCCTTCCCCTTACAGTAGAAGAGGTATAGCCGAACTTACAGTTTTTGAAAAGGTCAAAGTCCAAGGTCAAGGCCACTAGGTCAAAGAACATCGCCTCAAATGAAAGGTCTCATCAGAGGGTATCTACATGTGAAATATCAACGTCCTACCCTTTATAATTCAAAAGATATAGCACATGTTAAAGTCTTTGAAACGTAGGTCAACAGGCGCGTAGCTGCCATGTAAGCCAATAAGCCCGGGCTTGCACATTATTCGGTGATAAAAATTTGAGATTAAACAAAAAATAGATAAATAAATAATAGATGAAAAACAATGAAAATATATTTGAAAAATAGCTTGCCATAGTTATCTATCAAAACATTATTTCTTTTAGGCCAAATATCATATTTCATTTATTTATTTGAAAATATCAAAAGAATGCATGTTAATGAAAAGAGGGTTTCCTTAAAGGTGCTACTGTTAATAGATGCATGTGTCACCATAGATTATAATTTTATATGCAAGCTTTGAAGGAGAACTTCAGTTTTTCACCAATTTACCAATTGAAATCTGGAAAAAATTCTTGCTCCAACTTTGCAAGAAAAAATAATTTTGCTCCACTCTGGGGCGAGAAAAATAATCTTGCTTCGACAAAAAAACCAAAGGCCCCCAACCCCAGAATATCAAATGGACCGTGCCTTATACTAGCTGATAAACGAGTTCCAGTGGTCCGATTTTATTGAAAATGTGTGGCTTTTGATAGTACAGTTATTGAGAAAATTTGTTTGAAAATGTGCATTTAAATGTATTTTTAGCCACTCAAATTTGCTGAAATCGTTCTCCGTCGGGCCCCCAGACCCCTTGCCACATCGGGCTTGCACTTCCAAACAGGGCCAGCTACGCGCCTGGTCAAAGTCTAAAGTCTAGGTCAAAGAACATGATCTCAACTGAAAGATCTTAAATCACAAATAATCTACATGTGAAATATCAAAGTCCTATCCCTTAGAGTTCAAGAGATAAAGCCAAGGTTAACGTTTTTGAAAAGTAGGTCAAAGTCCAGGGTCTAGATCACAGTAGGTCATAGGTGGTGGTCTCAAATGAAAGGTCTCATCACAAGGAATCTACATATGAAATATCAAAGCCCTATCCTTTATAGATCAAGAGATATAGCCCAGGTTGAAGTTTTAGAAAAGTAGGTCAAAGTCCAAGGTCAAGGTCACTAGGTCAAATGTCATGGTCTCAAATGAACGGTCTCATCACAAAGAATCTACATGTGAAATACCAATGCCCTATCCTTTATAATTCAAGATATAAAGCCCATGTTAAAGTTTTTGAAAGGTGGGTTAAAGGTCAAGGTAACTGGATCAAAGCTCATGGTCTCAAATGAAAGGTCTCATAACAAGGGGTCTACATGTGAAATATCAAAGCCATATCTATTGCAGTTCAAGAGATATAGCCCTGGATAAAGTTTCGTCAGCGGACGACGACGACAACAACGACGACAACGGCGCCGAGGATATGGCATTAGCTCTCCAGACATTTTTGTCTCGGCGAGCTAAAAAAGACATCCACCAAGTTTGTTTTAAATTCCGCGAACGGATCTACATAGCGATCTACAAACATTTTCAACTTATTCTCCGAATCCGCTGAACAGAAATTCATGAAACTAGAGGAAGCAAGTGCATGTTAAAGGTCTTCTGCAAAGATTATGTTATTCGACCTTATTCTCCAAACAAGATGGTCGTCAATGTATCTTATAGGCTGATACATTTTCGACCTATCAGAAAACTGGTCAGGAAGCAAATAATCAAGGTACTACTCTACCAAGCTTGTGTTTTTCGAATCGATCTTTCGAACAAGATATACACCTACCAATTTGCTCCCTTAACGAATCGCACACAATTTCACTCACGACCCTCTACTATACCAAGTGTGCGTTTTTTGACCTGATTCGTATATCAAGATAGCTGCCAACACTCATTTTTAACCACTTCTGGAACCACCGCACAAGACTAAGCAATCAGCACAACATCAAGCCTTGAAGTGAATTTATGGGGCGCTATTTTGCTATTTATTCAAGAAAGTGACATCTCCAATTCAAATAGGAGATATCTCCAATTCGAATTAAAGCTATTTCTTATTCAATATGAGATATCTTCTATTTGAATTGTAGATATCTCCTACTAGTATTTGAATAAAAGACATCTCCTATTTGAATTGAAGATATCTCTTATTCGGATTTAGGGGGTATAAATATGAAAGCCATATCACTTATATTTGAAGAGATATTGAAGAGTATTCGCTTTAAGAACTTCTTAACCAAAATATTACTACAAGGTCAAAGTTCAAAGTCAAGGTCACTCGGTCAAATGTCTTGGTATCAAAATGCAGTACTTATTATGGTGAATGTATGTATGAAATATAAAAGCCCTATCACCTATATGTGAAAAAATATATGCTTTAAGAACTTCTTAGCCAAAATATAACTATAAAGTCAAAGTTCAAAGTCAAGGTCACTAGGTCAAATGTCTTGGTATCAAAATGTAGTACTTGTTATAGTGAATGGATGTATGAAATATAAAAGCCCTTTCACTTATATGTGAAAAAATATATGCTTTAAGAACTTCTTAGCCAAAATATAACTATAAGGTCAGAGTTCAAGGTCAAGGTCATTTAGACAAATGTCTTGGTATCAAAATGTAGTACATATTACGGTGAATGTATGTATGAAATATGAAAGCCCTATCACAAGTACTTAAAGAGTTATCTGCTTTAATAACTTCTTAACCGGACGGACGGATAGGTTGATAGACGGACGGACGGACAGGGTGTTTCCTTAACTTTGTTTGGGGGGGGGGGTATAATAAGTAGAGATCATCATAAGTCAATTCACAGTTTCATGGTCGAAATTAGAAAACAATGTTAAGACTCTAAAGCAATTTTAAATCATAAATGTCCATTTAATTACCTAGACCCTTGAACCCCAAAATTAACAGGGCTCATCCTCAACTTATGATGACAGAAGCAACTTCCAGTCATGAATGTCAGATGACCTTGACCTTTGGACCCGAAAACAAAAGGGCACATATGCGACAAAAGGCCGGGTATAGGATCTATGAAGTGAAATGCACTCCATTATTACCCAGAAAACATTTTTAATCCTCAGTGTGGCTCTACGACCTTGACCTCATATCAATAGGGCATACATACGAAGAGGTCATGACGAGGCGTAAACGTTCCATTATTGTATCTCCAGAGGTTTTTGACTCATGATTCAGAATCCTATGTACAGAACCGTCTACCAATCGCAAATCAAGTAAGCTTTTCGAAGGGACATTACACTGCATATAGATGGGCAACATGATCCTACATGAAACGGACTTGTGTTTTGTGTGTAACGTTGGTTGTGTCTGTGTGTTCGTGCGTAGACGCATTTACAAGTCAGATTGATTAAGCACAATAGAATGATCGATGGTCTCCTAGGACACACAGACTTAAGAGCTTATAGGTGCATCACGGATGCAATGTGCCAAGTTGCAAACCATCACGGATGCAATGTGCCAAGTTGCAAACCATCACGGATGCAATGAACCAAGTTGCAATCCTGGCAACTTAAAGTGAATAATGTTTTGCTACGTACACTACTTTCCCCTACCTTCAACACACTTTTTTTGTTGGTTCTCCATCCCATTATAATCTGAAAACCATTTTCAATCATCAAAGTATGACCTTTGAACCCCAAAATCAATAGGTTGCATCCTTGACTGACGGGGAACACTTTGCAAGTTTTATGATGATCGGGAATTCGTTTTCAATCATCAGTCTTGAAACCTTGACCTTTGACCCCAAAATCAATTGGGTACACCCATGACGTATAGGGGAACATTTCTTGCAAGATAGATTACACACCACGTTAAGTATTTATCAAAGTACTATGACCGTTATCTTTGATCTTTTGACAAATTCATCCTCGACTCATTGGGAACTTTCATTGCAAGTTTCATGGTGATAAGTGCAATACATGCTGAATTATGACCCATAAACCGTTCTCAATAATCAAAGTCTTTGACCTTGACCTCATAATCAATAGGGGGCTTCCTTAATTGACTCGCCATGTATAAGTGTATGAAGTTTTATTGGTACATGTTGGAATGATGGTTCCGGACAAATTGTTGACGCCAAACCCACATCAAATGAAAGTCGAATTTTGCAACTCGGCTAAATATTTGGAAACCACATCACCATCTTTCCATATCTTACATTATATACAAACGTGCTACGAGGGTTGATTGATATGTTGTAAGCCTCGGTTTTCTGGGAAGCAGAGGGTATTCTGCTCATAGATTATCTCCCAAAAGGACAAACAATCAATGGAACATACTATGCTTCACTTTTGACTCATTTACGGGAAAATATTGAACTTAAGCGCCACGGAAAGCTCACTAGCTAAAGGTGTGCCGTTTCATCAGGACAGTGCTCCTGTTCACAAGACTGTCACTGCCATTCATAATTGTGACTTTAATTTGATTTAGCATCCGTCTTATTCACCTGATCTTGCTCCATCAGACTTTCATCTATTCCCCAAACTGAAAGCAGCTATTTCTGGCACCCACTTTCAGTCCGATTATGACGTCATACATGCAGTGGATGGCTTTCTGACCAGTCAAGATACGGAGTTCTTTAAAAGTGGTATTGATGCCCTTAAAGTGTATAGATACTCAAGGGGATTATGTAGAAAAATAATGCAAAATGTCTGATAAAATTCAAATCCATTAATACGAGGCTCTCAACATATCAATCAGCCCTCGTGTGTTGTGATCCCATGCAGTTCTTCTAAAAGAACTTGACGTCTTTGAAAGACATAAACGTGTGGTCACAGTGAGGACATTGTTACATATCTGTTTACGGTTTAGGTACAATTATTCCAAGGCAGAATGAATGCGATCCATTCTTTAAAGCATCTCTGCTGGACACACATCATCCCAAATGCTCAACTGATATAATTATGACAACACGCAATGATTGAAAGGACTGATTGATATATACGACAAAGACCTTTCATTATCCCCAACATCCTTCTCTTTTACTATTCCTGGAAATGGGGGGGGGAGGGGTTGATATTATGTCCTGTCTGTTTGTCCGATACATTATCCTTGACCCTCAACTTTGAACCGTATCAGACAATTAGAACCGTGCAATCATTGTGAAAAAATTTCATTTGAAACCTCAACCTTGACCTAGTGACCTTGGTGTTCGTTATGTATTTTTATTTAGGAAAACACATCTATGGCTTCATTTCGATACTATTTCAGTTGGCTTCTGTGGACACCATGACCTTCGACATTGACGACTGTCCGGCATCATTTTGGTATCCAATCAGAAACTTTAATACTTGTTAGTTATTTATAGTTTTTGCTGTCCGCTTGTCTGTTTATATGTTTGTCCTTTAACCTTGGTCGTACCTTTTGAATGGTTAAGTGAAAAAGCTTTCATATTTCACACGTGTATTCCTTGCGACAAGACCTTTCCATGGTCACCAAAAACTTTGACCTTGTTTTGGATTGTTACAGGTAAAGCTAAGATGTTTCACTAGTGCATGTTACATATTGATTTGATACCTTGACTTTTGACCTAGACCTCAAGATTAACTTTTAGGAGACGCAAAACGCTTATGCATTGGCAATACCTGTTCTTTCAATATAGGGCGTTCTACAATGTGCACTCATTACATACAAGGGCTTTTCATTTGATACCTCAACTTAAACATGGGATACGAAAAATGCAAAACACTTACGCATTGGCAATACCTTTTCTTTCAATATAGGGCGTTCTACAATGTACTCTCATTACATGACAGGGGTTCCATTGGATAGGAAGAGTCACTTTCACTGACCACACCCTAAACTGCACCTGGGAGTAAAATCTACATGACTTAACGTAAAAGCCACGCTGATGCTTCTCGAAGCATGGCTTATCACGAAGATGGGGATTGGCGTATCACAATGACATTTTTCAGTAGGTCAAACCCCAAAGTCAAGGTCACAGGTAACCAAATTTGGTTTCAAAAGTATAGTCTTACATGCAAAAAAATATGAAGTCCCATTACTAACCATTCAAAAGTTATTCCCTATTCAGTTTTATCCCAAAGTAGGTCAAAATCCAAGGTCAAGAAGTCAAAAGAGAGGTCTTGTCATAAGGAATACACCCCCCCCTCCCTCGGTCGGTAGATCGAGCGCATAAAAAGATGGTCAAATTCAGTTTTTGACAAGTTAACAAAATTTTGTTGTTTTCTATAATTTGGTTACCTAGTGCAAGATAATTCATGTGGAACATGTAGGTCAAGATTGCACCTATCTCATTCATTCCTCTTCAGCAGAAAAAGTTTGTGACACAATCGATTGAATGTATCTCACAGTCAGTTACTTAAATATGGACGTTTTCAAACTAATGTAATAAAGAATGTAGTAAAAGAGAGGCTGATCCTTGTACAAGGTCAAGGTCATAAGGTCAAAGTCATGGTAAGATATCAAGGATACACTGATAAGAAAGCAAAGTCATAGATTATGGCTGGAAATATCCAGTTTTTAAGATATCTGCAAAACACCAAGGGCAAGGTCACAAAGTAACTTGTAGTTAAATCCTAGGTCTTACAGGACCAAAAAAGATGACCAAGGTAAATAGTTTTTCAGAGAGGGTATCAAAGGTCAAAGATTAAGGTCGCCATCTTTGATATAGAAAGGTAAGTCTTATAGCCAGATAGACACGTGAAATTGAATGTCCTGCCACCATCTATACTACTCCAAAATTAAAGTCAAGATAAGAAGTTTTTGAAAATTCCAAGTAACACAAAAGGTCAAGCTCACATTTTTCAAGATTTCTGTACCAGTAGGAGGGAATTTGGTAAGATATACATAATATTGAAGCCCAATTGCTTTTATGTCAAGTTATGACAAAGATAAAAGTTTTCTGAAAGTAGGTAAAATGCCAACACAATGGATACAAATGAAAAGGTCTTGCCATAATAAATGTACACCTACATGCAAAATACTTACCATTCAAAAGTTATTGCTAATTTAAAAGGTTTTGCAGACAAACCAAACACTGTATGTCTCCTACAAATGGGGTATACTAGAACTTATCCTGAGACAATGACCATGACAGTATAGATACAAGGAAGAATAAACTATTTATAATTGTTCATGTAACTTCTAGAAATCTATGCTAGGGTGATGCAGAAAGGTCTTCATCATATATACTTTAGTCCTTCATCAATCAATGCTTGTGGTTTCCATGACTAAAACTCAAAATGAAGAACTGGATTATAGTAAAACTATGGTTCTTTTTGAAACACACTAGTTACTAATCAGGCAGAGAGCAGATATAGCGGACCTAAATCTGCCTTGTATCAAACCATTATTATTATGCAACTTGGTGAGCTAAAATCCTTAAGGTAGTTGAACCAGGTCTAATGTGAAGAGTTGCCTCTCTTTGACCATCACAGCTCTTCTCCGTCGATATTCTGTGCAAGAGTTACCTCTCTTTGACTATGATACAAATTCTTCATCGTCACATATTTTTCTGTGGTATGGGTTAGGTACACAGAACAGGTAAAGCCGTCACCAGAAATCAAAATAGCAATAGTAATCATGCATTTGTCCATGCTATAATATGAGTATACCCATGCCAAGTCTCGCCAATTTCCAAACGATCTTTTTTCAGCTTTACTCCTGGAAATTGGCAAGAAATGACGAGAGCTAGAAATTCAAATTCCTACTCCAAAGTAGAAAAACAAAATGCATTAAATGTTCAGCAAAACAGCATGCTAAATACAGATGGTCATTCCTTGTTTCTCAATATTGGAATACATATATATGTTTACGTATGAAATCTAACAATTTGTCCGCAGTCCGTAATTCCACATGCACAAATGAAGATAAATTTATGTGTTGAAGTCTTGAAAAATTTATGATAAACCTACGAATTTACATCAAATTTTGTACACCTGGATCCTACACAGGATAAATTTGCTACGTTTTCAAATTATAAGATTTGGATAAGTAGGGAGATGGTCTGAAGCTTGGATTGATTCTTTAGTAGACTTAATGAACACTGCATCTTGCAAAGCTAGATGAACAAGACTTCAACATACATAAACTGCAGTTTGGACAAACTGTGAACAAGTTGTTCAGATTCCATGCCAACAAATATTACTAATTTTAAGAAATGCTAGAAAATATTCATGCATTAGCATAAAAAGATAGCTGTGAGATTACACTCGGGTACGCTGAAAACAGTTTATTGCATCAAATGATATACATCAAAATGCCATTAGTGATACATAAACTGCTCCAAAGTGCATGAGGATTAAGTTGATATGCAAAGGGGGACACCATCTTTAAAGAGTGCGAAAAAAAAACTAATCAAAAGAAGCTGAATATTCTAATATCTAATTATGGTAATTACAATGGGGGTCCTTTACACCAGGAAAGATAGAAAGAGTTAAGCATCTTATTTCAAATCAATGGAATGGCATAAAACAAATGTTATTACACAGTAAAAACATCACAAATTCAAAACTATACACCCCCACACGGAAACATCAAAATTCAACTGGAATTGACCAAACTTGACGCCCTTTTTTTTTTTTTTTTTTTTTTTTTTTTTTAAATTTCTTGCATGAAATTGTTATCGTTTTGACCCAACTTCTTAATGAAAGAATTTACGATTCAGAAAGTTGAATGCATCGAGTTTGGTCGAGAAAAGAGTCCAAAGAAACTACACTACAAAGAAAATCACGACAATTACTACATAAAATGAATGTTAAGTAAATAATGCATGTATATGATTATATAATTCCATGGAAAGAGGAAAGGCTTTCCACGAAAAACACAGTTCAATGAAAGGAATCGTTAGCTACGATACACTCCCTAATGGAATAAACGGAATTAAATACAGCCAAGAGAATTCACATTAGCATTTGATGTGTACACGTACGTATATATATTAACAAGGTATAGGTGCAAAATATCAGTGCAGTAATAATAATAATGATAATAAATTATGTTAAATAACAGTCAGGAATGTTCGTAATCTTGTCCATTTTATTTGGAAACATTCCACAAAGAAGAAGTAAGTAAGCATTCCATTCAGTGCTTCATTCTGATCTGCAATACAAGCGTCACATTCTCTATTATAATATGGAGAAATATTGTTCTATGCAGAGATGTTAAAATTACAAATTGCATGCCAGATAAACGGGAAAAAATGAACAAGGGGAGAAGATAAGCCACACATAGTTCTTTGTTTTTTTATAACACATGCTTGATTATAACGTTCACGTCATGCTTGTTGTTTATCTCTCATTCCCTACATGCCCCGGACATGCCGTTTTTTTGAGAAGAAGCACTCGTGAAGGTCAAGGTCAACGCTATGACGACGACCTTCACTGCATACAAGTACATTCATAAGCTATCATTCTCTACACAAGACATATTAGAAAGGTTACAAGGTGAAACAATGACAAATCAACAGAAAAATAGATGACAATGATGCTAGAAGATCGTAATAAATACAAGAAGAAAACACTACTTGGTTCCGTAACCAATGATCACATAAATATACTATACTGTACAGTCCACTCTTGTGTCGTCCTTCGTCCGATTGAGAGCCGTATCAGATCAATGCGTAATCAGCCAATGAAAAATATGGTAGCAAAAAATTGCAGATTCTAGAACATAACAGATCTTTTTCCATTATGGACTCATTCGACGACAAGAGCTTCAATTCATAGAGCAGCATATGATGCGTTCATCACTCATGTTGCCATCGAGAATCTTTCAATATTATCGGTAAATAACCATTGCACTTCGAGATGCTGTAATGAAACTCCAACGCTCTATGTCTTAACAAAATGTCTATATTTAACATCTGTTGATTTTTCGTCTTTTGATTATCAGTAAAATTACATCGTCTCATAAAAGGGAGACAATCTGACATAATTGTTTGTAGTATCATTGATGCGTAGAATTCAAATTTTAACATGTGTATAGCATTTGCAACAAAAAAAATGCATGGCAGCTGAATATATATAAATGTTCATTATGCTTGTTATGTTTTTTTTTTCTTACATCTCAAAAAAAAACACAATGTATGAATTAATTTCTAAGTTTTCCCATTGAATTAATATCCTGAGAAATGTGACTTAATATCAAAAGCCTGGCCATGAGATTCTATACGGTGAAATTTCGATTAAGAAACGGAAATTTGATGAATCAGTGTCTGAAAATCAATCGACGAATATGAAAAATATCTGAGATCATTTGAATTCATAACCAAAACTTCAAATTTATGAAAAAATAATTGAATCAAAAGAAGGCTAGAATTCGTTTTAAATGTATCAATTAAACAAACGAGATTTTTGTTTCATCTTTATAAATTGATCCAACCGTGAAGTTAATGTCTAATTTTCTTCTTTTAAAAATTTCTTGAGATGTGCAGAAAATTCTGAAGATCTACAGATGAGAGATTCCACTTGTTGCAAGAAATTGAAATGCAAAAATTTGGTTAAAAATTTCAGGTAGAAAAAAAATCTGATTTAGGCAAGATCATTTTGGCAAGTATGCAATTTTTCAACAAATTAAATAGTAACATCGTGAACATTTTTAACAAGAGAAAAAAAACTTCCTCAAGAGACTAGTAATCAGCAAATATTTCAAAGTTCCACGCCTTTTGTACATTTAATACATCACATAAACTTTCATATCCACTCAACACTTTCATACTTAGCACCATACGCCCCTTTTTTTCAAACATTCTGGAAGAAATATCAGTGAGTGAACATTATGGAAAAAATTCTACCGCATACAACAATGAACTAGATGAAGATTTAGCTAATGAATAATGAAGTGGTCTCAAATTTCTACGCAAGTTTGAAGTACTAATTCTAGGCTGCTTTTTTTCCGCTATCAAATTTTACCATTAGAAAATATGTGTAAACGTGTAAAATGTAATTTTGACAAATTTTTTTCCGAAAAAAAAAAAATTGTTAAAAATTATAAAATGTTATTTTTTCGTCTTCTGTATGTTCCGAATCAATGAAGTGTTTAAGATAGACCACATTCATACAAACTCAAAAATTAAGAGTCCCCTTCAGCATTGCCAGTAGGGGACTAATAATGACTATAGTAATTAAAACATAAGATACATCTTCATTGCACATCTGAGTTAATAATAAAGAATTAAAATAATAATATAAAGCACCTTTGTCTATAGCTAGTCGTTAAGGTCAGATCTTCAAACAATGTACATTTTTCTGGCCTTCACGCTCCACCGAAAAAAAGTAACGACTGCAAGGACAAACGAATATAATATAATCTCACAAACTAATTGCAAATGGAGGGGTAAAAAGCTTGCTGTAGTGAATAATATTGCTAAGATAAACATTTCGACAATATTTTTCACAGATCTTTACATGACTCAAAGGGGGAGGGGGAGGGGGGGGGGGGGGGGGATAAATAAAAAGTTTAATAACAAAAATGCTGAAATAAACTGCCCAGAAGAAAGGAGTAAACAAAAGTTAATTTAAGAACAATGACAAAAACCAATATAAATGTTGATTCCCTTCCTCGGTCCAATGCAGCCCGTAATAATACTGAATGAAATGTCCATCACAGATCCTGTGATAGGCAGGGCTAAGTTCACAGTCAATCTGTGGTCATATAATATATATATATATAACATCAGGGCTAGGATCTGTGTCATCTACAACTACGCACAGATTACATTGCTTTTGCCATGAGGTAAAAACAGTGAATTTGACTAGACAAGTTTGTTCTGTATACTAAAGCTCACCATCTTGAGTATTATCTCATTTTTTTTTCTTAGTTTCTGTGGTGACCATCTTGTAAACCGTCGCGACTCTCTATGCAGATAGTATACGCTTAATAAATTCCACGTTGATACTTCCAAAAAAAAAAAAAATTACAGTTTAAAACTCAGATTTTCTGAGGATGCAAGTCTTGAATACTATCTGCTAAGACAGTCACTATCTGTTGGAAGCTTCATATGGCAGTTTTGGTGGCTTATATCGGAAGAATCGTAACCATTCGGTATTTAATAAATAGATCATAGTGTCAATAAGCACCAGAGCAGCACTGAAAATCAAATTGCACTTTTCCGTTTGAGAAATGGTTCGATACATGGTACTAACCATCCCCTGTAGAATTCTAACCACAGATACTATGATGACAAAGACTGGTCACATGATGGTCACATGATGTCCCTGCCACTGGTACACTGTAGATCACATGACAAGATTCTGACTGCTCAATAAGGTGCAAATCTCTGATAAGCACCCCTGTATACTGTTGCCTGAAAGTGGAAAAAGAATACAGTGCAGAAATTTTCATAAATTCAAAGAAAGGGGGGAGGGCAGATGACATATGAAAAACCATAATTTACTATATTCTGCAACAGTCCAACCTTAAAGTCTCTTTTGATTAATCATAACAAATGCAAGAACATCGTTTACTATTGAACCATCTGTTACACAATTACAATTTGATACTGGCAATCAATAACAACATAATTTTCTAGTTCATATCTTAATATAATAACACAAAAGGTGATGCTTCTATTTCTAGAAGAATAGCATTAACCTATATTGCGTGAATATTATTATCCATGCGTAGCATTACTTAATATTAGTATTCATACACACTTTAATTTGAAATCTTATCTTATATAAGCATATGTAGTACAGAAACATGAGGAAACAAAGGCGCAGGAAAAGTTTGGGTTTTTTTTTTTAACGTAATTAGATAGGAGAATGAAAAGAGGTTTAGGTGGATAAAAATTATCAAAGGAATGAGTGAAAGTCCTGTGTTAAAACATTCTTGTGTGAAAAGATTCCGATTCATGTCAATATCATCTCCATCTTGGTGGACTTGTGCTACTACAAAATTTTCCCAGAGAAATTTTTGAAGTGAATATTACAATGAAAATTTAGCTGGAAGGGTAGAAAAATTACTATGTAATTTTGGTTGAACCGGAGATCCCTAGTGCCAAAGGCAGATGCATTGACCATTAGACTATTGCAGATGTTGAGAATAATATCCTAAAATTTTGTAAAGATTTGATTTAAATTTGACTAGCAAAGGCTAAGTGCATAAATCTGCAAAGGTTGAGGTAAGTATGGTGAATCAGAACACTGGCTCAGGAAGATGGCGTTAAGAAGGAGCTTGTTCATACGGAGTGTTACTTTTCTTCCTATTAAATCATTAGCAAGGTAAGTGTGAGTGAAGATTGCCAAAATTCCTACCTTCATTGATTTATACATTAGGATAAGGAGGAGGAGTTAAGGGGGCAGACGTAAGTAGCGGTAATCCTACCTTATTAAGAGGACTGCTTACCCCATAGCCTGCCACAGGTCCGATACTGTGACCAAGGTAGGGATCGGCAGCAGCTGCAGCTGCGTATTCTCTCCCTGTGATTCTATAATGATAAATGAAACATTTCTTAAATTCAATAATATACATGTAATCATAAAAGCATATAATTCAAATTAATCAAACTTTAATCAGTAGGAAATGCATTGCTGTGCTTTATTTTCCTGTAATTCCCCCAAGACGCAGTAACTAATCAAATGTGCTGAATAACTGGGAAGCAGCAATGAGATGTTGTTCATTATAATCTCTGAACAATGTACAGTATTAAATAGGTAGCTGCTATGAATACCATTCTACATAAAATTGCTCATAGAGTTTTAATTTCACAAAAACTTCCTTTTTTCTGCAAAGGGGTAGGTTCACTAACTCCCAAAATTGGCCCTAAATTTTAGCAAAAAATAATTTTATGGAAATTATGATTCAGCATCTCTTATATTTATCTCAAATACCTGCCGAAATAGAAAGTACATGTAAATACTTTTCATTGTCATAACCTCATGTGCGTTAGTTATGACGTCACATTTTGACGTCATTTGCTCTGCATGACGGAAAATGAAGGAATCTTGCCATATTTTTGGCGTAAATCTTTAAAATTAGTATAAGCACCAACCCTCGCCCATAATAAATTCTATGTAGATCGAAAGATAAATTGCAAATCTTATCTTTTTAAATGTAAATTATTTTGGGCGAGGGCTGGCGCCTACTTATTTCATAAATTTTGACCAGAATTATGCCAATTCATTACAATTTTTCAGCATTTTACGACTTTAAGTCAGTTTTGAAAGCCATATCTTAGGTGTACTGCACCAAAATTACTCTATTTATTTGGTATTTCAAACAACCATACATTAACTTCCTTAATACGAAATAGCAATCGAAATCTAAAACATTCTAAAATTGGGGCCGATTTTCCAGGTTACCGAACCTACTCCTTTGTTAAATTCATACAATCTAAACACTAGACGTTGATCTACATTCAGGCAAGATTATTAAAGTGAAACTTTTTATTATTTTAATACCAGAAACTAGATACATTAGAAAGTGTCAGTAGTGTCAAGTGAGAGGCATTCATCACTTACGGTATTGATCCGGTAGCGTAGGTTCCACCTGTTGCCATCGTAGCTACTGCTGGTATAGCGTATCGTGCCGCCCCGGCAAGTCCAACTGCTGCCGCCGGGTAGGGCTGTGACGTCACAAGCTAAACAGAATAAGAACAAGATTCAAGTCATAGGGCTGAGCAGTAAGAAAGTTTTTTTTTTAATTCTTCCTTATTTTTCTCAAAGTACATGTAGTACATATATTATTGATTTATAATAATCTCAAAAGTTTAAAATTTGCTAAACAACCCATCTCCTTCCCTGTAATGAAGAAACTGAAATAGTCACACACTTCAATTGTCCCCTGATTTATTATGACCTTCTCTGTAGATGGTCTTGGTCAATGACAATTTATAGAACTAAATGAAGATAGAACTAAATAAAGAAGCAAGATGAGCAGACAGACAAATGCCTAAATTCTGTTTATGGAGTGAAGCTGCAAAACCCTCAGGGTGGATTGGATAGCCCATGAAGTTTTTACTGTTTGTTTGTTATGTGCATGTTATCTACTTCCTAGTGTTCCTATTTTCAACTTTGATTAATAAAATCATTAAATCACTTTATAGTATTCATGTACGTATATCTGAGTCAATCATATTCTACCTTATAATTCTCTCTTACTACATGTACTTAACTAGATGACAAACCTTTTCAAGGTTGAAACAAATTTTGCCCTATGTAATCAAACAAGTTTCAAATATCAATGTGTCTTGGCCCATGTTCAAGTCAAAACGAGTTAATCAGTCCATCTTTGATACATAATACATAAAGAAAAAGAACAACGGTATCATATATCCGAGATCACACAGAGAGATATAACAAGGTCAATTCTTCATCCTTAGCATGTGGTAGAGTGGCCTTAATTGATTTTAGTGCTGGCTATTTCTGACATAAAATGATGGCTGCATCAATCTTTCAAGGTAATAGTTGTCTATTCCCATAATAACTCTGTCTTACTGTTACATAACACGCATCAAAGATTCATGGACGCAGATGTTGACGTCAAGTGGGTAAGATAGAAAGGTAACTAAATCATGCACACATCCCAATTTTTTTTTTTTTCCTGGGGAAGTCTGAAGGGAAAGTGGGGAGGGGGGAGGTGAACAGGTCTTGAATTTAGTTTTCATTTTGAACATTCCGTTTTGTTTTGTTCTTTTTTTGACAAATGTGCTTTTATTTTGAGTTATCTTTCAATATACAGTAGTACTACCATGTGAATGGAAATCTAATGGCTTATGCATTGCAATAAGAGAATAAGACGACTGGCAGTGTTTTTACATGATATGGATAAATTGCACACAAAAGACATTTTTTATCAATTCCAGAATGGGAAAGGTGAAGGAAAAGATTATCGCCCCACTCAAACACAACCCCCAGCCCTCCAACACTTTGATTTTGAATCTTTTAGATCTGTGAATGTATATCATAATAGCCTAGCTGTGTCAGATATACATGTAACGGAGACTGAAAGTGGAGAAAGAAATGAAGCTTATGGAATAGGCAGACCTATCAGCCAAAGCTGCAGTGAGAAGATTACGTTTCTCAGACAGGGGAGTGTGAAGACATTACAAAATCTTGAACTTTACCTGGTATCTGTCTGCTGCTGCGTATGTAGCCAAGAACGGATCCTGGTAAACGCCTCTGTTAAAATACATAAACATAGTGCATATTAGATAATTATGGTTTAGATATGGCGCAAACCTATACTACTTGTTTCCAGACTTTATCCTAACAAACAACAATTTCTGATGCACTGCAGTAACCACTCGATAATGGTTTAAGAGCAGTTGAAGATCTTGTGAAAGACACTTATTCGCACTATTAAGATGAGCAGATGCATTAAGTTCCATTATGGGTGATTTCTTATCTTTAGAAACAGCAATATCTTAACATCAAGACCAAATGCTTCCATACAATTCATTCTGATATTTTTCTATGATACTAGGACACATCTTTAGTACATGTATATACACAATTTGAGTTCCTCTAAAATGTAAAGAAAATTTTGAATTTTTAATTTAATACATACGCTGGATACTGTAATGCTGTAGCTGCTGTGGCTAGGGGGGTGGGAGCCCTGAATGCCGCCGCTGCTGCCACCGCGGCTGCATTATATGCGCCACGTGCAGCAACGGCAGCCGCTCGTCCTCGAGTTAACGCTACTCCTCGCAGTGCCGCAGCTGAAAAATGGCATCATCGTTTGGTGTAGGAGATTAATACTCTAATGTGACATGAACATGCAGAGTTTACGAGTGCAAAATACATGTGGAGAAAAAATAACAATCTGGTACGTATGCAGATGATAGGAAAAACACCTAAGCAAGAATCCATCTATATCCAGGCAAGTCACGTCAGTACACAAACATAGTCCATCAAAAATGCTGCACTTTGCAACATATTGTTTGATTAACACTTACAGATGCGGCAATCCAATAATAATAATAAATCGTAGAATAAATTAAAACGTTGTCATAAACACTACCGATGTAAGATTCGTTCATTCCATATAGTAAGAGATATGAATATGGTAATAATGATAATAATAATAATAAATATTCAGGTCGCTTGCAAAACAAGAGATCGTCTACAAAAAGGAAAATTTTGTAAGAGTCAAAATTAAATTCATTCCGTACTAAAAGACACAATAAGGGAAAGCCAGAATCTACAGTTATCATTGCACAAATACATGTACTAAGACGAGAACCAAAGATTCAACGAGTAAGTTGAGAAATCTTGTTACCATGTACTGCAGCTAAATATTATGTCCAGGGATGGGGAAAATGTAAAATGCAGATCAAGGTCTCACTTCTATTAGTGTATTATTCGTCTTTCATGATGCCAAAATTTTGAAAATGCCCAAAGTCCTATCTCCTGACCTACAGGGATTTTATTCCAGGTTATATGAGTTATACAAGTGCAGAGAGAATCATAAACTCAAGTCCGACAGCCACCTATGCATTTCTCCATCATAATATTAACGGGTAATTTGATACTAAACTGCTACATGCTGAGCATATCGTTGGATTTGGGTTGATCCCTCATGTATATATGTTATCAGTTGCAATCGCATCATTAGCCATGTCAATTCACATTTGGCTCAGATAAGAGGAAACATGCTGAGAATATATCCAGATTTCTTTCAGGTCAATTAACATAGTACATGTACATCTATTTGTAAATACAACAGCACGTTTCCCCTTGGCTTACAATCATAAAGCATGCATACCAACGGCAAATGTTGCTTTTTTTTTCGTAGGTAGGTATATTCAGATCTAAATTTATCACCAATTTATATTCATTTGATAGAAAGAAGCTTTCTCAGCGTAAAAAGTGGATGGATGATTCATAAAGGGGAAATGATATTACTTTACTATACAACATGTGCTTGGTACATGCTTAATGATTACATCATACAGAAAACCCTGGCAGGCATCAATTTGGCCACATGCAATACAATAGCTATTCATTTGCATAATAATTGCCGATCTTTTTTTCTTTTTTTTTTGTTTTTGGTTTTGCTATACGAAATAAATAAATATCGAGAATAAAATGTGCAATGGCATATGGAAGGATGTACAAATCTTTGGAAGAATTTCTGTCTGTGCGTACAGTATACCCCCTTAAAGTCTGGTCACTCCTGACAGAGCTTTCTGTAAGTGGTGAAAAACTTTTTTCGTTTTGAAAATCAGATATACGGGTCTTACCATTTGGGATTGTGGGTGCAGCCACAGATTTTTTGGTCATAACTCGAGCAGTGGCATTGTTAACCTAATATTGTAGAATGGCAACACTTTAGAAGAAGCAGGATTGGATAATATGTAAATCATGGCATAACATTCATACATTTTAGCCAAATCAACATTTTTTTTTCAATTTACTTTAATAAATCTTTTTTTCAAATTCAGACTTGTTGATATGGCTTTTGGCAGCGAATGTCTAATAATGTATGGAAGAATATTCTGGAATGATGGACAATTTTTCTCCCTCCCTTATTTTGTTTTTAAGGATTCCAACTATTCCGTCTGAATCCTTTCTTTTATGCTTTTCTTTCTTTTTTATTTGAAAAGCTAGTATATCATGCCAATCTGGTAAACAATTTGAATTTCCAATTTCCAATTTTTTTTTTAAGCGTTTTATTTTGTTTTCGTATAATTTCATTCCAGACATTATTAGGTCAAATGGGCCTGATCCTCAAGATTTAGAATTCACATAAACTTTACGCTCAATTGTCTTAAAACTGATCAAAAATTCAAGCAGTGCATTTAGAAATTTAACATGTATTTTCACTTTGATGTAAACTTGGCATCTTACAAAACAAAGTAGCAAATTTCAAGTGTACCGAAGCAAGTATGACTCAGGCCCAAATGCATTCACATTAAATCAACATAAAAGCATAAGATCAAAGTATGTCTCCATGTTACATACTAGAAACAACAGATGCATCCACTAGTTTTTATCAATTTGCATTAAGCCCTTTTTTTTTTCCTTTTTCTTTCATAATTTTTTTTTCGTACTTCAAAACAAAACCGATTTTTGAAAAAAAAAGGAAAAAAAAAAGAAGATTTTTAAAATTTCAAACAAATTTATCAATTAAGTGTGAAAATAATTTTTTGCTTCTTTAAAAATGCAAAGATCAATATCAAAATTTCAAATCAGTGGGAAAAAAATATTACAAAGTAAAGAGATTAGGCTCACCGTTGACGGTGCAGACGGATAATGAAGACATACGATGATATGAAATCAATAGTCAGACAAACAGCCCCCGCCATTGGTCGCAATAATATAATGGTTCAACCAGGCATTAAATAACTCATCCTGATTTTATCAAGATAGTTTACGTCTTTAAAATCTGATAGGATGCTTTCAGTCCCACATGAATTTTCAATTTCCATGACAACATAATTGAGATAAATTTTCGAGAGAGAATTCATTCAATTTTCATGACTCCAAATAGAGACTGTATCTTGTGCATATTTATTTGAATTGCAACCAATGACGGTTTTACGACATTTGGAAAAATCCATCAAGTGTCAGCATGTCCATGGGATTGGACATTATTTCCACCGTGGATAGTTTTCCTGACATGATGTGCAATGATCACAGAATTGAAGCTTCAGAGACTGCAAAGGAAGTCAATTGACATACAGTCACCTTAAGATGCAATTCTGTGATAATGTGCCACATTTGAGATGAAAAGGACATATAATATGGATAAACACCAGCCAAATTAAAGGACAGCCAAATTTATTCTACTCTAAAAAAATTCTTTTAAAATACTGATTTTTGAATACAAAAATACAAAATACAAAATTTTCTTAGAAAAATTGGAATCTTCTAACTCACGGTTACATCTAAAGAATATTGTATTTAATGAACTTGAAAAAAAAAATTTCCATTAAAATATATATTCAAAAATTTTGGAAAATCAAAAACCCAGTTTCAAGATTTTTTTCTTTTTCATTAAACCTCCCTTGCAAAAAAAACCCCCATTCTTTTAAATCTTAGAATTTAAACCCTTTCCCCTTATCTACACTTGTCAGAATACTCAAAACAGGATGTCCATTACAAAGAGGGCACCTACCTACTATATTTTACCAGAGACTCTATAGGCCCTTTTCCACTTATACCTTTCATTGAAGGATAGGTACACAATCATCGCTATCAAGAAGGAAATGTTTGGCGTTTTATCCTATTGTCCTTATTATTATTTTGGCATCAAATCATACTTCTCCTCAACACATATATACACATAAATAAAACACTAATAACACAGCATGAAGAAATGCCACGGGTTCCTCATCTACCTTGGAATAGCGCAGTTAAAAAAGAGGAAAAGACTAACAACCGAGAGCTGGTGTGCCATGCAACTTGTGTATGTGCTTCATAACCCATACAAAGATGAGAGCACATTCAGTACATGGGACCTTCAGAATCTGTTGGCTATAACTACATCTACATGCCATTTGGAATTGGCTCCGCACCTAATGACATAGATAACATTATGATCTTTTTTTTTATTCAGGGCATTTGCACCTTAATTTGAGAATGGTACCGTACCCATTCCATTGGTAGGGAAAATGATATCGACAAAAGGGAATTTTTCATGTCAACAGAAACTTTCTTTGTAAGGAAAATATAGAGTTTTTCCTAGATATCAATAGACATTCAAAGATCAGTATGACCATAGGCAGAAAAAACGTCTGGCCCACTGTACTTAGCTTCTATATATGTCATAGAAGCTAAGACGTTCTTTCTGCCTTTGAGTATGACTTGGTCAATTATTCTGAACAGTTAAATTTTGTCAATTTCTCCAAAGTAAATTAGTCAAACACAAATGAGGAATTTCTTATTAATGAAAAGGGAAAAAGTCTACTATTTAAGAGGGGGATAAATTTCGGCCCCAAATTAGCTCTATCAAATGCCCTTGTTTGGAAGGAAAAATGTATTTATGAAGCCATCAATGATTCTGGAGGTCCATGTTTTCCTACAAACTGAATAAAGGTACTCGTCATCATTATACATAGATATATGAAGCACATGCACTACAAATGGAAATCTATATATACATATATAAGCATTAGACTGCATGCAGCACCTGCTCTCGGCTGTTGACTGGTTCCCCTTTCGCATGGTCCATCAGTAGATTAGCACTAGGGAACTACTGGTAATTTAGCTACAGCAGTGCAGTAAAAGAATATTTTCACACAAAATGCTCATTTTCCAAAATGCTTTGTGATCCAAACATTTGACATGTAGACCTAAGAGCTCAAACGTACAAAGAACAAGTATCATGTTCCGATAAATATTAAACATTAAAAGGTTTACAAATTTCTCAAAATGCAGAGATTGTCATTCTATCAGTAAATGCAGTGGGTGGAAAAAAAAAGAATCGAAAAAAAACGAAATTTTGTTTAATTTCAGAAATAAATAATAATACTGATGATAAACAGATAAATACGTGGGTTTATAAACTTCTGAGTAGCCTATGAAAAAGAATCGAGAAGAAAAATCAAAGAGAAAAACACACTAATCAAGTTATAAAACACAGTAATAATAATAAATATGTCATGGACAGGCATTTCTTTATACTGCACAACAATATGAAATCATATATTTGTAAAGTAGACTTAGCATCAGTGTTGTGCTACCACAAGATGGAATATGGACATGCACCTCAATCTTTCTCCCCTCAACCACAGTGCCGTTCAGTTTCTCTCGTGCTCGGTCGGCGTCCGCACTATTTTCGTATGTTACAAAACCGAATCCCTGCATGCATGAGGAAAATAAGGGGCATGCGTTAAAATTTCGTGCAAAACAACATCATTATAGCGTCAAATTTATAGTCATCATCTTGAATCAATATTTATCCAATAAAATATATATTCATGCATCATCATAATTAATGGCTGTAAATACAGATAAATTGTCATATAAATACACTGTCTAAGATCTTCTTGTAGGGAAGAGGGTCATGCTTTTTTTTTTTGTCTTAATCTAGAAAGCAACATGCTTTCATGCCGCTAAAGCGGACACCATATATTACAGAGAATGAAGACACAAGAGACGAGGACACCACAAAACAAAAGGAGCTAAGTAGAACAGGTTTCTTACTCTTGTACAATATCTAATGATGCATTCTGTATTTGTATATCAATTAGTTTGTACAGTGCTCTCTCTTTATCAATACAAGGATAGCTCACATGTATATAATGTACATTAAGGTTTGAACAGTAAAACATACAAAATGTCAAAATTTTCAGAAACATTTTACGGCACGTTAAGATTGCTGGCAGTGCTAGATCCCCCTACCACATAAATAACTGCGCTATCTCGTAACAGATTCATGGCACTTTGGCATAGGATGTGGAGATTTAACATAGATTCTTGTTGACTGACAACGACCGATGTGCCTTATATTTCAGTCTTCATAAAAACTCACTAGCCTAATGCCCAGAAATTCTGCTTTGGCCATTATAAGCTGGAAGACTATGCAATCAGCCAGTAGAAGAATTTGTCTTTGGGCAGATGGTTCAATAAAGTTTTCAAGAAGACTGAGTAATCCAGGGCATACAGAAGGGGAAGGGGCTAATAATTTTTACTGAAATCTTAACTTCTGCCTATTGGGTTTTTTTCCCTTTTTTTTTGAAATGGTAAGTTGTAGGGTTTTCAAATTTGCCAAGCAAAGACCTTTGTTCAAACAGTTTACTTCGACCTTGTGATTTTGACCGAAATGTGACTTGGCCTTTTCACAAAAGATAGTTGCCAAAAGCCTAGCATTTTACAAACACATCTTGCTTTCCTCTATCAGAAGTTAAAATAGGTACATCTTACACATTCCTGGAGAGAATTAATTCTGTTCTGCTCTGGCCATTTTTCTGAGCTGATTAGACATCAGATGTGTGGTGAATTTCTGATAAACAAGTATAAACACTCCCTATAGCTTCAGTATGGGGAGATTCAGTATTTGTTTATTCAGAGGAACCTAATGTTCATCACTGATTATAATCAGCTCTGATGTGTCGAGATAGAATTTCCTACACACTGAGAGATTAGTATCATCTGATCATGATGGAATCGGGCAGATTTTTTTCTTCTACCTAGTCTACCCCCAAACTCTTGAAGCGGTGCCAAATCATCAAATATTTCTTCCCTGGAGCATAAACAAAACTACTGCCAGCAATCTCTAAATGTGCTCTCAAAAATGTGTATGTGAAAGATTCCATTAATACCGTTGGCTAGAAGCTGTGTTATCAACCAACAGCTGATGTACCAAGATGGATTTTGTTTCCAATCCTTCTCAAACCTAATGTTCCGTCTATTTTTAAATTCTCAAATGAGCAGTGTTTTAGAACATGAAAAGTCAAGAGATAAAGCTCAGCCCAAGGTTTGATGGAAAACTTCACATACTTCATGATAAAAATGTTCTAGATCATGATAAAACAGTAATGCAGACCTCAGTTACTCATAGATAAGAAATCTCTTCAAGGAATCGTATTGCAATTCTGAAGTAACTAAATGCCAAAGTTTACTGACATAATTCTTATTTATCATGAATTCAGCTTCTGTCTGAGGTTTACATTACTTTAGAAATATTGAACAGAGCAATAAAGACCCCAGGTATATACATTGCTTACAAAACTTCATTTTTTCTTCATCTTATCTCTACTAGAATTAAGTGATTGATCTTTCTGAAAGTCCTTTTTTTTCTTTATTTCATACACAACATTTTAATTTTTCTTCTTTGAAAAAAGTGAAAGGGGAGGGTTGCATTATTATTCTGTTCAATATCATCAATCATCTGCTATTACAAATCATACACAGAGGAAATCATTTAACAGATAGGTAACTTTCAATCCATCAAATGTATTTTTTTCCAAGTCTAGTACAACTTATCTGATAATTCATTTAATGTCATAATTTATATATAATCAGTGTTTTGGGGAAGGGGTCAAGGCCGATGTGTGAGGGAAAATATAAGCATGAACTACTCTAAAGGGGATTTTTTTTATAAATTAAAGTTCTTGCAAAAACTGTATTAGATAGCATCAATATAACTAGAACTACTTTAAATACAAACAGGTACATTAAAGGAACCATATTCTACTATATGGATTCTGATTTTGTTTAATACACACTATTTTAAAAAGATTTTTTGCCAAAGAAAAAATCTTTTATATGGGGGGGTATTTCTCTGACAGGAGGGGAAAATATATTCTCTAGAGAGGGGGGAATGGGGCCGAATATAGCCGTATTTTTTTGGAGAGGAAAACGCTGACAATGGTAAGATTTTTTTTATTTATTGGATAGCTGATTGCTTGTTATCATCATCTGATGTGCTTCAATATTACAAAGGGCAATAGCCTCTAGACTTTCCATAAATAGTATCAAACATTTCCTCTGTGAACACTTGTAAATAGCTATACATTTCATTTCATAAGCATAATACATATATGTAGAAGTACAAAAGCTGAACTTTTCTTTGCAAAATACTGTCAAGACACTTTAAATAAATTTACAATTTCTTACATTCCAAATTCTTTTTTTTTTCATTTTTTTGTTTCTTCTCAAAACTGTTTTTCCCATATATTTTTTTTTCAAATGAAAGAAATCTTCAGCTTTTGTTAAATGTCAATCAATTTCAATAGATTGTGAATCATCATAAATTTTGATTAATCATTATTCACAAATTTTATTATTATTTTCTTTAAATATATTTTCTATTATGTCAGCAATTAATTTTCTTCACAAATAAGAAATTTATCATATAAAGATATATTTAACACTTTATCATTTGGTTTATGATGATTCAAAGGAAGTAAAGGGTCACTTACCTTGGATCCTCTCTCATTAAAAATAATCTCTACATCTATGATTTTGCCAAATTGCTGAAAAACAAGAAATATCAAAATTTTGATTAAATTGAAATATTTTACAAACATGAAATCATTCTGAATCTTTGCTTAATTTTTTTTTTGGGGGGGGGGGTATTTTTTAAGTTTTTTTTATTATGTTTTATGTTAAACAGAAAGTTTTCAAGAAGACAAGAATTTTTTTCCCTCAGTATTTTACTGTAATTTTAGTGTCCAATCCTTAATTTTAAGAAATCAGACAAATGCCCATGACAACCATGGCTTACAGAGTGTCTTGATACAAAAATACTGTTTTTGCAAATTAGAAAATCTTTGCCAAAGAATGCAAAAAGTACAGCCAGTGGATTGTAGCCAAATGTATAACAGCCATCATTTTTTAACTTCAGAACAAATAATTGAGTGACTCTGTTGTATGCGTAATTTCTTAAAATTTTCGTAACAGTTATTCTGTTTGTAAATGAAATATATTCAGAAAAAAAGCCTATAATTCAATCATCTGAATCTACTTTGACCTTGACACCTTGGGATTGGGTCATGTAATATGAAACTCAATACTAATACCTAGACTATTTAAGTGGGTTTCTAGTATTCCTTACTGGATTTTTCATACAAGACTAAGTTGTCTACACAGTCTATATACTTGGGATGATTCAGTATCTAGTGACTAACCTTTGATCTGATATATAACCTGAGGTGAACTCATAGTCTATCTTGACAACACCAAAAATAATGTGAAAGCGCAACAGGCAAAGAAATCAATCAACTTCACAGACAGTGTTTCATTTTTGCCCTCCAAAAATCTAATTAGATCTCTGAATCTGTGATCATTCTTTTTCTCTATCGAACATTTTTACCAAAACGATGCATCAATTGCTGCGCTCAGACACCCAAAGGAAAGAAAATAGGTCCATCAGTAACTCATGTAAAGCCCAACATGAGAATTTAATAATCCACCAGCATAAGGATGCCAGACTCTTCGTCTAGCTTTCTTATTTGGAGTCCCTGGGAGAAAAGACTTGGCCAAAGGAAAACAGTCTCAAATCAAATACATCTCAGCATGGATGACAGGAGCACCGATTTCCACTAGCTTAAGACACAAAACATCTCTGGAGAGGAGGATCTGAGCGAAATTATTTCCTTAACGACTGACTAGCTCAGGCAATGCTTCACTGTATTCATTTACTGAGTAGCCAAATTCCCCTAATGCTATAAAGGCGCTGAGGAAACAGGGCGAATCAATATGATACTTGCATTTTGCAGGCAATATCCGGACTATCTGAGACAATGTAAATTACACCAGCCCGTAAAATATCATTACAAGATTTACAGATGGCAGAACCATTAGGCCAATAAAGTATTTTTCCTTCCAAGTCCCTTTATTGGAGGAAGAAGATGCTTTATATCAAGTCTCCCAGCAAATCTAACCATCAATGAGTCAACAACCTTTTACTTGTTTGTGCAGAATCCCCACACCCCATCCCTCTTATTCAGATTAATTTAACTACACATAACTGACTTGCTTCACTTTTACTTGGGGAAGGGGAATTAAAAGCCTTGCCCTCAGGATTTTCTTTATTTTTCATTTACAAAAGCAGAAATCTTCCTTTGAAAGAGGAAAATTTGATTTAAGAAGGGGACTACTGCACAATTTTGGCTCTTGGACCTTGGAAATATTGTTGACTGTATACCCCCCCCCCTCCCACCCAAGACTTTCCACACCATTTAAATTTTTGTATATGCCTATTTACTGACTACATGTACTAAGTTATGTGATGTACTAAGTTGACATTTGGTGACTCACCCCTAACAAACTTTTCAGATCAGCTTCTCTGAATCTGAAGGGAATATTTGACACATGGAGTCTCTTTGGTCCCACATTCTGTGCAGCTGTCGTTGTGGCGGGTTGAGCTGAGTTCTGTTCTCCTTCTAGGTCTGTTTGCTGTAACATATATAGGGAATCTTATTCAATATCAGAGCGTATAATTGCCTACTGTGCCTCTCAGAGACAATTTTCAAACCGAATCAATATATGGCCGCTGTCACTGACAGAGTAGGAAATTGGAACCTTTGGTGTGTTGAGGGGATGGGAAGAAACATTCTCAAGTTGTTCCAAAATCGATAAAGAAACCTAACAAATGACCATGTGATTCGGTGATATCAATCATTTCTTTTCCTCAAGTCAAAGCAAATTGCTCGATGTAATTATGACAAAAGCGTCGCATCGAGAGAAAAATAGTTACATTTTGAGAATTTTCATTAAATGAGATAAGGCAGAAATCTTGTAATATTCTTCATCAAATGTATTATTCACACAAAAGCATTAAGAAAAATGTTATCCCCTCGAGGTACAAGTTAATTTGAACAATGCGATAACAAGGAGAGAAACCTTTCAGACGCGCAAGTTTCGTTTCCATATTTGGTAACGGTGATGCAATTCAATGATTCGCAAAGTGACTCTTACTTTAATAAAGTGGAAAGACATTCAACGTCATGCGACATCGTCTGAAAGATTTGGCCCTCCAAAAATAGTACCAATCAAATGTATGACAAAAAAAATCCACTCCCAGGCAAATAAACAATATAAACTGAAACTAAAATACATCTTAGATATATCCACTCCCTTGACGTGAAAATCCACAGAAAATAGTTGTTCAAGAAATGATGTATCCCCCCCCCCAGCCCCACTGGAACTTTTTTTTCGGGGGGGGGGGGATTCAATGATCCAAATATTCTAAGTCTCATTTTTCAAGTTTGAATATCAAACATGTTTTGTTTCAAAAAGAAGAGGGTATGAAATTTGAAAGTCTCGAATCACATTACTGAATCGTGGAATGCCAGAAAGAGACCACTGTGGATTTTCACCCTAGCAAGTTTGCATGGTTACTGTGAACTAGTACTTAGTAGAAACTACACTAAACTTGTTAAATAAAACAAGGAATTGGGTTTTGGAGAAAACTGGTAATTTTGGCGAGAACATACAAGGGCTTACTTCCCTTAGCTTACAATCTTATGGATCAGTTTTTTTTAACAAATTTCAGAAAATGTTTGTTTTGAATAAAACCCAAATCCTCGCTGCATAGTTCCTTATATCCACACTTCGATCTAAAAAGCAAACGACGATAGCTTCCTTCCTCCATGCTTGTAACATGAAACATCGGTGATTGACTGGGTCATAACCATAGTGACCGTTCGATTTTGTGATAAAATTCGAGAGGACATTTTGTCATTTATGTATCGTTCCGATCATCATAACAAATTCTGTAATTTGAAACGTGGCACTAGTGGAATGAGAGCCTATCGTCGTTTGCAGGATTTAGCTCAAATCCATAAATATGCGGTATATACCCCGACTATGAGTTAGAAATATTAATCAACAAGTGCTTCAACGATACTTGAACCCCGAATAAATATATCCCTTTTTATGCATAGTCCATGCTATTACCATATCAACTTGTTGGGTATTGATCTATCAAATAATACTGGCGTTACTCATTAGATTAACACTATCTGTTACAGTCTTAGGTCCGGGGAGACATAAGACCTCTAGTTTACCTAGATGAAGAATCGTATGGTAATAACACAGACATCACTCTCTGAATAATTGATGCAGTTAGCCAATACAAAACGAGCTCAAATGGAATTAAGAGTAAGGGAAATATGTATGTATGGGGGAGTGTAAAATAACTGAATGCTAAAAAATTAACAGCATGCTTTTGATGTTTGAACCTTGTTGACGCCCGTCAGTAAGTCCTCGTATGGGAACGCTCTGGGTACACCCTAAAACAAAATTCAGAAACAAAGGTTGGATTTGGAAACTGATTCCCGCTGAACAATTATGTCATCACAAATGTTACATCATAAATTTGATAGAAAGCTTCCGGAAATGACTTAGAATTACGGAAGTACGGCATACGCTCAGGGCACACGTTAACATTCAGGTCTTACTCGCATGTCGGTGTGACATTTCAGTCTCTATACAACATACTTCAAGATTCATATCAACTTTTCCTCAAGACAAGAGCATTGTAAAAACAGAAATTAAAACTGCCTACAACCAATTTCCGTTTCACTGACTTCTGCCAATTTCATTTTCTCAAATTGAACACTTAACCAGTACACATTTTGTAACTCGTTTCCAAAAAAGAATCAGAGAAAGGAAGTGTAATGCTATAACAATTTTCAATAGTTTTTCCTCAATTACGAAAAAATAAGGAGACTTGCTATGTCAGTGTGAAATAAGTAATTGTCCCTAATAAGTCTTCTACCGTAGCTGTTTCTATCGTAATTCAATTTGCTACGGCTATAACGTTAGAAATGTGCCATACTATAATCAGGCGACGTTTTTTACGATGCGTAATGTGAGTTGATGATGATGATGTTGAAGATGATGACGATGATATTGCTGATGCTCTCTGCGGCAGCCAATTCCACACCATAGTACTCTGTAGTACGGCGCAATCACATGAACATGCTAAGAAAGAAGAAATTTAACGTACATTGATGGCGGCCGCTCTTACCGTCTGCTGTTCTACGCCGCCATTGGCCGTGACGGTGGTGGATTGGAAAGACGTGGGCGAAACGGACTCGGCCGACACGGCCGTGGTGGGCTGACTAGTGACCACCACGTGGGGTGGGTGGGCGTATTCCTCGAGGGCAGCCTGAGGGGCAAGACCAGGCTGGGCAGCATACTGGTAGGTGGGCGTCATCTGGTTCTGTAGACGAGGATCCTGCACCATGTGCTGAAAGTAGACGAAATAGAATGGTTAGGCAAAATAGAGTTAATGGTTAGGCAACTGCAATGCCAAGGCTCAAGTTCAGACATTCATTAATGAATATGATACGATTCCAAATGCCACACTCGTTATCGAAAACTACTGGATCGAAAGGAGCGGAAATGAAAATAATGGCAGCCTGATTATTATAAATCACACACACGTACGGCTGCGAGAGATAAATGTGTATCAAACTCGGGTCGTTGACAGTTTAGAATTTAATGGGGGAAAGTGAATGACACGTTGGTCACATGATGGCAAAAGCTTGTGACAGGCAGAGTACTGATTTACACCAAAGTATACACTGCAGATGTACTGTGTGCGATTGCTAAGTAAATGAGTACAGTTACAAATTGCAGTACCTTCTTCACAATTTTCACTACATTGTACATCATAACATACATAAAACATTAACAGACATAACCAAACTAAACTAAAGCATGCTTTCCGTTGCACAAAATCAATCCCTCATTCATGTCTCGGGGAAAAACTGTACCATTTATTTCCACGGTTTCGGAAATGGCCTACAAATGCTGCAATTAATCGCTTGGAACAGATGGTTGATTACGGAGATAATGGTCGTAAATATAATCAGGATAAAGAGCTGCTCCAAGCTGCCAGGGTATAATAAAACTCAAATTTACATCTATCATATACAAATTTTCCTCCATTACATAGAAATTACCCAAATGTCATATTTAGCTCGACAGAGGTTTTTTTTTCAGTCATTTTCATCATTATCGTCATCATGGCATAAAATTGGCTAATTATTAGACAAAAAAAAATCTCAGATCTGTGAAAATCAAAAATCCCAACCTTTTTCTCCACAGAACTTGAAATGGGTAAGCTTCTCTCCAAAGGATGGTTAGGAATTTGAAGATTCGCACGAATTTCTCCCATATTCCTATGTATCAATATTGGCACCATCTTTTTACGACTGACAAAAATCAATTTCCAACAAAGGCTAACACGGCATACATGGCCCTCACAGTAAAAAGACAAGTTACCGAGTTCTTCTCATCAATGTCTGCCAAATTCAGAAGAGAGAGAGAGAGAGCCTGAGGCTTCTTTATCCTTGTACAAAGAGAGAGCTAGAGTCAGACTCCGAGAGATCTGCTTACAGAGTATCAGATCCTTGTAGCGCTGTAGCAGGAAGCCTAACAGAGAAACCAAAGATCGGCCAGCCTATTGTTTACATCTTCCAATAAGAAGCACATCTGCCACGATAATTTGGACAGTGAAGGCTGCATACATAATGAATGGCAACATCGACTAGAGGTTTTCCCAATAATTTTCGACAGCAATGTAGAAGCCAAAAGCCCGATAGCGACTTCTATCTCTATCTCTCTCTACAAAGTCAGTCAATACAGATGCTCTTTAGACAAGACAAAAATATTGAGGCAGAAAATGAGCAATCTCCACGATGTCGTTAACGGTACAAGAAAGCAATACCTCACTTCTGAATGTAACAAGATAAGAAGATAATTGCCATGAATATGATATGATCGAGTATATACTACACTATACTAGTAGTTCACCGTATTAATTTAGAGTGTCGATATTTCCGACCCCAATGACTAAAATCACGTATAGTCCACTACGTAAACAACAAATGGCCCTATTTGGCCTGGTCATCCTGTGGGGGAAATGGTGACTAAATGACCATTGTTTCTTCCTTTGTCCACACAAAGTCAATCTCCATCATCCGATCAATGGTTAGACAAAGAAAAGGTGAAATTTACATCTGACTGACAGAGGCTAATTTTATGGTTCGATGGGTTCGATTGAAAGTAACAGAGACATTGATGATATAGATGGTTTATATAGACAAATTGATTGACAGCCCACCGATTTCATCATTATTCATTCATGTTAAAAACATACGATTCGATCGTTAAGAAATTGATGGGTTCGAAAAAGCACTTCAATACACGCTTCGCTGAACAATAAATGAGTTCTTTAAATAAAAAAAAAACCCCTGCGTAAAACGAGGAAAAATATCTTTAAAACAAAACTTTCACAAACCTGAAAGAGTGGTGAGGTCAGAGGCACGGGACTGGAGACCAGCGGTAAGGGATTTCGTACCATACTCGTAGCTCCTAGAACCATTTTTGACTTGTGTGTACTAGTACTAGTTACTACAGTCTACAGATGTTTCTCAGATAATAATACAAGTCGTCACAATTCCTCACATAGGAAAAAAATCAATTTTTCTTCTTTTATTGGCGCATAAAACTCAGCTACTGATTCCCCAAATTAGTCATATCCCTCCTCATCCGCATCATAAAGTTATGGTGTAATGTAAAGAGATGGTATACTGTTAACTGACCAATGGGAAGCCCTAATATATGATACATGTATATTTCAAGTAGATATTGTTTATTCCCGGGGATTAGTGACACCTATTTCCTCCTGTATTATCCCGACCTTCCCCGTGGGGTATCGGCTTAACACCTAACCCATCCTCCCACCAAATGTGACACTTGCAAATTCGAGAAACGTACTACAATAAATTGACGCCTTTTCCGGGAAAATTGCTACAAATGTGTTAGCGATTACAGTCATATATTTTTGTGTTGCACAAAGATGGTGCAAGTTATATTTTTTTTTCTTTTGAATGATATCCTTTTCCCTTTTCATTTTGCTTTACATTCTAATTTAATATCGAAGGGGTTTATTTTGCTAAATTTTCAAAATGATAAAAACAGTCATCCAGTTACGAGAATATTGAAATTTTTTTTATACAGACAAGAAACGAAAGACTTGTATGTTCGCCATGTACGCCCCCGCCCTGCAGCAAAGTTTATCATGTATGATGTATTGAAAATCCATTAAAATCTAGGTCATTGCGGCCATACCTTCTGTTATGTATTTTGAACAGCAGCACCCCCCCCCCCTCTCTCTCTCTCTCTTCCTTTCTCTCTCTCATGCAAATAAACATTGTTGTGAATTTTCATTGTACATGAACCAGGAACAATCGAAATCTAAGGGTCATAACTCATGGACATTTATCCAACAGTCTAGACGAGATTTGGAGACATTCAGAATGACAGACATACAATGCATGTGAATAATTAATCCAGATAGTTTACTCCTCTAATACAAGTAAAAAGACGGCTATTGGTATTTATAGCAGATTGTTTTTATACTGTGTTTTACTTCTATTTATTTTTTTTCCCAAGATAAATTTTCTTGCAGTAGTGTATTGCTTCACAAAAGCAACTTGTTTTTAGAATATCATTGACAAACTTTTTTTCAAACAAATTTTTGCTTTGCATTAAACAGAGTAATCAGTTTTAGTGCCGCTAGGGCAGAGCACTACTAAATAATAAATTGCATGTATATACTTTTGTGAGAAATTTACCTGAAAGTCGCAATTACTTAAGTATACATCTAGTAAAATATTGATTCAAAATAATGCATATGAAGTCATATCAGCGCATGTTATCATGGATACACTATATTTTATCACGATCATAGAACGATAATAACATAACAGTCTGGAGTGTCATTTCACAAGTTCTCATTTATATATACATTGTACATTTATTGACCATATTTTACTAATAGATATATTGATGTTTATACAAGAAAGGTAGGTATAGAAAAACGAGCTGACTGGCTTAAGGTATCTGACTGCAAAATCCAACACAGTGATGGGCGAAAACTACATATTCATGAGAAAACAATATCATTATTTCAGCATAAGAAAATATATGCCGAGATTCCTATCAGAAATCCCAGAAACACTATCATCAACAATGATTTCTCTCTCTCTCTCTCTCTCTCTCTCTCTCTCTCTCTCTCTCTCTCTCATCTCTCTTTCCCTTTTGAACAAAGAGAAACAAAAGACAAAGTACCCAAGGAATGACAGAACAACAATGTATAATGTACTTACATGAATGGAAGTTAAAGATGTACTCAAACCATTGATGACTGGTCGAGAGACAGAAGATGTGTTTACCTGCAGCTTTTTGGTTTGTCTTGTCAACAAAGTAAAGTACATGTTTAACAATCCTGCCATTACGAAAAACACATTTTCAAGGAAAATCTATCCGACACAATTTGAGCCTCTAGTAACCATGACAACTAAAACTCCATGAGAAAATCTGTAAGTCGTTTTCAGCTGCAAGTCTATACCGTGCCACATACCTGATCTCTAATGCAAGTACAAAGCTCAATAAATGAATTCTTTTGTCACCAAGGTTACCGTTCATGACTATTATTAGGAAATAAAATGTGCGATATAACGGTATTCTATCGCGCTTTTAATTAGGAACTGCATGAAACACAGGTGGCATTGGTTGGGGAGAGAAAAAAAACCAGATCTTCCTAGAACAGTAGAATATGTATTTGTGTTTGAATTCCGGCTCGGAGACTTGAGATTTAATCGCAAAACGAACGCGTGACTTCTGCACAGATGTGACATGACAAAGCTAGCGATGTGTGTACGTTGTTGCATCAACAATATGGGTAAAACGAATCATATATTATTTCAATTTTTACCGTTTCTCTCGACAGATTATAAATATCATATATGAAACCGTGACATATGTGTGTTCGAGATACCGTAAAAATCACGACAAAACATTTTACGAAAAAATTTTACCATATTGAGAATCTGCATATCCTGAACTGCGGATGCGGGCTGAACGGGCAACCACATTCCTAACACTTACAGCAACTGTTCGACTTCAGCAAAACTCCCAACTACTACTAAATTACTGCATTCATCTCGTATATTTAGGTTGGGCAAATAACCATGTAAAACTTGCGAGGGTTAAACTGAAATTGGTCTCTCACATGTGCTCTTCAATGACCCCTGCCACAATTGATTTCCTAGTTAAGTTTCCGAGATAAATAGGCCTATTTCGCACGTGTGACAATATAGAATTCAACTGAAATTGATGTCATGTACAACAGCTGTACAATATTGTAATATTCTATAAAACGAAGTCCCTTTCGATTTCAGATGAAGAAATTAAATTACTCGTAAACGCAATAATCAAAACTAAACAAAAGAAGGAAATTATTTACCAGAGCTTTGGCTGTCAGGGGTCCTGCCGGCCACATCATTTGATTCATTCTTCAACTAAGGAGTAGTTAAATTCACAACTTTCTCAAAAAGAAGGTCCATTCAATATGGCGTTTATCAAAAGTAAGCACAAACTTAGCATCTGGACTAAATCAAAGAAATCTTGTCTTGCTGGGTCATATGATATCTACCAGCATCCATTGGATAACGGGTGTTCCAAAATTGGAAATGGATTCGTCTTGTGTAGGGGAGCTAACTTTGAAAGTTCTACTCAACATCGCTTTTAAAGTAGTTAGAAATATTTTCCCGCACATAAAACATGAAATTTGCCAAATGCATATTAAATGAAGACAACAACAAGCGAAAGAGGCGGATATATCTTAAAATATACGGGTTAATTAGAGACTTTCACCTCCCTCTATACGTGTAGGTTCAACCATAACCCATGCTGACTCGAGGCGAAACCTGATGCTTCGAGTCTGAGATTTATCTTTTCCACGAAGATAACGCTTCGTTTGATTCAATCAGAGCCAACATGACTAAGAGAGCAAGTTCAGATGTAGACATCATATCTGTCGATTAAATAAAAAGAGGGAATGAAAGAAAGAAATGATGATGACCGCCTGAAACCTACCCATACTTCTCTATCTATTGATTCCCAGTCATTGCAACAAGAGCTAAATACCCTTTGACCAGGCTCAAATATTGGATACATGCTCAGATCATTTATTGTCATGATTGCTAAAACTAAGAATTTCGAGATACGCAGCCATTTCTGTTTATTACTTATATAAGATACAAAAGCAGACGACAACGAAACTCTTCAGTTTGAAATAGACATCAGTTTTCCTGATGAAATCAACAGTCTTGCAACACAAAACGAGTTATCTCCCGCGACGCTATACTAGTATGGTACGGAGAATGGAGAGAAAAAGAAGGAAAGAGAAGAAAACAGTTGTCTTTTACAATGAATTCAATTATTATGAAACATATTATCATCATCACTTCATATTCTCATATGATACACGTGACAAAACCCCCATATCAGATTGTGAGGAATTAAGGTCACATCAGCGGAAGCAGCATTCATGCGTATCTTTAACCCATGCACTTGACCTTTTGATCCCATTCCCATTTTAACTTACACATTACACTTCTGTTGGAAAAGATGATTTTCACTTTATCCGTATGTATCACAGCATAATTGTTATATATATGAAGATCTACGGGCACCGTCTACATTGGAATAACCAAGAATTCCAAAGAATATTATTGCTTTCTTTTTTACCATTTACATAATAGCGTGACCTTGACCTTTGATCAATAGATATTATGTCTTACTTTTAACTTTGGTCTGTAGGCCCAGCCGCCCTATAGAGTGTTCAAAATGCTATTCCTATGGTAGGGGTTGTACATGTATCAAGGGACAAGGTCATGACATCTGTGTTGAAAATCGATAAAACGATACAATTATAATACATGCCGATGCAATATAATACATTAATTAACAATGGTGGGTGATCCCATAGTTCGCGTTACTTTCTGTTAACTTTCTACGATGAGGATTTGATAGTGCGGATGACCTCGGCCTTCAGCGTTACGACCTTGACATGTTCCAAGAATACCCAAATCGGACTACATGCATCTCAACCAGTAGTCGACGACATATTAATGTCTTAATACGCTTTTAAGATGGGCACTGTAATCATGATAATACGTCATTTCAAATCAAATTATCCACAAAAGAAGGATATAAAACTAGGATGCAAATGAACTGTTCTAATTCGTCACTGCTTATCGCTGGTGACAACAATTAAGTGAATTTAAAAGAATTCTCCAACACAACCGAAGGCAAGATGGTGTGACTGTGCATAACAATGAGGTTACAGTACGCTGGTATTGATTTTCTAGTGACGTGCAGCCGTACAACATCCAGTATGATTAGAAATTACACAATATTGACGGTGTTTACGGGTGCATAAACTGATGAGAAGGCAGTACTTTCTCAGATTGATTTACAAAATTACGAAAACAAGCATTCTACAGCAGGAAAATAAAGAAACATTTCCTAAGAAAGCGCCCATGCCAATTTCTTTCTTTCCTTCTGCACTCTCCTTCTCGTATGTGCTAAATTGTAGGAAAGATAACTCTATGCAAACCTAAAACACTAACGCCCAATGAAAATGACTAATCACATAAGGATGAATGAAAACTTTTACTATTTTGGCAAGAAATACCATACCGGGGTGTAAAGTTGAGTTGCGAGCAACATTCCTGCCGACATATGATCCGATTTCAGTTACTCCAGCATGTATAAAATAGTCCTGAGATGTACAATCCTTGATACTTAGTGGTGTTTTCACGGTCCAAAATAAATCCCAAATTAGGTCTCTCTACGTGAGAACGAAAAACTTTCACGTCATATCTGTTTAGTTTCTACGATTTCTTCTCCATGTATGTATATAATGCAAGTTAAGGGTTATAAATTCTATATGATAAGCAAGCGTACCGTACCACGTATAAGGTTATGGAAAATGTCTTATCACATATATGTCCGAATAATAATAGCCATTTAAAACTCCTCCTATAGTAACCCGGGCCATGTAGATAAAGTCGATCGCAGATAATTTCCCCTCGGGCGAGGTGAAAACATCACTTCAATTACGTTCGTCGTAGCGTGTAACAATCCCGGCTCGGTCCCGTCGTGAACTTTTGATGCGACACGGGTCAGAAATCACTGAATGAGGATGACAGTCAGTCCCGTACCTGCCGAGAATGTAGGTATAGTCCCCTACGGTCTCTACTCACTGATAGACTTCGGGAACATCCCAAGATTACCGACTCCGAACTGCAATCCCTCAGCATTTAATACAGACTGATCAATCAAAGCACAATGCTCTCTAGGCATATAATACCTGTAGAGCCTACCTGAACTTCAAACTGACAGGTGCAATCAAACGTTCGAACTTTAAAGCTAACAATAGCACCTAAGTTTAAAAGCAAAAGTCCGCGTTCGGATACAAAAAATGTAATTATATCAATTTTCAAAGTCAACTCTAAATAGAATTAAGATTTAAATCGCAGTAGATTTCTTTCAACGATATTAACGATATAATGTTTTTAATGATTTTTTTCTGCCTTAGGAAGTGATCCAGGGTTTGAATTAAATATATTGTAATTAAAGCGTATAAATTCGTCTGATCTTTAGGTCAAAAGACCGTTCCATTACACACAACGATATGAAATTTCAAACCCGTAGTTACAGTATCATTTTGTATCCAATGAAATAGTATCATGCATATAGAATACAAGCCTATAGTAGTCTGACATACCTGAAATGAGTAAGATTTTTTGTAGTATGTGAATTTCAGAAACTTACCATCTTTAGATGAATGATAAACGCAAAATAGTCCTATACTCTTGTTGTGCAAGCACAAAAAATAGCAGAGTCTTGGCAAATGAGTGTCGTCAGGAGTCAAGAATTGTGTGACAAATCCCTACAATTAACTGTGATACACTCATTTATTACAATCAAAACTAATGTGGTCATCTAGCCAACGCTTTACTGAACAAAACTTTTACAAAAGACTGCCTTTTCTTCTCTGTCACATTTGAGAGAGCAACAAATCGACAAGCCCGGGGCAGAAATGCAGTGCATTAAGCAAAAGAAAAGCAAACTTGAGACAAAAATTTTCATCAATCTAATATGGCTTCAGGGTCCTACATTAAAGATTTTTGCAGGGGCAAGGGCCAGCAACCGGACCTGGTCCTATTTATCATATGGGTGGTTAAGTCAGAATTTTGCCCCAGGTCAGATTTCGTTGGACAAGTGTGTAAAGGCATGAGTTATCTTGCGTTCTGTCGTGGATATTAGACGTAATTAACATGTCTTTTTGCCCCCTTATAATCTTCCCTTAAAGTAGAAAATATTCAATACTGACAGTTGATTCGTGTCAATCTATATGACCTGTAGGTAAAATCGATATAGATTATCATTATACATGCAAAATTATAATTTTTATAGCTATAAATAATACACGATCGACATACAACTTATACATGCACGATGAAGGTTTGCGAATCGAAATTTTGTCATAAGTGACCTAGATTATTTCTAAGGTTGGGTCTGATATTTCACAACATTTCTTTTTAGCGTTCATTATTCAAACAGTAATATCCAGATACCAAGGGCACAGGAAAAGGAAAAAGGGGGTAATTTGAAAATCATTATCCAAGCCCAAACGTAAACTACGAAAAGAAACTGTACAAATAAAGAGTACTAAGATTTTTAAAACATTCAAGAGTACATGTGCATCATGTAAATATTGACCCTATAAGTTAGAAACTGCGATGGTAACCTTCGAATCTCTGACCTAAAACTTTTAGGTATATAAACCATTTTCACTTAGAAAGCTCTGAATGCTTTTAAAATTATTCAAATTTTTATCACAATCCATGCACCTGTAAGAATATGAAAACCCTCCTTAACTGATGACAGACGATCGGACAGACGGAAAAAAGCCATTTCTATAAAACTGTATATATCACCATATAAAAGGATAGGCACCTCTCATCCTAATGTATCCTCCCATCCTTACAGCATCATCAGTATGATGTAGTTCAAGAAAGACAACCCGAGCAACAGTATAGAGACTACTTCTTTTTTTTTCTGCCTGCTTAATAAGCTAACGAAACTAGAAACTATGAACAATATACCTTATCTCAAGATATTTCTGATTTATGATATTCTTCAGAGAGCAAGCGTAAATAAATGCCATTGTAAATTTCTCTCACGTTTGGGGGTCACCTAAGTGGTCAAATTTATGATACACGGACCGAGTCCGCAATTATTTCACTTTATGATTTGTCAACAGCGATAAGCTAAACTTCATAAGGATCCACCGAAACAGGTCCCCGCAGACCCAAGATAATCAAGCGCAGATCTAGAAAGGGGGGGGGGGTTCAAGATCCCCTCCCTCCTGGTATTTGCAAAAACAGCTGATTTTTCCCCGCAAATTGTTTTATCAAATCTATCAGCTGGAATTCCCGCACACGATCGACTAGTCCCCCTGGAAACATTTTCGAGATCCGCCTATGAAAATAATGAATAATTGGGGATTTTTGGTCCCTCCTTTATATCCACCCTCCCTATGAATATGAGATTGTATTTGGCCCAACACTGGACTTATTTCATTGCTGCACATTCATGCAGTTGGAATCCCGCGACATGTTGCTAGTACTTGTTGATGAAGTAATAGTCAAGGCATAAAGACATATTGTTTGATTTCTAATGCCCGCCCAAGCCTGTTCGAACGTTTTACGAAATAGAATCAAAATCGATTTTATGACTGAGCATAATATTGCATGATAAACCGCGATAAACTAGAATTTAATCAACCCCCTTCTACCCGATCTTACTGGACTTTATATCAAATATCAACAGTGCAGAAAGCTCCACAAACAAGTTGGGCTCTATAGCCATGGTTCCCTAAAATAACACAGCCAAACAATGCCCTTTCTCCCCATAAAACAACATTGTTGCGATTCAGCCACCCGTGGGTTAATTTGCAATTGTATCCCGGGTAGTTTTACGGTGTCACCCTGGTGTATTAGGAGCGGAATAGGAAACTGTGGCAATCATATGTCATGGGGCCGGTTATTGATTTATGAATTAATTAGTCTGCCGTTTCTTTGCATAGACCGTCTTCCCATACATTGCAATTAATTACTCCTCCGTTTTGTCACTTTGATGGTAAACTTCTGGTTTATCATTTCCTTATGATGTCTTGTTCAAACTGACTGCCAGGTCAGGCAACCGATGAAATGACTAAACAGTAGATGGGGACCTTTCGGACTAGTTGGACTGCATATGAGAACACTTTTTCTCCGATCCTCTGTCCATGGGCGGATACAGTGGTCGGTTTCAGTTTTAAAGGGGGGGGGGGGTATTTTTGACAATTTCAAGGAGACAAAAGCTAGACAAGGCCAAATTACTCACCAATCAAACCCACTACATCAACATTCTCTCCCTCTCTCGTAATTTCTATCTATCATAAGTGGGATATCAAATCAAACATTTGTCAACCAATTCAAGTCAAAAGTGGAAATGTCTGATACTATTACAAGTTATATTTTCATTTAGCTAATAAGTAGATTCAATGTTTAAAGAAAGTATTATCATGGGGATCTACCTTCAATACAAACAAAGCAGTGTTTAATACGTGTGTATAAGGTCATAATTGTGAATCGGACAAAAACTAACATTGTAATCTCATTTTAAACTTAACAAGATCAAGCTAATGATAAGGTGATTAGGTCGATCAATAATAAGCTGTTTGTACACTAAATATGGGAAATCAAAAGTGGTCGCTCACACCACAAACAAGTCACTTTATTGGGTAGACGGGGCGTGTGGCTTGTTCGGCATTCCATCTTTATGAAAGAATAACATTTTACTTTATACAAGCGAGAGTGAATGCATACCCCCAAGTACATTCACCGACACCGCGCACTGAGGCCGACAGAAGGGAAAATTATTCATTCAGTTTTGAATTTGACGAACACTACAAAAACAACTTCTCGAATCTGTCTGTAAAGATACGATATTGTGCAAGAATTAAGATACCTCGAAATTTTGTAATCTTCCACTCCCCCCTAAACCCTTCCCCTAACAATCAAACATTGCAAGAAGCTTTCCCTGTGGTGCCCCCTTCTTACGTAGACGCTACATTTTCCCCGTATAAAGTGAAATTCAGTTTATCTAGCAAGGAAGGAAGTCCATCTTAAAATCACATAAGCTCGTACATAAATTTAGCACGGGCGTTTCCTTCTCTTGACGTGCTAGCACAATGGCAACCCCATAACCACTTTAAAATTTCCAGGAAGTTTGATTTAAAAACAAAAAAACTTTTCTTCAAAACGAAGGATAAAGCATTAATTCTTGTTCGAAATCAGAACAAATATTCCGTCATTATAATTATGATATTACGATATAAGATGCATCTTGATACAATTGAGTGTAATACATGTATACATATATAAAGATTTTGGTAAAATCAATGCAACATTTCATCGAAGACAATATATTGGAAGAGTTGGACAATAAAGAGGGAGGGGAGGGAAGACACGGATTCATCCATCTATTCCACGTGTACACTCTATCAAGGAAGAAACTGTATTTATCAGCGAAAATTGAAACCCTAATGAAAAAGAGTATGTGAAAGTTGGTGTACATTTCTAAAACGTTTTCAGATCAACGCCAGGTTGGAATGCGGTGATTCATTTTAAATTGGTTTTGATACAAAAGGCAGATCCAGAAATTTTTAAACAATACAGGAAAGTCCAAACTTCCTAGTGAAAAGAAACCTTCTATATTTCATTCTTGACAGACCAAGAATGTAATGGACACGGCGTTTACAAAACATTAAAATTCGAAGCGTCTGAAGTAAGGCCATACTTGGATCAAGATTTTTTTCCGGGTGGGGGGATGTTCAAGCAAAGCAAAGGATCCAGCCTATGATCAAAGTTAATTCAATTTCAAAGGGAGGGGGGGGGGGCTTTTTCCTGACCCGCCCACACACCAGCACCACCGACCCCCTCTATAGATCTTGACTTTAATTCTGAGATTCAAATATGAAGATCTCATCGAATCTAGACTCTGAAACAACCATGCATAAGAAGTGGTATGCATGACTAATGTATCTATGACCTCAACTTGAAACACTTTAGTGTCACATAAGTTCTTAAGGTATTTCTCTCAAATTTGTCCCAATTAGAAACATAAATACAAGTATCTGGAGTGCTTTTAGTATTGAACTTCCTGTTGATCAAGTCAAACTCCAACAAGGCCCTAGCTAGTCACACAAAAGAGAAACTCGAATTTACACTGCACGCCACATCTTCAAGTAAAAGAGTAATGACGTAAAAAATGCGAATACGCGCTAATGTGTATTTGAGTATTTCTACCATCTACTTTTTTAAAACCAAGAGATCAACCCCCCCCCCCCCTTTTTTTTTTACCTTTTTTAACGAAAGTTTGAACTTATCAAACGCATTGACAAAAGAAGCAACATATCCATGTACAAATAATAACACCCAGGAAAGATTCTTCAACGCTCAAAATGAAATGGATCAAGACTCCAACATATTTTGGATGTACAACTTTCCACCGGACATGCTTAACAAAACATTACATACACAGGAAATCTAAATATTCAATATACGAGAGACGGATATTTGAAGAACTTGTCCATGCCCAACATCCGTTTCCTTCCCTCATACCCTGCGTCAAAATCTTTGGTAAATACAAAACACAATGGACGAAAAGAAAAAAAATCTGGAGTTTAACTTTTCTGTTTATTCAAACAAATGCATTAATTGTGGATACGGTATCGTAAAATTGTTTAAACAAAGATAAAGGTCTTTGCCGATGGTGCTTTAATATATTTGCTTTTAACATGTCAATCTACTTTTCATTCTGATCGCAAGACCTACTGGACACGTTCGATTAGATATGGACTATTTAACGTAAAGTAATCTTTAACAGACATTTCTACCAATCCATTACACTTTTACAAAGCTTCTACAGAGTATACAGTGACACCTGGGAATATATTTCCGATATCTGCTTGTCATTTGGACAGGTACATAACTTGTTGAACATCATCACTCAGGAGCGAACAATTCAGTAAAACATCTTACACTACAAGCATAAGGCACAATATTCTTTGAAACATTTTTTTTTCTTTATGCATGTCAGCATTTTCATACACAACGGAAGTCTCCAGATTCTACGTTGAATATATGACCATTCTGACCTTGACATTTGACTTTAAACTTTGAGTCGAATAGCGAATGGTATAGCCTGCAAATTGCAACCATATGTGTTATGTTTCAAAGTTCTGCGTTGAAACAGATGGTCAATTGCCTACGTATATTTGTTGATCACTGTGACCTTGAAAAGCCATCTGACCTTCCATCTCCACAGAATGAATCCTCACCAATTATACTTTCTTCGTGTTCTCTCCATCTTTTAAAGAGTTTAATCATTTTTCAAATGTATCCGACTATTTTGACCTTGAAATTTGACTTCTGACCTTAAATACATTAATATATCCCATCATCTTTTACTAGACTCAATACTTTTTTTTTTTTGTAATTGACAACTGACATGCCAAGTTGTGTAGTTTGTGATTTTGCATAGATGTTTATTGTGTATTTTACAATTGTGATATTGACCATATCTCTGACCTATGTCAGCAGAGTTCATGCATCTACATGACCTTGTTTATTTTTTGGATCTGTGTTGTCATGTCGTGTAATCTTAACTTTTTAGCATGAGATCAGTTTATCATTCGCAAAGGACAAACATTGACAGAATTGTAGCAACTTTGGCACAAGTCACATTTGAGAATCTGACGCCGAGGAGGTAACTCCCCATCCCTCGGTATACTTAAGTCTATATGTCTTATCCTTAGCCCAAATACATTTTTTTTGCATATGAAATGCTTGACGACAAAATACAATTCAATGAATGCATTTTCTCTTTTTACCCTCCCCCCTCCTTCCACTTTCCCTTTTCGAAAAAGTACATGTGACGGCAACACAGGCGTGCAATAGTTGTGTGACTTATTCTATATAAAACACCTGAACGTCTGCCTCAGAGCAATAAATTTCATTTTATCTGTAGAATGGCGACATAATATATTTCCGCACATGTACATACATTATATTGTTTGTAAATTCCACAATGACAAGCTAATTTCATAAATCTTGACGTGACATTATGACATACTGCTAAACATCTGTGGAAATATTAATTTTATATAGCATATACACGAGGGCGGATCTAGAGGAGGGGTGTCGGGACCCCCTCCCCCGATTTGCCAGTATTCTGCTTCTTTCCACTTTACGTGGGGAGGGGGGTTAAAATAATAGACTATGAACCCTGTCAGTCGGGCAGGACCCCGTTGAAAAATTCTAGGTCCGCCAATGCTACTAGTATCTGTTTCAGATACATCCCCGAATAATTGTGTGCAGTATAGGGTGCATACGACACGTGCAAACTAGTGCAAATTTCTACATAGTATTACAATACAGGTAAAATAGGTGGGGATATCAAAAGTAAGAAATGTAAAAGTTTTACAATGAATGCTTTCGAGTTGTGGGGAATATTTATTAACACAATAAAACTGTACGCATCCATGATTTTATTGTCTCGTCAAGTTGGGGAAGCTAAGTAGGTTAAATACCTGTTGTTTACTCACGGCAATAACAGTATTGCATGGTGTGGTGTGGAGGAGGGGGGGGGGGTAACTAATCTTTTTGGACCGGGGTTGGGTCCATGGTTAGGGGGGGGGGGGGGAGCGAGTGGCTTATGCATTTTGATTTCAAGGGGAGAAACAATGTTTCCCTTCTGATTACAAAAATAAATACATTCTATTTCTTCCACTTTTTTTGCAAGCATAATGATGCTCGTTCAAATGAAACTAGACTTTTCACTGATCCTATATCAGTAATCATGACTTTGAATGTGTTATGCATACCTTGCAAGTAATGTATTGTATGCGACAGTGTGCCTACCAAACATACAGACGCAGGGTATTCTTATTTGCTTCGCAGGAGACCCTAGAAATAACTGGAATCTTTCAAAATGACCTCTTCATGATTTCACCAGAAAATGGGAGTTTTTGCTAATATGAATAAGAAGTACAGACTTCATAATGAATCTAACAGTCACTTCCGTTCGGCACAAGAAGTAACTAGTAAGACAATACATGGACACATGTTTTGCGTATGAAAGGGTCAATAACTGAATTTCAATTAATTCTTTCTCTATTACACCCAAATTAGCACCAGTGATATTTTTTCCTGGCATGACGGGATGCTGGATATTACATCATATTCAAAAGACATTGCATCTCTCCATAAATACTGATATCCCAAACGATTGGTGAAAACAAATTGCATGCGGCGACACAGAAAGACTACTATCAGCTCAGCCATCCGTAAAGCAAATTACTAATATGTTTCATAACCCATTCTTATTTTTTACTGTCCTCTTCTCATTCGAGTCATTGGAAAAACTATAAAGGAACTGTTGCTATGCAACCAGCACAGAAAGTACAAACTATAAACAATATCAAAATGTTAGGCAGTATCATACATGTTACCATCGATATCATCAAAACTAAACAGGTTTCTGAAGTAACCCTCCTTGTCGTGAAAGGTAAATTTTAAACTTCTTTTCAATTACCTTGACAAGACTTCAAAAAATTCTTTTCTTTGCAAATATGACCTTCCTTTAATTACCCTGTACACACAGGAAAATATTTGTCTAATACTATAGTATTTTCATATCTTCAAATCATATAGTCCTTGGTAACAATTATATGTGAAATTTTATTCAAATCCGCACAGAAGTAAAAAGATACGGCTTTGACAAGACTTCAAAATCTTCTTTAAACTGTGACCTTGCAAATATGACCTTCGTTTAAGGTCATAAAACACCCTTGGCACCTGGTAAAAAATCCGTGAAATATTACATAAATCCATACAGAGGTTACGAAGTTATGACAAGAAATTTCCGTTCACTGTAACCTTGACCTTACAAATATGACAATGATAGATCAAGACACATAGAGGTTAAAAGTTTGACATAGCTCGGACAGACAGACAGACAGACAGGGTGATTCCTGCAATACAGGCTATTTAAACCCCCTTCAATAATGTGGGAAGGGGTACATAGGAACTCAACAATGATAAAGGCGAACTACAATGTAACAAGGTGTAACTTACACACTAGTGTAAAACAAGTCAACATACACATTGATTGGTCACATTTCTGTTCATACAGCTTTTCGCTATTTTCGAAAATCAGAGTTACTTCCCATTTGAGACGTTATCTGACGTAGACTGATTATGACGTCGTCAAATTCCATGGAAACAGTCCTAAAAGTCTGGGAAATGACGGTATAAAATCGACGTTACCATACCATTTTCATGACTTCACAATAGTTTTACGTCAGATACCGTCTGTAAGGGGAAAAACTCTGTATTCCGCAAAGACTCAATATACCAAGCAGGATTCCTAATAGTAAATCATTTAATGGGCTTGTATTGCTTATCTGAGCACCTCAACACAAAAACACATTTTGTAAAAACCTATTCTTTGACAAAAATTGTAAATGATGAAGGCAATATTTTTTCCCCTAAAAAGCATATTATTAGTCTGCGATACAATTTTTTAAATTTTCTTTTTGCGAATGAATGAGGCAGTTTCGACTAATCGGTAGAGTAACATTAATATTCTATAACTCCTTCATACATTTGTATTTCTATGAATAATTCTAATGAAGCCTGAAGCATATAATTATTTCAATTTCCAATCAGTAAATGTGATCTTGACTTACAACGTACTAGACTACGGTAGTCTTCAAACCGACAGTCAAATCAATACCAATAACTGATGAATAAAATATGACGGACAAAGCAAACACTGTATGACAATTTCTCGATGTCCCAGTCAGTGTGTCAAGAGACTCAACACACAGTGACCAAACTGAAAATTTCAGTATGTTCAGCATCAGAAATGGAAAGATTCAGTGGCCAAAAACAAGAGCCAAGCCAGAAGGCGAAAAAATGCCACTTTGTTTTGTGATTCATCTTACGTTAACGGCATACCGCCATCAATATTTTCTACAAAATGACTGCATCTAATTCTTATTGTAACACTTCTAAGCACAAAAATGTTGAATAATAGATAAACTCTGTTCCAATCAAAGCCTTGGTTTGCTGGCTGTGATTCCCATAGGAACACCTAGTCCAATACAAATCAAGCCATAGTTTCCCCAAAGGCTTTTTTGCCGTTACCGTGTAGTCTGACATTTTCCAATCAGGGTAACTGACTTTAGTGAAGTTCAAATTGACGTACTGGTAATAAATGAGAATGTGAAATGCATGGATACGAGAAAACTGGTGCTCTGCTAGCAACATACGTTTCTAATGCTTTACTTTATGGTAATCTTAATGTATATAGAAAATGTACTAGCCCCTCATCTAGGGGGAAAGTATGTCACACAAGTTTTAAAATGACAATAAAAATCGTTTTAAGTTGATATGGAAGCCGGTTCGGGAGGGAGAAGATAAATAAGTCTGTTATGATCAATTACAACTGGCAACCGCATGCAAGCTTTAAATATTTCAACATAAAAATGTCAAGACCATGCAAGATAATGTAAAAACCAAAAACTTTTTTTTTTTGGATTTTAGAAAGTTTTAGTAGCCAATCTTCATACATTCAAACTATACACAATCTCCTGCTACAGTCATACTTGTAAAACAGTTTGTTTGGGAAAAGATGCATTCAAACTGCAAAAACCAATGTATTCTATTCACTTAGAGATGATATATTTTGGTAGAAAAGCCAATCCAAATTTTCAGATTGAAAGAGGGGGGGGGGGTGTTCTTGATTATTGAATTCCACGAAAATCAAAATGTTTACGCAGAATCTGTTTTGAAATGCCAGAGAAACCGATCTCATCAGATTTTTTTTTTTTTCATATTTTCATCTCCACAAGGTTGTTTGTTTCATTTTCACCTTCTAAAAGGAAGGGGCAGATTGGGTGTTAGGATCTGGGTTGGGTTCACATGAATCGATCCTATCATCTTAACAAATAATATTACGAGCAAAACTCTTATCAATTCCCTTACATAATTCAAATCGACTTTAAAATTCAATTAAAATCTTATTCTGTGAATGAGATAAGTGTTAGCCAATGATCCGTATCACTGAGACCGAAACCAATCAAGATTTTAGACTATTAAGAATCGAAAATGTCCCAACATCCCAAGATTAATCTTATGTACACGCAATCGAATCCCTTGAAGTTTACTTTTTAACTCAAGACTTTAAATAATCCAAAGACTGCTAGGGTGTTCCCAAAGTTAATAAATTACTGAAGCTATGAAAGGAATCATAAATCATATCCATCTGAACTAGTTTTAATGGTAGACAATTGATTGATATACTAAGAGAATGTAATACTTGTAATGTTCAGCCAAGGTATGGATCCAAGAGGGAGTACAGGGAGACAGACCCCCCCCCCCCCCTCGAGATGGGACTAATCTAAGGTTTTCAGAGGATTTTTATTTTTCATATTATGCATTTTTTTCAATATTTGTTCATCAATCAATGGGTTAAATTTATTCCCCGTTATAAACTCCCATCCCTTGGGCATGTTGGGGAAAACAAAATTCAAAGCTTGTTATACATTAGTTTGGACCCCCCATTTACCAACAATTTTTGGATTTGCTCCTGTATGGTCCCAAATGATAATTTCATGACTACACCTTTAGAAGGGGAGATAACTTCACAGGTGACAGAAATTAACATGTGCTCATCTCACTAAAACATATTTATACATTTTAATAAGGTTTGTGATTTATTTGTCTTTCTGGCCATGTTGACAAGGGGGAAAAACTCATCTCATTTGAATACAATGGTTTTTATTTTTTTGGCATGCTATATAGCGTCTTGTGAACTCTCCAAATATTAACTACAATGCATTGCATGTTTCTTACCACATTTTGTATTCAAGATTCCTGAAAAAACACGTTCAGTATATCAGAATTTGAATTTTGGCAATATTCAAGCATGCATGCACGGTTTGGAAATTTGAAACATTAATAAAAGGCAATCTGTGCAGTTGATAAGAAAGATACATGATTCCATAAAGAGGCTAGATCTGCATTCAAATATATTCATATGAAACTCAATATTGGTACATTGGTTAGTTTGGAAAAAAATGTATTAAAAACTCAGAAGAAGAGGTCTTTTATCGTTTATGCAAAAAAGTATATGATACTCCATGTGTAGTGTAGAGTTCTTTAAATGGCAGACATACATTATTTGCTGGGTAGTATAAAATTCAGCCAGATGGGAAAATAAAAGACACAAAGAAGCGTGTCCAATTCTGATCTTTATAATAGTTTAATTGATCAGATGGTTAATCAAAGCATGAAAGACTGCATTCATTCTTTATTTTGTTAATAGGAAATCATACAAAATATGTGCCATATCATTTTGAGATAGTATGTTATCGATAGTTTCGTTGACTCAGCTTGCAGCATTATGTACACATCTGTCTATTTCCCAGTTGTAATCATAAAGGGGTATCATGAAGTGAGTGTGATACGGGGTACATGATCAATAAGTGAACACTGATATAAAATGTAAAGGAAGATTAGGATTGCGATAAAGACAAAGAGATCAAATATATTTCATGCAAAATATGAAAAAAATCAAAACTCTAAAATTAAACGTAAAAAAAGTAACGGTGCAATTATCAGTAGGCAGATTCAGTATCATAATGAAGCTACACCTACCCTTTAATTCATATTATTAGACACCATATGCTTTATTTCACTGCATTCCGTGACATAAAATGAACTGGGACTATCACTTAAAAATAGCATTGCTCAAGAACAGGTTTGTCACCTTCGCAAGTTTGACCTTAGCAGATTACCTTGACCTTGAAAATGACCTTGACATGTATTGGGTGCCGAATTTCATCATGCTTTACCAGCCATGCAAGTTTGAAAAACGTCTGATGTATATCGAGTAAGTTATAGCCAAACATAAGAAAGTGACAACGAGACAGACAGACAGACGCCAGACAAAGTGATCCCTATATGTCGCTCTTTGTTTCGCAGGTTACATCAAAATACAGGATAGAATTTCATCAAGAAAGGAAAACAATTGGCATATATTAATTATTATGAATAAATGTGCCTCTTTATATTAAAGTATACACATGTAACGCACACTGGATCTGCCACTTGCATATTTATTTTTCAACTTGTTTATGTGTAACTTTTCCTTTCAATATTACTTGCTATTCAAATGTGTCATGATATCAGATGAATATCACATCAGCTTTAAGAATACCAGACAAAAGCGTGCGTTAAAGTATGCGTTCCTACAAGGAAGGATGTTGTGTTATTTGTTGATTAGGTTGGGAACAAGGCTTTATTACAGATATCTCTCACATTGAACGAGGTCACTTTAAAATCAGATTTCTAAATAAATATTTTTCAATATTTTTTTTTAACTTCAGAGTATGCAGGGCGGATTTAAATCCAACTTTGTAACTTAAATTTGTGTCAATTTTTTTTATTTGAAACTTTAAAACAAACTCTTAGTCTGAATACAAGATGAAGATGAAGTCGTACATTTTTTTGCTGTAAGATGAGAAACATGGAGAAACATCTGTATCAAATCAAGGGTGTTGTACCGTAGTGTTACATAACAGTGTTGTACCATAGTGTTACATAACAGTGTTGTACCGTAGTGTTACATAACAGTGTTGTACCATAGTGTTACATAACATTGTGAAAATAATATAACATAAACGAAAAAGCTTAAGGTATTCAACATAAAATACGAATATCAATATAAAGTATTTTAAAATCGTGTAAATCTTTCTCTTCTCTTAAAACATTGAAAACAAAAGTAGTACTATCATCAAAGGAAGTGTTACATATAATATTACCCCTACCTATGACTATATCAAATATAGAACAAGGAAAACATGGATTATCAAACGATTGTGCATTAGAGTCCGCTTATTACAATATGTAAACAATAATTCCTGCTCAACCACTCAAGGATGTATGTCCTGCTGTGATAAGAACTAAAATCAAAAGCAAACAAAAAGGTAAAATATTTTGTTAGGAGGGTTTTAATTTTTTCACTTAGTGACTTACCTCCCCATTTGCTTCGTTCTCTTTGTTGTCATCTAACTTGTCCAGTTTTATGATCGGTTGTGCTAATGGAAGTCCAACTTTGGCTTGGAAATCTGGTCTAAAGTTCGCTATATACAAATTCATGCCGGTGTCTTTCGACAAAAGTCCAGTTTTATCTGTCACTTGAGTGGCCACCTCCGCCATGTTGAACTGTCAAAGAAAAATATTCACGCTTGTAATCGCGAGATGACACTCGTGTTTAATGAACCCTTACAATGTAAACTCTGATTTTAAAAAGGGGATGTTAGGCTTAGAGAACATATTAGTACTTTATCATGAATTTCCTGTGAATTTCCGCTGCTTGAGTGAGTGACTCGTTTTATTTAAATAGCCCTCTGTCTGCTTTCGTTGACATCAACATCCACTCTGCAACATGACCCGGATGTCATCATGGATTTTTGTTTTCCGCTGAAAATAACGCCATCTAGCGGTGATGCGACTGCGTGTATCTAATTAATCGGTTTATCGATTTTTTCTTTCTTTTGTCGAGAACATTCCATCTTTTATTGTGCGTTCGATACAGATTTGTGACTGGTATGAGTAATGGATAATCAATAGTTTTCCTTTTTATTGTTACTTCATAAAATATGTGCAGGAGGGCTTATTCAAAATAAAATTTAACTTTTAACAAAAGATTCACTTTGAAAAAAAAAAATGAAATGTGTGGGGAAAAACATTACTGTATTTGCTGCAGGCTGTTGATTTTCTCTTGGTTGCAGTATCTCAAAACTGAATCGAATTGGATTTGAGCATATAAACTATATACTTTATTTCTTTCTTTTTTTTTTTCTCCGCTCTCTATTTCAGTCTATTTTCCCTTCATTTCTGACGGTGAAGTGGCATCGTCTCAGGAGCCCTCCTCCCCCCTTCTTCCCGATTTCTCGGTCTCAAATGTGCTCTTTTGACTTTATTCCTATTTGTAAATATCGATATATGAACTGAAGTAAACTGGAATGCACTTAAAAGATTGTTAGCCTTTACAAATCTTAATCTTTAGAGTTGCAAATGTCAGAATAATTATCGTTTTGGGGTATTTACATGGTTCAACAAAGTCATGTAAAAACCGTTTTTCTGCTGTGTGAGTCTCTTTGAGGACCATGACACCTGTTCTGTTATCTAATAGATAGATCATGCTAGACTAGATAAAGTCGCTTTAAAAGTCCATTGATACGACTCAGTATGGGTTGAATACTATGGAACGTGTCTCTGATATTTTGTATGTATACAAAAAACAGTATTTATATATGCTCATTTAAAATTAACACGCAATTTTGAGACCTCGATGGGGGTGGGAATCTAGAATTTTTCCTGAGGGTAGGGGGGTCCGAACTATATATGGGTTTGAAAAAAAAAAAATCACAAAACGGGAAAAATAAGCACTTTTGGGGTATATTAAATGGGGGTTCCTGGCCCTCTAAACCCTCTAGATCCGCGCTTGGAAGCCCAGATTTCTAGCGAAATTTTCTTTTTGATGTTTTTTTTTTTTTGCATAATACATCGCTTCCGTTCCAAAATAACCTTTTCTTTCTTGCCGGAGTTAAGCATAAGACAAGAACCATCAATCGAATACGACTATCCCCCACTCGCAAAAACAAGAAATGAAGACATACCTGCTTTATTTCGATCAACCGAATTCTTTTTATATTGCAGACAACTTTTCTTTCGACAGAATTTCAAACTAAAATAGGCAAAAAAAAAAAAGCCAACAAAACAAATTTTAAACCAACACATACACAAAAGAGAAAAACGCAAAAGAAACCCACCAAAATCTCTCTCATTCTCCAGAAATACAGGGAGACAAGCTGATAAAATTTGGTAATAAAAGAAAGTAAAATCAATATTCAAAAATATTTGACTTCAGAAAACGAAGTGTGAGGGTACCGTATCAGTTCGATAACAACTTTCAGAATTGCGCGTCTTTTAAAGGCTTTTCTTGAAGTGCTAGTTAAATATCTTTTGAGTGAGATTTATGGCACGAATAATGGGTATCAGGTTATATGTGCTGACTGTTAATTGTTGACTTACAATATTCAAACAAGAAATTCACTTTAAAAATCCGTCACTCTCCAAGCACTTTGTCCGTTGGCGAACGGAACGATTTTTGTTTTTCGGATTTCACAATAACATACTTAATAGATATTAATTCTTTTTTTTTTTTTTTTAATATTTTAACCATGTGTACATTTATTTATTTGTCATGTTTATTATTTATTTATTTTTCTTTCTGAGCGAGGGACAGAAAGACTGAAGATTGTAACTTTAATACACTACAGCTAGAACGGGATATGACGCGAATTTTGCAATCTTCTTGATGAAAAATAACAAGATTTATGTCAGGAAATGGGCATTAGCATGTTTTTAGTGGGATAACAGGGATTAAGACTTAATTAAATCTGTTTTCAATAACTTTTGCCACGCTTGTTTGTTTTGCAGTTTCCTGGTAAATAGCACATTTTTTTTTGTGCAAACAAGGCATCTTTAGACTTTAGTACGAAAGGACAAACATACTTAAATATACCGTAAATGACATGAAAACGAAACAGACATGCAGTCCAATCAAATGATATTACTTGGCTGTATAGACCTTTTTTTTTTTACCTCAATATTAAAATCTTTATTATACAAATTCACATTAAGGTATAAAGATGATTCAGGCTTAATAAAGTAATAATTTCTCCTAGGCTTGACGATGTTCCCATTTTGCAACCGTAAGGTACATGTATTTAGATTTCCCAACCCACTCGATACATTAGAGCTTGCTCTCATGACAAAAATAACAATTTTAGGCCAAGAATTTAGATATCACAAACTTGATTTTAAAAAAAATCTTCTAGAAATTCTGCAGGAATTATTCCACACTCTATCCAAATTTCGGACAATCCCAGCTTCAGAGTACGTAACATTTGATATTTCTTTCCTTTCGTCTTATGACAATTTCAAAGACAAAATTAGACGGATCAAAGGTAGATCGAAGTTTAATCGAAACTGAAAAAAAAAAACCCACCATATCAATCGCCCTCTCTAACGCGGACATTATCCTAAAGACACCCACCTACAACATATTTTCCAGCACTGCACTCCGACCAACCATTACGACGGGACTCCCTAAGGGACACTGTCAAAATATCACCAAAGAATTGCAATAGATTGAAATATTTCTTCCATAGGGGAGGGATGATACAAATAAAATTAAACAAATATTCGGCCTCTTGGCCTTTATCAAGTGTAAATGGTTCTCACCAGAGAAGACGGTGTCCTGATCCCTTGTCCCACTTGAAGGCTGGTTGGAGTTCGAGCACGGGCTGTTTTGGTATGCTTACTGGTTTTGATATCATTTACATATTTGTTTTAGCTATCTAGAACCCCTGCGTTTTACTGATTGTGAATCCCTTTATAACGAGAAGACTTTTGTGTATCCGGGAGTGGGAGGGTCATGTACACGTTATCCGGATAACTACAACATTTGCTATCATAAAGCAGATGACCGTCCAAAGTCGACGCTGTATGCAAATTGTTTTTCTTCAGTTTATTTAATATAATCCATGATTTGGCATGTCTTGTCTTGATTGTTGGTTAGACCGCTCGGCGTGGCAGTTGTGTGACTTGCTGTCTTCAATAGTTCGTTGAAGTTGTTTTACATGGTGTTTGTTACACTATGTGGGTGTGTTCCGCTGAGGTCATTATTGCAGGTTAGCATTGCTAGATATCTCCTCCGTATCCACATGATAGGAAATTCTTTATTAGTATTTCACTCGTTGTCTCCAATGGTTCGTTGAAATTGTTTTGTCTGATGTTTATTGTTTGTTACACCATGTGGGTGTGTTCCGCTATGGTCATTATTGCAGGGTAGTATTGCTAGATATCTCCTCCATATCCACATGATTCTGTACTAGTATTTCACTCGTTGTCTCCAATGGTTCGTTGAAATTGTTTTGTCTGATGTTTATTGTTTGTTACACCATGTGGGTGTGTTCCGCTGACGTCATTATTGCAGGGTAGTATTGCTAGATATCTCCTCCATATCCACATGATTCTTTCCTAGTATTTCACTCGTTGTCTCAAATGGTAAGTTAAAGTTGTATTGTCTGAGGTTTGTTGTTTGTTATACCATGTGGGTGTGTTCTGCTGAGGTCATTATTGCAGGGTAGTATTGCTAGATATCTCCTCCATATCCACATTATTCTTTACTAGTATTTCACTCGTTTCTCCAGTGGTTCGTTGAAATTGTTTTGTCTGATGTTTGTTGCTTGTTACACTATGTGGGTGTGTTCCGCTGAGGTCATTATTGCGGGGTAGTATTGCTAGATATCTCCTCCATATCCACATGATAGGAAATATTTTACTAGTATTTCACTCGTTGTCACCAATGGTTCCCTAAAGTTGTATTGTCTGATGTTTGTTGTTTGTTACACCATCTGGGTGTGTTCCGCTGAGGTCATTACTGCAGGGTAGTATTGCTAGATATCTCCTCCATATCCAAATGATTCTGTACTAGTATTTCACTCGTTGTCTCCAATGGTTCGTTGAAATTGTTTTGTCTGATGTTTATTGTTTGTTACACCATGTGGGTGTGTTCCGCTGAGGTCATCATTGCAGGGTAGTATTGCTAGATATCTCCTCCATATCCACATGATTCTGTACTAGTATTTCACTTGTTTCTCCAATGGTTCGTTGAAATTGTTTTGTCTGATGTTTGTTGTTTGTCACACCACGTGGGTATGTTCCGCTGTGGTCATTATTGCAGGGGTATGTAGTATTGCCAGATACCTCCTCCATATCCACATGATTCTTTACTTGTATTTCACTTGTTTCTCCAGTGGTTCGTTGAAATGCTTTTGTCTGATGTTTGTTGTTTTGTTACACCACGTGGGTGTGTTCCGCTGAGGTCATTATTGCAGAGCAGTATTGCTAGATAGCTCCTCCATATCCACATGATTCTGTACTAGTATTTCACTTGTTTCTCCAATGGTTCGTTGAAATTGTTTTGTCTGATGTTTGTTGTTTTGTTACACCATGTGGGTGTGTTCCACTGAGGTCATTATTGCGGGGTAGTATTGCTGGATAGCTCCTCCATATCCACATGATAGGACATTCTTTACTAATATTTCACTCGTTGTCTCCAATGGTTCGTTGAAGTTGTTTTGTCTGATGTTTGTTGTTTGTTACACCATGTGGGTGTGTTCCGCTATGGTCATTATTGCAGGGGTATATAGTATTGCTAGATATTTCCTCCATATCCACATGATTCTTTACTAGTATTTCACTTGTTTCTCCAATGGTTCGTTGAAATTGTTTTGTCTGATGTTTGTTGTTTGTTACACCATGTGGGTGAGTTCCGCTAAGGTCATTATTGCAGGGTAGTATTGCTAGATATCTCCTCCATATCCACATGATAGAAAATTCTTTACTAGTATTTTACTTGTTTCTCCAATGGTTCGTTGAAATTGTTTTGTCTAATGTTTGTTGTTTGATACACCAAGTGGGTGTGTTCCGCTGAGGTTATTATTGTAGGGGTATATAGTATTGCTGGAGAACTTTTCCATATCCACACAACAGGAAATTCGTTTCTAGTATCGAGTCGGACGTAAAGGATTGTTGTGGCAATATTTTGATTGGATTGAATAAAAAATGCAAATCAAACCATTAAAAAGGTAAAAAATGCCCACCAATTAAGGAAATGAGATTTAGGATGTAGTTTATGCCAGAACACTTTCCGTTTTACATCTTTTCTACACCCAAATTTGCAATAAATGCTTGTCAATATCCTCGTCAACTTACATTATCCCCTTAGAACAATCCCAAAGCAATGAAGCTAATTTGATCAAATGTTACGTAAGTTCTACACACGTTTCTGCCAAACCTCGGAATTTAAAGATTTGTACAGATTTGTTAGGAATCTCTTGTTTACCATCTCTTCGATCTTTTAATCAGAATATGATCTTATGTATATTTCTGGAGTACATCAAATAAACTCCTGTATTACATTTCTACCTTTACATAAAGAGGGCGATAAGGCACGCAGTAGAATAATAGAACTAGATAGGTTTTCATCATGATAAATATCGCATTTCGATCAATTATTAAACATCCATTCCTCCTTAGACCAAAACGTGTAATCAAATTCCCTCATTCTGGTAATTTGATTTGCCTTTTAAAATGTAATTTGGAAATTTTGGAAGATCGTGCAAGAAAAAGACGTGCACTTTAATGGTGGATCTTTATATGTTTATGATAAGTCAGAATGTAGATAAACAAAATGTCAAGTATTCAAAAAATAAGATATTTACCAAAGAGCTTTGATGGTTATTATCGTATGTTCGTTAAAGTCTTTAAGTTTTTGATGATTTCTTTTTGTGTCAAAATATGCGCGGACAAGGGGAACAAATGGACTTTGAATCACCATGTAATGCAATACCTTGTTGTCATGGCGCGCCGTGCGTTCGTTCGTCCTTCCGTTCAGACCACAGGAGCTCAACGCCAACAACCCTCAATGACATCTGCTCCCATCTCTATCCAGTCAAATATAAGGAAAGAACAGGCGGATGTCATTGTGTGTCGTTGGCGTCGAGCTCCTGTGGTTCCGATGTTTTGTTTTTTGTTTTTTTCAGAAGGCTGATCACTTGTAGATGAATAGCTGATTTCCCAGTAGATATCACAAAATTTCATTGTGACGTCAAAATATAAAACACGACAACGCATAAAGTCAGTGCGATCAAATATGATGTCACAAATAAAAAGTCTGCCAAATGATGTGATAGACATGTGTCTTAGACATTTTCTGGATAATGGACTATTGGGACACTTCGTTTTTCTTTTAATGAACCTAGTACATATATTCAAGGTTCTCTTCCATTTTTTTTTGTTTTCGACCTCATCAATTGAACAAGATGAGTGCTGCAATTGGATCTGACTAAACGACCTATGACCTTGTTTGCAAATTTGACTTGTACTTTCACTTCCCAGTCGCTTCACAATTAATAAAACTTCAAATGCTTTATAAAGTTTTACAAGTCTGCAAAACCTTACACCTTGGCCATTATTCTTGAATGCGGAGCAAACGGGCTTTGATATTTTATGTGTAGTTCTTGTGCTAAGATCTTTACGAAGTGACCTTGACCTCATGCAGTTTAACCTACCCAAGAAAACTTTGCTTTAACCGTGGCCATAGTTAGTGAGCGGGAGGCGAAAAAGCGTTCATATTTCATGTGTAACAAGACTTTTGTTATGTTACAAAAAAGTTTGTCCTTGACCTTGGTGCTGATCAACTTTTCAAATACACGTCTTTTCCTTTTTGATGGACCTACTGATGGGGACATTTGCTCCATTCTTTACAGAAAAACATATTGTCACAAAATCTACTACTCCAATTTGTAACCCCTTTCCAAGAACATCTAGCATTTGTTCATGTATTTATTATAGTTATCGAACACTCTGTTATCCTACCTGTACAGGTAAAATTTCATGGTTCAATACCGTTTCGATTTCATTGGCTTTGCATAGTAATATTAATTTGCATAACATGCTTTTCGTAGGTAATGTACAGGTAATGTTAAGTTTAGAAAGTCATTCGAAGGCTCAATCTCGGCCTGATAAGTCGCTCCTAGCAAATATCCACCCGGTATGTCCGAATCAGAGCGCATGTTGTTAGACTCCCCCCCTCGGACGGAAAAATCTTCAAGGGGCAACACGGATCTTGCGGACGCAGTAAGTCTGTTTAAATCGATAATTGACAATCAATTTGCCAGTCTATCGCAGCAACTGATTTCAGAGCAAAAATCTAGTGCTCAAAACCTATCCAAAAAACTGAAAGAAAATACGGCCAGTAAACTTCGCGGGGAAGGGAATCGTATTCAGTTTTCCTTTAACGAAGAAGTGGTTGAAGACATTGATAGACTTTTAGAAGTTGTCAAAGATAGCTCCGTTGCAGTTTCCTTGCTGAAAGAAATACGATCTAAATTACAAAGGCGTAATAAGCTAATTCGTATTGCCGATTCTAGTCCAGCCGGGTGGAAAACGGTAAATGAATATGAAACAAATGACTACGCGTCCGACTCCGATGACGATAAGAAGATCAGAAGCGCCGAAAACAGGGCATTGCGTTCTAACAGACGGGGGCGTGGTCGCCCGACCCCCTACAGCAGACCCACATCGGCGGCGGGATCAGCTGCGCAGCTCAATACCGGCATGCATGGTGTTCCTGGTCTTGGCAATTTTCGTCCCTACTCAAGGCGTACTCCACAACCTACAGACATCTGTTTCAAGTGCTTCAAGCCCGGACACTGGAAAGGACGCTGTCCCCTCAATTTTGCAGACCCCCAGTCTAGTTCCGCCTTCAGTGCAGGGAACAGTCAAGGACAAAAATGATGGAATTGATGATAAGTATTTTGATTGTTTGGCAGCTTCTGATTTTGAGAGATTTTTGATTCAAATAGAAAACAACTCGATAACTGTCAAAAACAGAGTAAAGAAAAGTTTACACAATCATGTAAAATTTTGGGAACAGATTGACACTTATGATTCAGTTTTATCAATTTTGAAAAACGGATACTGTATTGATTTCAAAGATCCTCCTCCGTCTATGAACATGAAAAACAATTTGTCTGCTTTGAAAAATGAGAATTTTGTTTCAGAATCTGTCCAGGAATTACTTGACACGGGTAGAGTGGTAAAACTCGATTTTAGACCCTATGTTGTAAATCCCTTAAGTGTTGCTGAAAACAGGGATAAAAAACGCTTAATTTTGGATCTTAGCGTTCTGAATACTTTTATAAAGAAAGAAAAAATAAAATTTGAAGACTGGAAGATCGCTCTTCAATATTTCGAAAAAGAATGTTACATGACTAAATTTGATTTGCAATCCGGATACCACCACATAGATATTCAACCAAAATTTCAAACCTATTTGGGGTTTTGTTGGGAGGGTTCCTATTACTGCTACAGCGTTTTACCTTTTGGACTCTCGACTGCTCCTTTTGTCTTTACAAAATGTTTAAGGCCGCTGGTTAAATTTTGGCGCAAAAATCACGTAAGAATAGTCCTATATTTAGATGACGGAATTATCATGGCAAAAGACAAAGAAACTTGTATTTCTGTTACAAATTTAGTTAAGTCTACTCTCTGCTCCGCTGGACTATTTATCAATTTCAAAAAGTCTGTCTTTGAACCTGTGCAGAACTTGGAATGGTTAGGTATTTGTTGGAGGTCTCCTGATTTTTCATTGTACATACCCGAACGTAGAATTATAGATACAAAAAGTAGCTTGGAAAAACTTATTTCTCTGCTTCCAAACATCTCTGCAAGACAATTAGCACAAGTAACAGGAAAAATCATGTCTATGTCACCAGTTATGGGAAATATCGTACGTTTAATGACAAGAAAGTGTTATGTAGCGATTGAATCAAGGGAAAGTTGGGATCGTAAACTGTCTTTGTCGTCACTGAATTCTGTTATAGAAGAAATTGGCTTTTGGTGTAAGAACCTGTCCTTATACAATCACCGATTCCTTTTTCTGTCAAAAGAGAAAAACGTTATAGTCTATTCAGATGCTAGTGATTCGGCTTGTGCAGCGTGTACGGTCGAGGTAGAAGAAAAAGTTTTCCATCGAATGTGGACAGATAATGAACGTTTACAAAGTTCGACTTGGCGTGAACTTAAAGCTATTGAAGATGCACTTAAGTCTTTCAGTAATTACTTAGCAGGAAAATCTCTGAAGTGGTTTACTGATAATCAGAACTGTGAAAAGATAGTTCAAAGTGGTAGCATGAAACCAAATTTGCAAGACATGGCCTTGAATATATTTAGTACTTGCATCTCTCATGGTATTGACCTTGACATACAATGGGTACCTAGAAAAATGAACGAAAGGGCAGATTATCTTAGCAAAATCATTGATCTTGATGATTGGTGCATATCTAATAGTTGTTTTGATTACATCAGTTCAATATGGGGGCCATTCACTATCGACCGTTTTGCTAGTTCTTCGAACAATAAGGTCCCTAGGTTCAATTCCATGTTTTGGAATCCTGGCTCCGAACATGTAGACTGTTTTTCATGTACATGGAAAAATGAAAATAATTGGTTGGTACCACCAATTTCACTCGTAGGTAAATGCATTTGCCACCTTCTTGCATGTAAAGCTCGAGGAGTACTTGTTGTACCGTATTGGCCTTCGTCTTACTTTTGGCCCCTTTTGTTTCAAGGTCAAGGACATTTTCAGGCCTATGTTGCCGATTTTATGGAATTTGATGATGGAAAAAGCTGTTTTATTCATGGAGAAAATAAAAATTCCCTATTTGGTTCAAACAGATTCTATGGAAAGGTATTAGCCATAAAATTAGATGCTACTATGTGTTAATCAGAAGAGAGGGGCCCTGGTGTGCTTATCGTGCACATTGCAGATGATCGTTTCTACTATATATGGTCCTGGTGTGTATGACACACATTGCAGAAGTTTGATCGTTTTATATTGTAAATATTTCTAAATTAAGAAAGGTCCTGATGTGAACATGCACATTGCAGAGATGTATATATACTACGTACGTTAATATATTTTCCGGTCGTTTTCAGTTTTGCTGCAGGTCCTGGCGTGCAAGGTGCATGTTGCAGTGAAAAAATTTAACCATATCAATGATTTTATATATTATAAGAGATTGATCCTGGTATGCATTGTGCATATTGCAGTGGATGCAGGTTCCTGATGTGCTATAAGGCACATTGTAGAATATTACTATCTTTTCTATCGACGAGCTTTAAAGTGATTTTCCATCATTCCTTTTGCACGTTTTTCAGATGTTTTCAATACTGGCAGATGGACATCTACATTACTAGATTCTCGCAATATGAGGGATCAGCGACTTCAGGAACTTACATCTTTACTCCCATCCTACTGTCTGAAGGCTAAGGCGGATAATACTAGACGACAATATAGGTACGCTTACAAACATTTTTCTGATTGGTGCATCTCTCACGCATTGACCTCTCTTCCAGCTTCGGATCACACAGTTTCCATGTACATTATTCATCTAGCTCAAACGTACTCTTCAGCTCCAAAGATAGAGGAGAGTACTCATGCTATTTCATGGTTTCACGACTTAGCCGGGTTTACTGATCCGTGTCAGTCTAATCTGGTTAAACAGGTTAAAGAGGGTGCTATACGAGACACTAAGAAGCCTGTTTGTCGTAAGGAACCTATATCTGCTCAGCATATGTCTCTACTTGTTGATAAATTTGGAAATGAGAAGTGTAGTTTGTATGATCTGAGAACAACTACTATGTGTTTACTTAGTTACGCTGGTTTTTTGAGGTTTTCTGAACTATCTAATCTTAGAATGTGTGATGTGAACTTTTTTCAGACTCATGTTACTCTGTATATAGTTAAGAGTAAAACCGACAAGTACAAAGCAGGTTCAACTGTTTGTATATCTAAAACTGGTTTGTCGACTTGTCCTGTCTCTATGCTATCAAAATATATTGAGAAAGCAAATATTTCACCTTCCTCCGAGGAATATTTGTTTAGACAATTGACCTATTTCAAAAAATCAGAATCATTTAGATTGAGAAAAGTGAACAAACCTATTTCTTACACAAGAAGCAGGGAAATTATTTTGTTGGCCTTTGAGAGCATAGGATTAGACAAGTCAAAATTTGGCTTACATAGTTTAAGATCTGGGGGAGCGACTGCTGCAGCTTCGGCTGGTATAAATGACAGAATTTTCAAAAAACATGGAAGGTGGAAAACGGACAAAGCCAAAGATGGATATGTTACTGAAAATTTAGTCGAAAAACTGTCTGTTACTAAAAATTTAGGAATTTAATCATTTTGTTTTTCTACCTCTTTACATGCCATTATATTTTGCTTTCTTTGTCTTAATTCGAAGAGATTGAGCGCTTCGCCTCCTATCCAACAAATGTGTTTGTTTTATTTCATAAATGATTTATGTTCGTTTGAGTGAAACGAATTAGAACATAAATGTATTTATTATAGTTATCGAACACTCTGTTATCCTACCTGTACAGGTAAAATTTCATGGTTCAATACCGTTTCGATTTCATTGGCTTTGCATAGTAATATTAATTTGCATAACATGCTTTTCGTAGGTAATGTACAGGTAATGTTAAGTTTAGAAAGTCATTCGAAGGCTCAATCTCGGCCTGATAAGTCGCTCCCCACCCACCCACCCATTGCATATATGTTATTAATAATATTTTTTCTCTTTTGTAGTTAAGGACAATGGCGGATCGCGAAAAATTGAAAAATGTACTTCATGTTAATAAAGAGATTGAGCGCTTCGCCTCCTATCCAACAAATGTGTTTGTTTTATTTCATAAATGATTTATGTTCGTTTGAGTGAAACGAATTAGAACATAACTGTAGTTAATACCTTTGTCGTCTAGTTCAGAAATAACAATCTGCGACAAATACCGACATAAAATGGGGATGCTATTCCATCCTCTTAAAGGAATAAAGCCGGAGGTTTGGTTTTATGGTAAATCAATTGTTCTCTAGATAATGAGCTTTTGTTTTAAGCTGAAGGAAGACAAACAATGTATTTAATATTCCATTAAACCGCTCAACTTAGTAATGCTTCCTGGTTGCTTGGAAATGGCCAAATTACACAAAATTTTTTGACTTGACACAAAATGTTTTGATCTAAAATTGTCAAAATCAATCCAAATTTTGATCATGAAGGATAAATAAAGAAAGACAACTCCTTTACAATTCACATGGATTTATTGAGTCAACAATATTGGAATACATTCTTTAGTAAAGTGTAAATACTGCACATTCTTGTCACACATAAAGACAGTCAAAAAATCATACGGTAACTCATTAGAAAATACTTCAACAAACAGACTTGACACACAGAATGAGACTTAAAGTTTCAGTCACAGCTCAAAACAATGAAATTTTGTAGAGTGGTAAATGTACATTTGTATGACAACATTTGGCAATCCAGTTATACATAGGCGTACCTTCTACTTTCCTGATTCTTGTTCCTAAGGCATTCACCATGGACTACTGATTACCAGAATCACTTATTTTGAAGGAAGAAATATGTATAAATCCTTTCTGAGTTAACCTTTGATACAATAAATATACTTTAAGGTAGAGTATTTCTCAGGTCAGAATTGTTAATTTTTTGCCTGGATACCCTATTTTTTTTCTCTTCAGAATTTTGCTCAAATTATCAAACTAATACGATTTTAGGAAAAGAAACCTTTATAGTTACATTTTATAACCTCTAAAGAGGGAATTTTCCTACTTTTCCCATAGGGTCCAATGTTCACTTTCAAACGGCTATGTTCTCGGTATAATCATGAAACAACGAATTATATTTTGCTTGTATATCAGGTTTAACATAAGCATTGAATATATGGAAATGAAAATACATGTATTGTAAAAGTTGTTATTTAGGAAATACACCTGTATGAGCACCTGAGACCTGAGGGATGCTTTACCTTAAATCAGTTAGAGGGACATACTGACAAAATGACAGACGGACGAACAGACAGATGAATGAAGAAACAGTTCTTCAGACAGAAAAAACCAGAGGTGTTATTTCAAATCATGCCTAATTGCTATCTACAAAATCATTTCAGAATCAAAAGCAAATAATTTTTATCTTGAATTACTTTATTATTCAAAACAGGGCATATATCTACTCTTATTATGCAAAAGTAACAAATAAACTCATAATAACAAGAATGTATGCGTAGATAATCTATCATAGAAAAAAGATATCTAAAATAAAAATACACCTATAAAAGTGTTTTTGTAAAATGAATATAACAAACAAGATAATGTTGACCCCTCCCTATTTAGATAACCTTTTGTATAAAAAATTCTCATCATGTAAAACAATGCACATATTCCCCTTTGTTTAGAAATTCGGAGAAAGGAGATAGAAATTTCTTCTTTGTTAGAAAATCCTTCTTTTTGATAGAATTCATAGAAAAGATACTATAACAATTGATCGAAGACGGAATCCTTGAAAAATAAAACTACTTCATGAATAAGGAAATTCAGCCAATTGTTTCAAGTGTAAAGATAATTCTTCTGATATCACATGGAAAATTGACCTGATCTGATAAAGGTGTATACTTCTATTAAGACCTTACAAACTCCAAATCAAAAAGAAACGACACAAAATCTGCCCTGAAAATTCTAAAATAATACTATTTACTAGTACAATCTCTTCTCAGATCAACACTGTGAAATAAAACTAGTGCCCCCACCCCCTGCAGGTGAAGGCTTCATTAGGTGAATAGGAAAGCTTTATCCTATACCCTAGGTATCAATGTATTAGAATGTAAATTTAAGTGAAAATAAAAAAAGGTTGTCAAAACAACAATTACAAATTTTGTGCTGACATCATCTGGTTCTTCATGGTAATGATCGACAGAATGGTTTTGTTCATATAAAAAAATTAGAAGAAAATGCCAAACAAATGTTAATTTTCCTCTAAATAAATGCAAATTCTAAAGACTAGAAACACTGGAACAAAATATGGTCCCAAATTACCCAGACGCTGTAAACAAGTAACATTTACATTCCTTTCTCTTCCTACATTCTTAATTTTCTGAACTTTTCATCTCTCTATGGGAATGTCTTCAATGGCAGCTAACACTGATTCGGCAGCTTCACGAACTTTCATGTCTTTATATTCGATACTTAGTAAGCGGATCACGTCTAGAATGCCAGCAGAGGAAATCTCTTCCCGAAGGGAACCTGTAAAGAAAGAAAAAAAAGTTTCATAATTATATTCTGCTTCATAAGTTCATAAATAATAGCTATTCAATTAAACCAGACCAGACCTCTTCTCATTAGATGTTAGAAAAGGGGAGGGGGGTACTTCATTTCAATCAGACAAAAACATTTGCAAATTTTGCAGTACTCATTATAAACTCTATCAAAGATGATTATTAATTTTCCTTTTATTTACAAAACTTGTTGGGCTGATGGATTCTCCTATAAGCTAATGTACTATATTAAGTGCTTATAAAAAGACTCAAATAAACTCTTATGAAATGTTAAACGTCATCAAATTTGTTAGCATCATTTAAAAACAGAGTAATTTACAGCCTATTTGAGGTGGAAAAAAAAATCTTTATCAAAAGTGTAATACTTCATATTATTATTTTTTTCAATAAAAGACATATAAATTTTCAATATGATTAAGTTTAAAAGTTGAACTAATGTTGAATCTATCTCCATTTTTATGTTAACTTCAAACTGACCGGCCAAAATGTTTGTTTAACATACCGGTATCGAATGTTCATAAAATGTTACTTTTGGTGTAATACAACACATACATATGAAAATGAATACAATATGAAAGTAATAAAATAATGTCTGAAACTAAACTTTACAATTCATACACAAGAACTCACTTAAAATGGTATTGCAGGATTGAAAAGCATAATTCTTTCAGTAATCACTGTCATAAGTGGATAGCAAATTCATGCAAATGACAATAAAGGTCAAGGTCAATAGGTCAAAATTCATATTACCAAATGAAAGCTCTGGTCACAAGAATTTCTTTGTTAATACATGTATAGTATCGATATGGTTCAAGGGACAGAGATGAAGTAAAACTTTTATTTTTGAAAGTAGGTCAAAGTGTGAGGTCAAGGCCACTAGGTCAAAAGCCATGGTATTCAATTAAAGGTCTTTTAATAGGCTAGCCTCGTGTGTATTTCTTCACCTCTTACTTCAGATTTGCCGAAACTTTGCTTTGGCAAAAAATTTGAGAAGACAGATGGGCAGACACTGTAGTGAATCAATCAGTAGAATGGAATCAGTTTGCAATCAAACCATCAATCTCACTCTAATAATATCAAACATGAGAAAAAAAAATTTAAAACAACCATTGAATGATTTATACACATACACAGCCTAGCTTGTGAAAACAGTCAAAGTTAACATCGATGTACACAAGAAGAAAATAAGGAAACTAAGGCAAAGTAGTCAGGGCTTTCCATGTTTCTTTGTGAAAACACGATAGATCAATATTTAGTTCGGACTTCCTAGATTTATTTAGTTCGTCATTTATACTTCCATTGCTGGGCCCTGCACTATAAACATGTTTCAGAAGAATTAGATCTCTTTTTCCTTACAGTAGATTTTATCAGAGACCTTGATTCTCTACCTGTTCACCATTCACTATTTTTTTTAAAAGTAATCTACCTTAAAAGACCAAAATGTCATAATTGACCAATCTGGCGAATATATCTGAAAAACACAAAAGAAAGAAAGACAACTCTGTAATCTCCCTTTTTTCAAGAAACCTTGCAACCCTCCTGACAAATAAATGTGATCAACTTAAAATATAATACACAAAGCACAAACAAAAGAAAGACAACTCCGTTAGCTGGGCCTGAGAGAGAGAGAGAGCAGATGAAACAAATGAAAACGAAACAAAGAAGACACAACACTAAGAGAGAAATAGAGTACTTTGCATGTCAGTAATGAGCCCAGTACAGGCCAGAAGGGAACATGGTAGTAACTGGTGATGATCGGTGGGTGTAGACACTGGAAGAAACAATTAAAGCTCAGGGTTACACAAGCTAAAGGTCTTACAATTCAATTTTTTCCCATTTTCTTTTTTTTTTCTCATTTTATTCTTTCTTCTCTCTTCTTTTGGTAATTGATATAGTTTCTTTAATCTAATTTCTTCTTACACTCTTGTATTTTGATCTCCTTGGGGAAGAGGAATGTTCTTAAACATTAATTTATCTTAAATTCTATAAGAAAACTTTAGCAATAAAGCCACAATGTTTCTGCATGCAATTTTAGATAAAAGAAAAATAATTGTCGAGTTGCAGTGTTTCAAATGAGCTTAATATCTAACATATTCCAATTTGGAAACTATTTCCAAGTCTTAAATTTTCTTCAAGATCTCATTTCTACCTTGTTTTAAGGAGTTTATTAAATCATAACCTCTTACTGATACTGTTGCAATATTTCCTATTTAGATCAGATGGATGGTTTTGAAAATTCGCAACCATCTTCAAATCAAAGCAAGTCTCTCTGATATTGCAACATTTGTTTTACCGATATCAAACCACAATATAACAAGAAAATTCCAATTCTTCACCTGTTACAAAATTAATATTCTTCTCATTTCTCATGTGTTAAAAATCAACATTTAAAGATGGGAATTATGACAATAAAATAATAAACAACACTTGAAACCAAAACCTTGACTTAAGGCCTACCTTCGGTACAGACTGTTCTAATCAGGGTTAACGTATTACACATGATTTCTGGGGCTGTTTTTTCGTCACCCAGGATCCCCATCACCGTCTCTGTTAAATCGGCCTCCTTCAGCTGGACAGCGGATTCGCCTAAAGAAAATTGGAGACAAGGAGTAAGTAATTGCTTACAGGAATACAGCAATTTTAGAGTTACCTTATCTTTCTTTTCTATTCTATTTTAAAAAATAATTTATCAATAAAATGATTCCTCACTAAAAATCTATAGAAGCTTGAAGACAACAAGTAGGTAATTCATACAGGAATACAATTATATCAGAGTTATCTTTCTTTTCTTAGTTTTTTTTTATTTCACTCAGCATTTTCAGAAAAAGTGGAAATTTTACAATGTATCAATAAAATGAATTCTCACTTAAAACTGTTGAGCACAATATTGAGAGGGCTACTAGAGCTTCATTCTGCATCACAACGTGTTCTGAGGTTGCCATGGTAACGAGGTATGGAATAGACTGTGACCGTATGACATTTCTCATCACGTCAGAGGACTTGCTGTTCTTTATCAGAGATGCCAAAAGTCTGGTAGCCTCCCCTACAAAATAAGATTTTATATAAGCATTATGACATTATGTTTATTTTAAAACTTATTTTCATATTGGGAGAATCGATAGGATAATGATGCTCATACTTTGAGGAAAACAATGGTTTAATATTTCACTTTTCACTTATGCTCCCTTTCATATCTATGCAAAGGTGCATTCTAATTACTTTGAGGAAAACAATGGTTTAATATTTCACTTTTCACTTATGCTCCCTTTCATATCTATGCAAAGGTGCATTCTAATATTAGGAGCCAATGAGGTTAAGATGTACTGAATCTAAGGGAATTAATGAATATTGAAATCAGAAAGGCTAAGAAATGATACTATTTTGCATCTTTCTCATTTCAATCTCTATCTTCATACTTTTAAATCAGATACAGATTGGAATAAGAAAGATGCAAAATAGTTTCTTTTTCTTAGCCTTTCTGATTTCAATATTCATTCCTTTGAATCAGTTTGCAGTGACATATTTATCAGTCATCCCACTCTCCCTTTCAAATGAGACCTGAGTTATCTTAACTTATGAGAGAACATATGCAGCCCTGCAATTAATCTCCATTTCTTCCCTGAACTCTTTTCTGCTGCTTTGAATTTCTTCTTTCTATCCCCCTTCTCCATCCTACCCCCATCCCATCCGGACCAGAACAAATGAAATCCTAGAGTGAAGACATGCTGTATTAATTTAACAATTGCCTTGAAAAAGACTCTCCCTGATCTCAACTTTTGTCTTAATTGTACATAAGAAATCGGTAATAAAATAAGCGAGAAGAATCCAAAAAAATTCTGTTTCCTCATTCTTGCTGCCAGATACTCTATCTGGCTTCCTACATAGTATATTCCATACTTCCCAAATTTACGACACCTGCAGTCATAGATCAGAGGATAAAACATATTATTCTTCCCAGGAACTTATACTAGTGCAACAACAATAAGGCCAAAGTAATTATAATATCTTATTTTACGTCCGCGGGAGGGTACCTAAACCTCAGTATGTGATGTTGAATACTTAGCTATAAAATGCCTAAACCATCATCAACATATGGAGAATTTAGTGAAATTCCTAAAAATAAAGCCAGATTTATCTACCTCAATTGAATAAAGATTGTTTTCATTTTTTGTTTCAAGTCTTCTTTTCCCAATTCAGTCATACTGATCACGTATTTGTGTGTTTTCATGCCTGACTGGAGGGTACCAGCTTTCAGAAAAAGTTCCGGGCGTAAAACAAAATATTTAATTACTATGGCCCAAACTGACCCCCCCCCCCTCTGGAATCTTGACTTGGTATTTAGTGTTCCTTCATCCTGCATGTTCGTCCAGATTGTACCACTCCGCTAGCCTGTCCATAAATACTATGTCACGACCTAAAGTCTCTGGAGGCTCCCCTTTCCCCTACCCCTCCCCCCTCTATATTCGAGCTTGTGATCGCACAGGTTTAATTTTATTCACCTTGCACTCCGGCGTGTACGTCCACATCACACCAACCCGCTAACCTGTCCATAAACCTCATGTCACTACCTATTTGTACCCAACTTGCAACAAGGTCATAGGCGGCACAGGCTTGCAATATAACCTTGCCGTCATCGCTATTTTCCTACGCCAATTCACGCAATGATAAAGTCCGATAGGCATCGCAGGTACGGCATGTCGTCACAGTGACGTCATTCGGACATCTGACGTAAACATCGCAAAAGATTCAAAGGTAGAGGCACATATTTGAGCGTTTAGGGGCGAGTAAATGGGCAATGAAGGAAACGATTCTCATCTTGATGAAGGAAAATGTACAAGACTCACGTCTAAAGACGGTAGGTTTCGATTTATGGCCAGACTTTGTATTTTTATTGGAGACATCTCGCTCAACTGATCGTGTTGGCAACGTACGAATGAAGAAAGAATCCCTGATACTCCATCGTATTGCATTGAAACAAAGACAATGCTTGTACATTATATACCTCATAAATGTAGTTATACTTAGTGGTATATAGTTGCAATATTTTATTTACAAATACGAAGCCCCAGTTTCAATCTGCAAGAATCTTGCAGACAAACAATAGGCGATGACGGCAGAGGTAGATTTCAAAGTGAGGAAAGCGGAACTGAAATCGGGCGCATGCGTGGGAGATTGATTTGTACCGCCCCAGCCTTTGGACCACCCTCCCCCTTTCCCCTAAGCCCTGTACCACCCCCTCCCCCCTGTGGATTCTTGTCATGACATTTAGAGGTTCTTGCCTTCATTCACCTTGTACTCCTGCGTATTCGTCCACATCACACCACCCTGTCCATAAACCTCATGTCACTACCTATTTGTACCGCCCCAGCCTTTGGACCACCCTCCACCTTTCCCCTAACCTCTGTGCCCCCTCCCCCTTGTGGATTCTTGTCATGACATTTAGTGGTTCTTTCCGCCATTCACCTTGTACTCCTGCGTGTTCGTCCACATCACACCAACCTGCCAGCCTATCCATAAACCTCATGTCACTACCTAACTGTACCGCCGCAGTCTCTGAAAAAGAAAACAATATTTTAAAAGATTGAAAGTTTGGAAGGATAGGAGAGGGGTCTTTATTCTGGACCCGCGCAAAGTTGATATTGAGAGTTTAAGCAGGAAAGGGGAAACGTCTTTATTCTAGACCTGCGCAAAATTTATACTGAGTGTTTCGGAAGTAAAGGGATGTCTGGCATTTCAGCCCATAAAAAGTAAAATACCATCTCAGGAACCTACCTCCTCCCCCCCCCGTTAACATGTTGATCGATAAGTTAATGATACCCCCGCCGTATTTTAAATCCTAAGACTTCATCATTTCTTGGTGTAAAAGCTTCATTCAAGAAATGAATTGATGATCTGTTACAGTTTTCCTTTAAATGCCCGGAAACCATAAAATATTGAATTTTTCCAAGTTTCAAAGGGACATAACTCTGAACATACCCGAGCAACATGACCCATATTCGAAATTATATCAAAGATATGAAGTGATTCCCTTCAAATGTCTGGAAACAACATATGGGCGGACGCACACCCCTGCGGGTTTTTTTTTTTTCTGCGGGGGGGGGGGGGGGGTAGGGGGGTAATATCAAACACCTGAAGATTTTGCCTTAACATTTTTTCGTTTTGGGGATCGCAAGTCTGACGTTAAGAGAAATATGTTCTTTTTGTAAAGAAACATGCTTGATGGCCACAAAGCAATTTTAAAGGATACCTGGCATGGAGTGTTTCCTTCTCACAATTTTTCTTTACTCTATAAACATAAATGCGTGTCTCTTTTTTGCTGGAAAAGAATTCATATAACGAAGACTTTGGCAATCCACACAATACAAAAAAATATCGGCAAACATGATTCAAGACCGACAACTTCTTGTTTTCGACTTGACATAAATCCGTGATTATAACAGATTAGACGGCAAAAACTGTTGTGAATTTGAGGACTAAAAACGACAATTTCCTGTGACGTGACGGCATAAATTGTGTTCTAACACAGACAGCCAAAGACTGCTATCTGGCTTGTTTCCTGTACCATAGAAGCAGTGGCAGAACCAAGTTCATAAAAGCGCAAACATTGTGCTGAATCCCCCTACCCCATCCCTCCCTCATCTTTTCAAATTCGGTTACCAGATTATAATTTAATATAGATCGTCGAACAATTCTGAACATTGAAATTACGAAAGAGACTTGAAAAAACAATGCTATTTAGAGAACATGGAAGGTTTTGCGCTGGCAATCCGGTTAACTAAACGTCAAAAGACAGGCAATTCTTTGCAAGTCGGTTTCTTGGCATAAATTCTTGCAAATATGAAGATGTTAATTCTATTTTTCATTTAAATATATCAAAGGAACCACTAATAACTATTACTCAGACTCAGTAATCCTACAAATATAAACCTAGTCCCGTTCCTGATCAAACAAATCATAGAAGATGCGCAATGTAATGTCACTCAAGCCGCATGACTCATTGCACTAAATTGATAGCGTAGGTAGCGACTCTCAGAGATTCCGAAAAAAAAAAAACATTTGTAAAAACGCTTATCTTACTTCCGAGAAAATATTTCAAAATGCGACCTTCTAGCAGCTGGAATAACTAGACAAGGGGATGGGTAATTAAATCGAGTAACAAAAGTTGTGAAGAGAAGATAACGGGAAGAACTAGAAGTGTTCAAGACATTATGAAGTTTGATTGATGAATTTACACTGGAATTTTCTGCAGCGTGTTTTCGTTTAAAAGCCGTAATTTTATTTTCATTTTGAAATATTACACTTTTAAAGGTCTCAAAATCGTGGATCAAAGAAATTTTCCTCTGAAGGTAGAGAGAAAGAACTTAGAAGACAAGAAGACAAGGTCATTAGGACTGACAAATGGGCAACATAATGTCCTATGTCATATTAAAATTAAAATTTTGAACATGCATTAATGACGACTGTTGTGACAATAAAATTCATTTAATTTTGGCTTGTCAACAGAGTGAGAAGTTCTGTCTTCCAAATTTTCTGACCCCCCCCCCTTTATCAATCGAGCCACGAGTTTACGTGACATTTTAAATATACATCAGCTACTTCCTATGTTTTAGCATTATTTTTTTCGGTAAAAGTCCCAAAAACCTGAACACATCAACTACAATGTATGTCTGCATTTCAAACTTGATTGAAAAACTTATCTTTGCTTTAACTGTCACTGGCGGATCCATGATAATATCTCTCCAGACTTAGTTATGTAACAATATATATAAAGGTACGAAAAAAAAAAATAATAAGCCAAGGCCGAATGGAACTTGGACATAATACAAAACCTTTCCATCTGCATCTTGTTTTCTTTCTCAAAGTTATCTTAACAGTGCATAAAAAAACTAGCATGGCGGTAGATACATGGATGAAAATATTTTTCTTTACCTCGTCTTTTTCTCTTGAAATCTACATAAAATACTTTGCAATTTATCACATGTAAACCTGGTAAATAAATATTTATCTATCTGGTGCATCTTTTCCCTCTTTTCTTTCTAAAAAGTTTTTTTTTTTCAAAAATTTGTCCGGTGACTAATGGTGAAATCTCACATAAGTCTAAATATTTAAATTTGCAGCTTTCAATGAAACTTTTATATAATGATTTTGAAGAAATAAAGTTTACATTGGATTTTATTCGAATTTTTTTTATTCTTCAAAGATATTTAAATGTCTCAGTGCAAAAGATATGAATCACTCAATGTAGAAAAAAATTTGCATTTTGAGAAAGTTAGAAACTCTTGATGTTTAGAATGATAAGAAATCTGAAAGGATCTTGAATTTCAACATAAGAATTTGACTTCTTTCCAAAACTTTCAGTTTCAAATCCCCACTTAAACAGATAAAGTTCAGACTTCCAAGAAATCAACATCTATTACATAATCCTTCAATGTAAAATGTCGATTTCAAACAGCTGTTGGAGAATTAGAGAGATGGCGTGTTTGCTTTCAATAATTCTCTAGATACAAAGTTTCTTTCAAAATGCTTACAATGTACAGTACAAGCCAGCTTTGATGCAAGCTTTTTTTTTTCAAGATCTTTAATGATTTTCTAGGTAAAATCTAGTAGGAAATGCTATAACTTCGCTAAGAGTGCACAAAAATGATATAGAGCACTTGGCGTATGGAAAATACATCAAAATAACCAGGTCAAGATTTCCTGCAGATTACTTCATTAATGTCTGTATATGAATTAAGCTTTTTACAAGAATTGATATCTCTAAGAGTTAATTTCATTACCTTGATATGCATATAATACAGTTTATAAGAGAACATTTTGACAAAGTCCATATAACACTCAAAGTCAAGTAAACAAGTCTGCAATGAACGTAAAGGAACTCTTTTGTTCCTCTCTACTGACATATATGACACTTGCTGTAGATATGACCTTGGACATGACCCTCAACCTTGAAAGTAGACTTGCTCAAGTCCTTATATCAAATAAAGTTACATGTATATGAAAAGAATTGCAAGAAGTAGAAAAGAAATACCCCTTTTAAAACTATAAGCAGTGAGCTATTGGTTGCAGAGATATAATATATACATGTATATTAATAATTATATTGCAAAGCAGAGAAGACAACTAAAGAGATTTTACTCAATTGATAAAAAGTCTTTAAATGTATTTAATTTACAAATTATTTGATATGAGGACTTGAGCAAGTCTACCCTGAAATCAGAATTCTTGTATAAAAAATTGAAGTGTTCCAACTGTGCTGCCAAACAACAACCTTCTGTATAACAATTTTGAATGTGGTGCACGAGACATGCAGGTATTTGATAATGCATGGACATAAGAAATTAAAAACTAAAACACCGCTAAAGACGGTATCGCCGGATTGCAAAGTAAGTTTTTGTCACTAACTGGGTCAAGGTCACTAGGTCAAATATTACAGCATACATAGAGAGGTCTTGTCAGAGGCAACCTACATGTATAACATAAAGTTTCTACTGCATGCAGTTCCTTAGATTTTGCTTAAACCAGGAACTTTAACCAAAGTCTTTAACTAGGTCAAAGTCCAAGGTCAAGGTCACTACGTCCAATGTTATGGCATAAATTGAAAGGTCTGGTCATGGGCACCTACATGTATAATATAAAGTTTCTACTGCATACAGTTCCATAGATTTTGCTTAAAGCAGGAACTTTAACCAAAATCTTTAACTAGGTCAAAGTCCAAGGTCAAGGTCACTAGGTCAAATGTTACGGCATAAATTGAAAGGTCATGTCATGGGCAACCTTCATGTATAATATAAAGTTTCTACTGCATATAGTTCCTTAGATTTTGCCTCAACCAGAAACTTTAACCAAAATGTTGAAGGCAGACGGACAGACAGACGGACGGACAGACAGACGGACATCGTCAATCCATAGACCGGAATTGCTTTGCAATCCGGCCAAAAATTTACCCACTTTAAACACTCATTTGTGGGATAATGTTTTACCAGCTCCACAGTGCAACAAAGACTAAGTGTGAATGTCATTTCTACAAATTTCATAAAGATATTAATTATGGCGAGAAATAGAGTGGGACAAAATTATTTATACTATCAGACACATCACAGAGTAATGAATAGGTGTAATATGTGACTAATCTGCAAGTATTCAAACGCTTTTTCTAATAATTTAAATTACCTTGACCATCGACCAGCATCCTGAGCACTCCGAGTAATTTAAATACAACCGCCATGGTATCTGACGAAGTAAGTGCTACAACGGCCTCCATCACTCCTGACATCAATAATACTGCTTTGTTTGAAACTGAAATACACAAAAACACAAAAGTCAGAAATACAACAGCCATGGAGTCTGACAAAGTAAGTGCTACAACGGCCTCCATCACTCCTGACATCAATAATACTGCTTTGTTTGAAACTGAAATACACAAAAACACAAAAGTCAGAAATACAACAGCCATGGAGTCTGATAAAGTAAGTGCTACAACAACTTCCTTTATGCCTGACATCAGTAATACTGCTTCGTTTGAAAATGAAATACTCAAAAAAACACAAATATGAGTGCTACAACAAGGTAACATTGAATAATTGTTATCGTAAGTAAAATTGCTTTGTTTTAAACTGAAGTTTAAAAGAACGATAAAATTGAATGTTACAACAACCAACATAAGCTGTAGGGCTGGGTCAATATATCGATATTCTGGTACGTATCGATATTGGTCATCGATACAAGTATCGATATTTTTGCTCCGATATATTTAGATACAGTTATTTTTAGCACAAAACATGCTTTTCTTGTGAAATCTCAAGTATTTACATCATAAAGTATGTCTGATCATGGTTTGGTTTTTTGTTTGCAAAAGGCAGATTTATCTATCATGCTTGCCTTTCATGCTGGCAATTCAAATCATTTTATATTTTGAAGTCTACAAATAACAACAATGATTCAGGAATTAATTAGAAGGTCGGCGTTTAGGTTATATTTCTGTCATTTTATCGAAGTAATTAAGAAATAACAACTAGCTAGCCGTGGTTTTTTGTCCAGTAATTCCACAAGTCACATGAACCAATCAAATTATCACCAAGCCGCGAATCCAGAGACTTTCAAATACAAACTGTCTAAATGTTTTTGTTTTCTCGAAAACACATTTCTGAAATTTCTGAAAAGTGTTGACGGCAAACTTGCAACCGAATAAAAAAAGGGGGGATGGATCTATGACTTCAGGCAAAATAAAGATAAAGATAACATAAAAAAGACCCATTAGGGAATGTAATTGTACATAAGATATAAAGAAATTTGCGAAAACTATAAGTTAGACTGAACCTTCAGTAACCCGTTTGACTTTGTGTTGGGGGAGAGGTAGTCATTAGTGAGTAAAAATGTTAGTTTGTGCGTTTTACAAAATATGATATTAGATACGATATACTGGATATCTGTACTTTTTGTATTGTATTGTATCGTATCGAAATTTTGGTTTCAATACCCAGCCCTAATAAGCTGCACACAAAAGTGCAAAACCTGCTGAGGTCATTCTGTTGATGACATTGCTCAAACTGTACATACATGTATGCTTATCGAAGTAAGAGATATTTTTCGTTTTTTTTTACTTGAATAAAGAATATGAATATTGACAGTAGAAGTTTCGATTCACTAACCTGGTATTGCAAGGTTCCTTAGAGCACTAAGTATTGCATGTTGTAAGGTAATATCTTGATTGTCATGGTGTGTCTGGAGCAGGGATACCAATATATCTACTATACCATCCTCTACTAGCTTCTTACAATGATTATCTGAAAGTTATAGTACAGAACATATCAAGTAGAACATCTTCTATAAACTTTCGACAAAGATCGTCTGAAAGTTGTTAAAAATTGATAATCATCATATTTTCTTGTCAAACTTTTCACTTTTAAAAATATTACAACTGTTTATGAATTTTCCCACTTACATTTTATCCATAAATGCACAGTATTGTACAAATGTATATACTGTAAATTGGTTTTTATTCATCAGATACCAATTTTCGTCAGTACCTTCCTTGACGAAATTACGTACCGACGAATATAAATACTCCTGACAAAAAGTAAATAAACTGAATCAGTCTCTTGGTAAACTTAAATATGAATTTGAAGCACTGCGGAGGAGGGAGAAAAAAAGCTTAAGGTTACAAGTTTTAAGACATTGTTAAATAGTGTTATTACGACACGCAAATGGCAATGAAAACTAAATATGAACACAAAGTCACAAATAATGTATTTCTAATTACAATATAAGATGTTTTCACAGCAAGGTAGGCGATATACATGTCTCTAATTGTTTGTTTACTGATAACAGTTAAACAAACAATGAAAACAAGCACATACGACAGATTTGACGGCGGATCTAAATGTTAAGTTGGCATATGAAAAGACAAATTTACATTTTAGGGACCCTCGGATGACGAATTTATGTAATGACGAAATGGTCATTTTAAACGAATTGACGAAAATTGGTACTAACGAAAATAAAGCAATTTACAGTATTCAGATGCATACTGATGCATTATAATACATAATTGCTATAAATTTCGAAGATCCTTTTAATGCTTATGTGCTCTCTACATATTTAAACCTTCATTTAGTGCTTTTATTGATGTACATGTACAATGTCAGTGATGAATTCATGCAGACTTACCATTTCTTGCAAAGTTTCCGATTGACAAGACAGAAGAGAGTTGAAGTTGTGAATTTTCACTCTCTAACCACTTGACTATTTCTAGGTACAGTGGACTACTGCCATCACTAAATAACTTCTCCATACCCCTGTCTATGAAAAACACACAATAAGACATAAATGTAAAAATTACTGTTTGCATAAATACAGAACTTGCATACGTCAATCAGGAATACTCCATGTTCAGAACATTTTGAATGTTGTGGTAAGGGAAAAATTGAAATTTCCCTTTCTTTAAAATTATGGACAATGATGAACCAAAGAAGAGTAAAGGAAGACTATTTCAATGAACTTTAAAAACAAAGATAGGACAATTTAATAAATCTTTGTATCAAAGAAAGGTCTTGTCACAGTAAATACATGCATAAATATGAAAGCACTATTGCTAAGGATTCAAGATTATGATCAATGTTAAAGTTATGTGACCAACAAATAGACAGTCCTAAGGCTTACATTTTCACGAAAACTGAGGACTATTTCAAATACTTCACAACGTCAGCAATCTTATTGCTTATAAACTTCATAAGATGACAATTCAATTAATAGAATCTCTCACACTGTAAACGTGGAAGTTTTCGCGTGGGGTTAACTTTGGCGTTTTCGCGAATCAAGTGACATCGCGAAAATTTCCATGACACGAAAATATCCCCGCTGCATTCTTACGATGGGAAAGACACTTTTTATCACAAATATTTCCCCCACGCAAAACGTCTTGATGTTATAATCACGAAATTTCCCCCCCCCCCCTCCCCCGTGAAAATAACCATGTTTACAGTATCTCCTACAAGTTTTGTAGCCTTCATACCTCCGGTTAATAGTAAGACCAGAAGGTCAGAGGCCATTTTGATTGTCTGCTGACTGTCACTGTCAATTTTGCCGGTATTTGATTGGATAACTCTGATCAGGTGATTGCTTAAATTTGTCTCTGCCAGAACTTCCTTCACTTCATCTGAAAAATTACACAAAATATATTTGTGAAAAGTTACCCCTTTGTAGAACAGATCAAGGTAAAAGTTTCAGTATTGTTGATAAAAGTTTTTACAAATGATATAAATTACTTTATCCATTGTTACAGATGGTCCTCTTATAGTCAGAGGATAAAGGCTTGAAATTTGAATGAAACTTTTGCATTCATCTATGCAGCTGAACATTTCAATCCATGGAGGAAAACTGTCCGGAAAACTGAATAAAGACCGACATTTAAAGTCACATTTAAATGGCCAAAATGGAACTAATGAAATGCTCCTAAATATGAGGCAAATTACTTTATTGTGCATATATCTATGAACCGTTACATCAGGTACTTACCGGTAATATCTAATAATAGAGATAAATTTTTCATAACCAGAGATGTTGAAAACTTTTGAAGCATGCCAATGATGCAAGTCCAAATAAAGAATTGTGTTGCAAAACTTTAAATTTTTTGTCAGTCCGAATGAAATTTTGGCGGTCAAATCCTTCGGACTGGCACTTTTCAGCATCACTGCATAACAAACTGAAAGTTGAACTTACCCCATTCACTTAAGGTGATAAGTAAGTCTAGTATTGTCTCCTCAAATATTGAGCCACTGTCTGATTCAAATAAACCAATGATTGTTGTGCATAGGGAGGAGTTGATTAATTTGTCCTTACTGTATTCTGTAAATGTAAAGAAATAGCTGCAGATACACATAGGGCATTTATGGTAATAAAATGCTATATTCTGGTTAAAATGAATGACCTTGACATGAGAAAAGAATTGCACATTTAGTATAAAAAACAAAAGAGCATTTCTCAGTTTCAAAATTAGGTACTGTAAATGTGGTTATTATCGCTGGGGGACAATTTTGGAATTATGACATCAAAGACATTACACATTGGAGGAAATATTTGTAATATTAAAGATTCTGCCTTTCTAAGAAATACAACAGGGTTATTTTCACTTGGGAGAAATTTTCCTGAAGTCCCTTGATTCGTGAGATACACAAAAATTACCCAACTCGAGAATTTCCACATTTTTACAAATTCAAGGATTTTACAGTGTTCCAGGTCCAGGAGACGGGAACTACTCTCTCATAGTCCCCACATGCTCAACCAATGAAATTCCAAGGATTTATCATGTGATGCACTAATGATAAGTAACACCATATTAAACACCAACCAGAGTCGGTGAGAACACTAATGATGAGTAACACCATAGTTAAATACCAACCTGAGTCAGTGAGAACACCAATGATAAGTAACACCATATTAAACATCAACCTGAGTCAGTGAGAACACATATGATAAGTAACACCATAGTTAAATACCAACCTGAGTCAGTGAGAACACCAATGATAAGTAACACCGTAGTAAAATACCAACCTGAGTCAGTGAGTACACCAATGATGAGTAACACCATAGTAAAATACCAACCTGAGTCAGTGAGTACACCAATGATGAGTAACACCATAGTTAAATACCAACCTGAGTCAGTGAGTACACCAATGATGAGTAACACCGTAGTTAAATACCAACCTGAGTCGGTGAGAACACAAATGATGAGTAACACCATAGTAAAATACCAACCTGAGTCGGTGAGAACACCAATGATGAGTAACACCATATTAAACAAAAACCTGAGTCAGTGAGTACCCTAATGATAAGTAACACCATATTAAACACCAACCTGAGTCAGTGAGTACCCTAATGATAAGTAACACCATATTTAATACGAACCTGAGTCAGTGAGTGCACCAATAATCAGTAAGACCATATTAGATCAACCTGACTCATTGAGTACCCTAATGATAAGAAACACCATATTAAATACCAACCTGAGTCAGTGAGTACACCAATGATGAGTATCACCACATTAGATCAACCTGACTCATTGAGTACACCGATGATGAGTAACGCCACATTAAACACCAACCTGAGTCAGTGATAAATCCAATGATGAGTAACACCACATTAAATACCAACCTGAGTCAGTGAGTACACCAATAGTCAGTAAGACCATATTACAAAGGCCACTGTCATTACGGTGCTGCTGTAGGTATTCATTCATAGTGTCGAGTGCTCCGTCATCTAACGCTTTCTGCATCAGGTCTTCTGCAAAACAATGTAGAATAGCTTTACGCTTTGTTTGCCCTTATGTGTTTGTTCTTAGGAACAACAACCCCGTGTTGGTTTTGATAGAATTCAGTAATGGTCTATCTTTAACACGTACATGTACATTTCAAATCTTTGTTTATTTAAAACATTTTGCTTACTAATAAAATATTATCCTTTTTAAAGTTTGAAAATGTTTGAAATAATTTACTGCTTGATGCATGAAGTATCCTGACCATGTTTTCAAACCAAATACTGTATGAGAACATATACATGTACTGATATGTAGTGTAACATTATTAGTTATAGGGTTAGTTCCTGTCATACTTCCTACTCAAAGTAGGTGTGCACATTTGTGGGGGTTGAGGCCATGGGCCGAACCCTCTACATATTTACACACCTACTTTTAGTAGGAAGTATGACAGAAACTAACCCTATAACGAATTTATCACGCCTATCACATTTTGTAACATCTTATTTGTAATTTTTGACATTTGAAAATTTAGTGACCTACCTCAGCATCAAGGTAGGACACTACGTGACCGTCATTGGCTGAAATTAGTATGTACAAAAAATGTACTTCAGTTTATCAAATTTTAACACAAGATGTGTTCTCTTTCTTGAACAAACCATGTGTATTGGTAAGATTGAGCAAGAATCCACATGCTATAGTCCTAAGTCTGTCGGCACCCGTATCTGTGCTTTTAAGTCTCGACCGCAGTAAAACCAGAAGAGTATGGATTCCGTCTTCTTTATCTACAGCATTTCTACCTCCATCTGTGAGAGCAAAATGGGAAATAATGATACAGAACAAAATACAAAACACAACACAAGTTAACACGTAAATGTATCTACAACGACTAATAATACAAAGAGTGTTACCATACAACACTCAAGATGAAACTCTTTACAAGATCTGTACGTATTCTGCACATCATAAAAATAATTTAATTCAAAAAAATATTTGTCAAGTTACCTTTAGGTTTATTTTATCAAGTTACCTTTAGGTTTATTTTGTCAAGTTACCTTTAGGTTTATTTTTTATCAAGTTACCTTTAGGTTTATTTTGTCAAGTTACCTTTTGGTTTTATTTTGTCAAGTTACCTTTAGGTTTATTTTATCAAGTTACCTTTATTTTTTGAGAATCCTCATTTAACAGAAGTTTGACCTTAACTTGAGGTGTCAATGATCTCTGTATTTCATATTTTTAAGTTCAAATTAGTTTTATTGTTCAAGTTGTACATGTATGTTTGTCTATCTTTTGGAGTTTCTTTTTCAGTATCTGTATGGAAAAGATTGAATAAATTTGAAATTAGAATATGAATTCGACTTTTTTATTTTAGAACTCAAGAAATCTAAAATGGGATGAAGAGTTCCAAAAATAAATTTGAAAGGAGTATATGGTTTACATAGTAAAGTGGCCCCCTAAAATCAACTTCCACAAAAATAAATTTTTAGAGAATTAAATATCTATATTTTGAGAAATCATTTTATAAAAACTCCTCCTCGCTTTTTAAGACATTGTAAATTTTGCATGAATATCACGAAAACCGGTGATTTTGCAAATTTTCACGAAAAATAGCATAATTCTCGATTATTTTCATTCAGATAACATCGAGCGGGATTGTGAACATTTTTTCCTTTCGCATGCAATTGAAGACGTGCAAAGGTAAAAACATATCAAAATATGAAAGTTGTTCAGAAGCCCGCTCGATACTAACTAATAGGAAGTTTGTCGAAAATGAGCCCTAAAATTACGTTTTTTTCCCCGAAATTTGGCAAAACATACCATTTTTGAAGCCCATATTCTAAGAAATTGAGAAAGGAAATGAAAGATTTTGTATCGTCTCATAAGTAGCTTACATTGCAGAATAAATTTTGGTACAAATTCATTATTTCATGAAAACTTAAGATTTTACCCTGAAAGGGGACCGCTTTACTTTATAAACCATATATAGTCCTTTGGATACAGATTTAGCATTACTCAAGTATATACATTTACAAAACCCAAGAAATCTGAATTCGGATAAAAATTGTGGAAATCTTGTATAACCCTTACATACATGTATTCCACCTCTTGAGTATAACCTTTCAAATACAAAATGTATGTCATTCTTGTCAGATCGAACACTCTGTCCAACCTCCCTGCCGAGCACTAACAATACTTCAAAATCTGAGTGTCTGAGTGAGGTGAGACTTCTTGATGGAAAATTGGATCAATTTCCCTACCGAATGACAACGAATGGCAATTTTAGTAGCTCCTGTCATTTTATCATTACTTTTATGAAGTTAGCCATTAGCCTATACGATACTGTCATCACAGAACATCCATTATCTTTGTCTCCTATCATTGATAGACTATACCCTGAGATCCGTCTCCTGGGAGTCTGGTGGCAGGACTGATAGCTTCTGTCTATTATATACAATAACTCCAGTGTCGCCATGACGTCGACGGATCCGATATGAAAATTGCTACATTTTATCTCTGATAAAGATAAAATTAAACGGTAGACATGAACAAAACCAGGGTTTTTTTCAGGAAGGAAGGGAAGATTCCATTACGACTAGAGGGTCTTGAACTCGATTTTCGTGAAATTAATGGCGGATAAAGCGATTTTTTCAACAAATTCCAGGGAGTCAAAGAAATAAAACCCCGATGTTTACCAATTTTTCCCCTTGGAATTCGTCAAAAAAAAAAAAAAAAAAAAAAGAGCCATCCCAGTCCAATCCAGAAAATGAGGACCAATACTACCCCCCTCTCCCCACACACACCTGTATCCCAGCACGACCCCTTCTCCCGCGCTTTCAATACACGGTGAGTAATATTACTCAAGAGATCTCAAGCCAAAACAAAGAACACGCCAGCTAAACATTTATTTATATAATTTCCATTTGTCATACGAGCTCTAGGAGTTACATGACTATTATCCAATGCTATTCCTCCAAGAAACATGGCGAAACATCAAATTATGGTGCATGGTTATGAACAGTGCTAAACTGAATTCGAAAACGCCCGATGCCAAAAACAGGTCATTCACCAGTAGAACCAAATCAAGAGCTCTGAAAAGTGCAAATAATTCTTGCATTCCCCTTTTGTAACGCATATATATATTTTTTTCAAAATCATAGCCCTCCCCCCTTTCTGGAAAAAAAAAATTCTACATACATCTGTGATGCAGACGATTTTAGATCATAGACTATTCAAATCTCACGTAAAGCCTTTTGCAAATACAGATCTATAATTATGCAAAAATTTAAAAAGAAGATGGGCGAAGGGTGAGGTTGGTTATCTATAAATGAAGCCGTGTCAGTCTAGCGCTTCTTTCCACAAAAAAAGTATGCTGGATATTAGCAAATATTTTAATAGACAGCACACTACTGACATTGTAAACTTAATCAATACCGGTACCTAATCACCGATAGGTCGTTCGCAGGATATAGAAAACATCTTTATGGGGTCACATGTAGATAATTACACACTAAAGTCTAAATAATCACCTTCCAATAGACAACAAAGCCGACTATGATAATCTCATTTCCTGCCCCATTATAGTCTGTTTAGGTGTATTCAATACTTAAATCAAAGGTCATACAAGAGTTATCTACCATTAATTGCATCTTCCTTGGATGAGGTAAAATAGTGTAGTACAGGATGGCAATAACCTTAATCAGATTGTTGGCAAAGGCGAAAAATGGAACTTATTGGCCAGAACGGTATTTTTACACAAAAGTTAACAACATAGATTTAATTAGGGATTCGCTTTGCATTCCGGCATTTGAAACGCTTCTATTTTTTACTGCACGCCTCATGATAAAATTGGAATTACCTTGATTTAATTCAAGCACTTCCTATCAGAAACTAAAATTGCACTGAATTAATCCCCCCCCCCCCAAATGGCGTTAGTCAATACAGCAGGCAATGTTGCCCTTGTACAAGTAAAACCAAAGTTGACCTTGACACTTAAAAACTTTAGAGCCCCCCCCCCCCCCCCTCCCTGAAAGGGCAACGAGGCAATGATAAGAGACTCCATATACTCACAAATAGTCTAATTCTAACGTTCCATCTTTGAAAATTGAGAATAACTTGATCTGTTTTGCCAAAATGCTGTTTCCGATTGGTCTCCAACCGGTTTCCACTTTTGGACTAAATGAATCTATGTGTGAAGTAGTCATTACTGCAGCTCAAGAATTACTTGTGGAATATAAAGCAGCAATGTTGCATTTCATTTATGCCAAAAGTGAACTTGTCACCTCACCTTTTGACCCCAATATCAACACAAATCCTCCTTAGGTCATAAGCAACCCACATGTATGTCAAAAGTTTCATCACTGTAGGTCGAGAATATTACTTGACTTATCCAGTGGACATACAGCGAATTGTTGTTATATGCCTTTGACCTTGACATTCCAAAGGGGATCCTCTTGTGTCATCAGCGATCTGTACGATGTTTCATCACCGTAGGTCGAGAATAACTCAAGCTGAATGCTGTTTTACATAATGCGAAGATTAACTTTAACCTTATGCTACAAAAAATCAACAGGGATCTCTCCCATAGGTCGTAAATAATATATGATTTGTGATCACGGCAGTTTAATAATTACTTTGAGCGGTTATAGTTGTGTTTTCATAAAATAGCATGCCTTGTATGTTTGACCTTGACCTCTGCCTGACTCCAAAATTAAGAGAGATTCTCCTTTCCACATTTACAATCCATGTGCAAATTTCAGCACTTTTTTTTCTAAATACTGACAAGAAGATCCTGACTGTGGGCGTTAGTTCTTCATCGATTTAACCCCTTGTGTGTTATGTTTTCCGTCTTTCTCTAAAATATTCAAGAACAGATCAAGGAAATCTCTACGAGGGAATTCTGGTGCTTCCAGAGGGAAGGGTTCCGCTCACAGCCTCATAAAAATAGTATGTACAAAATAATACACTGCAAACAAAATAAGTATTTCGACAACTTTATAAAAAGAATGCTTCCCCCTTTGCATTTTGCTTTGTGCAAGATGATATTTGTGCAAGATGATACTTTTGCAATATGATTTTTGTTGTATAAATTGAAATAATTGGATAACAACTAGTAAGCAAAATATTCAAATCTGAACCACTCCTCTCAAGCATTTCTGTGGCTTTCTTTACGATATCATACTTCGTAATTGGCACACTTTAAATCATAGAAATAGATCCACTGATCTTATGATGCCCTGATTCTTCTATCATCTTCGATTCCTATCTCCGAGTGTACTCTTTTGAAATGAACTACTTCATGGGCGGATCTACAAAAAAAAAAAAAAAATTCCGGGGTGGGACCGCGGGAGTGTTCCGTTCGGGGAGAGGGGTCCAAAAATTATACATAAAAACCATGGGAAAAAAATAATGTTGGCAAATTTCAGAAGGGGGGTGTATTTCTTGACCCACCTAACCCCCTCTATATCCGCGCTTTTAATTCTTCAAAAACATTGAAGATGGTGCGTATATTATCCCATTCTAATGGAAATACAAGCAATTTTCTTCTTTTTTACGAGAGGCATTATAACGAGCCCATTAAAACAAAATGAATAATGAACGCAAACGAATCGTGTAATTCGTACCATCTGAATCAAGTTTTACAATGTGTTATTTACCGACGAACCTTAATTTCGGCATACAAAGATAATAGCAATTTGATAGACTGAAATCTCCGATGTAATGAGAAATTCGCATGCATCTAACACCTTTTTCATTTTTTCTAACAGAACTGATGAATATTACATTAAAGAAAGTACACCAATCAGACAATTTGAAATTACGAAATGCTTACAACAAAAATAGAAAACATGCAATAAACATTTCTAATTAAATGATTTTCCACTAAATTGAAACTTCCTTCAAAGCGTTTTGCCCTGAAAATTAGAGGGTGTAGGCGGTTACAGTGAGTTAAAAATACTGTTGAATAGCCAAAATTAGAAACCAGAAACCATATAAATTCAAATCGACATAACGGGGAAAATTCACTTCATTTGTATCTGTATGACAGAATGAAGCGCTTCCCTGGCACTATTACATGTCAAAATCACCGCCTACGAAGTCTGGATTCAATAATCATGATAATGCATATATAAAATACGATCTTGGGTGATTCAGAATTCGTTATAGAATGTTACATAATCTTCGGAGGCGTTTTGGGATCATCTAGGGAAATCCACTAAGATTCAGAAATGATCTGCCGCCAGGTTTAGTCATTTCTGCTTTTCTGGATTATTTTTTATGGAAATTAAATGCATATACATATATTTCGTAGAAGAGTTGCAGATGCTACCGTATTCAGCAGAACTGGATTTGCAGTAGACTAAATTATTAAACTTTTCACGATTGTTATAGCTTAACAAATATGTTATGTGACTTGTTGGAAAATGTTTGGATCTTCTTCTTGTTGTTGTTTGTTTTTCTTAATTTTTGAAAACGGGATAGCGGTATTTCAACAAAAAAGAGGAATATGTAAGTGTGTGTGTGTGTGTGTGTGTGGGGGGGGGGGGGGGGGGGGGGGGGGTAAAGTGTTTCATGTCTCATCCAGTATTTATCTCTCTTTTTTTTTGCATATGACAACAGTCACTAGATTAAGTCTTACCATTTTCAAAACAGATATTTCCAAGTGCCCTGCAAGCCTGAGTAGCTAGCGCCACATTCTCGGATTTCAGAAGTTGTAGAAGGATGGGAACGAAACCTTGGTCTACACAAGGCTGCCTCACTGTTTCTGAAACATAAAATAAAGTCGAAGTCATGTCCAATTTCTCAAACGAAATCTCACCAAGAAACAATTATAAAAAAATATTTACTATAGCATATATAGAATTTGGAAGAGCAAAGAAATAGATAAGCAATTGCTCCCTTAAATGCAAGGAAACTGAAGAAAATATCCCCGTCGTCATTCAATATTCTACAACACGTTACTTGTGTTTCGAGACACATAGAGATGTAAAAAATCATTGGTCAACGACTCGACATGTTGAACTCTCATGGATTAAAATGAAAATTAAAACTAGATCTAGTACTTCTCCCCTTCTGCAAAATAAATATATATCATGCTGAAAAATGCACGTCTATGGCATTTTAATAACAGAATTGTGAAAAGAAAGTGAAAAGGTTAAATGTGAAATCCAATGCAATGTCGACCATAACTCTTCCGAAATCATTTTTCTATATACTTCTCATACATGTCTAATGCCGAAATAAGACGAAATTCAATATGACCGCCACACCTGTGTGTGGGCAGAAAGTTAATGTGGGATAAAGTTTGATTGTACCCAAATAAATGGAAATGCATGTGCCCTAGTTTTTCGACGGAAATTAATTGTCACCTACACAAATTCCTTTTCCGCTACAGGACTCTCTCTGTATGAGAATGAAATATTGGACGTTTCTGCATGGAAACTTCAGGGGTAAAGAAATATGATATCATGAATTTCGGTACATAATTCATCATGTCATTTCTTTCATCCATATTAAGTTTGACTGCAAGTGTTTCTGCATTTTGGGATTATTTTATCCAGCGTCCGTCTGTCCGCCTGTATTTATGTCTATCTGGTAGTCACACTTTCAGATAAATGACTAGGCTATATCAGTTTACTTTACATATTCTTACAGGAATGGTCAAGCATTAGTCTCAACACCTAATGAAAGTCAATGTCACATCCAATGTCAAGGTCACATAGCGGGGGGGATACCTCTCTCCCCTCCCACCCCCTTACCTCCCCCTCCCGCCCCCTTTCATCCCCCCTCCCTCCCCTCCCCTTTCTCCTCCTCCCTTTCACCCTGTCCACCCCCTCATAGCTAGTGTCAAACATGCGACAGGCCAAATATTGCCATCTCTAAGACACAGGAGCTCGATGCCAACAACCCTCAATGACACTCGCCCCTTCCCATCTCTCTATAGTCAAAGGAAAGTAGGGGCGGATATTCTTGTGGATCGTTGGCATCGAGCTCCTGTGCTCTAAGACAACCTGTGTGTTCATGCGCACCCTTTGCTTGATTGTTTGTATATTTCATAGGCCACCATTTGCGAAAGTTGTGTGTGTGTGTGTATTTGGGGCTTACGTTAGTTTGCTCGACTAGTACTTGCTATCCTAGTACAGTGTAATTTCCTGAATGCGCACTGGATGGTTCGTATTTTATGTGAATTCTTCTTCGTGACATTTGAACTTACAAGAAAGCTTCTTTCCAAACAAACAAAATAAACTCGTCACAAAATCAGTGTTGAAACCATTTCATTCGTTATTCGTACGTATTCAGATGATGACGGTCTAAAAAATACGACGGACGGACAGAGTGCTTCCTATATACCCACCCCTAAACTTCGTTTGCGGGGGTGTAAAAAAGGGAAAAAAAGAAAGAAAAAAAAAAAGAAAAAAGAAAAAAAAAAAAAAAAAAAAAAAAAGAGAAACTGCCGAAGTAATTGTTACATGTCGTGATCTTATGAGGTCTTAGAAAACTCTAGGGGAATAATGACCGATGAATGACACCAACCACAGAATTAAAAGTAATCCACCGGGTCTAAAACAGAGAGAGCTTTCTTCAATAAAAGGCTAAAATAAGAATAAATTCTCATCACTTTCTTCGTTTTCATTTCGAGTATATAATCAACTATCAACTTCGTTATCGTAACGTGGAAATCAACTAGGTCTGAACTAATAGATTGCTGGCGATTCTTCCCTCTCCCTCCTTTTCCATGCAGTCTAGTTCTTTTTTTTCTTTTCTTTCTTATTTCATCAAAATACAATGCACAAATAATGTTATCTTCATTTTCTTGATTGTGGTGGTGCAAGAACAGTAATTCTTTTGATAATGACGTCTAACGAACTTCAATCAGATTAGGATTGTTTAACCCAAAAGGGTAGGAGCATTTGCATGACACCCCCCCCCCCCTTTTCCCTTGATCTGCGCATTTGGACATAAAACGTATAACAGACTGAAATATTTCTTCCAGGGGGGAGGGATGATACAAATAAAAACACAAACACTGGAATTCTACATAGATTTTCGGCCTCTTGGTCTTCATCAAGTGTTTTTACGACAATGTATGTCAAGACTAAGTACAATCCATCTTTGCTCCTCTTTGTGTTCATGGCATTGTCGTTTTTTTTTTAACACTTGATAAAGGCCAAGAGGCCGAAAATTTGTGTATTCGAGAGTTTGTGTTTTTATTCATATAACAGACGACAACAGCATTTCTTGTAGAAAATAATTGATTAATGTCGCATTTCCTATTTACCCTTGAGCTCTGTTAACGGAAGATTAAGTATACATTTACACTGGATTTCCACTCTTACATAACCGTGATTAGGAACAATTTATTTAAAGCTTTTCAGATCGGTTAAAATGACAGAACTGGGATGACGATGAATAATGGATGACTGGGGAATGGGACAATCCCAGATATTCTCAAGCTTTGATTTTCTTTGCAGTTGCGCTTAGCTTTGTTGCATCAATAATGCATATCTAATTACGAAATCAATCAGTGTAAAAGCCTTTGGATAATTGTCCGTCTCTATTCTCTGAATATTACAAGACAATCTCTAAATGTCTCGGCACGGGGGCAACATATTGCGTAATTTTCGCGACAAATTTCGTGACATTTCTGCATGTAGTGCTCGGCTCTTAGTAGACGTGCAGTTCAATGGGAAATAAAGAAGAGCAGGATTGTGATCAGTTTATTAGACCCCTACCGACAAAATCGGAAGGAATTCTGTCTGTCTGTCCCTTCTATCATTTTTATTTTCTCAGACTTTCTTTGCAAAAGATGGAGATACTGAGAAATAATTATGAGTCACGGCGGAAGACCTAATTTTGCAAGAGTTATGCCTCTTGTTGACTTGAAAACTTCCTATAGATATATAGTTTTCCAGGTATACCTGGAACCTTATTTATACATAGTTTCGTCCTGAAAAGTTACAGAACAAGACTGAGTTTGGACACGATTGGTCTAATTTCGGAGGATTTACTAGTATGGCCTCTGATTACTTAAAAATTCCTTATACTTTTAGTTTTCCAGACTTGTACTGCAATGGACAGAGATATTAAAATGAAATTTGATACATAACTTGGTCTTGAACAGTTACAGATAAACTGAAGTATGTTTAAGGTTGACCTAGTTATCCCCTCGCAACTCTGTTGCGGAGGGGATATAGCATACTAGTAAATGCCGTGCGTCCATGTGTGTGTTAGTTTGTGTTTGTGTCCGGATTCTTGTGAACAGCATAGAAGACAAAGTAATGATTACAGAATCATTAAACCTTCCACAAATGTTCTCCATGGGAAATGGATGAACCCTATTGACTTTCAAGTTCAAGGGGAAAGGTAACTCTTGACTTAGGCTTTAAATCCTTGTGAACAGCAAAGAAGACAAAGCAATCATCATAGGAACATCAAACCTTCCACAAATGTTCCCTTAAAGGTCAAGGGTCAAAGTCACTGTAGACTTTAGCTTAAAATAATTTTACTCAGTGATATAGAGCATACAACTGCGCGGGGATGCTACGCTTGCGTTGCCTTTATTTCGGGGGTGTTATGACCTTACGTAGTCTGACTTTAACAAATCCAATTGTCGGTAGGGGACTTTGTAATTGTATTGCTTGCAACACAAACTAAATTCTTGTTCCTATTGAACAGAATTGTTGTTTGTTCATATTGAGAACATGAATGAGTATTTCGGCTGCAGAATTGTAACTTCTTTTTCCTTCTCGCCAGATGTCATGGAAATTAAAAATGTAAAGTGTTCAAATGAAGAATCAGCAAGCTAACTTTATATCATCAAAAAGCAAGAGAAAAAAGTTGAATTGGAAATACTTACCTACTTTGGCCAGCTCGGCCAAAATTTGCACGACCTTACACAACGTGTCCTCTGACGTATTCCGCATGACGTCAAACAGGTCCGATAGCATTCCATTCTCCACGGAAGTCTCCAAGGCGCCTTCTATTTCATCTATAGGAAAAAAAAAATTAAAACAGCCATTAATAAAAATTTTATGAATCGCAAGCGATATAAGTCCCCTACCGGCATTAATCCAAGTCCTTCAATTTTGCCTTGACCTGTACTTACACCAAAAGATGAGTCCAATATCAAAATAAGTTCAATACGTGTTTTAGAAAAAGGTCTGGAAAACAGGAAAATTTAATGAAATTTGCTATGAGGCCATACCTTTTGTAAGAACAAATAAATCAAACCCAAATTCAAGTTATTCTTTATCAGACAATAATGTATCTGCATACCAAAAATCAGCTCAATATCTACAAGAACAGGCACGAAAAGACTGGAAACTGAGAAGTTCATGAAATTTGCTAAGTGCAGGGGCCATAACTCCTGTAGAACTGTAGAAATGGGTCAATAAAATTGAAACACGAACTTGACATACCAAAAATGATTTCAATATCTGCAATACCATGGAAGAAAAGTCCGGAAAACTGAGAATTTCATGAAAGTTGCTAAGTCCAGGGGCCATAACTCTTGTAGAAATAGGTCAATCGGAAACAAACTCGAACTTGATCTGTATCACATTGAGATATACTCACATACCAAAAATGATTTCAATATCTGCAACGACAGCGAAAAGAAGTCTGGAAAACTGAGAATTTCATGAAATTTGCTAAGTCCAGGGGTCATAACTCTTGTAAAAATAGGTCAATCGGAACCAAACTCGAACTTGATCTGTATCACATTGAGATAAACTCACATACCAAAAATAAGATCAATATCTGCAACGACAGCGAAAAAAAGTCTAGAAAACTAAAGTGTGACGGACAGACAAACGGGGTGGAAACTTTAAGTCTCCTCCGGCGAGCCGGTAGGGGACTAATAACTTTTCTTGATTTTCGGCGATTCAGAGTAAGGTTTTTTTTTCAAGTTTGATAATTCAGATCATCACACAGAAAAAGTTTTCTCTATTATTTTGCTTGATAAGGGGAAATAATCCTCGTTTCTTACATTCACGATAAAAGTATTAGTTTAGCTTGAATCTGGTGGACATCCAAATATAGTTACAGCTGAATACATGTATGAACAGCTAAATGTCTAAATGTGACATCTTCGTTGCCGCTGCTACTACAGCAAATGGAATTCGTACCCAACGAATCACTAGAAGTGTTTTCTCCGAACAAATATCTGGCTTATTATTATTTTTTTGAGGGGGGGGGGGGTCATGGGGTACCTTCCTGGTAGTTGGAAATGGAGTTTTCCTTTTTTTTTTTTTGTTTTTAATTGTTTTTTTTTAATACGATTTAAAATGGACTCACATAGACACAAGAAAATACTTACCCTCTTGACTCTCTGTGAGAAACGACAGTATCCTATCCAGGCATTGGTTCTGCTCCTCTGCCTTCTCTGACACCTTCAGTTTCTCCATCATGGCAAGCATGTCCTCCGCTTCCTCCGCTGTAAGGGAATAAATCGTGTCCATCATAAAAATATTGCCTTAAATTCCCTGCACCAAATACATCGTTCAAGAGATTCCAAAGCTTGATATACAATTCGAACACTCCAAATATAGTTCCAGCGGTAACGGCAGACGGCACCCTTCCCTTTTATCGACTGAACTTATCAAAGTAATGTGTCGTTTATTTAGACCTGATAAAATGTATTGACTCTCTCGTCCCCTGTCTTGTTTCACTCGGGGAAAATCCAATAGACTAGATGGTTGGACCGTTTCACTAAACTTTCACATCCGACACCATATGCTACTTCCAGTTTTTGATATCGACAAGAGTGCATCAACAATAAGCACTTTTCATTCCTGCGATTACCCTATGGATTTTCCGATGCTCCATTGAAGTTTATGCATAAGAAATATGAGACTACTGCACATATGAATAAGTTCACGTTTACTTCTATATCGATTCAAGATTGAACGAAATAAATCCCCAAAAAGCTATGTCAATCGCAGAAAAATGTCAATATCGCACGATTCAATAAGTAACGAAACAGGGGGTGCATATGAAATGTATATGTTATCTCTTTAAGCTTCAAGACTTGGATTTGTATTCAGTATTATTCACGACAGTCACAGGGAAAGCCCAAAATAATCAATAATTTCAACGAATTTTCAATTATTCGCAGTGGATTTCTCCTTTCTATGAAAAAAAAAATTCTATAGAAAACACTATACAAAAGAAAAAGAAAATTTGTCATGTCTCGTGGTTATTAAATTTCGGTTTGCACGATTTGGCCTTAACAACGAAGTTAATCCGCTTGCATAACAGTAAGAAAGTGTAAACATCGAGAAAGGATGGGCAAAAGCTTTTTTTTTATTTTTACCTAATGTCAGAATAATTCCAAAGCGATGGTATACACGCACGAAGAACCCTATAACCTATAGTATAATTACAGTACCTCCGTTAGAAAACTCTTTTCGGATCAATATTAGAATGTCTAGCAAGAGAAATGATGCCTTCTCTCATGCATATCCATCGTCTTCAAGCTGAGATGCATAGATTGAATAAAAATCTGAACATTGCAATATATCGAATAACTTATTTGGAATTTATGCCCTGTTTACACGACGGGTTTAATGCGCATTAAATCGAATTTAATGCGCATTAGATTTTAGTTGCGTTCACACGAGGAATCTAATGCGCATTAGTTTAATTCGCATTAGATTTAATGCGCATTAGATTTTGCCGTGTGAACGCAAAGCGAATCTTATTCGCATTAAATCTGACGCATGCGTATATGATTTTCTAGAATTCTACAGTACATTTCCATCATAACTGGGCACTTTTAATCACCCTTGGACCTTGAAACATAGAATAAGAGGTAAAAATACTTGATTTCATTCACAATGAACCCTCTAAGTAACTGCACTGCGTCTCTTAACTTACGTAGAGTAACATTATATTATGACGTCATTTTATCTAACAATGACGTCATGCAATGCATGCATAAGCCCAACTTACGAAGAGGTAAATTATTATGAGCAAAACAACGTACAGGCATGCATTCCACCCTTTTACTATCTAAAGTATACGGCTCTCAGTGCAAATGTACCAAAATCTAATGCGCATTGGAATGTGTCGTGTGAACGCAAAGCGAATCTAGTTCGCATTAGAATAAAGCGCATCAAATCTAATGCGAATTAGATTTAATGCGCACTCGTGTGAACAGGGCATTAGGTTGTTGTTTGCCAAAGGGTTAACGTTCTTCGGTTATCATCTAGGATATTGAAATGTGTCAAGTTTTCTCTCAGATTGTAATTTACATTAGTATTTTGATTTTCTTTCTCAATTCTTGGCGATGTGCATCTGTTTGCATATGCTGCATTTCACTTTAACAAGAGCCCCAAGAGGCACAACGCTCACCTGATGCCCATGCACACTCTTAACCTACCCACATTGTATTATGATAGTGTCAGTGCCAGAATTTGAACCTACAACCCTGGGTCTACCAGTATATGCACATAAATCATATTTTTTTCAAATTCAAAAAAATTCCATATTATAAAATTCAGGCATGAAATATATATCACAGCACTAAGAGACTTAATGAAACCTGTGTTTGTGAAACATGAATGCCCCCGGTGGCATCTTTGTTAGTATATGTGTAAACACAATTTTCTGTTTAGTACATGTATGTGAAAGGTCAATGTCAGGGTCACTTGGTTAAAAATTTCTGGTATCAATGGAAAAATCTTGTGACAAGGAAAACACATGTGAAATATCAAAGCCCTATCACTTACCATTCAAAAGTTATTCCCAATGTTAAAGTTTTTGTTAAGTAGGTCAAAGGTCAAGGTCATGAGGTCAAAAATTTTGGTATCAATGGAAAGGTCTTGTCACAAGAAATACACATGTGAAATAGGAAAGCCGTATCACTTACTGTTCAAAAGTCATGCCCAATGTTAAAGTATTTGAAAAGTAAGTCAAAGGTCAAGGTCATGGAGTCAAAAATTTTGGTATCAATGGAAAGGTCTTGTCACAAGGAATACACATGTGAAATATGAAAGCCCTATCACTTACCATTCAAAAGTTATGCCCAGTGTTAAAGTTTTTGAAAAGTAGGTCAAAGGTCAAGGTCACGAGGTCAAAAATTTTGGTATCAATTGAAAGGTCTTGTCACAAGGAAATCACATGTGAAATATGAAAGCCCTATCACCTCCCATTCAAAAGTCATGTCCAATGTTAAAGTTTTTCGGACAAACAGACAGACAGACAGACAAACAGATGGACAGGCCAAAAGCTGTATGTAATACATAGTAACTTAAATATGATAAACATGCACTAAACAAGGGCACAAAACCACACATCTTATGATTTATAGAGTAAGTCAAAGAAACAGTTCAAAAAGGAGCATTTCTGACGTAGTCCGAAAAGATGTCATAAACACAAAAAATGGATCAAGTTTCAAAGTACATAACACAACAGTGGTAACAAGCAAATACAGAGAATTGTACTCCTCTGCGTTTTGTTGATTGTCACAGAAATAGCTCATACTTCAAAGTCCAGGTCCAAAGATACAAAAAATAGCAATCCAAGGAATGCTTGTGTTGCCTGCGAAGCGGTTTGATTATTATTCTAGAAAGGATAAAAATTATTGGTATCAGTAGAAAAGTTTTGTCAAATAAAATTCATTTGAAATATCAGACCCCTTAATTACAAATTAAAAGATATGATCATTCTCAAATTTTCAGAAAAGAGTGTCAATCATCTAGGTCAAGGTCACTACGTAAAATTTGGTAACAAAAAGGTCTCATGATAAGAAACATTTACCAATTCAAAGATATATACAACCTTAATTTCTTAGAAAAGAAGGTCAAATAGCTAGGTCTAGGTCAATAGGTAAAAAATTATGGTATATGTAGAAAGGCATTGTTACAATGAAATCACATGTGAAATATCAAAGCCCTATCACTTACCAATCAAAAGATATAGCGAATCTTGTCTTTTTTTTTTACAAAAGTAGGTCAAATATCTAGTTCAAGGTCACAAGGTAAAAAATTATGGTATGTGTAGAAAGGTCTTGCCACAAGGTGTGAATTATCATAGTCCTAACACTTACCAATCAAAAGATATATCCATTCTTAATTTTTTTGAAAAGTAGGTCAAATATGTAGGTCAAGGTCACTAGGTCAAAAATTATGGTATGTATACCTTTTTGTAGGAAGGTCTTGTCACAAGGAATACACATGTGAAATATCAAAGCCCTACCACTTACCAATCAAAAGTTATGGGCTGTGACACCCAAAGTGTGACAGACAGACAGACGGACGGACAAACAGACGAACTGACAGACGGACAACGGGATCCCTAAGTGTCGCTATGCTTCGCAGGTGACACAAAAATAAGTACAAATGGATAGGTCATATCTGTAATAAACTTGTTAATACCAATCAACTTATAAATGTCTTAAAATTAAAATATAAACTTGAAAAAACAATTGCACTTCACCACTTAAGATTAGATTATTTTTATCAAATTTGGTCAAACTGGCTACCTTTTATTGAAGATACTTCATAACTTTGTATATTCATTATTTGATTATAATTCGTTTTTTATAAATTATCCATGCAGCTTTTTTTTTTGTAAAGAAACACACTGAATGTTTTTTATCATAAAGTCATAAATTCTATTGCAGTGTAATTGTGTGCGTGAATGTGGAACCCCCCCCCCCCTTCCCCTAAAAAAATCACTTCTACAAAATAGTTATCATACGTGTTGCATAACAGTACTATATTCCTACATATTACTAATATATTATTCTCTATTACTGTTGTGTTGCATAACAGTACTATATTTCTACATATTACTAGTTTATTATTCTCTATTAAATGTTGTATCTGGAATTGTGAAAAAAAAAATTATGGTATGTGTAGGAAGGTCTTGTCACAAGGAATACACATGTGAAATATCAAAGCCCTACCACTTACCAATCAAAAGTTATGGGCTGTGACACCCAAAGTGTAACAGACAGACGGACGGACAGACGGACGGACAATGGACAAAGTGATCCCTAAGTGTCGCTATGCTTCGCAGGCGACACACAAATAAGTACAAATGGATAGGTCATATCTCAAGGAAAACATGACATATGAGATCCCTAACGTATCACTCATCATTCATTTATGCCCAAGATTAAAGTTTCCCAAGAGTAGATAAAACCCCAAAGTCAAGGTCACAAGGTCGAAAATTTTGGTACCATGAATGGGAAGGTCTTCTCTCAAGGAATTCACATGCCCCATTACTCTACATTCAGAAGTTATACCAAAGGTTAAAGTATTCCAAAAGTATGTCAATCTCAAAGGTCACAAGAATGACAAGATGAATAATTTTGGTACAATTTGGAAAGGTCTACACATGTGAATTATTCAAAATTGATGTCTAAAGTTAAAGTTTTTTTCAATCTGATTAAAACCAGATCTCTACATGCTCCCAATTTTGTTATGTCGCGTAGACAAAACAAAATTGGGAGCATGTAGAGATCTAGTTTTAATCAGATTGAAGTTTTTTCTAAGTGACAGGGAATCGCAAAAGAGCATGGGGGGGGGGGGGGAGGGGGGCTAGCCGCTATACCAGTTAAGTCCATAACAGACACACAGGAAGTGAAATAAAATATGATACATATGAAAACCAAAAAGCAATTTCCATATTAAACCTGCTTTCTTATGCTCAGCTTCAGAAAAATCATAATTGCACGATTGTTCACTCTAGCATACCAATATTTGCTTCTTGTCAACTTACATATCAGTAGATGTAGAAGCCTGAAGGTACCACTAATAAAATGATGTAGCTGTATTGCAATTATTGTACCATGTATGCCTTCACAGTATGCAAAAGTACATGTTTGTACCCATATTTTTGCAAAGTTTATGAATCAGTTCCACAGCTTCAGAAAAAATTCTGGATAAAAAAGGCTTTTTTTGCCGATATCCTGTAGCAAAGCCTTTCCTTGGGCTTCTGGGGGATGAGGGTGCAAGGGGGTAGCCCTTACTGGCTTACGGTATTAACTGTTCAGAAAAAGCACCCACTCCCCTTTACGCAAGTGCCGCTGCCATCCTTACATAATGCTGTACGATAAACCCTGAGTTTATCCCAAAATTAATTTCGGAAATTTCTCTAATCTTATCATCACGACGACATTGAGAATTCTTTTTTAGAGGACAGTTTTGAAGGTGGTGTCCTATCTATGGAAAGACATATGCCAGTGGTCTGCATGGGCACATACAGGAATTTTTTCAGGGGTGAAAAAAAAAACCAAACAAACATTCACACACCAGAAAATTAAGTCCTTGATAAATGATTGTCAGTACTTTTAAATAGATGACTGGCAAACTATAGCAATCAAAAAGCTTAAAATCTTGAATTTTCACATCACAGTACTTGATTACTAATTGTCATTTCTAATAAAGTTATATGTACTGTAAATACAACAAATGGCAAGCATTAGCGAGTCAGCAAATTATTTTTAGAATTGAATGAAAAGGTTAAACAATAACGCCTCTATGTGTGCCTTTTTCAGTTTCATTGCTCTTGGTGCCCTTGTTTATTGACAAAGGATCAATGTATACAAAAATGTATGGGTTGTATAGGAAAGCTGAATCATTTGAAAATAACGTACCGGTATGTCCTGTAATAAATTCTGGCAAGCAGAAGCGAGTCAGAGAAAATTTTTGAAATGCTGAAGACATAATTTACTATTATTTAGCTGGTTTGACAAATTAAGTGTTGTGGGATTACAATCCTCCAACAGTTTAAAATGACTGAGCTATCAGGTTGACCCTTTAGCTCACTCCGTAACGCTCTGGCATTCCATGCCAACAACCGCAGTTCGAATACCGGTCAGAGCACCAGTCCTCAAGTTTACTTCACTGGCGACAAGGTGAACAATGGCAGTGTGTTCAATCACACATACCGTGGACACCACCGCCTCCTTCCATTAGGAGATAAGGATGAACATTACAGGGTACACCATAGTGTTGTATAATCGGACAAATTTCATAATCTATTATCGGTTTATAATCGGAGAGGATTTTAATCAATTATTTCGATTTAATTGGAAATAAATTTTCCTTGCTTTTACAAAAAAGAATATGACAAGCAATGATAAAACTTCACTAAATCATATGCTAATATACATAGTAAAATGTCTAGAAAGAACTCCAACCACAGAATGATAAAATCCTGTCTAGTAAATGAAATATTTTGTTAAGATCACAGCAGTAATGGAGCCAGAATTTTTTTTTTATTTTAGGTTGGGGGGGGTGTCTCCATTCAACCCAAGAGCAAGGTTTTTGCTTATTCAATGAGGAATCAAACAATATCTTCGTGGAGTTTAGGCTGGCCTTGTTCTTCTCAGGCTTTACTCAGTAACGCTCTGGTATTCCAAGCCAAGGACCGCAGTTCCAATCATAGTCAGAGCACCATGCAGTGCTCAAGTTTACTTCACAAGCCTGCAAAAGGTGTGTGGGCTGTCCTTGCATAAAGAGGAGCCAAAGGCCACTGCCACTTGTCTATTAGCATTATAAATCGAGGTTATAAAAATTCAAAATACATTTTTTCCGACAGCTTAGATATGAAAAAAGTACGTTTGCTCCTTTCTTTTCAAATCTCAATCTGGAATATCATGGAAAATTATTTGTTTGTTGTATTCAAGAACTCACCTAAGCTAACCATGACTGATTCAGCTCAATAACACTGAAGAATATCGATAAAATTAGTAAATGGTGTGACTTTCTTTGAGGAAAGCTCCCATGACACCGGAAGTTAAAATTAGACGTATCGTCTTTCAATTTTTCGTCCGTCTGCACTTCAGGTGAATTACAAAATTAAACAAATAAAAAGATAAAGCGATGTGTTTTTGCTTTTTTTGTTTTTATAATGTGGTTTTTAAGGATTTCATTTCAGCTAACAATGCAAATCATCAAAACGCATATCAATGAATGATTTGTACATGTAGTAAATGTAGGTTTCCCCTTTCTAAATTTAGATTGGGATAGCAACGTTGGGACTTCACATATCGTTTTCAACTGAAGGAAAACCTAATTCGTTGATTGTTTTACGTAAATAACAACATCATACCTTCAAATTTATGCCAATATATTAAGACAGTATGCAAGATGCGCCCTACTTTGCTTGAAGTGCGAAAATTTTATTTTGAAGCAGGTGCGACGGGAGTCGAAACGACCTGACTTCCTTACGGTTCTCTCAGCAGAAAATAAACTTCTTGATGGCGGTTTGAGTGAATGAGAGTTTTTCCACAATGTCGTGTACCGTGGTTTTAAAAGGTGGCCCACCCTGGGGATTTAGAATTCAGGGGGGAAAGGAATTTAACGAACCAATCACAGTGGCAAAGGTAAGTAATTTATTTTAGATCTACTTGAGAATTTTTGATATCGAATGTGCAACTAAGTTAGTTACTAACATGAGGATGATAAAATGTAAGTTATCTTGTTAGTTTCCTACTGACAGAACTTTCTAATCTTGGTTTCTGAAATATGAGATATAATTTTTATCATCACTGCAAAGGTAGAAGGGAATGCAATCTCCAACCCTGCAGAATGTTGAAAGCATTGCGTTATCGTATCAAGATAAAAGAGTTTAGAAAGTTCAATTCATAAGAATTTAAAAAGCTCAGTCAAGTTTAGTTCCGTGATTTTAATGTTTGAGTTATTGGATTTTTATGATGCTACTCTTCCATGTCACTTGCCTGTTTGAGGTAAAGGGGCGAAGGGATTTCAAGTAGAATAAATTATGTCATAAATGATGAACTTCAGACTGAGTAAAGACTAGACGTTTTTAAATAATTCATTTAAAATGTTCTAGATTTGTTATAAAGATGAACTTGAGCACTAGATCTTGCAGAAATCATTTCCACAAGATTTCAGGACAGATAAGTTAGTGATAGCATCTATAGCTTTGTTGTGTATTCAAATGCAGCCAGGTGTTGTGATCTTGTATTGAAATTAGCCATGATATGGTGTTGTCAAATAATAAATGGATTTAAATTATTGAGTACCTTTAAGAAGTTAGACCTTGTATATTACTATTGGAATAGACGTACACCACACTACTTATTATTTTATCGTTGGTATGTTAAATATTATTTCAGAAAAGTAATCAGCTTATATGATCAGAAGTGTTAACAAGTTACATGTATAACTACATGTGCATGTACTCTGCTTCTGTAGACAAAAGTATCAATTTTACCCAAATTTCCGATTAATCAAATTTAAAAAAAAGGCTTGTATCCTGCCAAATTCCTGGTAGACCTTGGAAGCTTGCACATAAATGTTTGAATTGATAATATGAGAGCTGATTTTATTTTTCATGAACTTTAGATGATGGTCCAGTTATTTTTATTAAAAAAGGGGAGATGTGATTTTTTCATCAAGATTGGGGAAAGAGGGGGGGGGGGGGTATATCAAGACAAACCCTGCTTGCTGCTGTAAACGCTTTGGAAACTAGTTCACATCTTGATGATAACCTTGCACCCTAAGGAAATAAGATAATAATTTAACACATTGATAAAAAACTCTTCCAGGTTCCCTAAACTTTTTGGAACTGAGTACAGTCAGATGGCATCCCTTATCTTTACTTACATCCTGTTCTCTGAATCTCGCTGGGGATACTGGCTCATTAAGGGGTCAATGATAAAATCTAGGATGCTTAAAAACCTGGCATAAAAATATACATCTGAGTACACCTTATACATGTATCTATGATAAGAAGTGGATACTTACAGTATTACTAACCATGACAAGTGCTTAGGATGCTAAGAAAAGATGATGTGTATCTATGAAAAATATATATGCTATAGTCTTATCTTGATCTTTCTACATAAATCTGTAATAGGTGTGTAGAAGGGTTAGAATTTATGATGGTTATAAATAGTTGTTATGAATCAGAATGTATGCATATATATTGAAGTTTTATGATTTAAAAATCTTGTCAAGTTTTTACAATGCCTGCCTGGATAATATGTTTGGATTGGATTTTTTCCACGTTCCACACCAAGCCAAATTGCAGAGGGTTTTGTTTGGGAGCGGGGAGGGGGGCGGGGTACCGTAGGGCTGACCGCCACGACTTCACTTTGCATTCGTGCATGTGCACTTCTCATGTTATGGATAGTTGGATACAGGAATTTTAGTTCCCAGAGTTATATACCTCGTATGTAATTTTACCCTAAAATTAGATAATTAAATCCTGCCCTGGGGATGTTACCGTTCATGTAAACCTACACCCATTTGTTTTTCTCTGATCAATAGGTTGTTCCTGAAAAGCGAATTAGCTCTGAAATCATCAATATTTCATACCCGGTGTTTACCTTATTCACCCTATCAAATGGAATTATTGATTAAGAACTTTTAAAATTCATTGAGGGAAGATAAATCAAATACTTATCCCACGATAATTGTCAGTCGGAATAAAGGAAGTACTGTACATTTCATAAAGTACCGGTAAAAGTTTAATGTCCGATTAATTCGTGGAAAGAGCTAATGGTTTGTTTTGTATAATGATGTTTTTTTTTAAGAATGATAAAGTACAAGTAAAAGCACCTAAATGGCTACATACAACATAGATCAAAGTGTAGTAAGTGCTCCAAACGCATTTCTTCCACTTAGAATATCTACATTGTAAATGTGTCAATTTTCCCCAAATGCTAATCTTTATTCTAGTCGGTAAATAGCTCATCGGAGGCTGATATAAAACCATGTCATACTCTAAGAATTATTGATACTAGTATCTCAATTGTAAGGACCACAGCCCCCTTTCCAGCTTAATAAAGGGAACGAGAGCTGTAGACAAGGTTTCAAAGAAGGGATCAAATGATTTACACCACTGAAACGGAGAATAAAGTAAATTCTGGAAAGGGGAAAAATAGGGGAAGGGAAAGTCCTTGACCTCTCTCTTTTTGACCGGTTAGTTGCCGGTCTTCTTTACCCAGACCTTGCTATTCTGCCTATTAGAGTTAGTACTAATTATACAACATGATCAAGTAATAGAAACAACATGTATTACTCAAATTCATCCCATCAATGTCGGCGCTTGTAAGACGAAAAATCTTGTGGTATTTTATGAGGAAAATAAACATTGGCTAGATCTGTTGCCCGAGAAAAAAAGAAAAGAAAACAATCTTTGAAAGTCATCCCTGGATCTGTTTCTTGTCATGCTCTCTGCCATGAACCCGGAGAAAACGTGTAGGATAACATACGCGGATCTAGAGTACATTTTGTACTAGAGTGAATAAGAGTGGTCACCCCCACCCCTCTCCCTCCCGGAACCACGGAACGTGCTATAATACTGATGTTTAGATCCGCGCATGGTGGGCAACAGTGAATTTGCAATCCTTCGTTATTTTCAACTCCATCCGTGCCCCCCTCCTCTTCTGGAACATGACGTGTCCACCTTTTGAGTTTTGATGCATTTGTAAGAATCATAAATGTAAAATCTGCAAATTAGAAATTGTTGTGGGTTGTATACACGAATCTTTTTGCAACTGGAAAATAAATGTACGCTTTTGTGTTTCAGAAACTGAAAGCATGTTTCGAACACCCCCCCCCCAGTTTATATACCCGCATTTTAGTCATATACTTATCACGTACAAAAGTTTAGATGGGTCAGACTCAGATATGAAAATGTAGCAATCTGCGTCATTTATAACTGATTTCTCTCATCCGTCAGCGCCATTTGCTAATCCATCTCTATTTCTATGAAGAAGTGAAAGCTAGGTGAAATTCCTCGTATATAACATGAATTGGAGGAAGCCCAACATGACGAAGGGATCCGGAATTCTCATCTCTGACTTTTGAAGGGGTAGTAATCAGGTAATGCTTTTCTTTGAGGCATACATCTGGAAGATTGAAGCAGATTTAGATTGTTGGTATATCGGACTTTCTCCAAATTTTACGTACATGTAGTTTGCGATGCCAACTGCAAATACGAAAGGCTTCTCAATCAATACAATACAGCTTTGTCGTACCTCGAAATCACAATGTCATAACATCACGTTCGGGAGTGCTACATACTGGGATGCCCCCCCCCCCCCCCCCAATATAATTCCTTAGAATCGAACGTATAGATTTATTGATATGATTCGTGATTAGCAGAGTTATGGGGTTTGCTTTGGGCCCTTTTCATACTCTGAACTCGGAGTTTCTTCTGTAGGGTAGTGTAAATACAAGCACATGTAATCTGGATAACCACCGTTTATCTACAAAATGTACGCGTTGCGGTTTCACACAAATGGTCAGAACTTTTGCATGCAGGTATGAATATGATCAAGCCCTATATAAGTATTCACATTCACAAAAGAGGGTCAAGTCATCTTTAAGGTCAAAGTCAAGGTCACATATTTAGGGACAAACAAATGCATCATGCGACATACCTGTCCTTGTCGTCAAGTTTTATACATGTTATATATGCACATGATTTCATCATGCACTCGATAATTTTAAATTCATGACACAGGCCGATTAGATTTTCACATTATTGATATATCTGAAAGTATTTAACCTTTGTAACGCGATAATGGGTGGTATTCTTCGATTTTGGCATAAAACCGCTTGTGTCCTGGATTCCACAGTTTTGCAATAGGCGATAAGGTTTCCGGAAATGGTACTTATACACAAACTTTTTGCATGGCAAATGCACAAGAAATAAAGACAAAACATGCATATTGTATGTATGAGCTTCCCTTGATTACCAGATCGTGTATCGGATAATAAGATGGTCCCCGATAAACATGCAGCAGGTAAAATAGGAAGATTTTATCGGTCTCGCTTACAAGACGATCGCGTGCCTAGTGGTGCCTGATTAGCTCGTCTGTCGTCAAATTTCTTAGTGGAAGACGATGGACGATCTCTTTGATTTGCAGTGTACATGTGCAGACGATATCTTTCATTTGCAGTACACACTACTTGATACTAGTTAAGTTAGCACCTGTAAAGTTCTTTCAAAGTCCAAGAGAATAAGATTGTTCTTTTCCTGAACAAGCCACTGATATTTTGTATGTGTGTAAATTTCTGCAAAGAAAAAACACAGTGGCCAAACTCTGTTACCACAGACCAGTCTTTTGGACAACAATTCCTAAATAAGATGCACAAGACATACTAGCTTGTTTCGGATGACGAATCCATAGTTATCAGTGGTACTTCAAACTTAATGGATTCAAACTCAAAGGAAATACGAAAAGACCGACAGAAAAAAATAGTTGAATAGTGCTGAATATGCAGAGTCTTTTTGGGTCATAAAAATGTTTGTGTTAAGGTCTGTCATTTGAAGGACAAAGTCTGAATCTTAAATCCCCCCTTTATTTGTTTTGCTGAATGAAAGCTTTCGACATGCAGGTCTTATTTCACTTTCACGCTTCAGAGTCCGTCGTGTCAATATTTACTACCTATCTAGACTTTCTATCTGTGGAAAAGTGTAGACTTTTAACTTTTTATATGTACATACTGCAAACTTTTTAAAACAATGGCGGATCTAGAGGCGGATAGGGGTTCAGGAACCCCCCCCCCTCCATTTGGAATTTGTCAAAAATGCTGCTTTTAATTTTACTCTTTTTACGTAGTTCTCTTTTCAGAATCATAGACTGTAACCTCCCCAACCCCACCCATGAAGGGCTGAACACCCATGAAAAAAATCTAGATCCGCTCATGTAAAACGTCTACATTTACTTTACTTTTGCCAACTTGCGTCTATCTTGAAACTGAATATACCCCTGCTCCTTTTGTTCCATTCTACCCGAACAATAGTGCCCTCCGTTTTAGATAAAAGTAACAATAATTCATTGAAAATACACGGGTCATTTATTGACATAAGACTTTTCATTCCTTTGATAAATTATAGGGTCGACATTTTAAGCTGGAGAGTTTAAGAACTCAGAATAGTGATAAATATCTAAATAAACAATACACATTGCTAACTAGCTCCTATTTAAGTTCAAAACTTTTCATTTCAATACCGGTGGAAAAACTGATTATTTCTGAAAAGGAAATAACCGTTCTCAGAATGAGAAAGGGGAAAATAATTCTTTATTCTGCGTTAAAAGTGGTGCGTTACGATATCTATTCTGAGGTTCAAAAATTTTAAAACTGAAATCCGGTCCCTTTTTTATAACTGAGTGTTACACAATTTACTCTCTTTAGAAAATTGCGCGGTGGCAATTATTTAGAGGCGAATAGAAAGGGACTACAAGCATGCAAACGGTATTTTGACAAATAATTCTCAATGCTATTGATATTTCAAACAACTATTAAGGTCGAATTTACAAAGATTTGGGAGAAAATTGTAAATTTTGTCATTGAACTATCACCTGTTTCTGGGACGGCACGAAGTTTATAAGAAAAGTTAACGTTGTGTATTTCAACAAAGCTGTGCTCTATTGTGAGTGCTGTTGAGATTATCGTCAGGATCTTCTTTAACTCATTTCGTACAATGAATTGCAATGAGCATGAGCTATGTATAAGGACAAATTAGTATTCTTGAAAAGTTCGATTTTGATTGAATTCCTTTGCTTCTTGTAGAAAAAACTGAGATATATGATATTAATTGCTATCGTTGCATTATATCATGCGACTAACCCTGAGAGAGAACTTGCAGATGACTCAACTGTTCTATGAAAGACTTGACAAATTTGAATTTTACATGTGCCTTTTGTCAATGCCATTGAAATCTTTTCAAAAAAAAAAAAAAAAATCCAAGACAGTAACGATTGCAGGAGGAAGTAAGCCGGTTCCGGGCGCTTTATCAAGGAGATATATCTATTCTTATTACAAAAGATGTAAAGATACAGTGTGAGCACAGTAAGGGGGCATCATCTTCAAAGTTTTTTACGGTCTGACTCAGCATTCCACCAAGGGATCTTTTGGTGCTTGTAATGCTTAGCTTCACTATATCATTTGTGAGGCAAGAGTTTGGCTACACGCGTTGAAACAGTTGCCTATCATTTTATTTTTGCGCTTTATTCATTATTGTTAATTTGCGCGGCACTGAGCTGCGCGAGATGTTTTGTTTACGGCCCTTTGCCAGTGTATCATCTGTACCGGTAGGGGGCGTAAAAATTTCGGCTTCAGATTTTCTCTCGTAGACAAGGTTTCATTATGACCCAAGAAGATTTATATGTAGTATACACTTCATTTTGTACATTATTTTAAAGAAATAGAAACTGGATACAATCGTTGAAACATCCTAAAACGTAATCAGTTTTTGATAAAATTATCTTGAATTCGTAGGGAAAAACTGTTGAAGCCCGGCAGCTGAGTTCTTGCACATCTTCGATACAAAAACCTTGTTGTCAGTATTTCACTACAGTGGATAAAATCCTGCAGAAACGCATTAAATTGAAACACGTTCTTGATTGTCTCTAGTGTACCAAAGTGTCATTGTTGGTCATGTGACCTTGACTGACCTTTGGCCGTAAAAAATGTACCCTGCCACAAAAACTTTTATTTGGAAACTTTCGGTTTACTTTGACCATAGCACAGGGCTCTCGCACCTACATGTATTTTTGGGACTGGAGCCGGGGCCTTTGAAATTGGGCAAAATATTGTAAAATTTGTAGGCCTTTTTACATTTTAATCCTTTTTTTTCAAATTTTACATAAGGTTTCAAATTTGGAAAAATAGGGCAATGAATTTGGGAGAAAAAATACTATTTTGCATGGGGAATGGGGCCGAATATCGGCCCCAAAATCAGACCGATCGAGAGCCCTGTTAAGACTAAGCCATATTGTTCAATCACAAGAACTTCAGCATGATGACCCACATCAACAAAATAAAAAAAATCTTTTTAAATATCTGCAAGCCTACCTTAATGAATTTACAATATAGAAATAAAGGCCCAGCTCATGGAGCGCTTTCTGAATTAGACACTGAGTTCTGACTTAGGCACTGAGTTCTGACTTAGGCACTGAGTTTCCTAGTTTCCTTGGAAATATAGTAAATCATAAGAAATCGCTTCACCTCGGGTTATGTTCATGTTTGTTTAGATGAAGAGAAAAGGTTATGCCAGATTGACTGGCGTATGATGGGATTCTGTAAGGTAAATTAGCAAATGCTCAAATTGTTTAGAGGTGAGACTTGTGTAATGGACTTCATTTTGGATGGTATGGGCTTTGCTGATTGACATAGCTACCAGCTCGAAACGTCAATTTCAGTTCGTTGAACTTGTAAAAGAGCTCACCTTCTCAAAAAAGTACAACGTTCTAAGAATGCTTATCCTATTTCTTTGTCTCACTTGTTGCTAATAATTATCGGTAGTAGGTAAATATTTACTATACTGTAGTAAACTTAATTGATGAGAATATTTTGCAGGCCAATCGCTTGTTTCGATCTATCCCATGTCCTATGTATATATGAACCTTCAGAATATATCAAGTCCATGAGACATCCATGCAATCAGGAAACTTCAAAAGACCTGCTCTGTGAATCGGGACTGTGTCTCTGAAGTCCATTCAATGTCCAACCATGCTGCCACTTCATTCGATATTTAGCATCCAATCTACACGATGACGTCACTAAACGAGATTTCCAAAATGTTCGCCTTTCCTGTCATCGTTTGGGATGTACCTTAACAAAATTTGTATGTAACAATCGAGTAATACTAAACCCGCTATTTCTAAGTTATGAATCTGACATTGACTTTCATGTGAACATGTCAGGTGCAGGCGGTTAGAATTCCTTACCGTAAAAAAAAAAGATATCAGGAAAAATTCCGGAAGTTAGCACCTGCCGTAACCCGTCATGTAATAGTAATTGAATGAAGAAGTATTCGGGGATTGTCCTATATATACATGGAATAAAAATTCGACGAAACGTTTCGGATCCAGGAGGAACTTGCCACATCCGCACATTTTAGGACGTGCATTCCTAGGGTGCTCGCACAGGAGCTCGATGCCAACAACCCGCAATGACACCCGCCCCTTCCCTATCTCTATCTAGTTAAGGAAAGTAGGGGCGGATATTCTCGTGGATCGTTGGCATCGAGCTCCTGTGGGTGCTCGTTTTCGTGAATTCCCACTTTCTGACAGACCAATCCATCTCTTGGACATATCTCCTTCATTCCTGTGACCTTTATCTGTGTACTAACGAGAAATAAAGTTGTAAGGTGATGGATGGAGAACCTTGATAGTAATGTTGCAATTATTCGTTTTCATGAATTTTCTTAGAGGACAAGATTTTGTTGCTATGTCCCGTCCGTCAGTCTGTTTGTCATGTACATGTACGTGGGTCACATGAAATCCTAGAATACGAGTATATGCACGAAGTAATTGTTTTATTATGAATATTTGAGATAATTTAGGCCGACCGTTGAATTCGAGGCGAAGGCCGCATGTATCAAATGTGAAGGACGAGGAAGAAACGAAAGGGAGCAAGGGGGGGGGGGGTTAAGAGGGCCATGTTGTCACAACATGTCGATCAAATGGGAAATTGTGGTAGGTTAGACTGAAAGGGTGTGATTCCAACTCAGACTTACTTGCCAGCATCGTCAAATTTGTTGTGGGATGGGAGTATTAATGAAATGGTGTTGTATTCATACAACTGAATTTGGTTTAACAGAGCTTCGTACGAAATTGTAAGGAACAACTGGTCTTTCCTCTGTTTTAAAGTATATTTCTGCATGTTCACAATTGCACGAACAAATTAGTAACTAACTAGAGCGAAACAAATAATAATTGTAGAGAAAAAAGACATCTATCATTTGAAATATTTTACTGTCAACAGACATTTCATAAGAATGTTTTGTTGGCAAGTCCCCCGATACAAAATTGGATTTGCTGGCATATGGTCTAGCTAGCCTAACCCACTAATGGTCTAAGTGGACTCCGCTCCATATAGTTTGTCTTGAGAGATTAGGGGTCGCTCAGGCGGAAGACTCAGATCTCGGGCCGGCGAGGATTTTATTGGATTAAGGTGGAGAGAAGTGTTCTAAATGGGGTGCCTTAGGTAATAAAGGGCCATAATCCATTTATGAATCGTCAGAGCACAATATAATTATCCCATGCAGGTGCATTGCACCCTATTTTACTTACAGGTTAAGTAAATATTTAAGGTCCTTAAATCGACCAAGAAGAGTATATGGATGTATAGCTTGAACGATTGTACAGTAAGAAATAAACTTCGCATGGGTTCAAGTCTTAACAACATTTTTTTAAACCCCGAATTCCTTTGATGCATTGAAGAAATATAGTAGATCAATTTAAGGTATTTTGCCATATCTTTAAAAAGACATTATTGTAAATATTTGTATTGTGGATGGGGATTTCTATTGTTGTGGGAAGTGGAGTTAGGTTTGTGTGACATGTTGTCACGAAAAGATTTAATATTCGAATAATATTCTGAAGCAGATCCGAAATGTTTGCACTCTGACCCTTTAGGATCGAGGATAATAGGATTTTTGCAAATTAATCCAGGAATTGAGACTATTAGAGAGAAAAGAAGGATAACTCTAGAAGGTTTCGACAAGATTTCGATATTCATATTGAAACGGTGATGATGCAGTTTATATGGTTAAAACGTAAGGAGAATAGGGCTTTAGACGTTCGTTCGATTTAACCCCTTCTCTTTGCAGAAGCAGATTAACAGTCATTAAGGTTGGGAGGGGCGAAGATTTACTTCCTTTTCAAATAACGCAATATTTTGAGACTTATCTAAATCAGGCATTATCCATGACGGAATCAGATAAAATTTATACATTTTTAATGTACTATTCATTGGAAATAAAAGTAAAAAGTACTGACATCAATTTATACACAGATCAAAGTTGCAAAATATAAATTTTTGTCTTCAATTCTACCCTTCCTATTACTCATGTAAGTTTGATAAGATTTAATGAAGAAAGACGAATATTTTGTACATGTTTGATGTTTATCTGGGCTCCCCCCTCTGTCTCAGATGTTATCGATGATAGTGCAGACCAACCGTAATTTACCAAATTCCATGACATTCACACTTTCTGCAATGGATTGAGGATGAACCCATGGCAGTTATCAGGGTCAGAGGTCAAGGTCATTGAAATTACTAAACCTGTAGATTGAGATCCAGACTGATTGTCAACGTCAAAGGTCAAGATCAGGGTCATAGATCCAAATAGTCTGTGATGGGAGTACATGTATTTTGTCAGTGCCTTGAGGTACTCTGATTTGTGAATCGATATGTGACGGGAGGGTTTGTGAATCGATATGTGACGGGAGTATTTTGTCAGTGCCTTGAGATACTCTGGTTTGTGAATCGATATGTGACGGGAGAATTTTGTCAGTGCCTTGAGATACTCTGGCATGTGACATGAGTATTTTGTTAGTGCCTTGAGGTACTCTGGTTTGTGAATCGATATGTGACGGGAGGGTTTGTGAATCGATATGTGACGGGAGTATTTTGTCAGTGCCTTGAGATACTCTGGTATGTGACGGGAGTATTTTGTCAGTGCTTTGATATACTCTGGTTTGTGAATCGATATGTGACGGGAGTATTTTGTCAGTGCCTTTAGATACTCTGGTATGTGACGGGGAGTATTTTGTCAGTGCCTTGAGATGCTCTGGTTTGTGAATCGATATGTGACGGGAGTATTTTGTCAGTGCCTTGAGATGCTCTGGTTTGTGAATCAAAGTTACCTTCTCGTAATTTTAGAGAACTTATATATAAGTAGGTCTTCGGCCGGTCATTACTTCTTGAGATGTAAGAATTTGACAGTTTCGATTGTTAATATGAGTCATAAAAACACTCACATCAAAGAATCAAACAAGGAAAGAAATTGCAAAAAAAGATATACATGTACATGTACATAGGGGTATCCCTTTTCACCACTCCTCCTTTCTTTTATATGTACTATCATTTCGTTATCTAAAAATTGTAACGTTTTTGGGAGTATTATCACGTAACTGAAGCGCTTCCCCTCTTCGCCATGTCAAGATGATCTGTCTGCTCCATTTAAATTCTAAGGTTTTTTGGAGGAAATCTCTGACAGCAAGTTGCGCCAACGTTATAAATAGTAGATAATGATAGACGATGCTATTTCAGTCGGTTTGTGCATACCTTCTTGATGAGTTTACTTACCGTACCTACTATACGGCGTCTGGAATAGCGAACTCTGCTAGGATTACCACCTCTGCCTTTCCCGACCCTTTGATCTTTTTCACTCCAATCAAATTATCGAAAAAAAACCTCAAGGAAAAGTTAATTTTCGCATCAGTTCTTTAATTCTTCATCCGAAAATACCGAAGTCAGTAATCATTACAGAACATCTTAATCAGAGATGATAAGAAAAATATCTTGTACATCAGTAATTTATTTGAACATCATACCTTATCTATAATTGATAAATAGACAGTATGATTCAAATCTCTTTATGAATGGATGGATCAGCTGTGATGAGTCTGAATGAATGAATGAAGTAGTAAGATCGTAGTAGGTCCCTTTGCCCATATTTGGAAGCGAGTGTCATGACAATGACCTGGGGTCAAACTTGAACATCTTCCCGGCATATGTTCTACATGCACACACTCTCTTCAGATGATGGAGCTGGATTCTTAGTGAAGTGGTAGCAATTTAACGGCAAATTAGCAAAGGGAACTTTCTTTTTCGACTTTTGCACGGAAACTTTTACATTCGTCAGAAGTAGCGGATATTTTTGTTTCCGAAGCAGAGGACTGTCTGAAGACAACACTAGGTAGGAATGGATAAAATCTTTTTGTAACGATTTTTGTAGTAGATTGTTTTTGTTGATTAGGGTGTAGCATTAGTGTATTGGCAAGGGATACCTGTTGTCTAGGAGATGCACGTGCATTATGATGCTCGTGTACGGATGTTCATGTCAAGATTTTTGGGCAGATTGAAGCAATGCAACAAAGCAAGATTTTGATTTTGATGAGATATGTAATGCAAAAATGTATTTACCTTAACATAAGCAATTTTTTTCTATGAAGGGGTGTGTCCGTCCGATTGTCTGTTAATTAAATTTGACATTCATATCTGTCACCCTTGCTGTTCGTTTGTTATATGATCCAAATTTCCAGGTGGAATAGCAATCGCACTGAGAGTCAACACCGAATGAGGGTCAAGGTCACATTCAAGCTGAAGGTCACATGCTCAAAATCAAACAAATCGGTAATCAAAAATTGTACCCTCGTACACTTTATTTCATTTTCAAGGTAAAATTATCTATCACCAGCAGATTTTTTAGACTGAATTTTCCTGTCACTTAATCTGGCCTGTTCGATATTTATGTCTTTGTCGCGATTTGATCAACAGGGAGCGAACCAGGAATAGAATCATCAATATATTTTATATTCTTTTGTACATGCTTTTTATTTGACAGAATTTCTGTGATGTAGCCATCTGTGCCACGTGACTTTCTTTTCTTCAAAACGCCACTTTTTGCTTTTGAAAGAGATATCTTGATTCATAGTACGGGCATGAGCTATGGGGTTGCAAATGGGTGAAAAGAAGAGAAGATATGTATAGCAGTTTTATCACCGTAATTTGTATGTGGTCAGAGATAGAAAGCTTGTTTATGCTTTGAATAATTTCTTGTCTGTTCTCCAGACTCCGGATCTGCTTCCATTTTATTGTGTATATCAGAGCGTAGATAAGATAACTGGAATTCTTACAACACAATAAAAACCAGTCAGTGCTACAGATGTACAAAGGCTAGGATTATCTACCCTTATTTTCTTCTTTCGTCAAAATAATTGTGCAGCAAATGGTGTTCTTGTAAGTCTTATTTCGTAACAGCTGATTATTGTCAAACTTGAGAGAGAGAGAGAGAGAGAGAGAGAGAGAGAGAGAGAGAGAGAGAGACTCTTTTGCGAGTGGTAGATAGTTATGCAATAAGTGGGATACCATGTTACGTTTACAATGGGAATTGGACCTTCATGAAATCGACATGGGCTGGTATGCAATCATGAATGAATGAAATGGTGTCGGTACAACATACATGACAACGATGCTTGATGCCGATTATCGATATATAATAGCGATACCAATCGCAGTCACGATAATGATCGATTGCAATGATTATTTCGATGAACTTGTCACGATTCAATAATGATAGAAAGAACTCTTTTGTCGATATTGTTTCAAGAAGACAGACATTGCATGCTTAAAGGCGTGTCATCGCGATGATACATTTTGGTATTGTTTTACCATCGTCTTTGTTTTCCTCTCATTTTGCGGTATGATGATTAATTTCATCGTATGCAGTTTCTATTATGATCAATATGCACTAAATAACATCACTTAGAAAAAAAAAGATTCATATTTATATTCTTCTCTTAGAATTTAATAAAGTCAATACTTTTAAGGGCAAGAATTGGACTTCAGTTCTAAAGGACGTATGTATCGTCGATGTTCATAATACTTCAACACAATCATTGATTCATCCATCCCCTCCCGTCCAGGACGTATTGTTTATAATTTTTCCAGGAAAATGATTAAAACATGATAAAGTTCAGTGCTCTTGAAGACAAGAGGCTTCGTATATATCATTAAGGTAAATAATTTACATTATGAAAAGTGGAAGATGAATTCCACATTGTGCGTTGTTTTTTTACTTTTTTTCTTGATGATCATCATACGCTCTTTACAGTACTCCTATATATTACTAAATATTTCTTACATATCGCAAACTGTTCCAAGAGTCGACTCTTCTCTATCCAACTAGTGGATGGAGTGTGCAAATTTTGGACTGTACAAATTTTGGAACTGTACAATTTTGGAATTGCATTGCCACAAATTTTTGTATATGTACTTCAATTTAGCTGCTTTCATTAGGAAATCAATATAGATTTGGCGAACTTCTTTTCGGCAACGTTGATGTAATGGATTTTGCTTACTTTTCAACCGGATGTTGCTCTAGCTAGCCACCAAGTTGCAACATTTTTGCTTCAGTAATATAAGGAGGACCATTTAGTGGTAAGATACTAAGAATATCGATTTTGACCACACCTATTTTGTGTAAATGATTCATGTGACGTTGCATTTTTCTGAAAGTAGGTGCATGCATTTTATTAGAGGTCACTTCTGTTTCACTGACTGCCTTCAGTGTCGTCTGAAAAGATGCGGACATTGTTATGGCATGCCTCTGTCTGGTTGTCTATTATTGGGTGAATGGATGTCAATCACATAAGATCCTCAGCAAGAGGTCAAGGTCATATTCAAGGTCACATATTAAAGATTAACGATCTCGAAGGGCGACAGTATTTGTAATCTTAAAAGCTGTATAGGGTAATTTACGTCGATTATTGAGCTACTTTAGACTGAAATTCAGTCAAGAAATATTGCATCTCGTTTGGTTCTCGAATAGAGGCCAGTTTGAAGGGTCAAGGTTAAAGTTTTTAAAGGTATAAATCTTGACCAACAATGTTAGAAATATTTCTATCTTGAATATTTTTAATACGCTTAAGAGCCATTCTGAAGCTACCGCTCCTGAAATCTTAGCTTCATAAGGCACCGAGAAGAGGTCAAAGCAGTTCGATGCTCCGATCTAACAGTGCGTGATTATGTTAAAATATACGGAAAAGAATCATAAATAATCACAAAATTATGGCACTTCTGATATCATCTTTGTTACCCATTCTTTCTTATCGTGAATGGAAATAGTCTCCTGAATCTTTAACACTGATCTCTTCACTTTGATTGGAATGGGCGTAACTTTTCAACCTAAAATCTGCATCGTATCATCTTTTTCAAAAATTCTACTGAAAAATCTCATTAAAAAACACCAGCTCAATATGAAGCAGACGATAAAACGATCGCAGATCCCGAAAAATCGTAATCATAAATTTATCAATTTCTTTCTGCATTTAAAATTTTTGAAATTGCATTCATTCACTTTTCGTGTATTTATATCATTGAAGATACTTTAAAAACCGGTCGGATATTGACTCTTCAAGATCTAGGTTATCAAAAGTAATTTATTCAACGTGGAAAGAAATATGTGTGAACGTGCATGTTTTATCATGATAGGAGACTTATCTGCGATGTGCACTGCAATGCCAATGCAATAGGCGGAGATGCACGTAAAAATCTTCACTCTCGTGCAGAATCCATGATCTATAGCTCGTAAAAATCGACTGTCGGCTCTTGAAATGAAAATAAAAAATATTAAAATCTGCCAAGTATCACTTGAAATATAATTCACTAGGGAATCTCCTTTGAATGCTAGACCCACCCATTAAAAACATGAGCTACATGTATTTTTATTAGAGAAATTCTTTGAAATTATTAAGTCTTCAAAGATTTTAATTTTCCTTCTTGATCCGTCAAGAGATGCACCTGTCAGGTGATGCATGTACATAATTATATGCATATCAACCTGCATTCTGTGATACGACAGTTAGTTTCAGTTCTATATGCTAGATACTTTGGTTTCACATTTTAACTTTGCATAAGATTCTGATTAGAAATTATGTTGATCCAAATATATCATGAATATTCCCCTTTCAAATCCCCGCTTCCACTCCCCCCCCCCTAATTTGAATTATGCGTTTGGGGAGACCGCATATTAGTGGTCATATAAGGCCTGTATGAAGTTTTTAGTGTTAGCCCGCATGGGAATCAAGCATGTGAGCGATCTTGTTACTTCCGAATACAAGTGATAATGTGAGTCTGTGAGTAATCATGAGACGTCTGCATGTGAGTTATCATGTGAGGCTCCGAATGTGAATGATATTTGAGGCCCATGTGGAGCACGCATGCGAGTGATTTTGTGAGGCTGAATGTGAGTTGTGTAGAGCCGACGTGTGAGTGATCGTTTGAATCCCAAATGTGAGTGAGTAAGTGAGGTCTTTTGTAATTAATCATCTGAGCATGCTTGAGAGTGAGCATATGGCTGAGGCATGGATGTGAGTGCTTATTGAAGGTTCGCATGTGAGTGATCGTGCGAGGTCTGCGTCTGAGTGATTTTGTGAGGATCGCAGGCCCACATTTGACAGATCATGTTAGGCCTGCATATTTATATAAATGATCTTGTTTGACCAACATGTGAGTTGTCATGCAAGTGAACATTTGAGTGATCATGTGTGTTGTCGCGTGAGTTTTGCATGTGAGACCCGAAGAGGAGCAATAATGTGACGCCGAATGTGAGTGACCTTGTAATGCCTTGAAGTCACAAGAGTCTGAGAGATCATATGAGGTCTTCTCGTCTCTAAATTGACCATGAGTTTGACTCATGTTTGACTTGTTTGCCTAACTTTTGAGGATTTAGGGTACAAGGGGGGGGGGGGGGGGGTTCCAAGCATAGGTTTTTACACTTATTGTCGATTTTAATCCACCCCAATGACTCGTATACACCAGACGTTAAATAGCCAACGGTCAAACTTTACTATTTAAGCGCATATATCGAAGTAACTAATCTTAATTGTCTTTTAATTCACCCTGAATAATAAAGTTGCCAGAGTAGTAAAATATTTCATCGACTTATATTAAAGCCTCGTTTAATGTGTTGTCGACTAAAATCAAGAAGAATTAAGTTAGGAGAAATCTTACATTTAAAGATCGCAATCATTTTAGGAACAGCGAGATAGAAAATTGATTTGTTTGTATAAGGTATTCAGTGTAAATATTGCAAATGAATGATAGAAGGAATTGTTCTATATATCTCAGAAGGTTCAAGTTTATATATATGTGTGTGTCTTAAAGAATTGAAGATTCACCAGTCGTGTTCATTTTGTACTCATTTCAGGACTTTTAAAAAAGCTTACTTTAATTTACGGTAAGTGACAGAAAAAAAAACCCAACTCACATGCCTAATATTCGAGTCGGTTTAATTTGAAAAGGTAGATTTTTTTCAAAGATTGTACATTTGGGAATAAACCGTATTTTGGAGGATATTGCTGAGGCCATTGAGCTAATTTTCGAGTCAGTTTTATTTGAAAAGGTAGATTTTTTCAAAGATTTTACATTTGGGAATAAAGCACTGTATTTTGGAGGGCATTGCTGAGGGTTGAAGTTTTAATGCTCTACGTTGCATCTAAAATGACCAAAAACGTCTTCAATTTTGGTAAAGGTTTCGGATAGGATGAGTAATTTTAGTCAAATATTTCAATAAACGTCAGGAGTAAACGTAATACGCGAGTAATGGCGGAAATAGCCGAAGAAGCAGACCATTCCTTGATGTTTCGATAGCTCAATGATCCAGAACTAGAAAGGTCTGACGTCCAATTGTTGCATCCTTATTTAATCCAAGCAAAGTTCGTTTGAAGTAGTGATAAACAATCTATTAAATAGCTCAGCAGGTTTTAGTATATTTAGAGAAAATGCTGCAACTTTGCAAAGTAAGTAAAATTCTATTTTCATAGGCTCTTTATTATACTTAAAGATTGAAGTTTTCGTGAAAAATATCATCAAAAGAAGATGAAAATAGTTTGTGTAAAGAGTACAGCAATTCTTAAATAGTTCTGTATAGAAAAATAAATTTTGAAGTGTCTATCATTGCATGATATTATGTTTTCCGGTCGTTTCTTGTGTACTTTGCGCTTCTCCGTAGTCCACTCCGGTCGCTCCTTGATGTCTTGAAAGGTTTTCGAAGTCAGATTGCCCTTTCGATCGGTCTTTTATCTTTAGAAGTCGATGTTTGTTGAACACGTTTTTCTTTCTATTTAGAAAAAAACCCAACATTGTTTGGGTCATTTGAAATGTGAAATAGGGGTTATACAAAGAGTAAAATGTACTATTAATCAGTTCTTTTATCTTCACATTTGTTCGTTCCACGTATCAACAGCATTCTTGTGGTCTGTAGTAGTGGATGGGAAGAGAGGAATTCCTTACATGCGAATGATGAGCAGGAATTTACATATCTTTGTACTGAAGTAGCCATGATTAATTACTGCTGTGTACCCTTATCTTTTGAAGGGTGCGTTAATGAGTAAGACTTAGGGTTTCTGGATTTGTCCGTCTTTGGTACAACATTCCACAGAATTTCTGAAATATATATTGTATATACCATAAGGACTTTTCTTGATCTTTAATCACAGGAGCTCGACGCCAACGACCCACAATGACATCCCCCTCTACTTTCCTTATATTTTGACTTGAGAGAGATAGGACAGGGGCAGATGTCATTGATGGTTGTTGGCGTCGAGTTCCTGTGTCTTTAATGTATAGCACAACTGACAGTATGCATTGTGTGCTACAAGGTTCACGTGCAACAGATTTGTCGAAAGAAGGTATTTGAGAAATGCTACGCTTCGGCTGCTTGTACATCAATGTTGAGGTCACGGCCAAGGCCATATTCTTTTCCACTCTGACCTGAAGGTCGGGTGTGAGGTTTGGAATGCATGCCATATATTGACGTCGACATTTCAGATTTCAGATCGCTCAGAATTTGGTTTCAAGTAAAATATTAATGTCAAATGAGCAGCAAGTTCAATCAGTGGTTATCATAGAACTAGTTGTTACTCAGCATTTCATTATCTGATTTGAATGCGGAAGTCCGAGCCAGACTTACTCCAACTGACGGCATAGAAGTTCAACCAATGTGATTTTGTGATGATCTTCGGGTCTCTATATGAGATGGATGAGTTTTGTATAAGCTGTCCGGATAACTACGCCATTTCTTTTGTTGCCATGTTGTTCTTCGACTTGAGAGTTTTCGTTTGTGTTCTATGTTTCTGACAAAAAATTAAAAATGTCTCAGAGTTATAGATTTATAGTACACGCTGTACTAAAGTCTTTGACTATAGGTCAATAATGTATCAGAAAATTTCGTATAATTAGTACTCTGAGAACAATGTTAATAGAGATAATTCTTATTATGAATGTATACAAATCCCGATTCAATCATATTGCACTCGAAATCTGATACTCCGATTTGCTACCTTATTTCTCTGATTGCATTGCTACTGAATAGAGCCCAGACACCCGTGGCATGTTATTGCCATTTACTGTCTTTTAAAGACAAATTTTCGGATCTTCTGATAAAATATAATAACATTTTTGTAATTCCTCGTACTGATTAAGAAATACTCTTCAATAATGGTAAATTGGTTCTCGTAAATTTAAAGTATGATCTACTAATGTTTAGGTGTATTATGCGCCTGTAATTGCCGATACCGATAAGACACAACTATTTTATTGCTTGCACGATAATGCTCTATAAAATACTTTATAATCATTGTCCAATTGTGTATTAGAATGTCCCAATTCTGAAGATTCGTAAAAGGGGGTCCAGTAAACCATTGGTCTACACACACACGCACACGTCATGAGGTTTGAAGGTATAATTCAGTAGAATCGCATGAGGAGGTCTTTTTGGTCCACGTCTTTAAAGGGCACTTTTTAAAAAGGAAACATGAATAATGTCGTATTCATTATATCCCAACATAACGGGCTTGTATTGGGTTTGTCAGCACTATTGAAACCTCCGATGTCCGTACGTCCGTACATCCGTTCACCTTCTCTATTATCTTTGTCATGAATATAGGGTAAATCGTTAATAAAATCGACAGGCAAATATGTTTGTCGTCATTTTCGGATCTTGGCCATTTTTTGGGGGTCATTTTCGGTTTTTTGTCATTTTCTGATCATGGATTAAAAAAATATTTTTCTTATTAAATTTTTTTGTCGTGGTACTAAGAGGAATTACAAAAAGAAAAAGAAAATGTGAAATGTATTGTTTCTATGCTTCTGATGTAGACAGTGGAATGCGACGGGCAGAATTAAGACACAAACATGTGGGTGGCTCACACACATCAACAATCGTAATATAAATACAACCCCGGGGCTCCTCGTCTGACCTGTGCATAAGCCTACCATCTGATTACTTAGGTGGTTAGGTTTATGATGTCATAAGTCAACGTATCGGCTTGACCCCGGGGGTTTACCGCTAATGTGTCTGTTCAGGGTAGATCTGGGTGTGATAATACTGGAAATGCTAGAAATTTCCAGCTGTCCACCCGCGATCGGATTACCTAAAGATCAAGTGAGCAGGAGGATATTGGGTATTAAAGAATGAATGAATGAAAAAAAAGTCATTTATCATGCGAACTAAAGTTGAATGGAATTTCTTCAATCTTTTCCTTAATCAGAAAGTCAGATTTTTTCCTGGAAAAGAATAAAGTTGCAGCTGCAGCTGTACGAGGGAATCCAGGAAAATTAATGGCGAGGAAGAAATTTTTAGAGGGATCTAGATTGGTCTTGGTCGAGGGTGTTTAAGACCATGATTTTCGCCAATTTTCATTCATTTTGACAAATTCTAACCGAAGAGGTCCTCCTTTCCTTATATTCTGTAATTGCTTTAACATAGACGAACAGGCTATAAAACTCATTAACTTTAATGATGTAGAAAAAACATACGGCCTGGATGTAACAGGTGTTTTATCATTTTACTATATACATTGAGTCATTCTGACGGACAGATTTATTCTGCACGTTATCTCCCGTGACATTTGTCTATTTCATGTCGGTATCTATCTTGCAATATACATTGAAACATAAACATCTGAGGTCGGTTGGTAACCTTCGAGCACCTGTTTCTAAACTGATACTTATAACAAATTACCTATATTTACATTTCTCTTCATTAAGCAAGATCTGAGACAAGTTTCTTCCCATATTCATGTTATATAACTTTATGAGTGTCATTCAAATTTCCCGCGCTTTACTTAATTGGTTATCTCGGACTGTCATTCAAAATTTTCCCGCGCTGCGTTCCCTGAATTTCTTGAAGAATATCAACAGCTTTCGAAAAGCTATTTCCAACATAGCAATTCCCGATTCCATCTTGGTATCTGAATTTTAGTGCGATTCAAATATTCCGCGCCTAACATCTATTGGCTATCTCAGACTGTCATTCAAAATTTTCCCGTGCTGCTTTCTTTGTTTGATGCTTCAAACAAAACAATCAACGACATATCATGAGAAGAAGGTAGTAATGGTCTAAACAGTATAATTTCCAAAAAAGGAAAAGTCTCTTTACATAACAATTCCCAATTCCATCATGATATACTGGTATAATTATCAGCGCGATTCAAATTTCCCGCGCCTAACTTTTATTGGCTATCTCGGACTGTCATTCAAAATTATCGTTATCTTCGGACTGCTTTGATGTTTCAAACAAAACCATCAATGACCATATCAGAGGAAGTGATGGTCTAATCGGGATAGTTTGTTGTTCTTAATTCTTTGAAGTGTCGACAGACTGACAGTGATGACCGTGAAATGTCCATTTTACAACATCGCTTGTGTTTACATTGTAGACATTAAAAATCTACTATCGAGCTATGAAAAAAAAATGTTGGCGGAAGAGGGGTATAAATTTTCCCTGGTTAATGATACAAACATCAGGGGAGGCGATCGATCATTGAGTATGGGGTGATAGCGAGGTTTAAGCAATCGATAAACAGGTCGAGGTGCCGAAACATGGATTGTTATAGTTAAAGATAGAGAGAAATGAGATGAAGATTATGAATAAATTGTACTCAAAAATACAATTTTTTGGTATAAATTATCCTTTGTCTGTTGAAATATCTCTCATGAATCGTACATAATGATAAAAATATTTGTTCAGATCATTTTTCAATGATTGACAATGGTGATATTTTCATGACATAATTAATGTTATTCTGATATCTCCCCAAATATGGCATTAATGCAATGGTTAACCAATACAGCTCCTCTACAATTAAGGTTTTGGACGGTCTATGTCTATTTAGAGTTATTTAGAATTACTGGACAGGTGTATTTTATATGTTTTATGTTTTCGTACCATCTCAAAGGAAGATAAGGGCAAGGTTATGTGGTGAATGGAATGCAGGCTAATGAATATTTAAAAAAAAGTCTTGTTAGATTATAAATTGAATGAAATAGGAGAAAAATCTGTAATCCATTCATGATCTCTCGTTGATTCCTGGGTACATTGCCAAAGTTCCAGGGAAGGGTTCGGTCCGTCGTGTTTTTTTTTGGGGGGGGGGGGGGGGTTTAAGGTTTCCAGCCTTTGATCTAAATCATACATATTATAAGAGGTAAAATAAGGATTTTTGGCAAATTTTATAGAGCTAATGGAGTTTTTGAGTTCAAACTTTCAAAGAATCTGAAGCAATACATTACGGTGAGCACAGGCACTTGGTATGATCATTCAATTACTGCCATGTCGGGTTCATCACCATCGTCAAGAGCCATGTGTTACGGGGGGAGTATCCCACTGATCTATCAGTTCAAGGAGAGTCTGGGACTATAAGGTGTCTGTATAGAGGTTATAGGTGATTTCGTTGTGGATCTTTCTTATTTTCAGAAGGTAATGTTTGGTTTTGACTTTATACTTTCGGGCATGATGGCTCTGATCTAGCCGAGTAGTTGATACTTTTAGTCGATTTGTCTGTTCGATGACCTATGACCTTGTAGATATGCAAAAGTGATGAACTGAAAGAATACTTTGAATACAGAAATTAAACTGTATTCGAACGCTAGACTAAAATATGCATGAATTAAGAGGGTAAGATCGGGGAAGGGAATAGCCGCGGAAACGGCCAACGACCACACCCCAACCAACCAAATAGCCAAGTGTCGTTGTCCGTTTCCGCGGCTAGGAAGGGAAGGGGGAGGGGGTCTTGTAAAACGCTTTACCTTGTAAATTATTTCAAAATTCACGAAAGTTTTGAAAGTACACGTAGTTGAAACTCATAGGAACCCTCTCACTGCTGAAAAGAATCGATGCTATAATTATCTGGGTAAAACAAATTCTCAAGGACATGTTGTAAGTTGTAATTCATGTATACTCAGATAAATAGAAAATCTGAATAAGTGAACGACACTGCATCGTATGCATAATAAACCTGTCATTACATGTTTAAAAAAGTAAAAAAATAAAGCAAATAGACGGTTTAAAATAGTTCCGTCAATATTTATATAAAGGTATAAGATATGCAAATCGTCGTCTGTCTTATACTACAATTGATTCTTACGCATAGATAAGATGTATTTTGTACACATTTATTGACTTTTAATGTCAGTTTTCCCGTCTGATAAATCAGCCACAGTGTTGTAACACGGTGTCCGTGTCTTTTGTATGTTGTCGCCTGGATTTGTTAATGATTGCCATGTAACATGGACCCGTCCCCACGTCCTCTTGTACCGCTGTAGTTCATACCAGGTGATATTAGTGTTGAAGACGCATACTTTATATTATTACGTGGAATATAATTGTGTATTCCCACCATGGAAGTTTTGTAGCTAGATTTTATGAAGGTGAGGCGAGTTTTAGAACTCTTATATTTGTAAGGAATAATGTGTGTCTTTGATTACCTCTTTGGGAAATTTGAAAGACAAAATGTTGAAGAGACACATTTTCAGTTTTTCGACTACTAGTCTACTACATGTATAGGTTTTGAATCTTTTGATAGGTGGGTACAAATTTGATTTCTACTGACAGGAATCGTAATATTTTAGCTAATCGGTCAAACAAAGTGGTAGACAAGGGAGGGGAGTAAAAGGTCAATTCCAAGAACCCTAACAGAGAACAAATTCAAATGGTACGCAAGGTTCTCCGATGTTTTATTGTTGAATGACACAATCTCCATCAAGTCCCACTGTAACAACTACAGGTGGAAAAAAAAGACATGGTGCCACATAACGGTTTTCTAGTGTATCTTGACAACCAAAAGTGTCAAGCCATGTTGCTGAAGGGAAATTTACCAAAGGAACAATATTCTTACGTGGAGAAATGAGTAAAAGTACATTTAGTATGATATTTTGAATGATTTTGTCAGTTTCTTTTGGAATTAGGAAGACTGATTCTCTTTACGTCAGAATCTGTGTAGTGATCTTCAGATTTCACGTCAAAGAGGTGCCAAAATGTCTGAAAAAAGCGTAAAAAGGATAAATCTGAAGGGTAGAACGGACACATCTTACTATCTGTATTTACTGATTTACTCTGTTAGATAACGTGATGACACGTGACGTAAAGCCTTCATCTTGTTGCGGCATTTCAGTTGCCAGATTTAATTGATTCGTCTCCCCTTCTTGTAAGTTTATAGACCTTCACAACTCATTAGAACTAATGCCTCTAATGAAATATCTTCTGACGCTTTATGTAATCGTTGCTTTTTCTGTGCACTGAAGATAAATATAGCCCTGATACCGCGGTGATTCACACAGGATAAGAAAAGAAGATTTATTGACAAGTACTCTTTACCTTTGTATTGCATGCTACCTGAGGTCGCTGCATGCATTTTGAAGAGGAACTGGTTTTGTGGTTCTATTTTAGAAAAAGAGATTAAAAGGCTTGTATACATGGTTGAAAAATAGGGATCTGAGACTGAGATAGGCACCAAGGAAATTACGTGCGTCTTTATTCGTTTCTTGTTATTAAAACAGAAGTGTTCACATGTAACCCCCCCCCCCCCCCCCAAAAAAAAAACCCCGCGCTTTTCCACGAGTCCTGTTGGAAAGACATTGTTCAGCGGTTAGTCTGCGTCAGTCTGTCCGTCTTTCTGTCAGTCACATTCCAGTTTTTCCAAACCCCTTGCATTCTCATTGCATATATTTAAGTTTACTTGGAATATGGATAAATCCTAAAAAAATAATTTTTGACTTGTTTAGAATTCTGAATCGATTGGCCCGATGTACTACATTTTGGTTACATTTTCGTCTACCCATATCCATACAAAATCTAAATCGGTGGTCAACTTTCTGGACATGATTGTTGCAGTGGGTGTGTTTCAGTACAGCCAAGGATCACTGACCTTGCTTATCACTCTCCCCACAAGACTGTTTTACTTGGTATCGGTGCCTTATTCTGTACAGGAACAGCTGGGATTGATAATCTGGCATTAATAAATCACCCCAAAGTATTTCGGCCACCACCCAGGTTTACCAGCCTGAAACATGGAATCTTCTACCATAACCATTGGCGGATCTAGATTTTCTCCAGAGGGAGTGGGCTCTCACGTTGGGGTGGGGTAGCAGTGTATGGTTCTGAAAAAATGTAGAAACGAATTTTGGCAAATTTCAGGGGAAAGGGGGGTGGGTGGTCCTGACCCTCAACCTCTATCTAGATACGCGCTTGGTGCACCATCTTATATGCGTTGCCTATCTGAAACGTAAATGATAATATGATATAAAGAATATTGTCTCTCATGAAATGAGCAAAAAATGGATATGAATTTATATGCAATGTAAAGAGAGATAACTCTAAAGCGTTATCACGAACTTTAATACATTAGAAGTTTTCTTGACAAGTTCATGCTCTTCGAAGAAATAAAATTGTGCAGGTTCCAAACAACTGATACTTTCCTTTGTTTTAGATTTCTGTTATCTAACAGGGTTATGGAGTGAAGTCATGAGAGATACGCTACTAAACTGAGGAGCTTTGATATTTGATTCTTGTGGTTAAATGCCGCTATTTTATCGGTCTGTCGCTATGAATGTAAGAAGTCTGATTTTCTTTCATTGTCTGATTGTGCAGATATTCTATTTAGCACAAAATTAAGTAGACGCTGATACAGCCCTGATTTTGTTACCCTAGCTTTCTTTGATTAATTATTTTTATTCTGGGTCTTGTACAGTATTCCACGTGGCAAGAAAACTTAGACTAAGAGACGAAAATTGAGAATAAGCAATAATAGTAGAAATTCCTTTTCTGTCCTCATAATGTAAGTGTTTGACTTACCCATTTTTCCGTCATTTTGTCATCCGTCATGCTTTCAGTTTTCAGTTGCTAGCTCAAGAACCCTTAAACTTGACCAAAACGTTGGTCATTGGATACTTATGAGAGTTAACATTTTGAAGTTCGTGAAAGTAGATGGAAGGTCAAGGTCACTGATAGGAAAAAATAAACTTAAACTACTGTTTTATTGACGTTCTCATCTCAAGATTCTTTCAACTCAGTAAAACCAAACTTTGGATATAGGAATATTTATTAGGGAATTTGAAGTTAATGTACAAACGCACTTAGGTCAAAGGTCAAGTCTCTTTCAATGATAACTGGTGCATTATACAACCTACTCAGTACTGCAGAAAAGTACACTGTATAATATTTCATTTCCATCTAGTTTTCACATTTACAGGCTGGAAAATTGTAATGTATGCGTTTCATAAGTGTATCGGATATAAGCAGGCATATTGGCTTATTGTCATTTGCTTGTCCGAAACGTTTATGCTTTCTCATTCTTGTGAAAATACCTTTCTGATCTATCTGAAATTTTGAGGAATTTGGAAATACCTACAACGAGAAATCTTGAAATCCAAATTTTGCAGATGAGAACAGAAGTCAAGTCTATTTAAGTCTATTTAAAATGATTAAAGACTAGTCTTGAAAAAGATAACCTCATATTTTTTTTTGTCTTTGATTACAGATCAATCCAAACAGTAAAGCATACAACGAGGGCTTACATGTAGGGGACGTAATAGAGAGAATAAACGGACAGGCCACAGTCGGTTTGCTGCATGGAGATGCCCAACAACTCATCAAAATAACCGATAGTCAAATTTCCCTAGACATCAAAACGTAAGTCTTCATTATTATTGTTGTACGATTGCCTGGCATAAAAAATACAACAAGAAAAGAAAAGAAATCTATAGATAAAATAACTTAACACATCAAGTTGAAATTAGTGATAAAAGATTTGAATATACAATGTACTGGCATAGGTCATCACTCACTTTGTAGCTTAGTGTTTTTGCGATAAAGTCACACTTAGGGTCAGTGTCAAATGAACTGATTTGATTTTCTGGAATGATACTAAGTCTTATGTTGATTCTTGTATATATATATCATGTATTTGATATTTTACCTCGATTATTTTGTTTTTCATTTGAATTTCATTTTTTTTTTTGCAGGAAAAAGCCTGTGATGAACGGACAAATTAACGGAGATATACACAGTGAGGGTTTGAAACTCAAGAACATATCAGGTATGACCCTTATCTCACAGACATGCAAAATGACTGTATGTTGAATTTTGCATTTCGTCGTCAGCATGTACTTGTCTTCCTATCATATTTGTTATTAAAGCAAAACTAACACAGTCTAAATGTTCTTTTATTTTAAGTTTTCGTTTTTGTAAAAATAAAAATTTCTAGTGGTTATCCATCGTAGCCAGGATCCCTAGTATTTTTCCTATTTTTAGCCATGTTAGTTATGATAAATACACGTAAATAACTGCATGTGAAGCATGTCATGCACGATTTAGAATGCACCTGTTTTGTTGATCTACAGGGATATTCCACGCCACACCACATGTGATTGTGGAGCCACAATGTAAGCATTTTCTGCAGTGTGGAACTTGTCGTGGCTTAATACATCTTCTCATCATGGTCACATTCTATCCTGATGGTCAATGTATAAAATATATTTTTTTTAAAGTCGAACTTTATATACATAATTTCAGTTTTTTGTGTCACCTGCGAAGTGTAGCGACTCTTAGGGATCACTTTGTCCATTGTCTGTCTGTCTCTTCGTCTGTCACACCCTATAAAAGTGATTCTGGAGTGTCGCTATGTTTCGCAGGCGACACATGCATTCCTTGGAATGATTTTCTTTATGAAGTGATGCTTATAAACCATAGGTTGGTTTAAGTAATTCACATGAATCTCATTACATGCTCTTGGCAAAGGCATTTTTCGACCATAAGTATGCAACTCCTTAAATGTGAAATTCTGGCAGACTTTTAAGAAGTTAGAAAAAAAGAATACTGTAAGATTTTTTTAGAAGATCATATTGAGGAATGGGTAATAGAGGCACAAAAGTCAAATTTTTTTTGTAAATATGAAAACCATCAATTGAAAACCTGAAGGATAGTAAATCACTGAAAATTACATCACCATTTTATCATGCATTTTCAATGCACGGTTGAAACAAAAGTAGATACTAGATGCTTTCAAAACTTTCATTTCACATAAAAGATAAGAAGAGCAGTGTTTGTCAAAACAGCATCATCATCATCATCATCATCATCATCATCATCATCATCATCATCATCATCATCATCATCATCATCATCATCATCATCATCATCATCATCATCATCATCATCATCATCATCATCATCATCTTATTTCATGATCATCATCATCATCATCATCATCATCATCATCATCATCATCATCATCATCATCATCATCATCATCATGTCATAATCATCAACGTGGTTTCATCATCATCATCATTATTATCATCATCGTCATCACCATCATCATCATCTACATCACCATCATCATCATCATCATCATCATGTCATCATCATCATCATCATCATCATCATCATCATCATCATCATCATCATCATCATCATCATCATGTCATAATCATCAACATGGTGTCATCATCATCATCATTATTATCATCATCATCACCATCATCATCATCATCATCATCATCATGATGTCATCATCATCATCATCATCTTAGTCTTCTTTGTATTGACCAAATATAAGAGTGTTATAGGAATATTAACCATTTATTTTATACGTTCCCGTCCCTCTAGTCTGAAGTGTTCAGAGTATGTAAGAAAAGTTTGTTTTCTACATGTATGGATTTAAGTATTTGTCCTCCCTTGTATTCCAATAGATATAATCTGATTTGTACACCCTCAAATAAACCCTGTTATATCACTCCTGTATGTGTTTGACACCCACCAAGACAATACGTAGTGTGCCAATATACTTCAATTTCCCCTCCCTCTTTTGTTTATAACGTTTTACTTATATTAGTATACAATTTTTAAAAACCCTCTCATTTTGACATTATTTACAGTACTTCCAAATTTGATTAAATAATTGTGAATTTCATTATATTAAGTTGAAGAGCTTCATATATATTATAACAGTGCAACGAGATACGTACTTTTATGAACACAAGAAATAATTCAGTACACAGATAGATTCTTACGGAAAATTGCACATCTTTATTCTTGTTTACACTTGATGCTTCAGATGGTGGCGGGAAAACTAACATGCATAATGTAACCATGGCAACGCATAATCATGGCAATGACCTTTCAAGAAAACCATTCACCTACGTTTGGTCACCCCATGGTTTGTGCTTAACAATATCATTGCTTAATCTGCACTTATATCAGACGGTACCACGCTTATCATGGTAAAAGATACTTAGTCTGTATTGAGTCGTACAGTCGATGTCAAGTACCTTTTTGGTTTAAAAAAAATCAGCGTATGAGCTGCAACAGATTTAATATATATATACAGAGAAAGACTTGTTCATATTTCTTTGAATATATATATAATTTTGGAATACAGTAATCCTCTTTATATCATTTGGAACAAGTCCGAGGTTTTGATAGAAAATAAATTACAATTTTAATTTACAGTTAAAAAAAGGGAGATGAAATTAAGATACTTAAACAGAATTAATGTATTGAAAGAAAAATAGATACTGAAGATTGAAAAAAAAAATCCACTCTAAAAATACTATAATGTATATTCGTGTTGATTGAAGCGAAGTGAATATATTATTTGTTTTCCATTTAATCGCGTATCATATCATGAATAATTGCTAGAAATAGAAATCCTACGTCGAATATATGCATAGATATTATATATTACTAGTAACAAGTACCAAAAAACATTTTGTAGATACTCTCTACTTCAATTTCTAGTTCGTTTTGCTTTTAGGGGATTTGACCACCAAACAATACAAACCTGTGTCCTTTGGTGGCAGCGGGCGCGTAGCCGCCACAACAACCACCAACTCTACATACACTACCACTACCAGTGCTGCTCATGATTCCTACCCACCTAGCTCCGCCACTAGTGTTATAGTCAGTTCCAGTAGAGGTAAGGCGTGTGTTGACGGTCTTAATTTTAAAGTTTAGACTTTCTATTGAAATTTACATGTTCACAATTTTCTGATGTTTTCACGGCTTTTTTTCGTATGAAATGTTGTCACTTTCATTGTTGATATAGTATTATAACATCTAGACGCTAAATCCTTCAAATCCCGATATTTTCTGTGTAAAAAATGTGCAATTATCTTTAATGCTTCAAAACTCACCATTTCGTAAGATATATGTGTTTAACTTCAAAATGATCTTATTGTCTATTGTTATATGGATTTTTATGTGTAACATCAGGGCCTACACAAAGATCCGTCCCGACTAGTCCCAGATTTCAGTCCAAAGTTAGCATCCCCCTGTCGCCGAAACCTTTGCAAAAAATCAGGGGTAAATATTTCGCCGCAGTTTGTATGGTCAATAACTCGTATATATTTCTTACTACTGTAAATCTGGTTCGATTCGCTATGAATCTATTTCCAAATAATTATTGTAACTGATTTGCGAAGATGGAAACTCGAAATATAACCGAGACTCGCGAAATGTAACGGAATTCGCGAATATATCGCAAATATAACGGAAACTCACGAAATATAACGGAAAATTGCGAAATATACCGGAAACCCGCGAATTATACCGGATTTACAGTATCTTTTATCCGATTTGATCCTTGCTAGCTTCCAAGTTGCCATCTTTCCCTTTTCGCATTTTCCCAGATGTTGTAGGTGGCTTAACATAAATATAAATTTGCCTATCTTTTTACAGTTGTTGTAATTTATCATTTGTATTTATGTATATTCAATTTACACAATCAATTTGCTTGGTTTTGTCAAAGCTTGAGTTAATAAGCCGCTCATTGCATGTATCCCAAAGCAATTTCTCTGTACCATTGAGCTTTGTTTTCAAGCTTTTAAGGTATATAATCTTGATTCAACTCAAAATATTTCATACTTTTAGAAAATTTTGAAAGAGGATATTGGTTATTTTGCTTTTTCCGCTAGCTTCTTTTCTACTCTTTCCTCGGCTTACAAAGTTCTGCAAATCTTACTTTATTTCAATCATTCTATTTTAAAGTCTTGGCAATATGTAGAAAGCTTATTTAGAAACATAGCTAGTTAATTTTCAAAGTTTCAATTGACGAAAAACGCTTCATAAATCGTTTAGATGTAAATATTGTATTTATATTGTATGTATTAGTAAATTGATATTCATTCACACGTATCAGGATTTTTCACATCACAACTCTCTTAGAAGTAATATCACGATCATATTGCTAAACATCTTTTGGTAATGAACAAAGTATCTCAAAGTTTGTTTGTATCCAACTATAGTATCAATTTTTATCAAAATACAAGAGACTTGTTACTCTAATAAATTGACTAGGAGAAATTGCGATGTGAAGTTTTTACAAGTAACCGTTGTTCTGAGAAAAACTGGAAAACGAAGCATGAGAAATCATTGAAAATTCTCATTACTTTTGATAGAAATACCAAATCTTAAGGAATATTTCCATACAATTATATATACATGTAATAGAATGCACGGATCCAGAAGAAAAGAAATGGGGAGGGGCATGGCGGTTCATGATATTTGAAGAACTATAAAGAAATTAGAAAATTTGTATTTATATTGAAATCTGAGTTCAGATCACGCTCATTCTCATCTTCCTTTACACTCATATAGGTCCGCGCATACATATGTAGAAACATACAGATCTCAGAACAGCGGTTACGATTCCCCATACATTGATATTGTACAGTATGGATGTTGTATACATTATCCCCTGCAAATCTTACTTTATTTCAATCATTCTATTTTAAAGTCTTGGCAATATGTAGAAAGCTTATTTAGAAACATAGCTAGTTAATTTTCAAAGTTTCAATTGACGAAAAACGCTTCATAAATCGTTTAGATGTAAATATTGTATTTATATTGTATGTATTAGTAAATTGATATTCATTCACACGTATCAGGATTTTTCACATCACAACTCTCTTAGAAGTAATATCACGATCATATTGCTAAACATCTTTTGGTAATGAACAAAGTATCTCAAAGTTTGTTTGTATCCAACTATAGTATCAATTTTTATCAAAATACAAGAGACTTGTTACTCTAATAAATTGACTAGGAGAAATTGCGATGTGAAGTTTTTACAAGTAACCGTTGTTCTGAGAAAAACTGGAAAACGAAGCATGAGAAATCATTGAAAATTCTCATTACTTTTGATAGAAATACCAAATCTTAAGGAATATTTCCATACAATTATATATACATGTAATAGAATGCACGGATCCAGAAGAAAAGAAATGGGGAGGGGCATGGCGGTTCATTATAAAGAAATTAGAAAATTTGTATTTATATTGAAATCTGAGTTCAGATCACGCTCATTCTCATCTTCCTTTACACTCATATAGGTCCGCGCATACATATGTAGAAACATACAGATCTCAGAACAGCGGTTACGATTCCCCATACATTGATATTGTACAGTATGGATGTTGTATACATTATCCCCTCCAGATTCAGCATCATGCGGCCGATCCTCTCCCAGCGTCTGGTCTACTACCTCCTATTACACGAGCGACTCCGCTCGCTCCTCACCCGCCCACTCACCGGCCCTTGGCCGCCGCCCAAAGCCTAAACCGCCACCCAAACCGAAAGTAAAACCAGTGGCTCCTCCTAGCGGCAAACACGACACTCCTAGCCCGTCCACCACACGGAGTGCTTCCCCGGCAAGTTCTACCGCCTCCAAAGGCTTGGATTTGTTTTTCCGACAGAAGGAAAAAATATCCAAGCTGGGAACCGATGACCAAGGTAGATGCACCCTGTATGTGTCCCCCCGCATGGTGCACATTTACATAACTTCCCCATCAGTTATATTAACTGTTGTTATTTTCATTTGAAAGTTTGAAATGTTGATTGAATGGTGTCTGAAAGTTTTGTCTGTTTATCAAAAGAAGTCTGCATGCCAACTTTTGGAAGTTCGTTGTGTTGTTGTGGTATTATGGTTTACTTTTATAATTAGTTGCAGTTTCTGAGTTTAATAAATGTTTCTAATAGAATTATGTTCTGTTGCAATTGTTTTGTTTCTTACGTTCTTCTTAGCTCTATGTTCAACTTTAAAATGATTTACAACTTCCCAAAGGTAAAGGTATCTAATATGTCGCAAAACTTATGATTTCTTTCTTACGATATCGATAGCTTTCACATTTTAAATAAAATGATTTATGCAACTGCAAATGACGAGAAGCAGTTCGGAATATAATTTGTATTGTCACAGCTTTTGACGTTTTTGGCGTTGTTTTTAATTTTATGTGATATAATATTGAGATATTTGCTGTGATTTCACAAAGTTTGTTGTGTTCTTTCACTTGTTTTATATATATCACATCAGAAACAGGGCCCCATGGTGTAAACATGGAATCTCAGACCGCCGTCTCCTTAGCCCCAGAGTTCTCTCCCCCTGATCCATCAAGGTCAAGGGAAATACGCATAGAACACGTAAAGCCCTCCGAGAAAAGGGAGAGGGAAATCAAGATCGAGAGAGGACATCCTGCAAATTATGGACGCGAAATTAAAGTGCAACACATGCCCTCCTCGCCAGGAAAATCTCCCGGTTCACAACACGAAATTCCAATTCAGTATAATGTTCCCATCACGGTCACATCATTACGTTCTAAAGGGGGTGTGTCAGACGTCCCTCATTTTGACAGTCAGCAACGTGAAGTTCCAATCGAACACTCTGTCCCGATAAGCGCTTATGGTGGAAGTCATAAAGTTGAACATGGAACGCCTATCGAACATTCTGTTCCTATCAGTGCATATGGCGGCAGTTCTAAAATGGAACATGGAACGCCTATCGAACATTCTGTCCCCATCAGCTCTTATGGTGGAAGTCACAAAATGGAACGTGGAACGCCCATCGAACACTCTGTTCCCGTCAGCGCTTATGGTGGGAGTCACAAAGTGGAACATGGAACGCCTATCGAGCACTCCATACCCCTGACTATTCAAACTTCTGCATCTCCTGATACCAGATTCTACTCAGCAGATAAAGATGACACGAGGTCACATGACTCAGGAATTACAAGCAGAGGATCCTCTTGGCAAAGCGAGAGCTTTAAAGGCCAAGGGGCAAATTTCAGTCCTGGTTCGTATTCAACGTTACCTGTCAAGAGAACACAGCAGCCGGTTCGAGTGCAGGGTAACGATTATAATGATGCTGAGTTTAATGCATACTCAACCTTACCAAATATAAAACCCTTACATACACAAAGAGGATACGAAAGTGATGCAGAATATGTTTCTAAAACGTTGGAGTCAAAGCCAAAATGGATGATGCAGCGTCCCCATCAGCCAATCGCAGAAGGTTTTACATCTGACATTGGGTTTCGGGTCCGTGACAACAGGAATTTGGGTAAAGAGAACAAAGATACGAAAGCTCAGAAGCCAAATTTTGATAGAGATTATATGAGCGATTTAAACAACATTACTCAAGAGTTGCTTTCAGGTGTGGATGCTTATTTTGAATCCAAAGGGAAAGTGACTCCAGTGACTCACTCGTCACATGAGCAGCAACATTCACAGACTCCTGCTCATTTGCACAGAAGTCTGTCAAGTGAGCATACACACGTCTTTAAGAAATCTCCAGATGCAATGGAAAAACCGGTGGATATAGGCAAAAAAATAGAGGACATGTTATGGACACCAACAAAACCAGATTTTGCCGATGTGATAAGTGATAGTGAAAATATGAGTAGTATTCCGGCACCGGAAGCTTTCCAAGACCAATCAATGCAAAGGGGAATCCCCTCGATGGAAACAGAGTTACACGAGGAAACAGTCATTCCTGTCAAAGTAGCCCGTGGCGATCCCAAGGCGGTGTCCAAACTTTTGGAGAGAGGTACTCATGCACTACTTTCCGCATGGATTGCATGGTCACGTGATAACGTGATTCCCTTTCACCCAAGTGTTCGCATGGACTGCAATGCATGATTTTTCTCATGCACACAGAATCCGCATGAATTTTGATACATTCATGTATTCTGAAAACTTAAGAATTTCTTTCTTTCATTGCATTCATATTTTGAACATATGATCTTTTCCTTCTGAACTATCTTTAGAGCACCAATTTGAAATCTTATAACGTTCACAATCTAACAAGTCAATCAATTTCCATTTATTCATTTTAGCTAATTCTTTTAGCTAATTCTTACACAATCTATTTCTAACCGGATTCACCTCACGCTCTGTTAGTGTAGCGTTGCCAAACCTTAAAAGAGATCCTAAGTCTTAATTTATGTATCTATGACCTATTGTCTTTAATTGTAAGCCAGAGAGATCAAATTAGAGTTTAGACTAATCATCGATTACGGGGGATTTGTAATAGGGCCAAATTTATATTACTACAAACTAATCCGAAAATGCAATGTATAGTATTTTGTGACTGAATTTCATTTATGGACCGAACACTCTCATTTGGGGGAAATTATTTTTCTGTGTGCGAATAGTCATCAAACCTTAAAATCAATATGACAATTTATTTAGAGATGCTCCAGTGAAGATAAACTCGATGAATTAATTATTACCCATGGAGTTTTCCTATTTGCAAGAAATTACCATAACCTCGTGTGTTTTAGTTCTCCGTGGACCTTAGTCGCTGGGTCAGAATTAACTTAGACTGTGAACGAATGATCAAGCAAAAGTGATAGTGGATTTGTGGAAAGGTCCGTCGCATAGAGGAATTAATTACCTACGCTCATAGCTAATTGGATTAAATTAAATCCTACGGAGAAAAAAAATGGTAAAACCGACAAGTGATATTACAAAAAACCCCACTGCAACGGCGACTTTTTATTTTTAAATTTCAAAGATGTATGACCGGGTGACCGTGTGATGAGATTACTATAAGTCAGTGTATAAGAACGGATAAAGACCTGGCAATACAAACACTAGGGGCAAATATTTTGATATGGGGTTACGAACGCAACTTTCTAATTGAATTAGTCCAGGTGCTGTGAGAGATAAAGGTCTAATAATGACCCTCTGTTTGGAGCAGCCTAGCGCTAGCTTTTCTGACGATCTGGACATCATTGTCCGTGATAATATTGGTTTTGTGAACGAGGAAACCTCTTTTGAACAATTGTATATGGATAAACAATGGGACTTACTCTTAGATTGTGAGTAAAATAAGCTTTAGAGAATCTGAACATACTGGTTTTCATGCATTGAGTAGTACGTTTTAGGTCAGATATGTAACAGTTCGAGGTTTGCATTGACAAATTTTGAGGTTATGTTATTATAGCAAAATTTAAAGAGATTTATCGAAAAAAAAAATCATATATTTTGGCAATAGAATTAGTCGAAGTTTAAATTTTATATAATGTAGTCTCAATAGCAGAGAATCCTACATTCCTTTAGAACTACCGAGTATCCCACGAGAATCGTTCTGATATAGCATGGATATTATCAGCGCAATAGAACCCAGAAATATCATAGTTCACCCCCTCTTTGACTAATTACTTAGATATCTATAGAAGTAGGTCACTTACGTAACAAGTTACATGTTATGTTTCTAACATCTTTATGTTATTTCATCTATCTATCTAATATCTATCCCTCTTTTTGCAAATGCAGCAATGTACTTTTACGGTTGATAAAGACGGGAGATAACTCCATCTGCTTGCAGAAATAAAAAAAAATCGATACGAGTAGCAGATGGCTTTGATGGCTTGCAATAAAACCTAGTTACATTCAATGATAATAAATTGTATTCTGAACCGGCATGCTAGATCATAGAAAAATATAAATTAACGAGCTTCAATTCATACATATTCAAGGAAAATAAGGTACAAATACATGTATACATGTAAAACTGTCCAGACTCATGTTAGGTAGTTATCTGAATTAGCACTCGAAAAAATTGCTAGGTAAGTTTTCCTTTATAACGATTTGTTATCTTGAATGGAAGTAATATTTGTGATTAACGCCCAATTGTTTGTTGACCTCAATTTCATGACGGCCATGGTCAGTGTTGGTGTATAATTACTCGTCCCTCTTCATCTCGGATCACGTCCCCTACTTTAGTATCAAATTGTAGCTTTAGCCGTTAATAGCGATGCTTGTTTGACGATTTAGTTTGAATTGACCATTGATTTGTACGATATTGTCCTATTTGTTTGCAGTTGAAGACTCTAGAGATGAAATTGATACACGACCGAAAAATTTCAGCAAGAAACAAGGTAAGTGGAAACATTTTCTGATTCTTTGTTTTTATGTATGTTTTTGTAATATTAAGTACGTATTCGTATATGAAGAAAGTGGACCTTTAGTGGGTCTGTTCCTTCGACGTGGATGTAAAAATCACTTCCAACAGGATTTTGGACAGTCGCTTACTTTCATTGCTCGACTGTGTGAGACATGGATTTTTACAGTGCAGATTCACGTATAAACACGTCATACTCCTTTTTAGCGAAAATATGACTATTCTGATGCATTATGACTTCAAAGCTAGAATATTCCGATGCATTATGACTTCAAAGCTAAGTGTTCGATGCGAAATCTAAAGGGACGACCTAACCTAGCCAGTCTGTGTAGAATTCATTCATTCAATTATACACAAATTATTCGTCTGTGCCAAATGTATGCAGCGAGCGGTACAACAAGATTGACCAAGGACTTGGTACGAATATATTGGCTTTTTACCAAACATGGAAGATGGCTTAGCAGGATGCTTTCTGGCTTTAAAACTCGGTGATCTTGACCAGCGTCGGAAATTAACCATTTGATCTTGTGATGTCTATATATTGCATCGGGAATTGTGTTATGTCTTTTCGAATTACATCAGATATTGGAAGTAATTTTCGATTCGATTTTCCTGACACGATGACGAATAAGGAATTGCACATATTTCACTCTAACTGCCAAGGAAAGGAATTAGTCGTCATGTTAAGCCACGAAGTTTGGCGCCCATTCTTAACAACTTATCGTCTGCTGTAATGAAGCAACTAACATCATAATTTGATCGGATATACAAGTTAGGCAATTTCCCATCGGATATCTAATGGAGCCTGTTTCCTTTGGGAATTCCTTGAAATATGGGACATTCTAAGTATTTCGGAGAAAGTCGAGTTCTTCAGCATTGAGACACTCTGGAGAAAGCCAGGTGAACAAACAACTTTACACGGATAATTCAGGGTGGGATTTTACCAATTTTTTCATTGATTTCCATTGGAATTGTGACATACTTCCCGGAATGAAAACAAACGCGGGATAAAGTGCTCAAGGCGATATTGATTAGAGGATTTCTTTGATCTGGTAATTTGTGAATGGATTCATAGAGTTGACCTGTAGGATCGTGGCATCCATTTCATCGGTGTAAAAGTGCTGTAAAATCCCACGATACACGAGATTGTTATATCATAGTGGGAATTATTTAGGATGTTGTGATCAATACATTATCAGTATTGTGATTAATTACTGCAAACTAGAGGTATTCAGTGAACAATACATGGCATATAATGATGGATATAGTTTTACATGCATTTTATCTAATATGCTATGAGAGATGAAACTTTTTGCCAATGCTAAATGTGATCTGTTCATTTTACGAGCTCAGAGTGAAAGAGTTTGAAAAAATGGCTTAAATTTTCCCTATTGTTTGCAGGGTCGTGTTGCATTAAATATTTTGTAATTTCAGACAAACTGTCAGAAGTTGAAGTAAATGGCCACCAGACTTTCAGCACTAGTCCACCTAAATCCCAATCAAAAGGTATGTTGTGGTTTTATGTGTATAAAACTATAATACACAAATCCAGAAAACAGAAAAGACTTGGAGTTGAAATCAGGATCGACTAAGGGCTCTGAGAGAGATTTCAATTACATATAAATCCAGCATTGATGGGTCCCAGAACCCTTCAATCCCAACCATAACAGCCCCCTTCCCACCATCCCAACACATCCTAATCTGAAGATCTTCGAAATTATATCAGGGGAACCCGAAGCGATGATACCCTAGCTTAGTTGTTTGACTGACATCATGGTCATTGATACATATTAGAGCTGATGCTACATTGAAGAATTGGACTCAGTTAAGGGTCAACTGGGGAAGGGAGTACAAAGATGATCTTGTTCATAGTTATGCAGACAATTGAGCATTTTTGTCCTTTAACTATTGTTATAATGACTTTTATCTTATCCAAGGTGCTCCACCCATTCAATAGCTACTGTTCTTTTATCTCAAACGATAATCGTAACGTCTATAATGATGTACTCAAGTATGCAAGCTCATGAACTTCTTTGTACATGTATTGTTTTTCCCATTGAATTTGTCGGTTTTGGGAAATATTAGTCACGTTACAAGGTAAAACAGTCATGATTCTATTTTATGATTAATTTTCATCAGGTGTCTTATAAATGTACCTTTTCTAACAATGTTCATTATATATCTTATAGGCGGACTTAGATATTTTTTCGGGGGGGAGGGGGGGGGGGGGGGGTTAGTTCGGTCCAAGCCCATCAGGGTGGCTCCAGACTGATTTTGAAAGCGATTATACGTAAATCTGGAAAACTGCATTTTTGGCCAATTCCAGGAGGGGCGCGAGTCCTGATCCACTCTCCACTGCAGATCTGCGCTTGTATTTGCCTTTACTGATCATGCTGATACTGTAGAGTATCTCTACTATATGAAATTTTCAAAACATTAGTCGACTATTTACCATCCTATTTCAGTCACTTCCTGGAAGCAGGAGTCGCCTGTTGACCCCCATATACAGCGAGGAGGAAGTAGCGTCCCCTGATTATGACAAATCAACATCCATCCTGAAACCCTCAGCCCCTGTCTGGAAAGCTGGACAAGGGTCTGGTCTAGTCAAGAAAGAATATAAACCAGTCAAAATGGACATGTTCAAAAAGCAGGAGGCAAAATCAAAACAGGTAAAAATTTTGCTAGACTAGTTACCGTACAGTATCTATTTTCATAGTATGTACATTTACCGGTATTTTCTTAGAGCACTGTAGATGTTTGGCTCTCGTTTACATTCTTATGGACCCAAGTTTAATGCATGTCATGAAGGCAAAGCTTTGTCTGTTGTTCGTCCATCCATATGTTCGTCTTTTTGTGAAGAGATCGATGATGAATTCAAGAATTTTTGGACAGAAACAAACCCTCTCAGTGAGATGTGTATTACTTGTACTAGGAATAAGTATACTTTAGTAGTTGTGTAATTTCGGTTTAACATGCTACACTATAATATTTTCCACTCTTCTTATTCCAGGAAGATGTGATATCCCCCCACCGAGAGGACAGACACGTCCCCCGATCACCTAATATCAAAGATGAGGAAATATCAATATCAACCTCTTCAACTGATAGTCGTACTGCCGGTTATCCAAGTACAATACCCCACCCTTCGGGGTCGCCAATGTCCCCACCAAGTGACCATTACCCATCCCGACCGGCAGGGTCGTACACGCCCTACACCACAGCGTCTAGTACTATCAGTACGGATACTCTACCGTCCACCACCCTGGCCGACCACCGTCACGAAGAATCCAGCTTCAAACTGCCACCCACCCAGAGTCCCTACATTACTCTGCTACAGAAAAGTAGAGGTAAGAAAAACTTAAAAACTTGATTATATGTTTTTTCTTGATGATTATATGTGTAAGGTTCTTTCGTGCACGGATCTAGTAAATTTTCCTAAGGAAAAAGGGGGGCTTGCATTACTAGGCTTGAGGGATCAAGCATGGTCGAAGGGATATGATTTTGAACAGTACATACGTTTGATTTTGGGTGTGACAGTGATGCATAAACAAAAGTTGAGAAATATTTAAGCTGATAGGAGATGCATCACCAAGAAGTGTTAGGGATTCAAAATTTTCAGCTGTTGCCTATGCAACACCGTCTGACCCAAAATAATAAACAACAATGGGTCAACATGTTAGACCAAATTTTTGGCATTCAAAGGCTGAGTGTTCCAGGCCTTAAAGCCCTTCCCTCCTCCCTAGATCCGAGCATGTCTTCTGAGTTGAATTTCCCCTTTTCTTGTGTGTGAAATGCCAAGAGTGAACGGTATATAGTGTTCCTTGCATGACTATCTTTCTTACAAAATGTACACTCTCCTTCAAACATACCGGGGGGGGGGGGGGGGGGGGTATCCCAATTGGCCATCTATGATACCTTCACTATCAGAAAAATGGGAGTTTGTTAGGTAACCTAATGCAAAGTGAAAAAAATGAAATCATAGCCATATTACATCGTTTCTTAATGCCAGAAGACATAATGTCAATGAAAAAATAATATTTATCATGTTTTAGGGTGTGTAAGATACAAAAATGTGTCACTATGGTGTTGACTCAAAGTAGCTTTGCAATGTTAACTTGAAACTATCGAAAAAATATTAAATAAATGCTTGTATGCAGTATAAAAAAAGTCTATACTCGAGCAATCATTTATTATTTGCTTTCATCGCAGGAAAAATCGTAATTAAATTTAATTTCAAATTATCAATATTTCTGTTTACAATATGAATTAGAATACACAATGCACTTTTGAATCCCAAAACGACCAAGTCACGACTTTAAAAGTACTTCAAAATGATCACATTATGTGGAAACTCTTTTGATCGATATGTTTAAAATATTTGAGTCGCAATGTGCACCGCCGTATACGTTCAAAAAGCATTTATTGGCAGCATTCAATAGGGTTTATTCAGCCCATTTTACATAGAGGAAGAAAACTTGTATACAAACACGTGACCTTTGACCTCACCACCTCTGACCAAGCCTTTGACAGATGCACTGATGTGGAACGAAGTATATTTATCCTATACCTTAACAGTTATGTCAACTTGTAGGAAGGGAAAATACCTTAAACCTGAGAAATAGTACATATAAACTTCTCCATTTCCTCTATATTGGAATGTATCAATAGTTCAACGCGAGCTTGTGTGTTTTTCGAATCCCTTTTTACCTGTGTTTTTTCCCCTATTCACCTGGATTTTTACCTTATATCTTGTGTGCATTTCACCTATATCATTTGTTTATTTCTGTACCTTTGGAAGCAACACCTTTTCGAGTGAATTTGTTAATTATATTATTTTTTTTTCACGTGTGGGATTTTCATCGTACTTTGCATGTTAGACATGTAACGCTGTTGTTTCAGATTCAGGGGGAGATATCGATGATCAACAAGCCATGATGGTCACAGAGGGTAAGGCATTGGGGACAAATGTTTATTTTATGTTTTACATGATTTTAATTTGGAATGCTACACAAATTTTGCCGCTATGACAGGATACTGGATAGCTTCGCTTCACACTCACTGTGCTATGAACACTGCACTTCCAATAGTTTAATTTGATTCTAAATTTTAGAATATTAAACGTATCATTTGTTTGATAAATTAATAATTGTAGAATGGAATAATTGTGATATGCTGAGATTTGTAATATCTCTAGAGAAAAAAAAATCGCAACTTAAAAGGAGTTTTTAGTTTATTCCTAAAATCTGTGTAGCATCGAGTCAAAAAGTTTCAAGCCTGTATCGGAGATTTCACAGAATTTGTTTGAAAGAATTGCATGCATGCGTAGTGATTTTCGCAAACTTTGCTTGATTTATAAAAAAAAAGACATTTGCATGCATGAGTCAGCTCAGTGTTTGAAATTTACAATTTAATTCTACAAGGAAAATATTTATGAAACTTACATCACAGCATTTTATCGTAACAGAGTTTGTTTTAACTATTTGGTTTTCACTTACACTACTTACTAATTCGGGAATAAACATTTTGTTGATAAATAACATTTTGTGAAATGAAAAGGCAAATATAAACACGGGCCCGATGTGGTTAGCCCCATTGATTTGTACAGTAGATATGAATGTTTGTAAATCTAGGTATGTCAATATCAATATCGTGCTCCCATAGAATCGGGTAACCTGATCAAATATGCTTTGACAAAAATTCCGGTAGAGGTCCAACGATACTTTGTAAATCCATGTGCTTTATTATCCAGAATTCAAGTGGAACCATGACCACCGCTGCTTTAAGATACGTACATATAAATTGTTTAGTTGTAAATTGCCAATTTTTCTTACGCATTTCTGATTTCGTTTACAATTTGAAAAAAAGAACCATTCAACGACCTCGTACTATTTCTTTAACGGTTTGAAAAAAAAAAAAAAAAAAAAAATACGAACACATTCAAAAACCTCGCACCTCATAGAATGAAAATTAAAAGGTACGCCGCTTATTCCTATATTAAAAATATAGGAGAGAAGGGGAAGTTTAAATATTTTAGAAGTTGATTTTTGGAAATTGAAAGAAAGGTCTTACTCTTGAAAATTCCGCAATTCATTATTTACTTAATTTAAAAAAAACCTTCATTTTACTTAGGAAATGAAAAGGAAAGGGAAGTTTTTTTTGGGGGGGGGGTTGCTTATTTATAAAGTAATCAGATTGAAAAAGAATGATTCACCGTTTGTCATACCTGACACAATTTTATTTTCATTGATTATACTTACTTCCTATACTCCTTACATCTATCATTTTCCCCACAGCTGCAAACTTATTTAACTTTACACACCGTTGTCTATCTAGATGCTATTGAAGTTTTTTTTCTCTCTTTTGTAAAGTCATGCAAAATTTTTGCGTAGAATCGATAATTGCCGACTTACAGTATTTCTCTAAACTTTCAATTTTGTTTGAAATAGCCATGTATCCGTTAAGTGCAGTTTGTGTAAACTGTGTCGAGGGCTTCTGTAAACAGGGGTAACTTGTTCGATAATGATATTCATTTGTTGAACCCTTAGGCCAAGGTTTTAAAAACTACAGGTATGCTATACCTGTAAACTTGATAGATGACAGGAGGGAGGGTGAGATAGAATCGCGGAAAAACAGGGAATGGGGGGGGAGGTGCTCCTCGACTTGTAAATTCCGTTCCCATCATCAAGGGTTTTGCAAATTGTTAAAATTACATATGGCAAATTTATGAGATTGAATCTTTTAAAAGGGAAAAATCATGTACACAAATTTTAATTGGTTCACAAATCGCAAGTGGCAATCATACAAAATTCTGAAGAAACAGAATAAGGTAGCGAACACCTGGTATGAAAAATATGGATATTTCAAAGAATGATTATGTAATTTGAAATGCAAAATTTGACTTTGAAATATTTTCTGTTGTGTACATGAAAATGAGATTGCGACAGATTGCGTCTTGCATCTATTTAAAGAAAGGAAGGGTGACATTCTCTAGCATAAATCACATTATTTTAGGAAATAAAGTACAAGATGATATCTTATGTCGTTGACACATGTTTTGGCCATCTGAGAAAGGTGTCCATATGCCGGTACATGCGTGTATGACATGCTAGACTGAAGGATGACATGTGTAATTAACAGAGAATGCATTTAGCTGAACAAGGTCAGATGGATGCACACTTTTAACACGTGCTCTTCTTTTAGGAATGAATAGAAAAAATAAATTGAAAATTTTAACCATAAGTCAATTGTTGAAATATTTTCACTTTTCCATATAGTGATACAAGGAAAATATAATTTTGTATATTATATCGGTTATACACTCCCATTTATTTTTTATATCATTCAATTTTTCTCTCGTGGGAAGGCGGGGGGGGGGGGGGCGGCTAATGCATGGTTTATTGATAAAAAAGGGCAGTTATAATTCACAATCACGTATGAAAATGGAGAATAGCATTTTATAAAGTTTCAAAAAGACTTTAGATTCGATTTACTTACATATTGCCTGATTCTCCAAGAAAAGGAAAATACTAAAATGTAAGAAATGAAAAAGAAAAAAAAAAAATTAAAATCAACCATCCCCAGTGATCCGATAGCCCCTATTTGTAAAGCTGTCATGAAATTTGATCTTGGCTTTCTTCAAGTTCAAGATGGGTATCTCCCGACATACAAAAATCCCCCCTATATAAAGGTGCGAATCAGATCTGAAACGATGTTAAGTTTACTGACGTGTGGGATGGCATTTCAACTTACAACTAAACAGTTATAAATCATATGTAAAAATGTAGGTAAAGGTATGCGATTATACACGGTACGGACAGTAACATGTATGTCAACATATGTAACGTGTTGTCAAATGGTCACATTCCATTCAGATGTCAAGTTTTCTACGCATCATCTTAGTAGTGCATTCTTTACTAGTAAAACACAAACAAGCTTTACGTCAAATGCAGTTATTTACAGATTTTAGTCAGGCAAACCCCCCCCCCCCCCCCCACCATTGCCAATGATTTCGCTATAAATTTATATTACATCGTATATTGAAATAGAAATAGGATGAGTTTCAAACACTCTAGTATTTGTAAGAATCTATAGTCGCACACAAAAAGAAATTCAAAAAATTAAAATTGAATTTCTGATTATTACGGTATCATCTCAGTGAAAAACTATTTCATTCTTTGCTTTCTCCCTCCCTCTCCTCTTCTCTCTCTCATCGCCCATCACAAGACAAGACTTGTACAAGAAATCTCACGATTTTATTATAATTCTAGAATAAACCTTTCAACTATGAAACAAACCTCGACAGTTCTTAAGATAGACTTAGAATTGAAGCTTATAGAATTTATTTTCATTGTCCTTTTTGAAATATGTCCAGAATACCTTGTGTTGAGATAGTATGTTTTTGGTTTCAGAGGGACAAATACCGAAAGGTGCAATATACATAGGAGAGAAAAGTTCAATCAACGGAGGAGTAAAGACCACGGATACATACTACGAAATGCCGGTAAAGGAGGAGTCCCCTGAACCCCAGGTGGTGGAGAGAAAACCAAAAAAGTACGATGGGATAGGCCCCGTGGACGACAAGGGGATGCCGCTGGCATTCAGAATGGTATGTGCTTGGTACGACGTTTTATATATATAGGATTCGATTTGAAAGAGGGGGGGGGGGTCTGCAATAACACCAAGATGCTGGAGAAAGGAGGTTGCAACAAGGAGAAACGATGTTTTTCCTTCGGTTGATTTTATGAATTCATTGATACCGTCTTCAGTATATAATTGAATGAGAGGTCTATGAAGTTAGTCGACTCGTTGATGTATGGTTCATCCTTGGATTCCTTCAATTCAGTGACTTCGTCTTCGGAGTCAAGGTACTTGATCTGAATTCAGATAAATTAGACAAATGGTAAGAATCCGTTAATAATCGCGTCTGTTCTACACTGTCGATGGTACTAGTATAAAAACCATTCTTCATATATGCATGACATGGCTTGTCCTTGACATTGACCTTGACCTGGTCTTTAACAGTTGATTAGCATAATACCATGTTTCATAAGCATAAATGTATCGCAGATTCTCTGTCATTTCTGATTAGAATATACTTTTTTAAGTAAGTTGATCGATCGCCCTTTTAGTTAAGTGCTCCAATGACATGCAATTAGTCTTCCAATTCTACCAGGACAGGGAAAGGCAATATCACAAAGCTCTCGACAAACCCTTCTTAAAGGCCGGGTGGGGACTATAAAAGAAGACAGGTAAATTTCCTGTCATTTCCGCGCTGACCGCTGTAGGGTTAACATCTCTAAACGCAATCTGATTGGTCCTATGTTTCCTTTATAACCCTCTCAATTTTTGATTGACAGCTTCAAATTCGTAAGATTGTGGTGTGTCTAATTAGCATAATCAAGTATACCTGTCGGTATGTCTTTGATGTCACACACCGCTTGCGTCTCTAGGAATATCAGTGGTCAGTAGGCGCCGCGTTTATCACGCCTACCAAGCTAAGATCAATCAGGTGTGCATATTAATTACCACTCGGTAAAAAAAACCGGCCTTTAATGCCCACACGAGCTAAGTGTGAAGACGTCAAACTCCCGAGTCCGGTATTATAAGGAAGGTTGTCTAGTAATTCTAGGAAAATAATCGATCTTGCATATTAGACATATTCTCTTGTCTTGGTCGTACTTTTCTAGTCTGTATGCTTTATTATTCAATTACTGTATTCTGCACTGCTATTACACTTTTGAGAAAGAGGAAAAGTAAAAAGAGATAAATTGAGAACTAATATGTTCATGCTAGCTGCCCTGTTGCATAATGTTAGTCTGACTCTGTACCCAACTTTGTATGACTGTTATGACCTTGACCTTTAATTTGACCTTCAGTGCATGGATTTTGAAACTAGTGCTTGACCTTCCATGGAAGCTTTATACATGTATGGGGAATAAGCGGGACATATAACTAATAGGATGGAGCATGTAGACAAACAGGAACAGACAGACAGACAGACATTTATCGCATTGTGCCACTATGAGCTGGGGATGGTACATATTTCGCCAATGGTATTTTGGTATAAAGTTACAAAATCTCCATGTTTTAAAAATCGTAGTAGGTAGCTAAAATAAGGGGGAGTGAGGAATCGGAAACTAATTACTGATCTAAATAACCATAAAATTCCATCATTGAGTGAGGTCGCAAAATATGTCTAGCATCTGAATTTAATATCATTAGTAAGTAGGGATTTAGGAATATAATTTTGATAAGAACCGAAGATTTAATTATCTGTAATTCAGTGTCATTCAATTTGTAAATACACATTACATCAATTCTTGAAGGAATATCAAGTTAAACTAAATGTGTGTGTGTGTGCATTGAAACGAGATAGCTATCAAATTATTATAAAGAGCTCTATCACATAGATTGTACCGAACATGTAAAGATTTTATATGATAATACCTAAGGGATTTTGTGCCTACCCAAAAAGCGCATGGTGCAATCGCTATAGGGCGGATTTAAAATTGATTTGCATCTGATTTGAAGTGGATTTTCAAGTTAAAAAATTCGTAGATTTTGATTTGCATTGGCGGATCTAGAATTTTATCCCCAGGGAGTGTCAATATCGTTAGGGTCTAGCCACATGTAAAATTGGGAAAATTAGCACTTTTTGCAAATTTAAGTAGGGGAAATTGTTGCTTATCCCCCTTACCAACACCCACCCTCCCCCTCTAGATCCGCCCTTGATTTGGGTGTTTCTTATGATTTAACATGCTTTGAAGCTTTCTGCACCCAGTATCCCTTTCATATTAAACGATATCACTTGACATATCGGATTTTATCCGAAAATCTACTGCAACACGGGGTTATTTTTGTGAACATGAAAATGCAAATCTGGTTTGGAAGTGTTCCATACCTTTTGTATAGAATATCTCGTAAATCTGATGATTAATACTGCATTATGTTTTCACTGTTAACTGGTATTAAGACGTCTTGAAGTGTCACACACGTTAACACCAGGTCATAATTCTTTATTTATAATGCTTGTTTTAGTATATAAAAATGTTCTTATTAAACTTCTGTTAGGTGCTTCATTAGAATATTATGATAATGTATTTTGATGCTGCAGCAACGACAGAAAGGACAAAGAGAGGAGGAGTGATGTTTTGGTTCTTTTGTTGTTTGTTTGTTTGTTTAGCTAAGAAACCAATCCAATGACCATTTAACAAATTCCTAGTATCCGTAAAGCATGTCCAAATCTTTGAATCTTTCGAACCTGGTCTTAGTTCAGTGTCCAAAGTTTGAAAATTTTGATGATTTTGAAACTAAAACAACTTTACTATTTTACATTTTTCTGGCTCTTTTTCAGAATGTAGACGAAGAAAAGCAGCACGATTGGTATAAACAAATGTTCAAAAGTCTACACAGGACGGGTAAAAAAGAAGGTAAGATTACTATATGATTTTATATAATTGCATGTAGATAAACTAGAATTTTATCAATGTTGTATAAAGTAAGTTGTCATTTCATTATAGCATAGCGATTTCTAGTAATTACAGGTGCAGATCAAGGGATACTGAAATGGTGGGGGGGACTGTCCAATCCAAACTAATGTATGGAAAGGGGGGTCACTAATTGGTTGATGTTAAATTCTATGTAATTGCCACAAAAAAGAATGGTAAAAAAGCAGAAGTTTGCATTTTAGACGTTTTGGATGGGAGGAGGGTTACCTAACCCGAGATCTGCACCTGATTACTGTGCTTTATATAAGTGCAGTCAGTACTCATTAGTGTTTGGAACATCATCATCTCTTACGTCACTAGACGACATGTAGCTTCATTATTAATTAATTAATTATGCATTTAATGCTACTGAGTCTACTTTGATGATATGTGAATAAAATCAGACCATGCGATAAAAAATGGAATTAAGATTTGATACTTAGGATGAAGAGAATTCAAGTAATTTACTGAATCATTCCTTCTTTCAAATGGAATGAATTTCCTCTTTTGAAGTTAGGTAGATTTCACTATTACCGTTTTAAAAATGTCTTTGAAATGAATAGCTTTCATTGTGCAACGGAAATTCGGCTTCAGTCTCTGGGGGTCAGGAGCTTGCTAGGGTAAGAATGTTTCTCATCAGAGAAAAAGGCCCGGTCTTATTGATTTAGTTTAGCATTTACTTTTAAAATATTTAACAAACAAGTTATACAACTTATATTGATGTCTCATGTTTGCATGGGGGGGGGGGGGGGTCTTTGGAGCTGTTAGAAGCCGGAGAACCCGGAGAAAAACCTCTTAGGACTGGATGGGGGGCCACCATACCTTCCCACATAAGACCTTTTGCCAAATATGTTTCATTGAAATATAATCGAGAGAGAGAGAGTTGTAGATTTCAAATGTAGATGTCTATTAGTATGCTCTATCTTGATATCATGACATGGTCATATTACCTAATTAACAACTTTTATGTAAAATGTCGACCCTAATTTCTCCAAGTCAATTCACCTGGCCTTCATGCAGATAAAAAAGTTGGGACTAAAAGAGTATTGACAGCAAAATATCCGCTTTGACATTTTTAAAGAATGATATTCATTTCAAGTTAGCGTGTTTTCTTTTCTTATGAAGATAAGGTTTTAAAATCCTTCAATGAACTGTTCATAATTCGCAATACCTTTATTTACACGCCATTCAAGAGTAAATTCAGCTGGTTAGAGAAGATTTACTATGTATGTACGGTCCAATGACTATGGTTAATTTCAAAGGAAAGGGCATGTCCTTCGTATTAACGTGCCCTAACGTCCCAGTCCGCTTGTAGAAATCTGTCATGTCGAATAAGGGAAAAAATGAGAGATGAAGAAGATGACATGTTTTGTTCCGTCAAGTTTTACATACAACAATACCTTAGGTACATGAACTCTGATAAAATATAAAGTAATGTTATGGAAGTCTGCAACAGGACTCTTGGGTCCGGTCCGAACCCTTTTGACTTCGAAAGAAGTGCATTTCTTGTTGCAAACTTTAACCCCTAGCCCCTTTCCTGCAAACTTTAGTTCCCCGTCTCTCTCTTAAAAAATCTCTTTTTTTCTCAAATCTCAAATTTCTCTCTCTTAAAATCATCTTATTTGACAAGGTAGATAGAACTTTCAAATTTAAGATAGAAATTTGATTAGATAATGACTCTAACTGTAGAAAAGCACCCTATGAAAAAGCTCTCTTTCCTGCTTGTCAACTGCTTATTGACACTTTTGAAATGCACATTTTTAGTAGGGTAGTTGCGATGTTAGACATCACAAATCTATATAGAATTTTAGCTTTTGAGTGCATCAACATTCTTCTGTTCACAGATATAGAAAAAATCACAGAGCTTATGGATAAGATTTTACGAGAATCAGGTTAAATATATCCTCCATACCTGAGTTTGCGTTTATTAGGCCAATTCTTGTTTTTATTCTGTTTTGCGTCCTTTTGAAATTTAGAAAGCTACCAGCCAGCCAGGGAGAAAAAAAAAAAACAAACAAGCATATAAAACAAAGTTGCATTATTCTATATAATTTGACTATTTGAAATAAGACAGAAACTTATTTCATTTGATTTTTTTAAACATATTTCATTCAGCAAAAGTTTATTAATAATGAAGTGTCCCAAATCATTGCAGTACTTTCTCATTTTTATGTGAAACATTAAAAACATGAACAATTTTTTTTATTTTTGTAGAAAACACATTGAATTTTCAAAATATGCTATGGTTGAAATTTTGTTTTTGTTTTGTTTTAAGACTATGGCTCAAAACCTACCAGAACGAGGACGCAAAACAGAAAATAACAAAGAAGTGGCCTAATTCATATTCACATTTCTATCACGTTGATGACACTTGATTTATGCTGTTTTTGCACACGTTTTTGATATTTTCAATTTGCACATTTTCATTTCTTTCATAATTTTCTTCCCTTTCAAAAGTTTGTTTTCTGAATTCAATGAGTTAGTTCCTTTATTTTCAATTTTTGACAGGAATTTATATTCTATGAAAAGAAGAAATTTTAAATGCTTCATGGAAATATAAATCACATTAATTTAACAATGCTTCATTGAAATATTAAATCACATTAATTTTCTTGTAATTCACATTTGATTAAAAAAAATCAAAATTTTCTCGAATGTAATAACAATCATAGGAAATAGGGCATAACAAAATTTTATGCTTAACCAGAGTGATTTGAACACAATTTCGCTCCTTTCACAGCACATTTAATGATATGTTTTTGAGTTCATTAAAAAAAACGAAATATTCTTGAAACGTCTGTTATTAAAAGATGATAAAGAAAACAAGGCAGGGCATCATGGTGTGATGGAATTTAATTCAATTAACATCAATTAGTTTAGTGCCCATTTATAAAGCGATTTCATCCAAGAGAAATTATGTATAAACTATAAAGTATTGCTAATCTCATTTTCTTTATTTCATCATATAGACTCAAATTCCTATACGCCAACATACCAGTTCCCCGAGGAAAGAGAGGAACCCAAGCCAAAGAAAGGTATGTGTATGAAAAAAGTTAAATCTCCCCTCCCCTACCTATCTATCTACACTTCCAATCTTTTTCTTTTTTTACGTCTTCTGATTTGCAATTTTGTTGTTCAGTGTTAGCTAGTCTTAACCAAAGTATTGCTTTTAGCTAGGTTTAGCCATCCTTATTTCGGTTGCCATCTTTTTACATGAGTATTGAATGAAAATTGAAAATTTTAAAATGTCTTACATTTGTATGGTTAAGTTTATAAAGATTTTGGTTTGCATAAATTAAAAAACCTCAAAATGCATGATAAACTTTATCAAATATTTGGAAAAGTGAACATTTGTGTTTTCATAAGGTTATTTTATAGAATTGACATACACGTATCCCTTATTTTGCTAGAATAATATAGATCTATTTATAATCCCATCCTTTAGTTTCTAATCATAGAACATACCATAAAAGCATTTTATTTAATCATGATGTACCAATAATTTGTGTTTTGCTCGTCTTGCATGTGTATTCCATCCATCCTTCCTTTATAGATCCAGTTTCACCCAAAGAACCAGAAATAAAGAGTAAGTTTAGGCAATTATAAGGCATAGAAAGAGTATCAACAAATTTTAAGTTCTTTCAAATTCTTTGGGAACGTATGAAAAAAAAAAAATGTTGTGATAGAAATTTTCGAGCTCCAATACAACTTTAGGTTGGATACATCAGAGACTATCTGAAATTGGAAGCAAGTTCATGTTGTGAAGATTCAATGTTGTATGAATGGTTGAATTTTTAGCTTGTAAACTATTTCAAAACACATTATACAATTATTGACTGGGAATGAGGGAAATATATGATTTGTTGGACCTGAAGATAAAATATTGCCCGAGGCCGTGTCTGAAGGTCCAACAAATCATATATTGCCCGAATTCCCAGTCAATAATTGTATTGTTATACCTTACATCAATACTGCAGCAACGAACCGATTAACCCGGCATGTTTACGTTCATTTTCGTCTATAAATGAAAGAGCACCGAAAAATAGGTAGAGCTAATAGCGTCATCAACGACGTGACGTCACAAACGATTAACAGTTTAGCGGTCAATATTTTTCTAAATATTGCCCTAGGGCCAATATTGTTGTAAATATTGACTGCTTGGTCAAATATTCGAATTAATAGGCATTTTTCCTATGGAGATTTTATATAGAGATACTGATAAGGCTATAACGAAAATGTTTGTACAAGTAGGCAGAGTTGCTCTTGGACGGAACGTTACCTGAACACTTGCACATAACACTAAGTATAGTACCCAAACGAACAGGCTCAATACATCACATGACTTCAGGCTTTGTTACACGATGCAATTAGTTGCATGCAACTAATTGCAGATTTTTTACAGTCCGAACAAGTTGCAACGACTCACTGTTACACGTTGCAACTAATTTCATATATTTTGTGCTTAATTCATACCTTTTCTGCTTAAAGTTTACGAATAAAATGTGTTATCAACAGACAATACAGCATGTGCTGACAATGTTCATTACAATTACATTCACTCGACGAAGAGAAGGCAAAAAATCACAATTTTAAACTAAAAAGATCTTGCAGTAAGCGTACTGTGACCCTTGGGAGAAAAGACGTAATTTTATTGTCAATGTAATTGATTTGACCAAAATTTGCCAAATAAGGGTTGAAATTATCAGGAATACCCGGCATTTTGATTGGTTGATACTAAAAGTTGCATGCAATTAATCGCAAGGAATAGAACATGTTCTAATCTGAAAAAAGTTGCATGCGACTTTTGAAAGTTTGCGATTAGTTTTAAGCTATGTTACATGACACGATTTTTTGCTTGCAACTAATTGCAAGCGATTAGTTGCGTCTTGTAACAAGGCCTTTAGTATTGAAAACTTCTTCAAATACCAAACAGATAACTCTCTTTCACTTTACCCATGTTTTATACTTGTTCATAGCCTGTTTGTGAAATAATGATATTTGTGGAGTAACATAACTCTTGACCATTGAGTGTAGAAAGGATTTTCTTAACAGAATCTCATTGAGGCTTTATCTCATAATACATGTACATTTTTATTGTATGTGTACAAAGTACAGTCTTAATTATTCAGTTTCTAAAGATTATAATTATATTATTGAATTTAAAAAAAATATTGAAATTATGATTTATTTTTCTTTCATTTTCAGAGGAAAACCCTTATCGTCCAAGTTATGAGCTTCCTTCTAAGTTTCGTGAGGAGAAAACAACTTCTCCCTCTGCAATTACTTCTCCCTCCGCAAAGTCAGATTTATTCGAATCAAGAAAAACGTTTGAGGAGAGGAGAGAACAATTCTCAGGAAATTCCAAAAAACATGGTAAGGCATATGTGTATTTCGAGTTACTGCAAACAAAATCCACTTGCTTAATGGATCAGAATTTTGTAAGTAATGTACACGTTAAAATAGAATGTGTATAGAGGATAAGATCCGTTGATAAGGTTTGTTATGCAGTGTTTTCATTGAGTCTTTGCGGAATACAGAGTTATTTCCCCTTACAAATGGTATTCGACATAAACCATTGTGACGTCATGAAAATGGTATGGTAACGTCAATTTCACACCGTCATTTCCCAGACTTTTAGGACTGTTTCCATAGAATTTAATGACGTCACAATCAATCTATGTCAGATACCGTCTCAAATTTAAGTAACTCGAGTTTTCGAAAATAGCGAATATGAGACACAAAAATGCTGAAATTATATAGTGTGGAAGTCAATAGACCATTTTCATATTACCGCTAGGCTTGCATTTTATACACTCCATGACCCGACATCACAACTTTTGACGTAATTTTTTTATTGTGACATCATTTATCTGTATCGACGTCATAAAACTGTATCGACGTCACAGTAAAAAGTTACGTCAAATGTTGTCATGTTGGGTCTTGGTCTGTGTAAAATTCAAATCAACTGCAGTAATGTGAAAATTGTCTGTTTTGTAATATTTCGTCAGCATGTATCTGTTCATGGGAAACGAAAATTTTGTGAAGTTACAGTGTTTTTACCTCAGACGAACAACTTTGAACCTCAGTCAAACATTGAAATGAATTAAATTGAAAAAAAAAATCCATGCATTTGTGCAGGCTTTAATCATCTATGATTTTGACATTGTCTCTTGTTACAGATATTGACGCTGGATATAGATCTGAACCAGAGATTAATTTCCGTTTAAAACAACGCACCAAAAGTCTTTCCGATGTGAAGTCCAGAGAGCCTCGATCATTGTAAGTATAGCATCATGATACTTCTGCTACACTCTATTCGTCCATTTTTGTCGAGAGCTTTCAATGTAGGTTTGCCAAGAGCTATATTTGTCTGTGTAGAAAAATTCTGCTGTTAGTCATAAGTCTAGCGCCAGAAATGTTGTTCTTGAATTGCTATTCTTGGCATGGGTACAAATGTCTTTTTCTCGTTGATTTGGTACTAATATTTCAAGATATTCTTTAGGTATAGGTCTTTCCACTCAAAGCATTTTGTGCTGCCTTCAGTGCATCATATAAGCAGAGAACACTTTATCTGATGCCTGTCTGTCCACATGTCAGTACATCATTTTCTTTAAGGATATTCTAGGCCATACTCTTATAGAATTACATAATCCTTCAGCCTTTCAGTACCTAACTCATTATTATCCTGATGTAAAACAGCTTCTTTTTGGAAAAAAAATTAAGAGAATTGAAATTGCAAAATTTCTGCTTTCGTGGATTATTTGAAGAGATTGTTTTAAAGATCATAATCATCTCCCTTGTACATTAGAAGAAGACCTTATGCATAGGCACAATCACTTTTGGTGAAAAACTTTATGATTTCAGACAAATGTGTAACATATGATCAAACCAACTCTATAGAATTTTAAAAGTACTTGAAAAAAGCTTGAAATACAAATGTTTCTTGTTTTTCAGAAAACCTTTAAGGTTCACATTTAGTGTATAACCTAGTTCCTATTGTAGTATAGCTAGTCTCAATCATTCAAATATCCAGCATGGCCCGATAAAAGACATATCACACAATTTTATCATTAAACCAATTCATTCCATGAATTTGAACTTTCTCAGAAATTATTCATGACAAAATGATGAATATTAACATGCATTTGCCTGTCCTTTTTGTGCACATGTACCTACTTCCCTTATATATTAATGATGTTCCTCCGTTTTAATCACCTATTCAAAAGTTTACGTTTATATGCATTATTTATGTCCTGCATATATAAACCTAGCTAAAAATTGTTGCTTGAATTATGTTTACTTTGTGCTAGATGCAGCTTTTGTGATTTCCTGTGTTATGCACATTTGGTCTTTTCAGATCATATCGTAAGGAATGGAAGCTAAAATCCTCCTCTATTAGGTACCTGCCTGTGTTGTACACTGTGCACACGTGTGAATGTATGTTTTTCCCCTCGCACATGCTAGAAAAACAAAGCTACATGTGTATATATACCCATGCAATTCCACCCTTTGATGCATGCATAGCGTATTACAAGTAGCGTATTGTGATGCAAGAAAGATAACTCCCATGGCTTTTTTGAAAAAAAAAGTCAAATTATGGTAATATTTTAAATGTTGTAGGATAAATGAATTGATGTCGCTTTTGTAACTCTGTTGTAATTTCAATGTTGTCATTTTCTATGTTTCTCCAATTTGAGAAATACTTGATTAATGTTGATTCATGCACAAGAAAGTCAAGTACACGATTACTCACAGTGTTTTGTCATTATACATAGGATGTGTTATAATATTTCAGAGACTATGAAATGCCCAAAGATTTACAAGAGTTTCTCCATTACCTCGAGTATGTTTATATCTATATTGGCATCGTTGTTCTTCGTTGAAGAAATTTATTTTTACATCTCTTATACCAGCATTTTTGCAGAGTTGCTCTGTTCAATATTCTTTCTTTTAATTGTTTATCATGAACTCATTTTTCTAGCATGAACATTTTCTGTATACAAAATATCCTTGTACTTCAAATATCCCTGTATTTAAAAAATATCCCAACTCCTTATCTAACCAATCCTGTGCAAGTTTTCTCATAACAAATTCAAATTTTACTTGTATCAAACTCCATAAACCCTTGTACCTTTCCAGCAAGTCTGTTGCTTCGGGGTATCATAATGCTGTTTCTGTGTGTATGTCTGTAGTCTCTCTGTCTGTCTGTCTGTCTGTCTGTCCGTCTGTGTGACCTAAAATATTATTGATATTCTACAAGTCCCTAAAATATTATTGATATTCTACAAGTCATAAATTAAAGTGGTTCCATAATGGAATTATCATCAAACTTTGTACATGAGTTTCAAAGTCAGGAATTAAAGGTCAATGTCACTGTATGTATTGATAAGAATTAATTGCTCTGTAACCAATTCGGACATATGCTGGGTCAAGATCCCTTTAGGTCAAGGTCATTACAAGCAGTTATAGGTAGACTTTTTGAACACTCTAAAAGTCACAAATTAGTGTGGTATGTATTTGAAATTCCAATGATGTCGATGAGGGGTCAAAGGTCAAGGTCATAGCCTGATATTGTTGAAAAACACTACTTTGTGGGGGGATACTATCATACTAATGTAAATTGTATTTTTTTATTTTGTCTTTTGCGAGAGGATGTTACACTTGTTATAAAATTGGACTTCTGTCACTAAAAGCAGTGACTTTTCAGTTTGTGAAAATCAGCATGTCATCTTTCAGGAGAGCACATTTTAAAAAAATAGTCTTTCTTTTAAAAAGATGAAACCATTTTCTATCCTTTAATCAGATTTGGTTATTACGAATGCTCACTCTGATATTTTGCATGTTTCTGATCATATATACATATTCTTTGTCTATAAAACATTGTTTTCATCACCAATGTGATTTCACCCTTCACATAAAAAAAAAAATGTTGATGTTGACCTAATTATGGCACTCGTTTCAATTATGTGATGCAGCATGTCGATTACATCAAAATTTTATTTAACTGAGTTTGTCTTGTACATGTCAAATTAATTTTGCCATAATGTGATTTGAAATGAAATACATGTATGTTTTATTGTTTGGATCATTTCAGCAGCTGTCGTTATGTCACACAGCGTCGCTATTCATATTTGTTTCAAATTTGAGATCAAATTTCGTGAAGTGTTAAAATGTTCACATTTATATCTGTCATCAGTTTGTAAAAGATAAATGAACAGAAAGCTTCCATTTGTCGATATTTCTGTAACGTCGGTGACAGACTGCAACAGCTTGTCTCAATGAAAAGTCGTTTTTCTCGCAGCAGGCTACCTGCAACTTGGAATCGTATTTCGCTTGATTGATGATAATAATTGTAATTTTCATTATGTAAGAATTCGATTTTGTCATTACATTTGAATTTTCTCCTATTTCTTGTCGCAGCGAGTGGTCACCGCCTCATGTGCGATCGAAAATAGAAATCTACAGAAATCAACCACGCAGTATTATAGATTATGAGCCCGGCTTCTCATCTCTCGCATTTCAAGAGAGAAAACAGGTAAGATTATTATTTTGCATTTTGATGTGGCATTTTAGACGTTCTGAGAATTTATATGCAATAATTTTGGTCATTCGAAACCTGTAGCCCTTTTTGCTTTTATTGCGGACAGGTAGACATGAATTTTAGAATTGTGTTCATTTTACACCGAGTTGTTGATATACACAGTCCTATGCATATGGCTTGTTTGGAGACAAGGGCATTATGATAATATCAATTAAAATTTCAAATAGATTACATGTATCTTGTAGAAATGCACTAGAAATTGGACATTAGAAAACCCCCATTAGTATCTATATATTTGTGTCATAAAAAGGAGGGGGGGGGTGGTCCTAAGCCATAACGGATACATGTATATACAAAAATAAGACAGCTGTGTCATTCAAACAAACACATGTATCAGACCTGAAATAGAGTAAAATTTTTATCTAATCTCAGATTGACTGTAGGGGACCCCCTTTGTATTGCGGGAAAGATATCTGTGTTTATCTTTATGGTGAAAAATTGATTTCAAATTCATACAAATAAAGGCACGAGGGACGCATTCTATAGGATAATTTGGATTTCTCTTACCCAGTGTAATTAGTTCATACTTCTAAGGTAATTAAGCGGTAAGGTGTTCCTTTATAAAGCCGATTGCAGTAAGTGTCCAATCAATAATCTACCTGGAATATTGATTCTTTTCTCATCCTACCTTTAATGATACATACATCTGGTGTGCGTTTCTGATGTTGATAAAGAAAGAGACAGCGCGGTTTGTTATTATGTGTTTGTTTTCGAGGAAAAACATGGCTTGTAAAGGGACAGCGAAAGTTCGTATGAATAAATTATAAATATAGGATCGTAGATATGTACATTTAGGAGCCATTTCTACAGAAAGATAAGCAAGTTCTACCTTTAGTCGCATGGAATAAGTTGTTGTTTTCAAGATCGTAAGTTTGACATCACTTCGTTGCATATAAAGTGCATCATACTGAAATGAGCATGATGATTTTGAGTCATTTTCGGTTTAGTTTATGATTTTGATTTCTTTCCTCTTCATTATGTGAGGGAAACCTGAATGCATTGTCATATCTAAAATGAGATTTCTAGTTTGAATTTGTATGGCCAGCAAAATTAACGCTTCCATTTTGATGATGACATGACTTGTTGCATTGCTATGGCATGACCACATGTTCTTTTGAAAGCTTGAATGCGTCATAAATTCAAATATGGCAGCCTCCTAATTTGGGAAAATTTTAGGACAAGATGTCTTTGAGTTTATTTTTGGCACATGTGTGATTTAATGCACGTTTTTACATTGTACCATTCAGCCCGGATCTGGAAGACCTAGGTCTAAATCTACTAGTACCCCTTTCAAAACTTTCGAAGGAAAAAGTAAATCTACACTTAAAGGAAAGGTAAACGTAACTATGGTAACCAAGTAAACTCTCATGGGTGTGAGAAACGCACAAATGAACGGTGTGGCAAAAATTTTGCTTGTAGTGATATTTTCATCATTTATATTTGTTGACTTAGTTACGATAGATGTAGAATTGTTTCGTTTCGAATTTCCTTCTTCTTATACTTTTCCCCTCTTCTATTCCGTTCTTCTACTAAAAAAAAAATATCGAATAATTTACGACGAATACAAATTATTATCATTTTATCCTCTCTCTCCAGAAATGGCAAATTTGGTTCTTATTGAATTTACAGAATAATGAATTTCAGATTTTTCTGAAAGACTTATTCTTGTTTCATCTCTAGAAAAAAAGTCGATTGCAGTTCTCTCTAAATCCTCCTTTATTAGATTCTCCTCAAATTCTATATTGTAAATATTTTCTCCATCATCTTTGTACTAAAGGTATTTTGTGGTTCTACATCTATTGTATCTAAGTTAACATTTTCTTACAACGGCTCCTATTTGCCTGCTTTATATATTGTAGCACTAAAAACTTCAAACTGACGTCACCATGACACAAAACGTGGTTACACTACATTCCTCCCCTTACTAGCACCGACTTACGTCATATTATTGATACATGTGTAAAACGATTGATCCAACACACGAACTATATCATATCTTTTAACAAGAATCTGTTGTATTGTAATGTACACATTTTATATATGTTTATGTTTTAAAAACAGTATGTATGAAATATGTATCAAAGATGAAGTATTTCAGTTTTAAGGAAATATATCCATGTACTGACTAACGGAATTATCATTACTTTCTCAAGAGCCTGTATCAGAATCGGGGAAAATATTGTTTTGGACCTGTTTGTTCGAAACCTCATCAGAACTGTATCAGATAATTATTTTTTTTAGATATTTCACATGTGCATTATTTCATGGTTACAAGACCATTCATTCTACACCTTGACCTTTGACCTACTGACATTGGCCTTGAGTTTGAGTCACCTTTGGAAGAGAAACTAAATTCTCTGAAAGGGTCTCTGAAATCTGGCCTCCATATTGCAAGGCAAATCTCCATGACTGACCTAATGCAAAGCTTTGATATTTTCCATGTGCATTAATTCACTCCGTCAAGAACTTTTAACTGATACCTAGATCTTAGACCTAGTGACCTTGACATTTGAGTTTGACCTACTTTTAGGAGAATATTCTCTTAATCTTCAAAGATTTTAGGACCTTTTATTTGATACCTTGACCTTTGTCCTGATGAATTTGACCTACTGTTAAGAAAAACGCCTAGGACAATAGAAAGGAAAAAATCTGACATGGGGGGGGGGGGGGGGTAGTGTTTAACAGACACGCCTTGACCTATTTTTGCTTCATTGCAATTTAAGTACACGATGTCTTCATGCCATGTAGAATTACGTTTTGCATTTGAGAAATTCTTTTTCAGTAGAGCTATTGAATTTTTGATGTTGTCTGTATCTTTATAATAGTTTCTGTAGTAAAAATGGCTTTTTCTTTAAATTCGTTTTTCTTCAAATTTCGGTTTTTTTTTTTCAAATTTCTATAGAATTTTTAAAGCATTTACGCTATCATAGGCTTTTGCACTTAATCAAGAAACCTTACACAGAATTTCATCAAAACTTGACAATCAGGATATTATTCAGAGGAATGCTGAAAAATTACTCACACAAAAAAAAACTGCATGTTCTATTTATTGCATCATGATCATAAGTATGGAATAACAAAAAATGCATCTTGATAACTCTGGTGTTGTGAATTGTTTGATATACCGACCATACATTTTCACCTTGTGAGGCATAAGTTAAGAAAAAAAACAAGGTTACAGTTTGGTTGTTCTCATGAAAAGCTCTACAAATTTAATAAAAAAAAGTGATAGCCACGGAAATTTTGATCCACTTTTTCTTTTCAAGTTTTGATTTGTTTTCCTCTTTCAGGGCACGACACATAATCCTCCCATAGAGAAACCCGGACAATTCAGCAGATAGTGAGTATTGTTTACATTTTGTTTGTTTTTTATGTCGCCTGCAACACAAGAGCGACATAAAGGTGTCACTGCGTACGGTGTCTGTCTGTAGGGTTCGTCTGTATGTCTGTCTGGTAGTCACACACATAAATGGCTATAACTTGATTGATATACATTATACTTCTATCAAACTTGCAGTGATGGTCAATCATACAATGAGGTTCTTTACTTTACCTTACTCTGAGGTTCTTGAGCAAAGAGTGAGGTTCAGATCGATGGGAAACATTCACTATTGAATTTGTCTAAGGATTTTCCTAGAGATGGCTAGTCTAAAAAGTCTTAAATGAAGGTATTTCATCTATGTGTAGGTTAAGGCCACTAGCTTCTGTTTCCTTGGGAGTATTCCAGTTCAAATTGTCAATAGTGCGTAAGTTGTTGCACTTAAAATGTACACAGATTTGCATTAATCAAGATAATATATAATAATCAAATATTTGTATTCATAATATTTATGCCCCCGGAATCAAAGATTCGGGGGCATATAGTTTTTGGCCTGTCCGTCTGTTTGTCTGTTTATCTGTTTGTCTGTTTGTCCGAAAAACTTTAACATTGGACATAACTTTTGAATGGGAAGTGATAGGGCTTTCATATTTCACATGTGTATTCCTTGTGACAAGACCTTTCCATTGATACCAAAATTTTTGACCTCGTGACCTTGACCTTGACCTTTGACCTACTTTTCAAAAACTTTAACATTGGGCATAACCTTTGAATGGGAAGTGATAGGGCTTTCATATTTCACATGTGTATTCCTTGTGACAAGACCTTTCCATTGATACCAAAATTTTTGACCTCGTGACCTTGATCTTGACCTTTGACCTACTTTTCAAAAACTTTAACATTGGGCATAACTTTTGAATGGGAAGTGATAGGGCTTTCATATTTCACATGTGTGTTCCTTGTGACAAGACCTTTCCATTGATACCAAAATTTTTGACCTCATGACCTTGACCTTGACCTTCGACCTACTTTTCAAAAACTTTAACATTGGACATAACTTTTGAATGGGAAGTGATAGGGCTTTCATATTTCACATGCGTATTCCTTGTGACAAGACCTTTCCATTGATACCAAAATTTTTGACCTCATGACCTTGACCTTGACCTTCGACCTACTTTTCAAAAACTTTAACATTTGGCATAACTTTTGGATGGTAAGTGATAGAGCTTTCATATTTCACATGTGTATTCCTTGTGACAAGACCTTTCCATTGATACCAAAATTTTTGACCTCGTGACCTTGACCTTTGACCTTTTAACCTAGTGACCTCACATACATGTACTTAACAGAAAATAGTGTTCATACTAACAAAGATGCCACCGGGGGCATTCGTGTTTCACAAACACAGGCTTTATTTCATTTTCGAGCCACCCCACCCTATCCACATTCCTGCTCATCTCTTCCCAACTAAGAAGGGAATTTTATAACCCTCCTGGATATAATGTTGTTTAAATCGTCTCGAGAGGTTAAACTAATGTGCTGTTAGAAATCGGTTCTTGCTTAATTAGATTTTTAGCTCACCTCGACGAAGTTGAGTGAGCTTATGCTATAACCCCATGCGTCCGCGTCCGCGTCCGTGTCCGCGTCCGGTTAAGAAGTTTGGGGTAGCTCAGTATCTGACAAAGTACTAATGCTACAGTAACCAAACTTGCACAAGTGATTCATCTTTGGATGCTGAGGTGAACCCATGCATCGGATGCAGCATCTGACCTACATTTTCCGCTTGAGTGACTTGGTTAAGAAGTTTGGGGTAGCTCACTATCTGACAAAGTACTAATGCTACAGTAACCAAACTGGCACAAGTGATTCATCTTTGGATGCTGAGGTGAACCCATGCATCGTATGCAGCATCTGACCTACATTTTCCGCTTGAGTGACTTGGTTAAGAAGTTTGGGGTAGCTCACTATCTGACAAAGTACTAATGCTACAGTAACCAAACTGGCACAAGTGATTCATCTTTGGATGCTGAGGTGAACCCATGCATCGTATGCAGCATCTGACCTACATTTTCCGCTTGAGTGACTTGGTTAAGAAGTTTGGGGTAGCTCAGTATCTGACAAAGTACTGATGCTACAGTAACCAAACTTGCACAAGTGATTCATCTTTGGATGCTGAGGTGAACCCATGCATCGGATGCAGCATCTGACCTACATTTTCCGCTTGAGTGACTTGGTTAAGAAGTTTGGGGTAGCTCAGTATCTGACAAAGTACTAATGCTACAGTAACCAAACTTGCACAAGTGATTCATCTTTGGATGCTGAGGTGAACCCATGCATTGGATGCAGCATCTGACCTACATTTTCCGCTTGAGTGATTTGGATAAGAAGTTTGGGGTAGCTCAGGATCTGACAAAGTAGTAATGCTACAGTAACCAAACTTGCACAAGTGATTCATCTTTGGATGCCGAGATGGACCCATGCATCGGATGCAGCATCTGACCTAGTTTTTCTACTTGAGTGATTTCGCTTTTAAAAGCCAATATTGAGCAAAGTATAAGTGCTACATGTACCAAACTTGCATATTTGATGTATCTTTGATCAAACTTTCATAAAATGACCTTGACCTACTTTTTCGCTTGAGTGATTTTGCCTTTAAAAGCCAATATTGAGCAAAGTATAAGTGCTAGATGTTCCAAACTTGCATATTAGATGTATCTTTGATCAAACTTTCATAAAATGACCTCGACCTACTTTTTCCGCTTAAGTGATTTTGCCTTTAAAAGCCAATATTGAGCAAAGTATAAGTGATACATGTACCAAACTTGCATATTGGATGTATCTTTGATCAATCTTTCATAAAATGACCTTGACCTACTTTTTCCGCTTGAGTGATTTTGCTCTATAAAGCCAATATTGAGCAAAGTATAACTGCTACATGTACCAAACTTGCATATTGGATGTATCTTTGATCAAACTTTCATAAAATGACCTTGACCTACTTTTTCTGCTTGAGTGGTTTTGCCTTTAAAAGCCAATATACATGTACTAAGAAATATGTTTGAATTGAATTTTGCTGTCACGAGGTGAGCTTCGTAATCTGTGATTACCTATGTTTAAGCTCTACAAATATAGTAATTTGTCAAATTAAAATCGTGCGCAGCTCCGAATTTTCGAATTTTGCATGGTAAATTACTTCTTCTAAAGCCATCTGGCATTAAACTAAGCCCTAAAAGAAAGAACTGATTTCGCTTCCTTCTTAAATTTAACCTTAATAAGGATAATTAAGTAATGGAATTTTCGTTAAATTGAACTTGGTATGTACAATACCACGTCAGTACTAAGTACTCTCCGTGCGTCCTTAACTGGGCGTAGCTAATACTATATAAGCCAAAATACTATTGATAGCCGGAATTAGCCAAATCCTTGCAGTGTTTACTTTTGCCTTAATTATACACCTTACACGGACAAAGATAATAAAAACCGAATCCCACAGGATCGCAAAATTTACCTTTAATATGGTGTATTACAAGGTTGTATCAGGTGACTTTACTCCAGAGTTACCCGCCCTTTGTTGTACATTACACTATGACCAGCCGGTTTTCACCTCAGTGCTTTTCGTATGCTTCGATTCGTAAGACTGAATCTTTTCTTTCGCTAACACCTGGATTTGCAGATAGAAGATTTTATATTAAACATATAATTTCGGAAATTATCAAATTTGAAATGTGCGCGAGTGTGAAGGGATTTGAAGGAGGCAAAGGGATGAATGTCTTAGCTGTGTAATTTTATACGGAATATTTATATACGGATTTGAATCAAAATAGCAGTGTCAAAACGGAATTTTCTTTTGATTTTGAATTTTATGTAAATTTTAAATTGTGTCGACGATAGTGTCAGGGATGCATCTGGGGTTGGGAAAAGATGAATTAAGGATTTAAGCTTGATTCTTCAAAGGGATGCAATCATGTTGCAGATGATACAGCGAATGTATGGGTAAGTTTCTGGGAATGTAACAGGTGCTTACAAGTTTATACTAATATTGTTATTCACAGCAAAATGACAATTTTATTGTTAGTTACACATGAAATAAACATATAAATATATGTTACTGAATCTACATTTGTATCAAGTATTCTAGTATTTCAGTTTAAAGTTGTGTATTTAATAATGATATCGTTCTAGGGTCACGCGTTTAGTTACCCTTAAAAAAATTTATTAAACTGACTGTATGCTATCCGATTTCCTTATAATTTATGCAAAGTAGCAAAATTGAAAAGAAGAAAATAAGTTGAAACATTTTTAAAACCCCCATAGAAAGATCGATTTTCGCATCGAAGATTTTATCCTTTCGGCGTCTGTCATTACCTTCTCGGTTTAATATAGCATTCTGTCAACTCATTGCTTGGATAGGTCCGCTGATAATTCAACTAAGATATACCTTAAAATTTCTAAAAGAAGTCTATCTGGGCGCATTGATCCCTTCCAAAAAAGACAAAGATAGGGCGACCGCGTCTCTAGTCAAATCCAAAATCAAATATTTGTCACCATTTGTATAATCTCTTATAAAACAGCTCCGAATCCTTCATATATAGTTCACGGGGTAGAAGAGATAAAGTCCCTCTGGAATCCCCCACTATATCTTTTATTGGCTACTTGGGACAGTACTAGGGCATGTTTAATTTAAGTTTGCCAATTACACGAGAACTCTTTGCCATGTTTTGAATATTAACGGAGAATGTTTGCTCAAGTTTTTGTGCTAAGTTTGACTTTGAAACAAAATGTTTTTCTAAGCTGGTTTAAGAATTACGTAGAAATGATAATATTTTCAGAAAGAGGTCATGAATTCGATTTTCTGTTTTCGTATGGATAAGAATGTGAAAATCCCTACGTACGTTTTTATTTAGTATAGTTTTAGGTACATAAATCCCTCCTCTATCTAACGGACAGAATTGTAGTATGACAAGGAAATATTTGTAAACATGAGTTTTATTGTATTTGAATAGGTTAATAATGATCTCTCCCTTGCACATGTATATTCTCCAGATTTCCAATGGATTATAATGGGCTGAATGTATAAATCATTCATTTATTCTTTCTTATTCAAAGCAAAACGTTTGTGCTTCTGTCTGTCGGACTGTCCGTCCGTTTTTCAGTCGTTGCTCATCGATATTATTTGACTTCGGTTAAACTTTACATAAAAATAAAACGGTCACATTGAGAATCTACACCTCGAACAGGCCAAGGTCACCATCAAGGTCAAGGACATATACATGTATTAAGGATCATGCAATTTGAGGGAAAAAGGGGGGGGGGCCTTCATATTACTCTTCACTTATTTTTGTTTTGCCATTATCATATCTGATGGAAGCTTGTTGTAGTAACAGCTGCCTCGTTAATTTGATGTATCTCCGGGTATAACTGCCAGCAGTTCTCACAGAGTAACAGTACATAGAGCCAAAAATCACATTGTTCATAATTGATCTAGGTGAAGATCTTGAAATAAGAATTGAGATCAAATTTTTGCATATGGTTTTCATATATCACTGTATTATCGGCATCATCCGGTTCGCATATAGAGCTAAGGAAGTTTTCTTATCATCTACTAATGATATTTGTGCAATATGTAACCTCAAATTGACCGAAGTACCTGGTTATATCCTCCGTCCCTTTGGTGTGTAATGAGGATGAATTTACTGGATGTGTGGATTTACTTAGCCATCTCGTCCTGGTGTCTTCGCAACAGAGTTGATTTTCGCTTTTTCGTGTACTTCCTCCTTAAAAGTGTGGGCATATCAGTCGTAAGGTTGGTACTGTAGATAGTATGTGCTTCGTTAGTTCTAAGTTTTCATAGAGTTGTCATAGGGTTTACATAAACGAGACTTTCATAGATTCTTGTACCCTCATGTTTCTTCAATATTCTTCAGGAATAAAAGAGGGAAGAGAGAGAGACTCGTCGCCAAATGATACACTGTACACTGTCTTGTTGTCTTCATAAAACTTGACCCCACGAGTTTTGTATCCATGTCCAAGGAGAACAAAGACTCTGGATCGTAGTAATTTACCTTTGATGGTCCTTATTAGTGTTGAATTTCGTGCTTTTATAGAATTTTTGAAAATCTTTTGGTTGTCGTCTGCACGTCTGGAATGTTGATTGCGTGCAGTAGCTCCACCATTGTTGACTGTCTTGACACGACATCTAATATACGAGAGAGCTGACCATGTCCAACAATTTATACACTCTCTTCAACTTTTTGACCAGTCTCAGTAAATATGGTGTTAGAAAGTTCAAATACTCTAGACTGACTAATTTTTGACACTAACACTACATTGACCGTAATTACCTATTTAACGTGTTTTGACGGTTCCTAATCAGTATCTTGACCTAAACACTGAATACCAAACATTTTTCTTGTCAAAAGGAAGTCTGTTGCATTGGCCAGACCCTGATCTTCTAAACTAAGGTTCATAAGGTTATTCTTTTCTCAAAATTTCAGAATATTGCAATTTACCACACCCAAAGAATCTTTTGAAACGAAAGAAAGCAGATTTTTAGTGCTGCGATAAACTCTCTTTGTTGACAAGGGTCTGTCTACATCGCAAAGATGAGATTTTGCGATAGCGGAGTTTTTGCGGCGGCGCGTCGGTCGGGACACCTAAGGCCGTTACCACGCCCTCCTTCTTTGTCTAACACGTCATTATTACGTTTTCTCCTGATCTTATCCCAGCCCTCACCTTTCTTATGTCCCCTTTGTTGATGATCCGGACACTAGAGATAACCATCTAACAATCAAGGGGGTTGATACGATCATTGTTCTTTTACAACGGGGTGTTCAATTTATGAGACGTAAAACACCCAGCTGTTATAATAGGGAAGTATTTGGACACAGCGCAGGAAAATTTAAGGTCCTGTGGGAGTACCAAATTTTATATAGATCTCCCTCGAGTATCGCCTAACTTTTTGATTTATTTGTATGTTTTGTACTTTCATATCCTCTGCGTAGTATTCGGAAGTTTGGCCGTCATTTTGAATCATCAGACTATTTCTAGTTATCTCTTTTACGATATTGAGCTAACTCGTATAGGATACAGAACATCTTACTTGAAATATATGAATTTTAACTTTTTTTTTTGCCGCGAACGCACAATTTTCAATGTCATTTAGAGGACATGAATCTATTGAATCAGAGAGATGATAAAAAGTTCCTTTATGATAAAAGGGGGCATCGAAGGACGCATCGGCGCAGCGGTCAACGCTAACGCGTACTAAGAACAAGTAGTGCAAGTTTTCATTTGAAGCACAGAAGGCGAAACCACGCCTTCATTCTATTCGTACCCGCATCACTCTCTGCACTTAAAATTTAACAAAAAAAAAAAAAAAAAAAAAAAAAAAGAAGAGATATATACATACAGGAATCATATTACAGTCAGATATAACAAATATCTACTAGATCGAGGGTTTTTATCGGTTTACTTCGTCATAATGTCAGAGGAGGTCATCCTTCCCCACGGGTTTGGGATTAGTCTCAGCCGGGAGGGCATCTTGTCCCTGTCAAAAATTTATCCCTCATTAATCCATAAACTATACAAAACACCACCCACACATTTCATTTTAGCCAAAATTTGGACGATTATAGCACGTTCCATACGTTATGACATTAATCGGTATGGGAGGAGTCGTGAATGTAACATCGGATTGCATTGTCATTCAATATTGAGTGTCCAGTAACATGGGCGGATCTAGAAAATTTCAAGGGGGGGGGGGTGTCCAGCCTGTCATGGGTCCAGCTTATGGTATTAAAAAAAGTGTCGGAACGGGAAAATAAAGGTTTTGGCAAATCCCAAGGGAGAGGGAGAACAGGATATTTCCTTACCCCTTTCCCCTATAACCCTTCTCTTGATCCGCGCTTGGGGTATCAGGGGGAAATATATTCCTTAGCACGACATCATAGGCGCTTAAAAGTTCAGATAGGGGGTGATGTTTATTTAAGTAGCACATCATACATGGTAAACATTGTCCTCTCGAATCTTATCGGACATTTCATCTCTGAATCAATAAAAAGCCTATTCAAAAAATAACCTTGAATATTTTCTTGCTCTGCAGTGATTTCAATGAAGCTTTGTAATTAACAGAATATAAAGTATGATGCTCTTCCAGAATGACAGTATTTCTTTTCACCGATATACATTGCATATGTGAAGGATAGCGGTATTTTGAATGATGGCTGAACGACTGTTAGTCCGTTCGACTGTCTTTCGTCTAGTTCTTTTAAAACTTTCTAATTTTCTGATTTTATGAGCCTGCGTCGAAAATTTGCAGGGTTGCAATCGTTATGCAATGTCAAGGTCATATCCAATGTCAAGGTCATGGTTTGTCAAAAATATCGCATACTGCACACGCTAGTCTGTATTCAAAAATCGCATCTAGGTTTTCAAACATTCTGAAATAAATAAAAATGAGATGAAAAATGTTGCCAAAGTTACGAAGCATTTTGTTTCATTAATGAATTCGGCGACGTTCACGTATTCATAGCAGAACATCTGCAAGTACTGTCATATGCCTTTTTATACGTTTCCAAGGTAACGTTGCGGTCAAGTTACATTGTACCTGGGTGTCTCAAGAGTGCAATTCTGTATCGCATACAAGTACATGTATATATGCAGGGATAAGGTGAAGCTCATTAAAACCCGATCGGGATACTATGGGATTTATATATAATTATGTGGTACGGTAAGCCCTTATCTACAGTCTAATTAGTAGTACTTTATCAGAAAGGCTATCAAGTGTCTGGGAGGTGGTAGACATTCGAATATGGAGTCTGGAATTTTCTACGTTGAGAGGTAAAAGATTTGATTGATACGATACTTTTTCTTGTCTTTTGCCATTTTGTGTGTTATTCATCATGTTTCAATGGTATTTTGCATTGTTTGTTTGTTTGTTTTGATGCGATTGTTCCCGTTGTGTCTGTAAGTTTGTTGACGTGGTACAAATGTAGTATTCCGCACTGTCCCCACTTTCGTGTCTCAAGTGTGTTCTGTGTGTTCCGCTGTGATCACTTCAACATCGTTGGGTTGGGGAGATGACCATAACTATTGCACTCTGTCGAATTTTATCAGAAAGGCTATCCAGTGTCTGGGAGGTGGTAGACATTCGAATATGGAGTCTGGGATGTACACTTGTTTCTTGTTTGTTCATTTCCTTTATCGACACCAGACAAAAAAAAAAACAAACAAACAAACAAACAAACAAACAAACAAACAAACAAATCAGAGAGTCAGCCTATATGCCATATGGCATGTATGTCTTTAATGCATTGATCTGTCTTACACACTTGCTTCGCTTCTGACAATGAAATTTATTGGTTCTTGCATTTCATTGAAGTGTCAGACGAAGATTGCAGACAGATTTTGGATTCTAATTCAGTACGTATCACTAGGATATCTGTGTATCTTAACATGGCCTGTGTAATACCTAAAGGTGCAGTGAATGTCTCAACGTATACCCCCCTCCCCCACCCATACTCCTACCCAATCTCCACCCTACAAATAAATACTGGTAAATAGATAAATGATCCTATTCGTCCTTTCAATAAAGGAGTAACATTAATTTTGATATCAATAAATGTTTATTATAAGTAACTACCGGTAAATAGATGAGCCAGTAAATAGTAAATGAACAAATAAAAATATGATGAGCGAGTAAATAAGTATATGAACAAAATATAAATATATAATCGAATGGTTGAGTGAATGAATAAATAAATAAATAAATAAATAAATAAATAAATAAAAATACACAAATAAATGAATAAATAAATAAATAAATAAATAAATAAATAAATAAAGCAAATGAAAACGAAACGAATAGGACGTTTATATAGTGACAGCCGGTCGAGTCTAGTGTTTCAACAGTTTTGTATTTGATATGACTGGAGAACTCCCCCATTCTGTTCGTTCGGATCGATCGCATCGTTACAGCTGTTTAGGTGTTTATTTTTCACAGTTTGCAATGAACATATAGGATGTGATGTTTGGATAATACAAGGGAAGATATCATTATGATCGATTCTTATAGATCCATGGATTATTAACATGTTACACGGAACACACATGGAAAAATTAACTGCATCTTCATCATTATGATCATCAATTTGTCATCATCATTTTCCCGATTTCTGCTACATGTAGTTTAGAAATGGTGCTATCGACATCTTGTCGGTATTAGTACAGTGCTTATTTCTACCTCAGTCTACCTTTTCTCCAGGTGAGTGAGTTGATTCAGTACCGATCCGGTAAAAATGTACAGAAGGCGAGGCCGCTAGTTCGATGAGCATTCAAACCTAAGTCGAGTGTTAGTTTCCCGTCTGAAGTAGATCTCTTCTGAATTCATTTTGAATGGGAAAATAAATTTCTTGCATTTATTTATTGTACATGGAAATATTTTATATCGACAATTTATTTTCCCGTACCATTTCAGCACCGAAGGCAGAAAACCTTGGAGCGCATCATTGGAGAAAGATGGCGAATCAGACGCATCTGATATGTATAAACAGATACAAAAGGGAGGTGAAATCCCCATACGGGGTCTTCAAAAACCAGCTCCTGAAAAATCAAGTAGGTGACATATTTGTTGTACTTTATTAATTTTTTGTTTGATATTGGTGATATTGGACTAGAATTTGTTGGATATTTTGGACTTTTAGAGCACGTGGTTCAAGATACTGCAGCTGCTTTTATTGGCTTATTTCTCTCTCTCTCAAGTTTATTTCAAGTTGCAAACAACATTTTGTTAAAGATCAGAAATAACTTAAGATTTTACAATTCAAATTTTGTTCAGCTCTGAAGGTTCAAATTTTATCCAATATTTGGCAAATGTCTTCATATTAAGTTCTGAGTATTATTTCTTCATTAGAAGCCCATATTTTGAGTATGTTAGGGTTATAACATATCTATAGTAGAGTTTGTTAAACGATCCTGTATTGGTTTACATTTAGAATATTTCCCCGAATCTAGCTTAGCCCAAATCTAGCTGGCATAATTCTTAGATTACCAGGTTCTAGAACTTGATGCTTTGAACTTCTCTGAAATGGATGCCAAGAAACATTTCAATCAAACGAGCTTTCGTTTCCAAAAGCGCTTTGTAAAACTCGCTCTCATTGGCCCTGAGCTTGTTGCTGTATCAATGACGTAGATTATTAGTTTTGATCACTTAAGCTTACCTACTATTTGCATATTTAGTTCATTTGAGTTATTTCTGCATGGTTTAGTTCGAGAAATTTTCATGCTTTCAAAAGTCTCTTCCCATCACTCAGTCTTGTCTTCAGTAGCCATTCTGGTATTCTATAGCCTTGTGATTTTAGCTTTTAGCCTTTTAGCTTAATAATTTTGCCTGATCGTGTTTCACATCAAAAGATTCTGTTCCATTGAATGTCGTATTATTTACATTCTTTGGTTAAGAAAAATGGAAAATCCAGCATTGTTTCAAAATTCGTTGCTATTGTAGCCATAGATAGTACGTCTAGTAATCTGCTTTTATTTTGATTTTTTCTTACTTTTGCACATTTAATAGAAGTCTGATTGGGGGAAAATTAAAAACTTTGATATCGATAATCAATGACTCTTTGTTTCGATAGCTTATCTTTATCAGTTTTCGTTGTTTCATTTAAAAAATGAATTTATGACAATCTGCCAACATTTGAAATATTACTGTGCTGCATTTAGTTTTGACAAGTTGATGTCATAATTTCATACGAAAATTGAAAATAGATTCATTTTACGTGTACTAATATGAATCATTGCATCAGGATCATTTAGTTTGAAATCAAATAGTTTGAAATCAAATATTTCAGTTTGAAATCAACTATTTTTAGTTTGAAATCAAATATTTTAGTTTTAAATCAAATATTTTTAGTTTTGAATCAAATATTTAGTTTGAAATTAAATATTATCAACGAAATCCATTTTCATAGTTTCAAATGTAACCCTAACAAAGAGAATACAACCTACTAACACTTGATTAATATTTTTTTCGTTGCAGCCCCGAACCCATCAGACTTGTTGCTAGTGTGCATTAGTGAACATTTGTGTACTACTACTCTAGATGCTAACCCACTACTCATTGTTATATCTAACATCATCATAACACATCACGTAGTTAGAAACTTTGGACTTTGTATATTCAAACACAAATTCCGCAACGTGGTTTTTCCAAAGTTTGGATGCCATTACATTGCATTCGGTCTGAAGTGAAAGAATCGACACACAAAGTCTAGAGGAAGCTCATTTTACAGAATTTCTTGGATTTTCAAGTCGGCATCGAAGGCTCTGCACTCTGGTGTGGATTTTAATTTCTAAAAAGTCGGATACACCTTGGTTGAAATAATCGCTAAAACCAACCATGCTTGGAAGATCTGAAGTTCAGTTTGAAAAACGTCAGGGAAGGAACCATCCTAATTGGGACTACATAGGTCGATACGAAACACCACGTGTGCAACACGTCGACAAGAAAAGGTCACGTGCTACTGTGAATTTAAGTGGCGGGAAGAAAAGAGACCTCTTGCATTTCAATCCCGATATGCACTCTACCCCAAAATCGTCCGATTTAAAGCTTGAAGAGGTAGGACCGTTGCAGAAAACTCCAGATTTGTTGGAAAACAAACCGAGTAATGTTCAGAAGAAAGGGGGAGTATAGAGATACGGGCGATTCTGAGAAAGTGTTCGATAGGTACCAAAAGTTGATCCAAGATGATACATCTAAAGCACAAGAGTGGACGAAACCAAAGAAGCTTGTAGAAGTTTTCAAAGATTCCAGGAATAATGCAGACTACAAGCAGATGACTGAAGATATTAGAACACTCTCTTCGAGACCGAGTGCATCGCCGATTCCTACACCTCCTGACGGTTCTCCGAAACATTCTAACAACGGTTCTCAAAAATATTCTGGTCATACAGAACAGATGGAAGCTGATTTAAAATATGATCAAACTTATGATCATCAAAAGGAAAAGAACACATCCAATGATGATGATTTAGATGTTTTTCAAAATAAAGAAATTTCTCGAAAATGGATCCATGGTCAGACCTGCTTAGTTTCGAAGCCGCTAAAGGCGATCAAAAGAGAGAAGGTTTCAAATGTAGCTCACTTCGTGGTTCTGTGACCAGCGAACGATCATCGCGTTTGGACCCACATACGTACCAGTCCTATACTGCTGGGTTGTTACACTCGTCAGGACGATCCGAGAAATTTCTGAATTTGCAAAAACACTTTGCGATGTTAGAACGAATCTCAGAGATAGAACAGGAGAATGAGAGCTTTTCTAGTAGTAGTAGACCGCTGTCTTATCATTCCGGGTCAAAGGTCATCAATGACGATGAACTCCATGATCTATATTTTGAACTTGAGGAGGCCAAGAAAAACAAAGAATTCTTCAGCAAAAAACCAGACCAAGTTTCCAAACAATGGAATCCAAATGCAGATAGAGGACTTTTGAACAAAGAGAAGTCTTTTGGTGATCTGAGACACAAGTTCGACAACTCTAGCGAATATTCCGAAGATAGTTTTCGCCGATCTTCGCGTAGAGAAACCCGAAACGAGAAATTTTCCAAACTTGCAGAAAAATTCCGAAGTTTTGACGATTCATCAGGTTTCTATGAACCCGTAGAAGGTAATTGTGAATATAGACATAGAAGTAAGTCTGAACCGCGTAGAACTGAGGAAAGTTCAAGGTCGTCTGGAATGGGTCAAGGTCATAAAGTTCATTTTGAAAGAAAGCCAGTCATCGCCCTTTATGGTACTAATATCGAGGAAAACAAAAACAAGTACGAAATTTATGTTCAAGAAAAGAAGCAAGAGCATAATAGTGGAAGTGAGAGCGATAATGGACTCCATATTCGCTCAATGTCTGCCCCATATTCGAAGGAAAGTGAGTCTATGGGAATACATGTCCGAACTAACTCTTCAAAGGATTCTCATTTTCGCGAACATTATCCAATGGAAAATACATCTACTGATCATCAGTCTAACTTAGATGAAGAAAATGTCAATTTTTATAGTCATTCTGATAGATTGAAGCATATAGGTGAAGTACATCATGGTAGGAAGGTCACAACTACTTATGTGAATGAAAATCCCGAGTTATGGAACCAGTTTGATGACTACTCCTCAGGAGCGGGTGGAAATGCTCCAAGTGTTCAGATAGACTCTAGTACTAATTTTGGTGCACCCGCAACAAGCAATACAAATAGTCAAAACTCAAAAAATAATCAGACGGGAACTTCTTTTTATAATACTGACATGTCTGCAAGCGTTAACGAAAACGATTTGACCGCGAACAAAATCAGAACAAGTCTGAATACTGCTTTCGTTAAGGCACCTCAGAAAGTAGAGCTAAGCAGTAGCATGTCTATACGTCCAAAATTCGAAGTTCGAAACTTGCGCTCACTCGCAGTGAATAATGAATTCGCACAAGGGAAATTTTCTCCGCGAAAGCCTCTTCTTGATAGATATTTAGAAGATGTACATGCTCAGAAAGGAACATCGGAAGATCAAGGTCATATTCAGGGATCCGGAATTGTTACCGGAAGGGCAGTATCGACCTCGGCATTATACAATCCGTCACAGAGCTTAAGGTCAGATTACGGTCAACTTCGCAAATGGGGGATGCGTTCAGAACTAACGGAAGCACATGCGGATGAATTCTGCGAAACTAGTACCATAAATGATGAAACGGACAGTTCCTTCTCAGACAATAGTAGTACCGGAACTTTCATAATCAAACATAGTGATGACGAAGATAGCGATGGGGATGGCGTCATTCTGCCAGATGTCGTCAAGAAGCCTTTATCGTTACAAAGGAATGCTCCCGAGAGGTCAAAATCTGTTCCGGACCTGAAAGAGGAAGAAGAGAAAGAGCCGATCAGACCAAGATCCGCAAAATCTCAATTTGCGCTTAATAAAGAAGAAGTGAATAGTACGCAAAATAATCCGCAAAGATTTCTGTCGATGCCAAGGACGCGATCTGGAAATTTGCGCGAGGTAATGAAGAAGTATAAAGAGGAAGGAAAGTTTGTTCGGAGTATGGTCAAGCAAAAAGACGAAAAGAAAGAAAATCTTCCAGAATCTGGTGATGCAAACAAGGATCGTGTAGTGGGTATGCGTTACGATGCTTACCTTCCCCCTGACGATATCCTCAAAGAGGTCACCAAGAGCAGTGCTGCCAAGTACAAGAGGGACATCCCTATCAAGTTTGATCCAAAGTCGTCCAGTGTCAGTAAAATGACTGTTGAGTATCTGGATTCTCTTGGCAATGAATGGGCTAGAGAGAAAGCTAGAATTGCTAGGAATGGCAGAAATGAACAAAGACCTATAGAAGATAACACTGGGTCTAATTTTGGCATTGCTCAAAATCAGCAGAAGAAAGATGATAAAAATGGTGAAGGTAAAAAAGAACAGGATCGTGCTCAAAATACTAGTAGTTTCAAGCAAAATGTCCACCAAAGCAAATTTCCAGATAGATACTACCATACTATTGCCGTACCAAAAACGAAGGACCCTCTCCCAGCACGCGGCTCAAGGCCGCTAGGATACTCCTCTTTGCGGATAGGAAGAGAAATGAGAAGACCCCTGAAAGGTCCAGACGATACAGGTTCATAGCTTTATCACTTTTCAATGTGTTTGATACGTAGTCATCCACGGTTTGCCTTCCCTTCACATTACTCTTTAACCCTTGTCATGCATTGCTTCAGTGTGTTGCTTCACTAGTAATAATTTTGATGGGAGCGGAAAAAAAGTTTGAATATTTGATGAATGTTACACTTTACGTTTACGTTGGTATCCTACAATTTGTTTGTCATAATGTTTGCATTTTCGCGTTCTTCCCCACACAGGGAGTTGCTACACGTAGATTTCGACCCTCTATTACCACGAAAGGCTGTACCCAGAATGGCTATAGAATACACTGCACTGCCTCTCACTATGCTAGATTTTTTTGTAGAATTTTAGAAATCTTATTTTCGTTTGAAATGTCAAATTCTGTCGAGCGCTAATAAGATAGGGTAAAGGTTTATTTTGATTTTGACTATATTTCTTTCAATTCACGTTCTATTATGCACCATCCTTTTCTGCCCTCTGTTTGCCATGTACATGTAGTTTCGTTCTAGATTCAATTCAGTTTTTAGATGCTTCGTAATGCACATTGCTATCATGCTTTTCTTGATGGTCTTTTATTTACCTTCACGACTGTCCATCATTTGGACCATTCAAATTATATCTGGCATTTTTGCTAAAAACTGACATAAAAGTGAAAATGACCAAAAAAAAAAAAGGCAATGAAATAATTGAAGAATACATCTAGAAACTGAATTGATACTTGCATGAACTTTATAAATATTCTTCCTCTGTTGACAGTTTTCCTTATTTCTATGCATGTGTTTGTAGAGAAGAAACAAGATCAGGAGCCAGTCACGCCCCCTCAAGTCCCGCCTCCTCCGACTTCGACACGCCTACAACCTATAGCTCATTTCCATAATGTATACGAACCCGTTATAAAAACAGAGGTTCATAAGTCTTCACAGAGTTCCCCAGATTACAAATGGCAGAATGGGCCAGTAAATGGGGGTGTGGCCCCTAGCCCTCCAGCTAGGGTCCACAGTAAAATCCCTAAACATTCTATTAAAGCTCGTCATCGTAGTAATTTATCAGCGGCGGAACAACTAGGCGTGAAACAACCTCCTCCAATCAAAAACAGCGGAGGTAAATTCAAAAATGTATCACTAGACAGCACTTTTGTATCGTAGTGCGGAGTGGTGTACTCTTTTGTAAAAAGCTTCACTAGGCGCTGGTGTTCACTCTAATTGGATTTTAATATCTCTGTGTTATTTGGTGTGTACATTTTCATATCAAGTCTATCAAATGAAAAAACATCTATTAATTGGTTTCTAACTGTCTTGCTCCAAATGGCTAAGGGAAAATGAATCATAAAAACAATAAAAAAAAAAAAACTAAATTAAAAACAAAAACTCTTAAATAAATAATAGAATGACTTAATTGCATGCTATAAAAACATTTTATATAGATCAAGTGTATTACCGAACCTCCTTTCCTACATTTGGCGCTAGATGCTTGAAATTCGTATATATTTAGCGTGTAATGAAAATATGCAGTAGAATATGAAAATACACTGTTTTGATTCTCAGTTGCTAGTAGTATCGACGAAGAGTTCGCGTTTTTGAAAGATTTCGAACTTGGTGAGTAAAGGCATACTAACACAGAGCATGCAAAGGGAAAAAAAAAACTTCCCAAAGATGAAAGAAACATCCACACTCGAGTGAGCATGCGTAGTAGACGTTTAGATTTCACTCGGATACAACGCTCCGAGGCCCTTACGAAAAAGCCATAGTAATTTAATTAGCATGCTATTTAGTAAAATTATCCCTCGTGAGAAGAAAAAAAATGAATATGAGAAGTACAGGCATGCTGATCTTATATTTATGATAAAAAGATTAAAATAACCCGCTTTGAAGAATGTCATTTGGAGCACAAAAATCACTGATCGTGTGTACTGTGATGTCACCGTATCTGAATATGTCAAATAATTCTATATACCCTACTAAAACAAGAGAATGCTACGTGTTGTCTAAAATACTCCTAACCAGTGTCCAAGTGCAACTAAAAATATTATCTTAAAAGTCATTGCATTTAATAATGAAATTATGCTAAAGATTTTTTGGGGAATAGATGCTTTACTTTATTTAACTTGCCCCCAACCGTCTTACCTTTGAAGTTTGATATTCCATTTTGGGTCCGGTATTGCGGTCACTACATATACATTATGTGTATGTTTGTTCATCATGCTAAAGATTTTTTGGGGAATAGATGCTTTACTTTATTTAACTTGCCCCCAACCTCTTACCTTTGAAGTTTGATATTCCATTTTGGGTCCGGTATTGCGGTCACTACATATACATTATGTGTATGTTTGTTCATCTGCCTGGCTTATTAATGAAATAAGTGTTAATTGATTATATATTTTACATGTCATGCTTTTATGATATCATGCACCATAAGTAAAAATTATCAACATAAATTTAAACACCCCCCCCCATCCAAAAAAAGATACAAAAGTTCTTGTAAAAATACCCAAGAAAAAAAGAGTAGATACGGAAAAAAGAGATGTTTAAAGATATTTGCTTTAACATGGTTGCCGTGCATATTGCTTGCTTATTTATACCAGCAATTCCTTCAGTCACCGTACAAAATTGTATTTTGTTTCACTTCTTTAAAATTCTTATGCAATTCTTTTAAAACTTTTCATGTGAATGTTAAACCAAAATGCAAAGCATATTTAAGACACATTTTGAGTGTATGAAAAATTGAATTCTTAAAAATTTTCAAAAGATAAAAGAGCACATTTAATGCTTTGCATGTTTTATAAACAGATTTATTTCCTAGCATGCTCACCATCTTGGATTTCTGTTATGTACATGTATGAGTATGCTAGTATAATGTTTTCTTCATTCTTTAATTTTCAGCTTTTAAACACCAAACATCAGATCAGAAAAGAGCCTCCCCTCCCGTCGAAAAACATCGAAAGCGGAAAGAGGAAGAAGAAGAATATAGGAGAAAACGATTGGTTAGTATATCAATAAAAGACATAGAGTGCTCTTCGATACCCCCTTTTGCTTTGACAACAGATCTGTTAATCTGTCAGTCTGTCTATTAGTCAGATAAAACTTAAACCTTGATAATAAGTTTTGAAAGGTAATAGTGCTTTTACATTTACATGTGTATTCCGTATGTCAAACCTATCGATCAATAACACCATTTGTGACCTTGACTTAAAGAGAGTATGACCTATTGTTAGAGACACTTGAAAGTGGGGACATGCATAATTCATTCAATTTTTCTGGTGATATTTCAAAATTTAGAATATATTAAAGAATGAAAGAAAAGAATACATGTATTATCCAATTTATTAGTCTTAATTTTTCAGTTATCATAAATTTTAGGATAACTGAAAAATTAAGACTTCGGTTTTCACAATATCAAATGAACCTTCTGACAGTTTTACAGTGTTTTGAATATTTTTCCCTGACATGGTCTTTCTATATAGACATAACCTCAGAAAGTGCATGCATCTTATCGTTTTCGTACATGAATATCGACGGCGGGTGCGGCTAGCCAACAGCGGATGCTTACTCCTCATGGGCACCTGGTCCAACCTCTAGCTTGCTAGGGGTCCGTCGATGGCTCAATTTGGTGCTCTATTGTGAGTGCTGTTGAGATTATCGTCAGGATTTCCTTTAACTTCTGATATTGATGAATTATAGGAACAACTTTATGACGAGGAAAGGAGGCGGAAAATCCAACAGGAGGAGTCGGCCCTAGAAGCTCGTCGTCATCACGATTTCTTGTAAGTTTAAGTTGTAACGATCCATTCCAAAGTTCACACTACATATCATTGAACATCGTCCCTGTAAATCTGTTGTCTGTTTCCATATACAAACGTGTATCCTTCAAAGGCAATCTGTCCGATTACTAATGAAAAGACTGGAGTTCTTTCCTATAATGATTATGTGAACTTGAGAATCTGATACAAAATTAGAGAAATGTTGTTACCCATCTTCCCACTCCATTCATGATTTAGCACAAAAATTTAACTTGGCCCACTGTTAAGTTTAATGGATTTCTCAAAAATTGAAATTTGTTGATATGATAAATAGTGCTACATTTCAAGTCTACTTTTTTTTAAAAACTTAGCTTTGCCATAGATGGTATAAAGACAAAAAGTATAAATTTTAGTCAGACACAACTAAAGCTAATCAAATGCTTGGAACATGCAATTCTTCTAATTGGGCTCATGATTAGACTCAGAAAATGGCAATGTATAATTGAATCATTAGATATTTTCCTTTTTGATAATTGAGCTCTCCACTCCAGTCTTTCATATGTAATCATTTGATGTTTTCTGAAATGTCTTGTAATAAGTCATCTTCCGACAAAATATAGGACGACCTTGTGTGTTTTGTGACGCCCCACCTCCATGTTTTCTCCTTCATTCAACCAAGATCATCGCATTAAAGTTTTATAAATCCTGTTTAATTACTTCTCAGCGTTTTTTTTTCATTTTGGAAATTTTGAATATTTCTCACTTTTCTTTTTGTGTGCAGTAAGTTTTATTTGTACTTATGAATAATTACGGAGTTATGGACTTCAAAAAATCAACTATGAAAAAAATATCCCAAACACAACTAGATAGTAATTTCCACATGATATACCCTGTTTTAACATAAGTTGATTACCCCCCTTTGTGCCCTACAGCCAGTCTAATTCACCAATTAGCCCAGCCTCAAGACAAGTGTAAGTATCGCCCTAACTCCATTACTAACTACCTGATTGGGAGGTCAAATTTTGCCGGAAACATGTTCACGGCATTCTTGCTTAGCAGCAATTTGGTACTAACAATTTTGTTCTTTTAATAATTTTCTTCCAAGTTTGATGAAATTAATATTTTCACTTTTATTTAATTGACAATTGAATAAGTTTAACTTTGAATAACAAATAATGAGTTACTGTAATTAATAGAAACATTTAACTTGTAATTTGTTCTTTTGGTTTGAATTCTAACATAGATTTTTTAAAAAATGTTAGATTAAACCAATTTGGAGAATCAAGAATTTTGCAGTATAGATTTACACTTCTCAACATGTATTTGTAAATATTTGTCTTTTTAAAAATCAAATCACTTTAACAAACAAAAAAGGCTCATATTTCAACACAAAAATAGCACTGACATCAAGCTTTTTTAGCTGAAAAAGTTCTAAATTGTGTTTGAAACTCTCTACTAAAATGTTATCATGTATTTTATGATGTACATTTCATATATGCATTTTATTGTGTTAGCATGTCCAGTTTATGTATATTTGTCAATAAGGGCTCATAGGTGAACCAAAGTGTTGCTATGGTTATAAAGCATGCATGAGCCTTGAATGTAAAAGACATATGACAACACTAAGTACATGCTTTTTGTAAAGAATTAGTACAATAATGTATATCAGTATATGTATTGGTACCAAAGCACCATTTATAGAGACTTTTAAAAGTTGTAAGGGGATTAGTACAAAACTGTATATCAGTATAGGTACAATAGCACCATCGTTAGAGAAGTAAAATGTCATTTGCATGTACGTGTGTATGTGAATTGGGGCTACTATATACAGCTTTAAATATATGCAGTCATCGTTTTTTGCCAATACAGTCTGATGTGCAAAGATTATGGATAGCTCTTTCAAATGATCTTTTTATGTGTACATTGTTTTACTCTTTACTCTCTGCACCGCGTGGGATCGAAACGTACGATGTTGTGATTCCTTACATAGATTTTTTCATCATTTAAGTGGTACTGCACAAACTTGATGAAACGTTGCAGTAGGGCAATGCCTAATAATCAAGTCCATATCGTTTATATATCTGAAAAGTCTATAGTTTTTGCAAGCACTTCAATAGTTCATAAAAAGGAAAAATTTTCTGTCGTCGACAAACTATTGAAATGTTTGCAAAAACTATAAACTTTTCATATACCTTGAAGATATTGATTGATTTAATAGGCATTGCCCTTCTGCAACGGCTCATCATTTTGTAAAAACAAAAAAAATACCAAAAGTATGTAAGAATCACAACACTTTAAGTTTCGATCCCATGCGGTGATTGTTAAAACAGTAAGAGTGATAACATGGGTGAACATTTCCTATGTAAGATTATTACAGTATTTCATAATTTACGTGTAAATCATGAGTTGGCATGCACAGATTTGTCATTTTAGTGCACCATGCATATAGAATTTGGATTTTAGGATCTTTTTAGCTATCCTGATCATGATATATATGATTAAAAAAATTCCAAAGCAAAAATGGGATAAATGAAAATGACCAAGATGTACCAGTGAAGGTAGAATATTTATATCCTAGGAATTTTGATTCTTTTCAGTCCATCCCAAAAATCTCCCATCCCAGTCGATCGGTTTGAGGAACCCATTAATCAGTCCCCCCAGAGTTATGGTGTACCCCCAGAAAGGAGGCGTGGCTTCCAGATCCAGGGTAAAGCCAAGGCACTCTACAGCTTTACTGCTCAAAATCCACGGTAAGGTGACGCAACAAACAGACATTGCTTGTCTAGTACAAAGCAAAAGTTCTTTAACGTAGCTTTTGAAATTTGAAACATACATTTGTTCAATTGTCAAGTTTAAGCAAGAAATGTTAAAATTCTTTTGCTTTTCTCATACATGTAAAGTGTATTGTCTGATTTTATGAGATTACTTCATTTTATCTGTACGTCAAAAAGGTGAAGTACAGATGTACGTACAGATAAAAGTTTGTGAAAGCTATTTTAAAATTTGAAATTTTTTATGTGTGTTTAATCTTTCGCAGGGCCCTGGCTGGATTTTGAAATGTGCCAATTTTGTTCTTACATCTTATTAATATTTTTTGTGTTTGTAGGGAACTCCCATTTAGGAAAGGAGATGTTATATACCTTGTACGACAAATCGATAAGAATTGGTTCGAAGGGGAGCGAAATGGACGTCTTGGAATTTTCCCAAAAAATTACATCGAGGTGATAACATCTATAGAAGCTGCTCAAGAGGCGGCCCTACAGTCAGAGGGACAAGCCAGGGCTAAATATAACTTTACAGGACAAACGAACGTAGAATTATCATTACGCAAGGTTAGTTACGATAACCAATCAGATTGATGTGTTTTACTTGGTTATTCAGTTATGAACAAAGGATGAATGTCTTTGGTTTTCGTGATGACATATTAATACAACCAATGAATTCACCAATATGGTCTTATTTCCTCTTCTTTCTTTGTGAATCCTTCTGTTTGTTTTTATTGCTTCTTATTTCTCGGTGAAAAGTCCCATTGAAGGTGAACATAATCAATATGTTATATAATAATTGATTAGAGAATCAATATCCTAGTGCACAAAGGTTTCCAGAATCCATGATTCTCTGAGCCTTGTCTTGGATCAGAAATCTGAAGATGCTGACATTATTAGATTTCTCGTTCTCGGTTGTTAAAGACCCTCTACCTTGTCTACTTTCTCCCATTATCTTAAGAGCCATTATCTTAAGAGTTTTCCACATCAAAAGAGTGAAATGACAGATCCGTAGTCCTCAAGGGGTGGATGATAAGCTGCATATGAAAACATCATAAAAGATTGATGCGTCCAGTTCCATTAGTATGGTACAAAACATATAGCATAAATGCATGAGATAATAATTATTTTGAATGTTTTCAGACAAAGGAAGTGAAAGAATCACGAAGTATGATAATTGACAAGAAAATCCACCCCTGTCTTCTGGATTTGCTTTTGTCCATGATTCTGCAAGCTTTGTCATGGCAAAATCAAATCCCTCCCACTCATTGGTTGGATTTTCATGTCAAAGATCGCACCAGATGATAGAATCTATTATTCTTTAAACAACCTAACGACAACAATCTCTAATGTATTTGAACATATTTCAGGGAGAAATGATCACACTGTTGAGACGTGTAGACGACAACTGGTTTGAGGGAAGATCAGGCGGACGTCAGGGAATATTTCCTGTGGCGTATGTAGAAGTGATGCGTGAGCCGTCCACTCCGTTAGTAACGCCAGCTCCATCTGTTATTACTACACCTATGACAGGTAGAGGTACAAGTATTGCTTCCTATCTACTTCTGCCTGATGCCTCTTTTTGTGTGTGATTTGTTGCCCTCGTACCCAACCCTGTTTGATTTGATTTGATTTGGATTCAATACATATTGATATTGTGATGTGATTCTTATTCAAAAATAATTCATTTTCACTTACGTCATCATAGAATATGTCAATAAATATGACATTCTAATTCTATATAGTCTTAATGTCAGTTGCTCGTTATCAGTATATGAGGGAATATTTTATAATGTCATAGTTGGGTGAAGTGTCGTTTGGAAAATGTGTAATGTCAGAACTATGGGACAGAAAAAAAGGTTTTTCCTTTAAAAGCATTAATTTTGTTGTTAGAAGGTTGAATGAATGCCTCATCTAAAAGTATTTTAAGCTGTGTGCTTCCTATACAACAAATCATACATTCCTCTTTTCTTTCATTCCTTTCTGTCAACTTCTCTTGACCTCTATCTTTTGCTTTTGTTGAAACGTCATGTTGTTTGTCATAATCTATTTGATCTAATTCTTTAATTCTATTGTAATTCTGAATCTTTATTTTCATACAAAGAAAGTATCATCTGCCTGTTATACATGTATTTGCTTATTCCTACTCTTTTATCCTCTTTTCCTGCATGTTGGTATATTAATTATGCGTAAATTTAACATAAAAAGAAAGTTCTTAATTCAAGGACCATTCATTTTGTAGGTACACCAGAAATGTTATCACCAGTAAACTACGAAGCACCAACACCACCTCCACAGCCGTCACCGGGCGCGTTTTCACCCCGATCACCAGCCGCTTATCACCAACAAAATCGTTACCTGGGCATCAGTCCGCAACATGTCGCTCCCAGTCATTCGTCACCGCATTATGACGGCATGTCACCACACGGCTACGGTGGCTCTCAGCGAACAGACAGCCTCAGTAGTGGAAGTCCGTACTCTCCAATGAGAATAGACAATGGCCACGCGCCTCAAATGAACGGAGACTTTCAACAATCATATTCTCAAAGATCTCACCAAAGTCCGAATATCGGCAGGAAACATGTGTCTCCTGATAGTAGCATAATAAGGAACGGAGGTCCAGGATTTTCGCCGGGATCGCCAATGAACAATATCGACAGCCAATACGATGTGAATAGAAACAAAAATATGGTACCTACAGACGAGGACCTTGCACTCAGCAGGTGAGAGAGAAATTGGTCGTCTGAAATATATATACTGTCCTGTTCACTAAATCCTGAGCACCCAGTTGTGATGATTTCCGTTGAAATAAGATAATTTTATATTTTAAAAACTTGCAGTCTATATAACTCTTCTGGAAGTAACAGAAAATGCTGCCCTTTTTGTTTTGCGTAACGTAATTTACAAATAAGGGATATAATATGTTTTAGAAAATGGGTGACATTGTGCACAATGTCATTATGGTGTACTAGAGTTTACACCAGGAACTATATGGCGGCTGTCTAAAATTCTTATGGGAATTCCCCTTAGACAATTTTTTTTTCCATATAGTGGTTTGAAGACATCTAAAAGGTTGATTTGGACCTGTAAATTTCCATTTACGACTAAAGGAGTTGACCTTTGAAGAAAATTATTCGAAAATTTCTAAAACATCAGAATATTTCACCGAAAAAAGTATGCTCTAGATTTAGTGAACAGGACAGTAGCTTGCTAGATAAACCGTAGATAGCTTGCCTGCGTTAGTTTTACATGCAATTTTAGAGAATCAAATTTTAGTTTCTTCTAAGTTATTTTTAGTTGTAGAACCTAGTTTTTAGTTAATTTTTTTTTGCAACGTTGCTTTGATGATTTAAACCTTGCACATAAACTTTCTGCTTCCATGTAGAGAAATGATAAATTTGATGGCACTTGGGGAAGTAGTGTTTGAACGGTAAGGTATAGCCCAATCTGCTTGCCGTGTGTGACTCATTCTCAGCCTTGTTCACTGTTCCATCCTCCAAAATTGAAATTTGATTAAAGGAAAGTTCCATATAGCTATCGTAGTAACACAAGTCTTCATGCAGAAAGAAAATGAAATTATTTTCCATATGCTATAAAACATGGTCTAAATAAGAAAAAAAAATGGCCCAGGATAGAAAGCCAAATTTGAAATAATTGTAGGAAGAAATTTCAGCTGTATGAGAGTACATGTATTGACAATGTGTTGTCACTACATATTTTATTAATTACATCTTATAGAATACAATCAGACTTGCACAGGTGCATACTTTAATCTTTTATGTCAAATACATGGCTATGATTTCTCATTCAGTAAACCCTGTTGGACCCTGTTCTTTTCCTGTTAGATTTTTTTTTTTATCTTTGAGAATGACTTTATTTTCCTTTTTTCTATTGCACACTTGTGTTTTGTTTGAAGTATATCACAAATCTGACACAAAATGAATGCAAGCATTCTTGTCCTGTCTTAGGAATTATTTAGGTTTTACATCAAATGACTGACAATATGTGGAGATTTAAAAAGTTCTTTGTTTTCTGTTTATAATTCTTCATTTGTATTTCTTGATTGTCTCTAAAGTCCATGCATCTTTCCTGCATTTTTAGCTTTTAGTACATTTTTGGTATTCTATATGACCTTTGGCTCAAATAGATGTTTACACAGTCACAATGTATTTAAATTTAAATGTTTAAAGATGTTATTTATCTTTGCATTACAGGTACCGAGCTATCTATGCATATAAACCTCAGAACGAGGATGAATTAGAACTCTGGGAAAATGACGAGGTATTTGTGATGGAGAAATGTGACGATGGATGGTATGTAGGTACGTCGGGGAGGACCGGAATGTTTGGGACATTTCCCGGAAATTACGTACAGAGAATTCAATGTAAGTTTGATATATTCATTTTCCAATTGTGCATACGGGTACATATAAAAACATCTTTGATTTAATGAGGTTGATCAGCTAATTTGATAGTCTGATTTTTTAAATGTTTAATTAGTGAAATTAGTGAAATATCCTATTAAATTTAGCAAATTTAAAATACTTCTTACAATTTTGTCTTCAAATAATATATAGAGATTTGCTTCATAAATTATCACATTCTTAAGAAACATCATAATTTTGTGATATTGCTTTCTTGAATTTTATGCTGGTTTCCCTAAAATTTGATGATGTCACAGTTAGTTTACATACCTGCACTAGTAGAAGTGAACTCTGTACTGTCAGATAACAGAATGAGAAAACTAAATGTCTTGACAATCATGATAAAAAAAAATTATAATTCAAATCGAATTTAATGATCAAAAATTGATTTTTCATTTTCAGGACATCACCTGATGACATAATGATGAAACAATTGTAGCTGTAGATTACAAACTCTCTCAGAAGGAGGATGAAAAGTAATCTGCTCCAAGATAGGGAAGGTATCAAAACAAGACATGTGTCTTTGAAGGGATCTACTCGAAAGTTTTAGGTGATTCACCATCCCTGTCATTTATACCTATCCTTGGAAAGGAGTTTGCCATACGTTTGCCATGATAAAACCAGTGAATAGATGAAAAAGTGTGAGACGGTCAATAATTTTACATACATGGATTGTTGAAAACGGAAGAAAGAAAAATCGCCATGAGTGACATTTTCTGTCTAAAATTAGTTATGTTAATTTTGAAATTTAAACATGCCTTAATTGGTTTTACATTAATTTATTTATACAAATGGTTCATATGTTGCATTTATTGTGAAAGATATTGCTTATTTGGGTGAATGTTATACTGAAATCTAATTCATCAAAGGAATTTTTTCTAGTATTTCTTCAGGAAGGGGTGTTTACACTTAGAAAATCATATGATTACATTGCCTTGAAAGTTTCTTGAAAGTCATTCATTATTAGTTTTATTAATGACAATCTTTCTAGAGGAGATAATATAGAGCTAGTAAAATTTCCCATTCATATTTTGTTACAAAGAGGCAAAAAAAGCAGCACACGCAGATTTATAACAAGAAATTACTCATGGAGGTTCCCCCCTTCATTTATAACGAACTAGTCAAATTTTTGCCTCTTGCTTATGGATATTTGAATTGTTTATAGGAGTTGTTTATCAGTTTCGTTTTTTTCACTGTATTTAAAAATTGAAATTGATTTAAATGGGGATGAACAATTTTACGAGTAATTGAATCAGTGTCAACACCATAAGTATGATTGCGTTTAATCGTTGAATTTTGTAATTTATCGTACTGTTGTTTCACATGCAATGTTTATGTAGCTACATTATTGTATGTTGTCTATTGTCAAGAGATGTATGTACAAAAGTTCTCTGTACATGTACATTGTCTACAAATATTTGTAATCCCTCCCTGACCTGTGTGTTACCACGTGTAAGACACAAGACCCTAGTTTCTTTATTTCACTTCAAACTGAGGTTTCTGAAAATTCCTCGACACCCGTGCATCCTGAATCGTAGGTTTATGAATCTTTTCGCTTTGGTTGTGGACTCAGACGTTAGTCGGTCATTTATATGACTCTTTTGGGTAAAAATGTTCTGTGATAGTTCTCCAACTTCAAAATATGCTTAAATTTTGTAGAAAACGAGAAAAAAATTTCATAAATCTCAGTTTGACGCAACTTTATTTTTATGATTGGGATATGAAAATGCTTATCGAATGAACTTCTTTTGTTTGAAGTTCCTTATTTTGATGAATTTAGTTACTCATTAGATTCTTCAGAATGGAAGCTGTGTTGTCAAAAAATCATGTTATGAATTTTTTTTTTTATTTTATATGTTGATTAAAATCGTGCATGGTGAAAATATGAGTTTTAAAAATGTAGCGGCATACATGCTTAAGTATTGATATTTTTTCACTCGTTTTTCCTTCCATTGTAAAGGTTGGGATAGTTTGTATTTATTTATTGTATCATCACAGAAAAAGGAAATATTGATGTGCATTGCATGTTTATATTATGATGCTCGGATAGGGCTGGTCGATGTCCACTTGTGCAATATCTATTATCCAATATTCAAATTTTTATATTTGAAATGGAATCTCCCATTATCCATTCAATGAAGGAGGAAGTCTTTATTACAATTATGTGGAGATTTCGAAAGAAGTATAGATGCTTTTCAATAGGCAAGAATTTCTGAAATTACCTTCCATCGTAGCCATGTCGTTCATCAAATTCTAATCTGTCTTATAATTCAATCATTTTAATGCAGAATATTTTAATGGAGCTTGCAATTAAACTTTTCTTGTGTGTTCTTATAAAGATTTTTCTAAAATTGACTTTTTAAATGTAAAAAAGTTGAAGACTGAACAATTGCTCTTTTAGCCGTCAAAAGTAGTAAACTAATGTGTAAAGAAATTTGACTTGTAAGACTCGCAATATGGCCACCAACTGGAGATAGTTCCAGCATATTTTTGCCGTTTGCAAAGCATGTATACAAGATGTGAAAATCAAGAATTTATGTTACTAAGGTTGTCGTAAGCATATGTTAATGTAATAAAGAGGCTTTAGTATATTGCAATGCGATCATAAATTATTAAACATATGGGTCACTGTACAATGATATACGCATGTTGAAGTTAACATTATAAACGGTTGTGTGTACCTCATTATTTGGTTGTGTTTAATTATTATGAAAGCCCTTTGTTAGATTGTCCATTTCTTGAGGGCATTTTTTTTTATTACTGACTCTACAAAATTTGTTTTTTCTCTTAGTTTTTGTTACCATTTTGTTTCCGTTTTTCTTTACTGACATTAATTTTTTTGCCTGTCGAAGAAAGAATGCTAACAAAATCAAAAGAGATCTTCCATAGTGCTAGTTAGAGTGTAGGTTTCATGAAAGAGTTCTCCCCCTTTTTCGATAAATTCACTTTCGAGGGAGATGCTTGTTACAGACTTAGATGATTTTAATGAGTTTTAGTTGTATAGAGAAAAAAAAAAGAATGAATTTTGTGAATGCAAAATTTTACGTAATTTGCACCCACAAAAATATTTCAATTTTAAAAGTAAATTTCTCCTGCAGGCAAGTTTATATATAGAAACTAAAGTTTTTTGTTTTTCCCTTATTATTTACCTACTGTATTACATTGCTACCATAGTTTCAGTTTTTGGTGCATGATGAATAAAATAATGCATAGAAAGACGAACAAATCTTTACTTGTTTATTGAGAATTAATGTAAATCAGACTCGTGACAAACCAGTTGCGTTTATGTCATGATGAAAAATTTGAGCAGCAGTTCAATAGTCTTGACATTTTGCAATAAGTAAATTTTAATGTAATCAGCAAAGCATTTCTTTTGATAAAAAACCAGGCAAGATTGATGAAACTTCACATAGAGATTGTCCATAAGGTCAAAGGGGAGAATCCTTGTTGATTTTAAGGTCAATCTAATTAAAATTTGACGTTTCTGATCCGTTACTCTACTCAAAAGTACTTAACTTTTGAGTAAAGGATCAGAAACATCGAATTTTAATTTAGATTGTTTTAAGGTCAAAAGATAAGGGTCAAACTTGATGTGTATAGAAAACAGTAGTTAAAAGAATATCTGCACTATAAATCTAAAGCAACAGTGATGAAAGTTCCAAGATGATAGATCACGAATGACCCCGAGGATGAGCTCTGTTGATTATGGGGTCTAGAGGTCAAGGTCAAACTTAGCATATATGAAAAAAGTTATTCTGCATGATCAGCAGCATCCCTACTTAATTCTTCACTAAACATTAATGGAATTTTTAATGTGATGACCATGAGGGAAGGAGAAACCTGAGGTTTTGATTTTGATGTCAAAAGGTCAAGGTAAGACACGGCAAGTATTGAAAATGGTATTTAACAGCATCTCTGCTATACATCACAAGTAATGAGATGAAACTTCACACATAGACCGATAATGATCCAAGGATGACCTCTTATTATTTTGGGGTCAGAGGTTAAACTTTGTATGTCTGCAAAACAATGCATTGGACGTGTATGAAAATTGCTTTACAGTGATGGCACTTCTCACATTTAATGTTGCCAATAAGGAAAAGAGGACCCTTATTGACTTTGACCTACAGTGATGAAACTTTATAAATAGATGACCTGAGATGAATAAAGGATCCCTTTGTGTGTTGGATCTTACAATGTCACTCTTGGTATTTATAATGGGGAAACGGAGTTTCTGGACAAGAACTATTTGGTGAAACTTCAACAAAAGGTTGCCCCTAAACAAGAAGGAATTCCTTAATTGTTTTTTTAGTCCCCTACCGGTAACGCCGAAGGGGATTCTTAGTTGGGGTTTTTTTTTGGCCAAACGGCACAGGTTCAAGGTCAAAATTGAATTTGACTAATGTCAGAGGACCAGAAGCTGCAGTAATGACAAACGGTTCGTTTGTATTCTTCCTGTGGAACGTTTCTAGTTTACACTGTGAAGTTATTTTGGACCTAAAATGTTCAACTGTACACAATCTGTGTAGTTCCTTGACGAGCACAAATTATATTGCACTATTGATTTCGCTGCGTTTTTTTGAATGATTTTTCATTGTAATCCCTAGAATGTTTTGGAATGGTTCAGATGGAAAAATACAGACTCAATATAAAGAAATTTTGATTATTGATTTTCTAAGGATATAACATAGATATAATTGAAGTAAATTTGAATCACTCTTTATCCATAAAATTGTTTTTGTGATATATTCCGTGTCCACATCAGTACATGTATGCCCACAAATCTTGGTGGTTGCTCAAATTTGAGTGGTCCAAAGATCTGACTGTTTTTTTTTTTCCAAAGTTTGAGTGGTTGTCCACAGAACCGAGTACTTGGCCTCGATACTTTTCCAAGCCTCCGAGTGGATATCCACAGTTTACCAGTATTGAATGTTTGTCCACAATTCTTAGTGAACTCAAAGGTCGAACAAAATTGCGTGGGTAAGAAAAGGATAGCAGGATAATGACACCATCGCCAATAGGATGATTATAGCCTACAATGTACAAAAGAAATACAATAATGAGAAGTTAAACATAATATAAAGATACAATTAAATATTATAGGTGTAGGTTAATTGGAATATTACCTTTGACGGGCAAAATAGAAATACACTTGAAATCGCATGCAACAACCATAGATCTAGCACAATTAACCATTACATATCTATTTTTACGGATCAAATGAGAGTAACGCAAAATGAGGAAACTTACCAGAACGATTCTGAATGGTGATTCTAGAGATTGATTCAGTAAACAGTAAGCTGGAATGTACTTAGGGAAGACTGCTTCCTGGCAGATACTATAGGCAAAGTCACCTCTGGTAGGATGGAATGTACAAACCAACACAGACTTGTACGGGTAACCAAAGTGAGACTTGAAGGTACTCTGACTTAAACTGAGAACGAAATAGAAACAGAATGTGTATATGACTTCAAGTTGGCTTCTCTGGATAATAAAGAAAATTTTTTTTTTTTTTTTGATAAATTATGGACGAAGGTTTCCAGTTTGAAAAAAGTAGATCATGCTCTAAGGACACGCAGTTGTTAATAAATGTCCGTGTGTTTAATTTGAAAAGAAGAAGAAGAGCACCTAGATGTGATGAAATTTAGCTCGATTTGTAATGAAAGATATAACGTAAAATATCAGAAGGTTAAGCAGGACAACATCAACTGAGGACAAAATTTGGGTATCAAAATACACACATAAAGACAAGGAATACAAAAATGTACATTTAAGATTGATGAAATTTCTATGAACATAATATGACCAAATTAAAATGTTTTCTCTTTTTAAAAAAAGCAGAGTTCAGATTCATTGATAAAAAGAAAATAATTCTGGTATCAAACAGAAGACATGGATCGACAAGCATGCACATTTACATAAAAGAATACATGTATACCATTAAAGAATGACTGTCAAAAGCTTATGTCTATATGGACAAACATATACCTGTAGACAGACAAACGGACAAATTAAACCCAAACTACGGTTACAGTGTAAATATACGTACCACTGTGTATATGAAGCGTGTCTTTGGAAGAGTAAGAGTACAAAGAGACCATGCAATGCAAGCATCAACACCGCCAAGAAACGGAGCATTTCATATCCACCGTATACTGCTAATATCTACGTCAGCGTAACCATCCTTGGATTCTGTCAGCTCTATGACGTCACAGGTCTAGTCTCTCGATCTGTAACCCCCCCCCCCCCTTTCCTTGAAAGAATAGTTCATCCGAAAAAAAACCCTTCCATTTGATATGGAAATACAACAAATTAAAAACGATTGCAAAATTTTACAGAGATGGTCTGCAGTTAATATCTATGAAAAACAAACATCAGTTTTCCAGCGAACCAGAGATCTTGTTTACCTTCCCATGAACTTCTTTGTTGTATCTTCTGTGAGACTTCATAGATTTCGGTCAAGATTGAATTATTTCTTCCAGAGGGAAGGGATGAAATAAACAAGAGGTCCAAGGGGGCTACATCTCTCACATGAGATGCAAACGAAAGAATAGTAGCGGACGATTCCATGGAGGCCCTTGAGTACTTGCTTCCTTAAAGGTTTTGAGAAATTATAAACATCAGTTTTGGAAAAGTCAGCCAATCAGCCATCATATTTGTTGACCGATCGGCATGAAAAACACAAACTTTTGGGATTTTTTTATTATTGTTTTTTAAAAACACCACAGACACGTAAACAATACATAGAAAAAGACATCTTTGTATATAAACACAGAACATTGAAGAGTACATGTCAGCCGACCCATGGTCCTAGCAAGGATCAAAGCAGCAATTACTAGCCTGATGCCCTATCCACCAGGCCACAGCGACAAAAAAAAAAAAAAAAAAAAAAAAACTTGGTACAGGATCTTGAGTACTTACCTCCTGTAAGATTTTGTGAAATTTTGTGCCGCGGTCGCAAAGGAAAAGTCAAAGGGGCGTCTGCAAATCAGAACCCTCGGCCGCCATATTTGTTGACTACTTGGCATGAAAAACACAAACTTGGTAGAGGACCTTTAGTACTTGCTTCCTGTAAGGTTTCGTGAAATTCCTTGCAGTGGTTGCAGAGGAGGAGTCAAAATGCGTCAGCCAATCAGAGCCCTCGGCGGCCATATTTGTTGACCGATCGGCACAAAAAACACAAACTTGGTAGAGGACCTTGAGTACTTGCTTCCTGTAAGGTTTCCTGAATTTCTTTGCAGCAGTTGCAGAGGAGAAGTCGAAAATGTGCCAGCCAATCAGAGCCCTTGGCGGCCATATTTGTTCTTGGATTGGCATGAAAAACACAAACTTGGTAGAGGACATTGAGTACTTGCTTCCTATAAGGTTTCGTAAAATTCTGAGAAGCGATTGCAGAGAAGCAGTCAAAAATGCGTAAGCCAATCAGAGCCCTCGGCGGCCATATTGTTGACCGATCGGCATGAAAAACACAAACTTGGTAGAGGATCTTGAGTACTTGCTTCCTGTAAGGTTTCCTGAAATTCTTTGCAGTGGTTGCAGAGGAGAAGTCGAAAATGCGTAAGCCAATTAGAGCCGTCGGCGGCCATATTTGTCGACCGATCGGCAGGAAAAACACAAACTTGGTAGAGGACCTTTAGTTCTTGCTTCCTGTGAGGTTTCGTGAAATTCTGTGCAGCAGTTGCAGAGGAGATGTCGAAAATGTTAAAAGTTTACGCCGGACGCCTAACGACGCCGGATAACGCCGAACGACGACGGACGGACGGTAGACTGTGGTGCCCGTTCTGGTTCCTTCGTTTACGCTACACTACTCAGTGTTTTCGGAGGGAGTAAAAACGAAAGGAGAAAACCAAGAACGGTGGCCATTCTAGACGGACGGACGGCGCGCTATGACAATAGCTCACTTGAGCTTCGCTCATTCTTAGCCATTCTAAGAAGTCGTTGTACAGTAGAAGTTACAACGGAAACATGCTATAGATATTATTTCCTTCATAATTACTATATGTTCAGAGAATGCAAACCTGTTGTTAGATTCTTAGGCACGGTCCATTTGATATTCTGGGGAGGGGGGCTTGTGGTTTTTTTTTTTCGAACAAAAATGTCTCTAAATTTTGATATGTCATCTGTGTGTTACTTGGTCTCCTGAGTTTTGTTGTCTTGTTTGTACGGTAATCTTACAGTGAGAAGATTATTATACACATCAATTGTGCGTACCTCGAGACTTCTGGGTAGCTGGAAAATTGTAGGGTTGTGCACACGAAATCCGGATTACACACCATTTTCTACAAACGTGACAGATGGCCGTCCTAAGTCGGCACCGTATGTCCATTAGTATCGTTGGTTTATGCCTAGTCTTTTGTGTTGTGAGGTCGGATTTGGTGTTCCTTGTTATTTGGTTTTCCTTGTTATTTGGTGTTCCATGTCCCTTTGAGTCTCTTGTTGTATTTGCCTACTCTGTGTTTTCACATGGGCGTGTTTCAGTGTTTTGTTGGTGCTGCAACTGAGTCTCGTTGGAGATCCCTTCCCTTTTTGGATAATGAATATGGTGTCTCTTGCTGTGCTTGTTCACTCTATGATTTCGCTTTTTGGATGTTTCGGGTCTTTTTTTTTTCTGTCCAAACCTGTCTGCGTTAAGCATGTTAAGAAGATCATCATTCGGTAGTCGGAGTTGTCGCATTGATCGAAAACTTTCAGCAAACATAAAATCACGAACACATGCTGCAGATCAAATATTTATTGAAAAAAAAATTCTTTTAAACAAGTTGAAAACTTTTTAAAATGAATAACTTTAGAATATTCAATTTGGTATATTTTGGTTTAGAGTCATTATAATCTAGTAGAGATATGTAGCACTCTTTTAAAGTGTAAAGGGGGCGTTGAGAGCGGCAAATATCTATAAAAAACAACTTTGGAGAGGAAAATATAAATCAAAAACAAAATCAGTAATGAGCGTATCTGGACTGCATCGTTCTTAGTCATGCAATGTTCTTTTACATCGTTAATCTTCTTGGACAGATATCACATTTGTATGCATGCTATTGGTCACTCGTGGTCATAGCAGCGTTTTTGAAATGTTTCCTCTTACTTCTTCTCCATGAATTTCTTATCTAGAGATGAAAAAAGAATTCGCTAAATTTAGTAATTTGAAGTAAAGAAAAATATATAATGCAAATTTTCAATTGAAGATTTATGTTTAAATGAAATATAAAGTACACGTAATTTGAATCATTTGCTTACCCATCTCATCCATTCTGTCGTCATATCTTTTCCTCTTGTTTTCTACTTTGGCTTTCGTCTCCGTCTCTTTTAACAACCTCCTACCCTTTGCCTTGTCCTGCTTAAGGTCTCTCTTCCATCCCATCTCCTTAGCATCATCCTTTCTCAAAATCTCGGCAACCAATGCCTTCTCTTCTGCTGTGTACATTATGTCGTCTGCATCAGGCTTCTTGATTTTTTCCAATCTTCTTGGAGGTTTTGGAGGGAGATCTGTCTGTCCTATGTCAAATGCCACTCCTCCGCCACTCTTCTTTGGATTCTTGATAAGTCCTTTAGCATGTAAATCTTCTAATATTTCCTCCGTGGAAAGATCACGAGGTTTGGCTTCATCTGCCTTGTCAAGAAGTTTGCTCGACCTCTGCTTGAGCTTTTTTGCGCTCCTCACTCGCTCCTCCATTTTGCCTCTCGGTATGACTTTGCTGTATTTGCATCCCATTTCGCTCGCTTATCGCTAGACTTGGCGTCAAACTGACAACGTCGTAAGAATGTAATGAGCATCCTCTATGACGTCAAAATAAGTTTCAGAATCAGGAGCAAGTAACTCTTATATAACCTGATCGTAGCTTTGATTCCCTAAATCTATAGATGGACGCATGAAGCCTTTATAAGTGATATACAATAATTGATAGCTTCATCATCAAAATACGAAATATCTCAAACAAAACTTAATCAACTTAATCAACATAATAAATAACAATAGACACTCAATATCCACAATTTTTCGGCCATTCGGCCTTTATCAAGTGGAAAACACCGAGTAAAATTTGTGGATATTGAGTGTTTATTGTAATTTATTATATAAACTTCCCTACGGAGGACTTTATTTTATTCTCTTAATAAACATATTGGATGGAATCATTTAAAAAAATTCTTGACAGAGATCGCGAAAGGCACAACTTTGTGAGCTATCAACATAGAGATTCGTCCGTCATAAGATGCTTACAGCATTTTCGTCTTATTCAAAACCAAGAAAGGGATTTTGATTTTTGGGAATTTAACGAAAAGTGGTACGAATAAAGTACTCGATCGTGGTACCCCACAAGTGATTTTTGCAGTTTTTTTTTATTTTATGTGTGTTGAGTTAGATTTTTTCAGCTGTTGCACAGAACTTCTTTAAATATTCATGAATGCAAGTTTGCAGATTTTTACATTGTGAATATGCGGATATCATTCATATATTATAGCGTTGTCCTCAATATTTCAATGCTGTGATGAATTTGTTCTTGTTGCCTCTCTTTGTTTCCATTTTCTCATGTGTGTTCTACTGTTATCAATGCAACTCCGTCATGTTGGGGATCTCCTCATAATCTTGTAATCATAAGTTGAGTTCCGCTGTGATCACTGTAGTGTCGTCTTGTTGAGGATCTCCTACTTATCTTGTAATCATACGTGTGTGTTCCGCTGTGATCACTACTTTGTTACCATGTTGGGGATCTCCTCCTTATCGCGTAATTATACGTGTGTGTTCCGCTGTGATCTATACAACGCCGTTATGTTATGGATATCCTCCTTATCTTGTAATCAAACGTGTGTGCTGCCGCAGTGATCACTGTAGTGTCGTCATGTTGAGGATCTCCTCCTTATCTTGTAATCATACGTGTTTGTTCCGCTGTGATCACTACTTTGTTGCCATGTTGGGGATCTCCTCCTTATCGTGTAATTAAACGTGTGTGTTCCGCTGTGATCTATACAACGCCTTCATGTTTGGGATATCTTTTTTATCTTGTAATCAAACGTGTGTGTTCCGCAGTGATCACTGCTGTGTCGTCATGTTGGGGATCTCCTCCTTATCTTGTAATCATACGTGTGTGTTCCGCTGTGATCTACACAACGCCGTCATGTTGGGGATATCCTCCTTTTCTTGTTATCAAACGTGTGTGTTCCGCTGTGATCACTGTAGTATCTTCATGTTGAGGATCTCCTCCTTATCTTGTCATCATACTTGTGTGTTCTGCTGTGATCACCACAATGTCGTCATGTTGGAGATCTCCTCCTTATCTTGTCATCATACTTGTGTGTTCTGCTGTGATCACTACAATTTTGTCATGTTGGAGATATCGCCCTTATCTTGTAATCTTACATTGTTTGTTCCGCTGAGATCACTACAATGTCCTCATGTTGAGGATATCCTCATCGTGTAATCATAGGTGTGTCTTCAGCTGTGATCACTACAATGTCGTCATATTTGGGATCTCCTCCTTATCTTGTTATCATACGTGTGCGTTTACGCGGTAATCACTACAATGTCCTCATGTTGATTGTATCTTCACCTTCTAATCATACGTGTGTGTTCCGCTGTGATCACTACAATGTCGTCATGTTGAGGATCGTGTTGGTTGTTCCTTGTCCCTTTTTAGTCTCCTGCTGCGTATGTCTAATAATTAATTTGTTTTCGTTTGGGTTGATTCCGTGTTGTGCTGCAACCGATTCTTGTTAGAGATTCCATCTCCTTTCTCGGATAATGAATCCCAAGTTTGGTACTTCATTCCAAAATGATTAAAAAATGTCGAAATGATTTTGTGTGCTCCCCCCCCCTTTCATCATGATTACTTTGTATGCATGTAATTGGTCACTTGTGGTCCTAGATTTCATGTACCATATTAAAAAAATTGAGGTCGATTAAATTCCTTCATTGGTCTCATTGGTTTACGTGTAGTTTTTTTCTTAAATCTTGAATGTTTAAGGGTCGACTTAGATGTTTGGTGTCTCTTGTTGTTCGCGTCCACTCTGTTTTTGTTCGTATTTGGGTCTTTCCGGTTTATTTTATTATGTGTGTACTGTAACCGATTCATGTGAGAGACCCCATCCTTTTTGTTAAAATTTCGAAATTCTATGGACAGGCTTGTCGCATTGATTAAAAACATACAACAGACATTAACTACAAAGACATGCTGCAAATCATATACATTTATTACAAAACAAACCATTTTTTTAATATGTAGAATAGATAGTATCAAGGAAGACAAAATAATCTAAAAAAAGATAATAATGGAATATGGAAGTAAATAGAATATTGGTAATTTAGAGTAACCATAATCGAGTAAAGATACCAGATTAAAGAGGAGAAGAGGGATCATATCGAAAAGGGCAAATATCTTATAAAAAGCAAAGTTTGGGAAGAAAATATGAACAAAAGCAGTATCTGGACCGCATTGTAGTAGTCATGCAATGTTCTTGTAAATGTGATGATCTCCTCTTAAACAGATATCACCTTTGTAGACATGCCATTGGTCACTCGTGGCCCTACTGAGCAGCTTTTTGAAATGCGTCCATTCTGTTTTTAATTTAAAATTACTTCTTCTCCATAAATTTCTTATCTAGAAATACAAAAGAAACATTTCAAGCTGAGCAATTTGAAATAAAGAAAAAAGAGTGCAATTGAAGATTTATATTAATTTAAATGAAAAAGGAAAGCAATTTGAACTATCTGCTTACCCATCTCCTCCATTCTGTCGTCATATCGTTTTCTCTTGTTCTCTACTTTGGCTTTCGTCTCCGTCTCTTTTAACAACCTCCTACCCTTTGCCTTGTCCTGCTTTAGGTCCCTCTTCCATCCCATCTCCTTAGCGTCATCCTTTCTTAAAATCTCGGCAACCAATTCCTTCTCTTCTGCTGTGTACATTATGTCGTCTGCGGTAGCCTTCTTGATTTTTTCCAATCTTCTTGGAGGTTTTGGAGGGAGATCTGTCTGTCCTATGTCAAATGCCACTCCTCCGCCACTCTTCTTTGGATTTTTGATAAGTCCTTTAGCATGTAAATCTTCCAATATTTCCTCTGTGGAAAGATCACGAGGTTTGGCGCCATCTGCCTTGTCAAGAAGTTTGTTCGATCTCTGTTTGAGCTTCTTTGCGCTCCTCACTCGCTCCTCCGTTTTGCCTCTCGGTATAACTTTACTGATTTGCATTCCATTTCGCTCGCTTATCGCTAGACTTGGCGTCAAACTGACAACGTAGTCAAGAATGAAATGAGCATCCTCTATGACGTCAAAGTTGGTTTGAGAATCAGGAGCAAGTAACTCTTATATAACCTGATCGTCTGTTAGCCCATTCTACGTAGATATTATTACATTACTTTTTGCCATTCGCATAAATCTGTCAAATTTTGTAGAATACATGTACATGTTTAGATTTCCTGGACGCATGACGCCTTTTTAATGATTTACCAAAATTGATAGCTTCATCATTAAAATACGAAATATCTTAAGTTAATCAACATAATAGATAACAATAGACACTCAATATCAACAAATTTTTAGCCATTCAAGTGGAAAACTCCGAGTAGCCGAAAATTTGTGGATTTTGAGTGTTTATTGTGATTTATTATATGAACTTCCCTACGGAGGACTTTATTTTATTCTCTAAATCAACATATTTTAGGGTGGAATCATTAAAAAAATCTTGAGAGATATCGCGAAAGACACAACTTTGTGAGCTATCAACATAGAGAGTCGTCCGTCATAAGATGCTTACAGCATTTTCGTCTTATTCAGAACCAAGAAAGGGATTTTGATTTTGGGAATTTAACGAAACTTGGTACGAATAAAGTACTCGATCGTGGTACCCAACAAGTGTTGTTGATTTTTTAGACTGTTGCGCAGAACTTCTTTAAATCTTCATGAATGCAAGATTGCAGATTTTTACATTGTGAATATGCGGATATCTTCCATACATTATAGCGTTGTCCTCAAAATTTCCATGATGTGATGTAATAGTGCTCGTTGCCTCTGTTTGTTTCCGTTTTCTCATGTGTGTTCTTCTGTTATCACAGCAACGTCGTCATGTTGGGGATCTCCTCTTTATCTTGTAATCATACTTCTGTGTTCTGCTGTGATCATTGCAATGTCGTCACGTTGTGGATTCCCTCCTTACCTTGTAATCAAACGTGTGTATTCCGATGTGATCTCTACAATGTCGTCATGTTGGGAATCTCATCTTTATCTTGTAATCATACGTGTGTGATCCGCTGTGAACACTGTAGTGTCGTCATGTTGGAGATATCCACATTATCTTGTAATCATACGTGTGTTTTCCGCTGTTATCACTATAAAGTGTCGTCATGTTGGGGATCTCCTCCTTATCTTGTTATCATACAATTGTGTTCTGCTGTGATCACTACAATGTCGTCATGTTGGGGATCTCCTCCTTGTCTTGTAATCATACGTGTGTGTTCCGCTATAATCACTACAATGTCGTCATGTTGGGGATCACTCCTTATCTTGTAATTATACGCGTATGTTCCGCTATAATGACTAAAAGGTCGTCATGATGAGGATTTCCTCTTTATCTTGTAATCATACGTGTGTGTTCCGCTATTATCACTACAATGTCGTCATGTTTGGAATCTCCTCATTATCTTGTAATCATATGTGTGTTCCGCTATAATCACTACAATGTCGTCATGTTTGGAATCTCCTCATTATCTTGTAATCATATGCGTGTTTTCCGCTATTATCACTACAATGTCGTCATGATGGGGATCTCCTCTTTTTCTTGTAGTCATACGTGTTTGTTCCGCTATTATCACTTTAATGTCGTCATGTTGGGGATCTCCTCATTAACTTGTAATCACACGTGTGTGTTCCGCTATTATCACTACAATGTCGTGATAACAGGGATCCCTCCTCATTATCTTGTAATCATACGTGTGTGTTCCGCTATTATCACTACAATGTCATCATGTTGGGGATCTCCTCATTATCTTGTAATCATATGTGTGTGTTCCGCTATTATCACTACAATGTCGTGATAATGGGGATCCCTCCTCATTATCTTGTAATCATACGTGTGTGTTCCGCTATTATCACTACAATGTCGTGATAAAAGGGATCCCTCCTCATTATCTTGTAATCATACGTGTGTGTTCCGCTATTATCAGTACAATGTCATCATGTTGGGGATCTCCTCATTATCTTGTAATCATATGTGTGTGTTCCGCTTTTATCATTACAATGCCGTCATGATGGGGATCTCCTCTTTTTCTTGTAGTCATACGTGTGTGTTCCGCTATTATCACTACAATGTCGTCATGATGGCGATCTCCTCCTTTTCTTGTAGTCATATGTGTGTGTTCCGCTATTGTCACCACAATGTCGTGATAATAGGGGATCTCCTCCTTATCTTGTAATTAAACGCGTGTGTTCCGCTATAATAACTACATGTATATGGTCGTCTTGTTCAGGATCTCCTCTTTATCTTATAATCATACGTGTGTGTTCCGCTATTATCACAACAATGTCGTGATAATAGGGATCCCTCCTCATCATCTTCTAATCATTCGTGTGTGTTCCGCTATAATCACTACATTGTCGTCATGTTGGGGATCTCCTTTTTATCTTGTTATCATACGTGTGTGTTCCGCTATTATCACTACAATGTCGTCATGTTGGGGATTTCCTCATTATCTTATAATCATACGTGTGTGTTCCGCTATTATCACTACACCGTCGTCATATTGGGGATCTCCTCATTATCTTCTAATCATAAGTGTGTGTTCCGCTATTATCACTACAATGTCGTTATGTTGGGGATCTTCTCTTTATCTTGTAATCATACGTGTGTGTTCCGCTATTATCACTACAATGTCTTGATAAAAGGGATCCCTCCTCATTATCTTGTAATCATACGTGTGTGTTCCGCTATTATCAGTACAATGTCATCATGTTGGGGATCTCCTCATTATCTTGTAATCATATGTTTGTGTTCCGCTATTATCATTACAATGCCGTCATGATGGGGATCTCCTCTTTTTCTTGTAGTCATACGTGTGTGTTCCGCTATTATCACTACAATGTCGTCATGATGGCGATCTCCTCCTTTTCTTGTAGTCATATGTGTGTGTTCCGCTATTATCACCACAATGTCGTGATAATAGGGGATCTCCTCCTTATCTTGTAATTAAACGCGTGTGTTCCGCTATAATAACTACATGTATATGGTCGTCTTGTTCAGGATCTCCTCTTTATCTTATAATCATACGTGTGTGTTCCGCTATTATCACAACAATGTCGTGATAATAGGGATCCCTCCTCATCATCTTCTAATCATTCGTGTGTGTTCCGCTATAATCACTACATTGTCGTCATGTTGGGGATCTCCTTTTTATCTTGTTATCATACGTGTGTGTTCCGCTATTATCACTACAATGTCGTCATGTTTGGGATTTCCTCATTATCTTATAATCATACGTGTGTGTTCCGCTATTATCACTACACTGTCGTCATATTGGGGATCTCCTCATTATCTTCTAATCATACGTGTGTGTTCCGCTATTATCACTACAATGTCGTTATGTTGGGGATCATCTCTTTATCTTGTAATCATACGTGTGTGTTCCGCTATTATCACTACAATGTCTTGATAAAAGGGATCCCTCCTCATTATCTTGTAATCATATGTGTGTGTTCCGCTATAATCATTACAATGTCGTCATGTTGGGGATCTCCTCATTATCTTGTAATCATACGCGTGTGTTCCGCTATTATTACTACAATGTCGTCATGTTGGGGATCTCCTCTTTATCTTGTAATCATACGCGTGTGTTCCGCTATTATGTCATTTAAAGTACGGCGTGACCATGTATGGATCCGTTTAAGTGCCCATAAGCTCAAAGTTGAAACCGGAAGACATACAAGGCCGGTTACTCCACTAAATGACAGGTTATGTGACAAGTGTAATGCTTGAGAGATTGAAGACGAAAAAGATGTAATTTTACGTTTTTCTGCGTATAATTAACAACGAAAGAAATTCCTGGATATACTTTTTGAAAAATGTCCAAATCTTATTTATCTGGACGAAGAAAGTAAAATGAGTTTCGTTTTCAATAATGGCGACATGAATTTGATAAATAGTTTGGGCCATTTTGTACACGATATATTAAATTAAATTCAAGAAGCTCCCCAGGAGGTTCAAATGCACATATAGATCACAATGTGAGTATGAGTATATGAATGTGTTGTTACTTTTATATGCATGATGACTTTATATTGAGTTAATGCATCTTCGTCCCCAAGGCGCATCGTATCCCGCTAGGCGCTTCATTACAATACATTTGTGAACCGCAAAGTAGCGGAGGGAACCGGTGACGTTGTAGTGCAAGACGGAGTTAATGCAATAAATGAATTTGAATTTACGTGTGTGTTCCGCTGTGATAACTGCAACGCCGTCATGTTGGAGATCTCCTCCTTATCTTATAATTATACGTGTGTGTTCCGCTGTGATCACTAGAACGCCGTCATGTTGGGGATCTCCTCCTTATCTTGTGAGCATACGTGTGTGTTATGCTGTGATCAGTACAATGTTGTCATTGTGGAGATCCTCCTTATATTGTAATCATACATTGTCTGTTACGCTGTGATCAGTGCAATGTTGTCATATTGGGGATCTCCTCCCTATCTTGTGAGCATACGTGTGTGTTCTGCTGTGATCAGTACAAAGTTGTCATGTTGGAGATCTCCTCCTTATCTTATAAGCATACGTGTGTGTTCTGCTGTGATCAGTACAATGTTGTCATGTTGGAGTTCTCCTGCTTATCTTGTAATCATACGTGTGTGTTCTGCTGTTATCACTATACAATGTCGTCATGTTGGGGATATCCTCATCTTGTAATCATACATTGTCTGTTCTGCTGTGATCACTACAATGTCGTCATGATGGGGATCTCCTCCCTCATCTTGTAATTATATATTGTCTGTTCTGCTGTGATCACCACAATGTCGTCATGTTTAGGATATCCTCATCTTGTAATCATACGTGTGTGTTCTGCTGTGATCACTACAATGTCGTCATGTTGGGGATCGTATTTGTTGTTCCTTGTCCCTTCTGAGTCTCTTGCTGTGTATGTCTAATAATGTATGTGTTTAGTTTGGGTTGATTCCGTGTTGTGATACAACCAATTCTTGTTAGAGATTCCATCTCCTTTCTAGGATAAAGAATCCCCTCTTTTGGTAATTCATGCAAAAAGGATTAATCGAAACAAATTTTTGCAAACCCCCCCCCCCCCCCCCGACTCCTCCCCCTGTTTGATTTCTTTGTATGCATGCCATTGGTCACTCGTGGTCAGATTTCAGGTACCAATTTTGCAAACAATTGAGTTCGATTAAATTCCTTCATTGGCCTCGTTGGTTTACGTGTAGTTTTCAAATGTTGAATCTTTTATCTTTGGTCTCCCGGGCCTCGTCCCTGTCTTGTTGTTCCCGTCCACTCTGTCTTTGTTTCCGGGTTTATTTTATGCTGTGTTTACTGTAACCGATTCATGTGAGAGACCCCATCCTTTTTGTCAAAATTTCGAAATTCTATGGACGGGCTTGTCGCATTGCCCAAAAACATACCACAAACATTAATTACGAAGACATGCTGCAAATCATATATTTATTTAAAGAATAAACAAAATTTTGGACATGTAGACTAGATAGTATCAAAGAAGACAAAATAATCTCAAAAAGTGAATGATATATGGAAGTAAATAGAATATTGGTATACATGTATTTAGAGTCAACAAAATCGAGTAAAGATACCACTGATTAAAAAGGATAAGGGGGATGTCTAACCGGGCAAATATCTTATTAAAGCAACATTTGGGAGGAAAATATAAGCAAAAGTATCTGGACTGCATCGTACTGTAGTCATGCAATGTTCTTGTAAATGTAATTATAATCTCTTCTTAGACAGATATCACCTTTGTAGACATGCCATTGGTCACTCGTGGTCCCACTAAGCAGCTTTTTGAAATGCGTCCATTCTGTTTTTCTCTTACTTCTTCTCCGTGAATTTCTTATCTAGAAACCAAAAAAAAAAAAAAAATAATAAATAAATAAATAAAAAATTTAAAGCTTAGCAATTCGAAATAAAGTAAAAAGACAACAATTGTACAACTGAAAATTTATATTGAAATGAAAAGGAAAGTAATTGAACCATCTGCTTACCCATCTCGTCCATTCTGTCGTCATATCTTTTTCTCTTATTCTCTACTTTGGCTTTCGTTTCCGTCTCCTTTAACATCCTCCTGCTCTTTGCTTTGTCCTGCTTTAAGTCCCTCTTCCATCCCATCTCCTTGGCGTCATCCTTTCTCAAAATCTCGGCAACCAATGCCTTCTCTTCTGCTGTGTACATTATGTCGTATGCATCAGGCTTCCTGATTTTTTCCAATCTTCTTGGAGGTTTTGGAGGGAGATCTGTCTGTCCTATGTCAAATGCCACTCCCCCGCCACTCTTCTTTGGATTCTTGATTAGTCCTTTAGCATGTAAATCTTCCAATATTTCCTCTGTGGAAAGATCACTAGGTTTGGCGCCATCTGCCTGGTCAAGAAGTTTGTTCGACTTCTGCTTGGGGTTCTTTGCGCTCCTCACTCGCTCCTCTTGCTTACCTCTCGGTATAACTTTGCTGTATTTGCAACCCATTTCGCTCGCTTATCGCTAGACTTGGCGTCAAACTGACAACGTCGTCAAGAAAGTAATGAGCATCCTCTATGACGTCAAAGTTAGTTTCAGAATCAGGAGCAAGTAACTCTTATATAACCTAATCGTCTGTTATAGTGATTTACAATAATTTATACTGGCTCTTCATCATTAGAATACAAAATATCCCAAATAAAACTAAATATACATATTTTAGGGTGGAATCATAAAAAAAAAACCCCAACACATTGACAGAGATCGCAAAAGACACAACTTTGTGAGCTATCAACATAGATAGTCGTCCGTCATAAGATGGTTACAACATGTTCGTCTTATTCAGAACCAAGAAAGTGATTTTGATTTCTGGGAATTTGACGAAACTTGGTACAAAAAAAAAAAAAAAAAAAAAAAAAAAAAAAAACTCGATCGTGATACCCCACACGTATCGTTGATTTTTTTAACTGTTGTACAGAACTTCTTTAAAAATTTTCAGAGTGTTTTTTAAATGTTTGTGTTCAGATTTATTTTTGTTTTTATTATTTTGTATGCTCATTGATTCTGATTTTGGATTTGGATTTTTGATTTTGTGTTCACTTCCACGCACCATTGCAATTAACGTATTGTTGTTAAGGTTGGTCCCTACTCCTAGGATCTCCTCCTTATCTTGTAATCATACGTGTGTGTTCCGCTGTGATCACTACAATGTCGTCATAATGGAGAGATCAACTCCTTATCTTGTAATCATACGAGTGTGTTCCGCTGAGATCACTATAATGTCGTCATAATGAAGAGATCAACTCATTATCTTGTAATCATACGTGTGTGTTCCGCTGTGATCACTACAATATCGTCATATTGGAGATGTCCTTATCTTGTAATCATACTTGTGTGTTCAGCTGTGATCACTGTAGTGTTGTCACAATGGGGATCTCCTCGTTATCTTGTAATCATACGTGTGTGTTCCAATGTGATCACTACAATGTCGTCATGTGTGGGATCTCCTCCTTATCTTCTAATCATACGTGTGTGTTCCGCTGTGATCACTACAATGTCATCATGCTGGGAATATCCTCCTTATCTTGCGAGATTTTACACATGTATGCTACGCTGTTATCATAGTAGTGTCGTCATGTTGGAGATCTCCTCCTTATCTTGTGATTTTACGTGCGTTTTCCGCTGTGATCACTACAATGTCGTCATGCTGGGAATATCCTCCTTATCTTGCAAGATTTCATACGTGTATGCTCCGCTGTGATCACTGTAGTGTTGCTATGTTGATGATCTCCTTATCTTCTAATCATACGTGTATGTTCCGCTGTGATCACTGCAGTGTCATCATGTTGGGGATCTCCTCTTTATCTTGTTATCATACGTGTATATTCCGCTATGATCACTGAAGTGTCATCATGTTGGGGATCTCCTCAATGTACATCTGTTTTCTATCATTGCAAGGAGTATGGAAGTGTGTGGACTCGATATTCGGAACAACCCGATATACATTTATATTTCGGTATCAATTCATTCTATTTAACTAAAAGATGTACACATGATTAATTCGAAAGTAATGTAATACGACCATAAGGTCACAAAGTGTACTGGAAGAAATTAAACATTATATAAAAATCTCAAAATAACAAAGACATATCATCAACAAAACCTACAGTTTCATTTCATTTCATTTCATAATTATGTAAGTGCCATGATTTTTGAACATAGATGAAATAAATGAAATGTTGCATGGAAAATTTACAGAAATTTACCATTTTCAAACGAGTCTACATAATACATGTATTTGAATATCTTAGAAAATAGTATTAGCTTGATCATACAAAAATACATCCATATTTTGATACCATTTTCAAGACTATCGATATAGAAATTACAAAAAGCACATAAAGCCTTCGAAAAAAAAATGATACCATTTTCAAGACTATCAATACAGAAATTACAAAAAGCACATATCGCCTTCGAAAAATTTCTTCCCGCCTCTGTATTTATCAACAGTATATTTCATATAATCTCACGAATGCCAAATCAGAACTGTCCTCCCATGAAAAAGGGAGATCTGCGTTGTTTTTTAACAACTGAAAGCACTAATATTCCACCAGAATTCTATGCATCTTCTAAAAGGCCGGTGTAAAATTCTCCAAGTGTTTGTTACAGCATCATTGTTTCAGCATAGTTTATCTATTAATCACCATTTATATATCGATGTAGCTACAGTACAATGTTTGTAACATCACAATTGAGTTTGGGTTTCATTCTTTTTGCAACAGCACCATTGTATTTGTTGCAGTACCATTGTATTTGTTTCAGCACCACTGTGCTTGTTTCAGCACCATTGTGTTTGTTTTAGTACAGTATCATTGTATTCGTTTCGACACCAATGTTTTTGTTTTGGCAATATTGTGTCTGTACCATTGTGACATTGTCTTTTAGCACCGTAGTGTCTGTTACATCGCCACTGAGATTTTTAGCACCATTGTTTGCACCAGCACCATTGTGTTTGTTGTAGCACCATGCTCTCCGGACATCTGTTATGACTTTCTCCAGCAATACAGTCATTGCATCTTCAAGTCTGAAAACCGATTTTGCGTTAATTTGATTGTATATTAAACCGTTCAGTATTCAAAGGATGATTTTTTTCGGCATGATAACTTTAAGCCTGGTCCTGTTGAGGCTTTGTCTTTTTCGTGCTCCAGAGCTATGGTATGGGATCCATTGTTCTTTCCACAAGGTTATTGATACTGTCCACCAAATACTCAATGCAATATCTGAAAGTTAAGTTATATAGAAATACAGAACACACAAAAATAAGAACGTCCTATGTAAAAAGAGACTCATTGAATTTAATTAAATCCCTGAAAATCGCCTGATAAGACTATTTCCCTGCAAAGGGGTGCGTTAGTTGAGAAGACTATTTCCCTAGGGAGTTAGTTTCAAAATGGGGCGGAGCTTCTTTGGGGAGGTGTCAATATCAGCCAATCAATGCCGTTGAAGGTTGATCGGATGACGCTATTAATACGCGAGCAGAGTAATCCGCCTCCTATCCGCTTAGCACATAAATTAATCCGCAATAAAATAAGACAATCAAAAATTGAACATGCATGAGTATGATAAATGATGTTTCTGTTTATCTTATCACCAAAAATTAATATTTTCCGTTACTCAGTCATTCAGTCGAGAAGGCAAGGCAAAATCATAAGAATTTCCATTGGAACCATGTGAAACTGAGAGATGTGTTTGTTTCAGTATAATGTTTGTTTCGGTGTACCTAAGAGATATGTTTGTTTCAGTATAATGTTTGTTTCGGTATAATAAAAGAGTTAAATTATACCATTGAGGGAGTTAGCACGATTCTGGTTCCCCGAGACCAGACCTATTTCCCGAGGTATACTTTAACTGTATAATATTCACCTCAGACATGGAAACAAATGAAACAGGACTAAGATCAGTCGGATAACGGCAGGAATCAGGTACCAGGATGCGCACAGGAGGGACATGGTAGAGTTAATCCTCCTGAATATTCTGTAGACGAGCTGGAGAGAGAGACAGAGACAGAGAGAGACAGAGACAGAGAGAGACAGAGAGAGAGAGAGAGATTTATCCCACAAAACAATGTTTTAATAGATCTACTAGATTTTGCCATAAAATGTCACAAAGTTTATTGGAAGAAAGGAGCTGATAAGATAAGGCGTAAAATCTGCCCTGAAAAAAGTGGAATTTTCAAAATAGGAAATTCAAGAAAATTCTTTCATAAAATTGATGCCAGTTATTGGGTTCGTCATAATCAGCAGTTGGACTAGATTTATCGTGCATCGTTTTCCTTAATTTTGGGGCAAAATATGTCTTTTTTTCCCCATAGAAATCAATGGAAAAGGGAAAAGGTTTTTAAAACATTGTTCTCCCCTAGCTACAGAACGCCACTTTCACAGAAGGTGTATATCACTAATACACATCTTTTGACAAAGTAGGGTTCTGTAGCTAGGGGGCGGACGATGCCCCAAAGACGAAAAACTGAAAAAGGGAGGGTGGGGGCTTTTTACGAATATGTGTTTTAGGCCATAATATAAGCAAAGTTTCATTTTTTCCCTTTTAAAGTCATTCATTTATTTATTCTAAACATGTTCAAATGAAACGCACAAGATTTTGGAATGAAATAATTCAAATAAACAAGAGCGTGCTGTTTATTTCTGAACAGTGTGTATTTTACGGTAAAATGTCTGCTTTTTAGCCAATTAATACAAAATACAACCATGATTCAGATTCAAGATTCTAAAATTTATGGCTTAAAGTTGAGACCAGTCTTTTAAATTTGATTTCTAGTATCTTGTTTAGACTATAAGTATGTTTTAAAGTTTATAGATATTCATTTTAGCCTGCTAGTTCTTAATTTTCAAGTTTTTTGCTCAATATTATCTTCTATTCAATCCTGGCTACCCCTACTCTTTCGGACTGTAACTTAAGTATCTAGAAATAAGCTTAACAAAATAAAAGTTGTATGAGGAATCTCCAAATACATTACATTTTAGTAATGATTCAAGTTTTTCGTGTGTATAGATCATTATGTGGAAGAAATACTTGATGAGATTCAGGGCTAAATACAGCCCTTATCTTATCAGTTCCTTAGTTCATGGTATTAATCGAACATCGAACAAAAAAAAAACTACCAAATATGATAACCTTCTGAAAATTCATATAGTGGTTCTGAATCATTGTAAAGAAAAGTGTATTGTAACTTCATAATTTGTTAATTATGTCGCACTGTAAATGATGTTGATTGGTAGTATAAAGAATAAGTATGTGACTTAAACAAATAAAAATACGATACCTGTAAGGTAGGTACGGACTGACAAGCCAATGGTTCATAAGCACTAACAACATGTACGATTCCCAGGAAAGACCATGTAGCTGCCTTCCTCTCTATATCGCTGTATATAATTGAATATTAAATAATTAAATAGCACAAATGAGTAAATAATGAGATATTGAAGCCAGATTTTCAAATACGTCTTCATTTTACTCTCATTTGAAGAAATTATAACAAAGAGAAAATGTAGAAATCGATGTGTTGTCGTCTGTTGACAACGGAAAGTTCGCCCGACGTCGTCTGTCGGCGACTGGAGCCTGGAATGTTGGCGCGTCGCTGGCCGTATTCCCGAAGCGCTCCAAATAAGGAAAGAATAAAGGCGTAAAGGATAAGTCAGTGATATGAATCCGAGTTTCGATGATTTATTACACACTTCAACGATGGATATTGAAAAGTCCAAGATGCGATATAAAATAAACAATAATCAAACTTTAACAAAGACGAGACGGATGTTGTCAGTTCAACGTCTGACCTCCGAACTAAATATTTCTATTCAAAAATCAAGTTATAAGATTAATTTGCATGAAATGGCATGTTGAGTCAATATAATTGAGAGTGTAAAAGAAACAAATTAATTCGGTAACCAAAACAAACAAATCAGTTGGTAACGTAAGTGGATATGACACTCTAGAGCTGTCCCTTTTGATGTAAAGAATATATACAAATTCTAAAGAAGGATTAATTACGCAATGTGGAGGTTTGAGCGATTTAACTAAAATGACCGTAGGGCAGTTTTACAAATAAACGAAAATTGAATTAATCCTAAAGAATAAATGATCTAAAGAAATAAAGATTAACAAGAAAGTTCTCTGTAAACAAACACATTAAAATCGAATAACATAAATTTGATAAAATGAATGTCTGAATATAAAGATGAATGTCCGAATATAGAAAAATACAAATTATGATTAAAGTCCAAAATTCCTCTGTGATAATATCCCCCTTCCGTCGGGAAAACTCGTCCCGAGTTTTAGAGAAAAGTTCCACGGCGTGATCGGCGGCGTCCTCTTTTAGGTTGAGCGTTTACGTAAGGCAACGGAACATGTTGTGACGGGGCGTTCGGCTGTTGGAACGGAATTGTCCTCTGTTGCTGTACATGTTGCATCGGGTGATATGGCATATTGCATTGCATTAGCTCATCAATTTCATTGTTAAGGTCACAAATAAGTTGTTGGTCCTTCTCATGTAACAATTTGAACTTTTCACTCTGTGCCATCTCCGTTGCTAGCATTTGCTTAAGTTCTTGATTCCTTTTCTCGAATTCGAGAAATTCCTTGTTTGAGTTTTTAATAAATGCCTCACAGCATTGTTTGTGCATGTCACGTTCCTTTTCAAGTGCTTGAATTTTGTCCTTGAGAGCTGACACTGCATCCTTCTGAACACTGGACACATTCATTTTATTTTGTAGGTCACGCACCGTTTCCTTTAATTTAGAATTTTCCGCAATTAATTTTGAATTTTTCTTATTCAAATTTTTCACTTCCGTTGATAAATTTTGTTCTTTCACTTTGTTCGATTCTTCTCGTAGGCATAACTGATTCTGTAGATCGCGCACTGTTTGTTCCAAAATACACTTCTTTGTATTTATGTCTTTGACGTTCTTAGCTAGCGTTTGCTCTTCTCTAACGTAAGTTTCCTTCACTTTCATCAATTTACATTTGACGGATTTGAGTTCTGTTCGTAACGTACTGCACAAGTCCATGCACTGAGCAAGGGCAGCATTGCTAATATTGGCGAAAGGAAACTCCTTCCGCAAAATTACATTTTGATAAAAAGTTTGAATTCTCTGTTTGTCACGTTGAGTTTTCTTGAATGATTTAGCTTTTTGCGTACATGTCTTTGCAAAATGTCCAATTTTATGACAAACGAAGCATACCTTATTGTTAGCTGGACAGACGTTGTTAAAATGTCCGTATCCGCATCTATCGCATGGACGTTGCACGTAGTATGAATGTAATCTGTTTCCATCCATCTTTGTAAGTCGTCATGAGGAATGGTAATACTCGCTTGACGTTGAGGCACTAGGATCTGACTACTGCAAAATATATGCAGCAGCCCCGGGCACTGTACCTTTAGGATTCTCACACCAATTATAACGAAGAAAAAAATGTAGCAAACGTGTGTTGTCTGCTTGACAACAGAAAGTTCGCCCGACGTCGTCAGTCGGCGAATGGAGCCTGGAATGTTGGCGCGTCGCTGGCCGTATTCCCGAAGCGCTCCAAATAAGGAAAGAATAAAGGCGTAAAGGATAAGTCAGTGATATGAATCCGAGTTTCGATGATTTATTACACACTTCAACGATGGATATTGAAAAGTCCAAGATGCGATATAAAATAAACAATAATCAAACTTTAACAAAGACGAGACGGATGTTGTCAGTTCAACGTCTGACCTCCGAACTAAATATTTCTATTCAAAAATCAAGTTATAAGATTAATTTGCATGAAATGGCATGTTGAGTCAATATAATTGAGAGTGTAAAAGAAACAAATTAATTCGGTAACCAAAACAAACAAATCAGTTGGTAACGTAAGTGGATATGACACTCTAGAGCTGTCCCTTTTGATGTAAAGAATATATACAAATTCTAAAGAAGGATTAATTACGCAATGTGGAGGTTTGAGCGATTTAACTAAAATGACCGTAGGGCAGTTTTACAAATAAACGAAAATTGAATTAATCCTAAAGAATAAATGATCTAAAGAAATAAAGATTAACAAGAAAGTTCTCTGTAAACAAACACATTAAAATCGAATAACATAAATTTGATAAAATGAATGTCTGAATATAAAGATGAATGTCCGAATATAGAAAAATACAAATTATGATTAAAGTCCAAAATTCCTCTGTGATAAAATGCTCATACAGGCCTTCGATGCAAACATACTCACCAGACCCTCATTTGTTCAAGATAAGTTGTTTCAAAGAAACTGAGCAGGAGCATGACAATTATTTTAGTCGCAGCAAGTATTTCTGACGCAAACAGCATTGCTATCGTTTGTGAAACACGTATGTTCACGTCGATGTACACATAAAAACGCTGGTAGCGTAGACAACTTATTGTATCATTATGACGTCATAGTGGGTATGCGGTACTACTAGTATGGATTTTCAAAAAAAAAATAAAGATTTCATTCGGATCAGTCTTATGGCGAGGTGCTCCGATGGGAAAAAACAATTTAACCAACTCCAGACAGTTCATGAACGTTACGCTACTCTCTACTACAATATAAAGATATTTGTTACGGCAAGAAGCGAAGAACATTACTTAATTAAAGTGCCTCAACATTGCAAAATCATATTTTTTCTACTTCTTGGTATTAATGAAACGCATCTTTTCCCGAAAACGCGATATTTCTGCGGTGAAAATTTAATGAGTTACTTGCACCATCTTATCTTGATTAACTTTTGACCACCTGTGATCGCCGGTCTCCGGCGCTCTCTGTGGTCAGACGTACAAAGTGAAACGAATAGCCTGATCGTTGATGCTAATTCTGTATAAATTATACAGAGAAAGAGAAAGAAGGAGAAACTTTCGAACAGATTTTTAGATTGATAAATGACTTAGAATAGAGAAAAATGGCTAGGGATTACAAAAATATACATTTTGAACACAGAGCACGATAAGAAATAATTTATATAGGCATTTACAAGGACTGGTTAACAAAGACTCATCAAGCATACATTTTGTACATTCAGGACAGGCTCCTATTATGTATTTCCAGTTAATTGTAGTAATCACAGGGAATAATTTCGATTTAGTCAATATTTCTATGAAAAAAATTAATTTCTTTAAAGTGTGAAATGTGTGTTTGAAATCCGAGAGTAGCAAACAAGGGATAAAGACAGAATTCTTCGACCAAAAGAATGTTATATTCGGAAATATTATTTTGACCCTGGAGGAGATCGAGACTTCCATCTATTTTCTTCATTTTTCTGGGGTTTTTATAACTGTCTTTCTTTTTCTTCTGTTTTCAATTTATCCTATTTGATACATCAGTTCCTAACGAAGAAAATAAGATGGTTGGAATGGAAGGAAAGGGGGCGGGTTACAAACGTTCGAGCTGCGAACTTTCTTATTATCAGGCCGATATAACATGCCAAACTTATGTAGTTTTTAAGATACAGAAATAGAAAAGTACGAAATGTTTGAAATGTTGAAAATACTAGGTTAGCTATTTTAAACACCCCCCCCCCCCAATACTTCGTACATGGTGCTTACAGTCGGACTGATCGTATTCCCACTTTTCCTATGCCCATATCTCGGGCCAAAGCAATTTTGACCTCTCATTGCTCTTATTCTTACATGCATAATGCAAAAAAGAAACAAACAAAGAAAAAACAGTCAAGAACAAAAACAAAAAGAAAAAAAACTACCTAATCATGCGCCGTAAACATAAATATATCTCTTATTCGAATATCGGTGGGGTTGAAATTAAAATGTCATGTGAACATATGAAATGCTGTATTTCTAATCAAGTCTGATATAAATAAAATGTAGGGGAATAGGCTCTGAAAATAAACTCGTGAATATATCTGTCTTTTTACCCCCAAATGTCTATTATCTAATTGTATTTTTTAACATCCCCTTTTAATTTTCTTGAATTGTAATAGTGTACAAAACACTACATAGTAAATGGGAAAATAATTATCATTATTTCAATTCTTTTTTCGTAGAATATTCTGTTAAATTCACTGTTCATCTATGCTTCATACTACTATCTGAAATGCTTTCTGTTTCACTCATGACGATTTCACCACACATGTGGTCAGCAGCAAGATTTAGCGATAAGACGCTCGGCTATCTTCCGCTGCAGGTGTAAATGGACACTAAAATCACAAAATACGGGGTTAAAACGCAGGAATTTTTGCAAATTAATTATGCAATCGCAAATTGACTCATATTTGTTACTTGATGGACTTAAAACATCCTGTAATGTAGAGGCACTTTAAGAACTTCGCCTCTTCGCATCGTAACTTCGCTCCTTCGTAACTTCTCATCGTATTCGTAACTTCGCTTCTTCGAAACTCCGCATCGTAACTTCGCTTCTTTGCGTCACAATTTGTTTACCCGAAGAAGTGATGTCCCCAACGGAACACCGTATATGGCGGATGAATACGTCTGACGCGTAGCAAGATTGTGGTCCGTGTTCTCTTTAAATTACGCTTGAAGTTGAACACATAAAATACGAAATTGTCATTAACGTATATATGGTTCCAATATTAATTCATGTGGGAATCATATGATATGTTTCATATGATTTAAAGAAAATGGACTCCTTTAACAACAGAATGCAAGATTTCCTATACGAATTTCGAATTGTAAGCATTAGAGTTTCGTAAGTTCGTCGAACTAGTCAATAACATTGCAGTATGAAGAACAAGTTATCATATTTATATTTGACGCCGAAATAGATAACTGATTTTTCAAAATTCGCCAGATAACATAATTTAAAAAAAAATCGTGTAGGGTTTTGCACTTTGATACAATAATCACATTAATCTGTCTCCGTATGAAACCACATGATTATCATGTGGATTCATATGGAGACAGATTACAGATTATCTTGTATACTGGTATTGTCAAAAAATTATCATCTGTCAGAATAATTTAGGAATTTATGTGTTGAATTTGGTACTTTCGTGCTTTCGTAGGGTTTTCTTTACCCACTCTCTATAAAAAAACAAACATGCAAAAAAAAAAAAATAATAATAATAATAAAATACCCCCCCCAACCCCCCACCCCAAAAAAAAGAAAAACTATATACAGTGATGTAGATAAGGACTACGAAGAGGGGAACGCAACTACGTAATCAGGTAAATAATCGGAAAGATGGGGTTGCCTAAGGAATTCCTCTAAGCTTTCTTCGGATTATAACCCACCCTCCCTTTTTCTAGTTTTAGTACGAAAATCTTCTTAGAGTTATTTCCCGTTTGTCAAGCTCGGTATTATGAGCTGAACAAAATCAAGGGCAAATAATGTCAAAACTTCCAGGTAAAATTCTATCTTTGGAGCGGGTAAGTTAATAGTTTAATTCATTTCTTGTCCTGTCACTAATCTTGATTAGATTGGTATGTACATACAGAAAATTGAGTAAATAATAAGAAAGAGTTGAACGATGTGTATAGAAATCCGAACCAAAACGTCTAAGAATGTATCTTTAACACGGATTTCTCTTTTTCATTCTAGTTTATGCTGAGATCGGAAGTTCTAAAGCTTTACAGAAAAATACTTCGTACAATCAGGCAGATTCCTAATCCAGAGTACAGAAAAGAGATGCAGAAATTCGCTCGCCACGACTTTGATGCAAATAAACATCTTGACGATACGGTAAAACTTGATACATTTACAAAACCTTTATTTAGTTTAACATTGTTTTCTTTTCAGTCAAAAAATAGCAAGTATTCAATTCTTATTACATTGATGATTCTGGATTTAAAAAAAAATATTTAAATGGGGAGGGTTGCTTTTACATCAAAGGAGAAATGTACTGTACAAGGAAAGGGGGAGGGGGAGGGGGCGGTGTGAAATAAATTCTGTCTCATTCATGGGGGATACAATGTCTTCTGTACCACTTGTAATTACAAAGAATTGTGTCAACATGCAAGAAAATGCTTAGACATGCATTTTCATTTTGAAATTGCATGTGGACATGAATTATTCGCTATTTAAAATGAGACAGCGAACGAAGTGACACGAACTTATTTGAAGGCAATCTCAGATTCTGGGGATTATTGAAAAAAACAAAAAACAAAAAACAAAAAAAACAAAAAAAAAAAAAAAACAAAAAAAAAAAAAACAAAAACAAAAAAAAAACAAAAAAACAAAAACAAAAACAAAAACAAAAACAAAAAACAAAAAACAAAAAACAAAAAAAAACAAAAAACAAAAAAACAAAAAAAACAAAAAAACATATATACAAAAATCTTTCTTAAAAGTACCAGTTTTATTATTATGAAAAATCAATTTAAGCCATAAATATTAAGAAATTTGTTTTTACAGGAGGCGATAAGAATGATGATAACGAGAGGGAAACAGTCTTTGAAGGAATTAGAAGGCTCTCTCAGATTGTCCAAATGATCCTGTTCAAACAATGGACGAAACGCTTTTCAGAGCAGATTCAGACATGTTGCATTCACGAATAACCAAAGACAACGAGGAATCCTCAATCATGAAGCAAGGCGAGGAACCAGAAGTGGAGAAGTGGCGAAATAGAACGAAGGATGATAATAATGAGGACGTATGAATTCCTCAAAATATAACGTCGGGGAGAAATAAATGAAATTATGAGATGACTTTCTTTTTTCATTTTATCACTGATATAACGTGCACAATAAACTTATGAAACAGTCCTTTAGTTGTCATTGTATTTGTTTTATTATCGACATTCAAAACATTGTACTTGGTAAATCTAGCAGTCAATGTACATGTATGTTCGAGTATTCCTCTCCTGTATGTCTTTGACCCAAGGTCCTTTTTGTTGCGCCAGCGGCCTTACAGGAAAGACTTTCAATTTTAAAATTTATTATTATACCTCTTCGCCTCGGGAAATAGGTCTGGTCTCGGGGAACCAGAATCGTGCTAACTCCCTCAATGGTATACTTTAACTGTATACTATAGTATTGCCACTTTTATTTAGATCTTTAGACACCGAATGCATGAGAACGATATGCCGGAGTATTCTGGTCATATATCAATTTTAGACAATATTCTGATTCGTACGTTTTAGCTAATCTGAGCCAAGAGCCCAAGTAAGATATTGCCATAGGGCTTTGTCCGACGTCGGTCCGTCCATAAACTCTTCACATTTTCGACTTTTTCTTCTGCAAAAGCCAAACGCTACACAGAATATCGCGAAACCTTACAGGAAGCAAATACTCAAGGTCCTACACCAAGTTTGCGTTTCAGGAGCCTATCTTTCAGCAACCTTGGCCGTCCAGGGATCTGATTGGCCGATCCATTTTAGAATTCTCCTCTACAGCCGCTTCAACTAAACTTTACATGAGACAAGCATCAAGGCCCTCTACCAGAAGCTTATCTTTTGTGATCCGATTTATGAAAACATGGCCGCCGAGGGATCTGATTGTCTGTCGCATTTTCGACTTCTCAACAACCGCTGCACAGAATTTCACTAAACAGTATTTTCGAGTCGATCCATCAATAAAAATAGCTGCCGGAGGGCTTTTATTGGATGACGTTTTGTCGGATTCTCCATCGAAATCGCTTCTCAGAATTTTACTATATTGCCTTGCAGGCAGCAAGAAGTGAAGAAAGTCCCCTATCAAGTTTTTTTTGAGCGGATCTGGGCAACGAGGGCTCTTATTAGCCTACACATATTGGACGTTTCATCTGCAACTTCTTCACAGAATCCAACGGAATCTGTCGGGACGAATCTACAAAGTTTTTGCTTTCGAGCTGATCTGTAAAAAACCATGGCCACCGAAGGCTCGGATTGACTGACCACTGCACATAATAATAAAAAAAAAAACCCTTAAAGGAAGCAAATTTTATTTACTCATGTTTTTGGTTTTTCTTTGGCTTAGAAGACTTGAATTAGTCTTATTTTAGCTGAGTTGCAAAACTCGGCTCTTAACTTGATGTGAGACGGTCGGGCGGGAGGGCGGCCGGGCGTCTACAATTGGTTTCCAGACTATGTCAAATTTGATAAGTGCTAGATCAATGCATCTTCATACGCTTATTCCCCATGAGTCAAAAATGACCTCTATAGATTTTGGGGTCAAAAGTCATAGGATTCTGATGATTGAAAATGGTTTCCGGATCATATTAGAGCGTGTATTGCACCAATTATTTTTAAACTTGCCAGAAATGTTTCCCACGAGTCGAGGATGACTCCAATTGACGTTGGGTTCAAAAGGTCAAGGTCATAGTACACTGATGATTGAAAATGTTTTCCGGATTATATTAGTGCGCGCATTGCTCCAATTATCTTGAAAAATACCAGAAATGTTTCGCATGAGTCAAGAAGGACCGCAATTGATTTTGGGATTAAAAGGTCAAAGATCAAGGTCATAGGACTCTGGTGTTTGAAAATGGTTCCTTGATCATATTAGACCGTGTATTGCACCTAGTATTATCATGAAACTTGCCAGAAATGCTTTCCATGAGTCAAGGTGGAGCCCTATTGATTATTTGTCGCATGGTTATTTGTCGAAAGGTCAAGGTGATAAGACTCTGATGATTGAAAATGGATTCAAGTATATATTGCACCTATTGTCATTATTATTAGTTTAATTTGGACGAATTAAAGATCATACACAATTCATGGAGTGCAAGTCTTACACTTCAGTTTTGCAACTCGGCTCTTTGCATCTTTGATGCATTTTGAACTGATCATAAAATTCTGATCATATTCACCGATAGATTTCCAGTGCTCTCAAGTTAAAGACGAATCCCTGTTCTTTTAGGTCGTTTGTTGCCTTGCTTTGTCAAGCAAAATGTTTCAATAAGTTTCCATTTATCGTTTGCTGAGGTTCTTGAACGACTTCTTGGATGTCGATCATGTGCCGTCTAATGGTTCCATATTTTATAGTCCCTTGTCGCAGTTATTTTTAAAGTACAGGTCCACGTTAGGATCAGGCAGTTGAAACTTGAAACGTTAAAATTTTTGCAGAACTTTTTTCTCTTGAAATGTGTTCAGATCAGCCTCCATATGAATGTTCTGAAGGAATTTTCCTCATACTTGGATGGTGATTGAAGAAAGTTAAAGAGGTAGCAAATTTGGTTGAATTATATAGAGAAAATTTTCCCGCCATTTTTCCCCCTTCATAATTCTTTATAAATTACTAGTATGAGGTGAATAACTCGCTTCACCATCGCTACCCTGAGAAATGAATATCATATGTTTGATTTGTACCACATATTAAAGAACAGAACAGAAATAAAAAGTTTTGCAAAGATTTTTGATGCGTCACCCCTGTCTGATTCTTACGTGGACCTATACTTTTAAACATCTTTTTTGGAGATTGGTATTGCGTTATTCAGTATTTTCGTGTATTGCTGAGATTATTCTAGGTCTTGTAGGATATTGATAATATAATGCGTTGTAACAGTTCAGTATTAGATTTTGTGTCTGAATGAGATTGTTCAAAGACTATTTGGGTAATTAGTAAAATTCCATGTCTTGTTTAATAATGTCTCTCGTAGGTTGTTCAGCAACTTATTGTAGATCAACTAATGCTTCATTGTTTTATTTACACAACATGTGCCCGTCTCGGGAGACATGTCTATGCAGGCAAGTGTGAGGGTTGCGCGCTCGTAAAACTAATCCGGATAACTACACCATCTGCCATAGCGGATAGCTGTCCATAGTGGCACTGGGGGTACACCTTTTCTATGTTGCCTTTAAAGCGAGGTCTTTGCTTTGTTAGATGTTTTTGTGGGGAAGTTTTCGTTATCTTGTTATGTTTGTTGGTGTGGCTGTTTGTTGTCTATTGTGTATGAGTTCATATTCACAAGTTTTTTTTTTCTTAATTTTTCTCTGTTTCCAATTTCGAATTCTATTGTAATATTTGGCGAGCTAATCAAAAGTCAAAATATTTTTTATCCATGTAGACGCCAATTTGAATCTCATTGACAGAATACACGCATTCTCTTTAGTTTGAGTCCGTGTTGTCATGCCCTTTTTAGACGCTCTATGTCCCTGTGTTCATTCGGGGCAATTATCCGAAATGATTTTGAATCTCTGTTCGATTGTTCGTTTTATATTTCTGTGGCGCCATCTACAATAAATTCTGTTTCCACGAGCAGCCAATACATGCGATGTAAGGCATTGATCATATTTCTCTTTTATTCTGTCATAATAAATGATTCTTTATTTAAAGTGTTTTCCTATTGAAAAATGCTTCATATCTGTTTGTCCGAAACTTAAACATCGGTCATAAACACAGGCTGCCGATGTAAAAAAAGCAACGAATGGTTGTTTTTATTTTTCAAAATAGATCAACGTCGTTATAACTTATAAGACATTTCATTGAGTCTTTATCTTTAAAGCTTACAGACCCCAGTTTTGAAATACGAAAGTCATACTACATGTGTACTTGCGATTCAAAACGTATGTCCAAAAGGTTAAAGTATTTAAAAAGTAGGTCAAACTGCAAGGTCAAGGGAACGAGGTCAAAAATTTGGTACCAATGAAATAGCACCGTCGAATGAAATGCACAATCGCCTACCATTCAAAAGATATGCCAAAGAATAGTGAAAAATGAAAAGTAGATCAAACTCCATGATTAAAGGTAAAACTCCAAGGTCAAGGGAACCAGGTCAAACATTTTGTCACTAATGGAAAGGTCTCGTCATAAGAAATGCACATGTGAAATCCCTATCGCCTATCATTCAAAAGATATGTCCGTGAATATTTTTTTGAAAAGTAGGTCAAACTCCATGGTCAAGGTCACGAGGTCAAACCATTTTGGTACCAATGGAAAGGTCTTGTTATAAGGAACACTCGCGACATGTGAAATATGAATGTCCTATCACTTACCATTTAAAAGTTATGTCCAAGGTTAGAGCTCTTGAAAAGTTGGTCAAAGTCCAAGATCAAGGTCAAAACTTAAGGTACCAAGGGAAAGTTCGTGTGACAAGAAATGCACATGTGAAATATGAAAGTCCATCACTTGCCATTTAAAAGATATACCCTGGATAAAAGTTTGTTTTAAACCGAGTTCAAAAGGTCGAACTTTTGGTACAAAGGAACTGGTAAACCCTAAATAGCAATACTTCAGCACAGAGAGAAAGGGAAGTTTTGTGCCTCGAATAAAGTCGAAATCTCAAAGCACTCATTCACAACAAGGGTCACTAACACCAAAATGTCACGAGGAGACCAAGTAAACATCACATTGGGTTGTCGTGTTGTACATTGTAGGTTTATAATTTCAGTTTTACATTATGTTTGCTTATAATATTTATTGTACAAGATAAGACAAATCATAAGAAGTAACATTTGAAATTTTATTTTGGTATGTTCGGAAAACACATTGAATGAAACTGAATAGCAAGTCACAAAAGTTACATTCAACCGTTCAATCACACTTTGATATTGCACGTGACCCCGTTGCCATAGTAACAGTAGCAACTTATGGCATCTGGACTACGAAACATTGAAACATTCCAATCTGTACATATAAATATGTAGTTTTGATGAAAACAATCCCGATCGTCTGTTTATTGACTGCTCGGGAACTGAAACTATTTCAATATTCAAGAATACCCAGAAACTCATTGTTCAGGCGAAAGGTATCGAAAGGAGATGTCGGCAAGGATATGACGTCATTGAATTTTGAGTACGCATGTTTGAAATAGTCTCAGTTTAAAATTTTGTTTTTTTATTAAAAATACCACTCAGGGGTTCATTAGTACGGAACATTTTCATTATCTGTGTTACTAATTGCGACCACCTGCCATTGCTGCATTGGATCGAGTTTCTTCCGTTGCTATGACTGTGTTACAGTATCATGCGCTGCATTATGAAATAACGCAAGGTAGTTCTTGTCTGTTGGTAATTCTAGACGCCCGCCGCCTTATTTGTTCCATCGCCCACTCGTGCAATACAAGATCTTCATCTCCAGAATTGTTTGTGTGCCTGCATCCAATGCTATCACTGTATATCACACGTGGATGTTTTGGCACCATGGCAAGATATGAGGCTTTCTCTGAATATCATATAATCACTTGTGACTGCACGATCCACTCGCGATCAAACACAAAACAAATAAGTAGGTACATAAAGGAGTGCATATGCAAAGGGAATGCTTAATTACAAGGTTATAGCAACAGTGTATGTCAGTCAACTCAAGGTCTATGGTTATATATTTTTTTTGAAATTGAGTATGTACACAAAATCACGGCGTCAATCCAGTTATACATTTTTTTCTCAAAGACTGACAAAAAAAAAAAAAAAATGAATACGTAAAGAAAAATTGAAGGAGTTTTTATCACTCTTAATTCAGCAAATTCTTATGTTTAATAACAAAAATTTGCGAAGTCCAGTCGCTAAAATCTGGTTCTGCTAGACTATTTACAAACGCACACAAATCTACTGTACTCGGTGACAAACTCGCGTTCGAATCGACTCTCAAAAGTTGTTGAACTAGTGTGAACAAACTAACGAAGCAGATCGCAATGAAGTACGTACATTGTACAAATATACACAATATTTCACATATTTTCCTTCTTTACAAATGGTATAAACAATGAATCAGAAATTTAGAAATCGGAAACCGCCGTCATCTGATAATTATACGAGTCCGTAGTTGTGTAACCTTGAGGTTGACCGTAGCCGCCGCCGTAAGGCGTCGTGTGGTGTGACGTAGAGGTGGTGCTCCTAGTGTGACCGTGGGGGCCTTGACTGTAGGAGGAGACCGACCGATCGTAATTGTCCTGTTGCTTCAGGGGTTTGATGGGCGGGGGAGGGGGTGGCGGTTCCTGTCTAAAAGTCTGAAAATGCTGTTGTCCATGAGGATACTGTGAACTAGAATACGCTGAAAGATAACGGAAAAGTCTTTATTAGATTATATTGAAACAGATTAAAAAAAAAAGATTATAGTCTATGAATATTTACGTATTTTACGCAAAAAATCCTCTTAACGATTTTGTTTCTATCATAAAAATTGGAAATGCAACATACATGTAATAGGGTTATTCGATGGGCATCTTATCAAAACAAAATATAATCTGAGAACAAAGTTTGACATAATGAGTATGAATATAAAACTGATTTATTTTCAAATTCCAATCTTGTCTTGGTACGTATATCTAAAGTTGACATTTTGAAAGTACCAAATGTGCCTTTTCCTTTCGCTTTCTTGTCAAAAGAAATAAGAATAAAACCTCAAAACAGATTTCAACTATTTACTATAAAATTAAATGTGTTTACTGCCAAGTGTTCATTCAACTAAAATAAATTGTTTCATGGTGTACATGAAGTTGCGTTTGGATTTCTTAGAAAATATTTTGATATTTGCCCTATTACAGTTGGAGAAATATCAGACAAAACGAGTTCATTAGCAAATAGCTCATTGAGCTTTAGCCAAATGTTGTTTTTGGCAGTGAACACATTTTTATGATTGGCTTTGCTAAGTTTTTTTTCAAAGCGAACGACGATGCAAATATACAATAGATACATGTACTAGGATTGTTCTTTTTTTTCAAAACAGCAACTTGCTTCTAGATTTACTAAATGATCTAAAGCAGCAAATAATGATATTCGAAGTAAAAACGAATTGATCATGACAACATCGCTGAAATTATCAGTACAACAAAAGCAAAAGTATGATTATAAAATATTTTTTATCAAAAGATTTTCTTTTGAATTTGTACTACGCAACTGAACAGCTTTTGACCATATCAGTTCTGTGCATTTATACATTACACTACTATCTAACTTACACTCTCGAATATTCTTTGCCTGGAAATCAATTCAAAGTCGAATTTGAGAAAGAGTTCTTTAGTTTAACGATAAAGAACATTAAAACGTTGAACAGTTCACTATTTCGAGTTTGAAAAAATCATCAGAATTTGAAAATGCCTTCAACCGTTAGGAAATCAGAATTTGATCTGTGCGCAAGCGCAGTGCATGTTGGAAAAATTCAGGTAAAATCAAGAAAAAATGTATACGGGTCGAAAATGGATGAAAGACAATCATTGATGCAATGGAATATGAGTTAGTGAAATTAAGTCTCTCTTTCATTTTCTGCAATCAAAAGAAATCATCGTCTGCCTTTTCCTCCACCGGAAGTGATATAAAAGTTCAATGATTTTTATCACAAAATGAAAATGAAAGTAAAGTAAACCAGTACTTACAGCCAGTGTTTGACGATGTTTGCCATCCTTTAGCCAATCTGTTATAATTAGGCCCTCCAATGACATTAGGCTTCTCGGACGTTTTAAGTGAGTGAATTTTCTGTGTCGTAGTGACGGTCTGTTGATAAGGCGTGGTCATAGGAGGATGCATAGGGTGATGCATAGGGGGCTGCGGTGGCCGCCATTGTTGTTGTTGTTGTTTGAAAGTTTGGTTGACTTCTCGGAGTTTATCCGCACCGTCAAGATGTTCAAAAGCCTTTTCTACGCTTCCAATGGGATTTTCCGAGGCCGCTTCCCAAGGAGAGAGCATTGACTTCGCCGGACTTGAGACCATGTTTTGAAGCCTGGGCGGTGGCGGTTTGGCCGCATTGGTTTCGTCGATCACCCATTTTTCAGAACGAGCGGCACGTTTTTGAAAAAGTTTTGCGCCCCTGTTTCTGGGAGACTGCAAATCCATCACTAAATTATGGCAAGTATTAGGAGATACCGATCGGTGATCGACTTTATCCTTGCCTAGGCGAAGCCTCTCAAATTCATCTGGAGACAGACTCATTTTTTCTTCAAATTCGTAATTAATCCGTTTTGCTAGATTTGGTATCCGGAATGAGAAAAGAGGTTTAGTTCCTCCCTCCTCGGGATTTAATTCGCTCTCAAGGTCGCGTAGGTCCGCCACATCGCCCGCGGATGACGATCCGTGACAGAACTCACCGTCATGTATCCACCTCCCTGACTTTCGCTTGCGCTTGGCAAACATCCGAGCGCCTCGTGCTTTCTTATTGGCTGCAGACGTCAGCGATTTGGCAATCTTCTTACACAGATCCATTTGCTCCTCGATGGTCGGGTAATGCGCATCGGGATCATCGTAGAAGGCCGAGTCCGAGAAAAGTTTCTCTGGAAGCAAAATTCAAAAAGAATCCTTTGTAGTTGGTTAGATATAATGTAATGTTTTTATCATTGTTATGACCGATTCCAACACGATACAAGAAATTATGTAAACATAATTACCGCTAAGTAGAAGGTGATCCCACGCATGTTTTATCTCTTTCTGCCAGAAATTTGTGATAACGATTAATTAAGGCACTAGATAACGATGAACAACTGAGCAATTTTGTTCTTTTATTCAATCCCAAATGAAAATAAATCACCCTATGATCAGTATGTAAGCTTGCGGGATATATAAACAAGTACAGGGCGTCACATTCCCGCGTCGCCATGTTAGGATGCCAGAATGATACCAAACGACTACTGAACCGATCGTCTGCTAATGATTCTTACCATCATCTCACCTGACCAGAACGGCATGATATTTATAGCACATAATTGGGTAAAGACCAAATTGTAAGTGGCATACCCACTACTTATTACTTATTGAAGACTACAATTTCGATCTTACAGCATTTTTTTGGTCTATCATAGATGCAAGAGTTGTCAGAAATTGCATTTGATATTACATAAGCCTGGTACATGCCATATCATTAGACGACTAATTAAGTATATTAGGACAGAACTGAATCCCAAATATTCCTGCAGAAGAATCTGCCTCTGCAACCGTCTGCTCATCAAAAGACGATCATTCCTGCGTTTTAATTATAAGGATTATAATGAAGTCATTTTCTTTTCTATGAAGATATCGTACTAAAAATTTGCACAGATACAGAGCTGAGGCGCCAACGGGATTTAGAAGATAGATGGATTCTCAGATAGATTTCATGAGCATATCCAGATATTCGAACAGGGTATAGACTTCCAATCTTGATTTTTTTTCTTATATTTTTTTTTGCAAAAATGAGAGTATTCTGGTTGAATAGTGATGAAAATTACATATCCTTTATAAAAATTTCCGAAAAAAAGGGAAAGTGTTCGAATCCTCTGGTCATGAGCATGCCTAGATATTTCGAAAATTTTCGGATAGTGGTTCCGACTTTGACCTTTGATTTTTTTGTTGTTGCGAGAAATGAGAGTATTCCAGCTGAACAATGGTGAAAATGTCATATTCTTGGTGAAATTCTCAGACAGAAAATAGGGGAGGGGTGGTGGTCTCTAACCCCTTGGCACCCTCCCCATGGATCTGCCGATGAATCTGACAAGATGTGAATAATTTCTACCTCAGCGATTTCTCGATAATTCACCCCAACATCGAAGCATTGTTTATGTACGGCTCAGCGGTAATTGGTACAATATATATCTGTTTTATTGGCTAAACAATCTGTAGTCAATAACTATGGTTATAATTGGCAGAAATGAAAAGAGGATGCTTCTTTTCTGTACCCCCCTAAACGCTGACAGTTTGCACAACCACTTTACTTTAATCGTGATAAGAGAAAATGATTTGAAACCACCAAAACGACATAGAGGAAAAATAGGTTCTAATTCAGAAATGCAAATTAGATTTAAAGAGAATTCCTGAAAATTTCTTCTTAGTTGAAATAGTTTTGTTGCAACATGCATTTTCAAAACGATTTTCACTCTTGTAAAAAGGTATAATTTTGAATACTTCAGAAATGTAGAAACAATCACGCTATGCATATTATGTAAATTTAGATCATTATCATAAAGTAGTACAATTTTCTTTTTCCTTCAAGAGGTGCGAGAAATATTATATAAATTGCATATTATGTAAATTTAGATCATTATCATAAAGTAGTACAATTTTCTTTTTCCTTCAAGAGGTACGAGAAATAGAAAACTGTAAAGCAGAAATTATTCAAAGTGTTAAACTTTTATCACATTGTCATTTAGGCAGATAACGAAGCTAAAGCTAACACCGTCGCGTAATAAGCACAAAGTCACCGAGAAAGCTTTCGTTTCTAGTCTTTTTTTTTTATATAATTTTGGTTGATTTAACTTCCAAACTAGAATGAAATTCCTTCTTTTTGTACATATTTTGAGGGTCATGAGCATGTAATCCGTATAAGAAAATGGCTGCCTTATTTTGATAGATATTGTCTGTTGGACCCTTTGGTTTGTTTTGGTGTAGCACATACTGCTTGCTGCGTGTCTTTGCATCATATCTGAGGTTCTTGTTTGTTTGTCCCTTATTTAGAAAAAAAATCTTTGTCCGTATATATATGCTCACAATTAGCTGACTCAAGTGAGCAATCGTCATAGTGAGTCGTCCGTCATAGTCTTGTCAATTTTTCGACTTCTTTCCAGAATGGATTTTGATGAAAGTTGGTTCCAGGTATGTATGAAATACTCATGGTTCCCTTCAAGTATTTTCGTTTTCGTTGGTAACCGATAACAGGCGACGGAAGCAGAAAAAGTAGGTTACGGGGATACCCTCCTTTGAAAAACTTCTTCAGAGCCGAAGCACATATCGACAAACCGGAAGCCTCAGAATGATCGAGGAAGATGTATTTAAAAGTAGTGTTGTCATTTAGTGTTCCACTCCGAAGTCAAAATTAATCTGTAATGCGCTATAACGTCTTTTAAGACTTTGTCAGAATTGGCCCCAGAAAATGCGGAAAACTTTTAAAGTACATGTATCTACAGACAGATGGACATACAGAAGGACAGATTACTGCATATCCCCTTCAATTTTGTTACCAGGGGGTATGGTAAGTATTTCTCACTATCTCTAAGAAAACATTAAGTAGACAGAGTAGGAATAAATACAAAACTAATGCATGCGTTTATTTAACCTGTAAATTTAAAGATAAATAAACGGAAATTAACTCACTCTTTTTTCGAACACCCGTTGACCCAGTTTCTGGAGTACCAGGTACATGGTCACTCTCCGCGCCGCTCTGAATGTCTAAATCCGGGAGGTCGGTCGGCCTCTCTACACTTCTTGGTGTTAACAGATTTTCGTCATATCCGCTGTCCATAAGAGCACGCTCCTCTGCAGTAAACTGAACAGGAGGAGCAAAGATCGGTAGATGGTCCGGATGCTCCTCCTCCTCCTCATCGCTGTCAAGGTCATATCTTGACCTTTCAAGCGCATCCTGTCGTAACATTTGCGACGTATATTTGGGAACCGGAAATAACATCGGTTCGTCGGGATTCACTTCTCTTGGTATAGACGGTGGCAGTGGTGGCGCTGGTGGAGCCGGCGGTATATTAGAAAGTGGAACATTCGCCGATGGATCGAATTTGGGAAAATCGCTTTCATCTCTCTGGGGTCGCTCTTGGAATTTGTGCGCCTCAAATTTGGAGACTCTGAACATTGGGATATTACTTGATTGCTCTTGAAATGGAGTAGGACCATGTTGTTGTTCAACAGACTGATGTGACGTCATTGATGGCGGCTGAGCAGGTGATTGCAGTTGACTTTTTATGTTTTTGACTGAAAACATGGGAACTGGGCTCGATGCTGAATGTGGCTGAAAATTGTTTGGAATTGGTGAAATGTTTTCTTTATGACCCATTTGATCATCAACCTGTACATAGATCTGCATTGGTTCTGATCGCCCCTCGCTTCTCATAGCATGCATGCTTGATTGAGAGGAAATTCGGGGAGATGGTTTGTTTACGATCTCCTCGTGCTTAACAAAAGTCTTTGATTTTATCCCGCCCTGCATGGCTTCCTCGAATTCGTGTTGAGAAACACTTCTTCGCTTATCACCCTCCTTCACAGAATAAGTTGTGGAAGCAGACGACACAATGTTCCCTTGTGAAGATGGCGCCACATGTGCAGGTTGCTGGGCTTGAGCAGGTGCCATCTTTCTACCTCCAGGTCTGAAAAGAAAACCAACAAAGTCGTTTCGAAACATTATTTTCTCAATATATTCAAGAAAGTTAAGTTACCAAAGTTTCCTCATGAGAAATTGTGTAAATATTCACCTTTGAACCTGAATTCTGAGCCCGTCTTTAGCATTGTCGACAAGATACATGGCGTCCTCGTGAGACTTCCCCTGCATGGTCGTACCATTAATGGACAATAGAATATCCCCCTCCTGAAGGCCTCCATGTTGTGCTTTGCTCTTTTTACGAACCTTGAATAGAAAGAATAGGAGTCTAATGATTGAAGGAAATAAAAACAAAATTAAAATTCATAGAATTCCTAAAGTTCTTGCAACAAAAAAGACTAGAAAGCTGACAAATATAGCATGGGCCCGCCTGATACCCTTTTACCACAACGGCACAACATGACGGTTTGTTGTTCAATGTGGGTCAAGGTCATAACAATGAATATTGGTATACAATAGTGCCAAAAAAAAAAAAAAATGAAAGTCTATCTCCTTCAATTAAAGTAGTTGTTGCCAATGTTAATGTCTTCAAATGAATGTCAAATGTCATAAGTAGTCAATGTCACATTGTCAAGGCATTTATCATTGAACACATGCCAAATGTGGGATTCCTGTCTCCTGCATTATTGTACTAATGGCCAATGTTAAAGTTTGTCAAATGTAGAACAGAGTGTCACAGACAAGGTCACATGGTCAAATCTAGTTAGGTACAGTGTTAAGGGTCAATATTTCATTTTCCAAATGCTTGTCAAAGGTCATGTTCAAGGTCATATGATCAAAATCTACAAAGAGAAAGGTATTGTCAAAAGGAATATGCATGCCAGATATGACAGTCTAAGGAACAAATATTAGTACCAACAGAAAGGGCTGATTTTGGACCTTTCCCTGGATAGGTTTCTTCATACTCTATTGCATAAAAACCGTTCAAAGCAAAAGGATATTGAACTGCAATCTTGACGCAATAACTGCTCTCGTTTGATTTTCATGTCCCAAAAAAGAAGTATCGTGGGGAGAAATGTCTTATTTTATCATACTTACACCTTGTATCCAGGTCAAAATAATCAAGGGTGATCTGGAGGGAGGGAGGGATTATCCTCATACCTATATTATCACCTACAGTTCCCTCATTAAATTAACATTTCTCTCCACCTGAGTCTTAAAATGTTTTATCACGTAAGTAAATATCGCTTATCTTGTTTTTCTAACTGTAGCAATCGACAGCAAAGATCGTGTTAGTACATAAAAGCCGACCCTGCTGTTGTACTGGGGAACCACCTTAATTCATTGCTAATATTCTAATCATTGTGTTATGATTTATACATGAATGTCTGGATAAGCCACAGATGGTCTGTATTTTTGTCGATTTCTGGAATGTCTTTCAAGTGATCGAACATGTGAGCTGTCTGAACTTTACCAGATTTAGAAGGACATGGTTTTATTTTGGGCCATTTTTTTCTAGATGACGGGATTCTCATTAATTTTGACAGGGATTGGGATGTCAGGACCCCTATGAAATTTCCAAAAAAAACCCCAATTTTTTTTAACGTTTATTTGTTTCCAAAGTCAAACACTTGACCCCCCTTCCAAACCCCTAAATGCCTAGAAACCCCCCTTCCCCTTCCCCGCAAAAAGTAGATTCGCCAATGCTGTATCCATCCCTCCTTTTGTTGAAAAAATTGCCATATTTTGATATATTTCAAACAGAATGTTTTATTCCGCTTGCCATTTCACTATTTATATATATCTCCGAGGTATGTATCCCTCCTTTTAATCCATCTTGAAAATGATGCAAAGTTGCACTTAATGATAGATAAACATCAAATATGCTAAAAAATATATTTGCCATTTGCATTCTGAGGAAAAATATTCAATAATACACTCACAGCATGCAACTGAAATGTATATCAAAGCATTTTGTCATGACGTCATAACTGGTAATCCCTATTTCGTGGATTACTTAGTGAGTGCATTTATAAATCATGTAGAGTAATAACCATATCTAACATTCCCCCGCCCCTGAAAAAAAAAATCAAAACATAATATTAACTCCAATCAAAAGAAGCTGAAGAAAGCGGAGTTTTCTCAAATTTTATTCTAAAAAAAAGAGGTTTCCGGTTTGATTTCTTCCTGCTAATATGCACACAGAAGACAACTATTCGATTGTTTGTTCAAGAATTCAAACGTTTTGATTTATTCGTTTCAGAAGCTTTTCCTAGAACAACTTTGGCAATAATTCCGTCTCAAGTTGTTTACAAAAATCTCCGAGCCAAAGGTTTCTTTTTTGTCTCTCCTTAATAATACCGTAGATGATATAGACGTTAAATTGCAACAGTTAATCTATTCTTACTTGCAACAAGTCAAATTAATTTCAAACAACTTTTTACGATCACTTCTAGTCTAGAATATTTATCCTTTAAACCTATTGGTTGACAATAATTGATGGTAAATGCATGAACACCCTTTTGGTTTCAAGGAAATTGTATTAAACATAACAGTTTTATGCACAATTTAACTCTATAGACATTAGAATAGACGGAATATAGATTCTGCAAAGAAATCTAAGAGAGCCTTCTTCATTTTAGAGATTAAAATTGGCCACATTCGAGATTATGTTGTGCAAGCAGTTTATCAAAAGTGATGTCTGTCTTGTACGTAACTTAGGTTGAAAGGAGATTCCTGTGATTTAATTCATCTCTCTTTTCATACCGAGCATTCTCTGATCTCATTATCGGTGACATCACGAAAAGGAGCAAACATTGACGTAATTCTGTTAATTTACAACAAACATTGTCAATTATACTATCTGTACACTTTGTTTCAAGGTCACATCACTACTCTTGAACATCGTTGAGACCATACTAATATATGTCAATGGAATTTACGAACAACTAAAGATGTGTAGCACGGTCTCTTTTTTTCTGCAAGACCTACCAGTCTGACATTCCAAACTAAAAACCAATACCATTTTAGAAGGAGCTCGACCGTGGGGTTTGTTTGACATTCATACAGACAAAAATACAAACAAGAGAGGGGGATTGCAGTACCCACGTACAGCAAAACATCCAAATACGAGGGGTGGACAGGGTGAAAGGGAGGTGGGAGGAAGGGGGGTAGGGAAGGGGGGAAAGGGGAGGTAGGGAAGGGGGAAGGGAGGGAGGAGGGAGGAAGGGGGCGGGAGGAGGGAGGGAAGGGGGGAGGTAAGGGAAGGGTGAAAAGGAGGGGGACAGAGGAGGGGCGGGAGGGGGAGGTAAGGGGGTGGGAGAGAGGAGAGAGGTATCCCCCTGTCCGCCCCATAAATTCCCCTGTTCGAAAACACAGAATAGAGTAGACAAGTACAAAAAGGGACATGGAACACAAATTACGACACCAAAAAGCTTAACACAAAAGATTACATCTAAACAAACGAGACCAATTGCATAGCAATCGTCGCCAAAAAGGGACCAAAAAACTTGGGTTTCCACAAGGTCAGTTGCGGAGACGTTCCGATACAATTTCTGAAATTGTTCTGCAGTTTGCGTTACTTTTTCAGGCCATGTACTTAGCTTCCCCTGAAATCCTCAGTATAAAGTAGACCCTTTGTAAACAATGTTGTTATGTTACCTTGGCATCTATATGATCAAACGCTAAGACACTAGCTTTCGATTCTGGTAAAAAGTAGAAAAGCACATGGTGAGAAAATCTCCTATTTCTCTGACAGGAAAGTAAACAAACACAAGAGGAGCACCTAGCAGTCAAACCAGCGCGGAACTAAAAGGAGGGAGGGATACGGGGTCAGGAATCCCCTTGTTTTTGCCATAATTGCTAATGTGCAATTTTTACATGATTTTTCCCCTCAAAATATAGACTTGCGTCACCCCCCTCCCCTTTTCAATGGGCTTGAAACCCCCCCCCCTTTCCCCCGAAAAAAATCTAGATCCGCCCATGCAAACGGTGGTACCTCAAGGTTCAGTCTGTCAAATTACATTATGATATAGACATTTCTTATCTTCTTATCTTGCAAAGAACATTTTTGCTATATCACTTATGGAGATGGTCCGTGAAAACTCAGGTAAGTTTTCAGATGTTACCCCCGAGGTGGCGAAAAAGTCAACGTCCCTTCCAAGGTTACGTACACTTTCTGCAATTATAGTAACCTTACATATGACGGTCAATATTACAGAATATATCTGGTGATGCTTGGTTTTCCATAGATAATTGGCAGATAGCACAAAGAACTTGGCTTAGTACAGAAGGTATAGCTTTCCCAGTCATAAAAACGTCACAGATCATCATAATTTACACGGAACTTGCACTAATCGGTGATAATTCTTTGAATAACAACAGTATTGACAAATTCTAGCTTCCACAGTTATCAAAAATTATTAAAACGAAATGTTCAATTATTCTATAAAAAGATAAAATTTCTTTATTTTTTTTTTATACTATAGAGCCTTTGATATTGTACATAAATTCGGAAGAGTATATGGTGACAAGCTTTCTGAATATCCCTCTTTACAAAATATTCTTATACATTGATTCAAATAGTACAGTTCGTCAAAGCCTGCGTAATGCACCTTAATCCTTATGTAAGTAAATTTAATAAATTTGCTTAAAGTTTTAGAGCAAGGGGGCTTTTAAAAAAGGAACCAAACAAACGAAAATATATTAGACTGTTGACCTAGTAAAATTTATTTCAATAAGAAATTCCTTTTGAAAGCATTCATATCACACTGAAACATTCTTTAAAGAATCTGATATTTTATCTGGAAGAAGTCAATGTAGATAGGATACGAACATATAGATAGTCATTCACGCCTTAAAGTATCAAACAACAGAGATAATCCGGGCTATCTGAGATAAGTACCCACATTCTTGACATATAAAAGTAGCCATTAAGGTCTTACAACGAAATTTCAACTTACTATCTCAAGTTTCTGTCGATTTGATAAAATTGTGACTTAGTAGGACGCTTATAGACATATTTGTTTCCTTATTGATTTGATTTTGATATATTCATCCATTTACTTCCACGCACTCACAATTGGAAAAGAAAACCATAAATGTTTCGCAATTTACCGCCAAGGAACTTCTGCAGACGCAGGTGCTCCTTTTTACAGGAGGATTATACCAGTATCGAGGAAAAAAAAAGGAAGTCGGACTGACAAAAGACCGCAGCAAAAATATTCTGTCGTCTCTTAGCGGGGACCATCCACTATTCCGTAGGTCCACCATATTAAGGTTATTTTTTTTTCTTAAAAAAAAAAACAAGATCTTATTTTCTCGACCTTGACTTATAAAACTTTAATCCAAGACATGCACATTTCATTTTCAACGACGATCCTTATTGTGCCATTTGATTTTGGCCTAGATTAAACATGTTCTTATGTATGCATACAAAATCCTGCATTTCCTTCCCTCGATGCGTATTCCAAAATTTACGTAATCTTCTTAAACTCTTTAGTAAACTATTAAATACATTTTAAGATAGGTATCAATATGTGAAATGCAGCACATCAACCGCAGATTAACTTTCAATCTTATTTATAAAAATCCTATGTAGATTAATACAGCTTAAAGATTAGAAAACCGCAGGTGTACATGTATATCAATGATTATACAGTTAATGTTCCATATCCTTAGAATCCAATTATGAAAAGACCAGTTTCTGAGTTTGGAAACGAAGATGCTCAGCGTCAAGAAAAAAGATACTTTATATATGTACGTCAATGTATTCTAGAGATGATGTGTAAATGTCAAAATACATTCCAGTTTCATGACTGTGCACAATGAACATCACTGTCAATAGTGAAAAAGAGAACGAATACTGCATATCAAGCAGGTACAGGTATATGCTTCACTCACTAAGGAGCATGCAAATCAGATACAAAACAAATCCACAGAAAACAACCCGCTTCCAATTTTGAAAAAGGGGGGGGGGGTCGGAAGGTCAAACCCCTCCCCCATCATGAATTTGTAAAATTATTAAAAAATCGAATCGCCAACTTTACGTATGATTTTCTCAAAATCATAGACTGAACCCCTCCTCCTTTCTTCCCTGGCCGTGCTGGTTACCCCATTGAAAAAAAAAACATGACTAGATATGCGCATGAATTATGCATTGTTACGAAACTTGCTGTTTTCTTGGACAGGGTAGTCAAATGATCTTACCAGAGATGAGATAAATAATGCCGTTGTTATGGCATGGAACCAAGTGAGAGAAAGCGAAAGAATACATGTAATCATGTACTTTCTCTTACATGGGCGGATCTAATTTCAGAATCAGGGGGAGGGGGGCGATATCCAGTCCGTCAGGGGTGACAGGGGTATTCAACCTGTTATTTTGAAAAAAAATCATACATAACCATGGGAAAAATCTGGATTTTTTGACAAATTAAAAAAACCAACCCCTCTAGATCGGGGCGTTTCCTCTTACCTTAGCAACCTCCAAGGGAAATCCTTCTCCTCCCATCAGGCGAAATCCCCATGGTGCCCCTCCTGAAAGGGTGACTTCAAAAATATCCCCACTGCCCATCTTCGGCTGTCGTCGTCACTCGTTCTCACTGCTTCATCTTTTAAAATGTTTTACGAACATCAATATCCTGTAAAAATTTACGGTCATCAATTTCAACGATGATTATGCACCTGGATGTCAATTGCACTTAATTTTTATTGAAATATCTGTAAAATTTCTCCAAAGATTTACATAGGTAATGATGCAGTGAGTTCTACAAGTGCAAAAATCCAGAAATGAAGTGCGATGTTTACATTCGTCCTAGGAGAACTGCATAAATACTGTCTATATAAAACATGCGTAAGAAAACCTTGAAACTCGAGGATCCAAAATCTCGCTTCATTTGATTTGCATCATGAGATGAAAGCACTCGAGTAACCTGTACCTTTATTTCAATCAAAAGTTAATCTATTAATAAAGAGTCAGTGTTTACATGTAAAGGGTATAATGTATACAACAGCGGCTATTGTTTATTCTCGGTGCTCTTAAACCCTCTTGTCGATATGACCATGTATACGCTGATTTTAAGGAAGTGCGAGGGAATCAAAATGAAATTCAATATATTAAACTGGTTCTTTAATTCAATTTTTAGAAATTCGAAAGAATAGTTGCTTTATGGCACTTACATGTAAATGCGAATTAGCATGCGATTATCACATTAAAATTTGAATGGAGGCGTCTAAAACTTACTTAAATGGCATGAAAAAATTATTTCAAAATCACTCCTGTTAACGTGAAAACAATTTGATAAAAGACCATTACTAAACGAAAGTTTTATTTCTGATTAAAACAATGAGTTTCTGATTCTAAAGGGCGTATGGTCAACAGTTGCGTAAAATGGCAAGATGGGAGTTATCCAGAAATTAGTTTTCCAGATGGTTTCCAATCAAAGAGTGCTATTGTATGAACAATCTGAAAGAAACATTTGAAAGGATACTTGGTATAAACAATATTACATGATTCTTAAAACAGACAGTAGAAAAACTTATATCTTAACCATATGGATAACTTCAGTTTCAAAAACCACCGTTGTTTCATCTGATAAACGGTTCGTGACGCACGATTGATGTATGTTTCTATGCGGTCTATCATTTGTTATAAAAACCCGGTCAAATATATAGGATATATTGAGATGATTATGATGATAAGACCAAAATGTCAGGGGGGAATCTGATTTATGAAGTTCTCACCTTTACTTTTCGCTCATTTTGATAATATAGCTTCTTGTTTACGAAAAAATGGGATAAAGCATATAGATATATTGAAAACAAAATACACCATGCATTCTAAATAACCCCTTTCAGTTGCGGATTTAGGGGGGCACTGACCCGAAATTTTCCAAAAATCCCTATGTTTTTGCCCATTATTAGTAAAAATCGGCAAAATTCGCCCCTTGACCCCCTGGCAAAGGGGGCGCTAGATCCGCCACTGCCTTTGGCTTTAAGTATCATTTTCACTTGAAAGTACTAGTATACGATGAAATTGGATTTTCTCACAATTTTTAAGAACTTGTTTTTATCGAACCAAGTTTTCCTGCCAAAGTAAGGACACATGTACTTTCAATAGGCCAGACTGACGTGCATATCTTGACTGAATTTTTAAATGAACTGTGGGGGTGTACTTACATGCAATTTAACCTGCATTAGTTGCATGATAAATTAAATAGAGACACGTTTCAAAATTGAATTAGACAACTGATATCGAAAACAACTCTGTTGCCGGCATCACCGTAAAACCACCAAACAAACATGAATAAGAAAACAAAGAACGCTTAAAGGAATGTTATCCATGACGATATCAATACAGCTACAGTAGCAAATGGTGAGGTTATCCGGTTTACAAGCAATTTTTTTTTTATGTTTCGCAGACTCATCTGACTACTATTTCTATTAATGCAATACGGTTATCGTCATTACATACTGACGGAAATGACTTACGTTGTTATGACTTTTTAATTGACGTTTATATATATTTTTTTAACCTTGTATCATTGTTATCTATCAATTTCATTTTATAAAGTAATGGAAATATTGTAATCTGAAACATATTCAAATTAACGCTTTGATTATTTAAAAAAAAACCCATTATCATAGATATCTATTAGGACTGTGGACTTTTAAAGATGAGCAGCGCATCACTTGATAAATTATTGGAATTCCATGGTTAAGCACCCGGGGTCTTTAAAATATTAGTGCATCACGTTATAATCATTGTTTATAAGCACGCGGAGACTATGAGACATTACTAGTGCAGTGTATCACATGATAAAATCCTTCAACTTTCATTGGTTAAGCACGAGGTTAGTGCATCACATGATAAAATCCTTCAACTTTCATTGGTTAAGAACGCGGGGCTTTCTTACACTAGCGAACATTGTCCAGTTCCGAAGGAATATACCGTATACCAGAGATGCCCAGTAGCGGATCCAGAGTGGCAAGCGGGGGGGTTTTGTATCGACCCAAAGGGTCGATTCGAGGCACGAAGTGCCGAGCGGGGGAGGGTACGGGAGGGGGTTGCCCCCTCCTGTAGGTGGGGGTCCGGGGGGCTCCCCCGGAAAATTTTTGAAAAAATGAAATAAAATGGTGCATTCTGGAGCACATTTTCTCCTTACCTTCCCGAATATTCAGACCATTTTTGCCACTCAATTTATGTGGTTAATAAAGATATCTAAATAAAATAATTTCTCCTTTACTGCTGGCAGGGGCGTAGCCAGGGTGTTTTCGATGTAGACGTCTATAAAGAAGGGTTGGACCAACTTCAGCTGTCCGAGGGCACAGACACTTTTGGGGGGGGGGGGGGGGTGACTTGCGAGGCCCGAGGGGTCAAGTGGGGACAGTATGGAAATATGTTACCCATCCCCTTGAAGGGGGTCCTCCGTGAAAATTTTGAAAAAATTGAAGCAAATTGCTGACCTCGGGAGCGTATTTTAGCTGAATTTATATGGGATAACGCATATGATTCGATGTCAGCTGACGATGAACCGTATCTAAGATGAAGAAAACTTGAGATGTGAACATGACATTCCTTAAATACTTATATATGTACGTCCACATAAAATCTTTCCAATCGACCGCTCGCACTTTGTTAGCGATCGTTGTATTATTCGCGGATACAGCATTTTTGGTCAGAGGGGGTCCAAAAATTAAGGAAGTCTACCTTATATATCGGTGCACATGATGGGGAGGGGCAATTTTGTTAGCTTTCCTTTCACGTTTATTTTCATGAAGAATTGGCGAGCGTAGCGAGCCAGAAATTGTTTTAGACATGAAATATTTGTCTTGATTCGATCGAGATGATTATTTATAACATTGAATACATGTATTTCACTCCTTATATCACCGAGCGGAGCGAATTTCATGAGAATAAATAGATAAGAGATGTGTCATTTTCCATGCAAATAATCAGACATCTTAAAATGACAAAACCTTGAAAAAGATGAAGGAGGTTACATCCTATGAAGTAAGGGACTGTTCAAAATATGAGTTCCTGAGACCCAAGACAATTATATAAAATTAATTAGTATGAACAATTGATAATAATTAAGGAATTTTGCAGAAAAAATAGTTTTGTATTTGTAAATGGCGAGCGAAGCGAGCCGAAATTTTAGGTTTCAAAGCCCTTTTATGCATTTTAGACCCATTTTAGTTAGAAATGGGCCAAAGCTGGACCCCACCGAAAATCTCAGGGGGGGGGGGGGTGTCCAGATCCCCGGTCCCCCCCCCCCCCTCTGGATCCGCGCATGGTTTTATTAAGTTCTAATGAAACACTAGAAAATTACGAAAAATGCATTCAAATCGGTGGTTTCTGGAGTGTCTTTGATCTATTTCTAAACAGTAGTTTGCTTTAAATACTATTTCAAAAGACCCTCCCCCTTCTTTTTGGCAACTGGGGAGGCGCTCTCCTTTTTTTTTTCGCGAGACGATGTGGACGTTTTTGCGTACAAATGTACGCCTGGCTTCGCCCCTGGCTTGTTGATTTGTCCTTGCTGTAACATGTACTTAGAATATTGGTACGATATCGAGTTAAAAATGTTGAGTATCATTGGGTTTTGGCTTTGAAAAATTGAATGCTTAATTATAGGCCCCCGGAGCATATTCAAGCTACATGTATATACAATGTTAAATATTTGCCCATTTTTCCGGTTATTTCAAAGTATGTTTTAACAAAATTTGTAGATGACAAAAATACTCAAACCGGGTATTTGAGGACAGAAACATGTAGGTTTCGATCCCCGTACCATTTACATTGATTGTTTGACACACGTACATGTTTTGCAAATTATTTGAAACATGTTTATATTATAGTATTTGTTAATGTTAATTTTCGGGAATAAAATAAAGAGAAAACCCCCTCTGCGACGTACATTACAAAAACTTCGCGATTGTCTGTACGATTGTCTGTACGAATCCATAAATACGCCAATTGATACGGTATCGAATCGATATGCTATAGAATGTATCAGAAAATTTTTGTAAATTTTGTTTCAAAATAGTCAATTATGGTGGACATCAAGCATTATCATTCAGTTTGCAGCGTTTTTTTCCGAGTGCCAATGTTACCAAAAAAAAAAAAAAAAAAAAAAAATTGGGAAACCGGGGGGGTTTTCCCGAACCCCCCCAAACCCCCCTAAATCCGCCCTTGATGCCGTACTCGGTGCTGATGCTTGACCAATCATAAATTTACAGCTTACACATGCCACGTACCCAGTTACTTTTGAAGGAAAGGAGGGAAATAAAAAAAAAGTCCTGACGGTCACATTCGAACCCACGGCCTTTGGGTCACCAGTTCACCAACTAACCGCGACACCAATCCCACAGATTGAGTAGGACTGAATTGCAAATATTATTTGTAGGTATGGTAATAAAATCCCTAATTTTTTTGCTATCTTATGAATTTCAAAGAGCAACTATTACACAATATATAAGATGGGTACAGATAGCAAGTAAACATTACTTAGCATGACATAAATCTATAATTTCTCAAACTTGATTCCGAGCCAGATCTGATGTTTCCATCAGTTTTTCGTGTTCGAATAGACAAGGAAAAGCTATTGACGCGAGATATACATACCTCGAGAACGTCCTTAGCTTGTGTTAGTTTTACTTTTGAATTTTTGTTCTTATCATCTTTATCAAAATAATGTTTATTTCAGATGGCAGTTTGTCGGTGTTCATAAAAGCTATGTATATACTAGTAATTGATAATTTTAACTACATGAAGGACCACCTCCCAATTTCCCTGTTTCTCTTTGAAACAAAAAATAACTATATTTTCATCATTTATTTTTGAGAAAAAAAATGCTTTTGGTATCGCTTCCATCTGACATACACTAAGAAGAATTTCCAGCACCACCCCCCCCCCCTTCCGAAAAAAAGTTTTTAAATATTTTCTTTTTAATGGGTATTTATTTCACTTTATTGTATGGCTGGCAAAGCTAAGTCAACAAGGTAAAATACCAGCATCGGATAAAAGACCATCCCAAGACTGCTAAATGATAAATTTAAACAGAAAGAGAGAAAGGGTTCAAAACATCTACTAATGGTCGGCTTTCAGAAAGGAGCTCAACCGGGGAGTTTGAGAAAGGGTGAAGTTTGATAAGAAAACATTGAACACATGAGATAAAACGAATAGAATACGAGCGGACATGCTAATATTAAACGGAATTTACAAACAAGATGAGAAATGGTGTGCTTATCTGGATTACCTGCCTCCATCCCCCTTAGGCACGGTCCATTTGATATTCTGGGGGGGGGCTTGGGTTTTTTTCGAAAAAAATAATTTTGCTCTGAATTTTGATGAAAAAAATTAATTTGCTTATGGTGTGACAGAAAAAAATAATCTTGCTCTTACAAATAATCTGAATTTAAAGAATTACCATAAAATTTTGCTAAAATTCTTGAAATTTTTCCGGCTCGCTTCGCTCGCCACAGTTTTAATCAGTCTATCCAAAAAATTTTGGCTCGCTTCGCTCGCCATAGTTTTCTATCAAACATTATTTAATAATGTCAAAGTTCATATAATTGAAGATATCAAAAGTGTTAGCAATATTTATGTATTACTATTAATACATGTTGCATGTATCCAATAGAGTCTTTTATGTTCTTGTAAGCTTGGAAGGAGAACTTCAATTATTCACCAAATTACAATTCAACATTTAAAAATTTGTCTAGAAGACCTTCCCCCACAGACCCTCTTATATTCATGTACCTTATATAAATTTGTTTATTTAGAATTGTATTGTAAAAATCTAGTTTTATCTCTCTATTTAGAATTGAATTGAATACTTGCGTAAAAATAAAGTATATATTAATATTTAGAGTTTTGAGTAAATAAATATAAATCATTTCTATTGATAAAACACAAACATTCTTAATTTATTTGCACATCACTTTGTAAAAAAAAAATTTCCTTGCTCCGACTTTGCAAGAAAAAAATAATTTCGCCCCGGTCCGAGGCGAAAAAAATAATCTTGCTCCGACAAAAAACCCAAGCCCCCCCCCAGAATATCAAATGGACCGTGCCTTAGCGGGAGACAATTATTTGTCTCGAGTACTCACAAGGCATTGCATATGTAAAACCCCATTGTTAGTATGAAAAAACGAGACAACTTGATATAAACAAAATAAAGGAGGAAATAGATGCACATGTACATATCTAAATTGCAATTAAAGATATATACTAATCACTGAGAATTACAAATAACAAGGCGAAATCTACTTTCTGGAGCAAGCTCATGTACTCAAGGCCCTATGATGTCTTCTCTGAAGATGTTTAGACATGAACGTCATTGAAGCAATCTAGCATAATATGACGTAATAAAGCTGCAGGTGGTTCTGGAATCACACACAGTACTTTTCTAATGACTCTATATATAGCATCTCGGTGATAAATCATGATAATCTACATTGTGTATCATCCCCATAAAAGGAGGTCTATGATTGTTTTTGTGCTTTCAGCGAAAATTCAGACCCGATTAAGACGCCATAGAAAGAGGGCTGCAAATATAAATATACGGTGCTGTTGGAATCCAAACGATTTATAAAAACACCCAAAATTAAAAAAAAACCCAACTTTTTTAAAAGCATAAACTTTGAGAACAAAACTTTTTAAAATGAATGAAGCATGAAAATTGCATTTGTTAGAATGTTTATATGATTGTGTATTCTCATTTCAGTCAGATTTGAGTTACTTTCTTTAGTGTAAATTATATATTGGGAATATAACGAAAAATAAAACAAATACGAGATTGTCAATTATATAGAAAATTCTTTGTTGCATCTTTGCTCCTAGCTCCTAGTGCAAACGCAACGGAATGTATCCATTAAGACTTTCTTGTATTGGGTCAAGGTGTAGCTAATCACTCTATGATGATCAAAGATGATGAAGATAATTAATAACAGAAAGAAACCCGACATGTGTGGCTCCGGTCATAGTCTGAAACATGTGTAATCACATGTAGGGACTTAGATGTAACGGAGATTATCCACAAAGTAACGGAGGTTACATTATTTGATGGTATCCGCGGATATCGCAGACAAAAGATGAAAGATAGATCGATATGGAATGATTGCGAAAAAAGATAGTTGCAAAAGAATTTTGGTTGAATTTTTAAATAAATGATATCATATATGATGAAAGGTAAAAAAGTAGATATTTGAATGATATCATTTTAATATAGATGCATGATTTAAATTGCTTCGAGAACAAACAAATTGAAACAATATCGTTATTGGTGAACAGAAAACGAAATTCGCACAGAGTTTATGGTTCACTTGCCAAGTATGCAAAAACGAAACGTCACAGTTATAATAATGACGTATGCAAGACAAAGAGAATATTTGCATAATTAGGTATGACAATGAACAACTAGATTGTATGAGATGAGGCCGTGAGACAGCTAGCAGCCTTGCTGGAACCCCTTGTCTTACCACTTGTCATAAGGTGGACATAATAAATGGATTGCAGACGACCGCTTCTTTCGTTTACATTAAAAGACATTTTGGTATATTCTCTTTCAAAGGAAAATAAATATTTATTGACCAAAAGTGCAAAAATACTTTTCACAAATAATTTCTAAACATCAAAACTGCGAAATATGCAGTAACACATGTCCAAACTTAATGCAATAAAATTGGGTGAAATCTGTTTGCGCATTGCAAAAATCTACTTAAAATTCCATACATTTTCAGAAAATTAGAACAAAATGTAAGTGAATAACTTACCAGGTAAAATGTCTATGTTGTTATGTATGTATCCATACGACCTCCACCTCTCTTTCGACGTCACGGCTCGGGAAGGTAAAGGGATGATGGGGGAATCAGCCGACACAGCACGCGCTCCCACAAAGCAGAAGATAATGTTACTTTCGGTTCCAAGTTATTTTTATCTCCCAGAATTGGCTCTCGTTCTCTTGTGAGATACGCTTTCCAGAAGCAAGATTGTTTTCACTCGAAGAGAGGTAATCTTGCTCACATTGATTGCATTAATGTTCTTCGTCCATTATGCTATCACAGACAAATGTACAGCAAATAGGTGGTGCCAAAACATTTCACTTTTAAGATAGTATCACCATGCAGCTTTGTAAAAATCAGTCTATTATAAAACATAAAAACATATCTTGGAAATGGAATTTTTGAACACGAAATATCTATTTTAAGAACTAAAATACGTAAATTTATCGACCACAGGGTCAAGAAAGGTGAAGATCTAATTCTTCGCATGAAAAAGACGAAATATGAACGTACATTGTAATACCATCATCAAGGCTCTTTGTTTAAGTAACAGTACTTTTCGTTTTGGGAGTCCTATGCCCATGTAATCCGTATAACCACACCATTTGTTATGAATTAATCGAATGAAAAATATTGCGCCCCTCCTTTTACTTGTTTTCATTCCTACTTCGTTCTTTTTGTCAATTGTCTCAGAATGTATGTTGTTTTGCGTAGTATTCGATGTTTGCTGCAACCTTGTGCGAGTGTGTTCCGGTAAATACTTAACATGTATTCACAGATCTTAGTTTTTTTTCTATTCTTAGGAGAGGTTGTTATCGCTTCCTGTCAATTGTCTCATAATGTATGTTGTTTTGCGTAGTATTCGATGTTTGCTGCAACCTTGTGCGAGTGTGTTCCGGTAAATACTTTTAAAACATGCATGCACAGATCTTGATTTTTTTCTATTCTTAGGAGAGGTTGTTAAGGCACGGTCCATTTGATATTCGGGGGGGGGGTGTGTTCCCAATACGCCTACTCGGTTAAAATAACATTATGTTAATTGGGTGTGAATGGGGCCATCATAAGGGTATGCTTTGTACTAATTAGTTACCTGAATTTACCTGTATTTGTATTACCTGTAAAGATATTCCAACTTCAAGTGTATATATGAATAGCTTCCATTTCATCTTAATTCTAAATGTATATATATACCAGAAAATTTACATCTGACCAGCCAAATTCTGACTAAATGAGGGGAATTTGATGCATCCCATCACCCCCCTTCCACCGGAAGATAATGGTTATCTTCGGCACAGGATAAATACATCCATAACAGAATTTGAAAAAAAAAACACGTTTTGATCATTTTGCTTTATTATTCAATGCTGATTATGACAAAAAATAGAATTTTTCTTTAACTAAGGGGCGGATGTAGACTATGATTTTGAAAAGAATTATACGTAAAAACTTGAAAATCACAATATTTGGCGTTCGGTCTGGAGTCTTGTACAATCTTAGATTAATTAGAGCTGTCAGAATTTTGATTAAATTGGAGTCATGTGACAATTTTCTTTTTTCATAGGGAGAAGGTGATTTTTTAGATCAAGTGTAAAAGGTAGAGGTCATTGGGGACCTAACATTAAAATATTCAAACATTCATGTCGAATCATGCAGTTGCGAGGGGATGTTGTGCATTCATTAAATCTTGTCTTAATCATTATAGAACCGCGCATGCATGATTGCATTGCGATTGTTCGTTTGCTCATAACTTTCGCAAACTAATTTGAGCGTACATATAGTACTTTCTTCCCATGAAAAATTACTAGTCTAGACTAGTACATGTATCAAAATAAGAAAACAGATGGATATATTTTTTTTGTAAAAAGTCTCTCGTTAAAACATGAATATGATGTTTACGTATATATGCATGTATACATATATTATATCTTAAAATTATGTATAATTTTGCTAAATTTAAAAATAACTTAGGTCATACCAAATTAATCAAATGTTCTTTGGATTTTCCGCACCATATTTTTCAAAATTCAAAAAATAATATTATAAAAATAAAATGCTCGCCCGCGCCAATAAATTTCTGACTCAAGAATTATTTAGGGTCGGTGCTGATTTCTGCAAATTTTCAAGCTTCTAGAAGTCTTAGATTGTGCAACTTTCGAAGAAAGTGATACTTTTTGTGTTTGAAAAATTCGTTGAGAGCAAATTTGTTGTCCCATATACATGGCACTGAAAGTCAAGGAGGGGGAATGTTCGAACATCTTTACCGTACTGCCATGTGCCAGGCTTCCTAGTCACTAGATTCCTGTGGGGATTCCTTTGTGAGTACGGAAAACATCAGAAATGTATTATTTCACTCGCTCGCACCTTAAAAGCTGCAATACTTAAAAAAATATATTTTCGCTCGCTCGCACCTTTTTTTTCACAAGAAAATCAAAAGAACATTTTAATTAATTTGGTATTTCATTTTTTAATGAATCAGACATATCATTTTTTCACGTGTAGCACAAATAGAGATAGAGATAGAAAACAATAAATATGTACGATTTCTACTTCTACAGGTACATTTTTTTGTAAATCAGGTAACTAATTAGTACACATGTACCCTTTTGAGAACCCCATTCACACCTAATTGTCAAAATGTGATTTTAAGCGAGTAGGCGTATGGGGAATAAACCTTCGGGGGGGGGGGGGGGGGGGGTGTCGGGGGGGCTGTTATGTCAATTTTTTATGGCTCGCTTCGCTCGCCATACTTTTCTTTCAAAACATTATTTCTTTAATGGCAAAGTTCATATTTGAAAAATATCAAAAGAATCCATGTTAATGAAAAGGGTTTCCTTAAAGGCTTACAGTAAATATATTATCAATATAATGTCTATGGATAGATGCATGTTAATCACCATAGAGTCTTATTCTACATTCAAGCTTTGAAGGAGAAATTCAGTTCTTCACCAATTTACTATTCAAAATTTAAAAAAATTGTCTAGAAGACCCTCCCCTCAGACCCTCTTACATGTCTCTTATATAAATTTTGTTTACTGAGGATCATTTAATTGCAAAATTCTTTGGTTTCTCTGTTTAGAAACTGTGGGAGACAATTCATACACATGATTTCTTTCCGATTCTGTCCTTTTAGATAACATAAAAACATACGTCATCCTCAAATGGAACCATTAAGGAATTTTGGCATTGTAGAACGGTATGGTTCAGTCGCATTGTCCTCGGTGGCTGCTGAGGGAAAATGCATTAACTTTATATTAAGAATCCCGCACCCTAATAGAGTACTTCCGGTTAAAATTTATGCAAATTTTAATAATTTCTCGACAGATGCCGATGATTTCATGATCGGGAGTCTTCGGGGTGATAGAGAAGATCATTGTATAAGAAGTGTAATCCCTAATTTAGCTAGAAAAGTATGTATAGCATTCTTTTTGGAGAGATTGAAAATTCTCATTTCTGTTATTTATTATTGAAAATGCATTAGGGGTTGAACACCTTAAGGAAGAGCATCCCTCAGGTCTCAGATGCCCATATTTCCTAAATAACAACTTTTACAATATTTTCATTTCCATTTTTTCAAAGCTTATGTTAAACCTGATATATAAACAAAAAATAACTCTTAGTTTCATGATTATACCGAGAGTGTAGCCGTTTGAACTTTAACATTGGACCCTACGGGAAAAGTTAGAAAAATCCCTTTTTAGGGTGATGAAATGTAACTATACAAGTTTCTTTTCCCAAAACCATATTAGTTTGATAATCTGAACAATATTCTGAAGAGAAAAAATAGGGTATCCAGGCATGAAATTTCCAGAATTCTGACCTGAGGGATGCTCTACCTTAAAGGAAGCATTGTGATGACCATTCAGTGGCTTTGTAGACGGTGTACACGGAAATGCTTTTAAACCATCAGAGTGCATTAAGGTAAATGCAGGTAAGTATAAAGTTCAGTTGCTATCAGATTTATTAAGGTAAATGAAACTTCAATTGCTATCAGATTTCGGACAACATCTGTCTCCTTGAGAGAAGACAATCAATATTTTGCAGGTTTTATATTTCCTTTTAAGCAACCTGTTGACTGGATACATTGTACATTGGTGGCAAAACACACTACAACATGGAGTACATGTAACATATGCCAAAAGAAAAGCGCAACGATATTGAAGTACAAAGTCGTACTCAACTATGATTATTATTAGTTCACACTATTTAATCAGATGTTCTGTTCTGTTTTATCATTTTTATTCTTTCTTTTTCTCTCTCTTTTTATACCCTTTCAAACACCCGAGTCCCAATCGTCGTTAACCACGACCTGTGTTCTTTTTCAATCCACCGGACTTTATCAACATTTCTTGAAATTTCTAAAACGTGGGTCCTGTATAGCATCATATCCCATCCATCCTGCTACGTCTTTCGGTACATTTTTAGACATAATAACTTTCACACTTTTTGTCATATTACATTATTTAGATTGAGGGTCACTGACGAGGGTTAAGTACCCGAAACGTGCATGTCTGCCATGTCCATGCTCAAAATGCTATTGAATTTGAAGACATTTTAACATCGGTATCGTGACTCGCGATGATACGGGTCCCAAATGAGAGGAAAAGCCGAACTTGATCAGAGTCTTTGTATGATCTGTTGGTTCTATGTTAAACGTCTTCAAATTCATTAGCATCATTTAAAAGCAGATAAATTTACAGCATGGACCAGACATGCACGTTTCGGTTCTATGTTCGTTTGCGCAGTCTCTTCAGCTATTGATCCGTCTATGATCTTGTGTTGTTGTAATTCTCTGCAGTATTTGAAACGTTATGTTGTTGTAGATTTTTGGTTTATTTCTCAGAACTCCAAGGTTTGGTCTATATGCTCAAGCTAGTAATCCACATTAATTCTAGTGAGAATGAAAGTTGAAGCAATTTTATTCGTTTAAAAGTTTACATTGCATATATATTTTATTTCAATTTCTATGTTTCTTTTGAAAGTAGTCTCTTGGTTTATTCTACATGGAATCATGCATTTTTGTAGCGTAATGGATAAAGGTCTATTGATTAAGCCTTTTGTTGCATGAACAAGATATCGAATTCTGATCTTTTTACATAACATGCATAATAATATAAATTGTTCGCTGTTCACATTGAAACATTAACGGCTGTCAACAAGCTATATTTTCATGGGACAATGTGTAAAATTATACAGGTCGTCGCACAGTTACATAATATTGGTCTCATTAGGTTCGATTTTTCGTGTTTTCATCTCAGCAACACATGGGACCTTTCGTGCTTCGTAATAAGAATATGAACAAGTTGTTTTTCCTAACGTTTCTCTTCAAAATTTTGTGTAATGTACCTGTTAACACTGTAATAATCCCTTTTTACTTAGTATCCCTGTTTATTCATTAAAGTTTTTTTGTCCTACTACTCCATCCATCCCCATAGTTCCCAGATGAATGAATCTATCTAACATATATTTCAAGGAGACTTTTTAAAATAAAAATAGCAATCCAAGGAATGCTTGTGTCGCCTGCGAAGCGGTTTATTATTCTAGAAAGTGGATCAAAATCATTGGTATCAGTAGAAAAGTTTTGTCAAATGAAATTCATCTGAAATATCAGACCTCTTAATTACAAATTCAAAGATATGGTCATTCTCAAATTTTCAGAAAAGAGTGTCAATCATCTAGGTCAAGGTCACTACATAACTACTGGTAACAAAAAGGTATCATCATAAGAAATATTAAAGACCTATCACCTACCAATTAAAATACATATACAACCTTAATTTCTGAGAAAAGAAGGTCAAATAGCTAGGTCAAGGTCAAAAGGCAAAAAATGATGGTATGTGTAGAAAGGCATTGTTACAAGGAAAATACATGTTAAATATCAAAGCCATATCACCTACCAATCAAAAGATATAGCCAATTTTACTTTTCTTGAAAAGTAGGTCAAATATCTAGGTCAATGTCACAAGGTCAAATTTCATGGTCGGTGTAGAAGGGTCTTGTCATAAGGAAAAGACGTGAAATACCAAAGCCCTATCACTTACAAATCAAAAGATATAGCGAATCTTATCTTTTTTTCAAAAGTAGGTCAAATATCTAGGTCAAAGTCAATAGGTAAAAAGTTATGGTATGTGTAGAAAGGTCTTGCAACAAGGAATAAACATGTGAAATATCAAAGCCCTATCACTTACAAATCAAAAGATATAGCGAATCTTATCTTTTTTTCAAAAGTAGGTCAAATATCTAGGTCAAGGTCAATAGGTAAAAAGTTATGGTATGTGTAGAAAGGTCTTGCAACAAGGAATAAACATGTGAAATATCAAAGCCCTATCACTTACAAATCAAAAGATATAGCGAATCTTATCTTTTTTTCAAAAGTAGGTCAAATATCTAGGTCAAGGTCAATAGGTAAAAAGTTATGGTATGTGTAGAAAGGTCTTGCCACAAGGAATACACATGTGAAATATCAAAGCCCTATCACTTACCAATCAAAAGATATAGCGAATCTTATCTTTTTTTCAAAAGTAGGTCAAATATCTAGGTCAAGGTCACTAGGTCAAAATTTATGGTATTTGTAGAAAGGTCTTGCCATAAGGATTGCATGTGTGAAATTTAAAGGTCCTAATATTTACCAATCAAAAGATATATACATTCTTAATTTTTTTGAAAAGTAGGTCAGATAAGTAGGTCAAGGTCACTAGGTCAAAAATTATGGTATGTGTAAGAAGGTCTTGTCACAAGGAATACACATGTGAAATATCAAAGCCATATCACTTACCAATCAAAAGTTATGGGCTGTGACACCCAAAGTGTGACAGACAGACAGACGGACGGACAGACGGACAACGGACAAAGTGATCCCTAAGTGTCGCTATGCTTCGCAGGCGACACAAAAAGAGTAAACGTCTCCTGCTTGGATGACAAATATGGACAATGACCATATCCCAATACACAGTACAAAAATCGATAATTCAGAAAATCGGCATACAAAATCAGGATGAAACAGGAACCAAAGCAAACAAAGAAAAACATCCAACATATGAAAAGAAGCGAACTCCCAATATGGGAGTGATACCGTGTGCCTAAGAAGAGTCAGCATCTTCTGCTTGCATGCAACACCCGTCGCTTTAATTCAGTAGATGTCTCACTGTGAAATGAAATAATTATGGTTTTACTGAAAGTAAAATTACCTGAACCATGTGTAACAGAGGAATAACTTTGCTTGGATAAATAGAGAGGACTGGTTGGTCTTCTTGTACATTTCAAATACAGGTCCTTTCTAATTTTTATATTACCCAATGGGCAGATCGAGGATTTTTTTCAGGGGTAGTCCTAAAGTCCGATTTTTTAAAGAGCACACCAGAAAATAAAGTCCTTGATTAATGATTGTCAGTTCTGTTTTTAATCATAAATAAAACAGACGACTGGCGAGCGAAAAGCTTTAAAAAATCTTGAATTTTCACATCATAGCACTAGATTAATGATTGTCAATTCTAATATGTAAATACAACCAATGGCGAGCGATAGCGAGCCAGCGATTTTTTTTTCAGAATTTGAATAAAATCATATATTCTGGTCTTTTTCAGTTTCATTACTCTTGGCGCCCTCTTTTAATGACCATGGTGTAACGTATGGGTTGTATACATATAAAAGCGCAGCAAAGGGGTAGGGGCAAAATCTGCCGTTTTCGGCCCCATTTTTTGCCATTTTCAAAAATTGTTTTCATACTATTTTTTATCTTTCAAATAAGAGTAGAGATATTGTTGTTTATTGAAACTGAATTGAAAATAGATGTAATCAACTAATATGAGTGTTATTTCCCGCCAAAATTGCCCACTACTACGGAAATTAGTGGTAAAATGATAACAACCAGATTTTAACATAATAGTTTATGGTATATATAGAGCAAGCGCATGTAACAAAGTTATACTTTCCATGTACGTTCAGAATATAAAAAGGAATGACCCATATGAGTATGAACCTGTTACACGCCCTTGCTCTAGGGCTTACAACTGTAGGTATGTGTGTCCCTTGCAAAAAATCTGAATTTCTACTGTGAAGACATAGTGCTCAACTTTCAATCATTTTGCCCTAAAAGGCAGGGTTTTCGAAAAATCACATAAAATTTGGTATTTTTTGTTCAGAAGAAGCATAATGAATAAGAAAATAGAACCTTTTTAAAATTTTTGATTGGGGCCAAAAGGGGTCACTTTTGCCCCTACCCCTTTGGCAAGCGGAAGCTTTTGAAATGCTGACGGCAAAATATTATCAAATGAAAGATTTCCAATATACAAATTCATGTTATATTTAAAACAAAAGAGGGGGGGGGGGAAATCGGGACTTAATCTTATTTATATTTTTTTTAAAACTCTGCTTCGAAAATTCCAGGAGGGGAGGGGGGGATCTGGATCTGCGCTCGTTACCCTGATACCTTTAGTGGCTTCATACGTACTAATCACCCCACTTGTAAAACAGTTTTTTTTTATAAACGAGAAGAGTGAAAAAAAACTTGACATCTTATTGGTTGTTCTTTGTAGGATTGATTCTGTATGCCTAATGCTTTGTATCTACACAAGTACATAGTTTACTTCAATTAGCATTTTCAAGAAAACTTACATAGATAAGGAAGGGATCCCATACGCCTCGGCGTTACAGTGATCACAGCGGAACACACACTCACACACGTATGAGACGTAAAAGAAGAGAAACACGAAAGACACCACTATATGCGAGAACACTCGTATACATGTCTCTAAATCTCCACAGAGACCCAGTGTAAGAACGAAATTTATCGTATGTGATATATGTATCATTTAGTTTAAATTCTATACTTATTATTAAGAAACGAAGATTCTGATTGGGTACGAAATTGTTGATACATCGATCAACAATTTTTTTTCTCAGAGTCTATATATAGCACTATTTTTAGAATTGGGGATTCCCAGAAAAACGATGGAATCAGCTCGTGGCTGAAATTACAATATATTGAAATTTGTTCAATTTTCAAGGGTACTATTTGTTTTCTACTTACTCAAAAAATGTACTGTGCATATTGGATCTGCTCAAAAACATGTTCGAATTCAAAAGATAAAGGGAAACGATTGTTTCCTGTTTTACTCATGGTGGCAGCCGTATCCTGTTTTCGTCTTGGAAGGCAGTTGTATCATTGCGCAATCTGAACTTAAGAATTATAGTGCGAGGACAGATTATTATTAAATTCAAGAAACAGTCCGAATAAAGATATGATATTATAAGAAATGAATCTTATATTTTTGTTGTTGATGCAAGTATCACCAGATAAAAATAATTAAGACCGAAAACTTTGGATCATCGCGCTTCGCGCATTAATAAAGTTTTCCGTCCAATTTTCCTGGTGATACTTGCATCAACAGAAAAAAAAGATTCATTTCTTAAAGCTTTCCATATACGTAATCAATCTTCATATTGCATTTAAGAAAATGCAGACTGAATGACAAATGAGATTCTGAAGGTTTTAGTGTTATTACAATATTACAATCACTGGAAGAAATATGATAAAATAAAGAAAATGAAGAAAACGACAAATATTATTTTGTAATCACAATAAATATTTATAAATGGCGGTTTATCATATGTTATTGGCACCAACTTGTAATAATGAAAATCATTCCAAGGAATAAATGTGTCGCCTGCGAAAAATAGCGACACTCAGGAATCACCTTTATAGGGTGTGACATCCAAGTGTGACAGACAGACGGACAGACAGGCAGACGAACAAAGTGATCCCTAAGTGTCGTCATGCTTCGCAGGCGACACAAAAAGCAGATCAAATGATTTCATTATAAGTTAACCATCGTGAAACAATAATAAATGCAGATCTAGATCTAGAGGGGTTTAGGAGATTCACTTCCTTATGGGATTTGTTTAAGTGCTATTTTTCTATTTCATTAAAACCATAGAGACTGGACGGACACCGTCCAGTCCCCGGTGGGTGTCCGCCCAGTATTTCGAAGGTCTGATAGTTCGAAGGCCCATAAAGCCGAAGGTCCGATAAATCGACGGCCCGATAATCCGAAGGCCCGATAGTCCGAAGGCCCGATAGACCGAAAGGATACAAAGGGATCCATAATCCGAAGTACCTAAAGAATCGAATATCCGATATTTCGAAGGTCTATTAGACCATAGATTTAAAGGTCCGATGGTAAGAAGGCATAATGGTTCTATGGTCTGATAGTCCGAAGGTTTGTAAGTCCGAATGCCCTGTAGATATGAACTTAATACAAGATACCTCCTGTACGATTGATATTGGCAGATTTAGAAATCTAAATGGAGGGGGGTGGGGCTGAAAGAGATATTATCAAAGAAGTCGAATTGAATATATACCCAATTATCAAATCAGATTTAAAAGGTAGCATCATAAAGAAATGATATTATGTTGTTTGAAACAGATCTCTGCAATCGCACATAAGTTAAAAATAGCAACGCCAACGCTGCAAGATACGCCCGTCGGGGTATTAATTTTGTGAAATTCAATGCAATTATGTCAGTTTAATTCTTAAAATGACTTGACCTTTAAACACAATTCTCATTTAACATGATTAAGATACCAACAATATGAAAAAAACATGTCTTCAGGTGTACAAAGTTTGAATCGAAAATAGTATTTAAATAAACAGTCAAAATAAAAATTTCCAAATAAAAAAAATACGTTGCCTTCAGCCACAAAATGACATTGACCTTTGACCCCTAGCTTTAAAAAAAATCGTTAGGTTCTTTGACTTGCTAAAGTCAACCCACATGGAAAATTTGAAGGTCCTAGGGCTAAGAACTATTCTAAGTTCAAGGTCCATAACTCTGCAAAAAAATGTTAATCGCGAAACTAAAATCATATCTGTTATTCATTATTATGAAGGTGTATACCAAGTTTCAATTCAATAGCTGCAAAAAAAGTCATAAACTAAGTACAAGTAAAAATGGAACAAACTTTATGCAATTTGGAGTGACTTAATCAAATTCAAAAATCATTAGCACCATATAGCCTGTCTCCGTTGAATTGAGTATGATCGATATTTAAGTGAATAGATTATAGGTATCATATGCCATTGAAGAAATTAAAATGAAATGATCGGCTGACAAGAGATGAACTAATTAAATTGTAAGTGTTTGATGTGTAAAATGACCGAAAAATCACGCTGAATTATCTAAACTTTTGAGCAATTTTCAACATTGGAAAATTACAAAAAGAAAGAAATAATTTTCCGGCTGGCAAAAGTCTTCCTGCCCCCCCCCCCTTCCCCCTAAAAATCAAATGGTAAGTCCCTTACTAGTATGGCAAATTTAGGAATTTTATTGGATATTCGGACTATCGGGCCTTCGGAGTTATGGGCCTTCGAGCTATAGGACCTTCGGACTATCAGGCCTTCGGGCTATCGGACCTTCGAACTATCAGTCCCTCAAATTATCGGGCCTTCGAACTATTGAACCTTCGTCTTTTTAGACCTTTGGAATACTGAGTGGTCACCAAGGTGGCCCTCCTGAGAAAAAAAATCTAGATGAGCGCATGAAATAACTAAAATAATAAAATTCGGAAACCGGAAATCGAAGAGTATTCAGACAGAAAATGGTAAACAAAACAAACGAAACATTTCACCAAAACAACAGGAACTTTGTCTTTTCTATGTTATACTGTTACATGTATGTGCACTGAATAAACTCTGTATTATATAAAATTCTTATATCATTTCCGGTTTATTACATGAAAAAAAAATTAATGTAATTCATTTTCACCTGTATTGTTATTGGAGCGTACATGTAATACGTACTTGCGTCAAATGTATATATAGGTGGCGAATTAGAATATCAACGTACGTTCAGATAAAAACTTATTTTTTCACAAAAATAAATCAAGGATAATATGCAAGTTGTTAGAACCGCGACCACTGAATTTCACAATGCTCATCAAAAACCAATCCTACAAATTTGAAATTTTACAAGCAAGTAAGTAGATGCATCATTTATACCTTAAGATAGATTTGTTTTTAGAATTTTCATGATTTTTGTTTTTCATTTTTTGAATATTAGAAAATAAATGGTCGGAAAATAGGCTGTTCCTAACTTTTATTTAATTGAACCCAACATATCAATACAATGTACTACCGTTTTGGCCATATGTTGCAGGCCATGGGATTCTCCGTATCTACAGTATTAAAACATGGTGTAAATATGATATTATCCCTGTTATTTGATACTCTCCCCTTGTTTGGAATGAAGCACAGCTTCAGCAACAGGTGCACGGACAAATAAAACTCCCACTTTATACGGAATAAATTTATGATTCAAGTGCATCACAGTAATCAAATATTTGAGGGGGAATTCACCGTCCGTTCTCGTTCCGGGATTCACTTACTCAATTTCTCCGTCCAGGATGGTGTTTATTTCGCGACATGGATGAAAATGCTTGAGCTCTAAAGGCTTGCTAAAAAATATTTTCCGTTTTAAAGAAGGAAGAGATAGAGAGAGAGAAAAAAAAAAACAATATGAGGATGGTGTGCACTCGAAAATTATTCAAATCGGGATACCTCTTGCTACTTTTACTGTTAATTTGTTGTACGTATGTGATTATTAATAACTTAGTGACCAGACAGCTTGTTGTAAGAGGAAATGGTATTGGACATAAGGGAAATGACGTAATAGAGCAACGTCACTTGGACATTCCACCTATGGAAGTTTACGTTGTAGAGGAACATCACGAAGGTAACGTTTATAGCACGTTCTTTGGTCTTCCAATCTGAATCAGAAAAAAAGTTATGTAACCAAGAGGCATTTTCTTAATTTTCGTGTCGCCTGCAACGGAAGAGCGACATAACTTTAGGCGATTTATAAGTCTAGTATCCGTCTGTCTGCCAACCTGTCAGTACGTCTGTCTTGAAGTCAGTGCGTATGTCTTGAAGAAGTCAGTGTGTCTGTCTTGAAGTCACACTATCACTTTAAAAATGTCTTAATTTTTTGTTTGACATGCATTATACTTCCACTAAACTTGCAGGGACGGTCAATCATGACGAGACTCGACACAAAATGAGGGTCAACATGCGACATATCTGTTCTTTTCTAATTCACAAAATTTGATCCACCATTTTGTAGCGAAAATTAAAACTGCAAGAATCCTTAAACAATACAATGTTAATATTGTCAATATCGATTGATTCGTCATATCTATAATAGATGTATAGGCGCGGCGACATCAAATAATACAGGAAAATCTACTTGTATTACATATGAGTAACATAAATAGAACATAATATGAAATGTTTAATATGTAAAGCTTCTGCATGGATGGTTTGAAAGACGTAACATATGCGCCTTGTCCTCGGTACCATGTATTTTATTTGGATCACATTATAGGTAAAACGTTGAATGGGTTAAATAAAACGTAGATTCGTACATATGTACATATATATAGGGTGATAAAACATTGAATACATTCAAAACAGGATGTACACAGTACTTGATGAAAGTTTGATTTCCGGACCTATATCGTCTTCGTCCTAATACAGAAAGGGAAGTGAATTACACATTTGTCTGTATTTTGATTATTAAGTTAGATTTGGTTATTATATACTGTACATGAGAGAGAGAGAGAGAGAGAGAGAGAGAGAGAGAGAGAGAGAGAGAGATCTTTTAATTCCTTTTGGACAGATGGAAAAGAACAAATTCGGTGTTTTTGTGGGGCCCATTGATTTCGACACAGAATTAAAGTTGAATTGAGGGTCAAGTACCCGAATCGTGCATGTCTGGACCAAAAGGTACCAGTCATCTTTCTGAAGTTACATAATGGTCGCGACGTCAGCAGCCAATGCTCAGAATGATGTCAGAACGAAGGTCAATAAACATATAAAAGACAAGTTGTACTACATCTAATTCAATCCCTCTATATTGCAGTGATCCCTTATTGGTTTGAAGCTGCGAACAGAAATCTGATTCCAAAAGAAGGAAATACATTAGTAAGTCGACTTTATGTAAAAACGATTCAATAGGTTGTCAAATATTATTTTGAAATCTGTCTTCAACAGGACAGTGATAATGTTTCATGTCATATTGTTTCCAAAGAAATATTTCAATTTAATGAAATAATATTTTCAAAATTCATTATAAATTGAATTATATTTAAGACGAGTTTGACATAGAATTTTTGATTTTCGATTCTCCACTTGAATGTTTAGAAACCAAATTTTCTACATTGCTTTGATGCAAAAAATCAATATCACTGATGACATGCATGTATATTTACCATTGTATTACATGTCTGTTTTTCAGATACATATTGACGGGCACAGCGACATGGCACCACCCATGTACTTCAAACGCTTTCCTTTCTTTAAATCGCCAAGAGGAAAAGGGGATTATAAATACCTCATGCAGGAAAATGACATGTTCATTATTGTGAGTAATTTATCATTTCTACTTTTTTTGTCTCAATTCGAAGTTTTTTCTCATTTCTCAATATTTAGATAAATGAAGGAAAATCAAAACGGGGTTTTCATTTCAGTGAATCTCTAGATAAGGCCATTTCTGTTTTTTGTTTTTGTTTTGCGTCCTTTTGAAATTGAGAAAGCCAGCCTGGGAGAAAAATAAACAAGCATATCAAACAAAGTTGCAATTTTATATTATGTGACTTTGTAAAATCTAGTAGAAATTTGTTTCATTGAAGAATGATAGAAATTTCCGTATTGTCTTTTAAAAATCCTTAAAACAAACAAAAACAAAACGATACCGCAAATCTCTGAAATCCACCAACTTCGTATCACTAGTAAATTTGTAATCAGCCGACCAAGATTTTCTCGATATTAAAAACAAGGCTTTACCTTTTGTCCAATCCTTGTCAAATCTGTTGAATAAAATATCATTGTCTAATTGTGGTTTACTTGTTTGTAGAGTGCTGCAATAACTGGCCTTATAAACAAAGTAGTTTGGGTGTGGCCCGAATGGGACAAACAAAATCATGGAGTAACATCCACGTTTTCAAAGCTGGAGATAGGCTGGACTTTGTTACAAAAGAATGGAAGCAAACCAACTCGAAGAGAGTTTTGCATATGCGGACCGACTGAATCCGTCGATCCAAAAATTGAATGTAAACGTCTTACCCGAGATGAGATGGAAAATTCCTCCTCGGATGAAGATGAAAATGAGGGAATACCAATGAAAAAAGAAGATTGTCATATTCAAAAAGCGATAATCTTAGAGGACGTCCACGAGAAAGACGCGGCAAAAATGCTTTTTAAATCGTCATCCTACCTCAGGGGCGGGGGAATGATCCTTGACATAGATGAGGATTTTTATGGGTGTACCTATGCTATCCGTCCATTACTTGATGCAGGCATATCTGAAGAAAGTATAGAGATTATGGATGATTTCATCGGCGAACTTTTCTGTCCGAAAAATGCATCAGAGGAATTTCGAGCCGACCGACTTTTGGTTCAGATTTTAGATCACCTTTTACAGCTGCGTTGTCTGAAAAATGGTAAAGAAGCAAGCGGCAGTTCTTGTTTCTACGCAAACACATTGGTTACCTTACGTAGTATCATCAAAAGGAAAATCTTCGACGATAATTCTAACCTTTTGTGCAAGAAGTTAGGAAAGGACTCTCTAGAGGCGACTGTAGCCAATCAGCTTCTATTTCTATTTACGAAACTAAGCAATAAGCAGAACAAAGTTCTGCAAGATGTTGGTTTCTGCTTCACAACAACACCTCATACGTTTGATTTGACGTCAGATTCTAAATTTCAAATCTGTCACGGTGCAAACACGCCCAATGATACAGCGGTGATAGAGCATAAGACAAATGTTACAGAGGTGATTTCTCGAACTCACACTCTTGAAAAAATCATATCTATAGTGAAGAAATCAAATCCTGCGTTTGTGACGGTATGTAGGTCAGTTAGAGATGGGTATACGCCTAGAGACCTCTTTCCTAAAATAGAAAATGACGTAATAACTTCTATACGAAAACAATTTGATAGTGTTAAGGTTGTGTATGATAAAGAATTACTTGGGGGCCGAAAAGGTTGGCCAAATAGATCCTGAAGTTCTTTTATTTTTTCTTTACTTTACTTTTAAGTATGTTTTATGGTATTCTGGCTGGTTTTATGTATGAATCACAGAAATTGTGTGATACTTCTGGAGCGTGACTAAACAAAGCTCAGACTGAAAGTCCTAAGTGAAAAAGGGAATACAAGAACAAGGAGAAAAAGGACGAAATTGATGCGATGAAAGGATAGAATGTTAGATTAGATTTGTGAGTTGACAATGAAAACTTTTATTAAGAATTTTTATTAATGTTTTAAATTACTTACTTGAACTTTGCACCGCATATCGTTGATATAATGAAGCAATAACACTGTAATATGTTTGAATTCTTTTTTTTGTTGTTGTATTATTTTGCATGAATCAAAACTAAAGTAAGATTGAAATCATGTACATGCAGTACACATATCAAGTGAAGTATTTAATTTATACTTAAAAAAATAGAACATTTCAAAATTTCACAATGAAGTTTGTCAATTGTATTGTCTAGAATTTGCAGTATTACGGTATTACTATCAATACAAATTATTGAGATGCTGTTCTCTACTTGTTGAATAAAGTTGTCAAAATCCACATTATTCTGTTATATGAAGCAACCCAAAACGGTTATGAAAAAGAAAACATTTGTTTTAGTTGCATAATCATTGAAATACTGTACATGAACAACACGCGCTGATCTGTAACTAGACTCCTAGAAAAAAAAACGTACGTTACCAAAACGAAAATTGCACACTCCCAAAACCATGGCAAAGCAAAAGAGCAAAACCAATGAAAAACAAATTGTTTGAAGAAAATACGCAGAAATCGATCACAATACACACAAATCGATCACAATACGCACAAATCGATCACAATACACACAATACACACAAATCGATTACATTACGCACAAATCGATCACAACCAAACACAAAAAAGCACAAGTACATGCATGTACATATATGTACTAGAACAATCACTCCATAGAATATGATTAGAAAGCACACACCAGTATCCATCAGAGTGAACCCCCCCCCCCCCCAAAAAAAAAAGAGTAGTTTGAATAAATACACATACTGAAGTACTGATCAACTACAGGAACTCACCCCCTTCCAAAAAATATTGAATATGATGAACACACACCCAATATCATACATGACTGAAAACAAGAACACACACAAACGTACAGTGCCTATGTTATAGAGTAGACTTTCCCCCCGGGTAGATCTTCCCCCCGGAAAATTGGCTCTAGAGTAGAATTTCCCCCCTGGGGGGAAATCCTGCTCTAGAGCAAGCTTTCCCCCTTCAGGTTTTTGGGGTAGAGTTTCCCCCTTAAGGGGGAAAGTCTACTCTAGAGTAAAATTTCCCCCCTGGGGGGAAATCCATGAAACAATCCTTGAAATCCTTGAAACAATTTGTTTCAAAGGATACAAATTTTACGAAGTTTTAAAAATGGATTACAGTTGCTCGCATGCTATATTTTATTGTATGAGCCATTTTTCACCATTTTGAGGATTATTTCAACTCTCCGATACAAATTTCACAGACGGGCAGAGGGGTGGGCAGATGTACACTGACCTTGGTCTTGGAGATATGACCCTTGTTCAAGGTAATGACACAGCCCTGGTTTATTGACAGCAATTGTGTGAAATATCCAGATCCAGGATTAGCATTAAGTATGGAACGCCAAAGTGACATATAGTCGATTAGAGGCCTCTTCAATTAACGAGCGAGCTCTCTGATTTGGAAAGCTCTCTAATTTAATTAATGAATATAATCTCAATCAGAGTTATCATCTTCTGTAAAGACTGTAAGTTTGCGAAAGGAGCCCTTCTCAAAAGAACGTCAAGAAAACGTTAAATAGAAGGGGGAAATTCTACTCTGGGGGGAAAGTCTACTCTACAACTAGTTGTAGAGCAGAATTTCCCCCCGGAATAATGGCTCTATAACAGATCTTCCCCCGGGGAAATTCTACTCTAGAGTAGACTTTCCCCCCGGGGGAAAGTCTACTCTGGAGTAGGCTTTCCGGGGGAAGATCTACTCTAGAGCCAATTTTCCGGGGGGAAGATCTACCCCGGGGGAAAGTCTGCTCTATAACACCTACACAAAATTGCGAACACTCAACTTCGCTGACGCTCCGCCCACTTCTTATTCATGCACAAGCTTCAAAATACCTTCTAACCTATACATAGACCACGCAGTTGTTTCTATACTGATACATGTATTTTCAACTCGATTGGCATATCTGCTGGTGGACGGGTAGTCCCCGAGGATATCGTTGACTTCGCCTAGTCTCAAAGAAAAGTGTTCCTGCACTCACTTGAATTGTTTTTTTTTTAATTCCCTGTCTCTAAATTTGAAACTAATGGGCATTTCCCTAAATTCTGTCCTTAGCAAGTATCAATTTTTGGTCAGGTGTATTTTCGTTCTTTTCATTCACATAAAATTGCCATATTCACCATTTTATAAAAACTCAAGTTATCTGTACCTGACCTTCCTAAATTGAAAGAAACGGCAATGCGTAGAAAATGTATAAAATTGTAATTTCTTGCATTTTAGTAAAGGTCGAGGGGCTATACATTTGAATTATTTCATTGTTTGACAAATACATTATGCATCGTTTCTGACATGTTTTCAAATGCCTAGATTGCAGTCTGTCGAGACTGATTTAGAACATTTCTGTCAGAAAAAGGAGAAATATTCATTTACCTTTGAGGCTTAAATTTCGAGAAATGGACAATCAAGGGAAGAAGGCGATTTAAGACGTGGACATATGACTTTCCAATAGTTGATGGTATCTGATTCAAGAGCATGAATAGCTACATTAGTAAGTAATTTTAAGATGGTACAGTAACCACTATTTCTATGTTTCTCTTTTCCTTCTGGCTATTTCTAAAATATTGTAAATGAACTGAAAATGGAAGCATTTAAATTGATAAATTATCAGTAACTACAAAACAAGCATATTTAACAGGAATAATATCGGGGACAAGGTGAACATGAAAGTTCTGTTCACAAGAAGAAATAGGAATTTTGTTTTAATTTTGTGTTTGATTTGTGCTGTCTACGCAATGCTCCATCGCTACTTAAGTAGAAATAGAAATATCGTTATGCCAATGACAAATTCTGACTATTCTCAGAAGATTCAAGATGCTTCGGAACTGTTGCGCTCATCGTCAAAGGATAAAAGTTCGCTTAATGTCTATGTCGTAGAAGAGCACCATGAAGGTATTTTGAAAGTAAATATTGTACAAGCATTTCTCAAATTATTCTCAAATTATTTCCACATACATGTAGTTTCATTTTTTCAAAGTCCCGGAAATGCCCCTTGCTTTTCCATCAGAATGAAATGAATGGAATAAAAAAGATAACTTAAAGAGTTTTCATATGTTTTATTCTTTTAAATCATGGATTGCACATGATAATAGGTACATGTAAATATTCTGAAACCAAAACAAATATAAGTGTCAAGGGTCAAACGAATTGATCATACTAGTACATGTAATTACAAGTAAGCAAGAAGCGACGTTGCCAGTTTGTACACAGCAAGAAGCGACGTTGCCAGTTTGTACACACCCACCTAAGCCATAAAACGCGAATCAATGCATCCCGACTCTTTTTTGTAGTGATCCCATATTGGTTCAATGCTGCCCGTAATGGGGTCATTCCAAAGGAAGGCAACACATTGGTAGGTTATATCCTAGTTTTATTCTAAGGTCATTTCTTTTTTATTTTCTGTTTTGCGTCCTCGTGCTGGTGTATGTAGGTTTTGAAACCAAAGTCATGAAACAAATCAAAATTATAAACAAAGCATCTTTTGCAAATTTTAAATGTGTTTTCTCCAAAAATGAAAGAAAAATTGCTTCACATTTTTATATTTCATGTTTCACATAAAATGTGAAAGTACTGCAATGATTCAAGACATTGCACTATTAATCTACCTTCCGTTCAAAAATGAAATGATACAAGTTTCTATCAGATTTCACATTATCAAATGATATTAAGTTGCAACTTTGTGCTTGTTTGTTTTTCCATCTGGCTGGCTGGTAGTTTTCTTAATTTCAAAAGGACGCAAAACAGAATAAAAACAAGAAATGGCATAACCTTGATGTAGCTAGTGTGCATACAATTAACGACTTTTGAAGCACTGTTCAAATCGTTCATTGCAACGATACAATAAATATATCATAATTACTTTCGACACTTACAGTCGTTCGAGAATATCGAAAAAGTAATAAGAGACGGAAGATATTAAATTTAACTAGTTGCGAAAAACAAAATTATGTAGAATGACCCCTATTTTTACTTTATATTGGAATAATGACATTCTCAGACTGAATTTCATCCTGTCAGATTCACATAGATGGACACAGTGACATGGCAGTACCTTCATACTTCCCGGGTTTTCCATTGAATTTTCCATCAAAAGGTAAACACAGGTTTCTGATGCAAGAAAACGACATGTTTATAATGGTGAGTAATCGATATTATAATAATTAATCCAGTCATTTTTGGCGATTTTATCCTTAGTTTTTGCACATGTTATTGCATATAAGTTTTTGAAACTTTTGAAGTGGAGTTCATTGTAACAACTGGGGAAGATTATTATTATAATTCACATAAAATTGTTGCACATGTGATGTCAAGAATTTGTGTGTAATGTGTGTATGTTTATACAGTAATGTCAATTACATGTATTGATGTATTGTCTTCTGTTTTCGTATTGTCATTGGTATTGATATTACTTGTATGTGTACCTGTGTGTATGTCTGTGTTAATAACATGCAAAAAGAAAATAAAAATTAAAAAAAAAAAAAACAACTGGGGAAGATGACGTCAAACACAAAATCCCATGGTCAGAATTCAAAAAATAATCGGAGCAATTCAAGCATTGTATAAAGAACTTGAATCTAGAATGGATTTGAGATAAGAGGCCGAGGGGAAAGAGAAAAGTGTGATGTAAATGTATCATGACTTGAAAAAAAAAGAGAGTTTTATCGGTATATCGATAAAAAACCAAACATGCCCCCCCCCCAATCTCACATCAAATTTCATGTGTGATTTCAAGTTTAAGTACAATGCAGACAAGAAATAAACATACTCAAAGAATTTTGAGTCCCCACTTTCTGTTGTTCGTCACAATAAGTTAATTTTTTAAAAGCCTTTCATGCCTTATTTTCATATGGTTCTTAATTGCGGGTATTCGTCGCGATAAGCGTATTTATTAAGCCCTTTCAGGTGTACATTAGATATAGATGAAACATTTGAAGTGCCCTTGTGACACTGCCATATGTAAATTCATAGAAAAATTGAATACTAATAATACTGTTATGTGAAATGAAAGCTAATGTATATATTGAAAAAGAAAGGTATTGTCAATACGAATGCATGGATGAAATGAAATCCCTTTGTACTTTTTTCAGTCTGCGGCTTTAACAGGCCTTATAGGAAAAATAATTTGGATTTGGCCATCTTGGGATCAGAAGGACCATGACATGCCATTTCTGCATCAAAAGATGGAAATCGGACTAGTAATGACAGATGAATCTGATAAAACATTTTGTGTATGCGAAATGAATGAATCCAAGCAAAGAGTGTGTGCTGGCGTGTTAAATGAATATGTAGACAATAAATTTGTCGAAATGGTCGACATGGACCCAAACTTTTGCATCATCAAACGGACATTTATTAACGAGGAAATTCGAGAGGAGGTTGCAGCAGAGAGGCTATCTCAGTCTTTATCAACATCCGGGTCACAGGGGACAATATTGGACATTGATGAGGATTATTACGGTTGTATGCATGCTATCCGTCCTCTATTAGAGGCTGGCTTGACCGAAGAAAGAGTGTTTGCATTGGACGATATCATCGATGAACTATTTTGTCCAAAGAACGCTGCGGAGGAATTTTTAACCGATCAGCTGCTGGTAGGATTTTTGAACAAAATCTTTAAGCTCCGTTGCACAAGGGGAATGAAAGACGTAACTGGACACGAATGTCTGGACAAAATTATTATTGCAATGTTTAAAGGACAACTGAGGAGGAAAGTGTTACAAAATTATTCAAACTTGCTATGTTCCGAAAGGAAAGTAAAAAAGACACATAAAAGGTCTATTAAACGACTTGTGAAGGAATTTTTCCGTCTTAATAACGCACAGAATAAAGCCTTGCAGTATGTTGGCTTCTGTTTTCAATCAACACCGCTTTCATTTAACTTGACCAATGACGTCAGTTTTAAAACTTGTCAGGGCAGCAACACACCAAATGATAGTGTTGTGATTGAACACCAAACTAATATAAGAGAGATCACGGAGAGGACAAAATCTTTCAGAAGAATATTGTCAGTTGTAAAAAAGGCAAATCCAAAGTTAGTGACACTGTGTCGGTCCACGCGCGACGGCTATACTCCTAGACAGTTCTTTTCAAAAATAGAAAATGACGTCATTGATTCGTTGCGTCATATTTATACGAATACTAAAGTGTTGTACGACACGGAATTACTTGGAGGAAGAAAAGGCTGGCCTGAAAGATGTGGAAATAAAATGAATAATTATGATTTCAGTTGAAAATAAGAATCAGTGAAGTGAGATAAGTAAAATGTGATCATCAAATTTATGCAACATTACAAATAAAATCACCATGAATAAAACTTTAACGATGACTTCTTCTTTGAAGAAAAATGAAACATTGTTTTGATATACATTGTATTGTTTGAGTTTATATGTGTATTTTAAGTTAACATTGAAGGTAAGAGCACGTTTGGTAAACTGAAAGAGCTAATCACTAAGGTTGTTTGAATCATTATGAAGACGTGGGAGTTGTATTCATAAATATTAGGAAAAATTATATCATTTTGTAGATTTATTACTTTTTGCAAGCAAGATCTAATATAATTGATATTATAATATATTTTTTGAAAAAAAATGTAAGCGCTAAATAACAAGCAAGGAGACGGTACTTTTCTTTCTACGAGATTGTACTAAAATATTTTGACTGTGTCTGAAAATCACTTTAGCATTATTAAGTATCACTGATGAGGATTGACTATCCGATACACCTGTCTGGTGCATCATTTGTGTCACACTTATGCCTTTTGCCGTGTGGAGCTCGTTAAAAAGTTCCCCGCGAGTGGTTTGACAGTAAGTGTTTTGAATGTTTTTCTTGACGTGGTCACCATGGCACTTTCTGTATAGACATATCCTCAGACAGTGCATGCATTTTATATATTGTTTTCATTTTCGTGCATGAACATTGACGGCGGGTGCGGCTAGCCAACAGGGAATGCTTACTCCTCCCGGGCAGCACCTGGTCCCACCTCTAGCTTGCTAGGGGTCTGTCGATACTCAATTTTGTGCTCTATTGTAAGTGCAGTTGAGATTATCGTCAGGATCTTCTTTAACTCATTAGAATTGGATGGAAATTTTCTTCAAGAAGGTTTGGAAGGGTTGGAACACTTCCACATTATTTCTATATGTGAGCAAAACAAAGACACCTTTCGATGCAGTGTAGGAGCCGAACTTTCCTGTTGTTGTTGCTCTGACCTCAATATATTAATTTTAATACATGTACATTACCAAAAGAATATAGCATATTTATAGTAACTCTGAAGTATCAGCTTTTACGCTTTATCCACCCGATATGAACAATGAGAGGAAAGGAAGAGGTGTAAATTGCTAATAGATGGCTATACAACCTTATCTGATTGAAAAATTAGAGAGCTACATTAGAAAGCAATTAGGATGGTACAGTACCGATTTGTACTTTGACCCTATATTGTATACTAAAATGATAGCAATTTATGAATTATTAGTACCTGCAAGAAAAGCATTTGTAAATGGAATGAGAGCAAAGGGCGAATATGAGAGTTCTTATGACAAGAAGGAACAGAAATTTTGTATTAATTTTGTGCTTAATTTGTGTAGTGTACGGAATGCTTCATCATTTCATGTATAATAACAGGGACATCGCTATACCTTTGTCAAAGTCTGATCCTAATTCTGAATTTTCCAAGAGGATAAAAGACACTCCTAAATTGTTGCACTTTGCAACGAAGGATAGAGATTCGTCACTTAAAGTCCATGTTGTAGAGGAGCATCATGAAGGTATTCATGAATAATGTCTTATCAAAATTTGACAGTTATATATATTCATGTAGATACGTATTTAGGAAACAAATTCATAAGTATCTGCCAGCGGTACTGCATGAATTTATGTAGACCTTTTAAAAATGTTTACAATGAAGATTGTATATTTCAATAGTGATATACTTGAATATAAATTGATAATGTTTTTAAAAAGTTTGAAAAAATCGTATTTTCTGTAACAAAACTTTAATTATTATAAATTGTGTTTGAACTTTCCTTTGCAGTAATACCATATTGGTTCAATGCTGCCCGTGATGGGCTCATTTTAAAAGAAGGCAACACATTGGTATGTTTCATTTTGAACATAAACCCAAACGTTAGCTATACATAAATTGTTTTAGTCTTCATTTAAGGAGAATATATAATAATTTTTAGATTATGAAATATTTTTGCACCTCAAAAGAGTACCATAAATTCATTAAATTGTTATTTGTATCCAAAAATACTCAGATTTAATTTTTAGATTATGAAATATTTTTGCACTTCAAAAGAGTACCATAAATTCATTAAATTGTTATTTGTATCCAAAAATACTCAGATTTAGCCCATATGTACATGTAACAGACTGAACACGATTTCTATTCATTTTCAACCTGGGTCCTGTAGCATCATATCCCAGCCAACTTGCTACGTCTTTCGGTATAATTAGGACATGATTTTCACAGCATTTGGCCATATTACATTGTTTAGACTGAGGATCACTGACGAATGTTAAATACCCGAAACGTGCATGTCTGGTCCATAATGTAAATTTATCTGCTCTAAAATGATGCTAATGATTTTGAAGACGTTTCAAAAACATTTGTACCACTTAGTGAGTGTCACTGCTGATGGACCAGGATTCCCCGAGGGCACATGTAGCCAAGTTGGATAATTTCGGTTGGTCGTTTCCTCAAGCGCATTTGAAAATTTCTGTTCACAAAATTTTCTCAAATTTACTAAAACCTGGGTCCTGTAGCATAATATCCCAGCCATCTTGCTACGTCTTTCGGTATATTTAGGACATAATTTCCACAGCTTTTGGCCATATTACATTACTTAGATTGAGGATCACTGACGAGGGTTAAATACCCAAAACGTACATGTCTGGTCCATGCTGTAAATTTATCTGCTCTAATATGATGCTAATGAATTTGAAGACGTTAAACAATTCTAGAAATAACTTTCTTAGAAAAATGATAAGAATATGTCTACATCATGTTGGTGTGTTCCGCTGTGGTCAGTGCAGGGTGGCCTTAATGGAGATGTCCTCCACATTATTTGAATCACATGTCAAGTATTCACTAGAACTTGCACTATTTTCTCTGGCTGACCTTCTAAATTTATACTTTATTTATTTAAACTTTATCTATTTTACAACGTTTAACAAACAATTTAGAAACTTATATTAGTGTCTCACGTTGGCTCAGATGTTGGCGTGAAGGGAGATGTCTTCCACATTATTTGAATCACATGTAAGGTATTCACTAGAACTTGCACTATTTTCTCTGGTTGACCTTCTAAATTTATACTTTATTTATTTAAACTTTATCTAATTTACAACGTTTAACAAACAAGTTAGAAACTTCTATTAGTGTCTCACGTCGACACGTTGGCGTGAAGGGGTCCTTAGAGCAGGAGGAAACCGGAGAAAAACGCGGGGAAAACATCCTAGAACTGGGTGGGTTACCGCCTTACCCTCCCAAATAAGACCCCTTTGCCATATCAGGGATTCGAATCCGAACCTTAGAGGAGAGAAGCGGAGAAGCGAGTTCGCTACCACTTCGCTAACCCGTCTTATTTAATTAAAATAGTTGCAAGATGCACTACTTCTCCCAAAAGAATACAATTTCATTGTCAGGCTATTTCTTCATTTCGTCAGATCCACATAGACGGCCATAGTGACATGGCTCCACCCAAATATTTCCCTGGTTTTCCATTCTTCAAGTTCCCATCAAAAGGCAAAGATAGATTTTTGATGCAAGAAAACGATATGTTTATTATGGTGAGATATTTAAATTTTCTTTACATTATCATTTATTTAGTACATGCCATCCTTGTGTTTTTTTTATAAATTGTACAATCAGTGAATGGTAGTCAAACACAAAAGTTTTCTATCCAGAATTTTTTTTAGAGTATTCAACTAATTAAGTTTGATGACAAGATAATCATATCGTTGCATTCTGTTAGCTCTTAAGTCTGATGTTGTTTTAATTTGGTCTGATTTGTACGGAAGCATAGAGGGGACTTGTGCGATTTTTTTATTATCTCGTGGCCACGACTTATTATCTCGTGGCCTCGACTTACTAACTTGTGGCCACGACATAATTATCTCGTGGCCACGACTTATTATCTCGTGGCCACGACTTATTATCTCGTGGCCACGACTTAGTAACTCGTGGCCACGACTTATTATCTCGTGGCCACGACTTATTATCTCGTGGCCACGACATAATAAAAAAATTGCACACGTCCCCTCTATGCTTCCGTAGATTTGCCTATAGAGGGTGTAATAGTATATTACGTAAGGGAGAATGTCCGAGTAACTCTCCATTCCATAGGTGAATTTTAACAGCTTTTAAAACATTGTCATTGAAATATTGTAACGTTTGTTTACAGCAAAATAAATTAAGACTAAGAGACTATGATATTATTTACATCCAACACGAGGTTTCATTATCATGATCATGCAAATTCTTATGTTTCTTTATTATGCAACGATCTGTTAATGCAACTTTCTCTCAATGCAACTTTCTCCAAATAAGAAACCGAACAGATCAAATGAAACGAGCATTAGGTCATATGGAACCCTGCATAAATTCGACTTAGAATTGTTCACATGTAGAAATCAACATTGTTTCAAAGATTTGAAAAGAGCAATTTCTAAAGGCTATATACTAGTAAATTTTTCGTTGTTCAAATTTGTTTCAGTCTGCAGTCATTACAGGTCTTATCGGAAAAGTTGTATGGATTTGGCCATCTTGGGATGAAGTGAACCACCAAAACTTCTCATTTGGCAATAAGATGGAAATCGGCTTGACAACAAATTCATTTGATATACAAATGAAAACATTTTGCTTGTGCACAACAAACGAAACCTGCCAGACAATGTGCTTTGGCGTTTTAAATGAATTCATAGACGATGAATTTGTGGATTTTGTCGAGATATACCCTAAATCTTGTGAGATCAAAAGAACAATAACATTCGAGGAAATTCGAGAGGAGGAAGGTGTTGAGAAGATGGCCGCATCTCTAACATATATTGGGACACAAGGTACAATATTGGACATTGACGAGGATTACTACGGTTGTATGCATGCTATACGTCCTTTACTTGATGCTGGCTTGACCGAAGAAAGGGTGAGTGATATAGACGAAATATTAAGTGAATTATTTTGTCCAAAGGACGCCGCGGAGGAATTCTTCACAGATCAGTTATTAGTTGGATTTTTGGACGAAATCTTGAAGCTCCGTTGTACGAAAGGCAAGACAGACGCAACAGGACACGATTGTCTGAACGAAATGTTCATTCTGTCATTTACCAAACAAGTCAAGAAGAAGCTCTTTCAACATTATTCAAACTTGCTCTGTTTCGGGGTGACTAAAATACACACGAAGAATATGTTAATGCGACACCTTATAGAGAAATTTCTAGGACTGAATAACGCACAGAATAAAGCCTTGCAGTATGTTGGTTTCTGTTTGACATCAACACCACTCACATTTAACCTGTCTAATGAAGGCGGTTTTCTCATTTGTCATGGCAGGAACACTCCAAATGAATCTATTGTGATTGAACACCAAACTAATATCAAAGAGATCACACAAAGGACAAACTCTTTAAGAAACATTTTAGCAGTGATAAAGAAGGCAAACCCAAAGGTAGTGACTCTCTGTCGGTCAATGCGTGACGGCTATACGCCTAGAAAATACTTTTCTAAAATAGAAAATGACGTCATTGATTCATTACGCCATACATTTGAAAATACTAAGGTTGTGTATGACTCGGGTTTGCTTGGAGGAAAAAAAGGCTGGCCTGAAAGAAATAAAAGGTAACATACCGATGAAGTTCACCCTAGACTTAGAAATTGTGACTCGAAAAAGAACAGAATAACTCGGAAACAAGAAGAATTCTATTCATTCACTACAAAGAAATATACGTTTATTGGGAAATTAAACATCATTTAAATAAATGTTTAAAACGATTTGAAGAATAATTCATTTTCCCGAAAGTTTTGCTTGAAATAAGTTTTGATATGTACAATTCATGAAAATGAATAATACATGTATGATGTACATTACTAGACAGATATGAACAACATCTAGTTATTATGGCAGATATAACATGTTTGTAAGATTCATATTTATAAATACTATGGATATATACCAATGTTTTTGCTTCAAATATAAGTTTAATAACAAAGAAACAGAAATCAATTAATAATGAATGTTTAAAGAATGTTAAACGTCTTCAAATTCAATAGCATCATTTAGGAACAGATAAATTTGCAGCATGGACCAGACATGCATGTTTCGGGTACTTAACCCTCGACATCCTTGATCCTCAATCTAAACAATGTAATATTGCCAAAAAGTGTGAAAATTATTATGTCCAAAAATGTACGAAAGACGTCGCAGGATCGGTGGGATATGATGCTACAGGACCCACGTTTTAGAAATTTCAAGTTTTGATAACAGAACTTTTCGAACGCGTTGAAGAGACGATCAACCGAAGTTGATCGAACTTGGCTACATGTGCCCTCGGGGAATCCTGGTTCCACCAGCAGTGACACTCACCAAGTGGTACAAATGTAAAACGTCTTCAAATTCAATAGCATCATTTAGGAACAGATAAATTTGCAGCATGGACCAGACATGCACGTTTCGGGTACTTAATCTCAATCTCGCAATATTGGCCCCATTGAAGATTGTTCAATTTTTCGTGTAAAATGTATCCGAATATGTGTCTTGCATGGTAAAATACCTTTCATACATCAGCTTATTAATGATCTAGTTCAATTCAATTTGGCCTCCTAAAGTCTAAGCCCCACGTCTTCGTCGTAGGAGGTGGAAAACGGTCATGCCGGCTAACGGGGCTACGCCTGCAGCATGGGGCCAGTCACCCTTTCTGCGGACCTCATCGACTACAGAAACAGACACACAGAAAAATGTGTGGATGCCTCCTTATGTGCCACCTGGCACGAAGAGGATTCAGTAAGTAAGTCAATTAATTTGTGTCCTCTTTCAAATCGATCAATGCTCATCCGATTTGAAGTGCACCTAGAGTCTTCATAATGACTTAAGAAATGAATCTTATATTTTTTCTGTTGATGCAGGTATCACCCGAAAAATTGGACAGAAAACTGCATCAATGCGCGTAGCGCGTTGATGCAAAAGTTTTCTGTTCAATTTTTCGGGTGATACCTGCATCAACAGAAAAAATATATAATTCATTTCTTATCATTTAATGGTGGAAAACAGACTGTTTTCTTGGATCTAAAAACAATCAATCACCGCACTATATTTCGTAAGTCGGAAGGTTTCGCAGTGATATGTTTGCCAAAACAAGTTATAGCAGCCGCCATGATTCAAACAGCGAACGATCGTCTCTCTATATCTTTGGAATAAGGACCAGTTTGAGCAAATTCTACATGCACTGTTAACTTTTGAGTAAGTAGAAAAGAAATGGTACCATTGAAATGATAAGCAAACATCAACAAATTGTATTTTCAGCAACGAGTTCATTTGTCACATTTTGTGTTTGAGGGAACCCCCAGGTCTAAAAATAGTGCTATAAATAGACTTCCGTGAAAAATTGTGTTGATCGATGTATCAACAAAATTTCTCAGCCAATCAGAATCTTCGTTTCTTGAAAATGACAATCGAAATTAAATGATAAGACGATAAAACACTAAACTTCATAGACGCCATCAAAAGACCTAGCACTACATAAAACATACGAGAACAATGGGAGCCAGTGCCGACATACAGCTTTCTCTCATAACCACGTGTGTGTGACAGAGAAGGCCCATGAAATACAGCTATGTGAGCTACATTTGTATCTCATATCATGTGACAGCTTTATCACATATTTCGTGGCGCTATTGTTTCGATTGTTTACGTTATTGTGACGTCATGATTTCAGTCCATACGACAAACAAGCCATCGGTAACATGGCAATAAAACACCGGTTTTTAGATCGTTTTTTAATGTATACTTATATTTTGAAAAGCCAAATATTCGTAGTTTATTTTTATAGAATAAACCATTTTCGGGGGCGCTGAATTCGAATATCGCAATTTTTATTTTTGCGATTAGATCAACATGATAGTTTTCAAATTTCGTCTCTTTTCTTTTAGATTTAACTTTGCCCCTTAGATATGAGAGAAAAATACTCTTTCATGCTCTTCTATGAAAGATACATCGTTTCCACCATCGGGGTATCAAAATTTTGCAAAACCCTCGGCAAGCCTCTGGTTCTACATGATTTTGAGACTCCATGGGTTAAACCGATGTATCTTTCATAGTAGAACATGAAAGAGTCTAATGGTCATCTGCTATATTACTAGCAAATAGTGTAGCTATCCGGATTAAGTGCACACAGCCCTCCCATTGGTCTAGTTACCTAGCGGTCTAGATGAACGCACACAAAATAAAAAAATATGTCGATAAAAAACAAATGTTCTAATATAACGGCAGTAAATTTATTCACTCTTCAAGCATAAACAGATTATGAAAACATAAATAAATATGATATTTTCATTAAATGAACAACAAAAATGAAACGATTACTTGACATTTATCGAAGAAATGAAAGTCGAAGAAATGAAAGCTATTTATTTATGAAATGCTACAGTGATCAGATCTTCCATTAAATATACATGTATTAACACTTTAAATTTATTCACATTTGTTCATATATTTATGACTCGTCAATACTCGGTTACGATATAAATTACCAGTTAGTTAAACTAGATATAACAAAATATTCATGTACTTATTGTTAAAATTCGATGAAAAGAGAAACAATAATCTATTAAATATTCAAAACAAATTCAACTGATGAATGAATATGAAGACACTTGATCAATCACAGAATAAATTTATTTTGTATACACACGCAGTTCTACATAATATAATTGTACTCTGAAATGCCTTTAAGTTGTACATGTTATGTTGTAGATCTATAAGTAAACATTGAGAAATTTATTCTAAAATAGCTTTAAAATCTCAACACAAGAAAAAAAAAAATGGAAATTCACACTAACAAAATAATTTATACTTGAGCTGATGGCCATCCTAAGTCAGCACCGGTTGCCCATTGGTCTCTTTGGTTTACGTGTATTCTTAGAATAATAGCTTTAAAATCTCGACACAAGAAAAAAAAAAAGGAAATTCACACTAGCAAAAGAATTTATACTTGAGCTGATGGCCATCCTAAGTCAGCACCGGTTGCCCATTGGTCTCTTTGGTTTATGTGTATTCTTTTATGTTTGGTGTTTTGGTGTCGTGTTCGGTGTTCCTTGTCCTTTTTGCGTCTCGTGCTGTATATGTCTTCTCTGTTTTTGCTTGGTCTGTTTTGTCGTGGGTGCTGCAACCGGATCTTGTTGGAGATACCTTCCTTTCACTTCATGAATTTTTCTACAAAGGTAATACTAGCCAGCAATCAGTAATAAAGTCCTGTGACATTAAAATTAAAATTTTGAATATGCATTAATGACGATCGCCATTAATGCATGTTTAAAATTAATGCATGTTTAAAATTTTAATTATAATATGTCATAGGACAATACTTCTTTGACTAACTCAATCCAGATTTATTTACTATCTTATGGCAATTCTCCTTCTTAGTTTTGTTCAATACATGTTGAGCCTTGACAATGACAGGCTACACTTGCGTAAAATTCTAAATCTTTCACCAGCTAGAAATTTACAACATGTAAGCATTGTCGCAACCTCAAATGTAATAACAACCTAAAATGTAATAAACTGGATTTATTACATTTTAGGTTATTACATTTTAGGTTAACATCACATTTTAGGTTTGGATGGTTCAGCCTAAAATGTAATAACCTAAAATGTAATAAATCCATTTTATTACATTTTAGGTTGTTATTACATTTTAGGTTGCGACAAACATAGCTAAAAGTATTCTTACATTGCTGCTAGAGAGTAGTCTGTATGGCAAAACATTTTGAAATCGGTTGCACCAGATATGCAGAGATAACTGTCATGCACCTGTTTGAAAAATTTACTGGTTCAAACCTAGGACAGCTCAGTTAGTTACAGGTTCAGGAAAGGTTTTCATACACGTGGTTTCTTCCGTTGGATCCTGGGTACACTGTGTAAGTAGGGGACAATTCTCTTGAGTTGCTCCGTCTTCTATAGTCTTCCGATTCGTTGATCTGTTCGATGGTGAAGAATTGTCTCTAAAGCCACTATCACAGCTTACATTTGAATGTTGTTCTTCAGACACAAATCGTCTTTGGGTTTCGTCTAGTAAAGTACATTCAAATCCTTTATACGCCGTTCCAACGTGACCGGATACGGTTGGTTGCAGGGGTATGCCAGTCTCGCACGATTTCCGAGCTGTACTGTCAGTGTCTATACTGGATTCGGAACTACTGATATCATGAAGTAGTCTGTGATCTCCTAGGTTCACGTGAGGTCCTTCTCGTCCTGTTGGAGAGTCTTGAATACCTTAAAAGGAATGAAAGGCTATATTTAAAGTTAAAAAGTGTCTCTGTTTAGAACTGAATAAATTTTGTTCAAGTTTTGAATAAATTAAGAATTTCTATTGATAAAACACAAATTCTTAATACCGGTATATTGTACATCACATGTTAGAAAAAAAATTTCTTGCTCCCTTTGCAAGAAAAAAATAATTCTGCTCCGGTCTGGGGTGAAAAAAAAAATATCTTGCTCCGACCACCCCCTCCCCCCCAGAATGTTCACAAAATGGATTCGCTACGTCTTTCTGTATTTCATTGTTAAGATTGATGATCACTGACGAGGGTTAGGTACCCGAAACATGCATATTGCGAATTCATCTGCGAAAATGATGCTATGAATTTGAAAACGTATAATACTTCACTTACCTCCTATTGGCGTTGACGTAGACGCGTCGCGTCTATCTGAATGGACCGACTCATTCCCTACCGGGTGCACCAAATGCTGTCCATTTTTTGTTAGAAATTGTTTCCTTTCAGAGGTTGTCCTTTTCCAGCAGCTCCAAGAGATATAAATTACCAAGATAAGGATGATGGAACATACAGCGGCAAATGTCATCCATAATACTAGACTGTCACTCTCTGAAAGTATATAAATAAAAAAAATGAATGTCTTATGTATAATTAGTTATAATTTTACAATAAAGATATATGTTAAATATTTCCTTACATCCTTAATAGACATGGACATTGTACTTCGGAGGGACTGTGTCACAAAGGCAAAATGTTGATTTTATTCTAATGAACTCATAATAATTAATGTAAAGCATTTATTTGTTTTCATGTGTGTAAATACACATTTAAAGTTCTGCAGTGTCATTCCGTCCAATGTGTGTCCAGATTTTACTTTTCTTAACGCACCCGATTTCTTTTATATTACCCCTAAAGTGCGAAGTCCAGAGTGCGAAGTCCGAAGTACGTCAACTTGAAAAAGTCTCCATTAATAAGATAAAATCTCTTCGAACCAGTATTGGACACTAGATAAATTTATCTACTTAAGATTTTCTGGATTTTTTATGGACAGCGACCCTGACCATATGTCCTCATTAAAACTTGATCGGGTGCCTCTATTGGTTGCATACATTAGTGTGCTCCCGTCGGCAGGACATGGACTGTGTTTCGTACGGTCTTATGGTTTTGATTTCAATTACATATTCATCTGTTTGTTACTTCTGCATTTTTTTTGGTCTCTTCACACGACTATTTTGAACAAAAATTTTACGATCTTGGAGACCGCTTGGTAACCAAACAGCTGGGAGGGTTGTGTGCACGTAATCCAGATAACACACTATCGGATGGGCGTTCTTATTCGGTTGTCCATTGATCTCGTAGGGTTAAATGTAGTGTATAGTAATAAGTGTATGATATCGTCTTTAATGTTTAAAAGTGTTTGATCTTTCTTGTTCTTTTGGTGTTTCTTGTGCTTGTCCGTTCTGTGTTTTCGTGTACCGTTTGGTTTTCTTGTGCTTGTCCATTCTGTGTTTACATGTCCCGTTTTGGTGTTTCTTGTGCTTGTCCATTCTGTGTTTACATGTCCCGTTTTGGTGTTTCTTGTGCTTGTCCATTCTGTGTTTACATGTCCCGTTTTGGTGTTTCTTGTGCTTGCCCATTCTGTGTTTTCGTGTTCCGTTTTGGTGTTTCTTGTGCTTGTCCATTCTGTGTTTTCGTGTCCCGTTTGGTGTTTCTTGTGCTTGTCCATTCTGTGTTTACATGTCCCGTTTTGGTGTTTCTTGTGCTTGTCCATTCTGTGTTTTCGTGTCCCTTTTGGTGTTTCTTGTGCTTGTCCATTCTGTGTTTTCGTGTTCCGTTTTGGTGTTTCTTGTGCTTGTCCATTCTGTGTTTTCGTGTCCCGTTTGGTGTTTCTTGTGCTTGTCCATTCTGTGTTTTCGTATCCCTTTTGGTGTTTCTTGAGCTTGTCCATTCTGTGTTTTCGTGTCCCGTTTTGGTGTTTTTTTGTGCTTGTCCATTCTGTGTTTTCGTGTTCCGTTTTGGTGTTTCTTGTGCTTGTCCATTCTGTGTTTTCGTATCCCCTTTGGTGTTTCGGTGTTTTGCTACGAGTGCTGCAACCAGATCATCAACCCTGTTTGAGATCTCCTTCCTTTTAAATTAGACGTATCATCGAGTGAAAGCCAAAGACAAGTGTTACCAAGGATTATTGAGGCATGTTGGTAAGAAAAAAGAAGACAAAAAGGCTTGAAAAAAATAATATCATGATATTCTGATACAGTAAATAATTCTATCATTAGCATTACTGTTCCATATTTTAATGTTAGATATTAAAAAAGTTCGTTGAAATATTCAGCTGTAAATTATAAACGTCTTCAAATTCAATAGTATCATTTAAGAACAGATAAATATGCAGCATTGACCAGACAATCACGATTCGGGTACTTAACCCTCGTCAGTCATCCTCAGTCTAAACTATGTGATATGACCAAAGAGTGTGGAAATTATTATGTCCACAAATGTTCCGAAAGACGTGGCAGGATGGGTAGGATGATGCTTAATAATAGAAATACGTACCCACGAACGAAAGGATTTTCAAACCTTTATTAATACATATATGAATGGTTTTAAGTCTATACATAAAAACGATTCGATTATTGTACATGTTTTAAAGTACATTAAATTAGGAAAATAAAACATATCCTTACTGTTGGATTCTGCATCAGGAGTTGTTATTTGACCCAATCTTGCAGTCGTTGGCAGACTTTGTGTGCTTGTTGACAGAAGAGCTGAAATATATAATATTATTTTGTAGTCGAAAGTAGAGTTATCTAAAAATTTCTAATATTTTCTGTTATTTCTGAATAGAGGATTTGCACGAATGAGTGAAAAAAGGCATGTTTTAGAAACAGAATGGCCTATTGCTGGCATATCAGACTCGGGCAAATGTTTTCTTGGTTGGAGCAAGACTGAAGTGTCCATATTTATTGATAATGGTGCTTTATTTGAATTCAAAACAATGAGTATCAATGATTTTTTGCATATTCTATTCTTTTCAGACACAGCAAGAGTTCATAATCTGTAAATAAAAAGTTATGCAAGATAAGGGGGTTCCCAAGGAGAAAAAAGATACACTGTGTAGAAGCCGTCATAGGCGAACGAAGCTAGTTAGCTGTATGCTATGATAAATCGTTAATTTTCGAAAAATCCGACATTAATAACGATCTCTCTGAAATATAAAATACATCCATAGATAGTAATATGTTAAACTTTTTATGGGTTGTTCCCCTTCCGAATATCCATTTTTCCTTAAAGCGACCCACATATCTTCTGAACGTAAATCAAACTGCATTCAGAGTTTTGAGCTTTTTTGCTGGAATTAAACTGGATAAATTGAGGAATCAGGATAAGTCGAATCTTCTCGAGGCAAGTACACTTGACTTGTCTTGAGAAGGTAGAATAAAAAGGTACACTAATACTATAAACATGCAAGCAGGAGATGCTGACTCTTCCTGGGCACCTGGTCTCACTCCCATATCGGATGTTCGCTTCTTTTCATGTGGTGGAGGTTTTTGTTTGTTTGCTTTGTTTCCTGTTTCATCCCGGTTTTGTATGCCTTCGGTTTATGATTTTCTGAATTATCGATTTTGTGATGTGTATAAGGATATAATCATTATCCGTATTTGTCATGCTGTAGGTATTCTGACTTTTGGTCTCTCGGACTAGAGGATGTTAAACGTCTTCAAATTCATTAGCATCATTTAAGAGCAGATGAATTTGCAGCATGGACCAAATATACACGTTTCGGGTATTTAATCCTCGTTAGTGATCGTCAATCCAAACAATGCTATATAGCCAAAAATTATGAAAATTATGTCCAAAATATACCGAAAGACGTAGCAAGACGGCTGGGATATTATGACGCTACAGGACCCAGGTTTCAGAAATTTGAGGAAATTTTGTAAACAGAAATTTTCAAATGCGTTTGAAGAAACAACCGATCGAAATTGACCGAACTGGACTATATGTGCCCTCAGGGACTCCCGGTCAACCAGCAGTGACACTTACCAAGTGGTACAAATGTTAAACGTCTTCAAATTCATAAGCATCATTTAAGAGCAGATGAATTTACAGCATGGACCAAATATACACGTTTCGGGTATGTAACCCTCATCATTGATCCTCAATTCCTAAAACAATGAAATATAGCCAAACTCTATGAAAATTATGTCCAAAATATACAGATGGCTGGGATAAGATGCTACAGGACCCAGTTTCAGAAATTTGAGATAATTTTGTGAATAGAAATTTTCGAATGCATTTGAAGAAATTGATAGAACCGGGCTACATGTGTGGATGTGGGCGAAATTAATTCTTGTAATTTCAAAAAAAGATACTTTAGCCATCCATGTCAAAATCTAAAAATAGACTACACGTAATAACGGAAACAAGATCCAAACATCGTGGGAACCTATTTCAAAAGTCTAAACTGATGGATAAAATTCTTTCGGTCAAACTTAATATATATGAAAACAGGCAATGGCTAAAATCTGATAAAAATAATAAATATGACGAAATGCCGTTCATTGTTAGATTTAAAAAAAAAATCATTTAAATATTAAAATCTCGAAGTCTGACATCTAATATATGAATTATCAAGAAAAAATAGGACTTACTTGTGCAGTATGATTTACATTGCTCCGGATAGCTCCCACTTTTACAAAGATCATCGCTACAATACTGACACCTCTGTTCATCTAAATCACAATACTGAAGAGGAAATGTACATAAGTCGACCCAGCAATTGAATCTGAAACCACCATCTGGCTCTTTTGGTATTCTCTTCCTACAACGACGGCAATTATGGTTACAAACTCCAAAATTTTCAGTGACATTTCCTTCTTTCTAACAAGAGAACTCAACTATGATTTGTCATTAAGGTATTTTAGGGATGAATTATCTATTTTTAGATTAGGGGTTTTCATAACTAAGTCCTTCACTCTGTCATGTATATATATCGTTCGACTCGAATGATTGTGCATTTAAAACTTATTACTTTTGGGTAGAACATTTGTGTAAATTAGACATTTGAATTAAGAAAGTTTAAATGTTCTTGAAATTTTCTCACTGCATCAATTATTTTGTTTTAAGTTTGATTACGTATGTCTTATAAATGTTGCTTAGTCGTACGTATAAATAGAGTTGGAAAAGACATGTTATTTTTAGAGACAGCATATTTATAAAGACTATAAATATACATGATGAATCAAGATCTTTTAAATTTTATTTATCATACTAAAGCTGAATTAAGTGTAGTGAATGTAAAACGTATACAAATTCAATGGCATAAAATAAGAAAGTTAAATTATGTCCTAAACTGTACCGAAAGACGTAGCAGAATGTGTGTGATATGATGCTACAGGACCCACGTTTTAGAAATTTCATTTTTTTTTATAACAGACATAGGTTGATCTTTTCTTCAACGAATTCGAAAAAGTTGATCGAACTTGGCTACATGTGCCCTCGGGGACTCCTGGTCCACCAGCAATGACACATACCAAGTGATGCAAATGTTAAACGTCTTCAAATCTATAGCATCATTTAAGAACAGATAAATTTGCAGCATGGATCAGACATACACGTTTCGGGTACTGCTCTTTAATCTAAACAATGTAATATGGCCAAACAGTGTGAAAGTTATTATGTTCAAAATGTATAGAAAGACGTAGTAGAATGGGTGGGATATGATGCTTCAGGGCCCACGTTTTAGAAAATTCAAAAACTTTTGATAACAGAAATTTTCGAATGCGTTAAAGAAACGATTAACCAAAATTCATGTGCCCTCGGGGACTCTTAGTCCACTTATCAGTGACACTCACCAAGTGGTACAATGCTAAACGTATAAAAAATCAGTTTCGTTCTTTTCAGACTGAATGAAAAAAGGAAAGACGTGAAATCTTATTTCTTTAAAATATTTATGAAAAATCGTTGTCAAAGTATGTTGAAGCCATGGTCCTTTTTGTTATATGCATGGACGGAAATAGAATTTTTTCAATCGGGATCCAAGCGGACCGGGGGGTTCCCGTATATGATTTTGATAAAAAAGGAATATATATATAGGTCAAATATACAACGTAAAATTATATGGAATGGCAAAGGGGTCAAGTTCTTAGTTTGTAATTCTAACCTTGTCGTTATAAATTTTGTTGTTATTATATATATTCTTATTTTCTGTCTTGAAATTCAGTTTGTAAATCTTTATTAGTTCTTGAAAATGAAATGAGAAATTATAGAAGTTAAAAATATGAAATTTATTTATTTTTAACTTCTTATTTCTCATTTCTAACTCCTTACTACAAAGTTTCTTAGCTCTGTCGCCCGAAAGAAGCTTTGTTTTGGAACTTTATCATTTTGACGTCATACATATTATTTGGATATTTCGGAAACTTGTCATTTCATTCAAAAATACCATCGAAATTAAAGGAGGTCAACATCTTATCACCATGCCATTTTGAATATAGATTTTATTTGGATATGCTATTGAATAGACCCTATAAAAAATTTGGAGCCGCGCACTATCTGCAAATTGCACTAATTTAATTTTAGAAAATATAACCAGAGGGCGCATTTTTGCAGTATCTAAAATCACTTTAGGTTTGAAGCATCACTGATGAGGATTTAATATCCAAAACACGTGTCTGGTGCATAATAAATTGGTTTGAAATTTTCTTCGGGAAGGTATAGAGTTGGGACACTTCCGTATTATTAATTGTAACTCATGTTATCAATTCTAAATTATTGTTTCTAATTTCTTATTTTTAACTACATGTTGTAAGTCTTTCAATTTCTTATTTCTAATTTTCTATTTCTAACATTTTGTTTCCGACTTTTAAATTCTTATTTCCAACTTGTTACTTCCTATTTTCTGAATTCATTGTTTGTCATTATTTCCAATTTCGTCTTTGTAATATCACCATTATGACGATAGGCGGCGCTACATGCCAATGAATCAGACTATATTTTACGATCACTTGCAGCTGTTTGGAACTCATCGGAATTATAGCGGCATACATGACTTTGTTTATATTCTCATTGTACAGATAGACTTAAGAAGTGAATCTTATAATATTTTTTTCGGTATCACCCGAAAAATTTTCCGTCCAATTTTTCGGGTGATACCTGCATCAACAGAAAAAAAATATAAGATTCATTTCTCATCATTTTATACCTTCTACTTATGGAAAACTGTTTTCTTGAATCTAATAAAAACCAATCCCCGCACTATATTTCGTAAGTTCGGGGGGTTGCGCAGTGATACGAAAACAAGTTATTTCAGCCGCCATGATTCAAACAGCGAACGATCATTTTAATATGGACAAATTTGAGAAAATCCTACATGCACAGTTAATTTTTTAGTAAGTAAACCAGGGTTGGGAACAATTTTTTCTGATCTTCCGGCGTAAATTTCGAAAATTCACCACTTGCAGTGTACATGTAATTTTACTGCAAAATCTGACAAATTGTGCAGTAGTCTTGAATAATTATTTGATCGGTATGGGGGGGGACTTCCCCGAATTTAATTGAATTTTTACATCCCTTTGGACCGGATTTAGAGGGAGGTTAGGGAGGTCATAAACCCCTTTCCCCGGTAATTTACCAAAAAATGCTGATTTGACCTGTTTTTACGTATTTAACTATTTCATAACAATAGGCTGGAACCCCTTCCCCTTGGGCATTTTGAAACCCCCTTCCCCACATCTGTAAGAAAATCTCTAGATCCGTCCAAATAATGATCATTTTCACATTTTAGTATGTCGTCGCTCATGTACCAAACGTTTCATATTACCTTGACACGAGGTAATGTGACTAAGGTCAAGGTCACCAAGGAAACGGGGTAGAAGACATTAGGTTTTTTGCCTAATATCTTTTTCAAAAATATTTTCTTTTATTTCCATTTGTTTGCCCCTATCTCCTCAGTATTGCTTATGATCGTTCAATGTTGATCTAAAAACATCTTTAAAGTTTTCTCTTTCAAGTGACATATATTTTATATTCTTATTTTATTTTTTTATTTATTTATTTATTTATTTATTTATTTTTTTGCAAAATCATCAAAATTGACTTTTTATAGAGAAAACTGTATTTTCAATTAAAAATCTAAGATTTCTGTATGTTGATTTAAAGAACCCTTATTAATTATGAAGGCAATGACCGAAAGCTATATTCTAGTGGAACTTTTTACACTCTTTCAGATTATTATATGTTTTACTAATATTTCATTCAAAATCAAAGTGTTTTTTTTTTGGGGGGGGAAAACTATTTTACATCTAAAAATCGCTGATTTGTGGAGAATATTTATTGAATCTATAGAATTTCTTGAAATAATAGCAGTAATGTATTTCCAACTGTTATTATTTAGGTTCACTCATGAATTACATTTTTGAAACATAAAAGGTATATTTTCTACTTAATTTCGGGGCAAAATGACTGTTTTTTGTCTAAAAATAACATATTTCTGGGAAAATTCTATTTATTCATTATCTTTGCTAAAACTGTAGATTTAAAGCTAGCATCATATAGAAAGTAACCATCTTGTCAGATGACTGTGAAATTAATTGTAATAATTCATTAAAACCAATATTTTTGGGTAAAATATGTATTTTCAATGCAAAAAAAATCACTTATTTTTTAAATTTATATTTTCTAATTTATCAAAGCAGGAGAGGCTTCATATGATCTGATAGCATAAAAGTGATCAAGTTTAATGAGTTAGAAGAGATTTCTTTGATTATCTTACTATTTCGGGGGGAAAACCTAAATTTTTATTCAAAAATCGATGATTTCTGGAAATCGTTATTACTATGATATGCACCATTATTATTTATATTCAAAAAAAGTTCCTGTGTATATCATAGTTTATCCTTGTAATTCATATGCATTAGAAGTAACCTCTGTTAATTTAATTGGTATTTTGGGGCAAAAATATGTTTTATATAAATATAACCTAAATCAAGAAACTTCCTATAGAAAGTCTCATATTTCAAAGTATGACTATTTTCTTCAGATCAACTTAGTGATATGTATTTTCCAACGCCCTCTTCGCATCCCGGCTTTTCTGATCACGAAATGCGTCTAAAACAAATCTGATTAAACTAGTTTACTGAAAATTAAAGAGCATTTAATTTTGTTCAGTGAGATCGAAACATCCCCCTCCCCCGCCCAATCTTCTTTGCCCCGATTGGTCGACACCAAGAATTATTTTGAATTAGATCGTTCACACATGCCCCAATTGGTCGACTTGCAGAATTATTTTGAATTAAATCTTTCACAATTAACAATTTCTAATCGAACATGCGCGCGCTGAGATGCGGATTCAGAGAACTTAACAGCAATTCTCTGTAAGAACCAAAGAATTTCAAAACATTTTGGCACGGCATGTCATGGATTTTTGAGATTTTTGGTATGGAAGTTCAATATGAAGTACTAGTATGTAAATCAACCCCAGTTTTTTCAAAAAGGTTGTCGTTGCCATGGTAACCGTGTCTGAAGTTTCAAAAATCGGGAAAATCTATAGGACAAGGCAATTTTGTAGGCTTCGTTACCATGGAAACAGGTACATTTTAAATCTTAAATTGCTTTGATTATTTTCTTTTAATCCTTATCATTACGCATATTTGTAAAGTTTTTTACATTCATCTCGGATGCCTTATGTATACAAGATGAAAAATTGGGCCGAAACAGGGTATCAAAAGCCTTTGTTTTGGGCACTCAAAGACCCTTTTTTGCATGTTTTTACTGTTTTACAAGGTTGAAAATTTCATAAAAGCACCAATTTTTGAAGTCCAAATTGTAGTTATCCAATTAGTATCATCTTTGAACTCTACATGAATATAAAAAATTAATTGGGCTAATTTGTCCTTTTATATGCAAAGCAGCATCAAATTTAGTTGCTATGGCAACAATCGGCTGAAAGGTTTCAATACGATGAATTTAAACACAACCTCTATCAAACTATCTACGCATGATATTGGAACAGAAGTTCATGTATACATCTATCAAAGGCGTTTTGATATAAAAATGACCTTGAGAATATTTCAAGGTCATCCACTAAATTTTCAAGGTCATTAAACTTTAATTGACCAGATTTGACGAAAAATCCTGATTTTTCATAAAATGAAGGTGTCAATATTTTAGAAACCTTGAAATATTGAACTTAACAGATATTTGCCTTAAAATGATAAATGTATCACTTATTTCTAAGAACTATTGATTATGTTTCTTCACATCTTCGAATATCTAAATTCTTGGTGAGTATGTTGATAAAAAAGGGACGAAATCTGTATTTTTCTTGTTTTTTGACGGAAAAATATTTTCCTATTGAATAGCTACAATTCAATAAATTCTACGATTTGTCTTTCTTATATTCATGTGCTTTCATAATATATATGACCTATGAAAATATTTAAATAAAAAAATCACTAAAATCGGTAACAAAAAGATTTAAAAATCAATATTTTATGCAAAATTTGAGTCTCAAAGTATAAATGACCTTGAACATCAAGCCAATGACCTTGAACATTTTAATTGTTCTTATGTAAAAGATACAAGTCATATATATACATGCATACATTTTGACAATCTTATGTAACTCTAAAGAGGAATAAAATCAATTTCAAAGATAATATGAAACAAGCAAAAAGGTCTAATGTTGCCTTGGCAACGGTCTTTGACGACAGAATTTAGGTAAAACTCTTAAATACCCACTCTAATTTTTCGTTCATTTTATTTGTCAATAAACATACATTTCCATTGATGAAAAATTACTAGTCTCCTATTGGTGCCTTTTGTGATATTTAAGATTGAAAATGGTCAAAAACACACTAAATTGGCCCTTATTTTCACCTCTATTTTTCGCTTCATTTTGACTTAGTTTGGCTTAATATAATAAGCTTCCTGTAATAAATATCACATAACTAAGTGTACTAAGTAAGAATAGAAGTAAGGAAGAATAGATTATATACAGATGAACAAGCTGTTACAGTGGTATCCATGGCAACGAAGTCTCTGGAGCTGGCTTATTTCATGGTCCCAAAAATGCTATAAATAGAATGACCTCGTTACCATGGCAACCCGAGGTCACATTGGATGAAAAGTGTTATTTTCATGGTCAGTACTCAATATGTACCCATTATACCGAAAATCATCAAAATCCATGACATGCCGTGCCGAACGATTTTGGTCCTTACAGAGAATGGCTATTAAGGACTTAGCTTAAAAAGTTTCGAATCACGATTTTGCCCCCGCAAAAAAAAAAAAAAAAAAAAAAAAAAAAAAAAAAAAAACCAACCAAAAAGTGATCAAAGGACTGAAGGTCCAGAACAATACTTCTATTCTAAATTTATAGTCAGCAGATGAATGTTGAATAATTTTTAGTTTATGTAATGATAATCGATTATTCTTTTATACAAATGATGCATATGCATGTGAAGCTAATAATTTTCATTTCTTTGAGCTTATTGTGTTCTTTAAACAGCATAAGCTGTTTATATTTACTATAAGAGGTATACTTTAAATTACATTTTATTCTCACGACTTTAACCCGGAGCAGTAATTTAAATTTTAAAATCAACCCATTTTGAAACTAGAAAGACCATGCATGCATGTTTTAGATTACTTACAATCTACAATATATTTGATAAAAGAACGGTTACATGTAGTTCCAGCGTAACTTTAAGTTATTATCACTGGTAATTTCCAAAAATTCTTATTTTAATTACCAGAATTTCCTATTACTTTCAACAAGATCATGCTTCGTTTCTACTTTCGTTTCTCATCATTGTACATAGGGAAGACAACTCTTATTTTGTATTATATATTATTACGCCACCGACGAGCAGTGAAAGCAAGAAATAAATATTTTATTTTTTGTGATGCATTTACTTTATATGAAATTGAAACTGCTTTTCAAGAAGGAGGATAATCTTGTTCTTGCATTTTGCATGTGTCAGACATCAAACTCCTAAATTAGAAAAAAGCACTATATTTTGAAGTGTATGGATATGATACAAAATACGTTGCAAAGCGGCAATATCTCAAATGTTACGATAACATTAGGAGACTTCCTGAAAGGAAGTATCCTTTAAAGAAAAGATATTTAATGAAATAAAATAAATAAGTAGAAAAAAAAACCTCCAACCCAAAGGGCAAGCAAAAACAAAAAAAAAAAAACAAAAAAAAAAAAACCAAAAAAACACGATGATATACAAAAGCAAAAGAATCCGGCAGGGGTAAGTCTTCCTGAAAACCCCTAAAAATGATTGGTTGATCCAGGCTACTTGCACAATTTGCCAGGAAAGGTTTTGCGGTAAATGTTCACTACATCTAATGTATTGTCAAAGTTTACGCTGGAAGATCAGAAAAAAATTGTTCCCAACCCTAGGATAGAGCTCAAAACCTTAAATGTCGCAGGTAGGCGTCGGCGCTCTAGACCCATCCTGATATTGTGTTCATCAAGAAAGACTCGATCGAGATAGTGTTCATCAAGGAAGACTGGATCCTGATATTGTGTTCATCAAGGAAGACTGGATCCTGATATTGTGTTCACCAATCATTGAAGACTAGATACTGATATTGTGTTCATCAAGGAAGACTGGATCCAGATAATGTGTTCATCAAGGAAGACTGGATCCAGATAATGTGATCATCAAGGAAGACTGGATCCAGATAATGTGTTCATCAAGGAAGACTGGATCCTGATACTGTGTTCATCAAGGAAGACTGGATCCTGATATTGTGTTCATCAAGGAAGACTGGATCCTGATATTGTGTTCATCAAGGAAGACTGGATCCTGATATTGTGATCATCGAGGAAGACTGGATCATGATATTGTGTTCATCAAGGAAGACTGGATCCTGATATTGTGTTCATCAAGGAAGACTGGATCCTGATATTGTGTTCATCAAGGAAGACTGGATCCTGATATTGTGTTCATCAAGGAAGACTGGATCCAGATAATGTGTTCATCAAGGAAGACTGGATCCTGATATTGTGATCATCGAGGAAGACTGGATCCTTATTATTTGTCAATCGGACTTCTCGGTCTGGGGTGATTAATCTTTAGCTAGCTTCAGTCAGTTTTTTTTTCAGACTGTTCAGTGTACACACTTCGTTGTCCTTTGATAACCATTTTTCATAGTATGTGGTGCCTTGGGCCCCTGTGTTGTACAATCTTGTTTGTTATGCCACTTGTACTGACAGTGAGAAGGATTTTTTTTAGTGTAAATAGCAGTTGGGGTCTTGGCAGACATCTTTGTATTTGGAAAAGTAGGAGGGTTGTGCCCACATGATGCGGATAACTACATGTACATGATTTACTATTGTATATATAAACATATTGCAATGCCGTACAAAATTGATGTTCCCCCTATCACGTGTTGTCTATCTTGTTTCACTGTTAATCTTTGCGTTGTTTCTTTGCCTATTATGCGGAAGTGTACTAGTTGTGGAAGTGTGGTAGTTGTGGAAGTGTACTAGTTGTGGAAGTGTACTAGTTGTGGAAGTGTGGTAGTTGTGGTAGTTATGGAGTTGTGGAAGTGTCGTAGCTGTAAAGTGTGGGAGTGTGGTAGCTGCATGCCCATCGTTTGCTGTTATGTTTAGAATTGATAATAAGTCACAAATATTTAGTGTTCACTTTATCCAGCTTCTATTTTAAAAAAAATTAGAAAGCCAGGTAAGGTAAATTGGCAATTCACAATTACATTGCTTTGAAATCGAGGTCAACAGTTTCCTTTCATCGACAGAGTACAACCTGTATGCAGTCAGAATGTATCGTGGAAGTTCGAGGGTTGTGCGCACGTAATCCGGATAACCACACCATCTGCTAAAAGCAGATTGCCGTCCAAAGTCGGCTCCGGGTGCACATTGGTCTCCATCCTTTTATGTGTCGTCATTAATGTTTAATGTTTCTGTGCGTCTGTTACGATTGTTTTGTATGATGTTCTTGTTGATATTGTTGTGTCTTTTGCGATTTGTAGTTTTGTATGATGTCATTTATGTGTCACTTTCTTGTGGGTGAATGCAGGGTGGTCATGCTTGAGATCATTCCCTTTTCTTTCTATGATCCAATGGATTACCTTATCTTACTACGAAATCTTTCGTTCATTTGTATTAATTTTTATTTGCACCATATTTAATTCATTTTAGTGACGCCACCTATAATGAATTATACCTATATTATATAATAAAATGTTCTCCGTCATGTCTCAGTGAAGGGATGTTACTGTTCTCGCTTTCTCCGTCTGTTCATCTTTTCTCGTGCTTATTCCGCGCAGTGACCGCTCTAACATGGTTTACATATATTTTAAAATGTCTCTATGTTGTTTGTTTTTAACGAATATGTAGATAAGTTTCCATTGCTAGCAACGCAAAAAAAAAAAAAAAAAAGACATGGCCTAACAGTGAAATAAGTGAAACACACCCTCACGAGACAAGGGGGAAAAAAGATTTAACAAACAGACGGAGACGTCAACAGTTGATGGTTTTCTCGAGAATCTATTCGTTACGGCACTATCTTAGGCCAAATTACCAGTCTGAATGCCATTTGTTCACATCAGGATTTTCATAAGACTCTCTTTAATTCTTCATCGGGGATTTTCCAGGAATTTAATATATGAAGACGTAAAGATCCGTTGGCACTCATTAACCTGACTTGACAGACTTTAAAAGGTATTACTTCAATTAATTGAGGAGTTTATGGATTCTCTAATGACCCCGAAGGCTAGATACATAAAGCCTTTCCCTCTAAGCTTCATTTTCTGAAGTTCATATTAATTTTCTTATCATTTAAAGCGCATCAATTTTAATTATCAGTGTAGCAATGCTTCGCTGTCTTTCCGCAGCTTATTCAACTCATTATTGGTGATTACGATTACGAAGCAAATTTTTGTTTTCTTTTTTCTTTTTGTTTTCTTTTTTTCTGAAAGGCCATAGGGAATAAATATTTCGTTTTACGGCTGGATTTTTTTCTGAAAGGTGCCCTCCCGCCAGGCATGAAAGCACATTAACACAGGATCATACGATTCCATTCGGAAAGGAACACTGAGACAAAAATGATAAAAATCTTTCTTAAAGTTAGGTGGATAGTTCTAACTCTATTTTTTGAAAACTCTATCTTCTAATTAGGGTATGGGATATCAATGAACTACTGGATCTTCTTAGAATGAAAAAAAAACCATGTTAAGTGTTTTTTTTCTTTACAAATATCTAGGAATAGTAAACAAAATATTTACTTACTCTGGCCTTAATTTGATCGCGATCAACTAGAAGCAGTGCTGATTTAGATATGGACAATTTTCATCGGAATTGGCGCCATTCAATTCAAATAAAAGTATCTAAGAAATGCACATATAGTCATATACGGTGCACTAAAGTTCTTAACATAGTATAATATTGATACTTGAATTGCTGTCTTGTTTGTGTTTTCATCTTACAGTGTGGGTACTTTTATATACTGTAAGGCCATTTCTTGTTTTTATTCTGTTTTGCGTCCTTTTGAAATTGAGAAAGCTACCAGCCAGCCAGTCAGAAAAACAAACAAATAAATAAAACAAAGTTGAAATTTCATATTATATGACTATGTGATATATTACAGAAACCTGTTTCATTTGATTATTCACAGATTTTAGTAAGCAAAAGAAGATTAATAATAAACATCTTGAATCATTGAGTTACTTCTACATTTTTACACGAAATATAAAAGATCAAACAATTCCTTTTTAATTTTTGTAAAATTCACATTCAAATGTTTGTAGAAAACACACTAATTGCTAAAGTTCTAATATGAATCAAGGCAAAGCCTTTTTGTGCGAGCGGAGAGAAAATAAATATGATTATATATTAAATAATTTTAGACTATGACGGTTTATCCTATCTGACAAAACTTTCTGTTTGATGATTGCCAAAAAAAAAAAGGCAGTATAAGGCGAGTTTGTAAAATTGGTCTAGACCAGCAGATGAACATTTTAAGGGGGGCTTAAAATATGGTTCTTTGTACATTCCTGTTTTGGCCTAGACCGGCAAATATTAGATTAGGTTGAGGGTGGGGGGATTCCAGTCAAATTTACAGAAAAATACGAGCAAACACATAAGGTGAATGATTTTGAAACCTTATATCAACGATCTTGTTTAAAGAGCTCAGCTAGAACTGGTCAGACCGATGATTTATAAACAGACCTGGTTATATTTCCCGGCTACATGTGATTTTTTTTTTTATTTCAAGCCATTTTAATTTTGTAATAAAACGGTTGAATGAAAATAAATAACTCATTGCATATCGCCCAAAAAGAAAAAAAAAAAACATCTCGCCGTTGTCAGATACAATCGTCCAAAGCCTGTTTCATAAAATTTCAATAAAGAAAACTATATCGGACATCAAAATTATAATTTTTGGAGAAATGTTCGGATGCCTCAAAATACTATCGTAAAACCCGAGAAGTGTTCTAGATTGAGAAACTTAATAACGTGAAGCCATCCGGATTGAACACAAAATCGCCCATAGGAATACTTTGGCCGGATTATTGACTTTTTAGAAGCGTTTACGTCAAGCAAAATACGTCCATTAAAGGAAATCTTACAACGTCAAAGTGACATTAAGAATTTGGCGCGATGACGTCAATGACGTCATAGAAGCACAGTAAACAAAATACTCAAACGGAGATGTCGGCTTTCCTAAAAAGATTCCGCGGTAACGCCGAGTTGTCGATGCTATTTCGTTATCTGCTTTACGAAAAATTATGTCAATGAATTTAACTTGTAAATAAAAATTGAGTATAACATATACGTATACTCGGAGTCAAAAAAAAAAAAATTAAATGGCAATATTCAGCATCTCCGCAGTAACTCTGTCTACGAGGGGACGAAAGTTTTTGAAAGCATAGTAGTACATTCTCATTCTTTGATTCAGCATATTTTCTCAATAAGGTAAGTGTATACGCGTTACCATAAGGGCGAGCTTCGCTCGCAAAGGCCCTTCGGGCCTTTGCAGCGAGCTCCGCTCGCTATTATTTTATTTTTGTTTTGTTTTATGACTATGGGCTCAAAACCTTCCAGCACGAGGACGCAAAACAGAAAATAACAAAGAAATGGCCTAACAACAATTTTGTGCTCTTTGAGACCTGTGGGTAACCAAACCAGACAAGTAAGAGGATGTTGAAATTCGGAAACTTCGAGGCTTGTTCAATACGTTCGTATAGACAGCCGCAATGTACCCAGATTGCCTTAAATAAATAAATAAATAAATAAAAAAAAACCCCACTTATACACCACTTTTTAACCATATATATTATCATAAGGACATTTTGGACGTATGAAGCCAGACATTTTAATTCTCATTCTCTTTTCAAAATCATACCAAGCAGGGATGAAGAATTATACGCACAAAGAAAATAATAGTATGTAGATATGGTCAATTATATATTATAAATAGACTCGATTCGACATAACCTTTCAGACCAAGAAAGAAATTTTGAACTTGAAAGTAGAATACGGAACAAAAGTTGGAATGGCAATCCAGAATTACAACAAAGGAGGGGACGATCTACTATATAGTAAAACACCCCCCCCCCAGGGGGGGGGAAGTTTTGCTATAACAAGGGGACTATCAAGGGGACGATCTTCTATATAGTGAAATGTCCCCCGGGGGACAATCTACTATATAGTGAAATATCCGGGGGATGATCTGCTTCCGGGGGGGGATCATGTTCTACTATATAGTAAATCGTCCAGGAGGGAGATCTGCTGGGGGTCTATTGTATGACACCGGCTCTTCTGGTATTTTATCGTGTTTATTGGGGTATAAACGTGTATTTTGGACCAATCAAAGTCGTAGATTCGTGTAAACAAGCATATTTGGAAATTATATTGACGTATACTCCACTTCAGTCATGTGACATTAATAAACCTTTGCATTCGACCTAAATCTGTACAAAATTATGTCCCCGGTGATCTTGTTGCGAATTTAAGCGAATACTACTCTTGGAATTCATTGGAATTCAAAAGCATTCAATAAAATGTTTACATTTTGCATAAGGGATACAATAAACGACACTTGCAACATGTATTGTAACACGTCTTACAAAGAAAAATAACAAGATGGTCCGAATAACATAAGTGTTCCGAGTGTTCGTTGACGGGACGCTCAGTTGTGACGTCACAATCTAATTTCCGTGTATCATCGATACAAGGTTTTGTTGCTGCGAAAGTGAGCACTAACAGCAAAGACGAAAAAGTCAAACAAAGTCAAACAAATCGAGAAAAAGAGGAAAAAAGTTGTAAAAGTAAGTTTATCTATATCAAAATCCTTCATGTATGATACAACTTAGTCGATTTGAAAATTTCGGAACCTAGAAATGTCCTTTCCTATGAACTTTTTTTGATGATTCTTATCTATGGGGTAGTACTGAACGATTCTAGCTTGGTTGACACTCTGGCAACCTTGGGCAACTCTTTTTATCACCGGAAATCCAAAATGGCCGCCAGATGCCTCCCAACAATAGATGAAATGAAATTCTTTCTTTAAATATTAAGTGTGGCACATCAAATCAGGGGTTTTGAGGGTCAATAAACCAATTTCCGATGTCATTTTTACAATTTGAGTTCATTCAGGACTACAAATTCAAGATGGCCGCCAAATTTCAACCTCATTATGGTATAATGTGAATATTTCAATAAAACGTTCGTGTCACACATCTTATTTGTATGTGCAATGGTCCTAGAATGCATTTAGTTTGCTGTTTTGGTTGTTTTTAGTTAACACATGCTTCTGGGACAACTCTGCTTATCGGGGGAAATTCAAAATGGCCACCAAATAGTCTTCTACTACTGTGTAAAATGTAATAATTACTTGATATTTTAAGTATAGCACATCTAATCAGGGCTTTTAAGGGCCAAGAAATCCATATCTGGTGTCATTTTGCTTATTAGTTCATTAAAGGCTAAACATAAAACGACTCCTCACTTCAGTATTCCCATTTCGTTACGAATAACTGTGGTACATCTCATTAAATGTCGAGTGTTTATTACCCGAAACGTGCATGTCTGGTCCATGCTGTAAATTTATCTGCTCTAAAATTATGCTAATGAATTATTATTTGTTATCCCAAAGGTGGTATAATCCACTTGTAATTTCCTTTTGTCGATATAAGCTTACACATGCACTTTTTACATAGATTGCACATTCTCAAACCGTAAAAGAGAAGAATTTTTTTTATCATAAAGATAAAAATAAATTGCAAATATTGTATATTTTAAGAAAGGGGGATAAAAGTCGACCTGAAGCAAGAATCTACATCATAGGGCTACAGATTGTCAAAATATCATGTCAAATACCTAATTGATTGTCCTATTTGAAAGTCTGCAAAAGGAATTCAAAGGAGCAAAGTTCTTCCAGGATTTCTGCATGACCTGTATTCTTGACATAGATCGTTTTCCCTGTCACTGTTCTTTTGACTTATGCTCCTGTTCTGTTCTAAGATTCATTTCAAGCTTCTCACACTGACTACGTCTTACTATCCAACCAAATACTCTTTGTTGTAAGAAAACATTTAGAATGAAAACCTGTTTAAGATATATGATATAGAAACAACCTTCAAACTGTACGGAACACTGATATCCAAGACAATTGCTTTCAAGATAGATTTCATCCACTTGAGTTTTACATGCCAAAACATACGTAGTACCATTTCATCTTACCACAGTTGAAGATTCCTCAGATTTAATTTTGAATCACTGTAGAGAAAAACTGACGAAATCCCCGACCAGAAGTTAAAATTATCCTAAGATGTAATGATAGCAGATGAAATTTTGAAAGGCCTGTTCATTTACAAACTTAACCGTCCTTATGAAGAAAAAGGAGAGTGCTAACCCTGTTACTATTGGGCAGTCTTCTTTAAATAGAAGAATACTTTCTATGCACCAGACATGCATGATTCGGACAACGAATGCTCATTAGTGGTACTTCCAGCCAAAATTTTTCAAAGAAGCATATATAATTAACGCTGTTTTGCCAAATTGGAAGACATTCTATTCTTACAAAGTTCCATTTTAAGTATAAATAGCTAGGATAGAGATGCAAGGTTCAGAATTTCATTGCAAAATGGTACATGTCATCATTAATGTTATACATAAATATAGTAGATAGCTCAACTCAACATAAATAACACCGAGGGACTGTTGTAAAAAAAACATCAAACACTTTCTTTTGCATAATTCTTGCCGATTGGATAAAAAGCTATACAAGCCATGCAAGCAAAGAAATTGCCATGATGGTCAAAGAGCCAAGATAGTCAAGTTACTTGCTTACTCTAGAATCCCCTGTGTCAAACAAACTGGTCTTATATCAACATTGTTATGGGCCAGAATACCCCAAAACGCCAGCAACAATCAGACAAAGACAGAATATAAATTTACAAGTTTAATTATGTACAAAATATATATATTTCAAATGATTACAACTTACAATACAATGTCCGGATCAAAGTGTCCGTTACGGTCCACAAAGTCTATCGAATGTTTGGTTTCCGGTAATCACAAACGTTCTCGAAAGATCAGTGTCCAAACGTTGTTAAATGGATTAAAGTCTCAACAAATAAAGTGTCCCAGTATATCAGAATAGATGAATGAATCGTGTCTACGAATGTGTACGAATGCCCCCTCAACACAGTTCCTCAGAGGTATTTATACTTAATAACAATGAATTTACCAGAAGCTTCTAGAACAATGACTCATTACAAATGATTAACAATAGAGTAATTTCTAGAAATCACAGTCATGTGATGATATTGATGTAACAAAGAACATACTGGAATATTCTCTAATGAAATAAACATGACATAGTAAAATCTAGAAAGAATTATTATGAAATCATTAAATAACATGATAAGTACATGTGTACCTACACATAGAGTAAAACTAAAATAATACATGACCCACAACACCTCCCCCCTTAAAAAAAAGTTTGAATGTCAATGAAAACTTAGGTGGTTAATTCTGCAAAAATCACTCATGAAACTCTCGATAGTGCATCTGCAATCACATTGTCTTTGCCCTTGATATGGTTAATAATGATATCATACTCTTGCAACAATAAACTCCACCTTGTTAGTCTTTGATTCTTGTTTGACATTTTGTGCAAAAATGTGAGAGGGTTGTGGTCAGTATATACAAGAATGGGATGTAAAGTAACATTCAAATAAACATCAAAATGTTGTAAAGCTAACAATAATGCAAGACACTCTTTTTCAATAGTAGAGTAATTCTTTTGACATTTTGTCAATTTCTTTGAAAAATAACAAACAACTCTATCTACACCATCATCATTTTCTTGAAACAAAGCAGCCCCGATTCCTACGTCACTGGCATCAACCGTTAGCTTAAATTGCTTATCAAAATTTGGAGCTGACAGGACAGGACTTTTCATAAGAACACATTTGATTTTCTTAAAAGATTCGTCACAGTCATTGGTCCATGCAAAATTCACTCTCTTTTGTAACAGATTGGTAAGTGGACCAACAACTGACGAGAAATTTGGACAAAATTTTCTGTAAAATCCTGCCATTCCTAAAAATCTCATTATTTTTTTCTTATTGGTAGGAATCGGGAACTTTGAAATAGCTTCCACCTTGGCCATGATAGGAGTAACAAAACCTTGACCTACTTTGTGACCCAAATATTCTACAGTCGCATGACAAAATTCACTTTTCGCAAGGTTCACTGTGAGGTTTGCTTTCGCCAGTATGTTGAAGAAAGTACGCATGATTCGGAGATGATCATCCCAGGTGTCGCTGTAGATGATGACGTCATCGATGTACGCCTCGCATCCTTCGAGATGATTTAGGAGCGAATGAATCATCCTCTGAAATGTGGCTGGTGCGTTTTTCATACCAAAGGGCATTACTTTACATTGGTATAGCCCATCTGGAGTCGCAAATGCCGATATTTCTCTGGCTCTCTCGGTAAGCGGGACCTGCCAATAGCCTTTAAGCAAGTCAAATTTACTGACAAATTTTGCACTGCCAATTTTATCTATACAGTCATCGATTCGTGGGATCGGATAAGAGTCAGTTTTGGTGACTGAATTGACTTTTCTAAAGTCCGTACACAATCGGTAAGTTCCGTCTGGCTTCGGAACAAGAATACACGGGGAACTCCAATCACTATTGCTGGGTTCAATAATGTCATTTTCAAGCATGTATTGAATTTCTTTCCGCATGTATTGAAGCTTTATCGGGTTTAACCGATAGGGATGCTGTTTGATAGGTGACGCATCACCCACAATGACGTCATGATGAGATGCATTCGTCTTTTTTGGAACGTCCGGAAAGATGGTCGTATATTCCCGCATTAATTGGTGCACTTCCTCTTTTTGATGCACGGTCAAATGTCCAAGTTTCACTTCCGGATTTGTCAGAATTTCAGAATTCTTCAAACGGACACTTTGAGCAAAGTCTTTTTCGGTAGTCTCTTCATTACATTCCGGTTCAACACAATTTTCAAATGTATTTACATTGGCCAAAGTGGAAACTGGTTTTACAGAATTTCGGTCACTTCTATCAAAATACTCTTTCAACATGTGAACATGACACACTCTTTTTTCTTTTCGCCGACCTGGTGTCTTAACCACATAGTTAACATCACTAATTTTACTCTCAATCTCATAAGGACCGAAATATCTAGCTTGCAAAGGATGACCAGGGATAGGCAAAAATACAAGAACTTTATCGCCTGGTTTAAAAACTCTGTTTCTAGCATCTTTGTCATACCATGTTTTCATTTTCATTTGTGATGTTTTGAGATTTTCTTGAGCCAATTTGCAAGCATTATATAATTTCTCTTTGAAATTAGACACATAATCTAACAGATTCAAATCGCTGGTCTCAGTCAACCATTTTTCCTTCAATAACTTCAATGGTCCCCTGACCGTATGCCCAAAAACTAGCTCAAAGGGACTGAACCCCAGGGACTCCTGAACCGCTTCTCGTGCCGCAAACAACACGAGGTGAACCCCTTCATCCCAGTCTTTTCCATACTGGTGACAATATGTTTTCATCATAGTTTTAAGGGTTTGATGAAAGCGTTCAAGTGCCCCCTGGGACTCAGGATGGTACGCAGAAGACTTATACTGCCTGATACCTAGCTCATGCATAACCTGCTGAAACAATCCTGACATAAAATTCGAACCCTGATCTGACTGAATAGCCTTGGGAGCACCTACGAAACTGAAAAACTTTGTAAGGGCCTTAACTATGGTCTTTGCCTTAATATTCCTAAGAGGTATGGCTTCAGGAAACCTAGTCGAAGTACACATAATTGTCAGTAAGTACTGATTCCCTGACCTAGTCCTAGGCAAAGGACCTACACAATCAACTAACACCCCTACTAAAAGGTTCCTCAAAGGCTGGAATGGGTTGGAGGGGAGCAGGTGGTATAACTTGATTGGGTTTACCTACCATCTGACAACTATGACAAGACTTACAAAACTCAGACACATCTTTTCTCAACTTAGGCCAGTAAAAGTGACTTAAAATCCTATTATAAGTCTTATTGACACCTAAATGACCTGCCATGGGTGTGTCGTGAGCTAAACTCATGATGTCCCCGCGATACGCTACTGGAACCACTATCTGGTGAACGACCCGCCACGCGTCATTAGGGGGTGCATCAGGTGGTCTCCATTTCCGCATAAGGATGCCATCTTGTATGTAGAAGCACTCTCCGACTTTGTCCGCTTCTTCTTGGGGAAGGGCCCTCTTGCTTAATCGGATGATCTCCGGATCTTTAGTTTGCTCGGAGAGGAGCTGCTCACGACTTAAGGCATCTGTACCCCTGTCTAAAGGCGGATGGGAATCATCACCAGTTACTGCCGGAGACTTGTCTACATGAAGTGGTACTGACGTCTTAGGTACATTGTCATCAATGATAGACATGAATGTGTCAGAAAGGTCTATATCTTCGGAGGGATGGTCCTCGTTAAGTGCAGAAGTACTCTCAGCCTCTTTTTGTCTTTTCCTGGCCATTGCCCTGGTAACTGCGCAGGCTGGGTACAAGTCGTCGTCTTCATCATCGGACACGACATCGGACGTGATTTTCTCACAAACAATCGGATCGGCTACAACTTTGCCGCCAGCTAAATCGTTGCCAAGCAACAAGGAAACGCCTTGAACGGGAAGAGTAGGTCGAACACCTACGATAACAGGTCCAGTAATTAAGTCTGACTTCAAATAAATTTTATGAAGGGGAACATCAATGACGCCTAGCTCCACACCCTGTAATAAAACTGACCTACCAGTAAAAGTGTGCTCAGACAAAGGCAATGAACCCTCTAACAATAAAGTCTGGGCAGCACCAGTATCTCTCAAAATCTGAACAGGCAACGCTTCGCTAGAATCACTGAGTGAAACAAATCCCTGTGACAAAAAGGGCTTATAATGATCCTCCACAAAATAATCAGAACTGGACTTAGAACCCTGAATCTCAGGAGTGTCAGAACAAATCGAATCTAAGGCTTTCCTATCATTTCTAACAGACGCACAGGCCTGTGACTTAAGTTCTTTTTTCTTCTTAAGCTTCAAACACTCACCAATAACATGACCTTTTTTCTTACAATAATTGCATGTAGGAAGCGACCCCACCCCTGGGGATGCCTCAGAACGCTCGGACCTAGGACCGGACGTAGAACCACCTTGAGATGGTGACTGGGAACTAATGGACGACTGAGACTCTTGTAAATTTTTCTTTGGAAAATCTGACGTTTTTGCGCTATCGCTAGATTGAGTTTTCGACACGAAATTTTTCTTATGAGTGAGAGCATACGTATCAGACAAAACAGCGGCTTCTTCAACAGTTTTAACATTTTTGTCTTCCAAATGAGTTCTTAAATCTTGATGTACACACTCTTTGAACTCTTCTATCAGAATTATTTGACGCAAATTGTCAAATGAATTGGGAATTTTCTTAGATCGAAACCACTGGTCAAATAAATCTTCTTTTTCTCGAGCAAATTCAACATATGTTTGATTTTCAAATTTTTTGTACTTTCTAAACTTTTGTCTGTACGCCTCAGGTACTAACTGATATGCTCTCAAAATCGTGTCCTTGACCTTGTCATAGTCTGAACTCTCAGCAATACTGAGCGCCGAGTACACTTCAGCCGCTTTGCCAATAAGTACACTTTGTAATAAAGTTGGCCAAAAATCGCGTGGCCACTTCAGATTGGCCGCGATTTTCTCAAAATGTGGAAAATATTTGTCCACGGACTTTTCTTGAAATTTTGGTACTAATCGGATGTTTTTGGCGGCGTCGAATTCAGACTTGACAGGCGAAGGAACAGGATTTTCCTTAGCGCCTTTCTCTAACTTTAACTTTTCTAACTCAAACTGGAGTTCTTTCTCGTGCATACGTTCCTGTTTCTCTCTTTCTTCCTTTTCTCTTTCAAATTGTCTTATTTTTTCTTCTTTTTCAAATTGTCTTTCTTTTTCTTCTCTTTCAATTTGAAATTGTCTTTCTTTTTCTTCTTTTTCAAATTGTAATTGTATTTTCATTTTCTCTAATTCAAACTCAAATTTTGACATTTTGGTTTCGCTTGAAACAGGTTCAACAGGAAAATCGTATGACGAAAAGATTTCCTTAGCTAAAAGCTCTTTAGCCACAATATTTCTAATTTCTTGTTTTCTCATAGAAGATTTTACATCTAACTTCAAGTGAAGACCTAAACCAATCAAATCATCTTTTTTCAATGATTCGAACTCATCTACAGTCGGCGATTTCAAAAATTCAGTGACCGAAAATACCATGATTGATTTCTGCTGGCAAAAAATTTATTGAGAAAAATATTTTCTTTTTTTTTTTTTTTTTTTTTTCAAAAAACGATCTTTACGTAAAAATGCAAATATGCAGAGATTACTATCCCGGACGAGCCCCCAATTCTGTTATGGGCCAGAATACCCCAAAACGCCAGCAAAAATCAGACAAAGACAGAATATAAATTTACAAGTTTAATTATGTACAAAATATATATATTTCAAATGATTACAACTTACAATACAATGTCCGGATCAAAGTGTCCGTTACGGTCCACAAAGTCTATCGAATGTTTGGTTTCCGGTAATCACAAACGTTCTCGAAAGATCAGTGTCCAAACGTTGTTAAATGGATTAAAGTCTCAACAAATAAAGTGTCCCAGTATATCAGAATAGATGAATGAATCGTGTCTACGAATGTGTACGAATGCCCCCTCAACACAGTTCCTCAGAGGTATTTATACTTAATAACAATGAATTTACCAGAAGCTTCTAGAACAATGACTCATTACAAATGATTAACAATAGAGTAATTTCTAGAAATCACAGTCATGTGATGATATTGATGTAACAAAGAACATACTGGAATATTCTCTAATGAAATAAACATGACATAGTAAAATCTAGAAAGAATTATTATGAAATCATTAAATAACATGATAAGTACATGTGTACCTACACATAGAGTAAAACTAAAATAATACATGACCCACAACAACATGATCAATAGGGAAACTTTATTTTTGTCTTTTGAGTACCATTCAAATCAAACAAATGACATGTTTATCTTTGCATTACATTTTGACGAATCCTAGTCTGTTAAAGCTGAAACCATCCAATCTTATATGTCACTCTTATTCATTTTTCATTACATAGTAAGTCTTATGAAATAAGAGCTTGTGCTATTTCTTTTTACATTTTACTAAGTGATAGTGGACTATTTGGCGGCTATTTTGAATTTCCCCCGATGAAAAAAGTTGTCCTACAAATATGTGTGAACTGGAAACAACCAAAACAGCAAAATAAATGTATTCAGGGATCATTGTAGCTACAAATAAGATGTGTAGCATGACTTTTTTTATTGAAATCTATACATTGTACCATTATGAGGTTGAAAGTTGGCGGCCATCTTGAATTTCTAGCCTAGAATAAGCCCAAAATGTCAAGAACACATTTGAAATGAGTTTGTTGACCTTCAAAACCTCTGATTTGATGTGCCACACTTAATATTTAAAGAAAGAATTAAATTTCACCTATTGGTGGAAGGCATTTGGCGGCCATTTTGAATTTCCCCCGATAAGCAGAGTTGTCCCAGAAACATTTATTAGCTGAAAACAACCAAAACAGAAAAATAAATGCAATCTAGGACCAATGCAACTACAAATAAGATGTGTTACACAAACGTTTTATTGAAATATTCACATTGTACCATAATGAGATTGATATTTGGCGGCCATCTTGAATTTGTAGTCCTGAATGAACTCAAATTGTAAAAATGACATCGGAAATGGGTTTGTTGACCCTCAAAACCCCTGATTTGATGTGCCACACTTAATATTTAAAGAAAGAATTTAATTTCATCTATTGGTGGTAGGCATTTGGTGGCCATTTTGAATTTCCGGCGATAAAAAGAGTTGCCCAAGGTTGCCAGAGTGGCAACCAAGCTAGAATCGTTCAGCATTATCCCAAGGATAAGAATCATCAAAAAAACTTCATAGGAAAGGACATTTCTAGGTCGGCCACATGTTATATAAGGCTGTCAAATCGACTTAGAGATAAGTGAAAGGAGTTTCTTCTCTGAGCTCAAAAATTGTTACCTTTAATTCTATTTATTTTTTTTTACACATATATCTACATGTATTCAAAATAATCGATGAAAAAAAAGGAAAAAACCCTTAATTTATGTTCTTTAAAGATGTAAATTGATTTTTTTTCTAATAATTACAGTGGTATTCCCAGGATATAGCTTAGCAATTATGGGCTACTATGCCTTATGCGAATGGATGAAGAAGAAAGATAGTAAGTAGATTTACCAGACATAAAGAGACAGAAGAATTCAAAATACCACAAGAAAAATAATTAAAAATGATTTAGAATGCAAGAATAATGTTTAAAGAAATTTATTGAAAATAATATTGCTATAGCGGAAAGATAAATGTTCTGTGACGTCACATTGTGCAAATAAGGTCAAAGGTGCCACATAAGAGGATAATTTAAGCGGAACTGAAATTGGACGCATGTGTAGGATATTGGAGGATGAAGTTATTATTTATCTTGCAACATCCAGATAATCTAGTGACATGAACTAAATTATCATTTATCTGGTAACCTAATTTTGTCACGGTTCACATTAAAAATTAATGTTCATTTGTCATATATTTTAAATTCGATATCAGTAATAATTGCATTGGCCATCCTCCACCTAAATAAAGGATTTAATGATTCTATTCAAATCATTTACCTAGACGAAAAACCAGCTGAAGTTACATCAGGCAGTCCCCCGAAACCAGAAGACAAAAGCAATTATTGTGGCTTTAAGAAGGGCTTTCTTCTCGGAAAGGTAAAAAACTAACTTATTTATCTTTAATTTTACAAATTATCATTATTTCAAAGTTTAAGAAATCCAGGATAACCACAACTTCTGCTATTTTCGTGACAGATGGCCGTCCTAAGTCGGCACGGGTTGCCCATTGGTCTCGTTGGTTTATGTGTAGTCCTTTGCGTTTGATGTTTCAGTGTTGTGCGTTGGTGTTCCTTGTCCCTTTTGCATCTCTTTCTGTGCTTGTCTGCTCTGTGTTTTTGCATTTGGGTGTTTTGGGGTTTTGCTGTGGATGCTGCAACCTGGTGTTGTTGGAGATACCCTCCTTTGTATTCATTTGAGAAAAATATCACCTTTCTTTCTCTCTAGTCGCGAATAACAATCGTGATTTAATTTTACCTGCATTATTGTAGCCAAAGAAGAAGGTCGTCAAATCAGAAGGCAGAGCTGCACTGAACGCCCCGGAAATAGTACATGGCAATGAGGCCCCAGAAAATGCACAAGGAAGCCAAGGGAAATAAATAAAAGCACATTGCTAAGAAAAAACAGGAACAGAAGAGTTTTAAGGGGTTTGAAAGTCATTTTAAAATTTTTATTTCAATCACAATTCACACATATATTATGGTACAGTACATTGCATATCCTTGTTTTAGATTATATTTATACTTTTTGAACCTGTTGGAATTTGAATCAATTTACATGTCCATATCATATTACTGTTAGATTCATTCTTTCTTTTTACATTTTGGCACAATGTATGCTCTCAAGTGTTGCCAATGAGAAACTTCATTCTATCATAACATGCATAAGGGGATTCATTGGTTAATACTTTCCATCTGTTGTTTGATTCATCTGATTTGTTGAGTCCGTATGGTTGTTTTCTCGAGAATGTTTGAGAATGTGTGATGAGTGACCTGCATGAGGAGTGAATCTTGTAGGAGGAGTGATTTGTGTAAGGAGTGTTTTGTGTAAGGCATGAAGTGCGTGAGGAGTGACTTGTGAGGGAAATGTTTGGTGTGAGGAGTAATAGTGTGTGTGTGAGGATGTGAGGTTGTGTGTGTGTGTATAAGGGACGGGAGGTTGTTCAGGGTAAGTAGGGGATAGTTACGGGGGATATGTAGGAGGGAGTGTATGGATGGACGAACGGACATACGTGTGTGTAGAGGGTTTGGATGAAGGGGAATAACGTGGATGGTTGTGTGGATGATGTGTGGCGGTTGGCGGATGGTTATGTGGATGGAAGGAGAGGTAGCACTCTGGTTATACAGACAGGATGCGCTGGTTCGCACAAGTCCCTGGCGTGGTTGGAATATACCCGTAAACTTGACCTGCTGTATAATCAGTGTTTGTTATTCTCTCCTTCCATCCACAAGCTTATCCACCAACGCCACAGTCTATCCACCTAACCATCCATTATACTCCCCCTCATACAACGAATCCACACCCACGTCTGTCCGTCCGTTCCTTCATACAGAAGGGGGGGGGGGTGTGCTTAGTTAAGGTTGGCAGGGGGGGGGTTAGATTAAGGATGTGTCGATTGTGTATGAAAGACAGACGGATGGATGGATACTTATAGAGGGGGCTGGGGATAGGTGCATGGAAATGGGAGGGGGTTATCTAGAGGGTGGAGGGGTGCTTTGTTAAGGTGTGAAAGGGGTTTGAATGATCGTCAGGTCTTTGTGATGAATGAATGAATGAATGAATGAATGAATGAATGAATGAATGAATGAATGAATGAGTGAATGAGTGAATGAATGAATGAATGAATGAATGAATGAATGAATGAATGAATGAATGAATGAATGTCTCTTGAGAATGACATACGCTAACTTTGCCTGAGTTTTTGGTATAATACTTAACATAAATATAAAATTATAATGTCCTTTTTTAACTTTTTGGGTACTGAGAAGTTGTCTGTTTGTCAGTTTCTTAGTTTGCTCTTGTTTTTATACTTTTGTTTTGTTTTATGAGGTCCAAAATCTTATTTGAAATAAATGTTCAGAAAATTTGAAAGAACATAATATGGAGTTTCTCATTGGTAACTATTGATTACTTATGTTGTTTTATTACTTCAAATATATATGCTGCAACTCAAAAAAATATGTTATGATTAAGACGATTTCATCATTTTGACATACAGAATACTCTTCCTCTGATTATTTAAAGTACGTATTATGAATTGATTAAGAAAGGTTTTTTTTCTTAGAAAATTAATTTCTATTCTACATTGAAATAGTTAAAGTATCAATTATAATTGTTTTTTTGGTATAGCACTTAATGTTTCAAAAAGTATCACAATATATCTACCTACATGTTATATGTTAGAATTCAGAAAACGAAATTTTAGATTTACTTATCATTTTCTTCCTTTTCAGTGTAAGTAAGAAGTATGTAATTTTATTTTTGTAATTTACTTTTTTTTAACCATTTCGTTCCTGTGATGGTTCGTTTTATTTTACACAATGTGCCAAGAGTTTTCATTTTTGAGTTGCTTAAACATTGTTCATGTTGATCTCTTCCATTTTTAAAATATCTAATTCAATATTAGAAAATAAACAGTTTTGCAATTTTCAATTATTTTTTCATACTTCAACGAGGGATGTAAAGAAGTTACATTAATTCTCAGACTCATCGTTTATGACAGTCCTGACTGTTCGTTCGATGCATAAACGGTTCACTTTATGTCGCCTGCAACTCATGAGCAACACATAGGGGTCAATTTGTCTAGCGTCTGTCTGTCTGGTAGTCACACTTTCACATATTTGGCTATAGCTTACTTGATATACATCAGACATCTTTCAAACTTGCAGAGATGGTAAAGGATGATGAGACCTAGCACCCAATATAGGTCACTGGAAAACCTGAACATATTTTCAAATATAACGTTGAATTATTTGTCACCAGGGAAAAAAGCATCTCTCTTGCATCAATGTTGGAAATAACCCCACTTATATAAGGCACATTTGAAACCACTTTTTCGTGTTCTAGTTTACTGAGATATAAGAACATTGTATATATGTATAAAAAGGAGTACATCAAGTCTTCAGATGTTCAATTTACATCGTACATAAAAAAGAGCAAAAACAAAATTGTGGAAAGAGATATCCGGATGGACGTTGTTCCATTTCCGGTGTTACAGAGACTGATCGAACAACAGGACATGCAACTTTCAATGTCAACATCTTGTGATCCCCAGACTCCACAGCCGTTCCGACAGTTGGATGCACATCCTCGTTTAAACTTTGAAAATATTCCGTTTGTCTCATTTCTGTTCACCTTGAAATAGAAGAATTAGGTTCTAAGTCAACAATTATAACTCGTCTATATCTTTAAAAGGCTATGACCTAGAACTGAGTGTTTTGTGTTTTCCAAATACTATGGATATCAATATTTTTTTTACGTTTTATATACATACATTAGACACCCTGTATTATTGTGCCCATATATTTCTAGTGTTGTTCGCTAGTGTTCTGGATAACTACACCATTCGCTACTAACGTGACAAATGGCTGTTTTAAGTCGACATCGATTGTCTATTGGTCTCTTTGGTTACTGTTTAGTCTTTTTTTTATGTTATATTTGGTGTTTGTCATCCCAACGATCCTGCTACGTCTTTCGGTACATTTTGGACATTTTAACTTTCACACTATTTGGTTATATAACATTGTTTAGATTGAGGATCACGGACGAGGGTTAAGTACCCGAGACGTGCATATCTGCTCCATGCTGCAAATGTATCTGTTCTTACATGATGCTATGAATTTAAAGACTTACATTTGTCCCTTTTGGTTCTCAGTTTGTAACTGTATACACTGTATTTTCACATAGGGGTGTTTTGGTTACTGTGTTTTGTTGGTGCTGCCACCGAGTCTTGTTGGAGATCCCCTTCTTTCTTTTAAAGATGTCAGAAGAAGTCAACGGCAGCCACATCATAAAAGAAGGGAGGGGATCTCCAACCAGACCCGATTGCAGTACCAACAGCATAACACCAAAACAGCCGATGCGAAAACAAAAAGACGAGCACAATAACAGACGAAAAGAGATGTACGACATAGAAACATCAAACACAAAAGGGTAAATTCCTGATCTAATTATCGAAATTGGTTGAAAACTCTTTAGACCATTCAACATCTTAATCAAAATGAAAAATCTGAAGGAATCCGAATGAGAGATAAAACTGTCTCTTGAGGTTATCGCAAACTATTTTAGTAGAGTCGAGGGAATTATGAACAATTCTCATAAATCAGGAAAAAGAGATAGGAAACCATGTCCCAATACTATGATAAATTTGATGAATTGAAAGACTGAGGGCAACTGACATCAAATCGGCTGAACAGAACAGACGATTTATTGAGCGATCAGTCAATACACATCAGTTCTAATCGTCTGCTGTCACAAAAAATAAAGACCTTGTAATAAGCAGGACACACATTTGACGACGAGGACACACACAATCTGCATAAATACATTCATATTTTAGAAACGGAAGAGCTTCTTAACATTGATCTTCTATGAATAATTTCGACGATAGATAAAATGACTAAAGGGAATATTGATACTTCTAGATTTTTTTCCTGATACGTGCAGCATCTGGTATCGATATGTTCAGAAGCACGAAAACTAAAACATGCTGAATACTTGTCAATTCTTTAAACTTACAAAGGACATCTCCAACAATGTTTGATAAATTTATCTTAAAGTTAGTTCTCCTCTACAACAAAAATCAACCGAACCAGGAAAGAAATACATTTGCCTGTTGGTCTGGTTGATTTTAACGTTTATGATACACTTATTTCGTGTTGCAGTGTAGAGTTGGTAATACAGTTCCCCGCGATCCGATGTTTTAAGTGTTTTAATTCCATTTTGTTCTCTAACTTGACTATGTTGTTATGTCTTCTGCGCAGGATCTCAATTCACCCATCTTCTTGCATTGGGTGTTTTGGGGTTTTGCTGTGGGTGCTGCAACCGAATATTGCAACCGAGATCCCTCCTTTCTTTTATGACTTTGGTGTTTGGTCTTCCTTGACCCCATTGGTGTCTCTTGTTTTTCTTATCCACCCTTTGTGTTTTTTGGTTTTTTTTTTGTTTTGTGGTTTTTTTTTTTGGTCGCACTTGGGTGTCTCGGTATTTTTTAATGGGTGCTGCAACCGAGTTCTCTCAGAGAACCCCTTCTCTATTTTCCGTAATCAGACTTATAGAGGGACAAATACAAACTCTTTGGGAGTAATTGTTTGGTATTTATGGTGCATTTCTGAGAGTGACCTATCACCGAGGCGTTTCATCACTTCTTACCATATAGTAGTATTCATCATTTGCACATATTTGGATATCTGAGTTACCAAAGAATTCACCAAAGAAAAGTAGCGTAACTGAAAGAAAATAATGTCATCGAAGTTCGCAAAGAGGCATAAATATAGGATCTCAAATGATTTTCTATTTCATACGGTATTTATGAAACGAGTTGTGTGAATTTTACATTCCCGAGCCTTGGCGAGGGGATTAAAATCACACAACGAGTTTCATAAATACTGTATGGAATAGAAACATCATTTCAGATTCTTTTTATCACATGAAATATGACGTAATTGATCAAAATAACGTCAAAATATTATAATTCCGACTTCATTTCTTGCAAATAATGCGCCAACGTCGCCGTTTCTATTGTGACGTCACAAAGGATCTGGAGCGCTTCATCCAATGATCACGCTCCTAAAGTGATATGTAACGTGTTATCATAAAATTTATTTATGAAATGGCTTTATGTAACCGAAGAAAGGGTCTATCATGTGATAAATAACCATATGCGTATTTTATTGGAGTGGGGGCACACTCCCCCCCCCCTTTTTTTTTTTAACTCGTCGGTCGTAGTAAGGTATTTTTCAGGCTCAAATTACATGCGGCGACTTTCAGAACATTTTGCAGCCACCTAACTTTTGCAATAAAATTTCAAACCAAAGCATTGTTCGTGCATCAAATTCATGAATTTAAAATTTAAACTTTATTTATTTTACAACGTTTAACAAACAAGTTATACAACTTATATTAATATCATGATTACATTTTTGATTCACCTAGGAGTTATCATGATTACATTTTTGGTTAAGCCCCTAGGTGAATCAAAAATGTAATCATGATATTAATGTCTCACGTTGGCTCAGATGTTGGCGTGAGGGGGTCCAAGGAGCAGGAGGAAACCGGAGTGCCCGGAGAAAAACCTCCTGCAGAGGCCTGGGTGGGGGACCACCTACCTTCCCACATAAGACTCTTCGCCGAATCTGGGATTCGAACCCGGGGCCTTAGAGGTGAGAAGCGAGCGCGCTACCACTGCGCTAACCCGGCCGTCAAGTCATGAAGTGATGTAACCCTTTTACATCTAAAATTTGCTTTTTTATCGGTCTTTTTCTGATAAGTATTGGATATAGCCGAAAACAATTCATTCTCAAAGATATTGAACGGTTTGAGGCCTGCAGGGCCGAAAACTGTCCAATATCTTTAAGAATGAATTGTTTGAGGCGTATATCGTACTTTCTCCTGATACACAACAACACTGTACATCATTACTACACAACAACATTTTGAACATCGATTTCAGATTATAAAGAAACAAAACACGTAAGTAAAGTGCATGTGACACCGATTGCGCTCGAGTCGAATCTATTACATATAACGTCATAATCATAAACAATTAGCATCATCATAATATCATCATCATCATCATCTTTATAATATTATTCTCATTTCCAACATCAAAGTCATGTTTCACTATGAGCTTAAATGCTCATGACAATTGAAATGTTCATGTAAATCATCGTTCAAATTATATATAACACTTAATAATATATATAAACTATGAGGATGCATGAAAAGCCGGCCACCCGGTCCAAAATGTATAATACATATATCCATATTGCTTGAAAATTACAGGGACGGAAATAAAGAATAGGTGTAAATTTAAATGAAATTTAAATCTAAAATTTACGATCCGAACTGTAGAGCGCTGTCGGGTCGAATGAAACAATCGAACACTCTCGTGCAAAAAAAGGCGCGAAACTAGCGCCACCTACAGGTACAGTTTGTCACAAATCAGGAGAAATTAATTTGACTCTTGTTCATCCTATTCAAACGAGGCAAATTATATTAAAACATTGATCACTATTCAAAGTGGCATGAATTTTGACTTTGTTCTTAATATGTTAATTGCTTTTGTAATCACTCCAGGCTACTAGCAGTTGGGAGTCGTTTATATAAGAAGATATTTTCAAGTGAAAAAAAGTTGTCACAAATTATGACGCAGATTCCGTAAACCAAGACGAAATTGGATGCAATTTTGGGAAGAAAATCAACGAGAATACTTTGCGTGATGACGATTTAGTTGAAGCTTCTTTTGATATATAGAATAAAAGGGCGTGTCTCTGAAAGTGTCATTTTCCGGACAAGCAAGAAATAATATAGTGCCTTTAAATACCGAAAAGAAATCAGTGGGGACGTTCAACTTAACTATGTGCAATGTTAATGAAAGAAACAATTCAGGAAGATATTTTGAAGGAGCCTTAATTACCTAAACACAGCCTTTGACGGTTATTTGCACCGGGGGGGGGGGGGGGGGGGGCTTGGGGGACTGGGTCAAAATAACCGTCAAAGGCTGGATTTAGGTAACGTTTTTCGGACCAGAAAAAGTCGAGCAAAAATCTTAATTATAAGTAAAATTAAAAAGATAGAAGAAAACAAATTAGACAAAAGAAAAAACAGACTGAACTATAGTATCTCTTACATTGTCATTTCCGACACAACGGCCGATTCTTTAGATGTATAAGATTGTGCTGGATTTTGTCAACTCCAGACAAAAATAGCAAAAATTGGAATAGTCAGTACCACGATACATTGGATTCTTGTCGAGTGATTTCTAAATAAGGATACGGTTGTTTTGTAGATGTCAAAGTACATTTACCTTTGACTGTCCAATATTTAATCTAGGTCGCGTATATTTTTTCTAATAAACGCGACCTAGATTTGATGTTGGACAGTCAAAGGTAAATTTCGGACTGTTCGAACAAAGGCATGACGTCACATCAATGATTTAATTATACTGATAAACTTCAGACAGGGTACCCTAAAAGCAAAGGGGATGGGATTGTGGTATGTAAAGATTAATTGAAAAATGAAGGAAAATGGTGACTTCTGAAGCGCATTAGAAATGAAATTAGACTGAAGGGATCAAGTTTGTGGTGAACCTAAGATCTAAATAAAGATGCGAAAAAAAAAAAAAAATCCGATATGCACATGAAATGCTGTGACAGTCCCTTTTTCGCCAAAAATAGATGTGCGTCCACATACAGATATTGAATAACCCTGCATTCCCAACTGAACACACGCACATTGATATCGGTCAGTGTTTGTAAATTTGAATGTATAAACCTATTAAAATTTTGAATTAAAATGTATATTCAAATCGGTGCTTTCTGGAGTTTAACCGACAGTAGTTTGCTTTAGAAACATGTAATAATGGCCAGCTTCTTTTAGCAAGTTGCCGAGGAGGTCACTCCCTCTTTTTGCGAAAACGATGAGGACGATTTTGCGTACTGGCAAACGTCCCCTGTCGTCAGATTTATTCATTTAATTTATCTTTAAACAATGAATGATTCCTTTCCAAACAAGATTTCTAATTGCTAATACTACATATCAGTATTTTCTTATCTTACAAATGCCGGCTCCTTCACCATAAAAATGATTCTTCCGTCGAGGAGCCTCCCCACCTCCCAACTGGACTTCGCACTGGCGCTCAGACCCTTAACTCAAATCTTGTAATCCTCCCTGATGACCCAATGCAACTTTTGCTAGCTGAAAAAAAAACTACTTGGTATGTCTTTTTCAACGATAAGGGGGTTGGGGGAGGGTGTGGTCCAGCTTGTTAGTCGAAGCCTGATTTTAATAAGGACATTATACATGCACAGAAACTAGAAATTTCAGCATTTTTGGCAAAGGAGCTGATGAGATAAGGCGTAAAATCTGCCCTGAAAAAGTGGAATTTTCAAAATGGGAACTTCAAGAAAATTCTCTCACAAAATTGATGCCAGCTCTTGGTTTCATCATAATCAGCAGTTGGATAAGAATAATCGTGCATAGTTTTCTAGTTTGGGGCAAAATATGTCTTTTTTCTATAGAAATCAATAGAAAATGGAAAAGTTTTTTAAAACATTATTCCCCCCTCAGCTACAGAACGCCACTTTTACAGAAGATGTATATCACTAATACACATCTTTTGACAAAATGGGGTTCTGTAACTTAGGGGGGAACGATACCCCAGAGACGAAAATTTGAAAAAGGGAGGGTGGGGGTCTTTTTACAAATCTGTGTTTAAGGCCATAATATATGCAAAGTTTTATTTTTTCCCTTCAAAGTCATTCATTTATATATTCTAAACATGTTCACATAAAATGCACAAGATTTTGGAAAGAAATAAACAAGAGTGTGCTGTTTATTTTTACACATGTGTATTTCACAGTAAAATGCCTGCTTTGTAGCCAATGAATTCATAATATAACCGTTTTTCAGACTCAAGATTTTAAAATTTATGGATAAAGTTGAGACCAGTCTTTTAAATTTGATTTCTAGTAACTTGATCAGACTATAAGTATATTTTAAAGTTTATAGATATCCATATAAGCTAGATAGTTTTTAATTTTCAACGTTTTTTTTTTAATCGATATTAGCTTCTTTTCAACATGGCTACCCCCTACTCTTTGGACTCTAATTTAAGTATCTAGAAATAAGCTTACCAAAATAAAAGTGGTATGAGGAATCTCCAAATACATTAAATTTTAGTTATGATCAAGTTTTTCGTGTGTATAGATCATAATGTAGAAGAAATACTTGATGAAATTCAGGGCTAAATACAGCCCTTATCTTATCAGCTCCTTCTAGATTCTAACTAGACCCGACCAATCTTGCCTCCTTAGGTTACACTATATATAGTATCCGCAGTGTCGCAGTTGGAATTTGGCTAGGGATGATTTTTTAAATAGGGGACAGATGGGGTCAAGCTTCATTACATGTATGTGAGCTTTATAAAAAATAACTAATAGTATGATTTTTGATATTTGGAAGAAATAATTAGCTTGTCGTCTTGAGAAAAGCCCATTATTTCCATTGTATACCTCATACATGTATGTATAGTAAGACCGGATGTGAAAGTAAGAGGTCATGTGACTAGCCATGGGCAAAGAAAAGAGTGCTGTATTTAGGTAAGAAAACTTTGACGTCATATTTCTCGAATTGCATCCTGTGAAAATTCAAATAAATTGCACATATTATAGAATAAGAAATACACAACAAATAGACATACAGCTTATTAAGAAAGTCATTTGAGAAGGATGTCAAATTTTAGTCACTTTGAGGGTCATGCCCCATTTCCGTTTCATCCTCTTTTGCACTGCTATAACTTTGAGCAGCATGTCTGACTGGCAGGATTTGTCCAGATGAAATCAAGAATTATAGAAGTAATCAGCAATAAGAGTACTTTTTATTGATATGTAGCTTTACATTGTATGAGCAATATAAAATTATTAATATAACGTCAACTATTGCATGCCTTTCGTTGAAAACGCTCAATTTTCAATGACCAATACTGTGTAGTGCAACTTTAAGATCAACCCTTGGCCTTAGCTTCATCAAATGTAACTTAAAAAGCACGTTCAGAGTTTATATATCAAATGACTTGGCATTTTATATTATGCGGGGTTCGACTGATTTTCATCTGTAGGGGAGGGGAAGATTATCTCAGAAAGTATTATTTTTGTCTGATAATGATCGAAAATTTGGGTTCATTTTGACTACTTTTTTCCCCTCTTTTCATGGTCCATTTTGTAAATGAGAAAACACTCTAGAAAGAAATCTTATTAATGATAAATAAAAAATGAGGTGATACATAATGCCTCATAATATGAATACAATGTACATGTATCTTGGCCGTAATTTCACACTCTCTGGGTCTTTAAGAATGGTTTGCGCTAACGGGCATCCGTAATAATCCATCGCGCATGCGTAAAATAATACGATGCTACGATGGCGATGACACGATGTTATGATGGCGATGACACGATGTTACGATGGCGATGATTAGATGTTATGATGGCGATGATACAATGCTACGATGTTACGATGATACAATGTTACGATGGCGATAACATGATGTTATGATGGCGATGGCACGATGACACGATGTTACGATGGCGATGATACGATGTTACGATGGCGATGATACGATGTGAATATCGCATCATTGCCATCGTGACATCGTATCTCCGCCATTGTAACATCGTATCTTCGCCATCGTGGCTTCCCATCATTACACCGTAGCATCGTCATCGTATCATTGCCGGCAATGGCATGATGGTGCGAAGGGGTCAAAACAGGATTCCATACAAAAGGGATACAAATGTATCTATTTTAAGCCGGGCTTCCACTGTCGCGAATGTAGAGGAGAATGAGCTACGATCAGAGGCGAATGAACAACCGTGTCACATTCTTGTCTGTTCTCATGAAGTATTTCTTGGCGCGATAGGCATACGATAGCGCCGCGAATGTAACAAGAATATGCTACGCGTCCGCTACGATAGTGAGGCGAGTGTGATAAGAAAAGAGAAGAATGTGACACGAATGTGCCACGATAAAAAGACACTGAGGCAAATGAGAGGCGAATGCAGGAGATTGAAACACGACGACTTTAACCTGATAGCGCTGCAGTGCAGGAGACTGAGACACCACTTTAACCCGATAACGCTGCGATCATGACATGAATGTGACATGAGCAAAATCAAAATCATTTGACATATCCAGGAGCATCAATACCCTTTGTTGACCTTGACCTCTTTCCAGGTTGTTTTCTCTGAAAAGGCATAGTCAAAGTTTTCAAAATATTGATCCGCACACGTTAACATCAATTCTGAGATACTTATAATTGTCACTGCCGTGTGTGTATGTAGTACTATCGTAGCAATATCGTGTCAAGATCGTGGCTGATTCGCGTTGATTTTTTTCATTCGCGTCACATTCTCGGCGCATTTGCATCACATTCGTGTCAGATTCTTTCTTGTCGGGGCTCTATCGGGGCTCCATCGTGGCTCATTCTCCTACACCTTGGGAACAAGAATGCAGAACGTGAGAAGAACGCGCTGCGAATGGAGGAGAATGCAAGGCGAATGCGCTGCGCATGTGCCGCGAGTGTGAGGCGTATAAAAATTCAGACGCGAATGTTTTAAAGGGAAATCTGCCTATTGTTTGTGCGCATCGTATTCAGCGTTTCTGCGTAACTTTTCCCGCGAAATAGAACAATTACGATGACGTCGCGTAATTGCGCGAAGAACGTCAAGATGTTCGACTTGCACAAAAGGATATATAGACTGTATCAATACACGAATTTATCGGAATAAAGAAATCATGGGTGATATGAAAATCGTTGATGTGTTATGTTGAATCTGAAATACGCCAAATGCTACGATGATCTCCTCAAAGGCAGATCCAGCCAAAATGGATAAGGATGGGGGTCTACAATTTTGAGAGAGAGACTTTGAAAAGAGGGGAAATAAATTCTATACTTTGTTGAGATGATGTCAATTCGTAAAAACGGCTACTTCATACCTTGCACCAATCAACTCAATCGAATACATTTGTATCATTTTCCGGCGCAACGCTTTCAGAGGAGGAATCATGAATGTGTCAGTCATTCGAGCCTGTGGCGGTCATTTTTGATTTGCGATTGCATCAAAAGCACAAACCTAGTCGAGTACGTTGAGTTATTTGATTCATGTGATGTTTGGCTAAATTCTGTGCAAAGTTTCAAAAGGAGAAGTCGAAAATGTTTCAGCCAATCAGAACCCTTGACGGCAATCTTTGATTTCCGATTAGGCCAGAAACATGTATTTTTTTCTGAATTTCTTTTCAATGCTAGTCGATAGATTGCAGAAAATATATTTTCTTTGATATCAGGTGTTGGAATAAAATATCTCAACATAATGCAGTGTTACGTATGAAATTACTCAATTTTCTAATTTCGGTTAAACAGTACTAGAATGTTTACATAGATAGTAAATGATATTGAACAATTTTCATTGAAGAAATCCACGAGTCCCTATAAATTATCAGTATTAAACTTCCCCTCCCATCTTCCTTATCCCCAACGCACTCACAATTATGAAACAGAGGCAGGCCATCTTCAGGAGCATCGAATCTACATGAAACGGAGATAATAAACTATTCCGGCATAAATTTAAATGAAATATTCCCTGCGACCAAAATACAAATGTAATTCCACAAAATATAGTCATGTCCTCACTTTTAATGATTCAGAACTGAGAGTTATAAAAAGACAGATCGTATAAAAAGCTTACATTCCTCATTATATCGTATACAATTTCCCCAACTAATCTTGATACTCAGTTTATTATTTTTGTTTTTTTTTTAGTTATTATTTATGTTTTATGCCCCTGTAATCGGATATTCGGGGGTATATAGTTTTTGGTTTGTCTGTTTGTCAGTCTTTCTGTCTGTCCGCAAAAAAAAAACATAATTTTTGAATGGTAAGTAAAAAGGCATTCATATTTTACATGCAGTTTCGTATGGACCAAATTTTTTATGACACTGGGCGCGTGGAAATCACAATGTCCTGAGGGCTTAGCTTCCAGTATTTCGAAACGCGATCGGCGATCTGTCATTGAACAAATTAGTACCGAAACTCGGACGGACAAATGAATTAGAGACATAGGTAAATATGATGTCAACATCCTGAAGTTGACTTTCAAAAAAGTAGAGACATAGGTAAATATGATGTCAACAACCTGAAGTTGACTTTAAAAAAAGTATCATTTCAAGTCCAAGTCTTTAACTGCGTATTCGTCTTTTATGACCATTCGTACATGTACAAACGTAAAAGCAATTAGATTCAGTAAACAAAAAAAAAAAAAAAAAAAAAAAAAGATAGACAATGCACATTCACTTTGGGGGGGGGGGGGGGGGGGGGGGTTAGTGTCGCTACATTTTTCTCCGATAGTAGGAATGAAGTGGCAAAAGTAAGGAAGTTGAGTACAAGGGATGAAGTGGCGAGTGAAAGAGGGTGTTTATCTTGAAAATGTTAGTTTTTGTCTGTAAACATGTTTATATGGATGAAAGAAAATGTATATATAAATTACATGCATTGAAAAATCAATAAGAAAACCGATTGGGTCAGTGAAAGTCGCACAGTTTTAAGGATGGCTGCGGCATCATACGCAGACCAGACACAGCAACTGCTACGGCGTGTCTGCGTGCTACCAAATCCGAGCGGAGGCTGTAATGGACTACTCGCTGATAACCCGCTTAATACGTACTTACGGATCCCCAAAATTTTGCCAACGTATCACTTACTTATAAGTCGGGACCATGACTTTGTCATCATTGTGTGGTTATACTGTACGTCCGATCGACGTATAAAGATATAGACACGCATTTCAATAAATTACTGTGAATAAATTAACATCGCGTTATAAATGATTTCCTTCTTTATATAGACGTTGGTCCGTGAACGATACTGAATATAGCCGTTGTGATAGATTTGCGTATGTCTAAGTATTGTCCGTGGAAAGAAGAAACCTTGCTCCCTCATTTTTAGCAGGGTGATTTTAATATGCATTCTCAAGAAACTATTCATAAAACAACAAAATGTCACGGATAAAAACGGAAAAACAACTTGCCCTACGGGCTAGCTGAAATCAGAAATCACTTGCCCGACCGATTTTTGATACGGCACGAGCAATCGAGCAACCGCTTATGTGCAACCCTGTGATATATGACGTTCTTTTTTAGAACGTATATATGACGTCAAGTTACATAACTCTTCCTTACGACGCTATATAAGCGCTAACGCAATCCAAATTGCAGGGCTAATATTTCTTTTGTAAGCGCGATAACACCCGTCTTTCTTTACATAAAAGGCATCGGGAATTCTTCAGCTTACATTCTTGACCCATACTATGTTTTTCCCATCAGTAGTTTTTTTCTATAATATCCATGTAATGTGTGATAGTGGCATTTTTTCATAAAAAAGGCCAATATAAATCTGATTAAGAAGATGAATTGACTGAAAACTCTATCAATCAACGATTGAAAATAAAGGTAAGAGTCACATGTATACAAATTATGTGATCTATGAGGTGGATAAGCCTTATTTCCATTCTAATCTATATAAAACAAAGAAATACGCTGTAAAACGCAGTTTCTGCAATCACCTCTCAGTTGGCGCTGCTGAAATCTCGCGAGAATTCCCGATGACTTAGAAATTTCTCTTCATATATCTCTTGTATATATATCCAACTAACTACACGCAAAGTTTTATCAAAATACCATCAGTAGTTTTGAATAGGCAGATTTCCCTTTAAACAGTTTGAAGCATTCGCGTCGGTGCCGCCAACAGAGGAGATTGCAGGAGAACATGACACGATGAGACGAGAATGTCCGCGATTGAGAGGAGAATGCGCTACGATGAAACAAAATCACCTAATCGTAGCTCTATCGCCTCTGCATTCGCGACAGTGGAAGCCCGGCTTTATAAACGACACTTGCAACATGTAACTCGTCTTACAAACAAAAAGAGCAAGAAGGACCGAATAACGTAAGTTAATGTGTTCCGAGTGTTCGTTGACGGAATGCTCAATTGTGACGTCACAATCTAATTCCCGCGTATCATCGATACAAGGTTTTGTTGCTGCGAAAGTGAGCACTAAAAGCAAAGACGCAAAAATCGAACAAATTCAAACAAATCGAGAGAAAGAGGAAAAAATTGTAAAAGTAAGTTTATCTATTATATCAAAATCCTTCATGTATGATCCATCATAGAGATATGTGAAAGGAGTGTCTTCTCTGAGCTTAGAAATTTAGCTTTGAATAGAAAAAAAAATTTACACATAGATCTACATGTATTCAAAATTATCGAAGGAAAAAAAAAAGGAGAAAAAACCTTAATTTATATTCTTTAAAGATATAAATGTTAACATTGATTTTTTTTTTCATAATTGTAGTGGTATTCCCAGGATATAGCTTAGCAGTGATGGGCTACTATGCCTTATGCGAATGGATGAAGAAGAAGGATAGTAAGTAAATGTACTAGACATACAAAGACAGGAGAATTTAAAATACCACAAGAAAAATAATTAAAAATAATTTAGAATGCAAGAATAATGTTAATACTTGTCGTTATGGCGGAAAGATAAATGTTCTGTGACGTCACATTGTGCAAATAAGATCATAGGCGCCATAAAAGTGAATAATTTAAGCGGAACTGAAATTGGAGGATGCGTAGGATATTGGAGGATGAAATTATAATTTATCTTTTAACATCCAGATAATCTAATGACATGAACTAAATTATCACTTATCTTGTAACATCCAGATAATCTAATGACATGAACTAAATTATCATTTATCTGGTTACCTACATTGTAATTATGTCACAGTTTCACCTTAAAAATTAATGTTCATTTGACATAAACTTTGAATTCGATATCAGTAATAATTACATTGGCCATATCCTCCACCTAAATAAAGGACTTAATTATTATATTAAAATCATTTTCCTAGATGATAAACCAGCTGAAGTTACATCAGGCAGTCCACCGAAACCGGACGACAAAAGCAATTATTGTGGCTTTAAGAAGGGCTTTCTTCTCGGAAAGGTAAAAATTCACTTTTTACAGCATTATTTATCTTTAATTTTACAAATTATCATTAAAAAAGTTTACTACATGTATTTGTTATCCAGAATAACCACACCCTCTGCTATTTTCGAAGCAGATGGCAGTCCTTAGTCGGCACCGGTTGACCATGTGTAGTCCTTTGTGTTTGATGTTTCGTGTTGTGCATTGACGTTCCTTGTCCCTTTTGCGTCTCTTTCTGTGCTTGTCTGCTTTGTGATTTTGCATTTGGGTGTTTTGGGGTTTTGCTGTGGATGCTGCAATCTGGTGTTGTTGGAGATCCCCTCCTTTGTCTTCATTTGAGAAAAATATCACCTTTCTTTCTTTCTAGTCACGGATAGCAATCGTGATTTAATTCTACAATGTACCTTCGTTATTGTAGCCAAAGAAGAAGGTCGTCAAATCAGAGGGCAGAGCTGCACTGAACGCCCCTGAAATAGTACATGGCAATGAAGCGCCCCAGAAAATGCACAAGGAAACCAAGGGAAACAAATAAATGCACATCGCTTGGAAGAAGAATTGTTTTGTTACAGTATTGTTTAATCATGAACAATAATGTTTTATTGAAATTCTCCTTCTTTTTACATTTTGGAACAAAGTATGCTCCCAAGATGATCAGAGAAAATGTTGCCAATGAGAAACTTCATTCTATCATAACATGCTTAAGGGGATTCATTGGTTAATGCTTTCCATCTGTTGTTTTATTCATCTGATTTGTTGAGTCATTATGGTTGTTTTCTCAAGAATGTTTGAGCATGTGTGTTGAGTGACCTGCATGAGGAGTGAATCTTGTATGAGGAGTGAATTGTGTGAGGAGTGAATTGTGTAAGAAGTGTTTTGTGTAAGGAGTGAATTGTGTGAGGTTGTTTTGTGTAAGGAGTGAGAAATGTTCGGTGTGAGGAGTGTGTATAAGGGATGGGAGGTTGTTTAGGGTAAGTTGGGGATAGGTACGGGATGTAGGAGGGGGTGTATGGATGGACGAACGGACAGACGTGTGTGTAGAGGGTTTGGATGGAGGGGAGAAACGTGGATGCTTGTGTGGATGATGTGTGGCGGTTGGTGGATGGTTGTGTGGATGGAAGGAGAGGTAGCACTCTGGCTATACAGACAGGATGCGCTGGTTCGCACAAGTCCCTGGCGTGGTTGGAATATACCCGTAAACTTAACATGCTGTATGACCAGTGTTTGTTATTCTCTCCTTCCATCCACAAGCTTATCCACCAACGCCACAGTCTATCCACCTAACCATCCATTATACTCCCCCTCATCCAACGAATCCACACCCACGTCTGTCCGTCCGTTCCTTCATACAGAAGGGGGGTGCTTAGTTAAGGTTGGCAGGGGGGGTAGATTAAGGATGTGTCGATTGTGTATGAAAGACAGACGGATGGATGGATGCTTATAGAGGGGGTTGGGGATAGGTGCATGGTAATGGGAGGGGGTTATCTAGGGGGTGGAGGGGTGCTTTGTTAAGGTGTGAAAGGGGTTTGAATGATCGTCAGGTCTTTGTGATGAATGAATGAATGGATGGATGAATGAATGAATGAATGAATGAATGAATGAATGAATGAATGAATGAATGAATGAATGAATGTCTCTTGAGAATGACTTACGCTAACTTTGCCTAAGTTTTTGATATAGTACTTAACGTAGATATAGAATTATAATGTCCTCTTTTAATTTTTGGGTACTGAGAAGTTGTCTGTTTGTTAGCTTGCTCTTGTTTTATGCTTTTGATTTGCTTCATGAAGTCCAAAGTCTTATTTGAAATAAACGTTAAGAAAATTTGAAAGAATATGGAGTTTCTCATTGGTAACTATTGATTACTTATATGCTGCAACTCAAAGTTAAATGTTATGATTAAGTCTATTTCATAATACTCTTCCTCTGATTACTTAGTATTTAAAGTACGTATTATGATTGAGAAAGGTTTTTTTTTCGTAGAAAATAAATTTCTATTCTACATTGAAATAGTTGAAGTATGAATTATAACTTTGTTTGGTATAACACTTAATGTTTTAAGAAGTATCACAATATATCTACTTACACTTTATATATTAGAATTCGAAAAAGAAATTTTAGATTTACTCATCATGTTTTTCCTTTTCAGTGTAATTAAGATGTATGTAATTTTATTTTTGTAATTTACTTTTTTTTTATCCATTTCGTTCCTGTGATGGTTCGTTTTATGTTACACAATGTGCCAAGAGTTTTCATTTTTGAGTCGCTTAAACATTTTTCATGTCGATCTCTTCCATTTTTAAAATATCTAAATGAGAAAATAAACAATTTTGCAATTTTCAATTATTTTTTCATATGAAGTTACATTACTGTAATTCTCAGGCTTATCGTATCCGACAGTCCTGACTGCTCATTCGATCCATAAACGGTTCACTTTATGTCTCCTGCAACTCATGAGCAACATATAGGGGTCACTTTGTCTAGCGTCTGTCTGTGTGGTAGTCACACTTTCACATATTTGGCTATAGCTTACTTGATATACATCAGACATCTTTCAAACTTGCAGAAATGGTAAAGGATGATGAGACTACAGCACCAAATATAGGTCACTGGAAAACCTGAACATATTTCCAAATATAACGTTGAATTATTTGTCGCCAGGTAAAAAAAATAGCAATCCAAGGAATGCTTGTGTCGCCTGCGAAGTGGCTTATTTCTAAACAGTGGAACAAATATGTAGGTCAAGGTCACTTGGTTTAAAATTATTGGTATCAGTAGGAAAGTCAAATTAAATTCATATGTAAAATACGGTATCATACCTCTTACTCAATGATTAAAAGATACTGTAAACGTGGTTATTTTGGCTGGGGACAGGGGACAATTTCGCTATAATTATAACATCAAGACTTTTCGCATGAGGGGAATATGCACGATAAAAATGTCTTTCCCATTGTAAGAATGCAAAGGGGATATTTTTGTGTGGGGGAAATTTTCGCAAAATCCTTCATTTCTTTTTAAGAAAAGAGGGTCAATCATCCAGGTCAAGGACACTACTTAAACATTTTGGTAACAACAGAAGGGTCTCGTCATAAGAAATAAACATGTGAAACAAAAGATATAGCCAATCTAATTTTTTGAAAAAGTAGGTCAAATATCTAGGTTAAGGTCACTAGGTCAAAAATTATGTTATCATGTGTAGAAAGGTCTTGTCACAAGGAATACATGTAAAATACCAAAGCCCGATCACTTACCAATCAAAAGATATAGCCAATCTCAGATTTTTTGAAAAGTTGGTCAAATATGTAGGTCAAGGTCACTAGGTCAAAAATCATGCTATTTGTAGAAAGGTCTTGTCACAAGGAATACACATGTGAAATATCAAAGCAATATCTCTTACCAATCAAAAGATATAGCCAATCTTAATTTTTTAAAAAAGTAGCTCAAATATCTAGGTCAAGGTCACCAGGTCAAAAATTATGGTATGTGTAGAAAGGTCTTGTCACAAGGAATACACATGCGAAATATCAAAGCCCTATCACTTACCAATCAAAAGTTAGGGGCTGTGACACCCTAAGTGTGACAGACAGACAGACGGACGGACTGCTGACTGACTGACGGACAGACAGACAGACGGACAACAGACAAAGTGATCCCTAAATATCGCTATGCTTCGCAGGCGACACAAAAATCATCTCTTTTGAATCAATATTGAAAGAATAAAAACCGCTTAAATTAGGCACATCTGAAACCACTTTTTCGTGTTCTACTTTACTGAGATATAAGAACATTGTATATATGTATAAAAAGGAGTACATCAAGTCTTCAGATGTTTAGTTTACATCGTACATAAAAAAGAGCAAAAACAAAATTGTGGAAAGAGATATCCGGATGGACGTTGTTCCATTTCCGGTGTTACAGAGACTGATCGAACAACAGGACATGCAACTTTCAATGTCAACATCTTGTGATCCCCAGACTCCACAGCCGTTCCGACAGTTGGATGCACATCCTCGTTTAAACTTTGAAAATATTCCGTTTGTCTCATTTCTGTTTACCTTGAAATAGAAGAATTAGGTTCTAAGTCAACAATTATAACTCGTCTATAACTTAAAAAGACTCTGACCTAGAACTGAGTGTTTTGTGTTTTCCAAATACTATGGATACTATATTTTTACGTTATATATACCCGACAAAAAAAGAAACGCACATCATATTATATAGTCATTTTTTTCAATTGATCAAAAAAACTTCGTTAGGCATTTGATTATAATTTTCTTTTTCCAGCACTCGAATTACCGGGGATAATGCACGTTTCGATCATTTTTTCGCAACTTATCACAATGATAGTGCTGAATAAAGCACGTTGTTTCTAGCTTCTGTTGCATGGCCGCAGGTTTGGTATCCTTCTGAAATTTTGTTGTTTGACTACTTTCAGCAAATTTTCTGTTAAAATATAGATGGATACTGGTTTCTCCATTCAAATGTAGTCAAAATATGCCAATAAATCTGAAAATTAAATGACTTAGTGGGAATATCCGTATATTGGGGTATGTTTTACAGTAAAGGATATCAATATTTGGCAATTCTGATCCCAAAGGAAAACTGATTTTGTCTTCAGCCATTCTTATTTATCTGTTGCAGATTTATCTTTAACATCGCATTGAAATAAGCAAATGAAATACCAGAAAAGCTTAAAACTAACGTCCAAAATAATTGAAAATGCACGTAAAAATGACCTGTCAAGATTGAGATATTGTTTCTGAAAACTGTGCTTGCGAAAAAAGGTCAGATTCTAGCTGTAGTAGGGTAGTTTTGTGCTTTGCGACACATTTAAGGGCGAAAAATATCACAACACGGACTTCATTTTTAAAAGAGTTTATGTTTGGGATGTTTTCCTCAAATTTAAACTTTCTCTTTGATGACGTCACTTGAAGCAATTAAATTAATTTGTATTCAGGGGAAATTGTTTATCATCATTTGAAAAACAAATTGCAATGCCTGATATATCAGTTTGGATAGGTTACACAGCTTTAATCATTTCTGAAATTTGAACGGAATTCGTAAAAGCCATTTTGTGACATTGCGTTTTGAACCAAGTGTCTTTATCATTGTGCTGTGTCTGATCACGAAGACGGATTCGTTTGGCGTTTGACAGAATAAGTCACTCGTATACCTACGATTTATGATGGAAAAGAATAGAAAACCTATAGATTACATAATTCATTTTATAGAATGAAGATTGAGTGGTGCGTTTCTTTTTTTGTTGGGTATATATATATATAAATTAGACATCCTATAAATATTGTGCCCATAGATTGCTAGGGTTGTTCGCATGTGTTCTGGATAACCACACCATTAGCTAATAACATGACAAATGGCTGTTTTAAATCGGCATCGATTGTCTATTGGTCTCTTTGGTTACTGTTTAGTCTCATGTTTAGTTTTTGGTGCCATATTGAGTGTTTTTATCCAATCCATCCTGCTACGTCTTTCGGCATTATTTAGACGTTCGCACTCTTTGATCATATTTCATTGTTTGGATTGAGGATCACTGACGAGGATTAAGTACCCGAAACGTGCATATCTGCTCCATGATGCAAATGTATCTGTTCTTACATGATACTATTAATTTAAAGACTGACATTTGTCCCTTTTGGTTCTCTTTTTGTAACTGTATACATTGTATTTTAGCATAGGAGTATTTTGACATCTGTTGTTGGTGCTGCCACCGAGTCTTGTTGGAGATCCCCTTCTTTCTTCTAGAGATGTCAGAAGAAGTCAGCGACAGCCACATCATAAAAGAAGGGAGGGGATCTCCAGCCAGACCCGGTTGCAGTACAAACAGCATAACACCAAAAACAGCCGATGCGAAAACACAAAGACGACCACAACAACAGACGAAAAGAGATGTATGACATAGACACATCAAACACAAAAGGGTGAATTCCTTATTTAATTATTTAAACTGGTTGAAAACTCTTTAGATCATTCAACATCTTAAACAATATGAAAAATCCGAAGGAATCCTAATGAGAGATAAAACTGTCTCTTGAGGTTATCGCAAACTATTTTCGTAGAATCGAGGGAATTATGAACAATTCTCATAAGTCAGGAAAAAGAGATAGGAAACCATGTCCCAATACTATGATAAATTTGATGAATTGAAAGACTGAGGGCAACTGACATCAAATCGGCCGAACAGACGATTTATTGAGCGATCAGTTAATACACATCAGTTCTAATCGTCTGCTGTCACACAAAATAAAGACATTGTAATAAGCAGGACACATATTTGACGATAAGGGCATACACAATCTGCATAAATACATTCATATCTTAGAAACGGAAGAGCTTCTTAACATTGATCTTCTATGAATAATTTTGACGATAGATTAAATGACTAATTAAGGGAATATTGATACTTCTAGATTTTTTTCCTGATACGTGCAGCATCTGGTATCGATATGTTCAGAAGCACGAAAACTAAAATATGATGAATACTTAACTATTCTTTAAACTTACAAAGGACATCTCCAACTTTGTTTGATAATTTATCTTAACATTCATTCTTCTCTACAACAAAAATCAACCGAAACCAGGAAAGAAATACAATTGTCTGTTGGTCTGATTGATTTTTAACGTTTATGATACACTTATTTCGTGTTGCAGTGTGGAGTTGGTAATACAGTTCCCCGCGATCCGATATTTTAAGTGTTTTAATTCCATTTTGTTCTCTAACTTGATTATGTTGTTGTGTATTCTGCGCAGGATTTTAATTCACCCTTCTTCTTTCATTGGGTTTTTGGGGTTTTGCTCTGGGTGCTGCAACCGAATATTGTTAGAGATCCCTCCTTTCTTTTATGACTTTGGTGTTTGGTCTTCCTTGACCCCATTGGTGTCTCTTGTTTTTCTTGTCCACTCTGTGTTTTCGCATTTGGGTGTCTCGGTATTTTTCTATGGGTGCTGCAACCAAGTACTCTCAGAGAACCCCTTCTCTGTTAGAAATTCCGTAATCAAACTTATATAGAGGGACAAATACAAACTATTTGGTATTGATGGTGCTTTTCTGAGAATGACCTACCACTAAGGCATACCATCACTCCTTACCATGCAGTAGTATTCATCATTTGCACATATTTGGACATCGGAGTTACTGGCATTCACCACACAATCATCGAACTGCCAAACTGTCTGGCATGAGTAGCAGGATAGTCTTATTGCCTCCACTGCAATTCAATATTATAATTTTCATTAAATTCATAATGTGTCATGTAAAAATGCATGTAGACGGAAAAAAACAGATTTGGGAATATAACGTTTTTTCCATCAATTTTCATACTGAAAGAAAAGTTTCGAGTTTAAGTGTATTTTAATTGAATCATTAGGTAATATTTGTCTTAAACTTGAGTATACGTAAATGAATAAAATAAAAGGCTCTTTGTCTCCAAGATCAAAAAGGGGAAAGACAGACAGTTATAAAAAATAAAAAAACACCCCCCCCCCCGAAGTTAAAAAAAAACAACAAAAATTGATCATGATAATGTTTTGAATATCGAATCCCCATTAACGTTTTGATGGTATCCAATATCAATTTTCATATTCATCTGTGTGTTTACAGTAACTTTGACCACTGGGGTTTGCTGTCTGTATAGTCATCTAACAGTGAGGGGGCTATCATACACAATGATTGTGCGTTGTTCGAGACCGCTTTGTAACTGGACAAGTGGAGGGCGGGGGTTACATTGTCTTGCACACGTACATGTAGACCAGCTAAACACAATATTTGCTATTAACTTGGCAGATGGCCGTCCTAAATCGACCCTGATTGCCCAATGGTCTCGTTGGTTTATGTGTAGTCTTTTGTGCTTGATGTTTTGATGACTGTCATATTTGGTGTTCCTTGTCCCTTTAGCGTCTTGCTCTTTATCTCTGTGTTTTCGCATAGGAGTGTTTCTGTGTATGCAAATGTAGCTGTGGATGCTGTAACTGAGTCTTGTTGGAGGTAAACAAAATGTACCCTCCTTATATGATGCCCCCGGAATCAAAGATTCGTCCGTCTGTTTGTCTGTCCGAAAAACATTAACACTGGGCATAACTTTTGAATGGAAGGTGATATACAACAAATAGATTTAATATTTCACATGTGTATTCCTTGTGGCAAGACCTTTCCATTGATACCAATTTCTTTTACCTCATGACTATGACCTTTGACCTAATTTTACAAAACTTTTAACATTGGGCATAAATTTTGAATGGTTAGTGATAGGGCTTTCATATTTCACATGTGTATGCCTTGTCGCAAGATTTTTCCGTTGATAACAGCATTTTAACCTTGTAACTCTGTACTTGATACTTTACAGAAAATGATGTTTATACTAACAAAGATGCCACCTGGGGCATGCGTGTTTCACGAAACAGGCTTTATTTTTAAAGCGATGAGGCTATTATACACAGCAATTGTGTTTTCGGCAAATGACCGTCCTAAGTCGGCACCGGTTGTCCATTGGTCTCGTTGATTTATGTGTAGTCTTTTGTATTCAATGTCTTATTGCCGTCTTTAGTGTCTACATGCACAGGCACCAGATTCCTAGAGATAACCCATCCGACCAATAAAACGCCCTTTCTCTTCTCTTTATCCTTTTACAAGGCATGACAGCTCCCATGTTTTAAATCGAGTCGAAACCTACACTTTACCGTTAGCGGCAAGGATGACAACTCCAACTAATAAATTGCGCATGCTAATGCCTCGTTCACACGGTTGCGCAATAAATTTATTTCGCAATAACTTTATTGCGCAACAAATTTGTTTCGCAATAAGCTTTTTTGCGTTCACACGAGACCGAAACTATTGCGCAATAAAATGCCAATGAACATGCAAAAGAATCATGAAGAAAAGTGTACGACGAATACCTTAAGGAAAAATTGTTCGAATAATTTTCGTAAGGATAAATTTAAGACTAATTTGCGAGGTAGTTCATTCATTTATTTGTCATTTCAGTCTAGAGCATGACGTCATTCAATTGTGACGTCCTTCTCTACAAGGGGCCCAGACTTTTAAAAGAAAAACGTTCTAATATATACGAAAAATCGGAATCTCTCAAAAGAATCGTAAAAATAAACACGTCGAGTAATTATATTCGTAAGTATAACAATCTCTTTCCCTTATCATGTTGATGCGCATGCGTCAGATTTATTGCGCAATAGTTTCGCTTAGCGTTTACACGGCAGAATTTGTTGCGCAATAAAGTTATTGCGAAACAAATCGAAAATTTATTGCGCAATAAATTTAGTCGTGTGAACGCAAAACAAATTTATTGCGCAACAAATTTACGTTTATTGCGCAATAAACTCTCCGTGTAAAGAATAACGTAAAGTGTAGGTTTCGACTCCATTTTATGTTTTTGGATTAATTGCGGCTAAATGCAAGTATAATAAATGACAAGTAGGTTACGGTCATGAAGAAAAATATCTGTAGAAAATAATGATATATTTAAGAAATGACTGTCTTACTTTTGGTGTTCATGGGTGTATAATTCTGGTTGGACACGTGCAAATTTTCCGAGAATCGCTTCGCACGTGTCCAACCAGAATTATACACCCATGAACACCAAAAGTAAGACAGTCATTACTTATATTTACATTTATTCTAAATATCGGTCATTTTTATTTGCATGCACTTCGCATATTTTGCCTGTTTTAGTGTCAAATGTATTTGAACGTTGGTAAATTCTCCCTACATGCAAAACTTGCACGTGAGCAACCCAAGTTATTGGAATATAATTCTAGTTGCCTAATGGGCGTTTAACATGGGGAATCTACTAGTAATGTAAATATAGCTTAATTAATGCTGAAATCTTGTTGAAACTTAAGATATTGAGCGGGTAAAGAGGGGGGATGGTGTTTAAATATGGAAGCTGTCATGCCTTAAGGAAAGAGTAAAGAGAAGAGAAACGGGAGTTTAAGATGTGGTTTTAATGTTTTTTCTAGGAATCTGGCGCCTGTGTCTACATGTAGACTTCCTTGTTCCTTTGGTCTATTCTGTGTTTTTGGAATACGATGCATCACAAATTCTGGTTTCGGCTTTTGTGTTTGATTTTCATTCACTAATCAGATATTATACTCTATCCTCATAAGTGTACATCTTGTCAAAATGATGCCATCTTTGTGATTCAATTTTGAAAAAATATATAGAGTTTAGTGAGGCTCCCCCTATAGTTTCAGAAGTATAAATTAGTTGTATAACCTCTTCTAAAGAAATCGTTCAGTTATGCGCGCAATGTGCGCAATGACCGTGATTTCTTTTTAAAAGACGTACATGTATTATGTTATCATGGCGCTGTTGAAACTTCGGTAAGTGTTTTGAATATATTTCCCTGACATTGTCACCATGGCACTTTCTATATAGACATAACGTCAGACAGTGCATGAATGTTAGATATTGTTTTCATTTTCGTTCTTAAACATCGACGGCGGGTGCGGCTAACCAACAGGGGATGCTTACTCCTCCCGGGCACCTGGTCACACCTCTAGCTTGCTTGAAAAGAATTTGTACAAAGAATGCTGTGTTGAATTCTCAATTGAAACCACAATAATTTGATGCTTAATTTTGTGCTCTATTGTGAGTGCAGTTGAGATTATGGTCAGTATCTTCTTTAACTCATTCATATATGCCTATATAATAAATAAGTACAGATCCACTGCGAGGTTCAGAAAAATTGACCTATTTTTAGCAGAGTTATGGCCCTAGAACATAGAAATTTTCAGCACTTTTACAGTTTTCCGGACTTTTTTTCACAGCCTTTGCAATTTCTGAATTGAAACTTGATTTACGTCTTCATAATAAATAGTTATGATCCTCAAACTTAGAAAATATTATGATATTAACAATTTTACAGTTTTCCAATTTTTTTCGCAGCCTTTGTAGCTATTAAATTAAAACTTGGTATACATCTTCATAATAATTAATTACAGATCCAGATTTACTTTGATCAATTGATTTTTTTTTCGCAGATTTATGGACCTTGAATATAACTCTGCAAAAAAAAAAACCCCCGACGGGCGTATATTGCAGTGTTGGCGTTGCTATTTTTAAATCATGATATATGGATGCTCCGAAAGCTGGAGAGTTTCTCAAGTAATTCTGTGCAAATAGGAAAATTGGAAATGTAAAGCCCTTTCATCATAAATATACACAAGATCTTAATGAAGTAAGAGACACACAGCTTCTACAGAGGTTTGACACCCGGAAATCGTAAACTCATCAGTAAGTAGTTAATGAACACGAGAACAAATGATGGACATATTCTTCCTATTATCTGAGACATCAGTCATAAATCCATCTTCACCACAATCAAAGGCCATATTGATCGGGAATAAAAAAGGGGAAAATCAATACAACATTTGGGAGAAATCTACAACACGGAAGTTACTGGGATACGCGAACACTCTTACTCGTTTGATTTTTAATGAACGAAAGTCATTACTCTTTGCATGAGTGTGGGATGTCTGAGAATATCTTCTTGTATGAAGGTATTTACTCTACACACATTTGCAAGGACACGATGCATGTTGGAATCTTGAATTACGATTTCTCTATAGAAGGGAAAGGGGGGAGGTCAATTCGGTCAGTATGTTTAGATGAATAAATCTTCAATTAAATTTGTACTGTAAAATCTTTTTTTTTTTAATTCAATAATATTCATTTGAATATGAATTATGTAATAATTTTGAATCAGGCTCTTCGTGTGAATTTATAACTTTATAGTAGATTGAAATATTTCTTCCAGAGGGAAGGGATGATAACAAATAAAAACACAAAACACTCAAATACACATTTGAATGTTTGAGTGTTTGTGTTTTTATTTATAACTTTATAATTTGAAATCACCATAATCATATATGTTTCTTCATGTAACATAAGGCCCCTGTATCTTGTCTGTGGCATCAGCTGACAAAGAAGGTTGCGTCTTGGGAGGGTTGTGCGGGCGTAAGCCGGATAACTACACCAATAATGCTATGTTCGTCCAAACTGGTGCGGATTGGTCTTACTCATTTTATACGTTGTCATTTGAATTTCACGTTGCCTTTGCAAGCTTCATTTGTTCTTGATCATCCTATCGTAGGAGTTCTTTTAAAATGCTTCGTCGTCATCGGATGTCGATGTAAATGAAAAGGTGTCCGTTATATGTTCATGTATTTCGCTTATCTTTTCTGCTTATTTATTTTTTCTTTTTACTTTCAAAATTTGACATTTTTTAAGAAATACATTTTCCCCAAAGTTTGTATGTCCGATGACCTTATGGCTAAGTTTGATCATAGATTGCAATTCTCGCAGATTTCGCCTTTTTCATCTCTCTAGAACCTTAATTTATTGGCCGTAAGTCCCCTATGCTTTATGTTTCAAAAACATGATACTTTAGCCAATACGGTCAACAAAAGGATCTATAGATAGTTTGTCGCACTCAATTCCCGAGGCTATTATTCCTGAAAAAAGCCCAGCTTAAGATCAACAAACACGGTATATACAATATGGCTACACAACTGCTTTACATCAACTATGACCACAAATTGATGTGATTTGGTCACGACTTGATCGATCTGGCATATCAATCAAAACTGCCCTTTTAACCTGTATCAATGATCTATGAGTTTTTGCCAGAAAGAAGATGTCCCAGATTTGTTCAACTTAAACCAGTTAAAAAAATAAATCGTCCAGCCAGTTCGGGTTATGAATGTGCTGAATAAAGGAATGAATATCCATATGATGAAATAAAGCAAAAACAAAAATAGTAAATTGAAATATTTCTTTCAGGGGGAAGGGATGTGTAAACACGAACACTCAAATGCACAAATTTTCAGCCCCTTTATCCAGTGTCAAAACGACAATGTATATGAAAACTAAGTCAAATCCATCCTTTTGCTTCTCTGGCGTTCTTTGCAAATGAAATTCAGTGTTTTTCATATATATTGTCGTTTTTTTACACTGGATGAAGGCCAAATGGGCCGAATATTTGAGTATTTGAGTGTTTTTGTTTTTATTTGTAAAAATAAAAACAAAGAGAATAAATCAAATAAGATATAATAAATTGAAGAAACAAAAATTGAGGGTCGTGACTGAAACCAAAAGGTTCATTGTCAACATTGAAATATATTTTCTATAACAAAATTTCAGTGCACCATATGCGCATTTCAACAAGTTATCTCTCATCAGTGATGCTAGAGGCCGACAAAGAGGAAATCCAAATAACATGAAATTATGAAGAGAAAAAGTCTAAACTGAATTTCTGATAAAGAACCTGTTAAGGATAGCGGCATATGTCATTGCATCAGGTAGATACCTCTTAGTTTTAGAAAATTTTCTCTCTTTTTCTTTTTTTTGACCATATATTTCAAGACAAGTGCCGAAACTCTGTGAAACTAGGCGAACGATATCCTCAGGGACTTTCACTCGTTAATTTCGGTTTTCGTCGTTATTTTCGAATTCGCAAAATTAGAAAGCTGAAGAGAGTTGTATCAAAGTTACCCGTAGCACCGCACCATTTACAGACTACAGTTAAAAGGAGAGTAATTTTCAATGACTAGCAAGCAATAATTTTGGTTTTTTTCCATTTTAATATATTCCAGGAAGGGGGAAATGCGAATACTATGCTGAAAGTGTGCATCACGTTCAAAATCATCATTTTACATGTAATTCATCGGGACATACATGTATCATTTACGATGGGAATTAAAAAATGGTAATTTATCAAAACTTCAAACAAAAGTTAGTTCCGTGATGTTTTCCAAAATTACAGATTGGATACTTCTAAAAGGAGTGCCTGGAAGTTCTTATTGCATTTAAAAAACACACATACACACTGAAGAAATTTTTAGTACAAAATGTTAGAAAATAAGTTAATATACATACATTCAACCTAGCGTGAATTTAGAAATTCAGTTTTTAAATAATTATCACTTTACATTTAAACCATTTGCACGAGATGCATATTTACATGTTATGGAGTGAAATTCTGGGAAAATACGGCAAGTTTGGATTCTGATAGAATCTAAGTTGTAAAAATCAATGACTTTCACCAAAAATAGAGAATGAAGTGTATACAATGTATATGCTAATTTCTTCTGCTTGAATATGAAAAATTAATCACATGAACCCCGGCCTTTAGAAAAAAGGGAGTCTACAACGTAAAATGCGTGAATTCTAACTTGATGTTAAATTATGATACAGTAGATTGCATTTAATCATTAAACTTTTCTTGTCAATAGAACTATTTTACCAAATATACGAGAAAACTAGATTAAGTTTTTTTAAACAAAATTCAAATTTTTTTTTAGTAAAAATCAAGTTAAGCATTAAGTAAGTATGCAAAACATACCTTTCGATAGGAAAATTCCATATGTGTAAAGCATCGAAGATATGATTAACAAATTTTGCCAATGCATTTATCGGACATGTTACAGTACTGTTTCACATCATGTAGTGATGACAGTGTTCAAGAACTAGAGTTCCGATTCATCATCCCCGGATTGAATTTCTCGCTCTCTGAGAAAAAATAATTATCACTGCATTGCAAATGTCATTATCATTTACCAAATTAATGTAAACAGTCACTCATTGGCTAATGGCGAAAATCCCGATATATATCCGTTACCATGGCGCCGAAACACTTTCTTGTGAAATTTGCGAATTCTCTCCAGTCCGACAATATTGGATGGGAGATGAGATTATATAGAATTTCTAATGACAGAATATTTACCTCGAGCTAAATTTTCATCGATCCGTTTGTCGTTTATGGGTGATTCTAATCGATGAGGATGATAAATTAACATGCTTAGAAGATTATATAAAGAGATCAAGATTTGGGGGAAGGAGAATTTTATTGAGAAACTAAGTAATATGACGTCCGTTTTTTCTTAATTAACATTTTTTTTTCAAAGTGAATCAAAATTAATTTTTTCATTTTTATTTTTTCAAAATTTTAGGAGACCCCGAGACTGGACTGCATAAGGAATGAACGCTTACCTTTAAATAACGTATTTGTGAAACAATTAAAAGCAGATATGGTTCCAGAAGAGGAAACATTGTATCTCGAGCCCGTTGAGGTTTGCCCAAAGTGATTTTTTCAAAAAATAATATTTCACATACTAGAAGTAAAAGTATTTAATAGGTAGAACCCTTATACTGGAGACGTTAAACTGCATCCAAAGTGACGTAAAATACATATATAGGCTTCAAGATCCATATCACTAAAAGCTGAAAATTATAGTTACAAAAAATAGGAGGAGATCCCCAACATGAGGACATTGTAGTGATCACAGCGGAACACACACGTATGATTACAAGAGAAGGAGGAGATCCCCAACATGACGACGTTGTAGTGATCACAATGGGACATGCATGAAAAAAAAAAAACAGAACATGAATGACACACTAAATGTATGAATTATATCCACAGAGTCGATGTGTGCTTCATTATAGATGGCCAGCTGTCACAACCCATAATGTAATAAAATCCTATAATGTTATAACTTATTACATTATAAATTATTACATGATGGGTTGGCAATGCAAACCTATAATGTAATGAAATTTCATAATGTAATAAAAAAGAGAGATGCACGAATTAGGACCAATTAATCGATGTAAATAACTTATCCTATGAAAATGAGATAAATTATCTCACATCATGAGAAATCAAACGACAAATGACCCAAACCCTTTAGGAAATAGAACAAGCAACCCTTGTATGATATTTTTATTACATTATGGATATTATTACATCATCGGCTGGCAATGCAAACCTTTAATGTAATAGTATTTCATAATGTAATAAAATAGATAGATGCATAAATTAGGATAAGAGAATCGATGGAAATAACACATCCTATGAAAATATGATCAAATCATCTCATTTCATGAGAAAACAACGACAAATGACACAAAACCTTCAGGAAATACAACATGCAACACTTGTATGATAATTTTTATTACATTATGGATATTATTACATCATGGGTTGGCAATGAAACCTATAATATAAAAAAAAAAACTTTATTATGTAATAAAAAGAAGAGATGCATAAATTAGGACCAGATAATCGATGGAAATGAATCCTTCTGTAAAAATGAGATCAAATTATCTCATTTCATGAGAAAACAAACGTCAGAAGACCCAAAACATTCAAGAAATACAACATGAAACACTTGTATGAAATTTTAAATACATTATGGATATTATTGCATCATGGGTTGGCAACGCAAACCTATTATGTAATAAAATTTCATAATGTAATAAAATAGAGAGATGCACGACTAAGGAGAAGATAATCGATGGAAATAACTCATCCTATGAAAATGAGATCAAATTATCTCACATTATGAGAAATCACGCGAAATATATGACTCAAAACCTTCAAGTAATACATTATGCATCAATTGTATGATGTTTTTATTACATTATGGATATTATTACATCATGGGTTGGCAATGCAAACCAATGATGTTATAGAATTTCATAATGTAATAAAACGGAGAGATGCATAAATTAGGACCAGATAATCGATGGAATATACAAATGACATCAAATTATCTCATTTCATGAAAAAACAAACAAAATATGGCCCAAAACCTTAAAAAATGCAACATGCAAAACTTGTATGATATTTTCATTACATTATGGATATTATTACATCATGTGTTGGCAATGCAAACCTGTAATGTAATAAAATAGAGAGATGCACGAATTAGGAATAAAACGGAGAGATGCATAAATTAGGACTAGATAATCGATGGAATATACAAATGAGATTAAATTATCTCACATCATGAGAAATCACGCGAAAAATGAATGAAAACCTTCAGGAAATACAACATGCAACACTTTGATGATATTTTTATTGCATTATGGATATTATTACATCATGGGTTGGCAATGCAGACCTATAATGTAATAAAATTACATAATGAAATAGAGAGATGCACAAATTAGAACCAGATTATCGATGGAAATTTGATCTCATTTCAGAGGATGAGATATTTCCATCGATTATCTGGTCATTATCCGTGCATCTTTCCTTTTTATTACATTATGAAATTTTATTACATTATAGGTTTGCATTGCCAATCCATGATGTAATAATGTCCATTATGTAATGAAAATATCATACAAGTGTTGCATGTTGTATTTCTTGAAGATTTTGGGTCATATGACGTTTGTTTTCTAATGATGTGAGATGATTTGATCTCATTTTCAAAAGTGGAGTTTTCTCATGGAGTGAGATTATTTTATCTCACTTCACGGGAAAGGTTATTTCCATCGATACTCTGGTCTTTATTCGTGCATCTCTCTTTTTTCTTACATAATGGAATTTTTTTACATTATAGGTTTACATTGTCAGCCCTTAATGTAATACTATACGTTATGTAATAAAAATATCATACAAGTGTTGCATGTCGTGTTTCTTGAAGGTTTTAGGTATTTTCTCATATATTGAGATAACTTTATCTCATTTTCACAGAAGGAGTTATTTCAAACGATTATCTGGTCCTTTTTTCTGTTGTTCTCCTTTTGATTACATTATGAAACTTTATTACATTATAGGTTTGCATTACCAACCCGTGGTGTAATAATATATATATATCCGTAATATGATAAAAAATATCATACAAATGTGTATGTTGTGTTTCTTGAAAGTTTTGGTTCATATGTTGTTTGTTTTCTCATATTCTGAGATAATTTTATCTCATTTTTACAAGAAGAGTTATTTCAAACGATTATCTTATCCTTCTCCGTGTACCTCTCCTATCCATAATGTAATAAAAATATCATACAAGTGTTGCATGTTGTATTTCTTGAAGGTTTGGGGTCATATTCTGTTGGTTTTCTCATGATGTGAGATAATTTGATCTCATTTTCATAGGATGAGTTACGTCCATCGATAATCTGGTCCTAATCCGTGCATCTTTCTTCTTTATTACATTATGAAATTTTATTACATCATAGGTTTGCATTGCCAACCCATGATGTTATAATATCCGTAATGTAATAAAAATATCATTCAAGTCTTTCATGTTGTGTTTCTTGAAAGTTTTGGGCCATAAGTCGTTTGTTTCATCACATTGTGAGATAACTTTATCTCATTTTTACAAAAGGGGTTATTTTAAACGATTATCTTGTCCTTTTCCGTGCATCTCTCATTTTTATTGCATAATGAAATTTTATTACATTATAGGTTTGCATTGCCAACCCATAATGTAATAATCTATAGTGTATTAAGTTATTACATTATAGGGTTTATTACATTATGGGTTGTGACATGCGCCACTCAGACGAATCAATGCGGCAGCACAAATTCAAAATGGTTCAAATTAATGCATATAAACAAACAAAATGTTATCGTAGTACATTGTATGGTCGCATCGAATCTAGCATAATCGTATAAGAATGTTTCCGTTATGCAGATACCTCTCGAAGGAATATTACATGTTAGGTAGCATTAGGTTACCTGACATTAATCCACATTTGACTTACTAACATTGGCAAGTATTATGTACCTGTTACATTAATATAAGGTCATTTGTTATTTCAAGATAACGTTGTTAACAAAGTTTCTTTGGATTGAAAAAGGCATGTTACCAAAAAAAAAACCAACAACAACAACAACAACAAATAAACAAAACAAAAAACAAAACAGAACAAAACAAAACAAAATTCAAAAATGTTTATACTAGTAATTCCAAGTAGAAATGATTTGAGTTAAGGTGACCCTTGCAACACCTTTCGAATGATTTTTGCCTTACATTTATGGGTACCTGTAAAGTGCGAAACGAAACAAAAACGAAACGAAACGAAACAAATCGAAACGAAACGAAACAAATCGAAACGAAACGAAACACTTTACAGGGACCCTATATTTATCTAATTACGCTACTCAATAGACCTTAAGATCCATCGAGCTATTCCTAGACAAAATAGCTGCTTGGAATTAAGAAGTTGAACGAGAGGGTATTGCATCATTAATTTGAGTCCTCTAGATTACTTTGGCTTTATTCAACGCTAATGAGAATTCGTCAGGTCCGTTATCCGAAAATGTATGTAGGGTGCCAAGTATTTGGAATCTCCAGCAAGACTTGGTTGGAGTATCCACAGCAATACACAAAAACAACCCTAAGTGAACACCCAGAGTAGACATAGACAGCAAGAGGCACAAGAGGGACAAAGAACACCAAATACGACAAAATAAAGATGCGGATCTCCAACCACACTCCGCTGCAACTCCCACAGTAAAACCCCAAAACAACCAATACAAAAAAAAAAAAACACAGAGCAGACACGCACAGAAAGAGACGTAAAAGGGACAAGGGACACCAACTCGCATCGTAGAACCATGAACCATAAAAGAACGAGACTAATGGGCAACAGGTGCCGACAAAGAACGGCCATCTGCCACCCAAGTAGTAGACGGTGCGGTTATCAGGATTACGTGCACACAACCCTCTCACTTTTCCGATTACATAGAGGTATCGAAGAACACAAAATTGTAGTGTAAAATAACTTCATCAGTGGAAGATGAACATACAAACAGACAGCATGACGAAGGGGTCCAAGAAACATACAGATGGATATGTAAATGGATATGAAAAGCAGAAGGCATATCAAGTCCGTGCTCTGCCGGTTGTAGCGAGCTCATGCATGTGATCACCCGAGGAGTCCGACTGAGATTCAGAGAGGACAGGTTGTCCGGACCCTGTCCTCTCTAAAGAGGGTTTGGACACCAAAAACAAAAGACTGCATATAAACCAAGGCGAGATGTATGTCCAGACTGCTCTCTGACAGCAGAGTTGCGGCACTTTGTTTCTATTAAATAATATTTTCCTGGAAAATGTTTTAAAACTCATCCAATTAACCTTATATTCCGTTTGCATGTCAAGATTTCGAATAGTGATGAGATTTTGGCATCAACTTTATAATTCTTCAATCCCCCATTTAATTTCTTGAGACCACCTTACAAAACTTACCATATGTTACAATGAAAATGAAAAGATGTCGTAAATGTCATATCTGACATGATTAGTATTGTAAGATATTCCGTGATTTCGGCTACTTTATTTAATGAAATGTCAGTTTTTAATGATACTACTTGATGGATCTCGTGAGAAATGCCATTGTGAAACATCTCTGTGCAGAGAATTGATGATAATAATAAAAAATAATCCTAACAACGAGGATAATGAGTTTTTGTACATGTGATAGTGGCAATACATTCTATATCTAGGTCAATATTGATTTTTATCAATTTTACACTAGAAATACTAAAGATAACATGAGTATTTTCAATGTGCAAATTTCTGAACATTTGAAGACGTTTAACATTTGTACCACTTGGTGAGTGTCACTGCTGGTGGACCAGGAGTCCCCGAGGGCACATGTAGACAAGTTCGATCAACTTCAGTTGGGCGTCTCTTCAACGCATTCGAAAATTTCTGTACCAAAATTTCCTCAAATTTCTAAAACCTGGGTCCTGTAGCATCATATCCCAGCCATCTTGCTACGTCTTTCGGTATATTTAGGACATAATTTTCACAGATTTTGGTCATATTACATTGTTTAGATTGAGGATCACTGACGAGGATTAAATACCCGAAACGAGCATGTCTGGTCCATGCTGTACATAAATTTATCTCGTCTAAAATGATGCTAATGAATTTGAAGACGTTAAACATCTATACAAATGCAATGATGGCAATTAAGTGAATTCAAATAAAATGGGGAATGGATAGGAAAATTGTTTTTTTATTTTCGAAAGAATTGATTCTATGTGGTTGCACAAACCAACAAAATGTTATTGAAGGTCAACCTTTACAATACAAACCAATAAAACATGGGTGGAATCAATGCGGATCCCATCAAGTTTGCGAACCAAAAAAAAAAAAATGGAATAAAGTGTGATTTTACTTTTATGTTACATGTACTTTGGAACCTTAGAACCACCTGCTGATACAACCCTCTGAAACTTGTAAAAGCCAAATAATTTATGGAAACACATGTAGTGTAGAATTATTTCTATTCCCTGATTGGTCGCCAGATTCTTACAATGAGCGAGTTAGAGTCAAACATATAGCACAAATCAGAAATTCTACGTAAAACCCAAATAGTACAACTAAACATTATGCAAAGGAGAAAAAGCGTATATCCATGGAGAAAAGGTCGGGTGCTCAATGAGATCAGGTATCTCTTGCTATTTAGATGTACAGAAAAGGGTCAAAACCGAAGGATGTTAAAATTTGATGTTATCGGTAGGTCTTACCTAAACAACTTTCAATTTTTGGACACAGAAATTATCATTTTGAAAGATATGTTCTATTACAATAACCAAGTGCAACGTATGCGCGTTTCAACAGATAATGTAGCATCAGTGATGCCCAAGAAATCCTAATAGTGAAAATATTAGGTGCCAAATTCTGAACATGACCTTAAATGTATGCAAATTAAGTCAACTAAGGACAGAGCTATGTCATCAGGCAGATATTTCTTAGATTTAGAATAATTTATCGAAAAATTAAAAAAATATTTTTCAAGTCAGTGCAGTAGCATACTGAAATTAGGCAAACGATATCCTCGGGGACTTACAGTCCACCAGCAGAGATATCAACCTAGTGATTAAAATTATCATATTGAAATAAATGTTCTATCACCAATAACAAAGATGTTATAATTGAGTATTGAATTTAATACAATCAAAACATTATCGACAAAAACAAAATCCGCAGTGGTAAAGTAAGTCGCTCACAAATCTACCCTTGGTTAATTAGTTTGTCAGTAAGTCGCCATGCCCTCAGAATGAAGTCGCTGTATCTCTAGCTTGCACTGTGAATTGACATATGGATGCTACATAGGCAGAGGACGAAGAAATGCTACAACTCAGGAATGATGCTTTTGTAATTTTGAAGTTGAAGTCGTCAGCGGTAATTCTGTAATTTTGAAGTCTGAAGTCGTCAGCGTCGTCAGTTTATAATTTTCAGTGGTCTCTAAATTTTCTATAAATTTTCAACTCACTTTTATATGGGTATATTGTGTTTAAGTAGTCCGCAAACTTTGGATTATTAATTGAGAACACATGTCATCAGGGTTTCTGTATGTAAAATTAAAGTGCTTGTTGCTTCTTTCCATGAAAGGTGTTCGATAACTTTTTCACTGTGTATTTATAATCTGACATACCCCTCATAAATAAGTTTTATCGTAATTAAAAACACTGAACTTGAATTTGTTGGTAAGGGTTTTGTCATTATTATGTATATTGACTAGAATGCGGAATGCTTTTTCACAAACGATTTTTCACTTACCTAGAATGTATTCTTTACCTGATCATGCATGTCTGGTGTACAGCATTTTTATGTCCATAAGGCTGCTCCCTTGCAAGTATGGAGTTTCGAACACTTCTTTTTTCATGTACTTAGTCTAGTAGATATTTTTTAAAACTCTTCTTGTTGTGCAACGAAGTCCACTCGAAGATCCCCTCCTCCCTTTTATTAATCACTTCTAGTTTATTTGGACACAACTTTCACATTCTTTGGCCATATTACATTGTTTAGATTGAGGATCACTGACGAGGGTTGTGTACCCGAAACATGCTGCAAATTTATCTGTTTTTAAATGATGCTATTAAATTTGAAGACTTTTAACATTAGTAAAGTAAAAAAAAATCCCCATACTTTACAGAATTTTATCAAGAACTCATTAATTTTTAAATAGCTCAAAAATAATATATATAGAGTCTTAGATAATCTATATTTTTGTCTGTGCACATGCAACAAATAGGAAGGGAGGAGATCTCCAACAAGACCCCGCTGCAGCATCAACAGCAAAACACCAAAACACCCGATGCAAAAACACAAAAGACGAGTAAAGCACGAGACGGAAAAGAGACACACGACATGTAAACATCAAACACAAAGACTACACATAAACCGACGAGACCAATGGGCAACCGGTGCCGACCTTGGACGGCCATTTGTCACGCAAGTAGCAAATGGTGTGGTTATCCTGGATTACGTGCGCACAACCCTCCCACTTCTCCAATTACCCAGAGGTCTCGAAGATCGTACAATTGTGGTGTAAAACAACCTCCTCACTGTAAGATGACCTCACACAAACAAGACCGCGAAACGTAGAGGCCCCAGAAACAGAGATGAATATGTAAATGAAAAAGAGGGCATGCGTAAAACAGTCCGTGCTCTGCCGGCTGTAGCGAGCTCATGTATGTAATCACCCGAGGAGTCCGACTGACATTCAGAGAGGACAGGTGGTCGGGGCCTTGTCTTCTCTAAAGAGGTTTGGACAGGGCCCGTCATGGAGTCCCGTCGTCACAGTCAGTCACAGTGCAAGTCTCAAGGATGCGCTTGTACAAGACTGTAGATTGGTCAAGTACCCCAGTATCGAGAAAGAAACGTTTAAAATGTCATAAGATATGTGAAATAAAATGTTTAATCCATTGTTCATAATTGTATTGTGATAAAACCATTGAATAAAATCCAATGAAGTGGGTATTTCCTGCGTTTTTGTTTCATAAGGCTTCTGAAGTTAAGTGACGAATGGTGTTGACAACTAAGCAAATTCACTCTTTTTTTTTTAAAAACTTTTTCACACTGGAAATTTTTCTTTAGGTCAATCCCTTATTTTTTTGTAAATATAATGTTTTAATATTGGAGTTATCTCTCTTGATACACTTTTGGAAATCTCTCTTGCACGGAGATAAGAAACTTCTCCGATCTGGTAGTGTTCCTAAGTGACGGGTGCTCCTAACAAAAAAAGATGCTTACTCTCCCCGGGTACCTGATCTCACCCCCTTTGGGGATTCACATTTGCTTCTTTGCAGAATGTTTGAATATATTGTATGATTTGAATCTCCATAGAAGGATTTATAAAATGGAACTTCAACTGCTATAGATCTAACTTCCTACTGGTTTTTCTGAAATTTTGTTTTTAGTTTACAATTATGTAAGCAAACGGAACGTTTAAGTTGATTTTATTATTTGTTGTGGAAATATTTTCATATAATTCTTTGCAATAACAGATTCCACAAAAATGTTTTGCAGGCTTTTGGATAAATAGGATTGCATTTTTCAATTATAGTGTTCATCTATTTCTTCATCGAATTTATTCAGGGTTGCTCTGCTTACAATCATCTTTAGTAATTTTCTTATTCTAGGTTCTCATACCGGGGTCAATGAGCGTAACTCCCCCTTGTTTTTTTTAAGTTAATATGAAAAGTGTTTAAGCTTCTATTTTGGACCCAAGTACTTAGATACATTTTTTGTACCATCTTACATCTTCAAATTGAATAGCATCATTAAAGAAAAGATAAATTTGCAGCATGGAACAGAAATGCACGTTTCGGGTACTTAACCCTCGTCAGAGATCCTTAATGAAACAATGAAATATGGCGAAAGACTATGAAAGTTATATGCTGAAAATACCGAAAGGCGTAGCAGGATTGGTGGAATATAATACTACAGGATCCACTTTTCAGAAATATCAATAAAATTTTGTGAACAGAAACTTTCGAATGCGTATGAAGAAACGATCAACCGAAGTTGATTTGACTTGGCTACATGTGCCCTCGGGGACTTCTGGTCCACCAGCAATGACACTTTCGGTACGCTTTTTCGACGAAGTAACTTTCATACTTTTTTGGCATATTACATTGTTTAGATTTGAGGATCACTGACGAGGGTTAAGTACCCGAAACGTGCATGTCTGGTCCATGTTGCCAATTTATCTGTTCTTAAATGATGCTATTCAATATGAAGACGTTTACTCACCTAGTAAAGATGTTACGTCTTCAAATTTATTGCATAATTTAAGAGAAGATAAATTTGCAGCATGGACAAGACATGCACGTTTCGGGTGCTTACACAGAAACCTCGTCAGTGATTCTAATCCAAAACACGTTTTCTGGTACTTAACCCTCGTCAGGTCAGTGATCTTCAATCTAAACGATGTAATTATTAAATGTTAAATTAGATTTTAAAATTGAGGATCAATGACGAGGGTTAAGTATCCGAAACGTGCATGTCTGGTCCATGCTCAAAATTTATCTGTTCTTAAACAATGCTATGGTGAGTGTCACTCCAGGTGGACCAGGAGTCCCCGAGGCCACATGTAGCCAAGTTTGATCAACTTCGCTTGATCGTCTCTTCAAGGCACTCGAAAATTTCTGTACCAAAATTTCTTGAAATTTCTAAAGCGTGGGTCCTGGAGCATCATATCCCACCAATCCTGCTACGTCTTTCGGTAAATTTTTGGACATAAAAATGATTTTCACTCTTTGGCAATATTACATTCCTTAGATTGAGGAAAACTGACGAGGGTTAGGTACCAGAAACGTGCATGTCTGGTCCATGCTGAAAATTTATCTGTTCTTAAATGATGCTATTAAATTTGAAGACGATTATCATTCGGATTTCGTACAAAAGTCAACTGAGGAGATTTCTTTACAAGCTTCTTTTCAGAGTTTTCGACAATGAAGGTATTTTTTTCGTTTTCTCACGTCTTCAAGAAAACTAACTTAAGATTGAGAATATTCTAGAGACTGTCCATTACATAAAGTTGTCCGAAGTGTTTCTATGGAACTGTGTTATATTCTCTCCGTCTGTATGTCCGATTTTTCTTTTCTCATGAGAAAGTTCTGTTTTATATTTTCCAAGAATTTGTCATCCTTTTGATTGTGATTTTGTAATCTGATTTCGTGTTTTGTGTTTGACTTTCAGTAACGCCGGTCACGAGACCGGCGTTTTATATTGATAGGTTTAGAGAAAGTCTATGGGCTTATGTAAATTCGTACGGAATATTTCGCTTTTTTCTTGCCTCTCTTAGTAATAAATCTCGAGGATACTCGATGATATTTAAGCCATACCGGATGTGATGTAATTCAATATTTATTATAGTCGAATATGCTTTTTTATTTGGATAGCCACTCGAAAGATAATGCTTTTAATGTGTTATGATAGGAAAGGTTTAGAAAAAAAAAACATCGATGCCGTAACTCTCATTTGTATATCAGCAAAAAGGTAGATAAAAACAACTACTTATACTAGTATAGCGAAGGGATTACTAAATAATAAACCCTAAAGAGAAGAAGATCGAATAAAACTCGTGCATGACATCATAAGGCGGGTAAACTGCACATTAATAGTCAACTCGACCTTAATTTACTTATAAATTTACAATCGTCGCTTATGGTCTAAGACACAATTGAATCGCTATCTTTATGTAGTATTATCTGACAAAAATATAAACACATCATTAACACATTTATGGTATCTTATTTCTACCGGCGAATTGATGCTTTGCATCAATAGTTTTCTTGTTCCAACTTGTATTAAAGTTTTAAAATGTTTCATAAAGCTTATCATGCCTTAGATTCAAATTTATAGCAAACCTTTATCTCTTAGTCAAAATCTTGATTTAATGGACGCTCCTTGACTAAGAGCAATTGAGTAAATTGAAAGAACATAGTTTTTGCTTTATAATAATGCGATTACATATGAAATTGACTCTTAGGTATAGGGTTTGTTACTGTCGCATTTCTAACTCAAAGTAGGTGTGCAAAGGTGTTAAACGTCTTCAAATTCAATAGTGGGGATGAGGCAGAAGACCGAACAACCCAAGGCTTCATATTTACACACCTTCTTTGAGAAGGTAGTATGACGGTATAGGTTTTATCATGCCAAACAAAGGAGGGGATCTCCAACAACTCCAGGTTGCAGCACCCACTGCAAAACCCCAAAACATCAAATGAAAAAACACAAAGCAGACAAGCACAGAAAGAGACGAATAAGGGACAAGGAACGTCAACGCACAACACAGAAACATCAAGCACAAAGGACTACACATAAACCAAGAACCATTTCAAAAAAAAATTCTCTGTAATTTTGGACGTTTGAAAAATAAGTGACCTACTTCGGCGTCAAAGATAGACAACACGCGACCGTCATACTGCAACGTCATTGACTGAAATCAGTACGAGGCATAATAAATACAAAAAGGACCGTTGAATATATATAAGAGGAGCATGACCTATGTCACTACAAAAAATACTTTTAGCGTTCATTTTTCGTAATTGTAAAAAACGAGATAAAGTAGTCCTGTGATATCGGGATAATAGTGTTGGTTTCACAATTTTCCACAATTCTATCGCCATCACGCACAGTCTACATGGAGAAAGTCCAATCAATAAAATACTTTTAAAGTATTTTTGCAGTTATAAACATAATTCTCTAATTAAAAGTTATACATGAAGTTCATCTGGTTAAGTACTACGTCAGTCAATGTAAGATGTAAAAATATTTATGAATGATAAAACCACAGACAATGAAAGACTGTTTATCAAGTTTGCACTATTGTCCGTGTTACATAGATCTGTACTGCAGCAAGAAAGACAACTCTCTATATCAATTTTCTTTTTTCCCCATATTCCACATCCGGATTGGCAAGTAGATGAACAACCTCTTTTCAGCAACGTGAAAATACCCATCGTTTCATTTCTGTTAACCTGAAACGAAAAGATTGATAAGAATAAAAAATCTTTACATATATATCATAAAAGTACCAATCGTAGCTCAGGAGCCGAAGACTCAGGGGAATATTACACCATTGTGTAAGTCTCTATTAACAAGGCAATCGCCAACCCCCGAATGGAAGCAGAACCTAGTGCCCGGAAGGAGTGAGTGTCACATGACTGCATGCAACAATTGTCGCAAATGTTAAATAGACGCATGTCGAATCCGGTAATGTCCAAATAGGCAAAAGACGGTTAATTGGAAAAGTCGCAATTAAGAATTAATGTCCTCAGTCATCCTTGAAAGGCAAATGTCGTAATGCGCAATAAATTCTTTGTAGAGATCATAGAACTTCATCAGTAACATCTTAAGGCGTTCCCCTAAATACATGTAACCGCGAGCAAGCAGCTCTTTGCCCTCAACATGAAGTTTTCGTACTTAGAGCATGCTCTTGCATAGCGTTGATATATAATGTCTTCAGAGAAACGTCCTAGCTATTCCGTCAGAGAACGGCCTTCTGGACAGAAATTTCTAAATGTAACACTTAGAATTAATTTCCATTGAGGTAGAAAAAAGAAATCGAAATGTCAGATCTCTGCTACAAGAGAGCAGTCTTCTTGAAAAAATATCTTTTCAAATGCTGTGCACATGCTTCAGTTACTATTGTGAATTCACGTAGGTAATACCTCAAGCCCAAATGATCCATACAAGCAAAATTTGTTTAGTTTCCAAATTTCATGTAGGAACATTTCAGACACGTAATTAAATGGAAAACTATTACCAAAAACACTCAGTTGCTGGTGCTAGCTTAACACTGCAACCAAGATTCAGTGTGCATAAAAAGCGTCACATCTCAACAAAGTCTTCGATCTGGACAAAACTTCTCTAATACTGTGCACCAGATGTTACGTATAATGATTCCTAATAGTAGTATATCAAGCCAAAATGATTTAAAAAGTGGTGTCCCTCGAACAGTTTCTCTTTTGTCTTTATTCGTTACAATCTTTGAAGCAAAAACGTATTATCTCTTCTTTTTTTCAAAATAGGTATACGCACTTCATGCACTAGGCATTCTAATGCTTTGACACCGAAGACGTCACTAAGTTTTCAAACGTCAAAAATAACAAAGAATATGTTACAAAATGGCTCTGAGTATGATGAATTCTTTATTGGTCTTGTTCTTGCCTTGTCTTGCCGTGTGGAGCTCGTAAAAATGTTCCCCGCGAGGGGTTTGACAGTAAGTGTTTTGAATATACTTCCCTGACATTGTCGCCATAGCACTTTCTATATAGACATAACGTCAGACAGTGCATGAATTTTATATATTTTCATTTCCATGCTTTATTAACATCGACGGCGGGTGCGGCTAGCCAACAGGGGATGCTTACTCCTCCCGGGCACCTGGTCCCACCTCTAGCTTACTAGGGGTCCGTCGATGTTTAATTTTGTGCTCTATTGTGAGTGCTGTTGAGATAATCGTCAGGATCTTCTTTAACTCATTTGTCATACTTCCTAATCAAAGTAGATGTGTGTAAATATTTAGGGGGTTCGGGGTTCGGGTTTCGGTCTCTTTGAGTAGGAAGTAATGACAGGAACAAACCCAATAACCAATAGAAGAACTGCGGGATTCATAAAGAAATAACAGAAACTTTAAACTTTGCTGGTAGGAAAATAAGCTAAAATTCTGATCGCGAGCGATGTAAGTCCCCTACCGGTATAAATCTATGTCCTGCAACTTTGCCTAGAACACTTCAATTGAACATGAATTCAACTTGACCAGTGCTTACATGATGCCCAAACAAAAATTACTTTAAATATATGTATCAGAAAAGGTCTGTAAAACTGAACATAACTTTTGTAAAAAATATTGTCAATCAAAACACAAAATTTAAACGTGATCTGTATCACGCTAGCTATAATATATTCACATAGCAAAAAATCTGTTAAATATCTAAACTGAAAATGTCATGAAATTTGTTATGCCCAAGGGTCATAACTCTTGTAAAAATGGGTCAATCAAAACCAAACTCACTTATGATCTGTATCACGCTAAGATGTATTCAATACCAACTCTTCGACATTACAGAAATCAGTTCATTATCTGCAATAACAGGGAGTAAGAGTCTACAAACATGCAAAATTCATGAAATTTGCAAAGTCCCAGGGCTATAACTCTTGTGAAAAAGTTCCCCGCGAGGGGTTTGACGGTAAGTGTTTTGAATATATTTCCTTGACATTGTCGCTATAGCACTTTCTATATAGACATAACGTTAGACAGTGTATGAAGTTTATATATTGTTTTCATTTTCGTACTTAAACATCGACGGCGGGTACGGCTAGCCAACAGGGGATGCTTACTCCTCCCGGGCACCTGGTCCCACCTCAAGCTTGCTAGGGGTCCGTCGACGCTTAATGTTGTGCTCTATTGTGAGTGCTGTTGAGATTATCGTCAGGATCTTCTTTAACTCATTTGTAAAATAGATCAATCGAAAGCAAAGTCGAAATTGGTCTGTATCGCACTAAGATGTATTCACATACCAAAAGTCAGTTCATTATCTGCAATAAATGGGAAGAAAAGTGTGCAAAACAGAAAATTTCACGAAATTTGTAAAGCCATAACTCTTGTTAAAATAGGTCAATCGAATCTCGAACTTTATCTGTATCACTTTGAGATATATTCGCATACCAAAAAATGGGTTCAATATATACAACAGCGAAAAAAAAAGTCCAGAAAACTAAAGTGTGAGAGACGGACGGACAGACAGACAAACGGAGTGGAAACTATATGTCCCCTCCACTATATGTAAGCCCGTAGGGAACTTATAAGAGGAATGACCCTAATTTGGTGTTTGCTGGATAGCTCTTGGTATATTTTATACCGACAGAAAGAAACTACGCATCCGTCCTCATTTCGTGGTAAACCTCCATATCACGATCTTATTCGAGTCAGTCCCTCGTTCTTCATTTTGTCTGTTAAACTTTCTGCGTTATAATTTCATAGCAAGCAAATGTAAAATACTTTATGAGACAACCAACTTTTTGCACGTATGGTAATTGCACAAGAAATGTTCCACCTATTTTATTGTTACGTTTGAGACAATTTAATTATACATTCATGAAAGTGATGGTTTCCTCCGTAGTTATTGCAAATTGCGTTTTGTTTTAGATTTGTTTGGGAAATATCTTTTTGGCGGATCGATTAAAGAGCTTTCTTGATAATATTTGAAGCAAAGAGATTTAGGAGTTTAGGTGATCAAAACCATATCTCCTACAGGAAAGTTACAACGTTATGCTTTCTTTCGCTTCATATATTACGGCGATATATTCTGCGATATTTGATATTTAATAAATGAGATAAAGAAGATCCTGACGACAATCTCAACAGCACTCACAATAGAACACCAAATTGAACATCGACGGACCCCTAGCAAGCTAGAGGTGGGACCAGGTGCCCGGGAGAAGTAAGCATCCCCTGTTTGGCTAGCCGCACCCGCCGTCAATGTTCACGTGCGAAAGTGAAAACAATATCTACAAAACATGCACTGTCTGAGGTTATGTCTTTATAGAAAGTGCTATGGCGACCATGTCAGGGAAAGACACTTAAAACTCTTACTGTCAAACCCCTGGCGGGGAACCTTTTATACTACCTGGATGTTTGTTTGGTTATGTACTTTCCTTGTGTATGGTGTTCGAATTGATGGCTTTGGTTTTTGTACATTTTTGTCCATAATTTACTATCTGTGTACACGTATCTATACGGAAAGCTACGGGCATCCCTCCTACGACACCAATTGTTGTTCTAACTAATTCATTCTCGCTTTAGGCACATCCTGACTCAATATCGAATTTCACGTGTTATTTTCAAAAGCAAATCGATTCATGTTTTATGCAGGACCTTTGAAACCAAGAGGCATTTACTTCTCAAATAATATTTTGATAGTAACCATTTCCGTTTTTTTGAGAGAGAAATAATACGGAAGTGTTCCAACTCTTTACTTTCTTGAAGAAATTTTCTATATGCACAAGGCACGTGTTTCGGATAGTAAATTCTCATCAGTGGTGCTTCCAACCAAAGTGATTTTCAGACACAGCCAAAATTCATTTAAGTAAGGCCCTCTATTTGATTTCCTTTTTAAATCTCTATTCATACATTTTGCAAAGAGTGCGCGTCTCCGAATTTCCTGTAAATTCGATTCAGTAGTATAGTTAAAATAAATCTAGTTGTGGTTAACGATACAGCATTTTTACATGTATAGAAGGAGCTACCCTGCACTGTCCACAGCGGACCACATCCGCAGGATGGTAACAAACAACAGTTTCCATTGTAAATATACAAAATACATGTTATTTTCATTTAATTTCTTTCGGTTAAACTTTTCTTACCATGCAGAAAGGTTCCGACTCTGAGCAGTTCTGTATTGCCGATATATTGGGATTTATCACACAATCGTCAAACTCCCAAGTTGTGTAACACTCATAGCATATCAGCCCATCTGCTTTACCTAAATGCACGAATTTAGCGTTATATATGTCAACTTTTACATGTAAGTAAATCTATCATTCATAAGTGTATGTAAAAAAATTCTATTTTGCAGTGAAATATAAGATATATTTTCAGATGAAAGCTGAAATGTTTCTTCGATTTTCATACCAGATTCATCAAATTGTTCGAAAGTTTTGCAAAGAAATGAAATATACAAAGAATACAAATAATAGATTTTAAAATTGTATACATGTACATGTAATGTATTAGCTACAAGAAATAATATCCGATAGAATTTTAAAAACTTCACATTGGTTTTGCGCCTTTCATAAGGTGTCATTCATTTTTCATTTTGACTTGCTTAGTTTGCTTGCTTGTTGGTGATCCAGCTGTTAGTAGGTAATTTGTATCCATGTGTTCGTTGTTTGTTTCAATCCTGTGTGTGTGTGTGTTCCGCAGTGGTCACTGTAGTGTCGTCTCGTTGGAAATCTCTTCAATATTCATTAACTTCAAGGAAGTCGACCACATATGATACATGTATAGGGATTCAAAGAGCTTCCATCTAAGATGAAAAACGATGTTCATAATGATAAAAAATCGGTCTTTTCGATGATAATTTCTTCCCTTTCTTTATCTGACTTACTCAATATGAACCAACGTATATTTTAGGGAAGGTGTGAAACAAATATGAAGCTATAGCAATTTTATACGTACTTTAACGATAGAATTCATCACAAATGGACCAAAAGCCAAAATAAAGTACCCCCCCCCAAAAAAAAACAACTCCAAGGGGCCCAAGGGGGTCAAATCGCTCACCTGAGTTGCAGACAAAAGAACTGTAGTGGACAATGTGGTGGAGGACCCTTGAGTACTTGCTTCCTGTAATGTTTTGAGAAATTTTGTGCATCAGTTTCGGATACATCGAATATGCGTCTGCCAATCAGAGCCCTCGTCAGCCATATTTGTTGATCGATCGGCGTAAAAAAACAAACTTGATAGAAGGCCTTGGTACTTGCTTCCTGTAAGGTTACGTTAAATTCTGTGCAGCGGTTACAGGGCAGAAGTCGAAAATCAGATCCATTGGCGGCCATATTTGTTGACCTGATCGGCACGAAAAACACAAACTTGGTAGATGACCTTGATTAATAGAGGTGCCCCCTCAGATCTAAACTTAGCATATACACTCTTGTACTTTTTTGCAATATTACATGTTAAACGTCTTCAAATTCAATAGCATCATTTTTAAAGAACAGATAAATTTGAAGCATGGACCAGACATGCACGTTTCGGGTACTAAACTCTCGTCAGTGATCCTCAATCTAAACAATGTAGTATGCTAAAGGAGTGAGAAAGTTATATTGTCCATAAAATGTACCAAAAGACGTAGCAGGATGGGTAGGATATGATGCTACAGGACATACATTTTCGAATGCGTAGAAGAAACGAATTCAAATTCAATAGCATCATTTAAGAAGAGATAAATTTTCAGCATGGACCAGACATGCACGTGTCGGGTTACTTAACCCTCGTCAGTGATCCTCAATCAAAACAATGTAAAATTGCCAAAGAGTGCGAAAATTATTATGTCCAAAAATTTACCGAAAGACGTAGCAGGATTGGTGGGATATGATTCAACAGGGCCCGCTTTTCAGAAATTTTGATGACAGAAATTTTCGAATGCGTTGAACAGACGATCAACCGAAGTTGATCGAACTTGGCTACATGTGCCCTCGAATTCAATAGCATCATTTAATAACAGATAAATTTACAGAATGGACCAGACACGCACGCCCCGTATACTTAACCGTCGTCACTGACCATCACTCTAAACAATGTAATACGACCAAAAATGTATCAAACGACGCAGCAGGATGGGTTTGATATGATGCTTCAGGACCCACGTTTTAGAAATTTCAAGCAATTTTGATAACTAATTTTCGAATGCGTTGGAAGAAACGATCAACCGAGGTTATCAAAATATTACAAATAAAAGACTACACATGAACCAACGAGACCGATGGGCAACAGGTGCCGACTTAGGACAGCGACATTCTGAACATTACGTAAGATGGCAATATCTAATGAAAATTACATTCTCTGAAATATAAAGAGGCAGATCTATTACAAAAATAGTTATTCCACAATGAACTTCATTATACAAAGTATTATCCTTATTCCACAGAGTTCTAGTATTACACAATTTCATTTTATATTGGACATGAGTTATTACTGTATGACATGAGTTACCTGTTCTTAAATGATGTTATTGAATTGGAAGTTGTTTAACATCTCTATACAGAAACTGTTTCCGAAAAGTGATGTTGGTTTCTTTTAGAAGGTAAATTCAAATAACAATTCCAAAACAAAGCATGGGGGTCCCTAACAACACTCGGTTGTAGCACTCACAGCAAAACACCATAAGCAAAAACACAGAGCAGACATGCACAGAAAGAGACGCAAAAGGGACAAGGAACATCAACTCACACCATAGAAAAATCAAACACAAAAGACCACACATACACCAACGAGACCAATGGGAAACCGATGCCGACTTAGGACGGTTTGGTTATCCGGATAACGTGCACACAACCCTCCCACTTTTCCGATCACCTAGAGGTCTCGAAGAGCGCACAATTATGGTATAAAATAACCTCCTCAAATATTACTTTTTTATACATTTATAGTTGTGTATACTTTATACATTCAAGACAAATTCTTGTTACCAGAAATCGATGTGAAGTCTATATATAGCTATTTCACCCAAAGTTAATGTCGAGTTTATATCTGATTTCACACTAGTCATTCAGTGATGTCACACCCCATTTTATTTCTGTTAATATCACTTTACTAGAGTATTACAGATCAATATCAATAAACTTTTCAGTTAAGTGTGACTAAAGTCTGCAATATCTTGAAATTCATGATTTGTTTCCATGCAATATCCAACCTGACAGACACTTAAACCTTTGGAGTATCTATAGTAGTTCAATGAGATACGTTTCGTGGATTTGAATCACGGTTTATTGCTGTGAATGTGAGCATAAAGTATAGATTATAGATAGGGATTATACGTTGAAAACGAGGTTATTTCAAATTCACACGTCTCATTATAGAATGATCACTTCAATTATATTGAATGCACATTTTATTTTCGAAATAGGATGCATTTTGTGAAATATAATCCCCCCGTCGGCAGCAATATTTTACATTGTATTTGTAGGCTAAGTCAAACACATAACAAGGTCAAGACTACAAATCCTAAAGTTTTGACTCTTATGGAATACGAAAACCCAATTTCTTATTGTTAACAAAAATTACATTCAAGATTGAAAACAAGCAACCAGACAGACAAACATACAAACAGACAGGAAGAAAACAAAATCTCATTCAGATTTCGAACAGGAGCAGAAAAAACCCAGAAATTGTGATGTTGGCTTCTGTATTATGTGGAGGGTAGGCGGTCCCCCACCCAGGCCTCAGTAGGAGGTTTTTCTCCGGGTACTCCGGTTTCCTCCTGCTCCTTGGACCCCCTCACGCCAACATCTGAGCCAACGTGGGACATTAATATAAGTTGTGTAATTTGCTTGTGAAACGTTGTAAGAAATAAGTAAAGTTTTAAAAAAAATTATGCCATGTAGTGTTACACAACATTTGGAACATGTTCACTTTGTGAAATATAATTTTGACTGCGCCACTGACTCTTTTATTTCAACTTCAAGTATCAATGATGAAGATTGAAATTTTTAAACAGTAACATATGAACGTGTCTTGTATTTTTGTAGAGATGGGACACTTTGATGTTCTTTGACATTCTTCTCTGCAAACATTCGCTCGATAAGGAGGTTTCAAGAACTGCAATGTCCTGCCTATGTTTTGTTCTCGATACCAAATTGTGAAGGAGAAAATGAACGTCAGAGCCTATGGTAACGAAAGTTTTTGCATATTTGGCCATATTACGTAGCCTATGGTAACGAAAGTTTTTGCATATTTGGCCATATTACGTTGTTTAGATTGAGGATCACTGACGAGGGTTAAGTACCCGCATGTTTGGTCCATGCTGCAAATTTATCTGTTCTTAAATGATGCTATTGAATTTGAAGACGTTTAACATTTGTGCCAGTTTGGTAAGAGTCACTGCTGGTGGACCAGGAGTCCCCGTGGGCAAATGTAGCAAAGTTCGATCAACTTCGGTTTATTGTTTCTTCAACTTGTTCAACACATTCGAAAATTTCTTGAAATTTCAAGAAGATGGGTCCTGTAGCATCATATCCCAACCATCCTGCTACGTCTTCCGGTACATTGTTGGACATAATAACTTTCACACTCCTTGGCCATATTAGATTGTTTAGATTGAGGATCACTGGCGAGGGTTAAGTACGTAATTAGTACGTAATCACTGGCGAGGGTTAAGTACGCACCCGAAACGTGCAACGTTTAACCTTTACTTTGGATTTGATACACCTCAAGAAGTGATAAAAGGTTTTCGTTTGTATTCATGGTACTTGCATATAATGCATGCTGTTCCATTTTAAGGGTAAGTATGTCTTGTTTGGTGATGATGACGGCCATTCAATCACAATGTAGAATGCCACTGATCATTCTGGATCTTTTATTACAGCCCCTTAGCGACCGAAGACCTTCCTCAATGATGATTTCAGCCGTAATGTAACATAACCTTGAACAAATGAGTTAAAGAAGATCCTGACGATAATCTCAACAGCACTCACAATAGAGCACAAAATTAAGCATCGACGGACCCCTAGCAAGCTAGAGGTGGGACCAGGTGCCCGGGAGGAGTAAGCATCCCCTGTTGGCTAGCCGCACCCGCCGTCGATGTTTAAGCACGAAAATGAAAACAATATATAAACTTCATGCACTGTCTGACGTTATGTCTATATAGAAAGTGCTATGGCGACAATGTCAGGGAAATATATTCAAAACACTTACTGTCAAACTTACTTGCAAGCCGTCTGGCTCTAATGATGAAAACATGCCCTGGCGTACCGTATCAGTTGAGAAACAAAAACACCATAAGGAAGAGAAGACGTAATGTTGCTACTCATGAAAGGGAAGTTAGTTATATGGAAGCTGAAATCGTCACGCTTGTCATACAGTGAGGTGTTCAAATGGCCTTTTGCGTCGAAAGGTAGTAGTATATCCAAGTACGAAGCGGATCTGTCACTCTCTGTTGATTCCTTGATCTCTAGTTCATGAGGATAGATTTCATGTAGATGATCCGCTTAGGTCGGATTATTGATGGACAACACGTCATATATGTATCTGAAGGTAAAATTGAACTGAGATGCGAGGTGCTTTCGCCCAGTCGAGATCAACCTAGTCTAAGGATTTCGTGAGGAGAAACGTAGAAATATGAACTATTCATCTTTTACAGAGAAATTTGCATGTAAAGTATCCCTCTGACGAATTTATATGATAACACATCTCTCGTACATATGGCAATTGATGGTTTATCTAATCCTTTTCAAGTTTAGTCTGATATATTTGATCCTCTGTGCTTTGCGGAAGAAGATGGCTATGAATATTTTTCGAAACGATGCATACTTTGCCTCAATGCAATGCAATTTAACTTATTTTATTCTCAGTCTTGATCGATTTTCCAAAATTGTCCCAAAGGAGAAGCTTCTATCCTTTTGAATTTTGTTTCTTTTTGTAGTTTTCATCATTAAAACAATACACTGTAGATTTGTGATGAAAATTTATTGATTGTGTGAATTCACTATAGTACCCAAAACTCTTTTCGGTAATCTGTAAATTTCATTAGGGGAATACATTGATTATTCCATTAAAAGTTAAATCTTATCCTTTTGCATATTTCAGATTTTTGTTATGTGTTTATCTGTTAGGGTCAGGGAACGTGCTAAACTGAGCACTGAAAAAAAGATTATGAGGTGTAAATGAAATTTTACACTCTGTATATTTTATTTTATCTTAATATCCTAATGGCAAAATACATAATTAGTACATAATTTCTCCCAAAAAAATTAAAAAGTCTATAAATAATAGTTTTCTTTGTAAATTTCCGTAACGATTTCGTACGAATAAGCATAACAATTACAAGCACAACAATTTTCGTAGTGTTATTATTTCTCCAGAAACTTATTTCAAATACCACTCTTCGTACCTTTTCGTGTCCCCGTCGAAGATCGACGGCTTTTTTGTTTGTATGGATCTTTTGGCTTGAATTATGATATCAGTGTTCATTTCAACAAGACTAAGCCTCATCAGCGATGCCGGAAGCGGAAATAGAGGATATCCAAATAACGAATAAATATATACATTGTAGTCGAATTCTAAATATTACATAAAACCTCATCTTCTCGAGACAAGTATACGTAATACCTTACTCCCCTTTGTCGGATGTCATACACAAAGGTTCCACTCCACCATTTCGTATAAAATTAGGGGTATTGAATATTAATGTAAAAGGCTATCATGGCATATACCCCTTAATAAGACAGCTTATATAAAGCAAGGGTGAAAAGTAGTGAATTGGTTGAAAAGTGTTGGGTAATATGTCTGTAACAAGACACTGAAAATTTTTGAATCCTTAGTTTCGTATCCTATATAAACACTGCAACGTGCGATGGGCCATGTGAATTTTGCCGGAATTTCACCGCGCCAAAAATCATAGAAGTTGGTTTGACAGCGGTTTCCGCCAAACTAGCCGTAAGGACCTCCTGATTTTTCCATATGATTTAGAGTAAGAATATATCTTTCAGACTATTTATTGAAATTTCTTGAAAAATTTAAGGAACTTGGTGAAAAATTGCCCAAAACATGGGCCAATATGGTACTTTTTGCATGAAATTTCACCCCATTTTCATGTCATTTCAGCACAGGTAATGTGGTTCTTATATTAAATTTTATTGTAAAATTGTCTATAAATTAAAAATGTTAAATTTTCTGAATTTATTGATACCAAATACATAGTATGACATCATATTAGGTAGTCCATAATGAGTAATATAAGTGGTGGGGGGTCTGCGATAACGCGAAATGTCAAAATAATGGTGGAGAGCAACCAAAACTGCGTCTCCGGTGAGTGTCATAATGGAGACTTATCAGGCCAAAGATTCGTATAAATTACTAGCAATTTAATTGCTTGTTAATGTGTTTGAATGATTTTACTCCCAAAATTGCTTCTCTATGAAAGTATTATATAAAATGGACTCTGATCTTGCCGTATAAACTCTCCACTACGACAGTCACCGAAGACGCAGTTTTCTGTATGACATCCGACAAGGGGGAGTAAGATATAACGTACACTTGTCTTGAGAAGATGCTAAAAGCTATGCCAAAGAATCATCGAAGGACAGAGCTATAATACCTTTATGGAGATATCCCTTAAGGGTAGAATTCATCAAATCTGGAGTTTTCAAGTCGAGTGCCGAAACATAGTTACACTATCAAACACTATCCTCGGGAGAAACAGTCCACTGGCAGAGATACCAACCTAATGCGTGTAGTTAAAATTATCGATATTGAAATATATGTTATATAATTATAATTTCAATGTACCATATGCGCATTTTCAGCTATAATGTATCATAAATGTTGTTCAAGGTCAAAATAGAGGAAATCTAACTAATAAATGTATAAAAGAAAGGAGGAGATTTCAAACAACACTCACAGCGAAAGACAGAAATACCCAAAACACTCGGAGTGGACAAGCACAACAAGAGACACCAAAGGTACAAGGAAGACCAAACACAAAGTAGACAAGCTCAACAAGAGACACCAAAGGTACAAGGAAGACCAAACACAGAGTGGACAAGCACAACAAGAGATAACAAAGGTACAAGGTAGACCAAACACAGTGTGGACAAGCACAACAAGAGACAACAAAGGGACAAGGAAGACCAAACACAGAGTGGACAAGCACAAGAAGAGACACCAAAGGGTCAAGGTAGACCAAACACAGAGTGGACAAGCACATCAAGAGACACCAAAGGGACAAGGTAGACCAAACACAGAGTGGACAAGCACAACAAAAGACACCAAAGGGACAAGGAAGATCAAACACAGAGTGGACAAGCACAACAAGAGACACCAAAGGGACAAGGTAGACCAAACACAGAGTGGACAAGCACAACAAGAGACACCAAAGGGACAAGGTAGACCAAACACAAGAGTGGACAAGCACAACAAGAGACACCAAAGGGACAAGGTAGACCAAACACAGAGTGGACAAGCACAACAAAAGACAACAAAGGGACTAGGAAGACCAAACACAGAGTGGACAAGCACAACAAGAGACAACAAAGGGACAAGGAAGACCAAACACAGAGTGGACAAGCACAACAAGAGACACCAAAGGGACAAGGTAGACCAAACACAGAGTGGACAAGCACAACAAGAGACAACATAGGGACAAGGAAGACCAAACACAGAGTGGACAAGCACAACAAGAGACAACAAAGGGACAAGGAAGACCAAACAGAGAGTGGACAAGCACAACAAGAGACAACAAAGGTGCAAGGACGACCAAACGCCAAAAACAACATGAAAACATTAGCAAAATATACCAGACACATAAACCGACGAGACAAATTGGCAACCGGTGTCGATATAGGTCACCGAAATTCAAAACATTGCGTAAAAGGGCAATATTTATGGGCATGGTAAAAATACATTCTCCGAGATATAACGATGTATATCTATAACAAAATTAGTTATTCCAGGAAGATAATTATAAGATAATTCATATTCCAGAGAGTACAAGTATGTACATTTATGTATTTTATCTTTTATTGGACATGAAGTCTATAACTACATTGTATGAGTTACATCACTGTACAGAAATTGTATCTGGAATAAACATGTAATGTTGGTTTCGTTGAAAGACGGTAAAGTTCGCGGAGGTGAAATTTAAAATAAAGCAATTCCCAATTTTAAAAAAATGTTAAATGTAAATGAATATATTTCTGATTCTGAAATACTTTAATCCGATCATTTATAAAAGAAAACGTTTGCTTATTTCTCGAAAAATCACTCATTTTCAAAAATATATAGGCAATTAGTTGCTTTTCAATTTCTAATGTCTGGTCCATGCTGTAAATTTATCAGGTCTTAAATGATGCTATTGAATTTGAAGACGTTTAACATTTTATACATTCAATACCGATTCTGGTTACCATAAATCGATGTGTAGTGGTGTATATATAGCTATTTCACCTAAAGTTTAAGGTCGACTTTTTATCTGATTTCACACTTAGTCAATCAGTGATGTCACATCCCATTTTATTTCTGTTGATATCACTTTATAGAGTATTTACAGATCAATATCAATAAATTTTTCAGTTAAGTGTGATTAAAACCAACGATATCTTGAAATTCATGATTTTGTTTCCATGGAATTTCCAACCTGGCAGACACTAAAAGCTTTTGACACATCTAAAGTAGTTTAAAGAGAAATTTTAGTGGATTTGCCGTCACGTTTTATTCCTGTGATTATGATCATAAAATAAGGCCATGGAAATTGTTTTGTTTTTTCTTTGTTTTAGGCGGGTATCTTCAGAAAAGAAAACACACACACTGACATGCATTTTTCTAGTAAAAAAAGTGGCTGTAAATAATCTTGAATACCATAAAATGGTTATACAATCATTAATATCAGGAGATTAAAATGATTTTTCCAAAGTCAGAATTACCTACTTCACTTGAAGAAAGATATTATACATCTTTACCCAAAAGATGTTTTCCTTTCAAAATTCTTCATATTGATAGTGTGTTTGTGTGTTTTCGTGAACGGTGTGAGGGTACCTTTAAAAAAATTCGCTACGTAAGACAATTATACTTTATTCCAAAAGCATGCGTCCCAGTATAAAAATATCACGCAATTACTGCATACACGACGCATTTTCAAAACAGGAGTCATTTTGTAAAACACCGTTCACCTGTCGATAGCATTTTTTGTAGCCCAGGTCAAAAACAGAGCAAGGTCAAGGCCACAAAGCCAAAAGAAAGGCTTTGCAACACATGAAATACGGAAACCTCATCATTTTCTGTTAAAAAGTTACATTCGAGGTAAGTTTCGAGCGATGACGCGTCTCCCTTCAATTTTCATATACCCTACTCATTAAACAGGATGTATTTGTGAAATACAGTTCCCCCGTCGGCAGCAAACTTGTCTTTTCGTGTGCTAAGACAAACCCATAGCAATGTCAAGGCTATACAAGGCCTTGTCACAGAGGAAAAACGAAAAACCCCATTACTTATTGTTAAGAAAGTTACATTCAAGGTTGAGAACAAGCAACCATACAGACAAACAGTTATACGGACAGACAGGAAGAAAACACAGGAAGAATCAGGGTCATAAAAAGCAGAAATTGTGGTGTTGTCTTCTGTATCTCTGTACTTGCTCCCTCGTACTTTTTCTATGTCATAATGTAGTTTTACACAAAATATGGTGGAACCGATCACTTTTTGAAATATTATTATATGGTGCCACTGACTTTTTTTAATTTCAACTTGATGAGGATTGGAATTTTGAAACGTTTACGTATGAACACGTCTGTTACACTGTATTTTTGTAGGTGGGAATGTTCTCTTGCTTTACAGATGGAACACTTTGATATTCTTTGATGTTCTTTTCTGCCAACATTCGCTCGATAAGGTAGTTTCAAGAACTGCAATGTCTTGCCAATGTTTTTGCCTCAATATCAAATTGTGAAGGACGATATGAATGTCATGGCTCATGGCAATGGAATTTACTTTGGCTTTGATACACTTCAAGTATTGAATGCTGTGCGGAACTTCCCTGTTCTTTAAAGAATTTTCGTTTTTCCTTCTTTTTTTTGATACTATTAGTGTATTTTGAGAAGGGGGACTGTTTTTCTTTTTGTTATTCTTGTGTCGTTTTTCAATTTATCCATTTATCTATTCCGTGGTACAAATTTCGTAAGCAGAAAAGAAGAAATATGAGCAGAGATATTTGCATGTATTTAAAGTATCCCTCTGACGACTTTATATCATAACGCATCTCTCGTAAATATGGCAACTGATGGTTTATCCAGTTCTTTTCAAATTTAGTCTGATATGTTTGATCCTCTGTGCTTTGCGGAAGAAGATGACTATGAATATTTTCATGCTTTGCCGCAATGTTATATAATTGAACTAATTTCATACTATCTTTTGATCGATTTTCTGAAATCTACAGAAAGGAGAAACTTTGATCCTTTTGAATTCGGGGGGGGGGTGTAGAAACGTTGATCCTTTTGAATTCGGGGGGGGGGGTGTATTTTCATTATTGCAACAATTCATTCTAATTCAAGTACATGTAAACTTCCAGCGAAATTTTCGATTCGTTATGAAAGTTTGGTGAAATGTGTGTATTCACTATGATAATAAATACTCAAAATTCTTAATGGTAATTTGTAAATTTTCATAAAGGGAATACATAAATAATAGCTTTGAGGGTAAATCATGTTGCGCATTCGAAATTTAGTGATGTCATTGAAATTTTACAACAATATATAGGACTACCTTTCTGATCCTTTGCATACAACATGTGCACACCTTAAATGGCTTAATATCTTGACGGCAAAATACACAACCATTTGCTTATTAATTCGAAAAAAAACCTTAAGTCTATGAATGATAGGTTTCTTCTCTTTTTTTTGTGTAAAGATTTTGTACGAATAACCATAAAAATAATCTTTGTCAAGTGTTAAAAATATCAATCCTATTCCTGAATTTTAGAACATTTCAATTTTTCTTAAACATGTTAAAATACCATCCTTTTTCCATATTTTTTTTTGCATCGAAGATCGGTGGGCATATTGTTTTGTGTTTGGTTCTTTTTTTGTCTTTTTGTTTGAAACAGTAAGCTTATTATTGAGAAATTAAAAAGAAATGAAAATATTTACATAAATAAAGTTACATGTGCCGGAAAACCTACCTGGAAAAAAGAGGACACTGGCTCCGCAAAGGTAAACTCCAAATACAACATGCAAAGTTTTATAATTTCCGAACATTTACGACTGTGCATGTATGAACCACATAGTAAGGTCCAAATATCAGCAATATTGCAGAAAGCAGACCTCAAGTCACCGACTCCGGAAACACATAACCGTTAACTACCAGACTCCATCGTAATATGGTATAGAAATATCAATTTTCACTACATTCACAAATGACGTTATTGTTTCTCGACAATTGCTCTGGCTGATTGGCTAATAGAAAAGACATGCCATCATAAGATTGACTCCGGAGATTGTGTCCCAAGCTTCATTAACACTATCTGGTGAATGAGCCCAAATTTCTTAGTCGATGAATTATTTTTCCTCGTTAATTTTATTCCTTGATATGATATTAACTGAAATAAAATCCGATTGACCTCATTTGCCCAGCATCTAACAAGCGTAGATCTAAATCTTGTTGGGGGGAGGGGCGGGGAGGGGGTCAACGACACCCTTGATTTTACCGAAGATGCTGATTCTAACGTTTTATGTATATTTTTTTCAAAATTATTGGCTTGAGACACCCCCAGATGGTCTTGAATCCCCCCCCCCCGAAGAAATTCTAGATCCGCCCATAATCTAATGAACTCAGCATGGAAAGATAACGATTGATTTTGGTATCATTATGGTTGATAAACAAACAATTTGTTGACGTAATCGTAATTGGCCCAGTCATTGTGGTCTGTCAGAGTGATAAAGCAAACCTTCGATGTTCGATTATTGATCAAAACGTCCACAAAATATGATAACTTGTCGTTCTTAATCGATGAAGGTATACATGTATTCATTTTATATAAAACAATGATTTATTATAGGCCATGTTTCTTAATTTTTCTCTGGTGATAGGTTAAGGTAAATAGACTCAAGAACCAATTTTAGGTGCATACCTTATTCTAAGCTTATTCAAGGCGTTTTTTTATTAGCATATTGAAAAAATGAGGTAATATAGTTAGGATTTTCTAAGTTTGCCAGAAAGAGTCAGTGTAAGCAATCAGACTTATACCATCAGACAAATCCTATTTCATTGAAAATTTCAATTTAATTCGGTTGGCGTAAAACCCCTTTTAATATGCCACGAAACGCGTTCAACACTATACCGTCCAAACAAGTCAGTTTTGTTCGACCAATTCTGAAAGGGACATGTTAAAATTGCATAAAGTGCACTAAACTGTTACATTATGTTATGTATGCTCCTTTCTGATTCTACTCATTGTTTGTGTAATGTAACATGAATTTGACTCCAATACTCATTTATCCTATGTAACTGTTCATGCTCAATGGAGAATACTATTTTTGGCAACGGAGACATTGCCTATGCTTTTTAAGGGTTAGTGAAGTCCTCAGTGGATGTTGTCATTTTTAGAATAAGTTCTAATATTTTCTTAATTAAAGATGTGAAGATTTGGAGGATTTTTATCATCATTCCGTGGGAAAAGCAAAAAAAAAAAAAAAAAAAAAACCGTTTCGTTTTTATTTTGGACAGACAGGGAGGTTTCCCCAATTTTCAAAATCTACAAAACAGAAATAAAACGATACATGGCTAATTAAGGAGTTTTGTTTTCTAAGGTCGAGTGTACGTCGCTTCTTCCAATGTGCTTACTCCTACAACTATTTCTAGAACAGCACAGTACTTCATCTCGTTAAGACCGGAAATATAAAAGTGCTACATGGTCAATTAATACCAGAAATTTTCCTTCGTCTTCTAGAAAAACGCGGAGTGATATGAACCATGTTAATGAGAGGAAAACTTATCCTTCGGAATGATACAAATTAAAGATTGCAAAAACATGTTCCCTTCGGTTCATTACTAATGAATTGCGACATTAATTCCGAGTGAGATGATGAAAACATTGATCGTTAACAACTTGATTACTATCGCAACAATTAGGATCAGAAATAATTTGTTGGTCGACAGAATTTATTAAGATATCGACCTTGAGTTATTATTTAAACATATTTGGCCGCTTACATGTAAGAACACTGCATTTTTTCATAATCTATTAAAAAGATTCGTTGTCATTTGATCATTTCTTACATAAATATGACATTCGATCGGCAAAGTTGGGAAAACAGAATGATTTTCATGCAAGAAGAATTACTTCGACCATATATTCACAATGCCATTTAGTTGAATCCGAAACTATCATAATCATTGAGACATAGTTTTGAAATTACCCCCCTTGATACCCAGCCAATCAGATATATGTAAAATCGTAATGGTTGTATCGACGGATATAGCAGATCATGACAATGGCGCTCTTACGATGCTTTTAGTTTCACTTTATTGAATTTGGAGTCTGAACGAGAAATAGCAAGGCAACAGAACACTTAACCAATTTTATTGCACAATATCTACGTGAACTACAATATGATATGGCAAAGTCTCATGCGATTTGGATGTAAATCAAGTTGATAATAAAGTTTTACCATAGCTAGCGAGACTATATGCCGTCTTTTTGGTAAAATTGCCAATTAAAATCTATGTAGGCCACTGGTTCACATGTAAATTATTGATCTGATCGTCACAAATCTTCTTGGGGAGGGAGTTGTTGCCCCACTGCAATAACCATTCAAATCTCCTTCAAATTCATTCAGAATTTTCGTTATCTCTTCGTCCATATCTCCTGATGGTTTAACGTCTGCAGGGATATCGTCTGCAGGGTAGTCTGGGACTGGTTCCGGAAGTTGTGCTATTAATCGTCTGTCAGGCACACTCGTTTTGGAATCCGGGCCATATTTTTCGTAACCTTCCTCTAACTCATTTGACTTACTTCCTGAAGATTTTAAATGTTGACCTTCAGACCCTACAAATGCACTGTCATTGCTGTCAGAGTCACAGTCAAAGATGCTTTCCTCATCACGTGGTTCCTCCTCTAATTGTAGAATTTTTACCTGGCACTCTTCCTTAAGAACATCTGAACACTTTTCAGGCGGAGGACTACTCACAATCCAATTTTCAACACAAGTGTCTGTGGGTGTCTGAAGAGGCGCCACCGAAGGCCTATTCAGCACCCAATTTTCAACACAAGTTTCTGTGGGTGTCGGAATGATAGGAGGCATATGAGGACTACACACCGCCCTATTTTCAACAATGGGCAGTTGAGGGGTAGTGTGCCCACTTGGCATCATCACACCGTATGGATCATATGAAAATGATTTCACATCATAGTCTTTTGAGTAATGAGCAGGGATAGTCACCACCGAGGAAGGTGTCAGACGCTCTTCATGGACATGATCAAATGTAGGGGATGACGGCAGATCACGAGGATCAATAGTTCTGTTATCAAAATTTTGATCTCTGGTTGGTGTAGAGCATCGTTTCCTTGAGTTCAATTTTTGAGTAATATTTTGTCTCCACCTCTTCCGAAAGAGTAGCTTGTCTTCCCTCTATAATATAAAAATATTTAAGCAAACAAAAATTCTGCACTTTAAATTATCTTTAGTTCAGGATCAAATCATGATTTAACAGACGAAAGCTTTATCCAGTTATATTTTCTGTCAAAAGACACAGTCAATGTTAACTTCATTTAGCTTAGAACTACCTCTGCCCTTTACGACTTAGAGGGCTATGCAAACGCCATTCGCATAAAACTTATCAAGTTTCCTATCGCTGACAGCCTGTCCTCAGTCGGCTATTCCTGTTTGACCAATTCACTTTATGCTTATGTGTTTTAGTTTCTTTTTCAGAATTATTGTGTTTAGGTGCACTTTGCTAATAATCTCTGTCTGTCTTTTGCCTATTATCAAACTGATTTGGTCGCTGTTTATTGTTCATCGGTGCCTTTGTCGTGTTGCTGGTCTTGTCATGAAGTCTTGTAGAGACCTTTACTTTTACTCTTATGATTCCTTTTTCGAGACCCCCCCCCAAAAAAAAAATAGATTACATTAATTTGAATCAAACGGTAGCATTGGCTTTGATACTTGTAAGACGAATTAAATAAAACCAAGTCTTACTCGGTATGAATCGGCAAATTTGAAGAACATTTTGAAGAATTCAGTTGAATCCATAGTAACGGGACTTTCGCCAAATAATGTACAGACATCTTTGTATGCCTCTTCCATTTCTTGAAACTTTGATTCCAATAAGCACATCATTTCCGATGCTTCTCGTTGAAATTGCTTCGCTTGTCAAGGAAGTTACATTTTATTTTTGATAAACTGCATCGAGTAGAATAATCCAATTACATTCTAAGTAAAGCTCCTATGGGAGACCAAAAAAGCTCATTTAAAATAAACACAGGAGAGAAGATTGATCATTTTAACTTCTAAAAAGAGGCACATGGGAACTGAAAAATTTACGCATTTAAGTAAGCTCTGACAATCTTTCATACAAAATGATCTGTTCTCAAGAGCGCATGCGCGGTCTGCCCATGGAAAAATATTGGAAATCGTGCAGTTCACGTAGACGTGACAGTCGTCTTGTTTTGGGATATTGAATACGAGTATGTTAACATCAAAACCACGAAAACAATAGTGTGGATATAATCCAATCAAGATACGTCCCTGCTCCAATGATTTTTAAAAAAAATGCCACTTAAAAGTAAAGGATACAGTTAACCGTGCTGACTCGCATTGTGCATGCCCGACTTCTCTGACTAGAATACCCATGGCTTCCCTCAGTTCCTTGACTGTACTCAACACAGCATGGTAGGACGCTGAAAATCAGCATTTAATTTACGTCATATTAAAAAAAAAAAAGGTTTTCATCAGTTTCTTGTATTTTTAGGTAAGATACGACTTCCAAATAACTGTATGATAACACGTGTGTCTCAAACGAGTTTGTTACCTTTGAATGGTATTTGAATGTCAATATCCTCGTACCAGTCGTGAACTTCAAAGTAATGCCGCTCTACAACTTCTGTGACGTAGGCAAGAAGGGTCTTTGACTTGTCAGAGGACCGAATTTCCTCAAGCTACAAAACGGAAACAAATGTAGTTACTTTAAAAACATGTACATTCACTAGATGCATGAATCTTGTATCGTTGTGATACTTTTTGCGAAGGGGATAAATTGTATGTGAAATGTGAATATTACTCATCGCGGGTAAAAAATGGATCAGTACTCACCAGTGGTAAAGACGTAACTCTGAAACCCACAGCATGTCCTTTCCTGTTTCCGTTGATAAAATTCCCCAGAGCCAAAACAATCTGAAGAAGTTAAAAATGTGTCATTAGTGAACTTTTCTCCTAAACAAATTTTAATAACTCATTACCGATTTAGATTTGAAAAATACAAACCTCGAACACTTTCCGGACTTTGACGCACCCTGAGATATCTGATGAAGCTTGTTTTATCTCTTCAATAGGCTGCAAAATCAAGGCAAATTGACAATGAATTTCTAAGGCAACAAAACATGTAATTCTGTTAAATGACGACGGTTTGTTGACATTTTTAGAATGAATGAAAATAACTCGATATTAAGTAGAATGAGGAAGAAGAATGAAGAGGTAATCAAGTTGGCCATCCTAACAGAACATGGAAAGAAGCAAAACAGATATGCAGTAACATTGCAGCATCGTAACATCGCCATCGTAGCATCGCCATCGTAACATCGTCGGCGATGGCACGATGATACGATTCAAGCGGTCCAAACAGGATTCCATACACGCACACTGATCTAGAAAGATTAATATTTAAACTACGATGGAAATTAAAAAAAAAGAAAAGAAAAGAAAAGAAAAAATTATGAAAGGAATCATAAGAATATGCTTAAACATTTGACCCCTGACCTTGAAAATCAGTAGGGTTCATTCTATCACTATAGAAGGAACATTCGCGGAAGGTTTGATGTTTCTATAATGATTGCTTTGTCATAGACTTAGTATGTTGTTTACAAGAATGCAGACATGCACACACAAAAACAAATCTCCGCATTATTAGAGTCGTAAGAGGTTAAAAAAGAACATGTGCATGTTGTTACGAGATATACAATGTAATACATATTGAATTCTATTAATTCGTCATTTCTGAATTTAACAGAGGATGGTCCGCCTACACCTTTATTGCGATTTATTTATTACTTGACTTCTCCACTCTTAATTTCTCAGATAACGGAAATAAATACAAAGATTAAATTCTATCATGTTAACTTACCGTATAAAGATTCTCGCTCGTCCTTGAAAAGTGATCCATAAAAAGCATCAGTTTTAATTTGTCCTCTAGTCTTTCTATTGACATCAGCTATTTTTCCAACAAAAAGAAAAATGGCATCAAAGAAGAGCTATTAGTAAATGTCACTGAGAGGAAATGAAAATTTTACGTCTTCCTGGTATAGGAAAGTAGTATGCAGTTCGTCATAACTTTTTAATCAAATACACGTCATGGAAATCTGAACCAAGATAAACCGTTTCTAAGTCCCTCAAAACAATTTATTACCCTTCAAAGCAAAAATAATATTTTATAAAGAGCGATGATGAAAAATGGCGTACCTGCAGAAGCATTTGCTCGGCTCCCCCAAGGTCATCAAAATCAAAGTCCAAGGTCATAATTGTTCTCATCTGGAAAATGAAACAACATGTAGAATGTACATTCATATAAAAAGCCAATGGCAAGCACAAATTGTGTTCCGCGTAAAGTGAAAAATTATGTCTATCATTCAAAATTCAGTGATTCCAGGGATTACAAACAACAAGTACAGGAAAACGATCAGGAACAGAACAGAAAGCATCTTCAGGTTATCCATATGTATCAAGCCGAAGTAAACCTCCGAAAGTGGAATGAGATCTGGAGCCCAGGGAGAGTAAGCATCTCCAGCTAGTTAGCAACACCTTTCACCATGCTTAATGGCCAATTGAATTTGAACACGTTTAACATTCATACCACTTGGTGAGTGTCTCTGCTTGTGGACCAGGAGTCCCCGAGGGCACATGTAGCCAAGTTCGATCAACTTCTGTTGATCGTTTCTTCAACATATTCGAAAATTTCCGTTAACAAAATTTCAGGAAAATTCTAAGATGTGCGTTCTGTAGTATCATATCTCACCCATCCTGCTACGTCTTTTGGTAAATTTTGGACATAATAATTTTTACACTTTTTGGCCATATTACATTGTTCAGATTGAGGATCACTGACGAGGGTTAAGTACCCGAAACGTGCATGTCTGGTCCATGCTGAAAATTTATCTGTTCTTAAATAATGCTATTGAATTTGAAGGCGTTTAACATTAGCACCACCAGGTGAGTGTCACTGCTGGTGGACCAGGAGTCCCTAAGGGCATATGTAGCCAAGTCCGATCAACTTCGGTTGATTGTTTCTTCAAGGCTTTTGAAAATTTCTGTTATCAAAATTTCTTGACATTTCTAAAACGCGGGTCCTGTAGCATCATATCCCACCCATCCTGCTACGTCTTTCGCTACATTTTGGACATAACAACTTTTACATTTTAGCCATATTACATTGTTTAGATTGAGGATAACTGACGAGGGTTAAGTACCCGAACGTGCATGTCTGGTCCGTGTTGCAAATTCACCTGTTCTTAAATGATGCTATTGAATTTGAAGACGTTTAACATTTAAAAACAAGTTCTATTATCAAATTATAAATCAATACTATATGGTTTCATTAAGATGATTACATATCAATGATGGAGCCGGTTTTTTTCTGAACGTCTTATCAAAATGAAAAATAGAAATCAGTTGCGGTTTACTGATTATTTCGAGGAAAGATGTTTTAGCGAAACAAACGAAATTGAAACCTATAACTTCGAGATCTGTGCCTGTATATATAGTTTCATATATTCTTAAAGCTCGCTCTCATTTCACTAAAATAATAAGGCCAATGTGAATAGGGGTCCTGATATCAAACCAAACAAAAAATGTATCAGCCAAAATCTAAAAATATCAGTCTCGACAATGGAATACTACATGTAGGTATACCGTGCACTGTGGTAGATATATAGAATTTGTTAGGTTACGCTATATATCAACATCCAAATTTATAAGATTTTCAAGAATTATAAGGTCATAATAATTCCTATAGATTAATAATCCAGCTTACCTCTTCCTCAGTTGGTACAAACTTCAGGAGTAGTTCAGCATTGTCTGGGAGTAAGGCATCCACGTCGTATTCCTCTATAAACTGTTTGATATGTTCTGGACTTCTGCCTATCCTCCTTTGCAAGATTGCTAGATTCATGTATAAAGATTATGTTGTATACTAACTGACTATTTAGACAGGACCCACTAACAAGATTTTCTAGGTCAAAGTTCACATATGACCACGGTGTCTGAAGCTTGTTTGCTACCTTATTGTCTTGTCTTTTCTTTTGTGACCGTAAACATTTACATTTGTTTTTATCTTGTTTGTATAGGTTTTAGTGTGTTTTTAAGCTTTTACTGTAGGAATTTAGATTCATTTCATCATTTATATTTCCTTCAACGGAAATGTTTCTACTTACATAAATTTCTGGCTCTGTTTGAATCCATAAATCGAATTTTGCTATCTTTCCCTCTCGGGCTCAGGCCAGCTGAAATTATCAAATGTAAGCTGTTATTGACAGTCAAGAAAAAGATCGCTTCGATTTAAGAATGTTAATTAAACACATACATGTTTAAAGGCTAATGATTATCAATGGAATCTGTAATTCTAATCGATGTCAGCGTAAAATTTACTGATTTTTAAAGAAATCTACTTTTTATTAAAAATAAGAATTGCTTTAATCACCTGCAAAGTTGTCGTTCTTAGACTGGATGTTATCTTTTCCGATTCGGAAGTTTTCCTCGAGGTCAAATAACTCTATTTCATTCAGTACTCTTTCAAAATTCAACGACTGTAAAAAGACAACAATTTTGATACAAAATCTATATGTATGCATGTCCATAGTCATTTTCACAATCAAAAAAAGATTCAGATGAGGAGTAACGGAGTCCAAATGTACGAAAAATCGTGTAGAACCTATAGAAATTCAAGACTTTGAATTCACCTTGAAAATAGTGTCCTCCACATTGGCAAGTGGCACCCAGTTGAGGAAAGGCATGTTGCGTATAGGTACTATTGCACTTGATTTATTCATGGTCGGGAATGGGTGGATTTCAGCAGAGATGGTGTTCTCTGAAATCATTATGCCCAATATTCTTTAATTTAGTCGATATTCTTTTTGTCTTTATTATTCTAAAGCATTCAAATATTTCTTCATACAGAATTTGTTGAGATGGTATACGATTAACAGATTTACTAAATGACATAAGAAGCCTAAAAAATGTGGCCTGTCTTCAAATAGGTCTATCACGATATTTTTTACGATGAAAAAGCACAAATCGCGAATGTTTTCGGCGATTAAATAAACTGCAAAATAGGATATTATTCAAAGTGGATAAATTTTGATATTCCATTCACGATTCAACTTAATATCGGCTGGGTAGACACAATACATCTGTGCCCAGTTTCACAAAAATTCTTACGAAAAATGTCAGGAATTTTCGTAACTGTAATCATCCAATAAAAGCTTTAAATGCTTTTCAATTCAGATTATATTGTGATTTTGAATACCATATCTACACACTCAATCTAAATTCAGAAACAAAACATTAAGATTTTTAGTTTATACGAAGTACTTAACTATCAAAATTTATGAAAATTCCCCAAACTTTTCGTATGTATGTTAGTGAAACAGGCTACTGGACTGTACAGTAGCTGGACACCAATCGTTTATTGTGTATATATAGTCTAAATTCTGGACAATAGTTTGGACAGTCCGCCATTTATATGTCAATGAATACTGACTGCATAATATTTGTGTAAATTCATGAAATGCCTCTTAGCGAAATCCTCATTTTTATGCATTTGATAAATGAGTTAAAGAAGATCCTGACGATAATTTCAACAGCACTAACAATAGAGCACCAAATTGAACATCGACGGACCCCTAGCAAGCTAGAGGTGGAACCCCCTGTTTACTAGCCGTATCCGCCGTCGATGTTCACGCACGAAAATGAAAGCAATATATAATTTAAAATACATGCACTGTCTGAGGCCATGTCTATATAGAAAGTGCTATGGCGACAATGTCAGGAAAAAATATTCAAAACACTTGCTGTCAAACTATATTTTTTTAATAGATGAAGACGGTTTTTATTTTGCAGGGCCGATTTAAACAGTAGTTAATCTATCTACACGTAACTACTATTTAGTGCAAAATTTCATTATGGTTTCAGATAAAAGTATTGAAATCTGCTAGATACAATATTAGTGCTACTATGTCCTTTTTCAGACATTTTTTTTTTTTTTGAAAATCATAATCAATAATAAGGATTACATTTACATGCAATACATAGAATCTATTAAGAAACTACGAAGACGGCAAAGAAGAAGAAAGAAAAAAAGAAGAGAAATAGAAGAAGCGGGTATCTACATGCAAACGATACCTTTGTTAGCATATCTACGAATAATATTGCGGGATTTTAGCTCAGCTAGGCAAGCCGCCATCTTGGCGTTGTCAGGGATTGGTGAGTAACTAACATTCTTCATACCTCCCGGGTTGTTAGGGGTAGGAGTAAGAGTTTCCTCCCTGTGAGGTAACACAGTATGAGGCGTAGGAGGGAGAGGAGGAGGGGTAGGGGGAACTGGAGTGGAGGATGGCGTCGGAGGTGGCAAGGGGGCGTGGCGTCGTTTGGAAGATTTGGCTTTGCCTTCTGGTTGTCTTACACCCTGAAATTAGAAGATTTACCAGGTACACGTTCATTTATACCATAATATTGCATTGGAAATACTTTTGAGAAAAGAATAGGAATATCAAGATTTATTATCTTAAATTGCTAAACTAAAGAATAACTTACATTTAATTCTATTGAAAGTCTTGTAATCTGAAAAAGAATGAAGAATTCAGATAAAAATGACTGTTGACTAAAACTTCATCAATTGAGAAACAAACACTCAAATACACAAATTTTCGGCCCCTTGGCCTTTATCAAGTGTAAAAAAGATTTGTCGTTTTTTACACTTGATAAAGGCCAAGGGGCCGAAAATTTGTGTATTTGAGTGTTTGTGTTTTCATTTGTTATCATCCCTTCCCTCTGGAAGAAAAATTTCAATCTACTAAAACTTATCTTTTTGTCAATGCCTTTTTCTTTCATCACAAGATTATGCAGGACAGTAGACTTCCATATTTTTCCAATTCTGCTTATATCTTTTTTCCTCGACTATTCAGATATCTTTTATAACAAGTACCTGTTCTTGTAGAAACCTTTGCTTTCTATCATATAGTCAATATCTATGGTATGGTTCTTGTAGTCCAATACTTCCTTCGTCAACGTACTTTTGTCAGGTAAATTCAAATCCTCTATCATCTGTAATGAGAACGCCTTTGTTGACGCCTTAGTTTCACGGAAACGCCTTTGTTGACGCCAAAATTTTATAATGTAAATTAGTTTTAAAAATGAAAAACTCGGGATATAAATATTGCTACACGTTAGGTATATAAATTGTTTTCAATTCTTGTGACTTTATTAATTAAAATTCAATCAAATCTTTGAAAATCGGCAGATTGGTATTTATTTAGCAGTTTAATATCGATGACATAAAGCATTGAATTGTATATCGTACCGATATAAGTAGGTTTGGGTCCAATCCAGCCATGCTGAGCTCCTCTTGGAGAAACACACGGGAGTTTGCGGTAGGGGCTGCCGCCAGCAGAGAATTCACAAACTTCATACAGCATAACTATCGAAATAGAAAATGTATGTAAATGATGTTTATTGAATAGTAAACTTAGATCTCCTCCCTTCTTTTTTAGTCCAGCATTTCATTATTTACATTTCCATCATTTATATGTAGTGTTGACTATAGTTAACTACGTACAAATTAAGAAAGTGAGATCAGGTGTCGGGGAAGAGTAAGCATTTCCTGTTATCTTGCTACGCATTCGATAATATTACAATGTACATGTGCCTCGCTCAGCCCTTATAAGACTGAACGAATCCGGAATAAGGAATATCTGAAACCGTTTGGTATTGTTTAAATTCTATCATGTTTAAGGTATCTCCTTCCGTTTCATTCTAAAGAAATTTTCAAATACTAGTATCGCATCAAGGTTTTATGTCAAGCAGTCAGTATATCTTTAAACAATCTTCATATGATTTTGTAGGGTAATCTGTAAACTCTGTTTTTTCTTCTTTTTTTTCCCCTTTGGGTTTCATTAACATCTTTCTGTTTTTACCTGAAAAGCCAGGCTACTGGTACTGCGAGACATCAGCATGCTGATGAGGAACTTAAAGCGAGTCGGTTCTCCGTTTTTAAGACGAAAATAAGTGAAACAATCCAAATTACGTTGATAGCCCTCTGGTTCCTTCAATATCAAACTCATTATCTGCAAATTTTATAAAAAAGAAGAAAAAACTTTAAAAAACCACGATGGATTTGTGTTCATTAAAAGTAAAGGATCAATATTTCGCTGTAAAGCAGGAGACTCAGTACATTTTGTATCTTTATACTATACATAGTTGTAATATTATTGCTCACAAAACTTAAAAAGTATTGTGAAATTTAAATATACTAAAAATCATTATAACCTCACCTCCAGAGCTACTACTCGTGATTTTGTATGAGAGCTCATCAGGGCCGAAGCAACACTTTCTAGCCCATAGGACGCGTCAAGAAGGATAACTCCTGCATCCTGTAATTAATGCGTATGAAAAAAAAATAATAATATCAGTTTTATCCAAGTTGACTATATACAGCTGCATGTATGTGTAATTGAAATGTACTTACGAAAACTCTCAGGCAAAATTTCACACAAGTTAAACAGTCGTGTTCGTCAAACTGAAAAAAAATCGAATACGAATGAAATACCTCGACAAGGAAAAAAATATTTTAGTAAAATTATGAAATTTAGAGTTATCTCTCTTTGATCAGCGCAATGCAACATGATGTACTCACAAGCAAACGCTTTCGGTTCTTCATTTTGTTTTTGGATGGTGTTGATGATATGTCCTTTTGAACTTTTTGAATATTTTTCAACAAGGTCACTAAAAGGCAAAGACCATCATTTGGTTTTCTGACAAAGTCTTCAATGAACCTAAAATACAATTGAAAATGTGTGCAAAAGTCTAACGCTTCATATAAATCAGTTTAGTTTATAGTAGATGTAAAATATCATTACTAAGTTGATTAATCAATGATCGAAAATCGATCATTATTTTATAACGATGTATTGATTTTCGCGGAAACCGAATTTCGCGCTATAATTTCCGATGAAAATATCGGAAATATTAATTTATTTTATTCTCGAAATATCTGTTCTGGTGACATGATATTACTTACTGTATTATTTACGTATTATCTTCCCATTACTTATGGTCATAAAATCATGAAATTTAATTTATGAAACATTTTCAATACCATTGAAAAGACATTTTGAGATCCAGCTTTAGTTTCTGTAGTAGGTATGACACAGGACGGACACCGTCTATCTGTCCGTCTTGACCATTGTCTGTGTGTTCTGGCAAGAGGAAGGCATGTTCCTTCTCTGCTGTGTACTGTTTCAGGTAATCTATGTATTGGGATACATTGTAGATAGGAGCTCGTGTTTTCTGTATAGAAAATGTTAGGTTCGAGTTAGTACATTTTTTAAACTGTAAATTAAACAATTGTATATATATTCCAGCTGATTTAGCTGCTTTCAGCTATGAACATTTTTGTAAATCTGTGATATAACGAAAACCCTCATGATTTTATTTATTCTTGTGTATATTCTTATTCCATTAAGGATCCGGCACCCTAATAGAGTACTTCCGGTTAAAATTTATGCACATTTTCATAATTTCCCGACAAATACCGATGATTTCATAATCGGGAATCTTCGGGGTGACAGAGTAAATCATTGTTTGAGAAGTGCAATCTCAAATTTTAGCTAAAAAAGACTGTAAAGCATTCTTTTTGAAGAGAATGTAAAGTTTTATCTCTGGTATATATTACTGAAAATCCATTAGGGGTGGAATACCTTAAATTATTTTTTTTTTTGAAAACACATGAACATTGCAACTGTCGATTCATCATTAACCAGTGTCACTAGTGTTCTAACGCTCACGATTTTTGAAATTGACATTGAACGTACTTTATAGACAATATTGATAACTAAAATAAATTCGAAATTCTAAATTCTTTTCATCTCACACATGAGAGATAGCCACTTTAAATTGATAAAATTGTAACCAAAGCTTGTTTGAAATCTTGGTTATTCTAAAGTTACGATGGGCATTATAATCAGTTAATCTCCGAGATTTTCTTGAGTGGTATGTAAAACTTTTCCATTGAAGCCACAAGTTTAGATAAATTCCGTAGATTTCTTGTCAATATAAATGGTTTGAATGGGTAAATTTTCGAGATTTTTATAAACATCAAAAATCGCATGCACTTCTCAGTTGAGCGGCTTAATACATGATAAAGCGATAATGTTGATTATGTACGTAGAAATAAGCTCAAAAGGTTCCAGATTACACATTATAAATTTTGAATCTTTGTAAATTGATACCATTTAGAATACATCCTATTTAAATGCATATTTATAAAACTTTAATGCACGATTTTAATGCTATCAGATCACGTTCGGTTTGTTCCATTAGCAGGTAATTTGCAGGGGACTGCATTCCGCGGATTAAACGAACAAAGATGGAAAGAATACTAAATACGATTTGGTCCAATGAGATGAAAATTTGCATTACGAAATAGAGATTTACTTATACAATCAAATAATAATTTAGTAGCAGTAAATAAAATAAAGAATGCAGGTATTAGTAAACATTACATGAAATTTATGTGATCAGTAAATCTTTTCTAAATTAAAAAGAGGCAATTTACGATGCAATGAAGAATTCTAATCTATTTTTGTTCCACAAGGCACGGTCCATTTGATATTCAAGGGGGGGGGGGGGGGGGTTTGTCTGAGCAAGATTATTTTTTTCGCCCCGGACCAGGGCAAAATTATTTTTTTCTTGCAAAGTTGGAGCAAGGAAATTTTTTTTAACGAAGTGATGCACATATTTAAAGAATGTTTGTGTTTTATCAATAGAAATTATTTATATTTTTACTCAAAACTTTAAATATTAATATATTAAATTAGTTTATTTTTATGCTAGTATTCAATTCACTTTTAAACAGAGAGATAGAAGACTTTTGTACAATTCTCAATATTTCATATAAGCAGTGGCGGATTTAGAGGGGGGGGGGGGGGCGGGCCCCCCCTTTTTCACCCAAAGTTATTGATTCGGAGTACTCTTTTTATGCTTATTCTCTTTATCTTTTGGAAAAATTTCGGCTCGCTTCGCTCGCTGCACTTAATTTTTCATTAGTTGTCTACTTTTTCGTCTTCACTTTGTCTTCAACTTTCTTTGTCATCGTGTTTCAACGGATTCATATGTCATAAACATATACAGAATTCAAAATCAAATTAACACTAGAATAATTACCAAATGCTTCATTTCATGGGCCGATCTAACCAGTTTAGACAGGTGGATAGTGGGGTTGTCATGCCCTAATCTTCCCAACCTTCCCCAATTCGGCAATTGGTTCAGATTCAGATTCTTTATTTCTCTTTGCCCATTTTGGTACAGAGAATCAACATATATACAATATATACAGTTCATAAAGTGAGTGATCATGTGATGATAATAATAGGACTATGATAAATTTGCATTTTGTGAAGGACAGACATAATTGCAATGTGTTAACATTTAAATATTAAGTAAATGAGAATATGATCTTTATAAATTGACATAGTTTCCGTAATAATGTAATATCTTGGCAATTCATTAAACGTTTAAATTTTAAAACATTTGGATTCGTACAGTATTCCTCACCTAATAATAATTTTCTTTTGTCTTCAAAAAATGGACACTCTAATATATAATGACATTCATCACCTAATAACCCTTCATTACATAATGTACATATCCTTTCATGTTTTTCAATATTGTACCATCTACCTGTCTCTATGATCAGTCTGTGGTTAGTCATTCTAAGTTTACAAAGCAAAATTCTTTCTTTTTCATTCAATAAATCCAAATATTCCTGAAAACAACAATTTTCTTTAAATAATCTGTAAGTGACAGCTTTAGAAGAATTATTTATTTCAGATAAAAATGATTGCTGAAACTGATCATTCAATATTTGTTTCACCACAGCTTTTAACCAATCCTTATTAATACCATGAGTATATTGACACTCCCAAATATAGCTTAAACCACATTCATTAAAAATATCTTGTAAAAATTTTGACCATTTGAAAACATGTTCACCATTCTGGCACTTCGATAACATTAAATTATACAGTATCTTATTATATCTACAATCATCATTTGTCACAATTCTTGTCCAATAGTTTACCATTCTTGACTTTATAGTATAAATAAGCGGTTTAATTCCCAATTCTCCATAAATCATATAATTAGGCGTAGATTTCTTAACATTTAATAGCATTTTACAGAATTTCAGATGTAATCTTTCTATCATTTGAATATTAGAATATCCCCATATTTCACATCCATATAATAACTTAAATAAGATTGGCACAACTATTTTTTCAAATAAATCATATATACAGCTGACAGTTAAATTAAATTTCCTTCCTTTTTTCAAAACATCATACATGGCTATAGTTGCTTTCTTTACATTATGATTCAAGGCTGCTGTAAATGTACAGGTTCGAGAAAATACAATACCTAAATAATTAAATTGATTTACCATCTCGATAATTTCACCGTCATATTTAAATACTGGCGGGTTGTGCGAGTTACGCCCCTTTGAAAAAATCATGCATTTCGTCTTATGAATATTAACCTTCAATTTAAATTGTCTACAATAATCATGAAATACATTCAATTGTAATTGTAAATCTTTTGGACAATCAGAAAAAAGTATTGTGTCGTCAGCATATAGTAAAATGAATAATTTCAAATATACATCAAACGTATTTGCTAAGTCTTGAGTTACATTATTCAATCCCCTAACATTGTATTGTGACATAAATTTTTCTAAATCATTAAGATACAAACTGAATAAAAAAGGTGATAAATTTTCACCCTGTCTTAGGCCATTATCACAAGGAAAATAATTTGAATTTGTTCCATGAAAACTAATTCTAGACTTAATACCTTGGTACATGTTAAAAATAATTTTATACATTTTACCATTTATATGATTTTTTAGTAATTTATTCCACAATCCAAACCTCCAAACTTTATCAAACGCTTTTTCAAAATCTATGAATATACAGTACATTTTTTTCTTATACAATCCTGACAGTGATATCAAATTATGCAATACAAAAATATTATCAATAGTTGAGTAATCTTTTCTAAATCCAGCCTGGTTTTCACAAATAATATTATATTCATCAGAAAATGTTTGTAACCTTGTATTCAAAATACTCGTAAATAATTTGCCAAAACAACTTACAATAGTGATCGGTCTGTAATTTTTAGCATCTGATGATGAACCCTTGTTTTTATAAATAGGCAAAATATTTCCTTTTAACCAAGCTTCAGGCAATCGCCCAGAATTAAAGATGGCATTAAATAATTTTACATACAAGTTAATCATCTTTGTTGTCGAGTTCTTTATATATTCGTTCAAAATATCATCATCTGACGAAGCTTTATTATTTTTCAAACTTGAAATCGCCCTTTTTACCTCTTCAATTGTAATAGCTCCATTAATAATGTCGTTCAGGTTGTCACCGTCAAGGTCATCGTCAAGGTCAGTGTCGCCGTCATCGTCAGTTCCTTGTTCGTCGTTACTATTTAAATTTTTGAAGAAATCATATAATGCATCAATTGTAAAATGGTGCATGGAAATTGAGAAAAAATGTATTCTCATGACAAAATGTAACCATCTATTCCAAAAATTAAGGTGTATATACCATGTATACATGTCTGGATGACTAAATTTGAAAACAAATGAAAACTTCATATCTGAAAAAATTTTCCGGCTCGCTACGCTCGCCAGTCTATCTTAAGTGAATCAACTCCGCTCCCCACTTCTTAATTAGACCATGACCATTCGTCTTGAGGTTCACTTTTTGCTTGTTAGTTTTTCCGCGTACAATTTCCTTCAAGCTGAAACCTTGGGCCCCCCCTTTTCTGAAATCCTAGATCCGCCACTGATAAGGTACTTGTATATAACATGTATAAGAGGGTCTGAAGGGAAGGTCTCCTAGACAAATTTTTAAATGTTACTAATATTTGTAAATTGGTGAATAACTGAAGTTCTTCTTCCAAGCTTACAAGAACATAAAATTAGACTCTATGGGATACATGCAACATGTATTAATAGCAATACATAAATATTGATGATATGTTTAAGCTTTTATGGAAGCCCTTTTTCATTCACATACATGTATAACTTTTGATGTCTTCAAATATATGAACATTGCCATAGGTAAATAATGTTTTGATATAATACTATGGCGAGCGAAGCGAGCCAAAAATTTTTTAAACTGCGGCGAGCGAAGCGAGCCGGAACATTTTCATGAATTTTAGCGAAATTTTATGGTAATTCTTCAAATTCAGATTATTTGTAAGAGCAAGATTATTTTTTTCTGTCACACCATAAGCAAATTTATTTTTTTCATCAAAATTGAGAGCAAAATTTTTTTTTTCGAAAAAAACCCAAGCGCCCCCCCCCAGAATATCAAATGGACCGTGCCTTATGGTGATACATTTCAAATCCACAATATATATCGGGTTTTTTATCACTCTTCTTATAAAAGCAAACTTTATTTCTAAATGTAAAGAATAAAAATCAGATTATTTATTTTCAAGCCTACATTCGAATTTCAATCAAATCAAACACAGTCATAACACAATTTTCTTTGTTTTCACGATTTTGTAAGAAATATTTTAGAATGCATGTACATACAAATATAAAAGGAGAAGAGATGGAGGAGGAGTAAGGAGAAATTGTAATTATATATAAATGATTCACTTACCTGATTGAACAGTATATTCCATTTTTCTTCTACCTTGGCTATGCGAGCTTTTTGCTTGTCTTCTGATCGTTTCATTGATGCCATCATCTGCAATAAGGCAGACGACACAAAAATTCAAAACATTGATCCTTACAAAAATCAAAAACTCCAAAATATTTGGAAACAATTCAATGATGAAGTGTTTGTCGTGGAAATTAAACTTCGACCCCAACCGTGTACTGTTGCCTTCTCGTGTTAACCTCTAGGACAATAATGAAACCTCATCGAACTTTAATATCAAAAGTATATTGATACTTGATGTAGATAAAGGTCTGTCAAAACATGTATAGCAGACGACAAACTTTGGCATTGTTTATTCAAGATCTGATTTATTCTCTTCCATTCAAATCGAAGAGGTTTAAAAATACTAACAAATTGCATTCAGAAAAGTATACTCTTCTCTTGCAGGCGGACCTAATTTAGAAAAAAAAAACGAGCATATGAAATAACAGACCCGGTGTCGATTTTCCGCCATCGTTGATGAAGTATTCAGTAAATTATTCAAAATCTGTTAACCATCCTATCTTATTTGATGATCGAGAATATTTAAAGGAATTCTTAAAAGAATTTAATATCTGAATCTAGCATTTGACACGATCAACAATGCACGTTTTACCCATATTTGCCCCCGATGCTTCAGGGCGGCACTGAAGGACAGGAATCAATAATTTTTTTGAATTTTAGAATTCGATTAGATAATGACAAAGCAGAATTTACGATGATTTAATTACAAGGCCATGGACTTCAGTTGCCGTTTCAAAATTCTTAATAACTTTTGAATTGGTAATTTTTTAAACGCATCCTTTAAATTTTATTCACAGCGAGTTCAAAACGTAAGTTAATACGTACTTAATATAGTCTATCTGTTTTCAATTTCGTTCTTAGTCAAATGATAATTGAAAAAAATATTACATAACGTACATGTATGAACATGGAATTTACATTGTACAAAGAAAAAGACAATTTCAAAATGGAACACTAGCCTTGAAAATGAATTGTTGTTGACAAACTTTAAACTTTCTTTTTTTTCTGTTCAGATAAGAAATTATAAAACGTTCAGATGTATGTTTTAAAATGAAAAGTTCAGACATTTTTTGCAATATCAGATACTTGGCATTTACAAATTGAGATTGGAAAGATCTACTTTAACTATCGTAAATGTAAAACAAAATGGGGTTACAAGGAAGTGAATTTCTCAAAGACCTCTTGAATTGATTAAATTGAATCTTTTCGTAAAATTAATAGAATAGGTACTCTAGACTGGTGTCTAGTATGGACCCCCCCCCCTCCTCGATTTTATTTTCTGGGTTAGCCAGTGAACAAGTCAAATACATGTACCAACACATCTAAAAAACAACATATGTTTAATTTTGTAAGATCTTACCAAAACAAAATAGTTCTTCCTGTAAATATGCGTAGTTAAAATAGTTTATATAAAGACCATAGTCCATTCAATACACTCTGGACAGATTATTAAAGTAGATAAGCAAATATTTTAAATAGGTACATAGATTTATACTCAAATTTGACAAATTCTTGATACATGTTAAAATGCACAGATATAAATATACATTTTGTATACATGCATCATGGATTAAAAGGTCTTATCTACTCATCCCAGCCTATCGGATCTTCAAATGTCGGAAGATCAAAGCTAAAAATAAGTTTACTCATGATAATATCTATAAATCATATCGAAATGTATGTCTGTAATTATAAATGTACGTGTGACATGCAATTCTTGTAAAAAAAAGAAAAGAAGAAAAAAAGATATTGAAAGATTATTTTTCAATGGCAAATATGTTAGTTTATTTTCGTCGCTTGTTTCTTCACAAGACAGTACATACATGCATGAAACTCGGTATGGGGGATATATAGAATTATAATTGCTCACGTGAGAAGTCGGTCAGGTTCGTAGCACTGCGCGACACCATATACATGAAACTTAACGAAAATTGCCTAACTGAAACTTTTACTTTCAGAAAAATTATTTAGGCATATTGTTTTAAAATTCTTAAAATAAAAAGCGTGTTTCACATACATCAAGACTGACATAAGGAATTTTTAAACAATTACTCATTTAGAATAGTCAGTGGGTGATATTTTTCACTGAATACACAAATGGTTATTTCAAGTGTTAAAATTGCTTCATGGTTCTCTGGTTCATTTAACTTCGAAATTCCAAATTGGTCTCTTTGTCTTAAACGGCGTTTTTGAATAAAGTTCACGCGACTTCGTACGATGCAGGTCCCACAACTCATCCATATGTGTACAGGCAAATTGCAAGAAAATTCTTTAATCAATAAGCGATCTTATTTTACAATCTTAAGAATTTTGAAATGTTCAGCAAAATAATGCATTAATATCCAGAGACGTTTCGAAAGTTCCACTTCCTATTAGAAATTAATTTAGAAATTAACCTAGGGGGCGCCACTTGATTATTTTGGCTTCCCCGAGGAATTCATTATCTGCAACAAACATTGATAATACTAGACAAACTTTAAAATATGTCGTCTTTTATTCTGGATGAACAAATCATTTAAATCTAAATCACATTACAAATGCAAAAATTCAGACATAGAGGACCGAACGGAGATTTAGGTTTTCCGTGGCGCCACCTACATGTAGCACAGGAACCTTGTATAGTTACAATAAAATACTATTGTCGTATTAAAATAAATTCGAAATTATTTCCATTATTATGGGGGGGGCGGACAGGGGGTACCTCTCTCCCCCGTCCCACCCTTACCTCCCCCTCCCGCCCTCTCCTCCCTCCCCATTCTTTTCACTCTTCCCTTACCTCCCCCTCCAGCCCTCCTCCCGCCCCTTTCCTCCCTCCCCTTTTCCCCTTTCCCCCTCTATCATGCTATTTAGCGGATTCTTATTTTTCAACAAACCATTTCTTTATCAATTATAGTGTCTTATTGGAAGGGGGGATGGTGGTGGTGGAAGTTTTGGGGATTTTTTTTACATCCTACCGGCTGATACGTGTATCTTGTTCATTTTCCATACAGGATGTCTAAATTTTGCACTTAGTCAATTTTGTTAGCTCGTAAGATGAAGTGGTGTAATGCAATTTTGAAATCTTAATTCGTTCTACAGTTTAAAAAAAATCCAAAAATTTAAGAAGTGATTAATTAGCTCACATGCAAGTGACAAATCAGGTAAAACAATCATACTGCACGTAAAGTCAGGAGATGTTTATTTCTCGTAGGTAATAGGATCTTATTGATGTTTTTGTTTTTGGACAATCTGCGTATGAAAATTACTTTTACTACAATTTCATATAAATTTGTCATAATTTTTTTTTACATAATTCCCTATAAAATATCATGAGACCAGTATCACAAGTTGAATGATTGCGGTCCAACCAATGTTCCCACAACGTAAAACGCAAGAGGAACTGAAATACATAATAATGATCTTGTTTTTGTGTCACACGATTTATGGGTTCAAATTCTGGAGGAAGTGTTCTTGTTTTACAAGGTACATTCGATATACAGAAAATAAATGCAACACTACACAAAAACTTGTAGACATGCAAGATGAATTTCAGAAGGGGTCGTTGGGATTTTTCTTTGAATGGATAAGAAAATCAGAAACCGAAGGCATACAAAATCAGGATAAAACAGGAACCAAAGCAAACAAACAAAAACCTCCACCATATGAAAAGAAGCGGACTCCTGATATGGGAGACTCAGTGATGTTAAAGTTAAAAAAATCTTAACAAAGGTCTTGTCCCAACAAGTAGAGTTAGTAGACGTTAAAGCTTTGGTCAATTAAAAAAGTTTACTAACGGAAAAATAAAGAGAAAAGATAGTGCACACAGTCGGACAGTCAAAAGCAGTGATGATTATTATATCAATGAAACGGAATATCGAATCGGATACTTTTTGAGATAGAGCAGGGTATCTAATTTCATGGCGATATCACACAGTTTGGAATACTGAAATTAAATATGTTTGTTAATACATCAATAGTTTTTAAGAATTGGTATCATATTTCACATCAAAAGCATCCCAAGTAGCGATGGAATTTCCTCTGACTCGGTGATCATGATCACGTGACAACAGAATGTTATTGACAAAGCTCTGTTCATTCAGAGGTAATTTTTTTATCACTCATGTTTCAGATTTTAAACCTAAAATAGCAGAAACCATCTGAAAGTAAACCTATATATCTTCACTTTAGAATGGCAATAAATCTAGTAAGTATAGTGTACATGTACAAATGAACAATTGTTATCAAGTACCTTTAATCAAGTACATTTCAAAAGACAAGCATGAAACGTTTTCAAAATTATCTCTGAATCTTAGGTAGAAAATAAGTAACATGATTATTTGTAATAAAATCAAATCAACACCCCCCCCCCCCCCCCCAAAAAAAAAAAGGAAATAAAAAGGAAATAAAAAGGAAAAGATTAAAGATATGCATTAAAAATTGTATCAAAATAGACAGAACTCGAAAGCTGAAAGAAATGGAAGAAAGAATCTAATGGATGAAGGTATATTCATAATGCATTACTTTCTTCAAGTTAAAAAAATAAATCAAAGAACGAAATAACAATCTTTATACGAACCTGTGTCCCTTTAAGATGTCTTGAAATAACAAGGGTGATACACTTTCATGAACTATTTGACATCCTTGCCTAATACAATTGACATCTAGGTAAAATATTTACAAAACTGACGGTGTATTTTTCACGACTTTATTATATTCAAATCTCTAACAGTATAAATGTTTGCTTAAAGTTTGGCCGCAACATTTTGACGTGTTTGATTTAAAATAAACGAAACTTTGTGGACAATTTTCGTTATTGTACCTTTCATTCGAAAAATATTGTGAAAGTGTGCAAACAAATTGCAGAACAAAAACAATATTCATTGTTATTCAAATGAGCCCCTTGTAGTCTATATTCTTTGCATTTTCGTTTAGAAAAGTTGTGCTATTAGCAATACAAATAGGCTATAGAATTTAAAAACAAATATATATATTTCAAACATTCTGATATTAACCTTTTCAATGATGAAGTCAACAGTTCAAGAGATGGATAATTATAATTGTTAACAATTACAGACACACCAACGCGTTGTATTTGTGTAAGACAGGAAAAATGAAGAAGTACATTTTTTCGGCACAGGGGGTCGACGTCGGTCTGTCTCCCCAGCGTTGTCCAAATTACCGAAATTTTGTCATTATTTTACAGCATATGTACTACTATATGTCATTGTGTTTATGGGAATAAGATATCTCAGAGACTCTATGGCATGCACAAACTCTTCAATAGAAAACATCAAAATAATAAAATATTTAATGCACTTTTAAAACATTTTATGTACAAATTTTTAGTACTCAACATATTTCACAAATCATCATCTTGAAACCGAGATAAATATTACAGACTGAATATTGAATCTTTTGATATTTATAATTGTATGTTGTCGGTTCCCAAACTGTTCTGGAAACGGATCGACGGTACCTGCATTGTGCTAAACAGAGCAACGGCTCTATTTGATCACAGGTGCCTGCAGATATGATCGTTTCCACCCCCCCCCCCCCCTCTTTCATTTCTCCCTTCTTTACTACACGGCCATTTTAGCCATGATTCTGAGAAAGAAAGGAGACATTTCTCCCTTCTTTACTCCACGGCCATTTTAGCAATGATTCTGAGAAAGAAAGAGGGGGGGGGGGGACGATCACATCTGCAGGCACCTTTGGTATTTACTTATTGATTTTTAAAAAGTTAAAAATGTGAACAAATAGAATATACAAACTCTCTTTTTTTCCTTTTTGATTATGAATGCTTATCATTTAGATATTTGTCAAATTTGAATGCATTTTTTAAGTATGAGAGAAAGAGAGGTCATTCGATCGTCATACTCACGAATAAAGTTACTGTGAATGATACGTGTATTCCTTTACATGTATGAACAACAATTAATGAAATGAAAGTACTGTATGGAGACAAAATGAATCTGTACTTCATTGTATATCGACTATTCCATTAAAGGGACAAATTGATTTGTTTTTAGATACTTTCGTCCATTAGAACTTAATGATGGGTTTTGTTCTCGCTCGGAGTCAACAAGAGGGTGATATGCTTTTTACAAGACCATGGTATATTGTTTCACTATTTGGTGTTCATTTCTACCGTTCAGAGTTCATTACCAACTACCTTTCAGCCAATCAATACGCTCGCCGGAAGATCAAAGCCAAACATAACACAGTGATAACCTTGTCGCTTTCCCCAATGGGTCGCACTTGTTAAAAGCCAGCATGTAGGACTTTCTATTTCACAATGTATTAAAAATCTATTTATTGTTATTTGATATCTCTCGCTCGGTCAAACAATAGCTTACCGATTATACGTGTATCAAAGATTTTATTGAAAGTAATGAGGACCGAGTGTGACATTATAGTGGACCGTTCATTAAACCACACACGATAATGGAACCTGATACACGTAATGACCACGGCGATAAATGGTGGCTCCACGGCCACCCGGTACAAACATTTTACTCTCCTAATGGACTGGCATTCTCAAGTCATTAGATCATAAATGTTCATAGGTTTATTTAAGTTCACAGTTAAAGTAGAGCATCCCTCAGGTCTCAGATGCTCATATTTTCTAAATAACAACTTTTACAATATTTTCATTTCCAAATATTCAAAGATTATGTTTAACCTGATATACGAACAAAATATAATTCATGGTTTTATGACTATACCAAGAACTTATGCCTTTTGAACTTTAACATTGAACCCTATGGGAAAAGTAAGAAAATAAAAGTTTCTTTTCCCAAAACCATATTAGTTTGATAATAATCTGAACAATAAATAGGGTATCCAGACAAAAAATTACCAGCAATTGACCCTTCCGAACGCGGGAAAAATTTGAGAAATTCCATGACGTCACAATGCATTTTCGATGTTTGACCGAGGTTCCAAGCTTGTTTGTCCGAGGTAAACACATGGTAAAAGCATTGTGACGTCACGAAATTTTGCATTTTTTTCCCGCGTTCGGAAGGGTCAATTCTGACCTGAGGGATACAATTTTCGACACCAAAACTGCTTTAAGACTAAGCATATATTTCATGAATAAGACTGTTTAACAACTATCATGGAGTGCTGCAGCTGTAATGCTCAAAATTACCCAACAAGACTTCAGTAGTTTTTGTTTAAAGGGTAGTACAAGGAAATGATTTATACATGTTTTAGTTGATAAATGAGTAGAATCAGTATTGTTGTGGAGTTGCTATGGTATTACATGTATACATAAATTTTCAACTTTACGCCAAAGAAAATGTGAATGGCCACACTGAATTTTGCATACTCCTTAAAGTGTCGTTATTTATTTATTTATTTATTTATTTATTTATCTTCTATATTTTTGGAGATTAAAAATAATAAGGCAATTTGAGTTATCTCTCTTTTCATAGCCAAAAGCTTGTGTCTAACATATGAGGGGGTGGACAGGGTGAATGGGAGGGGGAAGAAGGGAGGCGGGACGAGTGCAGGAGGGGGACGGAATGGTGAAAGGGAGGGAGAGGAAGGAAGGAGAGGGGAGGTAAAGGTGCGGGAGGGGAAGGAAGGGAGGGGCACCCCCTGTCCTCCCCTATGTATGTTGTAAAGCTCAAATGACATATGGGATGACAATCAGTGACCATGTAGGATTGTGTGCCAAACCATCCATATTTTCCAAATTTTCACTCAATTTGAAACACTGAGATGCCGCAAAGATGGATTAGAGAGATACAGAGCATACACTGAAGGTAAATCAGGCGACATTGGTGAACATGACTATTTATCGTAGACCTTCCATGGTCAAAGGTATCCAGACCCTTTGCAAAATGAAAAAAAAATTCACTTAATTTTTACCAAGGCACGCCAATGACGATTATTTGATAGTATTTCAATAAAAAGAAAAAAAAAATCTGTAAAGTTTCTTAAATCGAATAGCATCTCGTATTTGCATGCCACATCACTTATGAATTTGTCAATTGACATTGACAATGTCATATGGTATGGTGACATCGGCGTATTGATACTTACTTGTACTAATATTGTACCACCTTTTGTTGATAAAGGTATGATTGTGCACGCATATATGCACAATCATACCTTTATCAACAAAAGGTATATACCTGCACAAAGATTATCAACATGGCATATCAGACCTGGGGTGACTGTAAGCTATTGGTGAACGGAATAGCCAATCTCGGATGCTGGTATGTAATGTAGCTATCAAGGTCACATGTATGAAATGGGGAAGTGAACTTTATCCAAGTTTTTTCCTTGACCGTGTGAACGAATGCAAATAGATATATGTACCACATGCAGGTGTTAAAAGTATCATATGTACCTATACAGTTCAGCAAGCACTTATTTCCCTTCCTGCTACATACTGGTACAAAACAAACAACAAGGAAGACCCCCTTTATGAAAAAAAAAATGACAAATGAAACATTTTTAAAAACAAGAAAAAAAACCCACCCCATCCCCTCCCCCCCAACACACACAAACTCACATAAAAAAGAGAAGAAATGGAATATAAAAGTTCTTATAAACATATATGATTATGAAAAAAAAATATTTGCCAAACATTAGGAAATTTATAAATCAAGGGTGTACTGGAATAAATGATGACGAATACACGCACATATGTATTAACAGTCTCCCCCCCTCCCCCCACACACTTCCTGAAAGAAAAGAGAAAATTAAAGACAATACAAAAAGTATAGGATATACAACATAATAATGCGCGGTGAACATGTACTAGTACAATAAGGGGAATTCTTGTAAAAATTTGCAGACACAAATATTCATTTTTTCATTCGCATATTTATTTCTTGCGTGCAATTTCTTTTTAAAAAGAAAGAAAGACAGCTTAGTTCATAAAGCCGGATCAGATCATATCTCATTGATGTTATATTTGTCGGTTTAAAGATGTCTTTATTCTTTTCATTGACAAATCCATTCGTGTGCTATTAAATGCACCTTGATCGTTATCTGAATGGAACTGTACTTATTTTCTGAAATTGATTGAATTTTTAAAAAACACCTCTATAATTAGCTATGGTAGATTACACTAGTACGTAAATTACAATCCATCATTTTCTTAACCATCTGAACGTGCACTTATTTATTTGTTTGTACTGCTTTTATTACATTCAAATATTTTAAAGTAAAAATAATGTTTTCCTTCAAAGGAAAAATATGTGAACGAGATGTTATTCCGTCCCTTTGAATCATTTTACTCATTGACTACGTACATGTATCAACACATGTACGAACGTACATAGATATATAATACATGATAAACAGTGGCGGATCCAGCGCCCCCTTTGCCGGGAGGCCAAGGGGCGAATTTTGCCAGTTTTTACTGAAAATGGGCCAAAATATAGGGTTTTTTGGAAAACTTTGGATCAGTACCGAGGGGCGGACGCCCCCTCCGCATCCCCTGAATCCGCCACTGATAATGTTAGGAAAACATAAATACCCTCCCCCCTTTCCCCCTCTGTATTAATAATAGGAAGTAAGAACTGCTACTATGATATACCTTTTTAATAATACTCCCTGATGATATGAAAGAAGGGTAGGGATCTCCAACCAGACCCCGTTGCAGCACCAACAGCAAAACACCAAAACACCCGATGCGAAAACACAAAGACAAGCACATGAAGAGACGAAAAAAAAGACATATGACATATAAACATAAAAAAAACAAAAGACTACACATAAACCAACGAGACCAATGGGCAACCGGTGCCGACTTTGGACGGCCATTTGCCACACAAGTAGCAAATGGTGTGGTTATCCAGGATTACGTGCGCACAACCTTCTCACTTATCCGATTACCCAGAGGTCTCGAAGAACGTACTACTATTATGGTGTAAAGCAACCTCCTAACTTAGATGACCACACACAAACAATACTACAAAACGCAGGGCCCAAGCAACACAGATGGATATGTAATGCATGGATATAAAAAAAGGGTGTACGAAATACAGTCCGTAATCTGCCGGCTGTACATTCTTTGATTTTGTCTAATTTGGTTTGAATGAATGTAAAATTGAATGCCATTGGGTTTCTTGAGGATTAAAGTGTTCAAATTCGTTGCCCTCTTGAACTTAAATCCATCAAACTCGTATCCTCCTCACCATTGATACTTCAAGCCAAAGTGATTTTCATACACAGCCAAATTTATTCTAGTAGCGGCCTCTAGTTTGATTTTAAACATTTTGTAGCGGCCTCTAACTTGGTTTTCAACATTTTGTAGCGGCCTCTAGTTTGATTTTAAATATTTTGTAGCGGCCTGTAGTTTGGTTTTCAACATTTTGTTGCGGCCTCTAGTTTGATTTTCAACATTTTGTAGCGGCCCCTAGTTTGATTTTCAACATTTTGAAGCGGCCTCTAATTTGATTTTCAACATTTTGTAGCGGCCTCTAGTTTGGTTTTCAACATTTTGTAGCGGCCTCTAGTTTGATTTTCAACATTTTGTAGCGGCCTCTAGCTCGATATTCAACATTTTGTAGCGGCCTCTAGATTGATTTTCAACATTTTGTAGCGGCCTCTAGTTTGATTTTCAACATTTTGTAGCGGCCTCTAGTTTGATTTTCAACGTTTTGTAGCGGCCTCTAGTTTGATTTTCAACATTTTGTAGCGGCCTCTAGTTTGATTTCAAACATTTTGTAGCGGCCTCTTGTTTGATTTACAACATTTTGTAGCGGCCTCTAGTTTGCTTTTCATCATTTTGTAGCGGCCTCTAGTTTGATTTCAAACATTTTGTAGCGGCCTCTTATTTGATTTTCAACATTTTGTAGCGGCCTCTAGTTTGATTTTCAACATTTTGTAGCGGCCTCTAGTTTGATTTTCAACCTTTTGTAGCGGCCTCTAGTTTGGTTTTCAACATTTTGTAGCGGCCTCTAGTTTGATTTCAAACATTTTGTAGCGGCCTCTTGTTTGATTTACAACATTTAGTAGCGGCCTCTAGTTTGCTTTTCATCATTTTGTAGCGGCCTCTAGTTTGATTTCAAACATTTTGTAGCGGCCTCTTATTTGATTTTCAACATTTTGTAGCGGCCTCTAGTTTGATTTTCAACATTTTGTAGCGGCCTCTAGTTTGATTTCAAACATGTTGTAGATGCCTCCAGTTTGAATTTAAACATTTTGTAGCGGCCTCTTGTTTAATTTTAATTCTAATCATTTTGTAGCGGCCTCTAGTTTGATTTTTAACATTTTGTAGTGGCCTCTAGTTTTAATTCTAAACATTTTGTAGCGGCCTCTAGTTTGATGTTAAACATTTTGTAGCGGCCTCAAGTTTGATTTTAAACATTTTGTAGCGGTCTCTTGTTTGATTTTATACATTTTGTAGCGGCCTCTAGTTTGATGTTAAACATTTTGTAGCGGCCTCTAGTTTGATTTTAAACATTTTGCGTATCTACTTTGTGCGCGGCTCCAAACTTCCTGTAAGGTCGATTCAGTAGCTAGAATGTTAACCTCCTTCAACCATGATATTTTAGGATGGAATGACTGGTTTACAAACTGAATAGCAAAAAAAAAAAAAAAAAAAAAGAAAAAGAAAAAAGAAAAGGAAAGGAAAAAAATGGTGCCTGATGTCAAATTGATAAAGGACCAAAACAAAGCTTCTTTCAACCGACAGAGTTGGACAGAAAGTCATTAATACACTTTAAACATTCAATCGCAGGGAGCATGTTTAAGTGCTCAACGCTTCAAAAAGAAAAATTAAAAAATGGAAGCATTATGTTCTGGAAACCAATTTGCGTCAGTGACCTTGCCCTTTGCGCTTGCCTTGATCTTCGTGTATTAACGCCATGCCAATAGGTTTTTATATCTTTCCCTATGATAAGTATCCATGAATAAATAATTCGATATCGAAATCAAGAAAGTTCAAAATGTGACTGAATGATAGAGAAGGAAAAATTGAGGTTTCAAATGGAGATGTTAACTTTAGAACGAAAAGAGTTATACGTGTATACTATAATACTAGTATATCACATAATAAATTTGAATATGACGATTATTATAACTTTTAATTTCTTTAACTCGCAAAGAAAAAAAAGTTATAAGAATGCAAAAAATAAAACATCTTTCAAAAGCAAGGCGACCTCTTTCCATAAATAAGCACGTGATAACATATTTGGGTCACATGATACACTCATATGACGTGTTTATAACCGCATCATCAATTAACACCTTGATTACAAGTGTATACCTTAAAACGTAAAGTAGTAGCCTTTTTGTTTTGTTTGCTCTTTTAACTTTATTTCATTCTTCTACCTGTATAAATAATGTACATATTACGAATACACAAAGGATGTACATTGCAATTTCCTGTGCATAAATCACTTGTTTTTCGTTTGGTTTTCAGCAGAAATAAAAAAATTGCCATTAGTTAAATACAACCACATAAAACAAGCTGTATTATTAATCGCTTTCATTTTCATTCACCTAAAGTATTAAATCACTTGACCGAATAAACTCAAGTCCTTATTCTGAATCACCGAGAAATGGCAAGAAATGTTTTAAAATCTTGAGAGAGACAGAGAGAGAGAGACAGAGAGAGAGAGAGAGTTACATTTTTTTTAATATTAGAATCTGTAAGTGATCTATCTCATCTTTTTCAGATTAACCATTAAAGTACACACATGTCCTCATCGGCCGGACTGCAGAGCTTGGACCGTTTTTCGTATGCCAAATGCTTTTACGAGGGCTGATTGATATATTGTGAGCCTCATTTTGACATTTTGCATTACTTTTCTACATAATCCCTTTCAGTATCTTTACACTTTTGCCACCGGTGTTTAAGGGCTTCAATACCTTAAGAACTCCTTATCTTGATAGGTCAGAAAGCCATCCACTGCAAGTATGACTTCATCACGGACTGAAAGTAGGAGCCAAAAATAGCTGCTTTAAGTTTTGGGAATTGATGAAAGTCTGATGGAGCAAGATAAGGTGAATAAGGCGGATGCTCGATCAAATTAAAGCCACAATCATGAATGGCAGCCATGGCAGTGACAGACTTGTGAACAGGAGCATTGTCCTGGTGGAACAACACACTTTCAACTAGTGAGTTTTCCGCTGCTCTTACGTATGATATTTTCTCGTAACTGTGTCAGAAGTGAAGCATAGTATGTGCCATTTTTGTTTGTCCTTTTTGAGATAATCTATCAGATCAGTGTTCGTTCGTGTGGTTATTTAGAGTTCAGCGTGTTATTTTTTTTTCGTGTAGTTGTTGAGTGTTCTTTGTTTGTTGGTGTGATTGTTCAGTGTTTGTTCGTGTCGTTGTTTAGTGTTCTTTGTTTGTTGGTGTGATTGTTCAGTGTTTGTTCGTGTGGTTGTTTAGTGTTCAGTGTTTGTTGGTGTGATTGTTCAGTGTTTGTTCGTGTCGATTAGTGTTCTTTGTTTGTTGGTGTGATTGTTCAGTGTTTGTTCGTGTCGTTGTTTAGTGTTCTTTGTTCGTTGGTGTGATTGTTCAGTGTTTGTTCGTGTCGTTTAGTGTTCTTTGTCTGTTGGTGTGATTGTTCAGTGTTTGTTCGTGTCGTTTAGTGTTCTTTGTTTGTTGGTGTGATTGTTCAGTGTTTGTTCGTGTCGTTGTTTCGTGTTCTTTGTTTGTTGGTGTGATTGTTCAGTGTTTGTTCGTGTGGTTGTTTAGTGTTCAGTGTTTGTTGGTGTGATTGTTCGTGTCGTTTAGTGTTCTTTGTTTGTTGGTGTGATTGTTCAGTGTTTGTTCGTGTCGTTGTTTAGTGTTCTTTGTTTGTTGGTGTGATTGTTCAGTGTTTGTTCGTGTCGTTTAGTGTTCTTTGTCTGTTGGTGTGATTGTTCGTGTCGTTTAGTGTTCTTTGTCTGTTGGTGTGATTGTTCAGTGTTTGTTCGTGTCGTTGTTTAGTGTTCTTTGTTTGTTGGTGTGATTGTTCAGTGTTTGTTCGTGTCGTTGTTTAGTGTTCTTTGTTTGTTGGTGTGATTGTTCAGTGTTTGTTCGTGTCGTTTAGTGTTCTTTGTTTGTTAGTGTGATTGTTCAGTGTTTGTTCGTGTCGTTATTTAGTGTTCTTTGTTTGTTGGTGTGATTGTTCAGTGTTTGTTCGTGTCGTTGTTGAAAGTTCAGTGTTTGTTGGTGTGATTGTTCAGTGTTTGTTCTTGTCATTGTTTAGTGTTCTTTGTTTGTTGGTGTGATTGTTCAGTGTTTGTTCGTGTCGTTTAGTGTTCTTTGTTTGTTAGTGTGATTGTTAAGTGTTTGTTCGTGTCGTTGTTTAGTGTTCTTTGTTTGTTGGTGTGATTGTTCAGTGTTTGTTCGTGTCGTTGTTGAAAGTTCAGTGTTTGTTGGTGTGATTGTTCAGTGTTTGTTCTTGTCATTGTTTAGTGTTCTTTGTTTGTTGGTGTGATTGTTCAGTGTTTGTTCGTGTCGTTTAGTGTTCTTTGTCTGTTAGTGTGATTGTTAAGTGTTTGTTCGTGTCGTTGTTTAGTGTTCTTTGTTTGTTGGTGTGATTGTTCAGTGTTTGTTCGTGTCGTTGTTGAAAGTTCAGTGTTTGTTGGTGTGATTGTTCAGTGTTTGTTCTTGTCATTGTTTAGTGTTCTTTGTTTGTTGGTGTGATTGTTCAGTGTTTGTTCGTGTCGTTTAGTGTTCTTTGTCTGTTGGTGTGATTGTTCAGTGTTTGTTCGTGTCGTTGTTTAGTGTTCAGTGTTTGTTGGTGTGATTGATCAGTGTTTGTTCGTGTCGTTGTTGAAAGTTCTTTGTCTGTTGGTGTGATTGTTCAGTGTTTGTTCGTGTCGTTGTTTAGTGTTCTTTGTTTGTTGGTGTGATTGTTCAGTGTTTGTTCGTGTCGTTGTTGAGTGCTCCTTGTTTGTTGGTGTGATTGTTCAGTGTTTGTTCGTGTCGTTTAGTGTTCTTTGTTTGTTAGTGTGATTGTTCAGTGTTTGTTCGTGTCGTTGTTTAGTGTTCAGTGTTTGTTGGTGTGATTGATCAGTGTTTGTTCGTGTCGTTGTTGAAAGTTCTTTGTCTGTTGGTGTGATTGTTCAGTGTTTGTTCGTGTCGTTGTTTAGTGTTCTTTGTTTGTTGGTGTGATTGCTCAGTGTTTGTTCGTGTCGTTGTTTAGTGTTCAGTGTTTGTTGCATTCATGCGTGTGTGTTCCGCTGTTGTCCCTTCGACGTGATCATGTTGGAGATCGTATCGTTATTTTTTTTTTATTACAAACCATGAAACATAAGCTGATTATCCACTGTGACATCTGTCGCTAATTATCGAAATTTTAATCCTTACAAGAAGATAAATTTAGATAGGGATTTGAAATTAATCTTTATCCAGGAAAGAACCGATCTTCTATGTGTAGAATGCGGGAATAGGTTGATGGTGCTTGTGTGTGTGTTGGAGGGGGGGGGGGGGGGCTCCAATCGGTTCTACAAAAAGTTTTAATATGAATAATATAATGCAAATTTAGGAGCACAGAGCCCACTACACCCAACCCTTTCCCATCCTAAAATGTTGCAGTATCTAGGCTTAAACTAAAAAAACAAAAAACAAAAAACAAAAAACGAAAGATCTACTCACCAAATAGAAATCATCTTCTTCATTCCTACCATTATATGTAGTGGTGTACAGTGCTGCTGAACTAAATGTCCCTGAAAATGTCTGTGGCGTGAACTGCATAGCGATGCAATTTATTAAGATCCAATATCCTGTTTTTATCGGAAAATTGTTGCTTGATTTATTATCATTAGTTCATCATTATAGAATTTCAAAATATCAATATCAATACTGTAACAACAAATACCCGAGAGAACTGTGATTTTTATACCTTAAATAACCCCCTGAGGCTGTTAGATATAAACCTAATTCAATTAAGCTTAATCTCTTTTAATAGTAATAGAATTAAATTCTATTATTTAATTCAACTTATTGGTTTTATTTTAAATGAGATTTATCGACCTAGAGTATGACCGCAAATTTTTTAAGTTTACATAGTAGGTATTAATGATTTAAAGTATAATTTGATTGTTTAGACAATATAATGTAAATACACGAAGTTATCAAAATTTTCCTAATATCATTTTTCGTAACGCACTAAAGGAAGACCATCTTTGTTCGAATTTAATCAACATCTTTTGCAATATTTTTGTGTCCGTTAAAGCTTGTGTAAAACACTAACAACAAATTCAATATTAAAACTACAGCGAAACACACAACAAACAAAACAAACACAGAAAGACACCAACAAACAAAAGACACCAAGCCAGACAACTGCTTAAGGATTTTTAACTGTAAACAAATAGGAAAATTTAGGTAATTTGAAAGAAAGGAGGGGATCTCCAACAAGACTCGGTTGTAGCACCCACAGCAAAATAATCCTCAAGATGCGAAAACACAGAGTACAAAAGCACAAAGAGATAAAGGTACAAGTAACAACAAATACTACGTCAAAACACTGTAGTGTACAGCACATAAATCAACGAGACCAATAGGCAATCGGCGCCGACGCTGCCACGCTAGTTGAAAAATGAAATAGGTATCCGGATTACGTGCGCATAACCCTCCTACTTATCCGGTTACCTAGTGGTTTCGAAAAACGCACAATTGTTGTGTATAAAAACCTCCTTTCTATAAAATGATGATGATGCCGCTGAAATAACAACTTTTGTTCAAGAAATTTAAATTTTCAATGGTACAACGAGTTATTTAATCTATAAAATAAATGAGCAAATATTGACTGTTGTGTGATTTTTGCTCGAAACGTCGAAATATTATCAAGAGACTGAAATAAAACACAAAATCAAAAAATCTGAATCTAAAAATCATAATCAATGGGCATTCAAAACGATAAAAAATGGAAAAATAATCAAACTGAAAACCAAAACTTCTTGTTGAATTGAAACCCAAATGGAGGCGACATTAGGTACCTAGTGAGAGTGAGCATCTCCTGCTTGCAAGAAAGATAGTTCTAACTTTTTTTCTGTGCCTTTTAATATTTGAGTACATGTACACAAGAAGTATTTTTGTACGATAACTTTATGAAAAATAAACGGAACTTAATATTCTTCTTCCCATTTCATATGAAAATAAAATTATATATATAAAAAAAAAATTATTATCACTTCCCCGAATATTAAATTGCAGGTCATTTTCCACACGGAAATTGACTTCTCAATGTGGATATTTGTCTCATAAAAATCTTTCAAATTGTGTATCAATACAAAGCAAATACACGTACAGTGTACTTGAAGGTGAACCGAAACTCTTTCAGTCAAAGGGAAATAGATACATGTAGGGAGTGCTTTGTCGGGGAAGTTTGGTCTTCCCAAATTGAGGATGGATCCGCACTATTAATTTTAAATGAGTTAATCAATAGTGGAAGTTCCTTCGATGAAATTGACTTCTTCTTGACATTGAACGCTGTGACATTAAAAGTTCAATAGGCAAATTTGAATTTTCCATAGAATCAGCATTCATTTGATATTTTTCCGTAATGTTTAAAGATACAGTACAGTGTCCCTGAAAATAAATTTTATTGAAAACGTAAAATTCATTCCAAAGGGTCTAGATAGAGGGAAAAAAGGAGCCATAAAAAGTTTTATTTGAAAATATGCCGTAACGACTATAATATTGACGAATTTGTATAATTAAAGCTCTATATACCTCTATTGTAAAAACGCAATACTTTGTAGGTGGCGCCAGTGAAATGCATTAGAGTTGCGCACCCCGAATATTCAAAATGCTATAACTGCGAATGTATGCGTTATAGTCGCCTGAAAATTTGAATTTATACAAATGAGAATGTATACTTTCATATGAAAATAAAGATTTTGCATTCCAAAATTTTGTAAAATTAATTAATTTTCAGGGACACCGTCCCTATAAAAAGACAAGTACACAGAAGGAAGTCGTAAGTCGTGTTCTACATTGTACATGTATACTGGGAGATGGATCATTATAAACCAAGCCCATCATTCCTTATGTCATTCCTTATATCTTATGAAATTCCTTTATACATTATACATAACAACCATCTCTTTCGTCCTGCTGCATCACTGGTGAAACTAAAAAGAAAGGAGAGGATCTCCAACAACACTCGGTTGCAGCACCAACAGCAAAAAAAAAAAATCACCCACTGCGAAAAGACAAAGCAGACACGCACAGAATGAGACGGAAATGGTACAATGAACGCCAAATCACATAGAAACATCAAACATAAATGACTACACATAAACCAACGAGACCAATTAAGACGGCCATCTGCCATGTTAGAAGCAGTCGGTGTGGTTACCCTGGATTACGTGCGCACAACCATCCCTTTTTTCCGATTAGCTGGCTCTTTGACATACATTTTGGTTTAGAATTTGGCTTCTCCTACATTCACTATATGGATTTTCCTCTTTTTCGGCCTCGAGCATCACTTATGATACATTACATGCGAATATGGTGCACTACATTATTACGACATAACATATATTTCAATGTTAAACGTCTTCAAATTAGATAACATCATATATGAACAGATAAATTTGCGGCATGAACCAGACTTGAACGTTTCGGGTACTTAACCCTCGTCAGTGATCCTCAATCTAAACAATGTAATATGGCCAAATTAAGAGTGTGAAACTTATAATGTCCATAAATGCACAGAAAGACGTAGCAGGATTGGTGGGATATGATGCTAGAGGACCCACGTTTTCGAAATTTATAGAAATGTAAACGTCTTCAAATTGAATAGCATCATTTAAGAACAGATAAATTGGCAACGTGGACCAGAATGTTGATAACAGAAATTTTCGAATGCGTTGAAGAAACGATCAACCGAAGTTCATCTGACTTAGCTACATGTGCCCTCGGGGATTCCTAGTCCACCAGCAGTGTCACTCACCAAGTGATAGTTAAGCGTACTTAAATTCGATATATTGATAGTGAAGTAGACCAGAAGTCTCTGACGAGACTGTAGCTCTCCTGGTTGTTTTTTCTAAAACATCAATTTCCTTTCTTTTTTTTTTAAACCAAGACCATAGGGAGCAGGAGCTCTAACAAATTATAAGTAGCATGACAAAACTACATATCCATTATACTGCAACTATAATAGCACTCATATAATTCATAATATCCGAGATAAAGTATTTCTAAAAAGAATGTCACACCCATTTTCCAAGATCCTAGGGGCCAAGGACTGCTAGCTCAAATGAACTACCAATGACACATCAAGACTTGGATAAAGAATTAACTCCCCATCATAAATAGCTTTAAACGAGAAGAGAGCACAACTATATAGGAAAAATTACCGCACCCAAAAAGAATTAAGTCTTCATCATTTATATTGTCAAAGGAGTTGCGAGCACAGATTATATAGAGTTATATAGGAGAAAATGACCACACCCATTTCTAAGACCCTGGGGGTCAAGGGCTCAAACAAAATATCAGGTGTACAATGAGACTACAGACCCATCATATTGCAAAAAGAATTAAGTCTCCATCATTTATAAAGTCAGAGGAGTTGCGAACACAAGATTACATAGAGTTATATAGGAAAAAATGACCACACCCATTTCTAAGACCTTGGGGGTCAGGGGGCTCAAACAAAATATCAGGTGCACAACAAGACCACAGACCCATCATATTGCAAAAAGATTTAAGTCTCCATCATTTATAGTGTCAGTGGAGTTGCGAACACAAGGTTACATAGAGTTATATAGGAGAAAATGACCACACCCATTTCTAAGACCCTGGGGGTCAGGGGCTCAAACAAAATATCAGGTGCACAACTAGACTACAGACCCATCATATTGCAAAAAGAATTAAGTCTCCATCATTTATAGTGTCAGAGGAGTTGGGAGCACAAGATTACATAGAGTTATATAGGAGAAAATGACCACACCCATTTCTAAGACCCTGGGGGTCAGGGGGCTCAAACAAAATATCAGGTGCACAACAAGACCACAGACCCATCATATTGCAAAAAGAATTAAGTCTCCATCATTCATAGTGTCAGAGGAGTTGCGAACACAAGGTTACATAGAGTTATATAGGAGAAAATGACCACACCCATTTCTAAGACCCTGGGGGTCAGGGGCTCAAACAAAATATCAGGTGCACAACTAGACTACAGACCCATCATATTGCAAAAAGAATTAAGTCTCCATCATTTATAAAGTCAGAGGAGTTGGGAGCACAAGATTACATAGAGTTATATAGGAGAAAATGACCACACCCATTTCTAAGACCCTGGGGGTCAGGGGGCTCAAACAAAATAGCAGGTGCACAACAAGACCACAGACCCATCATATTGCAAAAAAATTTAAGTCTCCATCATTTATAGTGTCAGAGGAGTTGTCCGGACAAGATTACATAGAATTTAATGACCACGCCCATTTTATAAGACCCTGGGGGACAGGGACTGAAACTAAATGTCAGGTGCACAACTAGACCATGGACCAAGTAAAATGCAAAAAGAATTAACTTTCTATCTCTAACAGTTTCAGAGGAGTTGTCCGGACAAGATTACATAGAATTTAATGACCACGCCCATTTTCTAAGACCCTGGGGGTCAGGGAGTGAAACTAAATGTCAGGTGCACAACTAGACCATGGTCCAAGTAAAATGCAAAAAGAATTAACTTTCTATCTCTTACAGTTTCAGAGGAGTTGTCCGGACAAGAATTGTTTACGGACAGACGGACAGACAGACAGACGGACAGACGGACAGACGGACGGACGCCGGACAAAGGGTGATCGCATAAGCTCGACTGGTCTGAGACCAGTAGAGCTAAAAACGAATAAAAATGCGTATTCTTTAATAATACAGATTTTTCCATTTTTCTACGGTACAGTGAAATGTGTAAAACACCAAAATCTTCCAAAACGATTTCCGTCTATTTATAGAAAGAGTATATCTATACATGACTTAACATTTTGGAAGATGGAGGTGTTTTCCTTATTTTTCACATAACACAAGGATTTTATTCAGAGAAGATAACCCAATTCTATTTTTAGGATGCACTTTCTTTTTGATGATTTTCATAAATTGCCAAAGATGAGGGAATTAACTATGTCTAGTGAGTTATCAGTAACTTCTTGCGAACCTATCTTGAATGTGATTTTGTAAGATCTCGATACTCAAAATTTCCTTTAAGAACGAATAATCAATATTGAAAAAAGAACTTTTTTTATTGTGATAACATCTGTGCGCCATATGAACATTTTTTAAAGAATTAATGCTTCATCCGTGAGTGCACCAGAGGCCCTGGCCAAATAGATGAGATTTAAATTGTGAATTCACCAAATGCGAAACTCTAAATACTAGGAACGAGGGCTGATTGATATGTTGTGAGCCTCGCTTTTCTGAGATGCAGAAGGTATTCTACTTATAGATTATCTCCAAAAAGGACAAACAATCAATGACACGCACTATCCTTCTCTTCTGACACTGTTACGGTAAAATATTAAACATAAGCGCCACGTAAAGCTAACTAGTTAAAGATGTGTTGGTCCATCAAGACAATGCTCCTGTTCAAAAGTCACTGTCCTGGTTGTCAATCATGATTGTGGCTTTTATTTAATTGAACATCCGCCTTATTGCCTGATCTTGCTCCATCAAACTTTCATTTATTCCCAAAACAGAAAGCAGCTATTTCTGACACCCACTTTATTTTCAGTCATACTTGCAAAGGGTGGCTTTCTGGCCACTCAAGATAAGGAGTTCTTTAAAAGTGGTATTGAAGCCCTTTAACACCGGTGGCAAAAGTGTATAGACACTGAAGGGGATTATGTAGAAAAACAATGCAAAATGTCTGATAAAATTCAAATCCATCAATACGCCCTCGTGTGTCGTAACAACAGAGCTACATGTACATGTATGCATATATGGAGATACAACTTCGATTGGGAATAATATATCAAATGTAGTTATGTACAGATAATTTACACACATATCTCACGTGAGTACAGGTTGGCGAATGATATCCTCTAAGACTAACTGTTCACCAGCAGAGATACCAATCTAGCAATTTGAATCATCAATTTTGATGTTACGTATTCAAATTTATAGCATCATTTAAGAACAGATAAACTTGCAGCATGGACAAGACATGTACGTTTTGGGTACTCAATCCTCGTCAGTGATCCTAAATCCAAACAATGAACTGTTTTCAAAGACTGAAACATATGTTCATCACCAGTATATTTTAGGGAAATCTTCGTTTGTTGCCTTATTACAAGTTGTTGTTTTCGTATATTCGTATATAATTATATTTCGTCGGGATGAATTAACCGAAGTATATTGAAATATTTGTTGATTATAATAGTTCCAAATAAAATCTTCAACTATGTCCCCTTCACCAGACCGACTTAATTACTAGTATTAATAAAGCCTGTGTTTGTGAAACACGAATGCCCCCGGTGGCATCTTTGTTAGTATGAACACTATTTTCTGTTAAGTACATGTATGTGAGGTCACTGGGTTAAAAGGTCAAAGGTCAAGGTCATGAGGTCAAAAATTTTTTGGTATCAATGGTAAGGTCTTGTCACAAGGAATACACATATGAAATATGAAAGCCCTATCACTTACCATTCAAAAGTTATGCCAAATGTTAAAGTTTTTGAAAAGTAGGTCAAAGGTCAAGGTCATGAGGTCAAAAATGTTGGTATCAATGGAAAGGTCTTGTCACAAGGAATACACATGTGAAATATGAAAGCCCTATCACTTACCATTCAAAAGTTATGCCAAATGTTAAAGTTTTTGAAAAGTAGGTCAAAGGTCAAGGTCATGAGGTCAAAAATGTTGGTATCAATGGAAAGGTCTTGTCACAAGGAATACACATGTGAAATATGAAAGCCCTATCACTTCCCATTCAAAAGTTACGCCCAATGTTAAAGTTTTTGAAAAGTAGGTCAAAGGTCAAGGTCACGAGGTCAAAAATGTTGGTATCAATGGAAAGGTCTTGTCACAAGGAATACACATATGAAATATGAAAGCCCTATCACTTACCATTCAAAAGTTATGCCCAATGTTAAAGTTTTTGAAAAGTAGGTCAAAGGTCAAGGTCAAGGTCACGAGGTCAAAAATTTTGGTATCAATGGAAAGGTCTTGTCATAAGGAATACACATGTGAAATATGAAAGCCCTATCACTTCCCATTCAAAAGTTATGTCCAAAGTTAAAGTTTTTCGGACAAACAGACAGACAAACAGACAAACAGACGGACAGGCCAAAAACTATATGCCCCCGAATCTTTGATTCCGGGGGCATAAAAAAGATAGTGTTATCATGCATATTCAATTTCCACCTTTTCCAATTCATTGGTGAATTATTGAGGAAAGTTTTCCCTGTACTTCCTGATAACTTAATGATTTGTGACCTCTTTTTGACCTAAATATCTATGTTGCTTAAATAGACTAAAATCCCAAACTCCAGCAGCGCCCTTGATGGGAGTCCTAAATAGATAATTATGAAGTACCTGAATAAGGAAAAAGACACCAACAAAAGAACCAATTAATTTTATTATCAGTGGTATCTTTATCATGACAGGGTCCTCATTGAAAGATATGATATCAAAATGTACCTACAATCATGTCATCAGATTGAACAAGAGTATATGAAGATGACCTATCTTCAACTTGAAGCACATGGTCAAATTCTCGTCTACAGCAGAATTGGGTAAAGGGTTTACAAAGCATTGGAAAACCCAGTCGCTGGGAAAGTTGAAAGTTAAAACCGGGGTCCTGTAGCATCATATCCTAGCCATCTTGCTACGTCTTTCGGCATATTTTTGACATAATTTTCACAAAGGTGTAGGGCCATGAAGCCAGATATTGGCCCTAATTTTGAACATTGTACTTAATAGAATTTTTAACTGTGATTTGAAACTTTTTAACGTCCTCTACTCATTCACGAATCTATCTTTTGTAAACATTGCGTTTATCAATAGCTTTTAGCTCTTACGTCATTACAGTTAAATGGCACTTTGGTGATATTTTTCTTTCTATTAAAAGCGGTAAACATCCGAAATATCAAGTATTTCTCATGAAATTTACGAAATGTATTTCAAGCGAAAAATCGATGGCCGATTTAGGGGTCTCGTGGCCCTATCCCTTTTGGCCATATGTCATTGTTTGGATTGAGGATCTCTGGAGAGGGTTAAATACCCGAAACGATAACGTCTGGTCCATGCTGTTAATTAGACGCTGACTCTCCCCGGGCACTGGTCTCACTTCTGAGTGTTGTTCATTCCGGGTTCGCAACCGTTCCGATGGGAATTCTCACGATTTGGCCTTGCCTTCTGAGCTTTGAGACTGAATAACTGTTAGGTACTTCTTTGATGTTTATTTATCTGCTTTTAAATGATGCTAATGAATTTGAAGACGCTTATCATTTTACATTCCTTCATAATGTATCAAAATATTAAGATTAAAAAATATACAAAAAAGAGAAAATAAATAGCTTCGAAACAAGACAGCAAACTTCAAAATTTCAGAGCAGCACCAATGATGAGGATTTCGCTCGCCATATTTCCTTTATTTGGATTTTCCCCTTTTTCGGCCCCGAGCTTCACTGATGTGACATTAGTTGTTTAAATGCGCATATGGTGCTCTTAGATTAATACAATAGAAAATATAATTCAAAATGTATGATTCAACTGTCAAATTTATACATGTATACATTGCACTAAATGTTCTCATTCTTGCCCCGAAATTGGGATTTTTTAAAATCCTTTTTCCTATCAGTTCAGCACAAAAAGATTCGCATCGTACAGTTTTCATGTCAAGGTAGACAGTTCTAAGGAGGCAGGGATAAAAAAGAAGTTTTAAGTATATATAGTATACATGTAACAAGGAAATTGGCAAAAAATAAACATATAAAAAACCAGAAAACAACAATGAGGCTCACCTCTACCAAAATAGAACCGCTGCAATGTGTCTTTATTTTTCGTTTATTGCTCAATTTGGTGCTCTATTGTGAGTGCTGTTGAGATTATCGTCAGGATCTTCTTTAACTCATTTGTGTCACACTTTTGCCCTTTGCCGTGTGGAGCTCGTAAAAAAGTTCCCCGCGAGGGGTTTGACAGTAAGTGTTTTGAATACTTTCCCTGACATGGTCGCCATAGCACTTTCCATATAGATATGGCCTAAGACAGTGCAGTTCATGCTTTTCATATGTTTTCATTTTCGTGCATGATCATCGACGGCGGGTGCGGCTAGCCAACAGGGGATGCTTACTCCTCCCGGGCACCTGGTCCCACCTCAAGCTTGCTAGGGATCCGTCGATGCTCAATTTGGTGCTCTATTGTGAGTGCTGTTGAGATTATCGTCAGGATCTTCTTTAACTCATTTGTTCGTATAGTTGATCTAATCCTCATATTTTTTTTTTAACTTTTAAGAAAAATGCAATCATATACGGACAAGATCAGCTTTAGTTCTATTAAGCATCTTTATTTATTCAAATTAGCTCTTCATTGACACATTTTAGGAAGTAGATTTGGGTCCATTTGAATAAAATTTATCAAAGTTGATATTTCTTATAGTTTCATTATTTTATGTAGATTTGAGACAAATGTCAAATTAGAGTGAAATCTTAATTTCAAAAAGATTTGTACATTAGAGGCATGATGATCTTTATGCATTTGAAAAAAAAATTAAGAGGCGGAACAGTATCTAGTTATGACGATTATGATTTATTGCAGTGGCAGATCCAGCGCCCCCTTTGCCGGGGGTCAAGGGGCGAATTTTGCCGATTTTTACTGAAAGTGGGCAAAATATACCTATTTTTGGAAAATTCGGGTCAGTGCCGGGGGGGGGGGCGCCCTTCCGCACCCTCTGAATCCGCCACTGTATTGATTTAATAAAAGTTTATTATATTTTTTTTCAATAATTCTATTTTGTACCAAGAAAAAAATCAAATTGATATAACTCAAAATGTCGTTTCCCTGTCTATTCTTTGCTATTGTTCTACACAGAAATGAAATGTGTATGGATTCCATAAACACGTTTCCTTGTCGTCTGATCAGTGAAATAAGAAATCACATCAAGTTGTCCTTCTTATCAAGATAAATCTGACTGATAAATTTTGTGACGGTTTACAAATACTTGTAGTTTTGGCAAACAGGATCGAAGTTTTCCCATGATTTTTGAGGGGTTATTTTATGTGTTTTAAGATAAAAAAAAGTCTAGGAAAAACATATGCAGACTCAGCTTACTAAAGTGGATATTATCCATTTCGTAGATGTACCTAGAAAGAAAGAGTACTAAAAAAAGTTCAAACTGATACTTTATCATGTTTTAAAATCATTACAGATTGAAACAGAGACAATACACAACGACTTGGTTATGAGGATTATACACAGCCAATTGTGCATTATATGAAATTCATGTAAAATTTACATGAATTTTAGATAAAAGTTTACATGAAATTTATGTGAAACGAGCACGAACATGAAATTCATGTGAAATTTCTGAAATAAATTCTATGTAAATTCAGTTTTGCATGAAGGTAACCTAGGAAAATTCATGTGAAATAATTTTCACATAAATCTTATGTGTAATTTATATAAATTTCACATGAATTTTGATGTGAAATTTACATGATGCTCATTTTATATGAATTTCATGTGAGGCACAATTGGCTGTATAGGATGACAAACCAAGAAACTACCGGTGCGCAACCAGTGGTTTATTCATGAGCGCCTGACTTTATAACTACAGATATTCGTGGACAAAAAATTGGAAACACAAAACACTGATATAACATCTTTTTGTTCACAATGCTGTAAGACAATTTAGGCAAGAATAATCCAGAACCCCGAATTGGACACATTTGGCCTCTTTTGCAAGGATGAGGCGACAGGTGTTACTGGCAAACAGGAGATGCTTACTCTTTCAGGGCACCCGATCTTAATCTCCATTTTGTGGTTTTTATTTGGTTTTGGTTCTTTTCCTCGATTCGTATGATTTTTGAATTCTGATTTAAGTTTTTGTTTTACTTTCGCTCACAGATCCAAAACTCATTCCTCCAAATTTAGTGAAGGATGTATTCAGAGGCGTTCTTTCACTGTTGAAAAGTAATTAAAGCATTTTCTTCTTCTCAAATCGATAGATTTTATGGATAATTCCAATATGACTTGATTTTTTTTCCTTATATGTACCATAGAACTCGTCTGGTGTAAAATATCCAACAAACTTCCAGTGCGCTAAGCTCCACCCATTCACGTGCTATATAAGAATAAAAATAACAACTAGCTAGCCGTGATTCATTGTCCAGTAATTCCACTCGTCTGGTCATCAATCAAATTATCACCGAGCTTCGCGGCTCGGTGATAATTTGATTGGTTCATGGGACCCGTGGAATTACTGGACAATAAACCACGGCTATCTAGTTGTTATTTCTTAAATAATGGCCTTATTATCTAGGAAACAGAGTCACCGCTATCAACAACACAAGCAAATGTCCGCAGTCAATCCTGTTGTCCTTTGTTGTTAGTTTACAGTGTGTTGTTGCACGATTTTACGTATTGAAATGTTGTGTTGTGTCCAATCGCCTACCTTGTTGCGTGAGTTCATGAGAACATTTTTACCATTGGGTAAATAGATGTTTTTGCGTGGGTGTTGTAATAGAGACATCTTCCTTCCTTCTCCATTATTCCAACGCAGAAGTAGCTCAAATATGTGTATTTCATATAAATGTTTCCTTTTCGTCTTAACAATGAAATATAAACAACAGAATAAAAAATACATACTTGGTATTTGCTGTCTGTCTTATCCAGATTAGTCTTACTGATAAAGCTATGAAGGCAGGTACTTTGTGATATCTCGGAAACAATGAACTAGATAGTTTTGAGCAAAAAATATTGTAAATTTTCTTTTTTAATTGAATGTATACAACAACGGAAGGAGTTCTGCAATGAAATGTTGTACTTTGACAGATGATGTGTATTTGTCAGAGTGTATGCTCATTTCAGGATTAATTTGAACACATCACAAACTATGCCCAATCCTGTAAAGTTTTCTTCAGATTCAGATATTGTCTTTATTCTGCAAGTCCATATAATGGTAAAAAGAATTTTAAACAAATATATATAAATGCATTAATAACAATGCAAATCAAACAAACAAAATATTGCAAAGATGCAGTTTTCAAATCAGAATATTGAATCAATTGTTATGAAATACCAATCCCAAGAACGCGTTCACAGAGAAAAAAAAAAAAAAAACAACAACAACATCAACAACAGCACCACTCTAACATACGGGTATTCAGAAGAAAATCTACCACAATTAAATGGAATTTCCTTTTTTCCCGATCTTGAGCATCACTGTAGATATTGATGAAGTGAGTATACGGTGCACCGATGAATTTGTTACAATAGAAAACATATTTCAATATAATAACTGATTGATTATCAGAGGTCATTCTATAATAGTCGACAGCTTATCAAACCATTATTGCCTTTGGAGGGGGGGGGGAGACAATCAATCACTGAACAAGTTATTCTTTTGCTTAAATACTTTCGAAAACAAAATTAATCCAATTTTGACGATAAAGTAAACGTTCAACCCTTCACATATGAAACTGTAACTTAATAACCCCAAAAAGCTGATATAAGAGCAACAATCATTTATTGTAAAACCACAAGTGTCGCAAGATGGTATAATGGTTAATATCAGTAAGCAAAAGCCAAACCAAAAATCAAGGAAAATACGAAAACAAAAAAAAGAGAGCAAAAGTGGATCCCTAATTCCGTCTTTTCGATTTTACATGCCTACGTTGGATTTGTGCAGGTATATGACGTAAAAGCATTGTGACGTCATTAAATTCCTTTCAAAACGTCATATTTGTTATACTGTTTCCCTGCATTTCAGGCTGGTTTCCATAAAAAATTGATGACGTCACAATGGGTTGACGTCAGATACCTGCACAAATGGGAAGTAACTCTGTATTTCGAAAAGACCCAATAGAGATGGGATGAAGTGCCCAAGGAGAGTAAGTATCTCCTGCTTTCTAGCAACACCCGTCACTGTAGACGTGCAGAACAGGTCCAAACCAAGGAGTTTCAGTTTCGGTCCTATTTCATTCAACCACAAATTTACCCTGAGTATGCCCCATTGGTAGTTTCTCTGCAAGTCGCCATACCCTAAGAACGAAGTCGTTTGGTTCGAGCTCGCTCTAGAGTATCGTGAATAAACTATAGGCAGGGCACGAAAGAAAGTTACTACTCAGGAAAGGGAAGGTTAGATTTTGAAGTTGAAGTCGTCACGTTTGTCGTATATTGAAGTAATTAGGTGACATTATCAAAACCATAACCTGAAAACTGAATAAGAAGCAGAGTTAATGCTTTTTATGGTCTCCTTCACCTCTAGTTCACACTGATAAATTCTGCTACTTTAAGGTAATCCGCAAAATTTGGATTATATTAGAGCATGTCATCAATGTATCTGTATGTAGAATCGAAGCGCTAATTGTTTATTTCCTTAGGAGAACAAAGACTGGAAAAACTCAGGATTCATGTGAATATAAAAAATATCAGCAAGAAGTGGAGCATAGTTGGTTCCCGTGGAAATTCCCACAATCTGCTGAAATACGATTCCTCCAAACACCACAAATACATTGTATGTTATCGATCAGAAATTAAGCATATTGATTACACCTTCCTCTCATGAGTGTATTTCTAGAATTAGAAAATGTGTTCACAAAAATGGTTTTATTGTAAATAATAACAATTTACTTGTATTGTCAACTGTCATTTTTGCTGGTGAAGGAATTTGAATGATTTAAGAAATTAATTCCTTTGAATTTTGAATGTGGAAGCGTTGTTTATGAAGGGTTGAAAAATAATATAAAACATTATTGAGACTTGCAGGCATTAATGTGTTCTAAAAGTTTGGTAAATAAACAAAACCTAGCCCGCAGTGACCAAAACCACATGACGACAAAACGGCAACAGTCACAATACAAAACAATCACACAAAATTCAACTGGAGAGAATAAGCCAAAAGAGAAAGGACACAACAAGAGGACGAAACACGACACATTGAAACATAAAGTATAAAGTGGGAGGGTTGTGCGCACGAAATCCATTTGCTAATAGCAGATGGCCGTCCAAAGTCGGCGTTGGGTGCACATTGGTCTCCTCCCTTTTATGTGTTGTCATTAATGTTTGCTGTTTCTGTACGTATGTTTCGATTGTTTTGTATAATGTTCTAGTGAATATTGTTCTGTCTTTTTGTGATTTGTTAGTTTTGTCTGATGTCATTTATGTGTCAATTTCTTGTGGGTTTGTTTCGCTTGGTGAGTGCAGGGTGGTCATGCTGGAATCCTTCCCTTTTCTACATACAAATAGGGAGTCTATTAATAACCCTCAGTTGACATTATACTATCCGAAACACGTGTTTGGTGCAGTAAAATTGATTTGAAATTCTGTTCAAGAAGGTAACGAGTTGGAGCGCTTCCATTATCTTATAAGAAAAATTCAAGGTAACTTGTGTGGTTATCCAATGTTACGCGCACCACCTTTCCCACCTTTTTCGGATACACGGGTACTCGGGGAGGAACAGGTGATATATTTTCTTTGTTTCCACTGTAAAATTTCCACGTTGCAAAAAAAAAAAAAATAAAGACAAGAGGCTCTAGGTATATCAAGACTTTGTAAATGAATATCAAACCATTCGTCATACGAAAATCAGTTTGCACTGCACTCTGCTAAATGAAGCGATTTCACGATCAACACATTCGAAATCACGATTAACGCATTCTAGAATTTCTGTTATCAACATTTCTTGAAATTTCTAAAACGTGGGTCCTGTAGTATCATATCCCACCAATCCTGCTACGTCTTTCGGTACTTTTTGGACATAACTTTCACACTTTTAAGCCTTATTATTACATTGTTGAGATTGAGGGTCACTGACGAGGGTTAAGTACCCGAAATGTGCATGTCTGGTCCATGCTGCAAATTATCTGTTCTTAAATGATGCTATTGAATTTGAAGACGTTTAACATCATAAAAGTCCGACGAAGTTATTTGGGGGAGGACGAATTATCAGGACCAAGGTTCCTCTGGTGGGATTTGGATAATGCTCTTCATATCGTGGAATAATATTAGCTATTGTTCACTGTGATATTCAAATAATTCCTAAAACTCTATAGAAAAATCAATTTTCCGTATTCTAAACATATCTTGAGACAGTAATGTTTCTTAGAAAGTTGCATTTTAAAATAGTATTACATTCATCCTCGATGGCCTACTTTTTCATCATTTCTATGGAATATTTGTGTCCGGATATGCTACACAGTTGCATTGTTTCCTGATGAACTCGTTCAAATTCCAACAATGCGTCCTAGTTAATGATTCTTGGTATAAACTATCTAGTATAAAAAACACAATGATGTTACCGCGAAAATTCAGTACGTTTCCATTTGGTAAAATGCTAACTTAAAATAAACCAGAGAAGAATTGCCTTCTCTTTCTCTTATCAAAGTCAAATTTCAAATTGTATTTTTGTTTCAATATTGAAAAACTGCATTTTTAAAGTCAATTTTTTTTTCTTAATTCATTCCATTAATATACAAACAAATTGAATCAAGAACAATATTGCAAGACCAACAGTAGAGCGAGACTCTGCTTCCAGTGAGTGGACATCGAGAAAAAATGTTCCAAAATTTATATCACTAACCTGAATGTTTCGGGTATCAAGCATTTTCAGTAGTACTTAAGTCATATAGTGATTCAGAGATGCCAAATGAACATCAAAGAATTACACATCAGTTATTCAGTCTTAAGATCGAGAAGGTAAGAGGGTAGAATAATACAATGGCGCCCACATTTTATCTAGACTCAGTGTCAAGAGTCAGCTTCTTCAAATTCTGTGTAGAGTTTATTTTGAATCGCAAGTATATGAAATATAAAGATAGGCACATAAAGCAAACTAGGTTACAGATTCCGTTTATCATCAATACCTTGTCTGAAAATGAGTGGTATAAAATTTCATATTGGAAGAGTCTTTAAAGTACATGTGTAGGCATAATAGTTTTGACAAGGAGCTTAATCTTATAAGATATGTATATGATTCACTGTACATACCAGGGTTATGACATTTCGGACGTTGTTTTTAAAAATGTTCGTAGAATAAAAGGACTTACACGTTGTTGATTCTAAGCGATCTGAAGTAATTTATGTAACAATATAACAGGAAATGCTTTCTCTTTCAGGACACTTTGTTTAATCGCTGCTTTACACATTGCAGTCTGAATCTTAACTGTACTTAAAATCTTTATTATTCAATGTTTTTGTGTACTCTTCGGTTGATTGTTCTCCGTTTTGCAATTTTGTCAAGTATTGTTTTATCGGATTAAATTGTTCTTGCACGCTATTATTGGTATGAAGTGAGCATATCTCCATATATGTTTTTGACGGATTGGTATAACCTTACAAGCACAAAGTCAGATGCGAAGCAAATATTTGGATGCTTATTTACATTTACATGTATACAGTAAACGTGGAAATTTTCGCGTGGGGGTAATTTTCACGTTTCTCACGAATCAATGGACTTCGCCAAAAATTCCTCCCACGCGAAAATATCCCCGCTGCATCCTTACAATGGGAAAGACACTTTTATCACGAACATTTCCCCAAAGCGTAACGTCTTGATGTTATAATCGCAAAATTTTCCCCCAGCGAAAATAACCAAGTTTACATTAACTGAATTATGCCAATCACAAACTTCATGACATTCGTGTCGTTATGTAAAAAGGACATGTGTACGGGTACAGTCCAAATGAGTGAGTGAAATTCAAACACAAAATCGAAAATCAGAATCCAATAATAATTATCGATAGGCATGCATAACCATGAAAATGAAAATCCAAAGAATACAACTAATTTAAAAGCATTCTGCAATTTAAGGTGCTTAATTCCTAATGAAAAAAATAAGATGCCCGAGAAGAATAAGCATCTACTACTTGCTAGCAATACACGTCACTCCATCTTTGTTAAGACTTTTTGGCTTAGAAGGATATCCAGTCTAAGCAGAGAGACTTGAATGTCCCATTCGAACAAGTAGAGGATTTGATAGATTGTTAGATGATAATGATTAATTTCTAGAGGATGTTTTAGGAGATGAAATTAAAGGTACACATAGTCGCGCAGGGATTAAACTGTCAATAATTAAGTTTTACAGTAAATAGCTTTTAAGTACTACCATTTGAACATCTACATGTATATATTTTTGTTCTATATATACGTTTTTACTCTATGGTACACACGATTTCGGTAAACTTCGGAAATTGTTATTTGCATATACAGTATGTAGAAATATGTCACGTTTCCTTAGGTCAAAGTGAGCACGCTTTCACGAGCAGCCAATCGCTTGAATGAACTTCACACCGTGGGATTACTACGAAACATGTAGTTAACCACGTATGCAAAGTCTTTTTAAAATTCTCTTAGAAAACTTACTTTAGGTCCTACTAATATTTCATTAATTGCAAATACAATGTTTAATTATCTCATGTATATAGATATCATGTTTCGTTCAAATAACCATTTTGAATGTGGATAATCGAACACTTTCAAATGACTAACAGCTTGTAATAGCGTATGACGGCTTGAATGGGAGGCAGGTGTAGTCTGCTATACACATGTGCGTTTGTTTACCAAATCCAGAATGAAGATTAACCTTTATTTAGTTATGATTTTTGTTCTTTTTTTAATATTTGATAAAGACTGAATATATATATTATATATACACATATCAAAATTACTGTGGATATATATATACACATCAAACATACATATACATCTCAAAGATAAAAATAAACGAGAACTATACATGTATATGTACACTGTAGATCCCTGTAGCTAATTTTTTCCTCCGACTTGAGTTTAAATTTCGCGGTCGTCCTCTAAGCTAGGTCTGTGTATCTTTCCAATACTAAGCAAATACTATTTCTGTTCTTTTATTGTTCATATTACATTTCTCTTTTCAGATTTTGATAACACCGATTGTCGATTCATTTTCGTCCCACGTGTTATCCGTCCGCCATGATGTTTTGTTTTGATACAGTACTAGCCTTATGCAAATAAGTGCTTACACGTGTTTGCAATCGGTCTGCTACGGAGAAAAGTAGGTTATATTAGGGTACCCATTTTGTAAGCTATAATTGATCATAGCTCGATAGTGAGGGCATATGTGACTATTGTAACCAGCTAGATTTTAATTTCTAAGCATGATAGACTCATTTGCGCTAAAATTTTGACATAAATAGTTGATTCATTGTTTTATCTTGACGAGACCTAGAGTACCTTTAAAGCAATATCATACGTTTAATTTTTTTAGAGGGACGTGCGTGCATCACCCCTTAGCGAATTCGTCACGAAAGACTACGGTGACGTGTAATGCTAACACGAGCACTAAGCTATTGAAATATCCTTTTATCAAAGTATTTGAAGGGGTTAACACACAAAAATCCGGATAACCACCCAGTAGATATCTCCTGTTTACGAACTGTCATTTGTGTTTCATGTTTTAATAAAGTTTTACGACTTTTGTACGATGGAATGTTACGTTTATAGGTACCTTGTTGGGTATCACCTTGTGAGTTGGTCTCTACAGAATATTTTCTTGTTTAGCAATCTCTTCTGTAAATATATTGTTGTAATTAGTAATTAGTAAATGTATTCTGTAAATATATATTGTTGTAATTAGTAATTAGTAAATGTATTAGTTTTGAGACACTTTCAGTTTTTCATAATTTCTTTGCCGTTTGGTATATTCGGTCCTTTGCAGGAGTTCTTCCTCTGTTGTTTCAGATGTTCCTTTGCCATTTGAGCTGGTCTTTGTTATCTGGTCTTGTGTGTATTCAGCCAAAGGTATATGTGACCCTCATTCGATAATGAAATTCTTTTGCCTCTTTACCTCTTAACAAATTAGTGCCATACATCTTTTGAAATTAATATTGTTTTAAAGGGTGGAGGTTTCATAACCAAATTCTTAAGAAGGTATCAACAATAACGATACTAATTTCCTCTGTGTTCTATTGTTCCTCAGCATAGGTTCCCTTGGTAACCACTCACTTTCTTCCTTAAGAAAAGATTTTTGAAGGGGGAATTCCCCTGAATTTCACATACCAAGATTTTCGCGGGTTTAAATATAATTTTAATATAAACAGATACATAACGGATGGAATTTAAACGGATTTCCCATTTTGGCGTTAAAAATAGATTTGACATCAATTCTTTCAGGTACGACTCGTAAACAAGGAAGTATTATAGAAGAGTTGACACTTTTTACATAGAGCTCATTTTATGTCTGGTTGTGACAGAGATAGGCTGTTGTCTGCATATGGGTGTTTAGGTAAGTTAGATTAATTATTTACTGACTTTTTAATCAAAGACGAGACATCTGCAGCAAGTATGAAAAATCGTTCAAGGTCGCCAAAAGAATTAAGCAATTATATAGGGGACTGAAATTACTAGTATATTCAAGTTAGATTACACTTATTGAACATGTACCGTTTTACAACTCTACGACTTTGTACTATGTAAACTAGGTGATCAATTGATGAAAATAACAAAAATAAAAGTGTCTATCTGTCAGTTAAAATTGTCTAAGCAGAGTGAAAAAATGCACCTCTTGAATTGTATGGTCTAATAGTACACGAGTATGCCAAGTATGCATGTGCAATAAGTGTGACAGTGTAATGTCACAAACAATTCCCATAAAGAATTAGAACATTGTATATGCGACAAAATATATGCATAGATAAGCGTGATTAGATCTTTCGGTAACTTGAGCTCGAGCTTTCCAAAAGTAGAGGGAGGGTTACAGGTGACCACCCTGAACCTAGCTACACCATTGCAAGGTCCTGGTGTATCTCTATAGTTCATTCATTTGGCTCCCTGAGGTGGAGGCTTGAATTTCTGTAAAGAAGTAGTATTCGTGTTGGAGGGGAAGATAATATCACTACTCGTCCCCATTCTAACTGAATCCGCTACCACACTTCTTCCATCAGATAAATGGGTATCTTTAAAGATCGAAGCATGTGTGGATCGATATTCTTTTCAGATTAAATAAAAGACATTGATTCCATCGGCAATCGTGTTATGTAAACCACAACTGCACCAAAGAATTTTTTTTCAAATCCTTCGTTGAATTCAAACAGGAAGATAAGAAAGTGGTGTGTGACATTGAAGAATTATATCTGTGTTCATGACTATTATTGTTCCTTATTGAAGTATAACGTTTTAAATATCCTTTCCTGTCCTTGAGCGACCATAGCAAATATCACCAACGTATTTATCAAACACAAAGGGGGATCTAGAATTGTTTCATTAGTGGGGTACAGCCTGTCCAAGGCGGATTCAGGCACTGTACCTTATGATTTAGAAATTTCCAAACGAAAAGAAACATAATGTATTTCCAGTCTTTTTCTTGTTTAGATCAAACATTTTTTATTCAATATTTTATACATTCCAACAATTTCTATTCAATATTTTATACATTCCAACAATTTTTATTCAATATTTTAAACATTCCAACAATAGTATGCAAGGATATGGGAGATAAAGCTTTTTTAATAATCTACTCCTTGCTCCTGCTCCTTGGGGGGGGGGGGGGCTAAGTTTGAAGGGTCTTTGTCAGCGAAACGAATCTCTCTTATTTGCTCTTCAATCATGTGAAGATGGGAAACCCAAGTACCATGACTAAGATTTTATGCCTGATTAAAGATCAGTAGGTCATTATGTTGTCAGAAAGATGTCCTACTATTCATTTTTGTATCTGGCCATTGCTAAATACCTAATGTGTAGCTTTACAGACGTGACACGTTCAATATCGTCCCTTTCTCAACTACAAGACTATTTCTTCCTTGTTTTAACTTTTAAAATGCGCAAAATCCTGACGACTTTTATGTGAAAATGTTATGTAACTAAGACCGAATTAATTATCTTTTCATATCTTTGACATAATCTTGTACGTCAACCTTTCATTCACGCATGTTATTCACGAATACACATGCAGTTGCATATACGTACAATAGCATGAAATGAACATTTAGGTTTCGTGCTAATTAAGATGAATGGAACATAGATAAAAAAATGCGAACATTTAAATTTTTTTCATTTGTAAATGACGCACTGTTCTCTAAAAAAGTTGTGCCGTGAATTTGAACACATTCTACATGAATTAATATGACTATTGAGCTATTGATTTTTACCTTTTCGGATTCGAAATGCCTACTAAAACATAATGCAAACATTTTTTTTTATTTCAAATGGTAACTGATTTTAATAGGTAACTATGCATGAACTGTCTCTACCTATTACAACAGATGACGTAACCAATATCATAAATTACATGTTAATACGGTTATTCGGTTATGTTTTTTTTTAAATGCTTCTTATTCGCGGATCTAGAATTTTTTCGGGGGGGGGGATGTTCCAGGCCAGTCAATGGATTGGCTAGTCCAGCCTATAATTCAGTATGAGAAATGCAAAATCATCGTTTTTGGTAAAGTAGTACCACTCATTCCAATGCATGTGTATTAAAATCAATGACTATTTCCTTATTATATTAAAAAAAAATAGTACAAATCCCGTCGATGATTACAAGATTAGTCCTCGTACATGTCTATAAGCCTGATGTTCATGTATCAACAATGCGCTTTGCGAGTACCATTATCCCATGTTACAAACACGGAAACTGACCGCAACAGTATCAAAATACACTTTTCATGAGGTTTACACACTGCAACAGTTTAAATCGTGTTCAATGCACAAAGATAGAAATTATATGCCAGAACCAACAGTATATCTGATAAAAATCAAGAATACCTGTCTGAAGTGCAAGTGCTAATAAAACGATACTAACCCTCAAACCTGACCGCAATCATTTCTTATTCGCTATGCAAATGGCGGTAAAACCGGCAGTGAAGGGTCATGCTCTCGACAGACCGTTATCATTCAAGCGTAACATTGCGGTCACGGTGTTGCAATCAAATATTTGACAAATGTACGTAAAGAAAGTTCAATATTAATAAATATATCAATTAAAGTATCCTCTGACAACAGAAAATGGACCAGTATAATATAATTCCATTAATTTTATTTCTTTGAGTCATAGATGGGCGGTCGTAAAGTGAGACAAATCCATTGAAACGTAGAGGGGCTACACGCTATACTTGGTCATGTGTTAGTTTCACCGTTATATTTACGTTTGCTTTTGTTACATTTACGCAAAAGGCTTTAGACATTGTTCGGATAAGGACATTTAAACAAAAATATTTGAAAATGTTGGATAGAACTCTATTGGTAAGTACGATGTTTATAAATATAGGAAACTAATACCACGTGTAGGTACTTATACATAACTCCAATTGCTTCTCGATATTTTAATATTTTCCTTGTTATAATATCAAATTATCAATCCATTGATATCGGAGCGATCTTTGTTTCGGAGGAAGCACTTCTATTAAAGAAGAATAAAATAGAAATGAATTGAATCGGAGATATCCCTTTATTGTCAAAAGCAATCATACGGAAATTATATTTTCCAACATGAACCATGAAATAACTCCAAATTTTCCTTGTAAGTACACAAACCTTGAAATTTTATCATTTGTTGTTCTTTTTTTTTATTTTGGCAAATTATATATCTGACAATAAATGTCATGATCACTTGCTGCATGGAACATGCAACATGCATGACAGTGATGAAAAAAATACGATTTGATCACATGAAAGGTCAGTCTTACGCGAACGCATCAATGTATGACCTTATTAATGATATACAACAAATCAACATCAAACCTGGGTTCGGTAAAGGGATCTTATGTCATATGTGGGAGGGTATGTCGGTCGCCCACCCTGTCCTAGCAGGTTTTCCCCGGTACATCGGTTTCCTCCTGCTCTAGGACCCCCTCACGCCAACTTATGAACCAATGTGAGACATTAATATATTTTAAGTTTGTGTACTACATTGTTTCTTAAACGTTGTAAAATAGATAAAGTTTATTTTTTTACAATCCGAGATCCTATAGATCCTATCATGCACAATATATATCTATAGTGAATTGACAACAAAGATTCATTCTCTTCCTTGTTACACATCATTGTACGTTTGTAGTTTGTACAGAGCCATTTGATCGTCACGAGGATATGAATGGACCTATCTACTTTGTCATTTCCCCTGTGATGAATGGCCCTCCTCTAAACACAATTGTCTGGTCGAAAACCCCTTTGATTATCATCCAAATTACGATTGAGCATCATTTTCATTGCAATCTATCCTTCGATTTCAGCGGAGAAAAATGGCGGCAAACACAGAAGGAGTTGGGCTACATTTTGTTCAGTCGGATGGTGGAACGTGGGCAGGATTTCTTAAGACCAAGCTCAGTGAGAGACGATATGGCATAAACGTGCGATTTTACTATGTTAACAAAGAGCTGCAGAAAGAAAATCTACACGGTGCCAATATTCTACTAGTCAGTCCAGATTTCCTCGCTGTCCAGTCTTACGAGAAATATTCTATATTCAACAGGGATACTTCACTTATAGTATTATTGGGTGTAACGGAGGAGGAATACAAGAAGGCTTGTACCGCTCATAACGGCGAATGTTTGGCTTCATGGCCGATCTTCGAAACTCAGGCGAACGAAAGCTCCGTAAGAGCTTTACTAGTCGAAATCATTGACTTGTACGAGCATGCGCACTGCTTAGATGACGACAAAGAAGAGGACAGTGACACGATGTCCGTTTCAAGCCTCTCGCCAAGTAGAACATCTCAATTTTCCGATCAAACTGACATTGACCCAGAGTATGATAAACTCCCACCCCCTCGACCTGTACCCAAGAAAGCGGTAAAACCCGAAGCCAACAAAGTATTGAAAATTCTAGAGACGGACCATGATGACGTCACAGTAAGTTTGAGTTATTTGATCAGAATTTCCTTTTATTTGAACTCCCTATAATCTAAGACCTCTTTATGAAAAAAATTAACTCTTGATGTACATTGCCAAATATTGAATATTATAAGGTAGCTAATGAATATTCCTTTCTCATGTTGAAATCAATTTCGATCGAATTTTTCGTCGCTTGCCAAAAGCTGCGCACTAGAAGCATTTTCAAATATCGTTTTAACATACATGATATATCTATATACTATTTTTTTTTTTGTTGTTGTTTAGTACAAAGTCCATCCTTGTTTTGAGCTAAATTGATATTTCTTATTTTCTATACAGGAAGTTTTTGTCTTGATGGAAAACAGATCCTCCGACGAAGTAGACCTTTATGTGAATGAGGAGGAAGATACATGTACTCAATGTTCCTTCCTTAACACAGCAGTCTATACTTGTAAAATTCCCAAAAAACAAAAAGGTAATTCATTTCTTGTATCATAATAAAACAATAAGAGGAAGGTACAGTTTTCTCTTCTTCAACAAAGCGGATGGTGACGCGTACCACAGTTTGCACTCGCACACTTTGACGTCATGGTACATTTCATTCGGAACTTCCTTGATCTATTGTTTGGTTTTGTTTATCGTTTTGTTTTTGTTTTTTGTTTTGTTTTTTTTTTATATGTTGCTGGTACATGTACAAGTAAAGGTCGATGAGACCAAAATCGGCACATGTGAATCTTGGAGACCATCCTTGGGAAGTTTCGAAAATATGTTGGGGGGGGGTTAATCTTTGTTTTGGGGGTTGCTAGTTTTTGGATTTTTACTTGTTTTTTCTTGTTTCTTCTAGTGCACTCCTTGTTTTATTTCCTAGTTCCCGTTGATGGTTATTGAACTACATGTAAATGAAGTCATCTACTTCCTCATACAACGCAGGAAATCGTGCAATTCGCTCCTTCTAACTATATATAGATCTAGATGTACCCTTATCCAATGTCAATATCTAACATCCAGTATCACTTAAACAAATCCGTCAAATGTAAATATATTATCCTTATTTAGCTTCGCTGGTAAATACTACGTAATTATGGATAGAACCCGGCCATCGACATGTCTAATTAGAGACGAGAAAAACATATGCTATCAAATTATCGTTTTCAACTTAAAAAAAACCTTTAATCTCAGGTTTTACTAGACAAAAGTTGAATCAATTATTATAATAACGATTGCGCTTAAATATTATCATCGGAGGCCCTAATCATAGTAGCGTATCACGTGATGTGCAAATAATCTCTAGCCCGGGAATCCCCTTCGATTAAATATGGTAAATACAGTCTAAATCTACTTTATAGGAAACTGTTTTAAGCCTATCATATGAGCATCACTATCATCTATATGCTGGTAATCTTTTCTGGTCAAGAATAGAGGTATATTCAGAGAACACTTCAACATAATTTTTTTTTTTGTTTCATGTAATGATATGGTGCACGCAAATAAACAAAATTTTCTGTTGAAGTGTTCTGTGAATAGAATTCTATTCTTAACCAGAATAGATTACTAGCATACAAATGATAATGATACTCGTATGTTAGACCTTAAAATAAATTCATATAAAGTAGATTTAGACAGTATTTACTTGTTTAATCGAAGGGAATTCCCGGGCTAGAGATTATCTGCCTGTCACGTGATATGCTACTGTGCCAATGTGATAATAAGTGTTTAAACATTTGTACGTTATGGAGTCTCGATTTTTAATAAGTCATTGTGCAATATCCGAACCATACTTGTTTTTACTGTCATTTTCATGGGAAACAATGTACATGTTTTGAATTCGATGTAATCTTAAGTGTATTCAGTTCATTTCAATTCATTTTCATACCAAAACTGAGCTTTTATTTGCTGCAGACTTGAAGAGCAAAACCTTTGGTTTTGATACATCAAAGGAAAATTTAATATGTATTTATTGCGTAATCTATGTATGTATCTAGTACGGGCTTAATCTACGTGTGTATGATCATAACGTTTACAATCAATTGCGTTTGTCTGATTCAATTCTTTTATCTCATAAATAGTTTCACCTCTTTGTTGTCAATAGAACGTTTTTAAAATACAGATTATTTCGATTATTGAATGTCTATTGAAAATAAAAAGGAACACTTCCTGTTTGGGTTTTCCTTACACGGAAAAGCTTTTCATTTTCAATATAATTGTTGATTTCTCAAAACTCGTCTATAAATTATTTTATATGTACTTTCACATATTTCATTAAAATACATAAAAATGCAATTGAAAGGCTTTGCGTTCAAAATTGACAGGCTCCATGGACGATGAGATCAAATTAGTGTCACGCATATTTGTGTATAGGGGGAAGTTTCAAATATTTTCGCACATATCCAATTTCATTTTGACGAGACTTTTAAAGTTGCTGAGTATAATTTAAAGGCAAAGTTTCCGTTATAATCATGCCTGATTAGTTTAATGTAACTCTCTCAAACAATGAGCTGATTTAGAATTATCAAAGTATTTGTGTGGTCTTCATTAAAAAAAGTGAAATTAGTCGGCTCCTGTCAATGAATAATCAATTGTCGTGTATTGTATAGTCACCTATGTATGTAAAAAATAAAATCTTAATTATACGATTTAAAGGCAATTGAAATTGTATAGCTATTGTGACTAATTGGATAGTATATATATTGAGAGACGTCAAGACAGATATAAGAATGAGGGGGAAGGGGGCTGTTCTTCATTCTTTTCCGGATAACCATCCAGTTCAGTCTTCGAAAAGGTTCCTCGAATAAGAATATCTCTTAGACTACAATTTCCGCCATCTCCCAGCATCAAAAGGGCAATTGAATTTTAAGTTTTTGACTTTTGGTTTGTTGATTTGTTCATGTTCCTGTTCCGTCAAGTTTTGCTTTGCATGACCTTGTAATTTCGAATTATTAAACGGATTATAAGATTTTTTTTCTTTAAGTTTTATTTTTCTAAATTCTAAATTTATCGATGTAAATCAAAAAGTTCATTAAATCCGTTATGTTGCAGACGACAAAGCGGATAGAACAATGACCGTCAAATGCGGCGGCAAGGAAGTAGGCAAGAAAACTCGACTATTATCAAGATCCATCTCGCATGAACCTAAGGATCGCCAACAAGACAATGAGGACAGAGACAGCAGTATAACCCTCAGGGACAGCGTGCTGTCGGACACAGATCCCCTTGTTATGTTGTGTAAAGCATTGAGGCTTCCTGATAATTCCAGTGAGGTTCTAGACGAGGCTTTGTCCGACAGATGCAAGAAGTTTCGTCCCCTTGAAGCCCTCAAAACCTTTCTTCTTCTCGATGAAATTTCTACCTCATGTGAGTATTAGTATAATAACATATACTTTTTATTTCATTTATTTATTTATTTATTTATTTATTTTTTTTTTTTTTTTTGGTGCATTTTTTTTTACTCATTTTAGTAATTTGACGGGTCCTTCAGGCGAAAATACTTGGTCATTTTAAGAGATGTTAGAAAAAATGATAAAATCATATAGTGTATGTACAGCGACCTTTACGTATGAATGTTAATTTTGCAGATGAAGGCTCGGATTCAACGTGGCCTACTTTACTGCATTTTGGAGCGGAGTATAATCTCATTAAATTTTGTGAAGAACTTCTACATTTTCCCTCGATGGTAAAATCCTGCGCTGTCCGAAATAGAAACGGTGATACGCCGGAACAAATGGCGCGAAAGGCGGGAAACAATGAATTGGCGGATGTATTCGAATCGAATGTTGTACAGCAAAGAGTGAAAAGTGAGTTACTTTTACATTTTCATAACAAAAATGCAAATCAGAAATCTAAACATTGTGGCCCCAACCCACGAAATAAAACAAAAACAAAAAACAAAACAAAACAAAAATTAAAAAAAAAAAACAACATACAAACAAACGAAATAAAAGAAAGAGATTTAAGCATTAACATTTTTTTAATTTCAACAGAAATGAACACAGTATATCTAACCATCACCCTCAGCTTCTTTGTTGGGGGTATAAAAATTGAAAGAAATTAATAGCTGAATAGGCCCATATAACTTTCATTTTATATTTATATCTTTAGAAATACTTTGCTACTAGAATGATACAAACTCACATTTTAGGGAATTCTCCAGGAAACAAAGACAGTGGTATAGGAGGAAGTATGAGGATAGAGTCGTCAAAATCAGCAGATGGTGATGACGATGATGACGACGATGATGATGAAGATGATGATGAAGATAACGCTGATAACTACATGCCAATGAAAGATTTACTTGTAACAGGTAAAACATTCAAATCTTCATCCATTCTTGAAGACTTCTCTTTCAAAGGATCATTCATATTTCAATTAGAATGATTTGAACATGTTAAATATAGATTAAATTTCTTTTAAATTGTTCGCAGGTTCAAGATCTGATAGTGTCCTCGATGATAAAAAGGAAGAAGAAGACGATGAGGAATTGAATAATATACCTCCCCCTACGCCTCATAAAATGAAACCAGTTTATAACAATGATCTTCTAGATAAAAGCAAGACAGGAGATGACAATGTATCAAGAGATGTAGCAGACTATCAAACGCCTCCTGAACCAAGACCGTGCCCTGTCAGGACAAAGAGAGTGTCACCTAGAAAACCAGTACCCACCCCTCCCCCGGATTACTATGGTGACGAGGCTCCTAATGATTACATGCAGATGTCCGAGGTGAAAAGTAAGCATACTTTAAAATAATCTAGTTTTAATGTTAAATGTATTCACATTGAAATTGACTATGAAATTCATACAAATTTTGGGGTTTTTTTTTATAACAAGAAAGATCAAGTATCACATATTCTTTCTTGTTTCCTTCAGAGAGGGTACCTCCACCAACAGGAATGGGTGGTCATGCTTTGAGTCCGGGTAACTCCCGCCAGGAGAGTTTCTCCAGTCAATCCTCATTCGATTCTGAAGGAGTGAAGTCACCTGAAGATCGTAAGTACAGATTATTGTCAATATTAATTAACATAAAGCATTATTGCTAAATCAGAAAGAAAACGCTTTTGCGGATCGGGATGGGGGCTCTTTGAACACCACTCAGTCTGACTTCATTACAAAAAAAACAGATAAAACAAATCTTTTACCAGATTATGAATAAAATTTTCCGAAACACCACTTAAAGACTACCCCCCCCCCTTCCAATTTCCAGGTTTATTAGCCGAGTTGCAAAACTCGGCTCTTAATCTGATGTGAGACGGGCGGGCGGTTGGGCGGGCGTCTGGGCGGGCGGGCGGGCGGGCGGGAGGGCGTCAACAATTGGTTTCCGGACTATAAGTCAACTACGAAAGAGGCTATAACAATGAAACTTCATACACTTACTCACCATTAGTCAAGGATGAGCCCTATTGATTTTGGGGTCAAAAGGTCAAAGGTCAAGGTCACAGGACTCAGATGATTGAAAATGGTTTCCGGACCATATTTCAGCCTGTATTGCACCTATAATCATGAAACTTGCCAGAAATGTTTCCCTTGAATCAAGGATGAGGCCTATTGATTTTGGGGTCAAAAGGTCAAAGGTCAAGGTCACAGGACTCAGATGATTGGAAATGGTTTCCGGACCATATTTCAGCCTGTATTGCACCTATAATCATGAAACTTGCCAGAAATGTTTCCCTTGAATCAAGGATGAAGCCTATTGATTTTGGGGTCAAAAGGTCAAAGGTCAAGGTCACAGGACTCTGATGGTTTATAATGGTTTCCTGGCCATATTTTAGCCTGTATTGCACCTAAAGTCATGAAACTTGCCAATAATGATTCCCATGAATCAAGAATGACCCCTATTGATTTTGGGGTCAAAAGGTCAAAGGTCAAGGTCACAGGACTCCGATGATTGAAAGTGGTTTCCGGACCATATTTCAGCCTGTATTGCAATTATAATCATGAAGCTTGCCAGAAATGTTTCCCATGGATCAAGGATGACCACTATCAATTTTGGGGTTAAAAGGTCAAAGGTCAAGGTCACAGGACTAAGATGATTAAAAATGGTTTCCCGACTGAATTTGAGCCTGTATTGCACCTATAATCATGTAACTTGCCAGAAATGTTTCCAGTGAATAGAAAATGACCACTTTTGATTTAGGGGTCAAAGGGTCAAAGATCAAGGTCACAGGACTTAGGTAATTGAAAATGGTTTCCAGACCATTTTTGAGCCTGTATTGCACCTATGATCATGAAACTTGCCATTAATTTTTGGGTCAAAAGGTCAAAGATCAAGGTCACAGGACTCAGATGATTGAAAATGTTTTCCCAACCATATTTGAGCCTGTATTGCACCTATAATCATGAAACTTGCCAGAAATAGACAACTTTCGGTTAAAATTTTCACAACATTTAGCCATTTCCAACAAGTACCGATGATTTTATCATCGCAAATGTTCGTACATAATAGCATGCGTTTACAAATGGTACCATGTAAACAAGAAAAATTAGTACATAAAGTATTCTGTATGATGAGATTGAAAATCTGTATCCTTGAAAATATATTACACGCTGATATAGAATAAAGAGAGGACCATTTCTTGATCCAGAAATTTTCATTTAGGACCACAAAATGTTGTTACAAACCATACACATTTCATGTTAGTCTGCATATTCATACTTGCATTCCAGTTTTGCAACTCGGCATTTTGCATCTTCGATGCATTTTGAGCTTATTTTTACAATTTACCTGCGCGGCGATGAATGCCTTTATATAAAATGAATTACCAATCATCAAATTAATAGAATTATTGATTAAATATTGATTTATTTACAGATGAGGAAGATCACATCTTCACCATCAGAGGGACAGAACATACAGGGAGACTGGGGTCCTCTTTACCGCCTGAACAACATACATTTCCACGTTCACACAGTGAATCGGACGCCCTGCATCCTCATGAATTACATGAATTTCAGATGCCCGAACAGATCCACCACACTCGACATCTTAGCCTATCAAAGCCAGGAGATATGGTAAGAGAGCATCTGAAATAAAGAGCAAACTTAAGGATCCCGCACCCTAATAGAGTACTTCCGGTCAAAATTTATGCACTTTTTCGTGATTCCCGACAAATGCCGATGATTTCATAATCGGGAATCTTCGGGATGACGGAGTATAGTATGAGAAGTGTAATCCTTATTTTTAGGTAGAAAAGTATGTGTAGCAATCTGTTTATTCAATATTCGAGTTTCAAAGTACCACAACGGCTCACAAATTTTCTGTATACGTATCGCGAAATCACGATATGCTCATTCACAATTTCACAGAAAATAAATTGTCAGACCAACTTGAAGGTGTCAGGAAAATATGAAATTACGAGGCTTGTAAAATTGTCTTTATCGTTGTTTTCATGACCTTATAGAATATACTTTTCTTTGGAGGTACCGACAATAATTCACTTGATACATTTACTGTATTTCAGCACAATTCGTCAAGGCACAGTAAGGGATTATTTTCCAAAATATCAAATAAATTTCACATCGGACATCGTAAGCAGTCCCTACCAGAAGCTATTATACCCGAAGAAATAGAGAAATTACGCGTAAGTAAAATCAAATCACTCTGTATAACGTATGAATTTTAATATTCCTATCACTTTTCATTGACCTAAATTTTGATTCTTGGAGAGCACAGTACCGATTTTTTTGTGCCCGTTAGCAAATCTTTATTCATAATTTGGTATATTTTACTCTATTTCATTTATTTAGAAAAAATCGAAGCACAAAGCTGACGTAAGAATTTCGGACGCTAGTACAGCAAGTAAGTATTATTATATATGATACCATCTGTTTTTAAATTTTGTATAGAATCACCCATGTATCACGTCATAGAATAGCACAAGCTAGTAAATATATTTTCGTCAAACAATAGCACAAGCTAGTAGATATATTTTCGTCAAACAATAGCACAAGCTAGTAGATATATTTTCATCATACAATAGCACAAGCTAGAAGCTTTATGATTAACTTATTTTCATTTCATATACATTTTTGAAATAAAACCCTAGATAAAACAGAGGGATCTTGATCATATTTTGAAATTTTACACATTTTAAAAACTCCACCCTCGTTCTTAGATTTGATAAAGTATTTTGAATATAATTCATCTAAAATCAATCGAAACAACAATCAAAACGATTACTTATAAGTTTCACTAGCAATGTTAATATTTTTCTGAAAAATTCAAATTTAATACAGCAATTGTTCTAAAAATCGTCGTAAAAATTAGATACATGTTATATTAAATTCGGACAATTAATTAATACAAACAGGTAGAAAATCTAAGAAAGGTACTTGTTTGTTTTGGGAAAACGTCTAAAATTTCCTATATGTCCTGAATTTTCAATCTCTCATGGACTAACTTATCTAAACCTGTATATATACACTTATTTTTATCACTTAATTCCTTGATGAAAAAAAAAATGCTTGACTTAATTTGTTTTAATATTTCGGTGAAAAAAATATAATCAGCTAATGTAGATACTAATTCCATCTTGTATAAAGCTACTAATATATTTTCAACATTTTCAAATATCAAACATTACTATTGAATTTTAAAGGCTTCTTTATATATAACACCCAGTTTCCTTAAAATCTTTCTCAACTTAGATCTTGACCTGAAAAAAATTTTGTAGTTCTGTTATTTGACTTTAAAAAAGGTCTTGCATGTAGTATAAAGAATGTTCTTGTTGATGTTTGGTCCTGAGATAACTTAACTTTTATATAGCACGGTAATTCACTTGTTTAAGATTACATGCAATTTTGTCACAAACTCAAATACTTGTAGAGAAACGAAATTATCAAGGAAACCTTAAAAATCATCAAGGTCTCTATCATGTTTAAAAACGGACAATCATTTCAAGATTTCAAAGATAATTTCAAAATATTCTATAAAAGAATTTTGAATTAAAGATAAATTTTGATTATTTTTTTCGGTTTTAAAATTCCAGGTAATTCCAGCAACGACAGTACGGGTGTAGAGAAACGCGAGGTAAGTTCTATTTTTCCGAATGACAAGAAGACCGAAGTGAATGAATGACATTGCATTCATTTGTTTTTACAATGGGATTTCGTTTTTTACATAGGGCCGTTCGTCCTCATAATAATACAATAGCACGGCATAAAAAATACAAAATCTTGATAGCACGAGTTGAGACAACGGTCACTTCCGGTTTCTTTACTTCACCTACATTCAATTGAATTATTATTTTAACAGAATACTTTCAGCTTTTATATAATGTTTTGTTTTATTTCAGAAACATGATAAAAAGGAAAAACATAAGGGCAAGAAATCCAAACTTTTTGGTCGAAAGAAGATGGATGTAAGTGCAACCTTAAGTCGAATAGACAGTATAGAAGAGAACGTAAGTCAGAATTTAAAATAAGCATGGCTAAGCCCTGCATGCTGTTATAGCCACTTCCTGTAACCATGGTAACAAATTACGCCTGCAAGTCTTGGATGCCTTATCATGTCTTATTTGTATGAATGTACATCTGTAATGTACGTAGGTCCTTTGAAGCTGCCACTGATTGGACACTTATCTACACGTTTGCATTGGTTTTGGGTATGACGATAAGCTTTGTTTTAGAGCATTGGTGATATCACGTGACATTTTGATGATCTTTGTGTAGGGCTTTTAGCAAAACTTAGTGCAATGAATTCAAAAGGTCCTTAGGTCTTATTTCGCACATGTTATTGAGTAATACGTTTTTTAAAAAAGCGCATTTTTCCTTAAACAATTTCTTTTTCCTGAGTTTTTGAAAAATTCAGTCCATTGTGTCTTTTTGTAGTACAAGGTTTCATTTTAGTACCATGGTATGTATTTTAACGTAAAAAGGACCCCTGCCAAGTTTATGCTTCCTTATTACATTAAACCTGCTTTTACAGATGTCAAAAATGTATAATCTTTTTCAACTTTCATTTTCGGAAGTTAAAATGACAGTTGATTTAGCTTAGTGATACGAGCAATACATACATGTATATTCACAATGTTTACCTCGACAATTCATTGCTTGACTTTTGTGAACTTATCACTCTTCAGATAGAAGTTGTAAATTTTGCTCGTGATAATGAACAAGTGTTATAAATATAGCTATCTTTTATCCTATCTATAAAACGATCCTTCTGATAACTGTTATTATGCAATACACAGACTTCACATATTTGTAAACTAGCGAGAATCTAGTATGGAGTGTGGTAATAAAGTCAGGAACCCCACGCTGGAATTTGCAAAATAATTCCTCTGTTTATGTATAATCTTATTCAAACTCATAGGTCGGACACCCCATCCGCAATACGTACTAGCTGGAACCCCAAAAAATCTAGAACCGCCCAATGCATTGTTAATATATTTAAGTTATTCCATTAGAGGGCAGGGTAATTTTCTCCACCATGGGAATCGTTTTGAAACTTATTTTTTCTTTTTTAGAAATTATTCCTCTCTCGGACCTCGTTTCTTTCAATTAATCTAGTTGAATCCCTACGAAGACAAACCCATGGAGATTTTCATATTAGTTTCTTGACGTCACAATAAGATTACGTTAGAAGTCTATCCGTACTTGAAGAAGCCATAGTATTATGAATAGACACAATGCTGCTTTCATTCAATGTTGCCATCTATTTACAAATCTGTTTTCTGATATAATATCTATGTCCAAACTAAGTATTGCTCATCTATCTTCAGCCAACATCTATTCCACGCTACACATGCATGTTCTGTTTATGAATTATGTATAAAGTCTATCAAATCTTGAATGGACGCAAACCCCTTGCCTTTTACTAGTATGTCCCTGCCTAATGAAAAACTGCATGCACCCCGAATAAGAATATAAGTAACCAATTAGAAGAACTCTTATAGGAGTATTTACCTTTATGTATTTCTTCATAAATCAACAATGTTTTTTCTTTGTTCAGACATAAACCTCATTCTCACAGTTAAGTTATCCATATTAAGAAATGTAAAGTTCTAATGCACTTAGATTCAAATAATATAAATTTCATTGTTCCCATTTTTTCAAACAGAGAAGGAAGTCCGTCAGAATTGCGCACGCCATGAAGGACGAAAATCTAACGGTGCTTGACCTTCCAGGACAAAATTTTTAATTTCCTGTAGGGCATTTTTTAACTTCCTGGACAACACTTTGAGGCCGTCATCTTCAAATCAAAGTCAAACCTTCTTGGATAATAGAGAGTCCGGTTGTCTTTATACCCTCTCGAACATCAGATGATCTTGTCAAACTCCACCTTCCTGGACAACATCCTAAGCCTCAATTGACCTTCATGGACATGGTAACACGTACGTTACACTTTCTTGAACAACGGATAAGTTCATAGCACTTGTACTTAACCTTCATGACCACAGCTAAAAGAATCCATATAACCTCTTGTCTAACGTTTGTAGTGTTGCTTTTAGCTTCATGTGTAAAGTATCTCTGAAATATGTGGGACGCCATGGTTATAACGAACTATTGACTTTCGAATATATATGATGACATTTACACATAAGATTCAAATCTTACTTTGTATTGTTTTAAACTACACAATTCGTGTTTCACATCATGCCGATTTCTAGCATAATACATGTGTTTGTTAATGTCGTATTGTTTATACACGAACATGTTATATACAAGTTTGTCTAACAGAGTTTCCTATTCATGCTTCCCTCCAGGTTGTGTTCTGTCTATGATAATCGTACTTCTATGATTGTGATGTACATATGATCTGTAATGTATAATATATATATATGATCTCTGTGTGATGTATATATGATCTATGCAATGAATGTATTATTATGATCTTTGTGATGTACATATGATATATGTGGTGTTTATATGATATATCTTTTGTTTGTGACATTATATGATTAATATGTTCAAGTAAATTAAATTGTGATATGAGTTGGGTAATGAAATGAAGCCAGTATGAGTGAACAAAAATTGCATTCTAATGTGATGCACATTTCTATTTTCAAGTTGAAACTAATTTCTTCACTATTACTTTCAAGTTGAAATCTATCCTAATAAACATAGAAACATGTCACCATCTTCGTTTTGATGTTAAATTACGATATTTCATGTTTCAATGAAAAGTTTTACCTTTTGTAAGTATGACCTTATTTCTGTACATGTTAAATCAACAAGGAAGTGCAAAACATCCACAAGATAAGTGAAGCAAAGCGTTTACTTTGATCTACAAAACTGATCGCTCAATGGTCTCGTTGGTTTATTTATCACGCCTCAGACAAAAATGTTGGAATCTGATTGGTCAGATCATGGTCACATGACGCCGTGAAAAAAGCCGTATCAGGCTTGTAAATCCGTATCGGGCGAGTAGTTTATTATGACGTCGTGAATTGTATGATACAGAGACCCCCACGCATACAGTTAGAGGTCTTCGACGTGATGAATTCGTTACACGGTTAGTTAGTGACCTGATACGGAAAAATACATGGTGTGAAAAGAAAACCCTCGCCTCGCCCGATACGGGTTTTCTTTTCACACCATGTATTTTTCCGTATCAGGTCACTAACTAACCGTGTAACTAATAGTGTAGTCTTTTGTGTTTGACGTTTTGATGTCGTGTTTGATGTTCCTTGACCCTTTTGCGTCTCTTGCCTTGCTTGTCTACTCCGTGTTTGCACATAGAGGTTTTTGCTGTGGGTGTTGTGCAACCGAGTATTGTTGAAGATCCTCTCCTTTCCTGTACTATTCACAGAGAGGATGTTACAAGAATGTTAATCTAATGAATGTGAAGAAATGCGATCGAGTATTGTTGAAGATCCTCTCCTTTCCTGTACTATTCACAGAGAGGATGTTACAAGAATGTTAATCTAATGAATGTGAAGAAATGCGATCGAGTATTGTTGAAGATCCTCTCCTTTCCTGTACTATTCACAGAGAGGATGTTACAAGAATGTTAATCTAATGAATGTGAAGAAATGCGACCGAGTATTGTTGAAGATCCTCTCCTTTCCTGTCCTGTTCACAGAGAGGATGTTACAAGAATGTTAATCTAATGAATGTGAAGAAATTCGACCGAGTATTGTTGAAGATCCTCTCCTTTCCTGTCCTGTTTACAGAGAGGATGTTACAAGAATGTTAATCTAATGAATGTGAAGAAATGCGACCGAGTATTGTTGAAGATCCTCTCCTTTCCTGTACTATTCACAGAGAGGATGTTACAAGAATGTTAATCTAATGAATGTGAAGAAATGCGATCGAGTATTGTTGAAGATCCTCTCCTTTCCTGTACTATTCACAGAGAGGATGTTACAAGAATGTTAATCTAATGAATGTGAAGAAATGCGACCGAGTATTGTTGAAGATCCTCTCCTTTCCTGTCCTGTTCACAGAGAGGATGTTACAAGAATGTTAATCTAATGAATGTGAAGAAATGCGACCGAGTATTGTTGAAGATCCTCTCCTTTCCTGTCCTGTTTACAGAGAGGATGTTACAAGAATGTTAATCTAATGAATGTGAAGAAATGCGACCGAGTATTGTTGAAGATCCTCTCCTTTCCTGTACTATTCACAGAGAGGATGTTACAAGAATGTTAATCTAATGAATGTGAAGAAATGCGATCGAGTATTGTTGAAGATCCTCTCCTTTCCTGTACTATTCACAGAGAGGATGTTACAAGAATGTTAATCTAATGAATGTGAAGAAATGCGACCGAGTATTGTTGAAGATCCTCTCCTTTCCTGTCCTGTTCACAGAGAGGATGTTACAAGAATGTTAATCTAATGAATGTGAAGAAATTCGACCGAGTATTGTTGAAGATCCTCTCCTTTCCTGTCCTGTTTACAGAGAGGATGTTACAAGAATGTTAATCTAATGAATGTGAAGAAATGCGACCGAGTATTGTTGAAGATCCTCTCCTTTCCTGTACTATTCACAGAGAGGATGTTACAAGAATGTTAATCTAATGAATGTGAAGAAATGCGATCGAGTATTGTTGAAGATCCTCTCCTTTCCTGTACTATTCACAGAGAGGATGTTACAAGAATGTTAATCTAATGAATGTGAAGAAATGCGACCGAGTATTGTTGAAGATCCTCTCCTTTCCTGTCCTGTTCACAGAGAGGATGTTACAAGAATGTTAATCTAATGAATGTGAAGAAATGCGACCGAGTATTGTTGAAGATCCTCTCCTTTCCTGTCCTGTTTACAGAGAGGATGTTACAAGAATGTTAATCTAATGAATGTGAAGAAATGCGACCGAGTATTGTTGAAGATCCTCTCCTTTCCTGTACTATTCACAGAGAGGATGTTACAAGAATGTTAATCTAATGAATGTGAAGAAATGCGACCGAGTATTGTTGAAGATCCTCTCCTTTCCTGTCCTGTTCACAGAGAGGATGTTACAAGAATGTTAATCTAATGAATGTGAAGAAATTCGACCGAGTATTGTTGAAGATCCTCTCCTTTCCTGTCCTGTTTACAGAGAGGATGTTACAAGAATGTTAATCTAATGAATGTGAAGAAATGCGACCGAGTATTGTTGAAGATCCTCTCCTTTCCTGTACTATTCACAGAGAGGATGTTACAAGAATGTTAATCTAATGAATGTGAAGAAATGCGATCGAGTATTGTTGAAGATCCTCTCCTTTCCTGTACTATTCACAGAGAGGATGTTACAAGAATGTTAATCTAATGAATGTGAAGAAATGCGACCGAGTATTGTTGAAGATCCTCTCCTTTCCTGTCCTGTTCACAGAGAGGATGTTACAAGAATGTTAATCTAATGAATGTGAAGAAATGCGACCGAGTATTGTTGAAGATCCTCTCCTTTCCTGTCCTGTTTACAGAGAGGATGTTACAAGAATGTTAATCTAATGAATGTGAAGAAATGCGACCGAGTATTGTTGAAGATCCTCTCCTTTCCTGTACTATTCACAGAGAGGATGTTACAAGAATGTTAATCTAATGAATGTGAAGAAATGCGACCGAGTATTGTTGAAGATCCTCTCCTTTCCTGTCCTGTTCACAGAGAGGATGTTACAAGAATGTTAATCTAATGAATGTGAAGAAATTCGACCGAGTATTGTTGAAGATCCTCTCCTTTCCTGTCCTGTTTACAGAGAGGATGTTACAAGAATGTTAATCTAATGAATGTGAAGAAATGCGACCGAGTATTGTTGAAGATCCTCTCCTTTCCTGTACTATTCACAGAGAGGATGTTACAAGAATGTTAATCTAATGAATGTGAAGAAATGCGATCGAGTATTGTTGAAGATCCTCTCCTTTCCTGTACTATTCACAGAGAGGATGTTACAAGAATGTTAATCTAATGAATGTGAAGAAATGCGACCGAGTATTGTTGAAGATCCTCTCCTTTCCTGTCCTGTTCACAGAGAGGATGTTACAAGAATGTTAATCTAATGAATGTGAAGAAATGCGACCGAGTATTGTTGAAGATCCTCTCCTTTCCTGTCCTGTTTACAGAGAGGATGTTACAAGAATGTTAATCTAATGAATGTGAAGAAATGCGACCGAGTATTGTTGAAGATCCTCTCCTTTCCTGTACTATTCACAGAGAGGATGTTACAAGAATGTTAATCTAATGAATGTGAAGAAATGCGATCGAGTATTGTTGAAGATCCTCTCCTTTCCTGTACTATTCACAGAGAGGATGTTACAAGAATGTTAATCTAATGAATGTGAAGAAATGCGATCGAGTATTGTTGAAGATCCTCTCCTTTCCTGTACTATTCACAGAGAGGATGTTACAAGAATGTTAATCTAATGAATGTGAAGAAATGCGATCGAGTATTGTTGAAGATCCTCTCCTTTCCTGTACTATTCACAGAGAGGATGTTACAAGAATGTTAATCTAATGAATGTGAAGAAATGCGATCGAGTATTGTTGAAGATCCTCTCCTTTCCTGTACTATTCACAGAGAGGATGTTACAAGAATGTTAATCTAATGAATGTGAAGAAATGCGATCGAGTATTGTTGAAGATCCTCTCCTTTCCTGTACTATTCACAGAGAGGATGTTACAAGAATGTTAATCTAATGAATGTGAAGAAATGCGATCGAGTATTGTTGAAGATCCTCTCCTTTCCTGTACTATTCACAGAGAGGATGTTACAAGAATGTTTATCTAATGAATGTGAAGAAATGCGACCGAGTATTGTTGAAGATCCTCTCCTTCCCTGTACTGTTTACAGAGAGGATGTTACAAGAATGTTTATCTAATGAATGTGAAGAAATGCGACGTGCTCAGCTTTGATGTCAGAGGACAGCCAATTGGACAGAAATTTCGAAATGCGGTGCATCAGACGTAGCATCATATCCCACCCATCCTTCATAGTACATATTTTGACATAATAGTTTTCACACTTTTTGCCATATTACATTGTTTAGATTGAGGATCACCGACAAAGGTTAAGTATCCGGAACGTGCATATCTGGACCATGCTGCAAATTTATCTGTTCTTAAATGATGCTATGAATTTGAAGACGTTTAACATGCATATTTCAACTAATGAATCAGTGGTACTTCAAGCCAAAGTAATAAAAGTCGAAAAATAGTATGGTAAACAACATGAATTTGAAACATTTTAACAGAAAAGTTGTCCTTTATTACCCAGGGATGTGTCATGACCTTGTACTTATAATGTACATAATTATCTAGAAGGTTAAGATCTAAGTGACTCAACTTTGCCCGAGCCAAATCTTTAAAACCTTTGCACAAAATTGCTAGAAAAACAATTCCCTGCAATTTAGTGTTTAAGGTGTTTTTTACACTTCAAACTCAGGCACAAGAAAGTAGCATTGCTGTGGTCACTATCCATTAAACAAATTTATTTGCTTCCTTAAATTATAAAAAAAACATGCAATTTTATACTATTTTATATGCGCAAATTCGCGTCATCCTTTCAAATGTTTTGGCCACATGGTACTTTAAGACATTTACTTCTTACAAGACCCTCAGCAAAATTATATTATTGAATGTTATGTACAGTACGCCTACAACTACTCAACAAAATATTAAAAATTCCATCCATGTGGGTGGCGCTTATCATTTATAAAACGAGATTTTATTTGTACCACTATCACTGCCATTTCTTTATTCTCAAGGAGTACCAATGATAAGATAAACATCAAATTACCAATCAGTTAATTCAGTGTCAAAGTGGAGAAGGCAGGGCAAAATCATTAGAATGTACATAAGAACGGTTGCGAACCTCGGAATGAATAACATTCAGAAGTGAGACCAGGTGCCCGGGAAGAGTCAGCGTCTCCTGATTGCATGCAACAAATAAATTATCTCTGAAACATGTTTGTCAGGTGCACTGTATTCGTCCATTTTCGCCTGGAAGGCTTCATATTCACGGTGGGTTATCTCGCAACGCAGAAATTAGGCTTGTCTATAATTTTGGGTGACATAGATTATTCATCACAAAAAGGCGAATGTGATGCAGTGCAAGGATGCCTTGTCTGTGGTTTATTCAAAAATGAAAGAAATAATATCTTTTGATTATGGTGGAAAACGTAATTCTTGTAGATGAAAATGAAAGTACAACACCGATCGCGTTACAAGAAGCTAATATTCACCTTATTTTGGGTGGAAACAACTCATAGCTAAGGTATTATTACACCGCATCACCCCTTTTTGTCTTAAGTGATCTATATTTCCCAAAAATATGGGAAAACCTTATGTTCTGCGTTGCGATATTACCCAGTATGTTGCTTGCAATAGGAGCAAGGCTGGAAAAATATTGTTCTTTATTTACCTTTGTAGTTTATGATTCTGAAGAGCTGAATCATTTTGTATGTTTAATCTACAAATCTAAAAACATTTCCCACGTTATATTTTAAAAGCAGGAAATTTTACTTTTCATTTTTAACTTCCTCATATATTCAACACCTACATGAACGATCTGAAGGGGTATTGAATTGATGAAATCGATAATTACCTGTCTGCTTAATCTTAAAGAGGAATGATTTATTCAAATTCATTTAAAGACTCACCAAATACAAATGTACAAGCTTTTAAAACTTTATTTAAACTTTATTCCGCATTTAGAATTCAAAATAATTATTCCTTACTTTACTCAGCCCATGTGTGAATCTGTAAACCTTGCTCATATGGTATTGAATATAATTCATAAAAAAAAATCTGAGCAATTTGGTTTTTCTCTGTCTTTTTAATGTCGATGTGGACCGGACCTACCTATATTCCTAAGTTTTTGATAATTGCCTTTGTCGGATGCCCACGTTCAGTTACACTAGCTGCATTTACTTCCCACGGGTCAAGGCGTCTGAATTTTCACTTTTTTTTTTCAAAAATCTTATTTCAGAAACTGTCAAAATTCAAGCCATCGGTGATCCCTAGTATGTGTATTGTTGTGAACTCGCAGATACATGTATGTACTACTGTTATACTTTGTTCCAACTCTTTTGTTGATGAATAAAAAGAAAAGACAATTATGCATTGGAATTCTGTTTCTTCATTATTGATAAGCTAGTACCCGCATTATATTTGTATGATGCATTCCATCGAAAATACAGACGTGGTGACCAACAGGAAGTAAAGGAAGTATTGCTGAACGTGGGCATCCGAAAATAGATAACTCTCATAATATCGAAAATGTTTTTCATTTGTTTTTGGTTTTTTTCACATGAAAATATGAGTAACTTAGAAACACATCGGCATTTAGCAGAACTGAAAGTTGTTATGACCTTTCAGTATCGATTAGTGCTTGTCAACTCAACCTTATATAACAACTTTTTTACTGGTGAGAAGGATCAGGCTTAAAGTTTTGAAATTTTGAAATAGAAATTTACTTACAGGCCTTGTGCATGCGCGTACTCTTTAACTCTCAGTAAATAAAACGCCCTTTATAGAAAGAATGTCAATTAAAATCTTAAGGAGTATCTCTGATAAAAGAATTGAAACCACCGTAGTCTTGCTACGAATGTTACGTCTTCAAATGTATAGCATAATTTAAGAGCAGATGAATTTGCAGCACGGACCAGACATGCACGCTTCGGGTACTTGATCCTCAATACAAACAATAAAATATGACCGAAAACTGTGAGTTATGTTCATAAAATACAGAAAGACGTAGCAGAATGGGTGGAATATGATGCTACAGGACCCACTTTTCACTTTCGAGAAGATTTTATGAACAAACATTTTGAATGCGTTTGAAGAAACGACCAACCGAAGTTGATCAGACTTGGCCCTCTGAGACCCGAAGACATGCAGTGTTTAAGGAATAGACGTGTTCATTTTTCTGGCTGATTTTATAATACTTTTAAATCTCCAATTGAATAATTCAAGCACATGAACTTTTATTTCTTTTTGAGTAGATCGAACATAAAATACTACAGTTGTACCACACAGACGATATCAAGTTTCTTTAATCGGATAATGAAATATTATTTATGTATCGAATTAAATAAATCTAAAGGCATAAACTTTTTTCTTTCCCTTTGAGTGAGTTGCACAACGAATACCTTATAGTTATACGACGAGAGATAACTTTGCATAAGAAGTCTATTACAATCTTCAAGTGTATTGCAATTGATAAGTCTGGTCACATGAAATATACAGGGGACATGCAATATATAATCTTGAAACAAAATTGGTGAAGTGTCCAGTATTCACCTTCTGAGTCTGATCAAATATTTCGACATCGGAAAACGAAACCTAACGTAATTCGGACTAATATACAACAAATTTTCTGTCAGATTTGCGGAAACCACATATAAAAATCTAGGCTAAAAAGAATTTCTCTAGGAGCACAGTAGGTCCGTCGTCGTCATCGTCTATTGTTTTCGTCGTCGTCCGTATTAAATCTTTTTTATAACTTTTTCCTCGGAAATTCTTGACATACCGTGTTTAAGGAAAACTCGACTTCATTTTTTTGTCTAATTTCATAATACTTTAAATCTCCAATTGAATAATTCAAGCACATGGACAATAATTTCTTTTTAGTGGTCTCGTTGGTATATGTGTAGTCTTTTGTGTTTAATGTTTTTTTGTTTTGTGTGTTAACGTTCCTTGACCCCTTTGCGTCTCTTCCTGTGCTTGTCTGCTCTGTGTTTTTGCATTTGGTGTTTTGCTTTGGGTGCTGCAACCTGGTGTTGTTGGAGATCCCCTCCTTTGTGCTTTAAAAAACTATCAGTTACAGTTTTACCACACAGACGATATCAAGTTTCTTTGATGATGAAATATTTTATCTATCGAATTAAATAAATATCTAAATGCATAAAATTTTCTTTCTTTTAAAGTGAGTTGAATAACGAATACATTATAGTTATATGACGAGAGATAACTTTGCATAAGGGGTCTATAACGATTTTCAAGTGTATTATAATTGATGAGTCTTGTCACATGAAATATACAGGGGGTATGCAAAAAACAATCTTGACCCAAAATCGATGTAAGTATAAAAAAACCAACGTCTATTCTACCTTCTGAGTCTGATCAAGTATTTCGAAATTTCGATAACAAATTTTCTGCCAGATTTGCAGAAATCACACATAATTATCTAGGATGAAAAGAATGTGCTCATGAGTGTAGTAGATCCGTCGTTGTTATCGTCTTTCGTCTTCATTGTCGTCCGTAGTCAACTTCTCCGGTAACGCTTGACGGATTTTGATGAAACTGGGTAAATCTGATATACACAAGGTTACGAATCGAGAAAATGTCAAGGCACGTCACATGAAACAAAAAAAAAACATAACAAAACAAAACAAAAGCAAAAAAAAAAAAAAAAAAAAAAAAGCGGGAAATAGACTGCAGACAGAAATCCACGACTCAAAACCTGAGAAAGAAAATAATTCCGATGCCAATGGAGAGTGCTTGTACCACAATGATTGCACAGATGACATTTGAAAGCCATATCACTTACTGTACTAAAATTACAATCAAAGTTACAGATATTGTAGACACACACACAAGGAAACGGGCAGGTCCAAACATATGACCAAGATAAAAGGGACATAAATGGTATAAAAAATTCAAAAAGATCACGAGGGCCCCGACAAATGGCGGTCACGCTATAGTAATCACCGTATCTGTCCATTCGTCTATCTGACCATCAAAACATAATAATTGGCAATAAATTCTTTACTATTTATTGTACATGTATGTTCTTAGTGACAAGACCTTTCTGGTGGTCCATAAATGTTGACCTTATGACCTTCACCTTGGACTTACATCTGAAAAAACTTTAACATCGACCATAACTTCTTAGCCACAAGAGAAAGAACTCAATTTGACATGGATGATCCATGTGATAAGACCTTTCCGTTTGTCCATAGATTTGGAACCTTGTGACCTTGGCCCTTGACCTTCTTTTAAAAAACTTTAACATTGGCCACAACTTCCTTTCCATAAGAGATAGGGCTATCATATTTGGCATTTGTATTCCTTGTGGTTAGACCAAAATATTTTATCTTGTGACCTTGACTCTTTTTACCTATATTAAACAAGAGCCCCAGGGGGCACAACGCTCACCTGATACCCATGCACGCTCTAATTGACATACTGACATTGAATACTGATAGTGCCAGTACCAGGATTTTAGCCCACAACCTTTCTAACAAGATTTTTGCCGGATGCAGACAAGTTTTTTTTTCAGACAACCTTTAAAAGTACAAACAAGAGGAAATAGTCACATTTCAAAACAACAACTTTTTTACTGATTTGAAAAGATGGATTATGCGATCCAAAGTCATATGCCCAGCTAGTATAGTTCGATTATGCAGCATCAAAAATAAAATCATTTTGTAAAATTCCACATTAATGTGCAACAGAAACAGAATAAAACAATGAAATGATTTCATAAATTAAGTTTATTTAGAATTGAACACCAAACCTTTCATTATTAATAGCTAGTATGCCAGAAAATAATAAAGCCTGTGTTTGTGAAACACGAATGCCCCGCGGTGGCATCTTTGTTGGTATAAACACCATTTTCTGTTAAGTATGTGAGAGGTCAGGGTCAGAGTAATGTTGGTATCAATGGAAAGATCTTGTCACAAAGAATACACATGTACAATATGAAAGCCCTATCACTAACCATTCAAAAGTTATGTCCAATGTTAAAGTTTTTGAAAAGTAGGTCAAAGGTCAAGGTCAAGGTCACGAGGTCAAAAATTTTGGTATCAATGGAAAGGTATTGTCACAAGGAATACACATGTGAAATATGAAAGCTCTATCACCTTCCATTCAAAAGTTATGCCCAATGTAAAGTTTTTCAGACAAACAGACAGACGGACAGGCCAAAAACTATATGCCCCCGTATCTTTGATTCCGGAAGCATAAAAAACAAAGACTTCTCGGTTTTGCCTTTATTCATATTAAATTATACAGAAATCTATGAATGAGAGCTTTTGAATAGTATTGATTTCATCTTAATACATGTAACGTACAGTCAAAATCGTGTTAATCCAATTAACACAGACAAGTTGTTAGCGGACAATATTAATTCAAGTGAGTTGTGCAGAAATTGAGCCAATTTATTTTCCAAACAGCAGTGTACGGTGTATCAAACCTCATGACCCAGTGAAGCCACTTGGACAAATTATTTTCGGTAAATATGCTGAAATGCGGCGCTTGGAAATGTATTTTTAGCATATTGAATCAATAGTCGTGATAAATTTAACTTCGAACTTGATCTTGTCTTTTATGCAATCTACAGATAGGTTTGAAAATATGCAAAATTCGGAACATTTTCGATGAGGACGCAGAGTTCCTTTAAAAAAAAGTGAAATTTGCGAAAAAAGGACATGCATGACACCCCCCCCCCTTTTTTTTTTTCTTTACATTTTTATGCGTGCCAAAGATTCGCAATCAAAAAAGACCAATTTTACAGACTTCCGGGCATTTCAAGTCAGTCAAAATTTTTAGTGAGCACCTTTTTATTTCCTGTAGTTAACCCTACTAAAGGGGCAAGGAGGTATTGAACCAATCAAATCTGTAACACAAGATATATGGCGACTATGTTTACCATAGATACAGAAATAAGACAGAGAAAATAATCATTAAATAGGGAAATTGTTCTGAAATATGCATGTATGAAAAAAAAGCAATCCAAGGAATGCTTGTGTCGCCTGCGTAGCGGATTTTTTTTATTGAAATTAGGTCAAATATCAAGGGCAAGGTCACTAGGTTAAAAATTATGGAATGTTTAGAAAGGTCTTTTCATAAGGAATACAAATGTGAAATATCAAAGCCCTATCAATTACCACTCAAAAGATATAGCAAATCATAGATTTGTTGAAAAGTAGGTCAAATATATAGGGCAAGTGCACGAGGTAAAACATAGGTAATCACAGATTACGAAGCTCACCTCGTGACAGCAAAATTCAATTCAAACATATTTCTTAGTACATGTATATTGGCTTTTAAAGGCAAAACCACTCAAGCAGAAAAAGTAGGTCAAGGTCATTTTATGAAAGTTTGATCAAAGATATATCCAATATGCAAGTTTGGTACATGTAGCAGTTATACTTTCCTCAATATTGGCTTTTAAAGGCAAAATCACTCAAGCGGAAAAAGTAGGTCAAGGTCATTTTATGAAAGTTTGATCAAAGATACATCTAATATGCCAGTTTGGAACATCTAGCACTTATACTTTGCTCAATGTTGGCTTTTAAAGGCAAAATCACTCAAGCGGAAAAAGTAGGTCAAGGTCATTTTATGAAAGTTTCATCAAAGATACATCCAATATGCAAGTTTGGTACATGTAGCACTTATACTCTGCTCAATATTGGCTTTTAAAAGCGAAATCACTCAAGTGGAAAAAGAAGGTCAGATGCTGCATCCGATGCATGGGTCCATCTCGGCATCCAAAGATGAATCACTTGTGCAAGTTTGGTTACTGTAGCATTAGTACTTTGTCAGATACTGAGCTACCCCAAACATCTTATCCAAATCACTCAAGCGGAAAATGTAGGTCAGATGCTGCATCTGATGCATGGGTTCACCTCAGCATCCAAAGATGAATCACTTGTGCAAGTTTGGTTACTGTAGCATCAGTACTTTGTCAGATACTGAGCTACCCCAAACTTCTTAACCAAGTCACTCAAGCGGAAAATGTAGGTCAGATGCTGCATCTGATACATGGGTTATAGCATAAGCTCACTCAACTTCGTCGAGGTGAGCTAAAAATGATGGTATGTGAAGAAAGGTCTTGTCACATGGAATGCACATGTGAAATATCAAAGCCTATCACTCAGCAATCAAAAGAAATAGCCAATCTAAGATTTTTTGAAAAGTAGGTCAAATATCTAGGTCTTGGTCATGAGGTCAAAAGTTATGATATGTGTAGAAAGGCCTTGTCACAAGAAGGAATACACATATGAAATATCAAAGCTCTATCACTTACCAATCAAAAGATATAGCAAATCTTAATTTTTTTTGAAAAGTAGGTCAAATATCTAGGTCAAGGTCATGAGGTCAAAATTATGGTATGTGTAGAAAGGTATTGTCAAAAGGAATACACAAGAGAAATATCAAAGCCCTATCACTTGCCAATTAATAGATATAGCCAATCTTGGTTTTTTTTTTAAAGTAGGTCAAATATCTAGGTCAAGGTCATAAGGTTAAAAAATATAGTATGTGAAAAAAGGGCTTGTCACAAGAAATACACATGTGAAATATCAAAGCCCTATCACTTATCAATCAAAAGTTATAGCCAATCATAGATTTTTTGAAAAGTAGGTCAAATATCTAGGTCAAGGTCACAAGGTCAAAAAATATGGTTTGCATAGAAAGGTCTTGTCACAAAGATTACACATGTGAAATATCAAAGCCCTATCACTTGCCAATCAAGAGATATAGCCAATATTAGATTTTTAGAAAAGTAGGTCAAATATTCAGATCAAGGTCACAAGGTCAAACATTATATGTGTAGAAAGGTCTAATCACAAGGAATACACATGTGAAATATCAAAGCCCTATCACTTATCAATCAAGAGATATAGCCAATATTAGATTTTTAGAAAAGTAGGTCAAATATCTAGGTCAAGGTCACAAATTATGATATGTGTATAAAGGTCTTGTCACAAGGAATACACATGTGAAATATTAAAGCCCTATCACTTACCAATCAAATGTTATGGGGTGTGACACCCAAGTGTGAAAGACAGACGGACAGACGGAGGGACGGATGGACGGACAGACGAACAACGGACAAAGTGATCCCTAAGTGTCGCTGTGCTTCGCAGGCGACACAAAAAGTCAACATCTTAAAAATAAATTCAGAGTATATTTGATAGCGTATGTGGCCAAGTTAATTCGAAGTATGAAAATAAGTACACAAAGCCAAACTAGCTATAACTTGTCTTATTTAAAAAATCATTAAAAATCTAAAAGTTGATATTTTGACAAAATTCTTTCACAGTTTCATTTCTAGCGATAAATATAAAAATAAAAAGAGAAAAAAAAACTGAAAAAGGGAAAAAAAAAATGTTGGGGTCCCGCCAGGGTTTGAAGCTACTCCCCATGGGTCCATCTGGCATGGAAAACATACATTATACCTATGTACAATCTTAAAAAATATTCCTTAAAAATCCAAAAGTGGATATCTTGACAAAATTCTTTCACTTGTAGGTACCATGCATGAGTACCTCATACCTACAAATTGTCATGACAATCTGAAGAGTGGTTATAGAAAAGAAGCAGAAAATGTATGAAAATCAACCCCCCCCCCTTCCTTTTTACATAAGAAAAATATTCATAAAAAATCAAAAAAATAAATTTTAAGCATTAAATACATATCAAAGCATTAAGTAAGTTAAATATGATAAATATGTAGTAAATGAGTGTGTAAAATCATACACTTATTGAGTTATTTAAAGAAATAGTGCAAAAATGTGCATTTCTGACAAAGTCCGAAAAGACGTCAAAAACGCGTCAAAAATTTGACTTCGAAGTGGAACCAAAAATAACAACACTTCTTAAGACATCTCTCTAGATCATCCTGATGCTTTCGGTTTGTCAATACATGCTTCGGTTCTGAAGAAGAAGTTTGTCAAAGGAGGGTACCCCCCGTGACCTACTTTTGGCTGTGGTGGCGCCATCTGTTGACAGATCCGGACGAAAAACAACAACACTTGTAGGGGACCATGAGTACTTCATACCTACCAAGTTTCATCAAAATCCCTTCAGCCGTTCTGGAGAAGAAGTTTAAAATGTGAAAAGTTTACGACGACGACGGACGACGGACGACGGACGACGACGACGACGGACGACGGACGCAACACTATGACAATAGCTCACTTGAGCCTATGGCTCAGGTGAGCTAAAAATTAACACTTTCCGTTACTACTGAACCGTTTGCGATAGGACTCTCATTTTTACATGCACCATTCTTGCAGTAAGTACCAAACATTTTTATCATGTGACTTTGATTCTGACCTTTGACATACATTTGAAATAAAACCTGTAAAATTGTCCATTACTAATGAGGTAAAACTCACATTTTTGCATGTATATTCCTTGTGACAAGATCTTTCTCATATTTAGTACAAAAATTTTGATCATATGATCCTGACTTTGACCTATATCCCAAGATTAAATATTGGACCATTTACTCCTTATTTACTGATATTTCCTTATTGAAATTTCTATCATATCTCGAAATATGGAGATGTCGTGCCTACAATGTACTTCCACAGAGATTTATCCAGCTTCCCGGTTGCTCTATTTACTATGGGTTATCATAATGGGTTATTATAAATGATCCATAGAGAATTTAGCAACAGGAAAGCGTGGTAAGTCCCTGTATGTATTTCTTGCACAAATTGCACTACTTATCAAGATCGTGTTAGGTGATAATAAGGAAGGACAACAGCACCAAAAAGATGAGAAACTAATGTTTTGAACTACGTGTACCCTTGCACCTGAGTAAAGCTTTAAACAAGGATGTTGGGTAAAGTTTCAGATATTAATCTCCATAATACAAAATTGAGGCAATGACACTTTCATAAACCGACATTAATCGGTATGATTTTACATTTTTAACAATGACACGTATTTTTCAAAATTTTGTATCAGAGAATTTGATTCCCTTGATAACCATAAAGAACACAAAGCGCAATCTTTTCTTCCTGAAATCTGATATTTATTTTTTCAGTCAGCAACATACTATGTATAAATGGAAAATGTACATCTTTAAAGAATGAGGAAGATAAATTTGAATACGAATTTTATTATCATCACATATCGCTTTCATAAAAAATGATAGCACTTAAAATTTAATGTTCATACGCGCACACAATTGGTTAAATCAACATTAATGCTCTAAAAATGAAGATCAATGAGAGTCAGTTTTTAAAATGTTTTAGTGTCCTAAATAAATTCACTAAAATATTTTGTACATTCCAGTTTATTATACTGCACTTGGTGTTGATAATATCAACACTGAATTTCAATTTACTGAATTCATTCAATATCACAACCCGTCAGTTAATCAAATTTTCACCATTTGATGAACATTCAAGATAAGAATCTCTCACGTCATTACAAACGTAAAATTAAAAGACGATGTATATACAAACATTGAATTTCAAACACATAGCAATGCTCGTCAAAATAATAAATAATGATATCATATGTATTAGAAGAATTGTGTATATTTCAAGCAATACATACTTCACTCATAGTAAAGAGAACAAGTGATACAGAAACTTTAGCACAGAAAAGCATCGAAGATCAACAAACGGTCATTCTATCTGTGTAATGCGAATACATCTATCAAATTTCCGGGCCGGGTTAGCGCAGTGGTAGCGCGCTCGCTTCTCACCTCTAAGGTCCCGGGTTCGAATCCTAGATTCGGCGTAGGGTCTTATGTGGGAGGGTAGGTGGTCCCCCACCCAGGCCTCAGTAGGAGGTTTTTCTCCGGGTACTCCGGTTTCCTCCTGCTCCTTGGACCCCCTCACGCCAACATCTGAGCCAACGTGAGACATTAATATAAGTTGTGTAACTTGTTTGTTAAACGTTGTAAAATAAATAAAGTTTAAATTTAAAAAAAAATCAAATTTCCATAACACTGAGAATGAACAGTCAGGCAAACAGACAAGAGCAAACCGACAGGAAACAATAACCCCCCCCCCCCCCCCTTTGCCTTTTCAATTATAAGGCCAACCAACGTAAAAATACGACAGTCAGTCAATTGAGCGCTAGTTTCACGAAAATTCTTACGAAAAATTTCAGAAATTTTCGTAAATTTCATCATCAAATAAAATGTTTTTTTCTATTTAGATAATATCATGCTTTCTATTATCATTTCTAAATACGAAATATAAATTAAGATACAAAACATGGCGATGTTTAGTTTATAAAAAGTACTAAGCAAACAAAAGTTACGAAAATTCCTAAAATCGTTCGCAAATATTTTTCGTGAAACAGGCTGAAGAACTACAAGTTACAAATGTACAATATTATATATGCGCTACTATTGTTCATGCATGCGCACTAATAAAAAAATCAACATAAACATAACGATGCAAATATGAGTTCACTTAATCATGAAAGTAAGTAATAATTCATAAATTGTTTTTGATAATATGACTAGTTTCTAGAATTATTAAATACTATAAATGATAAAATCTAAAGTTTGGTAAATTCATCCACAAAGGACATGGGTAATTCGTCATTCATTGCCATAGTCATTCTTTTTGTCCACTGAAAAAAAAACAGCACTTGAATGAGTATTATTCATCGGAAAATCTTTTCAAGGACACAAATACAAATAAGTGGGAGGGTTGTGCACACGTAATCCGGATAACCACATAATTCGCTATTATACAGCAGATGACCGTTTCATCACAATAATATTGATCAATAAACGAAGGTTAGGTAGTTATTTTTTCTTACAATAATACTGACCGTAGATAAGTATTACTTACATATTCAGATACCCTTTCAGGTAGGCTGTCGGCACTACCGTATGAACTGTCCTCTCTGCCACCTATGAAATTCATATATAGATTAAACTTTTTGAAATTGCTACCATAATCATGCAATTATCATAATCATACCATAATCATGAAATTATACGATTCAATACTAGTAAATTAAAGAGAAAGGTCATTATGACACAGGGTGATATTAGTAGAAATCTTGATTCAAGAAAAATAGTAATAATTTTTAAAGATTCATTTGATCAGCAAAGTCAAAGTCTTACAATTTTAACATACTATTTAATACGATAAAATTAATGAATTAAAGAGTGAACCTTACTTGTAGCTTTGCTTCTTCGTCGCATTACAACATCTGAACCCTCTGTAGAATCCTGTACAATATGTTGACATGAATAATGTGAGCTTTAGCATGCTTAATAAGGAAAAAAATAAAGACATTCTCAAAGATTTCTTGATATTCTGTAGCACAGAAATATCTGCAACGATTGAGTGAAAGCCAAAAAAAAAAAAAAAAAGAAAAACATAATTAATTGGTATACAAATCCAGCAAAATAAAAAAAATCCTTAAAGGGACGGTGTCCCTGAAAATTAATTAATTTTACAATATTTTGGAATGCAAAAAAAAAAAAAATACATTCTCATTTGTATAAATTCAAATTTTCAGGCGAATCTAACGCATACATTCGCAGTTATAAACCTTTAAAAACGTGATTTTGAATTTTGGGTGCGCAGCTCTAATTAATTTCACTGGCGCCACCTACAATGTATTGAGTTTTTACAATAGAAGTATACGGAGATTTATTTATTAAAGAATCGACAATATTAGGGTCGTTACTGCATATTTTCAAATAAAACTTTTTATGGCTCCTTTTTTCCTCTTTCTAGACCCTTTGGAATATATTTTACGTTTTCGATAAAATTTATTTTCAGGGACACTGTATCTTTAAAGAAGCAGCATTGTGTCTGGGGCGAGTAAGTGTCTACTGCTCGTAAGCGACTCCTATCAGTTCATATAATATGGCGACGGAAAGTTTACGAAACTAAGACTCTCAATTGCCGAAATATTGAAATATATATATATATATATCGACCTTGGTGTATTTGGATGGTTCTAAATTAAATGTTAAAAGTCTTCAAATAGACTAGAATCATTTAAGAGCAGATAAATTGGCAGCATGGACAAGACACGCACGTTTCGGGTACTGAATATTCATCAAAATCCATTTCCAAATATTACAAGTAGACTGTTTGGAAACCACATACATTTACACTACTTCATATTAAACTTTAATTGAGTAACGTTTTAGGGGCTGCACTTCTGCTGGTTGACTGTTAGTCCCATAGGATATCGGTCACTTTGGTTTGCGGTTCTGCATTGACTTGAGGAAAAAATTCATAATTTTTATACTTAATTTGATAAATGATTCTTATGCATGTACAAAGGAATATTTCCCTGATAGCATAGCTGTGTCAAGTGCTATCAAGTTCGGTTGATCATCTGTCTCTTTAACGCATTTGAAATTTTCTGTTACAAAATTTCTTGAAATTTCTAAAACGTGGGTCTTGTAGCATCATATCCCACCCATTCTGCTTCGTCTTTTGGTACATTTTGGACATAATAAGTTTCATACTTTTTGGCCATTTTACATTGTTTAGACTTAGGATCACTGACGAGGGTTTAGTACCCGAAACGTGCATGTCTGGTTCATGCTGTAAGTTTAACAGGTCTTAAAGGTACATATAGTCTAACAGAGATTAAACTGTCAATAATGAAATTTTACCGTAAATAGCTTTTAAGCACTACCATTTGAACATCTATATATTACTTACATAAAATATCTCTCACATTTTTGTTTATAGACGTTTTTACTCTCTGGTACACACGATTTCGGTAAACTTCGGAAATTGTTATTTGCATATACAGTATGTAGAAGTATGTCACGTTTACCAAGGTCAAAGTGAACACGCTAATACGATCAGCCAATCGCTTGAATGAACTTCACATCATGGGATTACTACGGAACATGTAGTAAACCCCGTTTACATTCTTTTTGAAATTCTCTCTAAAACAAACTAACTCACTAATAATTTATTAATTGCAAATACAAGGTTGATATCATGTGTAGATATCATGTTCCATTCGAATCACCATTTTGAACGTGGATAATCGAACACTTTCAAATGACTAACAACGTGTAATAGTGTATGACGGCTTGAATGGGAGGCAGGTGTAGTCTGCTATACACATGTGCGTTTGTTTACCAAATCCTGAATGAAAATTAACCTTTAGTTATGATATTTGTTCGTTTTTTAATATTTGATTTAGACTGTGAATATATATATATTATATATACACATATCAAAATTACTGTGGATATATATACACTTCAAACTTATATATATACTTCTCAAAGATAAAAATAAACGAGAACTATACATGCACATGTACACTGTAGATCCCTTTAGCTAATTTTCCCTCAGACTTGTCAGAGTTTTATTTTCACGGTCGTCCTCTAAGCTAGGTCTTTTAACTTTCCAATACCAAGCCAATACTATTTGTTCATTACATTTCTCTTTTCAGATTTTAATTAAACACCGATTGTCGATTCATTTTCGTCCCACGTGTTATCCGTCAGCCATGTTGTTTTGTTTTGATACAGTACTAGCCTTATGCAAATAAGTGCTTACACGTGTTCGCAATCGGTCTTCTACGGAGAAAAGTAGGTTATATTTGGGTACCAATTTTATAAGCAATAATTGATCATTGCTCGGTAGTGAGGGCATATGTGACTATTGATACCGGACAGTTTCTAATTTCTAAGCATGATAGACTCGTTTACGTTAAAATTTTGACAAAAATAGTTGATTCATGGTTTGATCTTGACGAGACCTTTTGTACCTTTAAATGATGCTATTGAATTTGAAGAGTTTAACATCCGTAGTTGGTCCTTTGGCATATATTAAGGTCATGATAGAAATTCGCTCTTTACACATGTATATTGTATATTCACTCGTTGGATTTCCTCTCTTTCGGTCTCAAGCATCACTGATGATACATTGTTTGTTGAAATGGGCATATGCAGCACTAATTATTAAGATAGAATAGTATATATTTCTAAATGATAACTTGAACCTGATTGGGTGATAAGTCACATTAGCCTGACCCTGTAAATGTAATGTTAGTTTGATGCATATCTAGTAAATTGTATTCATATACTAGTATAGTCGTAGTACATGTAACATGATGACTAAAAGACAGGCGGATAGACATAAAGACAGACTGGTCCTTAAGTGCCGTCAGTTGCTTTGCAGACAGTAAATGGTTAAACAAGATTTTGAAGCAATTGAATGACAATTTAAGTATACAAAATGAATACAAACATGAATAGATAAAGTAATAAGTAATAACACTTACAACTTGCGATGTTTTTCTTCTGGGGGCAGCTTAGGAGGATCAGCTGAAATATACATTGCAGGTCTTGAAATACATCTTAGGTGCTCTAGCCAACAGGGGATGCTTACTCCTCCCGGGCATCTGGTCCCATCTCTAGTTTGCTAGGGGTCCGTCGATGCTTAACTTCCTGCTCTATTGTGAGTGCTGTTGAGATTATCGTCAGGATCTTCTTTAACTCATTTATATATAGATGTTCAGGGATGATTTATAAATCCTAACCTCTTTTGTTCAAAATAGGAATTTCTGAGAGAAGTACTTACAAGTATTTTGGATCCGAGAACTTCCAGTAGGGATGCCGTCCATCCTCATATATGGGTCTTCTAGAATATGAGAAAAAACTTAATAAATGAAATGTCGAATTAGAATGACTGGAATTAAGTGTCTGAGTTAATTGGTATTCTAAAAAGTAAATAAATTGTGAAATAGATAAATGGGAAAATACTTGTTATATATCACACGAAGAAATTTTTTAAATCATAACTATCGGAAATTTGGAACAACACATTCTTTACAAAATATAAATACAAAATTAAAACGTCAATCCATAGGGCGCTATTAAAACAGCATTTTCTTTGTATGAAAATTACTTTGGCTTGAATGAAAATTACTTTGACTTGAAGTACAGCTGATGAGGATTTACTATCCGAAACGCGTGTCTGGTGCATTAAGATTGGTTTGAAGTGTTGTTCAAGAAGGTAAAGAAGGTAACGAGTTGGAACACTTCATTTCCCTTACTCTTACCATTTTCCTTACCCTTACCATTTACCTTACCCTTACCATTTTCCTAACCCTTACCATTTTCCTTACTCTTACCATTTTCCTTACCCTTACCATTTTCCATTTCCTTTGAACTTTCTTGAACATTGTTTTCCTCCACTGGTACCTGAAAGATAAATGTCTTAGTCATAGTAAAGGAACTACATTTTCCTTTGTCCGTATCAAACCATGATTTCAAAAAAAAAATAAATGAAAAAAATGTACATTCTGCATTCTTACTTGAAATTAACCCTTCAATATGAGACTAGCTAGAAATTGAAAAATAGAAATATAATAGAATTTAGTTGTATCCTCGCATCCTCTTAGCGAGAATGACTATGTCAAGTAGGCACAACAAAAAGCTTCATACGCTTAGTTCAGCGGCCAATTCTAAAAACCCTGCCAGAGAGGCCAGCATGCTCGGCGTCCTTCCATCTTTGTTTTTTATTCTTTTTGTTGCAATTCCGCCATTTGTATTCACTATTGCTTTGCAGAACGATTCTAACCCCAATTTAGCTCCTAAGTGCAGCAGTGTCGGAAACTCATATTGACAGTTCTTATCTGCAGAACAAGCACACATCATGTAACCAAAATTTTTGAAAAAAAAAATATCATTGTGATTTGCCAGCATTTTCGCAAAATTTCAAATTAGATATAAATACGAAGTTTGATGACATTCGTAACTTTTCGCGGTCTTGTTTGTGTGACGTCATCTTACAGTGAGGAGGTTGTTTTACACCACATTTGTACGTTCTTCGAGACCTCTAGGTAACTGGAGAAGTGAGAGGGTTGTGCGCACGTAATCCAGGATAACCACACCGTCTGCTATTTACTTGGCGGATGGCCGTCCTAAGTCGGCACCGGTTGCCCATTGGTCTCGTTGGTTTATGTGTAGTCTTTTATGTTTCTATGTTGTGAGTTGGTGTTCCTTGTCCCTTTTGCGTCTCTTTCTGTGAGTATCTGTTCTGTGTTTTTTGCATGGGTGTTTTGGGATTTTGCTGTGGGTGCTGCAACCTAGTGTTGTTGGAGATCCCCTCCTTTCTTTTACTTTCAAATAGAATATGAATACGATGTTTGATAATATTTTTGTTTTTTTTTTTGTAATATTATTTTATCTGATCCCCTGCTTTACGTATCACATAACTATCTACAATGCAGATCATTAGTTTAAATGTATTTGTGATTTTACCTCAAAAATTATTTTTCGCATGACAAATCCAGAAGAGAAGGTTTTTGGACAATTCTCTGTGGCTTCCTACAATATCAGTCCGAAACTCTTACTGACCTTTTTTTATATGCATAAGAAATAAGCATATTAAAGTAAATCAAAGAATACTCAAGAAAAATTACCAGATACTTTTAAGGATGAAAAATCTAATCCAGAGAGGGGATTAAACTGGGCCTTCCCGTCTGTCAGAATGTCTGTGAGTTCTAAATCCAGAGATTGTCGGTCATTACAATGCAGTGAGGAATTGAGGAGTTCTAATGGATTAGTGACATCATGTAGAATTGACGATAAGAGTTCCATTTTATTACAAATTTCCAAGACAAGCATACCGCAGGACTGGCCGTCAACTGTGACCTGTACCCGTTGTTTTCCCATGAGGCATTCCTGCGAAATAAACATTGTCTACTGTAAGTTATAAGTAATTTGAGTGTCCAAAATTTGACATGATGATTATTTGGAGTAAGCAAACCAAAATTGAAAGTAACATTATGTGTTAGAAATTAATATCAAAATAAAATCAAATTACCGATGGGTTTAAATGAGCAAGTCATTTCATTCAGAATCTTTGCTTTGACCAGTTTTTTCCCGCCATACTGATTTTGGAGTTTGATTTCAACTTTGCCTTCTATTTTCTGCTTCTTGAAGGAAACCATCACTTCATCTCGATCCTAATATATTTGAATATATAAAAGAAGAATATTTGACATTGGCTTTACAAATAAGATATCGTAGGAAACCTACGATTCCTTTTCCGCTGTGCCACCGTTATACTCGAAGCGCAATAGAAAGTGTGTTCCCGTTTTTATTTATCCTTTGATAATTCTTTTTTAGACTAGAAATAATACCAAATGTTGAATGCTAAGCTAATTGTCCTGTGAATTTTCATCCTCTAGAAAAAAAAAATTTGGTCTATGCAGATATGAGAAGGATGACTTTAAGATCACTAAAAGTAATTTTTTGTAATGCATTATTCGAATGTACATGTAATCATATCGATTTTTAAGTATACAACTGGATCAGCTTCATCATAACAATGGATATATAAGTGTTTCTTTACTTGAAAAAAAAATATCGACATACCGTCCAAACTCGTTTGGGACAAAGTTGGAACTTGGTCAAACAGACCAGTGGTAATGTTTCGTCATTGGACTTCTCCGTAATTTCAACGATTCTTAGCAAGGTGAGCTTGATATCTGATTTCGTTTTTCCCATGTTTAAAAAATGCCATTTTCCAAAATCATGCAATGTCGATTCAAGCTTTGTCCTGGTTGTGTTCTCATCGCATTCCTCTGCCTGATCATATACGAGAGCAGTTTTTGCAGTACACATCCTGAAGGCCTTCTTGATTTTCTCGGCATTCTGAGGTTCCAAAACATCCATCATATCTGGGGTTACCAACAGGATGCCAAGGGCGGCTGTGACGTCACTCGTGTCATCGTTTACCTCTGAAGACACTACTTTGAACATGTACTTGTCTGACGACAAATGTGTTTGTAGTAATTCCACAATATTCGCACCATCTTGAGCGTAGAGGATAAATATGGACTCCGACCCACCTTAAGAATAAGAATTTTCAATCACAGAATAATTTACCCTTCCGAACGGGGGAAAATTGGAGAAATTCCATGACGTCACAATGCAATTACGATGTTTGATTGAGGTTCGAAGCTTGTTTGTCCAAGTTAAAAGCATTGTGACGTCACGAAATTTTGCATTTTTCCCGCAATCGGAAGGGTCGATTCTCATTGTTATAAAGTTTTTAAATAGTTATAGGAATTGTTGATATTCAAAACTTTAACTCCGGTGAAGATGTATGCAACGCGTACAATTTTCTTGATGTAACATAAACTCAGATGAATAAATGAGTGAATGAATTAATGAATAAATAAATAGATAGATAAATATGTAAATCCATTTTTGCCTTTTTCAGTTGGAATGATAATTGAAGTTTCTCTACGAGAAACAAAACAATTAAAAAAACATGGTGTAAGGGAGAAAAACTGAAGTATGAAAGTAGATTTGCAAAATATAAAAAAATAAATAGCTAAATGAAACAAAAATTGATAATAAATTCAATTGAAAATAAATTATAGAATAAAAAAGTACCTTTTAACTTTGAAGCCATGGCGTTGTCAGACCGAACTATTTCTAATGTGATGCAAGAATGTTCCTTTGGTGTATTGTCCGTAATCTATAATATTATCAACAATTGTTTACTTTCATACAATGTACACATACATTTTGTAATAATAGATATAACAATGTGATGAGATATTCTGATACTTTTTGTCAGTTTACATACAATCATCATATCCAGAGACAAAAGAGGGTCTTTACTCTTTAGTATAACAACTTAAATTCAAACTTTACCTTTTGTATTGAATCATTAACATTCATGCTGAACAGTTCCAAGTGAAAGTGAAATGTTTTGATTGTCTTAATATTATAGCTGACTATATAAAAATGCCAAAATATATGAACATATATAAACGTTTATAATATATCTTTACACTCGTGTACACTATCACATGTGATAGGTATTATAATATGTGTTATCTAAATACATCAGCCTGTCTATTGTGATCCAATCATCCAATGAAATGAAGTTTTATATCATCTGTATATATATACTATTTGAAAATAGGTACTAAGTTCTATTCTTCCTGATGATAACACAGATATATGTAGCACTCATCTAATCTAGATCAAATTATGTCATAGAAGTGAAATGCGTAATGAAGGAAGGATCCTGTGGATAAATGCAGGACACAGTTTGTCTAATGTCAACTACTGACCAATATTCCAATCAGAATGAGTTAAAGAAGATCCTGACGATAATTTCAATAGCACTCACCATAGAGCACCAAATTGAGCATCGACGGACCCCTAGCAAGCTAGAGGTGGGACCAGGTGCCCGGGAGGAGTAAGCATCCCCTGTTGGTTAGCCGCACCCGCCGTCGATGTTCTCGCACGAAAATGAAAAGAATATATAAAATACATGCACTGTCTGAGGCCACATCTATATAGAAAGTGCTATGGCGAAAATGTCAGGGAAAAATATTCAAAACACTTACTGTCAAACCCCTCGCACTTACTGTGAAAGAAGTTGAACCTCAAAACACTGTCAAAAAGAAGTTGAACCTCAATAAGTTAAATTCCTTGGATAAAACAAAGGAGGTGATCTGCCAACAACACCAGGCCGCAGCACCCACAGCAAAACCCCAAAACACCCAATGCAAAAACAGAGCAGACAAGCAAAGGAAGAGATGCAAAAGGGAAAGGAACGTCAAAGCACAACACAGAAACATCAAACACAAAGGACTACACATAAACCACTACATCTCTTATGCAAATCTGTTAATTCATTTCCAACAACCTTTCAACTCTTATCATTTACAACAGGGTTTCAAGAGCTATAAACAAAGAACTTCTTACAAGAGGTAATGTGTATGACAAAAAAAGGTAGTTTTGAATTTAAAATAGTCTAAACATACCTTGATTTGGATGAATACGGCCTTCATTTCTATGTTGTCTGCGACTGCAAGTGGAGCAAATAAGGATTATAGCGACTCTGTCCGGCTTCCTAGCAAGTGTCTGGTAGTCATATTTTCACAGACAGACTTTAAAGAACGTGTTTGCAGTACACATCAATAAAACTTATGAGATGCTCAAGCATGATCAGAATCAAGAGCTTCCCCTCCGAGGTGAATGTCACATATTAGGGTATGGAGACATACCTATTCTTCAACAGTCTCATATCTAATAAAATACTCATGGTCCGCAGAAAAGTCAACAAAGTCAAATATTTTTGTTTTCATACTTTTTTTTCAAATCCATTTATGAAATTTTAAATGAAATGTGGTATCTTTTGAATTTATTTTTCTATTCCTCGAGGGAGTATGTAGGTTAAGAATTCACTGAATGCATTTTATGGTGACTTTAGTAAACAATAAGAAAGAAGAGATTATGAGTGCTAATAATCAGTCAACATTTATATAAGTTTCTATCCTGAAGGTAGAATTGTATAATGAGTACCTGTTGCTTTACACTTGATCAATTAAGATGTCTTCATTATAATCTGTGAGGACTGGGCTCCATGGTTACAATGTATCACAGTTATAAAGTTGTCCTTGAAAACCTAGAAACCTTAACGTGTTTATTCCATTTGTTTATGAATATTTAATTAAAGGGACGGTGTCCCTGAAAATTAATTAATTTTACAAAATTTTGTAATGCAAAATCTTTCTTTTTATATGAAAGTATACATTCTCATTTGTACAAATTCAAAATTTCAGGCCAATCTAACGCATACTTTCGCAGTTATAGACCTTTAAAAACGTCATTTTGAATTTGGGGTGCGCAGTTCTAATTCATTCCACTAGCGCCACCTACAATGTATTGAGTTTTTACTATAGAGGTATACGGAGATTTAATAATTACAAAATCGACTATATTAGAGTGGTTACTGCATATTTTCAAATACATTTTTTTCTGGCTCATTTTTTCCTCTATCTAGACCGTTTGGAGTAAAATTTACATTTTCAATAAAAAATTATTTTCAGGGACACTGCATCTTTAAGCTATCGGGAAAGAAAATACTTCTTTCGGCATACGTTCGTTTTATACTACTTTGCTTTGAGCTTGCACAAAGGTCTAGACCATTGGGGAATCAATAAGTAAGAGTAAAAAACAATGCCAGAATTAAAAAAAAATCGTCATATGTTCTTCGACTTCAACTAAACCGCAGTTTGTTTTGTAAGAATGTTACTTAGCGGTTACATGAGTTAAAGAAGATCCTGACGATAATCTCAACAGCACTCACAATAGAGCACAAAATTGAGCATCGACGGACCCCTAGCAAGCTAGACGTGGGACCAGGTGCACGGGAGGAGTAAGCATTCCCTGTTGGCTAGCCGCACCCGCCTTTCATAAAGCACTGTGTCTGCTGCAATGACAACGAATACAGAACAAAGAACAATTGACAGGGGACATGATTTATAACACATTTTTAAATTATTTATTTCACTTATGATTCTTTGAAGAACCATGTCATGAGAAAATCATTTGTTTGATTTTTTGTTTGTTTGATTGTTTTTTTGTTTTGTTTTTTTTTTTTTTCGCAAAATGGCCTTATTTTAGTCTCCCTACACACTACTGCTCACGATTCTCCTTTGTAGGGTTTCTTTGTACTTTTAAAAGTATACTAAAGAAGGCACGGAATAATGATGACGTCTGACGTGGCAGATGACCGTCCTAACTCGGCATCGATTGCAAATTGGTTTATGTGTAGTCATTTGGGTTTGATATTTCTTTGTGATTTGGCGTTCCTTGTACATTTGCGTCTCTTTCTGTGCGTGTCTGCTTTGTGTTTTTGCAGTGGCTGTTTTGATGTTGGTGCTGCAACCGGGTGTTGTTGGAGATCCCCTCCTTTCTTTTCTCATCGCGGACTGCTACACGTCTAGTTCTATGTATCCGATGAGACCAACTCGTCGCTGAATTGAAACCGACAAAACTCAACACTGAACACTAAAAGGGAAATATTCAAGATAGTGAGGTACTGAAATTTATTTTTGGAAGTTCATTGCTGAGGGCGTGAATAGGCGTTCTTCTACAGCTTTTATATATCTAATCGATTAATATAGTATGAGTTTGGTTCCGAAAATGTTCAAGGGAGACTATTACGGAAATTGACGTTGTCTGAATAATGAATCCATTTTTAAGAAGACATATACCAAAACATTTATTTTGTTACATGTAGATTTATCTTGTGGAAAGTGTTTACATCGGTCTTTCTTTAAGTTTTGTTTTCATATACATGTAACTATAAACTAAACTAATATAGATTTGGCACACCGTTAAAAAATACTTGCTGCACCCAGTTTTATCTCTATCACGGCCAAGATAAACATTTTGTGACACTTTTTATGTCTCCTATGAAGCATAGCGACACTAAGACATCACTCTGGTAGTCTGTCCGCGTGTCTGTTACACTTTAGGTGTCACATCCCATAACGTTTTCTGGTTAGTGATAGGTATGTGACATTCCACAAATTTATGCATTACTCGTGACAAGATCTTTCTACGAATACCAAAATTTGGGATCTAGTGACCTTCACCAAGATGTTTTAACTACTTAACTGAAAATATAAGATGGAATATAATACTTAAACTGTTAGTGGTAAGGCTTTGATATTTCACGCATGCATTCTTTCTACAGATACCATAATTCCTCACCTAATGACCTTGACCTAAACCTTTGACATACTTTTCTGAAAATATAAGACTGAACATTTTTTATGTGCTTGTTTTTCATGGCAAACTTATTGTAATGGTGAATAATTTCACTATTACAACCAACAACAAAATTTAACAAGTTCGATGTTTGTGAAACATAAATGCCGCTGGTGGCAGCTTTAAGAATGTAAGGAACAGAAGGTCAAAATAAAAAAGTAAAGGTCAAACTTTTCATACTTTATCTTTGCAAGATTTTTCCATAAAGAATACATATATCAAATACACAGGTCATATCAATTACCATTCAAAGTTATGGCCCAGGTAAAAAAATTAAAGTAGGTCAAATGTCATTGTCTTCAATAAGCAGCCCTTTTCACATAACTTTGGACGGCAAAATAAGTTCTTTTCCCGCAATATGACGTCAAGGACAATTGATTTTTAACTGTGACGTAACGAGAGTCGGTACTTGACGTCCACAAAATGCTAGTCACGCAGTTATGTGAAAAAGGCTTATTGAATTAGACAAAAGTAAGACAGATGCAGCCTATGTAGTGTTATTTCATATCAGCATCCCCTAATCGAACATTAGTGTACGTTTTGGTACTTTTAACACTTCAAGTATGGCCACAATTAAGTGAAATCACTTATGCAGAAAAGGTTGGTGAGATGCAGCGTACGTAGCATGCATCCAAATCGACATGTGTAAGTTTGGTAGTTGTAACGCTTTAAGAATGGTCACTATTGAGTCAAATACAGCCACTGCAGCATGACTTCAATTCAACATCCTGCAAGAATATCAATATTGAAATAATGTCCTATTGTAAAAACAATTCTGTGCATCACATGCACATTTAAAAAATAAAATCTATTCAATGATGCTCGAGACCGAAGTGAAGGATTTCCAAAAAACAAGTATTGAGTCTTTGCTGAATACAGAGTTTTTCCCCTTACAGACGGTATCTGACGTAAAACAATTATGACGTCATGAAAATGGTATGGTAACGTCGATATTATACCGTCGTTTCCTAGACTTTTATTACTGTTTCCATAGAATTTGATGACGTCATAATCAGTCTACTTCAGATACCATCTCAAAATGGGAAGTAACTCTGGTTTTCGAAAATAGCGTATATGAAGAGCGAAATTCCAAATATGACCTAAACATTATGCCAATGATAAGGCTAAGGACAGATATATACATGTACCTTAAGGGAGTTACCCCTTAGTTTTAGAATAATTTCATCGGGGACTAACTGTACATGTCCACCAGCAGAAGTTTAAAACCATGCCTTGATCATATGAATGTTCGTAACTTTCAGATTTCAATTCAAAATTTGACAGGTGAAAATCCTAAAATGATCTGCAAATTTATCTGTTCTATCTGTGCCATCGCATTTGAAGACGTTAACAATTGTGGAGTACTTGAACGCGATGATTTTCATTGAAAGGTACATTGTTTCATCCTGATAATTCTAAAAAGCATGTTAAATTTGATGTACGCCGAGGCTTTTGCATGCTTGTGACTCCCAGATGTTGCTTTTATCACAGAGGTAAGACGTTAGAGTATTTTTCTTTTGTACTAAGTCATTTTCGAACTAAACATAGAAAAAACTCGCTAAGTTGTTTATGGTCGTTTTTTGATGTAATATTATTTACGCAAAATGAAGAAAAACCCCAGAGATCAGATAGAGCACTACTTCTTGTCTCACTTTAAATTTGATAAACTGAAAAGAAACGATAACCAAAGAATTATCTGAAAAAAAATATAACTCATTCACAATAGTAATATATTTTTTTCTCTAAGTAAGACGCAGAATAAGAGGGGCTTTTTTTTTTACCAAAATAAGGAAGTCAGAAATCAACACCTTCACCGTTGAAGTGATAAGTGCAATTCTTTACAGGTAACCCAATAGAAACGAGGATATTAATTTGAATAAAATCCACGTAATATAAGCATCTTACCTGGGTTTTAAAAACGAAAAAGGAAGTATTGGTAAGCGAAATAGGGGAATTCAAAACATATATGTCATTTCTATCTATATCTGTTCCTGTTTTGATTCGAAATCATGAGAAATCTAAGAGAAAATGACAATATATCTGTGGCTGTACCTTTGCGAAATGAGGTTGTCTGATTTATTTCATAAGTTTTCGTTGTAATTGAAATGTAAACATACAGACCTGAAAGTATGGCGGACAATAATGAAAGGAAAATACCATCATCAGAGGAACTTCTGGAGTTGATGACCAGAGTGAACACGACTCTCGTTATCCGTAACGCTTACTTGGAGAGTGATTTGCAACAAAGGAAAACAGTTGAAAAACCGCAAGACATTCAAAAAGAGAAATCTGTGGCGGTACAACTTACAGAGACTCTTCAGAAAATTACGAATAACTATTTAAGATATCAAGATTTGGAGGTCACTCTTCGAGACAAAAGCCAGCGTAAGTACTTGATAATTTGTATTGTAAATAAAAGTATTGATTTCAATGTCACGAGTCCATCAAGTCTACATCATTAGAAATCTTTTCCTTCAGGATAATAGATATGGTTACTATTCTGCATTGTTTATTTTACATGTTATGTATTTGTGAGTGCTGTCCGCCTAGTTTTTTTCATTTATAATATCTTTTTAACATGAAGCTATTGCGACGGGTGTTGCATGCAATCAGGAGACGCTGACTCTCCCCGGGCACCTGGTCTCATTTCGGAATTTTGTTCATTCCGAGGTTCGCAACCGTTCCTGTGGAATATCTAATAATTTTTCCTTGCCTTCTCGATTATGAGACTGATGGGTACTTCTGTAATGTTTATTACAATCAAATTATGAGTACGATGGTAGAAAGGCATTTGACGGAACAACAGATGAAATTTCAAATTTGTCGCTAGCTTATAATTAGTAAAATTATACCCTTTCGAGTGGAAAGTTTGTAGAGCACGAAGAATTTCAGTTTGTCGGTGAATGTATTTTGAACATTTTACTTCGAATGGAGTGGTTTAAATTAGTAAAATAGTGCCTTTTACCCAGTAGATTCCGGCGAAATAAGTGGAACTTAGAAGAAAATATGTCAATTCTTTTAAGGAGGTATGAGTGTGAACCGCATTTTCAGGGAATAATAGAAATTGAAAATAATTGTCTATAAACAAAAGAGGATCCCTTTCTTCATCGATTGCAATAATCCATAAAAAAAGAGTGAAGCCGTTTGTCCCCTATATACCGACCAAAAAAGGGAGGTAACTCTGCATACTTATTTTTAAAACAATGTTCGAACTTTGGACTTAATTTTAAAAATCAATATAACAGAGTACGAAGTAAATTTTTATCCATTGACTTAGTAAATGAAGTAAATTTATCATTTTCGAAAAAAATATTTTTGTTGCCATGGTAACCATGCTGGGGATGGACATTTATTTCATCCCATTTTTGACAGTAAAAATTGCATGAAAAGTTTAAAAACATTAATTTTCTAAGTAGTTGGCATAATAGAATTTTGATAAAATTTTTCTTTTATCATCTAGTGATACATGCTGAAGATAAAAAATAATTTAAAGAAAAAAGAGTGTAGCCGTTTTAAAGGTATTTAGCTTAGAATTCCTCTGACCAAGCCTCTAGATATGATAAATCCGTTGTTTATGATTGAAAATGGAAAGTTTTTATATATCTATACATTTTATCTGAGATTTCTTATAATCTGGACTTCAGACTACAAAGAGTCATATTTTGATTAATTTCTTTTTCATTTTCCCAACACTTAGCGCTCAATTTTAAGCACCGACAACGTAACGTGAGTAGTGCACATCGTGACTCTCACTTTAGGTAATGATCGGCGATATTGTATACCGGTACTTTTAATCTCAGTAAATGAGAAAAAATGGATGTGTTAGATTCCTATCTGTATGTTTCTTCTGTATATCATTTCTCTCAAAATTGATTTTGCGGCATCTACAGTTTCTACACGTATCCATCTATTCATGTACATGTAGTTTTTGACATTCGTACATATTGTACCAGATAAAAAAATGAAGCAACTTTGGCAGAACAACGAAACGAAGGATCTCTTAATCTCTTGATGAGTATGAAAGTTTGAAAAAATAATTTCTCTAAAGTTAGCTGAGGCACATTTCTAGTTTCATTTTACTAAGTGTAAACTATATGCCAAGGGTAAAACGATGTCGTGAAAGAAGCGTATTTTAGATGTAAACAAGGATATGTATTGCCCGTCATGCGAAATGCATTGCTCTTTAATCTAGAGGTATATTCGACCATTAGTTCAATATGCTTTCAGATTATGTTCTCTTTACGACATCGATACGGTTTACGTTTGATTTGTTCACGCTCATACCCTCTTAACTCATATTAAAAAAGGCTGCACATTGATATAAATCGATTTTATCATCTTTCATGAACAAATATCCTGTTTCCAGATAAAGATCTTGTAGAAAAGGAATAGGCATGATAATGAAAATGAAATATGAAGGCTATATCACTCATATTCAAAAGATATTGAGTCTTTGCGGAACACCCCTAACGAAAAAGTACTATAGTATACTATAGTATACTATAGTATACTATAGTAAACTATAGTATACTATAGTATACTTTACTACACTATACTACATGTGTAGTAAAGTAAAGTTTCGTGTAGTATAGTAAAGTTTTGTGTAGTATAGTAAAGTTTCGTGTAGTATAGTGTAGTATAGTAAAGTTTTGTGTAGTATAGTAAAGTTTTGTGTAGTATAGTAAAGTTTTGTGTAGTATAGTAAAGTTTCGTGTAGTATAGTAAAGTTTTGTGTAGTATAGTAAAGTTTCGTGTAGTATAGTAAAGTTTTGTGTAGTATAGTGTAGTATAGTAAAGTTTTGTGTAGTAAAGTAAAGTTTTGTGTAGTATAGTGTAGTATAGTAAAGTTTTGTGTAGTAAAGTAAAGTTTTGTGTAGTATAGTGTAGTATAGTAAAGTATTGTGTAGTATAGTGTAGTTAAGTTTCATAAAGTATCATGTAGTCATTTAAAAGTATATTAGTACAGTATCATTTAGTATTTTGTTTTATTTCACATAAAATTTAAAGTGAAAATTTCAAAATGACACTATTTAAAGAAAATAGTCCATGAAACAAAGATATGAATACATTTGTTTTTCTGTATCAACAATAGTACTATTTGGTATGTATTATTGGTGTACTACTAGAATCATCGCTAATAATCGATTATTGCTCAATCATTGCTTTCGATTCTGATAATAGATTATGACTCTCAATAATCATGATATGACTCTCAATATTCATGATAATTGATTATAAAGCAAAATAGTTTAAGATTGAATTTTTATGAAAAAGACATTTCAACTATTGAGAGGCAAGATTTAGTTGAAATAGAAGTTATAATGACATCAAAATGGGAAGACACAATGCTTGTAGATCTATATACAAACTGATCTGTACACCAAAATATATCCTGTTTGTCTACAACATAGTAATAACTGTACTGTGATATTATAAAAGTATCATGTATATGTTGTAGTGCTGCAAATATTCACCATGGTTTTCAATTAACCACGGTTTGATTCACTGTGCACCCCATGCACTGTCTCCATATTGAGCTTTTTCGATTCATTTGAAAAACACGAACATTAAAGATATTAAAGTAATTCAAGATATATTAAGGTGATTGACACGTTGTAGTATTGCTCTCTTATTGGGATTATTCTTTTATAACTGTAGAAAATTCAATGTAAGAGTGCTCAAAACCCATTTTTAAGTGTGATTTCACCTTTATAGTCAGAAATCAAAGACTTGAGATACGAATCACATCGAAAGCAAATAGAGTGATTCACATCGTACGGTGAGTTAATTCGTTACAGCCCTAAAATGTCGAGAGTGGAACAAGAGAATTTTGTAGCCTACAAGTAGGCTCGCAGCTTATTTATGCAAGGACTAAATAAGTAATGAACTTCAAGGTAACAGTATGAATACCCATTCTTTCATAATTTGCTACATGGTTGTCAAATGTGAAAAAAATGTGACATCTAAATGCACACATATAACATGTGAAACAACTGTACAGTGTTATGTGTCATATGTAAAAGGAAATTCGAGCTACCTATGTTGTGTATGCAACTGTAAAAAATCGCAGCAATTACTCGGCAATCGTATTCATAATTGGGTTTATTAAAAATACGATGGTCAGTTAGTATAATTTCAGATCAAGCATACCAGCAGACTTGGCTAATCTTCTTTCTTCTAATATTATTCGACTTGGTCATCGTACAATTCGTTCCAAAATGTCTTCTCACTCTTCTATTTATTTCTAGTATTTCCCTCTGCTATTTGGAGTACAATGGGAACTGATATGTCAAAATTAAGAGAAATCCACCTCGATACCCAATCCTTTGTATCGACCCCATCCCCACCTCGGGACTCAAGGTCCGCATGGATAAGAGAGAGAACGTGAGAATCCTAGACCTGTACAACGTATAAATAAATGCGAAAGGGGGGATGGGGGGGTCAACACAAAAAGACTGTATCAACTCTAGGTATCATGTACCATTATCATTTTCCAGTGGTTGATTCAGGGAGGAGCGGAGGGGGCGCCCGCCCTCCCCCCGGCACTAACCCCAAATTATCCAAAAACAGGTATATTTTTGCCCATTTTCAGTATAAATCGGCAAAATTAGCCCCTTGACCCCCCGGCAAAGGGGGCGCTGGATCCGCCACTGTTTTCTACTCTGGGCAGATTTTCTAAAAGTGGGAGACATATTTTGAATTTTCCCAAAAGTAAATCCCGTTACGTTTTTTTTTTTTTCTTTCTTTCTTTTTTTTTTTTTTTGTTTTTTGTTTGTTTTTTGTTTGTTTTTTTTTTTTCTTAAACAGGTTGGAATCAAATCCCACCTACCATCCCATCTCCTCTTTCCGACAGGCTGTGACAGTGTCCAACCCTCTACCAGAGATCACCGGTTACTCATAATTTACGAATTCATGTACATGTATATATAATATTTCCAAAATATGATCTCTGTCTTTTGGCCTTAGAAAATATGCTGGCCGGGACCGAGTGTGGTGAATCCCGAGTTTCTCTGATATTTTTATTATTATTATTATTATTATTTTACGTATTTTATCTGATTCTCAGTACAAAATTGATAAATAAGGTAAATTGGGGGGGGGGGTTACTTTCTATATTTGAATGAGATACTTGAAAATAACCATGATAATAAAAAATTGCTATTTATAAAACTAGCCTTTTATATATTCTGAATCTGATTGGTTTTATCGACTTTGGAAGATTTAGATGACGTATATATGGTAAATTTAAAAAAAAAGACTTCTGGAGAGCTTTTTTTCATTTCTAGGATTTTGACCTTACGAACTATAAGATCACAAATGAATGTAGGGAATTGACTCTAGTGCTTGTTTGTGTGTGTGTGGGGGGGGGGGGGGGGGGTATGCGGTCACCTTTTACTTCAAAACTTGAATTTGTCCGATTTCTTTCTTTAATTTACCATATATTCCTTTTTTTCTTTCCTTCTTCTTTTTTGTTTGTTTGACAATATTTTTGAAGTAAAATTTCACGCTTTCTATTTTACTCGCCACCTTTTATGACTGACATCATACAGTACCCCCCCCCCCCCCCCCCGCCATTGAACATAATGTAGGGGTCACTGAAGGACGGTATATATATATATATGGAGCATAGAAATAGTATCTCCTTACAGTTTTCCAATTTTCGGTGACCTGTGCTCTCGCTTGCCAGTTGTACATATATATAAATCATAAAAGGGCTTCAACAGGTTTTTGTTTGTTTTTTTTTTTTTTTATAGTTTATGGTTTTGTTTTTATATTCCTCTTCACAAAGTCCGGAATCCTCTTTCAACCTATTTTCTAGATCCGCCTTCAAGATTTGAATGATGTTTATGAAGATTTCCGATTAAGGAAAGGGATAACTAGTTGTTTTATTTCGTTTTATTTATCCATAAGCTCAGTCTCATTCGATTCATTATGTACTGCAAGAATTTAGAGACATTTATTTTCTGAGATGGGATGTTTTAATTGGACTTTTTCTTTACTTGCCGAGTCATTTTCTATCGGTTTGGCGCTGAATATAAAAAAAACTCAGGCTTGACCCCCTCTCTTTCTCTATCTCTCTCTCTGTGATAGAACCTGCATAGCGTTGCATAATTGACATGCCGAAGTTGCATGCATCAGTGATTGTGTACTTGTCAAAACAAACTAAGTACGCGGCCGCACCTCCCCCACACCTCCCCCGCACCTCCCCCGACTCCAATTGACATGCAATTTACATGGGGTCAATCGTTACGTAACTGGTATTTGTGACCTTTTCAAAAGGTATACATAGCCCTTCGCTAATGCTATAGCTCTGTTGAATTAGTTTTTGCGTACATGTATTGATTTTTACAGATTTTTTTCTAGAAATGTCTTAATAAACATTAATGCTGAATCGTGTTGACTTTAAAAGTGTTTATAATTAAGTCCTTGTTATTAGTAAAATACATAAATTAGAATGATACCGTAGTTATATATGCAGATCCAGAGTCATCTAGCTTTGAGGAGGAGGAGAAGGTTCAAGAGGAAAATTTGCTATTCCTACAATATAGGGCTTGGGGAGAAAAGAGGGGGATCACGGGGCAGCCCCCTCCACACCCCTAAATTTGCCACTGATGTACTACAAGACGATTCATAGTCAAATTTTCAGGAATATGACTAGAAAACTAAAATAAATACGTGCGAAAATATATTTTGTCTCTGATATAGAAAAGGAAGAGGAAAAATATGACATTTATGCACAAATTGAGGTAGGAACTACATTTTTTTAATTTCTCAATCCGTTTCCCAACTAAAGTTCTGTTTTAATTGGTATTGACAAAACGTATATTGTTGCATATTTCAGTTATCTATTTGTTTCTTTTAAGATATACGTATAAGAGAAACAAGAAACTAAATAAATTAAAAAATAAATAAGTAAATAAATAAATAAATAAATAAATAAATAAATAAATAAATAAATAAATAAATAAATAAATCACCCTGCCGCTATGGTATGAATGTGAGGCAAAGTCGCCGTACGGAATGGCGTCCGCTAGTCGACAAAATTCCACCTCCTCCAAATCGAAGTAGAAATAAATAAAGTTTTCTTCACTCTGTGTTAAAGTTTGATTAGTAGTTTACAAAATGGAACCTAATGGAAACCACTCAACCAAGTTTCAAAAATGGAATCTTGGGTGGCGGTGAAGACCACAATGTAAATATACTGGCAAACAACAGGGATTCGCAAACATTTTCTAATTTTGTTGCCATAGCAACCATTTCTAAAACAAAACTTTCCTATCAAAATACAATACTGACCTTAGAGATAAAAATGTTATAACATACATCAACATGGATTTCAGGAATGGCAGGCAATGTGAATTCAAGATATGCCCAAATATGGGTAATTTATAGCAAAAATAAGGCAAAAATTGCCATATTTTCACCCAAAAAAGAGAGTAAAAAAAAAATTCAGTGACATATTGCAATACATCATCTGCAAGAAAAAATCTTCATCTTTCCATTGATACCAAATTTATATGGTGTTCATCGGTTTGTTTTCTCACAATTTAGCTTCAAACATGCAAGACTGACGAAAACATACACCATTTCTTACCGCGAAATCAGCACGTGTGAGAGACTCCCAAACAGAAAGTTACTTGTGCTTTGGAGCTAACTGATAGTTTCGTATTTATAAACAATAACTTTTAGCATCTTTAAATCCTACTAAACCAGTAAACATTCATCAAGACACATAGAATTTCATTATATCTGTTCAGTGTCACACACAATTATAAAATTCATAAATCAACAGTGGTGACTTCTTCGAAACTTTCTCCAAAGTTCAAAGGTCAGGTCTTCACCGCTACCTTAATATTCTATAACATGATATAACTTCCAGTTTTTATTGTGTGAATGAATTCTTCTAGGTTTTCTGAATACAATGATACCACAAACATCCAGCTTGATCCAACAGTTAAAGTCTGAGCACCCCTGCAAAAGTCACAGTGAAAACAGCCTTTTCTTCTCCATCAGCCTTGAGAGTTATCTCCCCCTTGTCTGCAGAATATTGTTTTGTCTGGCTCTTATCCAATTAGATGCTGAAAAATCAAAGATGAAAATAATAAAGAATAAATAAAAAATGTGTTTTGTTATATATTTACATGAAATCTAAGAATATTTTGAATTAAATCAAGTAAAATAATGAGAATTTAACCATTTTCTAAAATCTTGAATTATAGAAAACAATTTTCAAAAGAAGAGAATGCAATATGACTAATTACATGAATAATAAACTTTAAAAAAATCTTAGTTATTGATATAATTCAATACAAATAAAGTAAGTAATAGTGCAATGATAATTGGTAATATCAAGACAGGTAACTCTTGACATGAAGATAAACCTGCAACATTACCTTTCTGCACTGACGTCATTATGACGTCATAGCAGAGTTACCAGTCTTTGGCAACAGTAAACATTGAAAATCAACTGGAATTTTACTTAAGCTTTAAAAAGGAATATAAACAACAAGGGAGACAACAATTATGGGGAAAAGGGGAAGAAAACCAAGGAAATCATACCTGTTTCAGCGTGGAAATTATTTTGGAAAAAAAAACTTTGATTCAAACAGCTCGGTGAGTTCAACATCTTCAAGGGATGATTCCATGTCTTCAACATCAACCAGAGAGCCGGCTATCATCCGCCCTTCAAGATCTTTATTTGACGGGGTACAGTACAATGGTGAGGAAGACAACTCCGACGCTCCAATGTTATTGCGGCCTCCTAAAAAGAAGGAAATTCAAAATTCAGAAACTGGTAAATGCAACAAAGAAAACTTTATTGTTAACATGGAAAAAATGAACAATTTATTTCAAACTTTTTTGGACAAACATGATTCTAAAATATGCACAAAACCCGAGACTGAAATAATAATTGTGAAAAGACTTGGGCTCGGAGTCTCGGCAGAAATGGTTTGCAAGAAATGTCAATTTAAATCACCCCCGTCTAAATTATACGAGGAGGGAAAAGGACGTAGTGTCTTAACGAATAAAGCTTTGGCATTACCGTTACTGAAAACAAAAATGGGTGCCACAGATGTACAGTTTCTCCTCGCATCTCTAAACATCAAGCCTCCGTCTCTTCGTGGACTGCAGGACACACTTAATTCGGCATCGGTAATCTCGACTAACATCAACAAGGAATCGATGTTGAACAATCAAGTCTACGTTAGGAAGGTGCAAGAGCTCAAAGGTCAAGGTCACAACGTCGATGTGGAAATGGATACCTCTTATAATAATAGACCGCAAAATGGTATTGAGGCCGGCACAATTTCCATCACACCTGTAGCAGAATGTTCGACCAACAGGAAGCTTGTTATTGCTTTGAATGTTTGTAACAAGCTATGTAACAAAAAGTCATGTGATCACACATCATGCGCAAAATCCTATCCGACCGATAAATCCATAACATCCTCTGAAGCTTTTTCTGTTGCCAAAAATTTGAAATCGATTCAAGATAACAACATCCTAAACGTACGATCTGTCACTACCGATCAGAGCTGTCAAGTTGAAAAAGTTATCTCCGACACATCCCGGCACATTTCGCATTACCATTGTTTCATTCACCGTCTTCGGAACCTTCAGAAAAAAATCCAAAATATCAAGATGAAATCCTTCCTCGCAGGTATCGATAATTCCACGTTCTCTAGACGAGTTTCCTGTGCGATCCGATCCCGAGTCTACATTGAATTGACGAGGCTTAATAAGACCGAAAGAAACCGAGCAAATTTTATGCGCAAATCCAAATTAACCATCCAAAACGTTGTTCCCTGTCTGACCGGCGATCATACTAAATGTCAGTTACATTCCAAATTTTGTCGACCATCCACAAGAAAGCTCGTCTTACGAGATCTTCCGGGACGAGAGTTTTTAACTTTAACTGACCATGATGAAGAGTGCCTTGCCTCTGAGCTTTCGAAGTTTGTAAATAACACTAATGGTATGAAGTTACGCGTTATCCGAAATACCAACAAAGTTGAATCAGTCCACAACCGTTGTTTCACCGTTGCACCGAAAAACACAAACTGGCCTCGCAACATTGAAGGGCTGTGTCACTCAGCGGTCCACTCCGATACACACAGTCATGGCCAGTCTACAACCATTCTTGCTGAAACATTAGGTATTAGTTACGGTAAAAAGGATCCTTTCACTTCACACATGGCAAGCCTTGACAAGCGATATTCATACGACAAACTCCGGAAGAAATCTCATCAGTATAGGACAAACCGTTACAATAAGAGGCTGCGGAGAGTTAACAGGCGCATAAACGAGTCTTCCTTCTATAGTGATGCCACAGGGTACTTCTCAAGGGAACACAGTTATGCCACTAATCCTACAAATGAATGAATATTAACTCAATTAATTGACAACCAATAAAGTCATTGATAATAACAACAATATCATTAAAATAGTAAAACAGCAATCTCACATACTTGTTGTTCTTTATGTGTTCAAAGTTATTTCAAATGTTTGTTATAAAGTGAATCTACAGGGGGAAGGGGTGTGGTGTGAAGGGGGAGGAGGGGGGTGGGTGGGGCTAGGGGGAAATGTGGGGGGGGATGTGCACACACACGGCGGGTGTGGGACTATTAAATTGGAGTTGATATGGGCTATGATTTTGAGAAAAAATATGATTTTGAACAAATTTCAGGACCAAAAAGGTCCCCCACTATTCACTTCCTTCCCCTCACCCCCCCCCCCCCCACATTACTCCTTCGCTCTCTAGATTCACAATTGAGTCAATTAAGGTAAAGAAAAATACAACTAAATGTTTGAATGTCAACAAGAAGAAAAGATTCTAACGTCAACGAAAATGAAACTAATGCAACAAGCAACAACAAGCAACCAACAACATGCTGCCGTCAATTTATCAGTACACGACTTACGTTTCCCTACAGTACACAATTTTTGTAACCATGGTGACCGACACAGCCATTTTGATTTACACAAGCTAAACGACTTAAATTTACACTTGCGGGCTCAAGAGACAAGTGTTTAGCATTCACACACAACTTATTATGACACACATGTGATACGTGTTTATCCCTCGGAAGATGGCCGAAGTCATGGGCAATGAAATATGCAAGTCTGTGAGCTGCAAGTTTCCTACTTTTACCTCGAAAAACAATTTGAAGAATACCATACCCGTATTCTGACTTAGATCCCGCCCATAGATGACAAAGGTCGTCGGAATACTTAAAAACTTTTCTATTGAATTTTGTCGTCAAAGCCCATTTTTCACGGTCCGAAAGGACATAGGAGGAGAATATTTGCGACATTATTTACTCACGTATACGAGTTTGCAGATAACTGAAAATGGAGAAAAAATACACTACTAAGTCCAACAATCTATGAAAACAACAAAAAGTCCCTGAAATTAAAAATTCATTTTTAGGTTCGAGTGACCTTAAGGTGGCGGTGAAGACCACAATGTAAATATACTGGCAAACAACAGGGATTCGCAAACATTTTCTAATTTTGTTGCCATAGCAACCATTTCTAAAACAAAACTTTCCTATCAAAATACAATACTGACCTTAGAGATAAAAATGTTATAACATACATCAACATGGATTTCAGGAATGGCAGGCAATGTGAATTCAAGATATGCCCAAATATGGGTAATTTATAGCAAAAATAAGGCAAAAATTGCCATATTTTCACCCAAAATAGAGAGTAAAAAAAAAATTCAGTGACATATTGCAATACATCATCTGCAAGAAAAAATCTTCATCTTTCCATTGATACCAAATTTATATGGTGTTCATCGGTTTGTTTTCTCACAATTTAGCTTCAAACATGCAAGACTGACGAAAACATACACCATTTCTTACCGCGAAATCAGCACGTGTGAGAGACTCCCAAACAGAAAGTTACTTGTGCTTTGGAGCTAACTGATAGTTTCGTATTTATAAACAATAACTTTTTAGCATCTTTAAATCCTACTAAACCAGTAAACATTCATCAAGACACATAGAATTTCATTATATCTGTTCAGTGTCACACACAATTATAAAATTCATAAATCAACAGTGGTGACTTCTTCGAAACTTTCTCCAAAGTTCAAAGGTCAGGTCTTCACCGCTACCTTGGTGGAATTAAACTACGTGATCCGGATTTCCATGCCTTGGAAACCACTGGGAAACTGTCAACTCCGGTTTCTATGCAGTTTCTAGGTGGTTTCCAAAATATGGAAACTCGAATTTTCGTGCTGTGGGAGATCAGGGAAATACATGTATCGAGTAAGCGGACGGAGTTCAAGATAGATGAAAATAGAATTTCAGATAAAATGTTTATTTGGGTTGGGTACATATACTTTGCTATAGGGATGTTCGAGTGACGAAAAAGTGACGTCACACTGCGCATGCGCATGAAAATTGGTTGGCAAAAAGTGGTTCTCTTATAGTATATATATAGCAATGTCCACTGCTATTCACGTTAATAATCTTTATCGGTACAGTTTATCGACAGATATAATTAAGTTAAGATTACTTCAAAGTTGTTATCATATAATCGATCGTTTTAATTGCTTGTGATATTTTTTTTTTTTTATTTAATTCTTTCTGTTAATCACCGGTATGTATAAATACATGTAGCATTTAGTCTCTCTGTGTGTTGATTTAATTTGTAAAGTTGTGAATGTGAACATCTTATATCATTCATCAATTTATCAAGTCCAACCTATACAGTGTATCTCGTATACACAAGACACTGATCTGACACCTGCCATTTACCTTGATTTTTGTCGGCTGTCCAGGTAGATTTTTTCACCCAGGCCGTGGCGGAACCAATGATCGGTATATTTTGACACGGATGAAACATCTAAACTATTTCTTTTTTTTTTTTTTTTGGTAAATAATTACATTACATCTGTCTTTTCGTTGAAAGAAGCAAAAAGGAAATACTACGGTTACTCATTTGTATATCGATCATAATCATGTAAGTTGGAACAGTGGATCATTATTCAATATTTCTCATATATATACATGTATCAAGATTTATTTATTTATTTATTTCAACGGGATAATTGTTTAAATAATTCCGAAAATTAGACTGATGGAAGTCCGAACATCTATTCTTGAAATTATTTTCAAATATTGGATGTTTTAACAGTCGAGGTGCAAAAGATGGAAATAGAATGCTTGGATTTTATTTAATATGAATCAAAGAGAGGGATCTCCCCTCTCTTTAATTCATATTAACATCTATCATTTATTTTTATTTTGTATTTTAATCTTATCTTTCATTTTAAATTCATGGATGTCTCTTTTTATCCCAACGATTTTCAATCTTAAGGGTTGCAGCTGCCATAACTTACATGGAAGTTGAGAAATAAATGCTTCTTTGGGCATTCTAAAATTCTAATCTTGAGCCCCCCCCCCCCCCCCCCCCCATCCTTTCTCTAGCAAGCGAAAAGTTAGATAAGGCATGTCAATTTAAAAAAAAATAGATTTCCATATTCAAAGTAAGAAAATTACTGCATGAAGGAATAATAAAAGAGTAAAAGAGAATTTGTGCGTGTTTTCATTGTACATGTACTTACTATGACCGGCTTTATCTATAAATGGGAGACAGTCGTGAGAAAAAAACGAAATTAAAAAAAAACAAAACAAAAAAACAAAACAAAAAAAGCCAAGAAAATCAGTACTCTTTATTTCATTAAACATTGTCTGCGAGTTTTTTCCATTTTGCGTTTTCAAACAGTTCGACATTAATTTTGGTCAAACTATTTCCCTCATTCCATCCCGTTCAAATGCTCGGCCTTAATTAAATCACAACTACATGTAATATGCATGTTTGAGGGATAGGTGTGTACTTGTCAAAACAACTGGTAAACTGGTAATTAGTCGGGTATGTTACACCTAATACAGGAGCATGAGAATGGGACACTATGAATTACACCGGCTTCTTTGAAAAGCAAAATTTGAAGAAAAAAAATATCGGCAGTTTATTGATTCTTCCCCCCCCCCCCCCAATCGAACGGCAGTCTGATGTACTAATAAACTCAGCGGGATTTCTTTATTGTTGTGATTAGAATGGTCAGTGTCACAGCAGGACTTATCAATAAAATAATAATAGGAAAGTAGCGCATATTAGAGCATCAGTTGTCGATTTATCCCTGGGTATCACTTATATTTCCCTTCACTGCCAACCGTTTTTGCCAACCAGCCTCGTTTTCGCCAGACCCGTGACGTCACGGCGAACATCCCTATTGAAAATTGTGAGGCCGGAGGATATGGGAGGATGTTCCTCCTATCGATGGGAGTCCGGGCCTTCCGAGAAATTGAAAAAAAAATTGACAAATAGATTCCTCTTGAGAGTATTCGAACATGATTCAGTTTTAGCAAACGATGTACAATATAATTCTTTGACATTCTCTACACCTACAAACGCAGCTCAGTTACCGGGACCAGGAATTGCCCGCAAAAATCCTCATGTTTACCCGTTTTATTTTCTTAAATTTTTATAATTCTTAATTTATCTTTATAAAGATATCGTCATTTATTGTTGTATATATCTTGTGATGCTTGTTTGCATATACACAATATGGCCAATGTCATTCTTCCTCCACCACTTGTACAAGAACATTTTATAAGAATTATTTTCCTTTTACTGTTTTCTTCATTCATAAGAAATAACTTTTTCCCTCCATTTTTTTCTCATACATATTTATTATTGTGGCTACTCACAGTGTTTCATATACGCTTTATTACGTTGTAACTGTTTGTATGCTTTAGCCTTATGGGCCTTAATGACTGTTTGCAAATAAACCATACCATACCATACCCGTTTTATTTTATAATGTACATGAAGATACTATACTCTGGATCCCCTGACCCGGGTTGCACCCCCCCCCCCTGAAACAAAATCTAGGGACGTACATATCCGCCCATGTATTGTTGTCACCAACTTATCCTTCGAAAAATCTTAAATAGATGAATAATTGATTTTATAAAATACTTAAAAAACACAATATGTTAACATTTTCTATTTAATCACCTTTAATACTTAAAATTATAATAATAATACATATATTAATAATATCAATAAATTGTGGATTATTGTGTATATGCGGTGAAAGATTAAACGGTTTATGTGACATTGAAGATACCGATAATTCGAAAGCATTAATCGTACATGTACGGAATACCTTTCGAATATACAACGGGGTAAGTAAAAGAGATCGATACATGTACCATTCATCGCGAATGTAAGCGCGGATCTAGAGGGGGTATGTAAGACCCCATTCATCGAATGTAAGCGCGGATCTAGAGGTGGTATGTTGGACACCCCCAATATCCCTTGGATTTGAAAATATCATCGAAGCTTATTTTTGCATATATATATTTTCTAAAATTATATAATGAACCCCCTCTCCCACTCCGGACTCTGTGGACTACATGTGTATACTTCAAAGTCCTTGTATAGTCTTGTTTTTATTCTTTATTGTTTTTAATCTTTATTCGCCTCGCATCTAAGTTACCTCTCTCTCTCTCTCTCTCTCTCTCTCTCTCGTATATAATTAGTAGATCAATATACAACCTCCTCTAAGCAGTTGATGATCGACAAGTGAATGTTACTTTGAAAAATTAGATTTACATGTATACATGAATGCTTTGAATGTACTAGTACACATTTTTTTCTAATTTTAAATCAGACATAATATCATGATTTCATTTGAACCACCGCTGTGAAAGGCCCCCGAATCCCTACCTACAGAATCAGGCGTTACTCCCCCCCTCCCCTCCCGCTCGATACTCAATAATTCTTTAGGGATCCGGCTTTGGGGATACCTCCTATATGCTTGTTACCCTGGACCCGCTCCTTTTCATCGCTTTCGCTGTAACCCCTCTTCCCCGGGACTCTTGTAAATATGCTCTGGTCTTGCCCACCCAGTACTCCTAACATAGATATGAAGTGTCTTGGACTTCTATATATAGACGTCCCAAACTTGAGAAGAACATCGACGAGAAATTGGATAAAAGTGAGAAAAAAGCAAGGTAAACTGAGTACTCACAATCATATTTTACAAGAATTTGATATGGAATATGATTGATGGGAGATAGCTTCGTTTAAGATATTCTCGTGGTAATGTTAACGTTTTGTAACTCGAATTGCCTCTGACTGTTATTCACTATTGTGATATACCATGATGTACTTAACAAAGCCTACCTATCTTTTGTGTTACATAATTCAAATGTATTCCACTTACTGAATTCATATTCAATCTTAGAAACTTAAGCATATTTGTTTGAAAGTAATTTATTCTCAGAAACTTGGGGGGGGGGGGGAGGGGCTTGCATCAGTTCGATGATCATTGTCTAATTTCAGACACTATGCACCTTAAAAAAATGTACTACAATGAAGTTGTGTAATAAAAAATATTGATCATGTAATAATCCCCCATACACTGTAGATTTGGAATGATGGTACAGCTTTAAGACACATTTCTGTGAAGTTTTGTGCAGATCAACATGATCAACTACACATTAGATTTTGTCGAGCGAACGCAAAGCGAAACTATTTTGCATTAAATCTGGCACATGCATATATGATATATAATGATTCTACAGTATATACCATACTTTGATATTATTAAAAACCCTTGGACCTCAAATCATAGAATACGAAGCCAAATACGCTATCTTATTTAATGTGCATTGCACAGTACCTCTTGACTTAAGTAACGATGTACTATGACATCATTTTTATCTCGTAATGATGTCATGCCAAGCTTTGTATCAGCCTTTCTGAAAATTCTAAAAGCCTAGACGAAACTTATTAGAAATACAATAATTGGGCATAAATTCTACTTTTTATACGCTCGTCAGTTGACGGGTCGTATTATGGTATGACGAAGTCCGTCCGTCCGTCTGTCCGTCCGCCTATGGAACACAATAACTTTAATATGCGTCAACGGATTTTCATGAAATTCATACATTATGATTGGACTGTGGAGAGGAAGCCGCCTTTCGATTTTCATGTTCATCCGATTTGTCGTTACAGAGTTATGGGACTTAGATTTTTAAAATACAGTGAAAATATACTAAAATAGTTTAAAATTATTTAAAAATCTATTTTTGGTCGGAATGTTTTGAAATTTTGTATACTCCAAGTAGAAAGGATGTTCTTTGATATATGTAACGGGTTTTTAATTTTTTTGTCGCATAACCGAGATATTGTGTGTAAAGGGAAGGGGGGGGGGGGGTTATATGCACATACATGTTAAGCCAAGGGCAAAACATAGGCGCATGGAACGCAATAACTTCAATATGCGTCAAGAGATTTTCATGATATTCATACATTATGATTGGACTGTAGAGAGGAAGCCGCCTTTTGATTTTCAGGTTCATCTGATATGTTGTTACAGAGTTATGGGACTTAGATATTTTAAAATACAGTGAAAATATACTAAAATAGTTAAAAATTATTTCAAAAATCTATTTCTGGTCGAAATGTTTTGAAATTTTGTATACTTAAGGTAGAAAGGATTCTCTTTGACATATGTAACAGGTTTTTAATTTTTTGGTCACATAACCGAGATATTATGTGTAATGGGAGGGGGGGGTTATATGCACATACATGTTAAGCTAAGGGGCAAAATATAGGCGCATGGAACGCAATAACTTGAATATGCGTCAACAGATTTACAGGATATTTCTACATTGTGATCAGACTTTGAAGAAGAAGCTGCCTTTCGATTTTCAGGTTCATCCGATTTGTCGTTACAGAGTTATGGGACTTAGATATTTTAAATACAATGAAAATATACTAAAATAGTTCAAAATTCTTAAAAAATCTATTTCTGGTAGAAATGTTTTGAAATTTGGTATACTTCAAGTATAAAGGATGTTCTTTCACATATATAACGGGATCTTAAATTTTTTGTCACATTATCCAGAAATATGTGTAATGGGGGGGGGGGGGTATATGCACATACATGTTAAGCTAAGGGCAAAATGTAGGTGCATGGAACACAATAACTTGAATATGCGTCAACAGATTTTCATGATATTTGTACATTGTGATCAGACTTTGAAGAGGAAGCCGCCTTTCGATTTTCAGGTTCATCCAATTTGTCCTTATGGAGTTATGGGACTTAGATATTTTGGTGGTGTGAAAAAAATCCCAAAGGGCGTATCTTGCTGCGTGAGCGTAAGCTTTATTTCTGTTATAACTATATATGACTATCAGTGCAAATGTACGAAAATCTAATGCGCATTCATGTGAAGAAGGCATTATAAAAAAACATCCTGATTGTCCATGCCGTTACATTTTATGTTATAAAGTTTCCCGTAGTGTAATTAAGTTTCATAAAGTTTTGTGTAGTATAGTTAAGTTTCATAAAGTTTCGTATAATATAGTAGAGTTTCGTGCAGTATAGTAGAGTTTCGTGTAGTATAGTAAAGTTTCATGTAGTATAGTGTAGTAAAGTTTTGTGTAGTAAAGTTTTGTGTAGTAAAGTTTTGTGTAGTAAAGTTTTGTGTAGTATAGTGTAGTAAAGTTTTGTGTAGTAAAGTTTTGTGTAGTATAGTAAAGTTTTGTGTAGTATAGTAAAGTTTCATGTAGTATAGTAAAGTTTCGTGTAGTATAGTAAAGTTTCGTGTAGTATAGTAAAGTTTTGTGTAGTATAGTAAAGTTTTGTGTAGTATAGTAAAGTTTCGTGTAGTATAGTAAAGTTTTGTGTAGTATAGTGTAGTATAGTAAAGTTTTGTGTAGTATAGTAAAGTTTTGTATAGTATAGTATAGTAAAGTTTTGTGTAGTAAAGTATACTATAGTATACTATAGTATACTATAGTAAACTATAGTACTTTTTCGTTAGGGACGGTCTGAGGTTTTATCCCCTTCTAGACGGTATCTGACAAAAAACCACTGTGACGGCATGAAAATAGTATGGTAACGTCGATTTTATACCGTCATTTCCCAGACTGTAAAAACTGTTTCCATAGAATTTGATGACGTTATAATCAGTCTACGTCAGATACCGTCTCAAATGGGAAGTAACTCTGGTTTTCGAAAATAGCGAATAATAGACATGCTTTGAACCTGTTTCATTGCAATAAGTAAAAATATAATTTATATGGATTTTATCAGTTAAACGTCTTCAATTCAATAGCATCATTTTAAGAACAGATGAATTTTCAGCATGGACCAGACATGCACGTTTCGGGTACTTAACCCTCGTCATTGATCCTCAATCTAAACAATGTAAAATGGCCAAAGACTGTGAAAATTATGTCCAAAAATGTACCGAAAGACGTAGCAGGATGGATGGGATATGAGTGTTATGATTTATGAGGTGATGCGATTCGTTTTCCCCATTACGGTAATATTATGGAAGTGTTCCAACTATTCAAACCAATTTTAGTGCACCAGACACCTGTTTCGGATAGTAAATCCGCATAAGTGGTACTCATTTGTAAGGCAACTTGGGTATTCTGAATCAGTATCGTTGCATTTTGTTCTAATGTAAGAATTGACATACCATTCATATATTCATTTTTATCATAACATACTTAAATTATTTTATCATAACTTCGTATTAGTGCCTTCACTTATGGAAAACTCCCTAAGGAATTCAATATTACCTTCTTCCATAATCCGCAAACAACCGCTTGTATATTGTCGCGAATGACTTTTTACATGCCCATTATAAAAAAAACTTTCCATAAATCTATTATCATTGTATAAATGGGTCACACGACCTTTATTGGAATCTGATTGTTTTTCAGAAAATCGAGACAGTGGTATAGGTAGCATGCATGGCGGGAGACCATCTGGTGAGTAGAATATAGGAGTCATATATCATCATCATCATCATCATCATCAGTAATAACATCCTCCTCCTCGTCATCAAAATCGGTAATATTATCATAGCCATGATTACCATTCCTATTTGTATCATATGATCTTCATTATCACCACCAACATCGTCATCATCATTATCATAAGTATTAATTTATCATAATCGTCGTCGTCATCGAAATAATCTTCCTTCATATATATTATAAATATTGTTCACAGAGTGTTGTTTAGGTAACAAAATCAATCGCATGACAACCAATAAGTTTCTCGATTTTCTGATTTCTACGCAGAGCATATACAGGATTTTGGGATTCAAGAAAGTCAGGTGGAAGGACATGACTCAATTACCAGCGAATCCTCAGCCCTTTAACTTCATAAGGTGAGAATTAAAAAAAAAATAAATATTTGTTATCCCAACGAACGAAGACAGCCCGTTTCAAATGGTTCACTGCGGGTCACTGTTTCAACAATTTCGCTACTTTAAATCTTTAATCTTTTCAGCAAGCTGAATTAGTAAACTTGAAGAAGTGTGTACCTGATTTGTATTGTAAATAACTTCCCATTGATGTTATTTACATTGTACCAAATACATAGTTTCAAGAATGGCATAAGCTACTATCAATCGCTCATCTCATTAATCTTAGATCAAATTTCAAAATATTCCGGTATGTTATATTATCTTATTCTTTATTATGTTGAATTGCTAGATGGTAGGCTACTAGTCCACTTGGGTATCATCCGCCTAGATGTACTTTGTATAGAAAATCTCTTTAACTTAAGGTACCACTGACGAGGATTTACTTTCCGAAAAACGTATCTGGTATTAAAATGGTTGGAAATTCTTAATTTTCTTAACTCACTTCAAACATATTCAATTCTCTGTAACTAAATTGTTAAACTTCTCTACAGTTAAGTTTTGTTCTTAAATGACTCTCTTGAGATCATTTACGAGTTTGCGGCCTTAAGATTCTCTGATGAAATACTATTTGTAAAAATTCGGATAAGGTACATTATAATCATTGTCATAAAAACATATTTTTAATCAAAATATTGATTTTTCCCAGTCTTTTCTTTTTACCATATACAGATACATATTTTCGCCGGGCATATATTATCGCCGTGCACATATTTTCGCCACTTCAGATATATCTCCACATATTGTTCATGTAGGAACGCAAAATTTTTTTCACCATAACTAAATATAGTATATAAAATTTCAAATAATTTCATAACCAGCAAATACTAAATTTAATCGTAGAAATTCGGTTAAGTAGGAATGTCTTTATCCCGCCTCTTTTGGGGAAAGGGTAGGTCACTTCAACTTCCTATATCTCTGGGTTTTGGGGGGGTTTTTTTGTATCAAGGAGAAAGCTCAAAGGTTGAAACAGTGTAAATTTTGTTGAAAAAGTGGCGATAATATGTACGTTCCCTTCTTTCAAACTGGGCACTAATCTTACGATCATGAATCATGAGTAATCAAGAAAAACGATAATCAGATGATCATAGAAATTAGACGAAATGTTTATTGAGGAGTCTTATTTCTTCTATGCAAATTTCATTAATACACATAAAGAAATAAAGATTTAAGAGCTTAAAATGTTGAAAAGTGGCGATAGTACATGTATGTGCCCGACCAGTAAGCAATACATTTGTAAAATTTAAAACGAAAATTGAGAATTTCAAAGTAATAATGTTCTATATTGAGATTTATTTGGCAAATCTACATTTATTTTCCTGGATTTAGTTTTAACACGAATGATATGTTATCATGTTTTGAAAGTAAACATTTCCTCAGTTTTTACCTTTTACACAAGTAAATCAACATGCTTATTTTTTTTCTTTCAGGATGCATAATTATGTGGAAACATGCCAGTAATCTAAAAAAAAACCCCAAATATTAAGGTCTTTGTTTAGTGAATATGAGAGAGGACAGTCATATGTACGATGTTAAAGTTTTGACGAACAATTTAGAATCTTTATAAACGATCGCCATCCGTATTTATAAACAGTTCAAATATCAAATACAATGGTAGATAATGAATATTCACGCGTCCCGTTTTTTTTTATTCCATATGTAACTTTGAAAACCTGACTGATATAAAACATGTATCTACTTGTATATTGTATTATAAAACATGCTTAATATTTAACTTTTCCACTCGACACACTTAGAATATTACATTGCCAACCATACCCAATATAAACTATGGATCTTCCTTTGCAAACACGTATACACGTTTACATTAAAAGATAGTTGACCCTCCATCATCGTTTTCAAATGGTGCTTAATGTTTCTACAATTACGATTACAATTTGTTTTACTCATTGTTATACATAGAATTGCATGTAACATCTCTTTTACTTGTTTACTTCATAACATTGTTTGATTTATCATTCAAGACATAATGACGTCATACTGTCTAAGCCCGCTAGCAGGAGCGGTGTCAAAATAGACTACATTTTCATTATGAAGTAGAAACACTTCGATTTTGCTACCTTTTGAAATTCAAGAAAAAAAAAAACAAACAAACAGAAAATACATTTTTTTAAATAAATTTTTTTTAAATAAAACTGGTTTTAGAATTTTTCAAGCAGATTTTTTCTATGACTTTTGAATAACCACAGATTAATGGACTTTTTTCATAAATCTCATTCGTTTTCATTTGAATGCGAGGACTATAGCCAAAATTTACATGTATCGATTAAATCAGCATTTTACATCTGGTTGCTCCGATATCTCTTTGTAAAACGTACATTTAATCGAAAGCAGTACGAGTTAACATTTGAAAATTTTTATTCATTGGAAAAACGTTGTGAGAATTTCTAGTGGAGTATTGCGTTGGAATTGGAAGAGCATGACGTTTTTTCCCAACATCTCTTTATCAGAAAAATATTATTCTCTGATGTTTGTTTTACATGTTCTAAAGCTTTGTCTTCATGAATATGTGTTTTGTTATGAATAAACAAATTTGAAATAGAATTTCTTTTCGTTAACATTTCTTTTCCATCGTATCAATTGATTCATATTTCATGATAAATAAAATCAACACACCTCTATGAAATACATATTCCAGTATCAAGAAAGTGAATAAATATATTCGGTCATAGTAAGCAGTTCCTACTCAGTTTTTCGAAATTTGAATCAATGACTTAGAGTCAAATATAACACCTAAGAATGGAATCAAACATAAATAAGCAGTCGGCATACGAAACCTTCCCAATAGAGATGAGATCATGTACCGGGTAGAGTAAGAATCTTTTGCTTGCTAACAGCACCTGTCATTTAAGCCGTATTTAAAATATCAAAGTCGATCAATGTATTCAATTCATGACTTATCTTCCATTATTGTGATCAACAAGATGTTTGATTTCTTTACATTTTAATTCAATCGTCCATATTTTTTGCGGTGTTGCTAGAAATTTATGCATATGAATATATACTGCTTTTAATATTTTTCGTATACATTTTAATGGATTCAACATATTCCAGGGGAGACTTGGTTCAATATTCATGTATTTCTCATAAACAAAGTTTTGATAGAGACAAATGAGTTAAAGAAGATCCTGACGATAATCTCAACAGCACTCACAATAGAGCACCAAATTGAGCATCGACGGACCCCTAGCAAGCTAGAGGTGGGACCAGGTGCCCGGGAGGAGTAAGCATCTCCTGTTGGCTAGCCGCACCCGCCGTCGATGATCATGCTAAACAATGAACACATATAAGAAACATGAACTGCACTGACTGAGGCCATTTCTATGTAGAAAGTGCTATGGCGACCATGTCAGGGAAAGAATTCAAAACACTTACTGTCAAACCCCTCGCGGGGCACTATTTTACGAGCTCCACACGGCAAAGGGCATAAGTGTGACACAAATGAGTTAAAGAAGATCCTGACGATAATCTCAACAGCACTCACAATAGAGCACCAAATTGAGCATCGACGGACCCCTAGCAAGCTAGAGGTGGGACCAGGTGCCCGGGAGGAGTAAGCATCTCCTGTTGGCTAGCCGCACCCGCCGTCGATGATCATGCTAAACAATGAACACATATAAGAAACATGAACTGCACTGACTGAGGTCATTTCTATGTAGAAAGTGCTATGGCGACCATGTCAGGGAAAGAAAATTATTCCGGTATGTTATATTATCTTATTCTTTATTATGTTGAATTGCTAGATGGTAGGCTACTAGTCCACTTGGGTATCATCCGCCTAGATGTACTTTGTATAGAAAATCTCTTTAACTTAAGGTACCACTGACGAGGATTTACTTTCCGAAAAACGTATCTGGTATTAAAATGGTTGGAAATTCTTAATTTTCTTAACTCACTTCAAACATATTCAATTCTCTGTAACTAAATTGTTAAACTTCTCTACAGTTAAGTTTTGTTCTTAAATGACTCTCTTGAGATCATTTACGAGTTTGCGGCCTTAAGATTCTCTGATGAAATACTATTTGTAAAAATTCGGATAAGGTACATTATAATCATTGTCATAAAAACATATTTTTAATCAAAATATTGATTTTTCCCAGTCTTTTCTTTTTACCATATACAGATACATATTTTCGCCGGGCATATATTATCGCCGTGCACATATTTTCGCCACTTCAGATATATCTCCACATATTGTTCATGTAGGAACGCAAAATTTTTTTCACCATAACTAAATATAGTATATAAAATTTCAAATAATTTCATAACCAGCAAATACTAAATTTAATCGTAGAAATTCGGTTAAGTAGGAATGTCTTTATCCCGCCTCTTTTGGGGAAAGGGTAGGTCACTTCAACTTCCTATATCTCTGGGTTTTGGGGGGGGGGGGTTTGTATCAAGGAGAAAGCTCAAAGGTTGAAACAGTGTAAATTTTGTTGAAAAAGTGGCGATAATATGTACGTTCCCTTCTTTCAAACTGGGCACTAATCTTACGATCATGAATCATGAGTAATCAAGAAAAACGATAATCAGATGATCATAGAAATTAGACGAAATGTTTATTGAGGAGTCTTATTTCTTCTATGCAAATTTCATTAATACACATAAAGAAATAAAGATTTAAGAGCTTAAAATGTTGAAAAGTGGCGATAGTACATGTATGTGCCCGACCAGTAAGCAATACATTTGTAAAATTTAAAACGAAAATTGAGAATTTCAAAGTAATAATGTTCTATATTGAGATTTATTTGGCAAATCTACATTTATTTTCCTGGATTTAGTTTTAACACGAATGATATGTTATCATGTTTTGAAAGTAAACATTTCCTCAGTTTTTACCTTTTACACAAGTAAATCAACATGCTTATTTTTTTTCTTTCAGGATGCATAATTATGTGGAAACATGCCAGTAATCTAAAAAAAAAAAAACCCCAAATATTAAGGTCTTTGTTTAGTGAATATGAGAGAGGACAGTCATATGTACGATGTTAAAGTTTTGACGAACAATTTAGAATCTTTATAAACGATCGCCATCCGTATTTATAAACAGTTCAAATATCAAATACAATGGTAGATAATGAATATTCACGCGTCCCGTTTTTTTTATTCCATATGTAACTTTGAAAACCTGACTGATATAAAACATGTATCTACTTGTATATTGTATTATAAAACATGCTTAATATTTAACTTTTCCACTCGACACACTTAGAATATTACATTGCCAACCATACCCAATATAAACTATGGATCTTCCTTTGCAAACACGTATACACGTTTACATTAAAAGATAGTTGACCCTCCATCATCGTTTTCAAATGGTGCTTAATGTTTCTACAATTACGATTACAATTTGTTTTACTCATTGTTATACATAGAATTGCATGTAACATCTCTTTTACTTGTTTACTTCATAACATTGTTTGATTTATCATTCAAGACATAATGACGTCATACTGTCTAAGCCCGCTAGCAGGAGCGGTGTCAAAATAGACTACATTTTCATTATGAAGTAGAAACACTTCGATTTTGCTACCTTTTGAAATTCAAGAAAAAAAAACAACAAACAAACAGAAAATACATTTTTTTAAATAAATTTTTTTTAAATAAAACTGGTTTTAGAATTTTTCAAGCAGATTTTTTCTATGACTTTTGAATAACCACAGATTAATGGACTTTTTTCATAAATCTCATTCGTTTTCATTTGAATGCGAGGACTATAGCCAAAATTTACATGTATCGATTAAATCAGCATTTTACATCTGGTTGCTCCGATATCTCTTTGTAAAACGTACATTTAATCGAAAGCAGTACGAGTTAACATTTGAAAATTTTTATTCATTGGAAAAACGTTGTGAGAATTTCTAGTGGAGTATTGCGTTGGAATTGGAAGAGCATGACGTTTTTTCCCAACATCTCTTTATCAGAAAAATATTATTCTCTGATGTTTGTTTTACATGTTCTAAAGCTTTGTCTTCATGAATATGTGTTTTGTTATGAATAAACAAATTTGAAATAGAATTTCTTTTCGTTAACATTTCTTTTCCATCGTATCAATTGATTCATATTTCATGATAAATAAAATCAACACACCTCTATGAAATACATATTCCAGTATCAAGAAAGTGAATAAATATATTCGGTCATAGTAAGCAGTTCCTACTCAGTTTTTCGAAATTTGAATCAATGACTTAGAGTCAAATATAACACCTAAGAATGGAATCAAACATAAATAAGCAGTCGGCATACGAAACCTTCCCAATAGAGATGAGATCATGTACCGGGTAGAGTAAGAATCTTTTGCTTGCTAACAGCACCTGTCATTTAAGCCGTATTTAAAATATCAAAGTAGATCAATGTATTCAATTCATGACTTATCTTCCATTATTGTGATCAACAAGATGTTTGATTTCTTTACATTTTAATTCAATCGTCCATATTTTTTGCGGTGTTGCTAGAAATTTATGCATATGAATATATACTGCTTTTAATATTTTTCGTATACATTTTAATGGATTCAACATATTCCAGGGGAGACTTGGTTCAATATTCATGTATTTCTCATAAACAAAGTTTTGATAGAGACAAATGAGTTAAAGAAGATCCTGACGATAATCTCAACAGCACTCACAATAGAGCACCAAATTGAGCATCGACGGACCCCTAGCAAGCTAGAGGTGGGACCAGGTGCCCGGGAGGAGTAAGCATCTCCTGTTGGCTAGCCGCACCCGCCGTCGATGATCATGCTAAACAATGAACACATATAAGAAACATGAACTGCACTGACTGAGGCCATTTCTATGTAGAAAGTGCTATGGCGACCATGTCAGGGAAAGAATTCAAAACACTTACTGTCAAACCCCTCGCGGGGCACTTTTTTACGAGCTCCACACGGCAAAGGGCATAAGTGTGACACAAATGAGTTAAAGAAGATCCTGACGATAATCTCAACAGCACTCACAATAGAGCACCAAATTGAGCATCGACGGACCCCTAACAAGCTAGAGGTGGGACCAGGTGCCCGGGAGGAGTAAGCATCTCCTGTTGGCTAGCCGCACCCGCCGTCGATGATCATGCTAAACAATGAACACATATAAGAAACATGAACTGCACTGACTGAGGCCATTTCTATGTAGAAAGTGCTATGGCGACCATGTCAGGGAAAGAATTCAAAACACTTACTGTCAAACCCCTCGCGGGGCACTTTTTTACGAGCTCCACACGGCAAAGGGCATAAGTGTGACACAAATGAGTTAAAGAAGATCCTGACGATAATCTCAACAGCACTCACAATAGAGCACCAAATTGAGCATCGACGGACCCCTAGCAAGCTAGAGGTGGGACCAGGTGCCCGGGAGGAGTAAGCATCTCCTGTTGGCTAGCCGCACCCGCCGTCGATGATCATGCTAAACAATGAACACATATAAGAAACATGAACTGCACTGACTGAGGTCATTTCTATGTAGAAAGTGCTATGGCGACCATGTCAGGGAAAGAAAATTATTCCGGTATGTTATATTATCTTATTCTTTATTATGTTGAATTGCTAGATGGTAGGCTACTAGTCCACTTGGGTATCATCCGCCTAGATGTACTTTGTATAGAAAATCTCTTTAACTTAAGGTACCACTGACGAGGATTTACTTTCCGAAAAACGTATCTGGTATTAAAATGGTTGGAAATTCTTAATTTTCTTAACTCACTTCAAACATATTCAATTCTCTGTAACTAAATTGTTAAACTTCTCTACAGTTAAGTTTTGTTCTTAAATGACTCTCTTGAGATCATTTACGAGTTTGCGGCCTTAAGATTCTCTGATGAAATACTATTTGTAAAAATTCGGATAAGGTACATTATAATCATTGTCATAAAAACATATTTTTAATCAAAATATTGATTTTTCCCAGTCTTTTCTTTTTACCATATACAGATACATATTTTCGCCGGGCATATATTATCGCCGTGCACATATTTTCGCCACTTCAGATATATCTCCACATATTGTTCATGTAGGAACGCAAAATTTTTTTCACCATAACTAAATATAGTATATAAAATTTCAAATAATTTCATAACCAGCTAATACTAAATTTAATCGTAGAAATTCGGTTAAGTAGGAATGTCTTTATCCCGCCTCTTTTGGGGAAAGGGTAGGTCACTTCAACTTCCTATATCTCTGGGTTTTGGGGGGGTTTTTTGTATCAAGGAGAAAGCTCAAAGGTTGAAACAGTGTAAATTTTGTTGAAAAAGTGGCGATAATATGTACGTTCCCTTCTTTCAAACTGGGCACTTATCTTACGATCATGAATCATGAGTAATCAAGAAAAACGATAATCAGATGATCATAGAAATTAGACGAAATGTTTATTGAGGAGTCTTATTTCTTCTATGCAAATTTCATTAATACACATAAAGAAATAAAGATTTAAGAGCTTAAAATGTTGAAAAGTGGCGATAGTACATGTATGTGCCCGACCAGTAAGCAATACATTTGTAAAATTTAAAACGAAAATTGAGAATTTCAAAGTAATAATGTTCTATATTGAGATTTATTTGGCAAATCTACATTTATTTTCCTGGATTTAGTTTTAACACGAATGATATGTTATCATGTTTTGAAAGTAAACATTTCCTCAGTTTTTACCTTTTACACAAGTAAATCAACATGCTTATTTTTTTTCTTTCAGGATGCATAATTATGTGGAAACATGCCAGTAATCTAAAAAAAACCCCAAATATTAAGGTCTTTGTTTAGTGAATATGAGAGAGGACAGTCATATGTACGATGTTAAAGTTTTGACGAACAATTTAGAATCTTTATAAACGATCGCCATCCGTATTTATAAACAGTTCAAATATCAAATACAATGGTAGATAATGAATATTCACGCGTCCCGTTTTTTTTTTATTCCATATGTAACTTTGAAAACCTGACTGATATAAAACATGTATCTACTTGTATATTGTATTATAAAACATGCTTAATATTTAACTTTTCCACTCGACACACTTAGAATATTACATTGCCAACCATACCCAATATAAACTATGGATCTTCCTTTGCAAACACGTATATGTACACGTTCACGTTAAAAGATAGTTGACCCTCCATCATCGTTTTCAAATGGTGCTTAATGTTTCTACAATTACGATTACAATTTGTTTTACTCATTGTTATACATAGAATTGCATGTAACATCTCTTTTACTTGTTTACTTCATAACATTGTTTGATTTATCATTCAAGACATAATGACGTCATACTGTCTAAGCCCGCTAGCAGGAGCGGTGTCAAAATAGACTACATTTTCATTATGAAGTAGAAACACTTCGATTTTGCTACCTTTTGAAATTCAAGAAAAAAAAAACAAACAAACAGAAAATACATTTTTTTAAATAAATTTTTTTAAAATAAAACTGGTTTTAGAATTTTTCAAGCAGATTTTTTCTATGACTTTTGAATAACCACAGATTAATGGACTTTTTTCATAAATCTCATTCGTTTTCATTTGAATGCGAGGACTATAGCCAAAATTTACATGTATCGATTAAGGTACATCGCGGCGTTACGGCACGGAAAATTTTGCGAGAAGACATAGCCTGAAAATTTGTCTACATGAAATATAAGATTTGATCAATCTTTGATATAATTTTCATGTAACTATTTCACGAAGTTTTTCGAGATTTTAAGCCTCAAAGACGGCATTGACGTTCTAATTCGAAAATATGCATTTTCTGTACTAAAATAATTTTAATTTAGAAAATTGACCAAGGAAGGTGAAAAGGGAGATCAAAAATATTGTTGCCATGTTGAGTATTGTATTTCTACGGATTATTGTGTCTCTAAGGGGAAATTTGCAATTTTTATCGCCATTTTGCAACTTATTATTCAAAAATCCGCACTCATTCAAAAGGCAAAACACGGCTTGCTTCATTATCATTTTCTCCATTAAGTTGTGGAGGCCCTTAAAGCCCTTCTTACATGTAAAAGTAGAGAATGAGCTGAATTCGAATATATAAAAACATGGATAGGTCTTCTCGGCAGATTTTTTGCAATTTAAGATTGAAAATTTGTTTTGCGTGGCTTCGGCGTCAATTTTACTCGCAACGTCAAAGTCACAGCGTGTTCAGATCGCATATGTCAACATGACGTTAAGGAGTATGCGGAATATTTGATTCTCTGTAACGGTCTTCTTTAAAACATCCAGAAACCTTCTTTTTTTTAAGATAATTAATCAACAATTACATGGGCTGTATTCGAACTAGACCTTATATCTTAATGTAAAAATAAAATTCTCCGTACATGACATTTTTTTCTTCAAATATTTGAAAACATCATACGGAACAGACGGACGGACATGCTCATTACTATTTAATCCGATATCTTTTGGCGGGGTATACAAAAAATTCCCTCTTGTTTATATGTACATATACTTTATAATATCGGATAAGGGTTGGGGAGGGGCGGTCCATATAAGATATACATTGTGATTTTCATATAAGATATACATTGTGATTTTCATTTCATGCTCGTTTTCTATCATTACGTTCAGCCGCCTCGATTGTCGTGATATATATTATTAAAATGAAATTTCCATTTCTCCGAGTTCAGGAATTCCTCAAGAAGGCAGTACGGTATCTTTTTTTCCGATAACAAAAAAGAATTAATAAATAAATGAATAAATAAATAAAATGAAAATCCAAACAAACAAACAACTTGCACATATGTAGTCTCTTTGGCAAATTTTTATTTTTAACACTGACCTTAACTCCTAAGTATGACCTTTTTTTTTCTTTTTTTTTTTTTTTTTTTTTTTTGCTTGTCAGGATTGTTACAGGTTAAAAATAAATATTCTGATCTTAAGTTACTGGAAAATAAATATTCCGGCCGGCCGTGCGTTGAAAATAAATAATCTGACCCGAAAAATTTTGCCAGCCCCCCTCACCCCTCAGGATCAAATTGGTCGTCCCCTTACAAAACAATTCCGGTTCGCTCTGCTTTCTGATTTATATACAAATATTTGTCTTACGTCATAATCGAACTTTCAGACACTATGTATTCCTAAATTCTTAAAGTAAATCACCGCTTTGCATGTAATTTAAAAAGTATTGAGAAGATTAATTTTATTTTATAAGGCAGCCCCTCCTCCTTTTCTGTCGGACACCCCCCCCCACCCCCCCACCCTCGCTTTCCCCGATTGTGCACACTGAGAAACAAGCAAGAAGGAAAGCGAGAAAAAGACTGATCAAAAGTAAAGCCTTCACCAGATCCTATAGAAATTTGGAATAATATTCATTGTGTAGTACACCTTGTGTCAGAACAAAAGAGAAAACGAATTAAAAGCAGATGGGAAACTTTAAATTTGATTTTTGAAAACTAATCACGACAGCTTTTGAATTTCAAAAAATTTCATCACGATAGAAATATTAAGGATAATTATACTCTTGTATAATCCTGAGATGAAACCAAATTATATACAATACCGTTTAACCTTCAAGTTGTATATTTCATGCAATGTCTTACATGTATATGCAATATTATGTTATCATTATCTATAGAAGATATGTGCATTTTTTATGTCAGCATACAAGTTGTGGTGAATAAAAACAATAAAAAAAGTAAAGCCTTCTCCGTCCGTCTATATGGTACAATAAAGAAATTAGATAAGGATGGAGGAGGATGGATGAAAGAACATTAATTTTCAACGTAATATTTGAAGAAAAAATTGCATTCATATATCATTCCCTAGAAATAGTCAAAATATAACCAAACATCCCTCAAAGTTTCCGGTTCTCATTGCAAGCGTGTCTAAATACATTGACTGAATTTATACAAAAAAAAGCCATTATTTGCGCCCTAACGATATATGTCGCGCAACGTAACGTGACGTTACGATCAAGTAAGGTTTATGACGTCATAGCGTAGATGTGCACATAAAAAAATTCGAGGGTGAAACCTGCGTACACATTTGATTGTGATGAAAGCTTCCCCGCGAGCTACGTTAAATCAGCATTTTACATCTGCTTGCTCCGATATCTCTTTGTAAAACGTACATTTAATCGAAAGCAGTACGAGTTAACATTTGAAAATTTTTATTCATTGGAAAAACGTTGTGAGAATTTCTAGTGGAGTATTGCGTTGGAATTGGAAGAGCATGACGTTTTTTCCCAACATCTCTTTATCAGAAAAATATTATTCTCTGATGTTTGTTTTACATGTTCTAAAGCTTTGTCTTCATGAATATGTGTTTTGTTATGAATAAACAAATTTGAAATAGAATTTCTTTTCGTTAACATTTCTTTTCCATTGTATCAATTGATTCATATTTCATGATAAATAAAATCAACACACCTCTATGAAATACATATTCCAGTATCAAGAAAGTGAATAAATATATTCGGTCATAGTAAGCAGTTCCTACTCAGTTTTTCGAAATTTGAATCAATGACTTAGAGTCAAATATAACACCTAAGAATGGAATCAAACATAAATAAGCAGTCGGCATACGAAACCTTCCCAATAGAGATGAGATCATGTACCGGGTAGAGTAAGAATCTTTTGCTTGCTAACAGCACCTGTCATTTAAGCCGTATTTAAAATATCAAAGTCGATCAATGTATTCAATTCATGACTTATCTTCCATTATTGTGATCAACAAGATGTTTGATTTCTTTACATTTTAATTCAATCGTCCATATTTTTTGCGGTGTTGCTAGAAATTTATGCATATGAATATATACTGCTTTTAATATTTTTCGTATACATTTTTAATGGATTCAACATATTCCAGGGGAGACTTGGTTCAATATTCATGTATTTCTCATAAACAAAGTTTTGATAGAGACAAATGAGTTAAAGAAGATCCTGACGATAATCTCAACAGCACTCACAATAGAGCACCAAATTGAGCATCGACGGACCCCTAGCAAGAGGTGGGACCAGGTGCCCGGGAGGAGTAAGCATCTCCTGTTGGCTAGCCAAGCATGTAAACAGAAAAATAATAAACGCATGATATGACAGGAAAAGCAGGTTTAACAATGCCATAATAGAGCAAGATATCTTAGATTTGTGCACTGTGGTCAACTAAATGACCACATCAGCAGGTTCAAAAGTACAGTGCATGACCACATTAAATTGTACAATGATAAAAACCACAATTAAGAATGTGGAATTGTAGTGTAAAGCGTCGAAAAATCAAAGGCTTTGATCGAATGGACTCTACTAAAATGAGTGGATTTCAGATGTTCTAAAAGTTCCTTCGAATTCTTTAAAATCCACATGTGGTTGATACCACTGCGAGAATAAACTGTCGAACAATATTTTTGAAGCCCAGATTTGATTTCAGATAAAACTTTTGTGAGTAAGATAGATACAGATTTGGTAGAACATTTTGAGGAACCAGCGATGAAACGTTTTTGCATCGGGAGTTTTGGTGTTTTACTGTTGATGCTGCAACGGGGTCTTGTTGGAGATCTCCTCCCTTCTTTGTACGGATACTTATGCATTTTAGGTATTTAGTCAGTTTTTTCCCCTGAAATCCGCGTTGAGCGGAACTAGCAGACAACTTTCCAGTCCATATCATTTCATTTTTTGTCGACCCATAGCATTTAATTTTTGTTACCTTCATAACTTTATATCACATCAGAAAATAAAATTCATATTATCTGTAAAGTTTTGATCTCACACCCTCCCTTTATTATTTGATATTTTCCGTGTTCATGTAAGTCTTACCAGGAATGGGTAAGACCCCCCCCCCCCCATTCCCTCCACCTGGATGGATCCGCATATGATCATGTACAGGTCTTTTAAAACCACTGATGTCTAATTTACTTTGAAATCGGTTAAACCGAAAAATAATTATAAATGCACCATATCAACAAGGAGAGTGACACGTTTACTATATTTTACATTACGTCATCGTGTGAATGTGTAGTGTATACACTCCTCTGACGTCACGAATTTGTACTTTCAATTTCGGCGGAAGTTGCAGACTAGTTCTGTGTTAAATCGCTAGCTTGTGGATATGGGCTTATAAATCGCTGTTTCATGGATAACGAGACAATATATTTTTATGGAACTACCAATACTTTTTAATTTAAGTTTGTCCGAGTAAATGTAATTGAAAATACCCACGAGTAGAGATCTTCTTTAAGGCGGTTTAAGGTAGTTTTAAGATAATTTTTATCTGAAAATGAGACAGCCAAAAAAATTATGACATTATAATTTTGCTTCATGTAATACGCTGATGAAGCGTGTCTGTTGGATTGTTGTAAATCATGGAGAGTGAAATTCCTTGAAATGAAAATAAAAGAAGGGGTATGCGATGATATATCCATGACATCGAGCTCCTGTGACTCAGTTCTACTTCTTTAATAACATGAGTAAATATGTACGTATACAAATTCTTTACTGACTTGATGTGTACTACTGTCCTATTCACTAAATCCAGTGCACCCTGTTTTCCCGGTTTTCTCAAAAATACGATACTGTCATTTTCCAAAAAGATATCAGTTTTACAGTACTCCTTTAGTCGTAACAGAAAATACCATTGTTTTGGCTGTACTTCAATTTAGTTAGAAATAGGACGGAAAATAAAAAGTCTACGGGGAATTTCTATAATCATTTAATTTCCATTGTCATTTTCAAGAAACGAAGATTCTGATTGGCTGAGAAATTTTGTTGATACATCGATCAACACAATTTTTCACGGAAGTCTATTCATAACACTATTTTTAGACCTGGGGGTTCCCTCAAACACGAATGAACTCGTTGCTGAAAATACAATTTGTTGATGTTTGCTTATCATTTCAAGGGTACCATTTCTTTTCTACTTACTCAAAAGTTAACAGTGCATGTAAAATTTCTCAAACTGGTCCTTATTCCAACGATATAGAGGGACGATCGTTCGCTGTTTGAATCATGGCGGTTGCCATAACTTGTTTTGACAGACGTATCACTGCGAAACCTTCCGACTTACGAAATATAGTGCGGTGATTGATTGTTTTTAGATCCAAGAAAACAGTCTGTTTTCCACAATTAAATGATAAGAAATGAATTTTATTTTTTTCTGTTGATGCAGGTATCACCCGAAAAATTGATCAGAAAACTTTTGCATCAACGCGCTACGCGCATTGATGCAGTTTTCTGTCCAATTTTTCGGGTGATACCTACATCAACAGAAAAAATATAAGATTCATTTCTTAAATAAAATCGCTGAAAATGCGTGACGTTGGGAGCTTTGACGTCACTGTTTACTATTGTTGACACGGAGAACAATATGGCGGCGGCTTGAAATTAACATGGAAATTTCCCGTAGACATTTTATTTTCCGTCCTATTTCTAACTTAACTGACGTAGAGCCAAAACAAAGGTATTTTCTGTTACGACTGAAGGAGGACTTTAAAATTGATATCTTTGAACTCGCCAAAACAGGGTTCTCTGGATTTAGTGTACAGGACAGTAGCCCTGCGTCACCGCTGTATAATCCTTACATTAAATATATCTTAAAAAAGAGATGATTTTGGATTTAACATAGTAAATTTCCCCTGGCTTGACGGTGATGTTCCTAGATTACCGTCCTATGTTATCTATATTTCACAGCTCATCCGGTATGCTAGAGCATGTACTGATGTTTTGGATTTTCATAGTAGAAATTTACAAATTACCAAGAAACTTTTAGGACAAGGTTTTCGCTTTCACAAACAAGTAAAGACTTTCTGGAAATTTTACAAAAATTATTGTAATCTTCTTCTGAAATTCGGACCAAAATATTGTCAACTTCTTCTGAAATTCGGACCAATACAGGCAACGGAGTATATTACTTTGGGTATTTCATAACCTGCATTTTATGGTGACATTATTAACAAGATAAGAAGGATCAAAGATAGACAACATCACTATCGAAAATGCGTCAGAATCATCAAACGCCTTTTATACCGTGGATATGATTCTAATGTCACCAGACGGACACTAGGCTTGGTACTTGACCAATCTACAGTCTTGTACAAGCGCATTCTTAAAACTTGCACTCTGACTGACTGTGACGACGGGACTCCATGACGGGCCCTGTCCAAACCTCTTTAGAGAAGACAGGGCCCCGACTACCTGTCCTCTCTGAATGTCAGTCGGACTCCTCGGGTGATAACATACATGAGCTCGCGGCGGCAGAGCACGGATTGTATTACGTACGCCCTCTTTTTATATCCATTTACATATTCATCTGTGTTGCTTGGGCCCCTGCGTTTTGCGGTCTTGTTTGTGTGTGGTCATCTGACAGTGAGGAGGTTGTTTTACACCACAATTGTACGTTCTTCGAGACCTCTGGGTAATCGGAAAAGTGGGAGGGTTGTGCGCACGTAATCCAGGATAACTATACCTTCTGCTATTTCCGTGGCAGATGGCCGTCCTAAGTCGGCACCGGTTGCCCATTGGTCTCGTTGGTTTATGTGTAGTCCTTTGTGTTTAATGTTTCTGTGTTGTGCGTTGACGTTCCTTGTCCCTTATGCGTCCCTCTCTGTGCTTGTCTGCTTTGTATTTTTGCATTGGGTGTTTTGGGGATTTGCTGTGGGTGCTACAACCTGGTGTTGTTGGAGACCCCCTCCTTTGTTTGATTCATTTAATGAAACGACTTTATTAATTGAATCATATCCATTACGAACAAAATTTTTCTTGTTTTGTTGTATCTTTCTAATTAATCGCTTCATGTATACGTAACAGTAAACACCAGGACAAGATCAAGTCAGTTCCGTCATAAATGTGAGACGTGCGTGTGGACGGATAGACAAACGGACCACAGCGGTCGATGTTTGCTAACTTGTTGAAATCCTATCTCAGGTAGAATGAAGTTTCGCTTACCAGGAAGTTTTAGAGAGTAAAACCCACAAAGTTTTGGTTCTATAAATACATTACTTACGTCACTCAACATACTTAAACCACACAGGTACCAATGAATATTTTTATAGGACAACAGATATGAAACTTTCCATTTATTGTCTGGGTAATAATTAAACAAACTGGACATGGCTACTTCTGAAAGGCAAACAGACCGAAAAATTCCAAAGCCCCATGAGGTACTGGAAATGATGAGAGATTTAGAGGGAGATGTTAAAATTCGTACGGCTTGCTTACAAAAGGACATAAATAGGAAGCGCAACTGCGAGAAAAAGGAGGACTTAGAAAAAGAATGCCTCGCTCTTTCAGACCTCATAATTACATTGAAGGAGTATAAGCTCATCATTGAAAAATATGTTATGATGATTGACATAGAAAAAGAAGTTAAGATGAGGGACAGTCACCGTGAGTATAATTTGTTTACTAATTAAAATTAAAATTACTAATTAAACAAATCTAATTAATATATTTGAAGTTACTTCAAAAATGCTAAACTGGTACACTTTTTTTTTTTGGGTAAAGATTTACAAAGTTTTTTCACTTAAATTGATAAGTATGAGAATGATTTTAAACCACTGAGATGAAATGAGAATTATAGACTTTATCATGATCTGCACATTCAAAGCTTGTACGAGATTTTACTTTTAATAATAAGATATTTGTCTGCTGGCCTAATTCGTCTATTTAAATTCAGGTGAACGAGACAGTGGAATAGACAGTTTTCATGATAACAGATTATCAGGTAAAAAAAAAAGATGGATATGGAATAAAGTACGTTAACAAGATTAAGAAAATGTTCAATAAAAGACTAAGAAAACTGTAACTGAATAAAGAGATAAAAACAAGTCAAAGATGAAATAGATATATGCTTACATATTCAATTATTTATAAAACGTCTTCATCTTTGTGTCTTAACCAGGAAGTTCAAGGAAATGTTAAGTTTCTGTGAAAAATAATGATAGATAAAAAAAAACATTGATAGATAACGGCGATCGTTTACTATCTTGAAATATACACATATGTAACCATATGGCCTCTCCCCCACAATATTTTTGGTGAATTATTGTTTTATATTGGGGAATTTACACACTGTAGAAAGAGGAATAACTCTAAACTGAATCGATGCATTTATCGGAACACGAAAGTTAATTAATTCCCTTACATGAAAGAGGGATGATGTTATTAATTCACGTAAAGATATCTGAAACAGGATTAGAAACGGATTCAAGAAATTTAAGTTTATAAGTTTATCTTAAGATTTTAGGGAAATAAATTGTTTAATTGTAATATTGATTTTTCAATACTTGGAAAGTCCAGAGATTGATAAGAACTTAATTACAAATTGGTTTTATCTATGAGTTGGAGAAATGATTGTCAATTCTACACTTCAAGTACCAGCATATTGAGTTTATTTACGTACAATCCCTCATAATTTCAGATGCTTTTGAAGAGTTTTAGACAACCTTACTTCGAGGGATGAACACGAAATTATCTAGAAATATGTCCATCATATTGTGCAATTCCCTTCCTTTGTTTAAATACAATATGTCATTTTTCAATTGTTAGATTTGCTTTCTCGTTGTCTTAGATTACTTTCTCGCATGCAATGGATTCTGTCAAATTATGTTTCGTGAAATATACTTTGTAAAATTTCAACGATGTTATCCTTCCACGACAATGTACAGAACATTTATTAATCACACAACGCGAATTACGAAGTATGGCTGCTTGTAAGCCCGCATCGGCTTACACATAAATACCTCAGTGATCATGTATCGATTTTTTAACATTGGGAAATGGCGATCCCTCTCTAATCAGTGTTTGATTTTGCTTCACAAAAACTATCACGAAAAACTATAATCTGAATTTAACTTATTTTCTAATTCTAATTATTTTCTTTCTATGAAATAGAAGAACAAAATGAAGCATCTGGCATACAGGAGAGTTGTCCCCCTTTATCAAGAGAGGAGGTCTGTACCACGGAAGACCATCGCATGCTACCTGATGAATCATTGCAGGAACCACTCTCTGTGAGTATAATTACACTTCTTACTCTTTTAAAATTTTTGCTCAAGGAATAACCATTATGAGGTTTTATTCATTTATTCGATATATTGATGCTGACTTCCTAGATTTCTATTGTACATAACGTAAGCCAACTTTTAAAAATAGTTGATAGATTGCATCGCATCTGTAATATGAAATTTGGCAATTGTTGTCAAGGTGTTTTCTTTTGCGCTTTATCACTTTGTCTCTCTTTATTCCGGATTTCATTACTACTGACAAGAGGGTTCAAAGTTGTTTTTTTCTTAATTTATCTTGGCAATTTCTCTACCTGCTAAAAACTTGAATACTTTTATACAAAAAAAATAAAAAAAAAAAAACCAAACAAACAAACAAAATAAAAAAAAAATAAAAAATTAAAAAATACTTTCATGTTTCGGCACTTGACTAGAAATATATTTGCAAAGTCTCCGCCATCAAAATTTAATGAATATGTTCTAAAACTAAGGGGTATCTACTTGATGGCATAGCTCTGTCCTCTGTAGGTTCTTTTTAGAAATTCTAGGTCAAGCTAAGACTTTTGCTTGAAACTTTATAGTTTCATTTCATTAAGATTTCCTCTTTTTCAGTCTCGGACATCACTGATCAGACAAAACTTTTTGAAATGCGCATATGGTGCACTGAAATTTACACTTATTTCAATTTTGTCAATTTCAATCTAATATTGACAAATAATCGGTTAAAGGCACTATAATATAAATAATATTGAAGGCAAATAATAATCACTTCATAAGAAATTATAAATACTATTAATAAACCTATCGAAAATTTGTATTTTTCTCTATTTAAGTTTCAAATATTGCATTTTCATACTTTTACATTTATGCAAATATTCCAGTTGTATAGATTAGACACAGTTTATCCGATTTCTTAAAAATCGCCATTTTCTCATAAGATAGAATAGAAAAGGAGAAATACATTATCAAATAATTTCAAAATTAAAACTATTGATGCGGTATACGATTGCATCTAAAAGACAGCGGTGTGCTCTTTTTGTTAAAATAAAAAAACCCTAGAAAATTATTAGGAATGACAGTAGGGCAATAAAGGATTTTCTGTGCAGGAAGTTGTACAAAAATCATATTTCTAAATATTGATATAACATTTACATAATATGTTGTAGAATGTTTTACATTTACTCTTATATACATGATGCATGTTAAATATATTACATTATTAAAATAGATTTATTCATTCAAAACGAATTACGATAATCTTGTTTTATTCATAATTCTTACTTTGACGAAAATATAAGACGATTTCACAGACAACTCATGAAAACTTACAGCTAATACTCGTCAGATTTAAAGGCCCATTTTATACCAAATTATTTCAAAAGTAGTATATTAAATAATATAAATTTGCAGCATGGACCAGACATTCACAATGATATTTCTTCCGTTGAATAGATCCCTTGAATATATTCCGTTGACAACATCGATTCTCATTGAAAGTTTGGTAATAAAATTTCACAAAAACTTGGCTGTCGTTGGTATTTTGACAGACCCTGAATGGCCTTGCTTTTAAATGACGAGATCAGTATTCAATTTCCCTCTTATTGATGAGGATTACGAAACAAGGTTCATTAGATAAGTTGTCCTTCGTTTCTGTGGGGGCTTGTGTCGTTGTCTCCGTCTGTTTGTCCTATTATCCTTACGTTCTGTTTTGTATTTTTTCCAAAATACGTAAGCTTTCCTATTCACCGTGGGGTAACACGTGATACACAAATGATATGTTCCACGGGAATCCCCTTTGATTGAACCAAGTAAATACTGTCTAAATATACTTTATATGAATTTTTTTAAGGCCTATCATATGGTCATTATTATAAATCATGGATTGGTAATTCATTCTGGTCAAGAATAGACGTATATTTGGAGAACACTTAAACAGAAAATTTTGTATCTGTCCGTGCACCATATCATAACATGTGGCGAGCATTGAAAAAATTCTGTTAAAGTGTTCTCCGAATACACGTCTATTCTTGACCAGAATAAATTACCATCATATAATTGATAATAATGACAATATGATAGGCCTAAAATAAATTCATATAAAGTAGATTTAGGCAGTATTAACTTGGTTCAATCAAAGGGGATTCCCATGGAACATATCATTTGTGTATCACGTGTTACCCCACGGTGCTATTGTGGTTTTGGAATATGGTTTCGGCTTTTGTGTTTGACTTATACATTTCACTCACAATAAATTCGCCAATTGTTGTCAAGAAGGTGTTTTCTTTTCGTGTTTAATCACTTCGTCTCTCTTAATTTCGGATCATTTACTTGTTTTTAAGGTTTGACTTTTATTTTGTCGCCTGCGAAGCATAGCTTTCTCCGTTTGTCTGTCACACTTCCAATGGGTGTTATAGCCCATAAAAGAAAGGAGGGGATCTCCAACAACACTAGGTTGCAGCACCCACAGCAAAATCCCAAAACACCCATGCAAAAAACACAGAACAGATACCCACAGAAAGAGACGCAAAAGGGACAAGGAACACCAACTCACAACATAGAAACATGAAACATAAAAGACTACACATAAACCAACGAGACCAATGGGCAACCGGTGCCGACTTAGGACGGCCATCTGCCATGTTAATAGCAGACGGTGTGGTTATCCTGGATTACGTGCGCACAACCCTCTCACTTCTCCATTTACCCAGAGGTCTCGAAGAACGTACAATTGTGGTGTAAAACAACCTCCTCATTGTAAGATGACATCACACAAACACGACCGCGAAACGCAGAGGCCCCAGAGACACAGATGAATATGTAAATGGATATAAAAAGAGGGCATGCTTAATACAGTCCGTGCTCTGCCGGCTGTAGCGAGCTCATGTATGTAATCACCCGAGGAGTCCGACTGACATTCAGAGAGGACAGGTGATCGGGGCCCTGTCTTCTCTAAAGAGGTTTGGACAGGGCCTGTCATGGAGTCCCGTCGTCACAGTCAGTCAGAGTGCAAGTCTCAAGGATGCGCTTGTACAAGACTGTAGATTGGTCAAGTACCAAGCCTAGTGTCCGTCTGGTGACATTAGGATCATATCCACGGTATAAAAGGCGTTTGATGACTCTGACGCATTTTCGATACATATCCTGTCTACCTTTGATCCTTCTTATTTTGTTAATTATGTCACCATAAAATGCAGGTTGTGAAATACCTAAAGTAATATACTCCGTTGCTTGTATGGGTCCGAATTTCAAAAGAAGTTGATCATAATTTTTGTAAAATTTCCAGAAAGTCTTTACTAGTTTGTGAAAGCGAAAAGCTTGACCTAAAAGTTTCTTTGTAATTTGTAGATTTCTATTATGAAAATCCAAAACATCAGTACATGCTCTAGCATACCGGATGAGCTGTGAAATGTAGATACCGTATACGTATGACGGTAATCTAGGGACATCACCGTCAAGCCAGGGGAAATTTACTATGTTGAATCCAAAATCATCTCGTTTGTCATATACACTTGTATGAATTTCTCCATTGACAATTTTGATATTTAGGTCCAAAAATGGTGTTTCAGTGTCTGTAAAGTTTGCCTTGTTTAGAGTCAATTCTTGTGGATAAATAACATCTTTATACTTTTCAAAAACAGGATTATCGATAGTAAGAATATCATCCAGGTACCTAGAAGTACCAATGAAGCATTTCACATCATCATGTTTTCTTTGCTTTTGAAGATTTTGAATAAATTCCTTTTCATATGTGTATAAAAATAAATCTGCAACAAGAGGCGCACAATTTGTACCCATAGGAATCCCTACAACCTGCTTGTAGAGATTCTCACCAAATCTTACATAAATGTTGTCCAAGAGGAAGGACAAGGCACTACACAGGTCGCTACATGTCCATGATTTGTATGATTTGTATTCTGTAGCGGAAAAGAAACCCTTTGATTCAGATGTACAAATATAAATTTTCCCCTCTCGATTATAGCACCATTTAATGAGTTTGGACAATTGATCATTGATCTTGTCGTGAGGAAGCGTGGTGTACATATTTGAAAAATCGTATGAAGCAATCGTATTGGCTTGAAAATTTCTAGATTTTATCTTGTCAATCACATCCCCGGAATTTTTTATAGACCAAAATAAATTTACATCATTCCTGTTAAGAACAGTTTCACAATATTTTGCAACGTGTTCCTTTACCGCCGTGAGGGCTGACGTCAGATGTCTAGACAAACTTGTAGTTGAGCAGTTGCTAGAATTAGCAATATATCTAAATTTGTAAGGAAATTTGTGCAGTTTTGGTATGCAGTATATTGTAGGAAGATCCAATTTAGAAATAGGGATGTTGAATGAAGAAATTTCACTGCTATGTTTGCTCAAAATGTTAGGGACACTTTCATTGGTTTTGATATAAGTATTTGTAGACGAAAGTTCCGAAACTAAAGTTGATATATAGTAAAGTTTTCATATGATTATGGTGTTGTTGGCTGCTTTATCTGCAGGAGCGAAGACAAATTTTTCATGTAAATTACGTAATTTGGATTTAAAATATCTTTCAGATCTAGAACTTGGATTTTCAAAAAGATGAGGATTTTTGTGGAAGTTGTCTATTCGAATGTCAGTAATGTCCAAAATGAGGTTTTTCCAGTCATTCAAAGAATGCGATTCGACTCCTTCCGATTTACACCATCGTTTGGTATAGTTATCTAAGGCTTCCTTTAATACTTCGCGACATTTAATAAAATCTATCTTGGATGGGATTCTATACTTAGGTCCTTTTTTGAGAAGACCACGGAGCTGCCTGTCTTTGATAATTGAAAAGTCACCTGTAATAATATGACCAGCTGGTTTATATAGATATTCAGATGTTGCACATTCTCAAGAAGCAGGACATGATTCAAGTATTTAAGGATCTGATGTAACTTTGTTGTAGTTAAAAACGAAATTTCGAATAGGTCTCTTATATTTGTAACAAATAAGGGGAGGTTCTAAATTTTCAAAATATTGAGGAATAGCACTTTGTACACGATGATCCCGAAATATATTAGAGATGTTAAGAAGATCGAATCCTTTGTTAATAAATGAAATTTTTAAGAATCGTTTTTTAGGTGGGATGTTTTTAACAACTGGATAAAGTTTATTCTGTGCGAATGCAACAATGATATTAAGTCTGAATCAATCAGTGTTTCTTAAGAATGCAACCAGTGCTTCATCAAAGATAGATTTCAATTGAACTGCTGGAACTGATGAGAGAGCATGAAGCAGTTCATGTCTGTCGCCGTTGCGAGCAATGGTCAGAAGATCGTTGAGGGTACGGTGTACTCTAGATCTTATTCTGAGTTTTCGGTTTCGTCGTCTTCCGTGAGACCTATGCTTCCGTTTAGTGTTTGGGCGGATTGAAAATACATTAATATTAGTTGACGTCGAGGAAATGTTTCCTTGTCCATAAATGTGATCGTTTAGACCAAGTGGGTACGCAGTTTGGAGTTTTGTGATCCAGGCAAGTTCAGCTTGTAGTCGGCGTTTTTTAATTTCCGTTTTACTAAGATTTTTAAGTTTAGAAAAAGACTGAACCGGTGTAATAGTTATATCCGAAATGGAATGATTGTATTTAACGAAGTGATTATAAAGGAAATTTCTTTGTTTTTTGTGATGTGAGCTCCTTATCTGATACGAATGACTTCTAAAACGAGATTTTAAGGCCTGACCTGTTTCTCCAACATATTGGGCGCCACATCCCCTAGCGTTTCATGTTATAACATAAATGACATCTTGGTACGATCAATCGATGTCGTTTTCAATCTCAATTTTAAAAGTCTGCCCGTTAACACTTGATTTAATTGTGGAATTGCAATTGATGAGCGAACACATACCGCATCTTTTCCCTTTGATTGGTAAGTGATAGGGCTTTCATATTTCACATGTGTATTCTTTGTATTAAGACCTTTCTAAAAAATACCACAATTTTTATTAAGTGACCTTGACCTGAGTATTTGACCTACTTTTCAAAGAAATTAAGCCTAGGTTAATCTTTTGATTGGCTTTAATGTTTTACAAATGTATTTCTCATGGTGAGACCTTTGCTTTGTTACCAAAATTTTTACGTAGTAACCTTGACATAGACGATTGACCTTCTTTTCTGAAATTTGAAAAGAACCATATCTTTTAATCGATAACTAAGATGTCTGATATTTCATTTGACAATGTTAACATCTTCAAATTTATTAGCATCAATTTAGAGCAGGTAAATATACAGCATGGACCAGACATGCACGTTTCGGGTATTTAACCCTCGTCAGTGATCCTCTATCTAAACAATGTAATATTGCCAAAATTTGTGCAAATTATGTCCAAAATATACCGAAAGACGTAGCAAGATGGCTGGGATATGATGCTACAGGACCCAGGTTTTAGAAATTTGAGACAATTTGTAAACAGAAATTTTCAAATGCGTTTGAAGAAAAGACCAACCGAAATTGATCGAACTTGGCTACATGTGCCCTCGGGGTCTCCTGGTCCAACAGCAATGACACTCACCAAGTGGTACAAATGTTAATGTCTTCAAATTCATTAGCATCATTTTAGAGCAGGTAAATTTACAGCATGGACCAGACATGCACGTTTCGGGTATTTAACCCTCGTCAGTGATCCTCTATCTAAACAATGTAATATTGCCAAAATTTGTGCAAATTATGTCCAAAATATAACGAAAGACGTAGCAAGATGGCTGGGATATGATGCTATAGGACCAAAGTTTTAGAAATTTGAGACAATTTGTAAACAGAAATTTTCAAATGCGTTTCAAGAAACGACCAACCGAAATTGATCGAACTTGGCTACATGCGCCCTCGGGGACTCATGGTCCACCAGCAGTGACACTCACCAAGTAGTACAAATGTTAACGTCTCAAATTCATTAGCATCATTTTAGAGCATGTAAATTTACAGCATGGACCAGGCATGCACGTTTCGGGTATTTAACCCTCGTCAGTGATCCTCTATCTAAACAATGTAATATTGCCAAAATTTGTGCAAATTATGTCCAAAATATACAGAAAGACGTAGCAAGATGGCTGGGATATGATGCTACAGGACCCGGGTTTTAGAAATTTGAGACAATTTGTAAACAGAAATTTTCAAATGCGTTTGAAGAAACGACCAACCGAAATTGATCGAACTTGGCTACATGTGCCCTCGGGGACTCCTGGTCCACCAGCAGTGACACTAACCAAGTGGTACAAATGTTAACGTCTCAAATTCATTAAGACTTTCCTACTGATACCAATAGTTTTGAATCAAGTGACCTTAATTTACATATTTATCAAATTTTTAAAAATAAGCCGCTTCGCAGGCGATACAAATGAGTTACAGATACAAGCATGCCTTGGATTGCTTTTTTTATTCAGTAAATTTGGTAGTTTTGTTTATTTCGACGACGTTAGATCTTCAATGAAAAAAAATATATCCTCTGCAATAATTTCGTACATTCAAATCAGATAATATGGATGTATTAAGGGAAACAAAGGTTTCATGAGTGGGTGAATATGAGATTGATGATCTCAATAGTACAGTGAGGAAGTGAAGAATTTTGCTATCATTAAGGATGTCTATTTTTGATCGACACACTTGTACACGAAAGATAATTCTATATTATTTCGTGATTGTGAGGTGTATCAAACATTGGTATCCAGTTCGATAGACAGTCGTATGGGATCTTTGCCTTATCTTGTCTTTTGTTTTTCATGTTTCTATGGTGTGAGTTGATGTTCCTTGTCCCTTTTGCGTTTCTTTCTGAGGGTTTCTGCTCGGTGTTTTTTTGTTTTTTGTTTTGCATTGGGTGTTTTGCTGTTGGTGCTGCAATCTACTGTTGTTGGATATTCTCTACTTTATATAACATAACGAAAGCAAAGTCTAAACAACAACTGCTGTATTCATAGCTTCAGTTTATATTGTCACGATTGATAACAGGCACATCACATGTTAAACGTCTTCAATTCAATAGCGTCATTTTAGAACAGATAAAGCAGCATGGACCAGACATGAACGTTTCGGGTACTTAACCCTCGTCAGTGATCCTCAAACAATGCAATATGGCCAAAGAGTGCGAAAGTTATTATGACATCATTGACCCAAGACCTTGACTTTGAAACTGACCTTGACCTTTATTTGGCATTGAGTATCATAATGCTTCACCATCCTTGTAAGTTTGAAAGATGACTGATGTAACTATGTGAAAGTGATAATCCTACAGACGGACGGACAAAGAGATGCCGTTCCTGCGTTACAGGCGACATAAAAAATATTATTTCTCAGTAGTCTTTATAATATCACTTTAAAAGTGTTACGTGACTGATATAGATAAATGGTATTATGTACACTCACACCCCTGAGGAGTTATTGAAATATAAAATGATCAATTTCATAAAATGAATGAAGTAGTAATGAGATATTCCCGTTCTATATACAACAAAAGCATTATTTACTACAACTTGATAGTCTGTTAGAAATTGATGGATGTATTGTTATACGACCTAGAAGGAAGTGATTTCATTCTAAATTTTCCCTTAAATATACTAAAGATCATTTCTTGTTTACTTTGTGAAATTGACAAGGAAGCATCCTTGACCTTCAATTTTCAAGAAATTCCCACATTTAAACACCAACATGTTTGTTTACGTTTATTGTTCCTTTGAACCATATGTATATTAAGAAAAAGGTTTCTCCGATTTGATCCTGGAAATCACCGGATAGTTCCGAGGTGTTAAATAAAGATTTATTTCTCGTGTTTGTTTATTTGATCTATAATTATTTCAAATGTAAACATCTTTGTACTTAAACATTTTGATAAAATCAGAAAGAACAAAAAACACTTATACAAAAACACTTATACAAAAATCAGAGAGAACAAAAAATATTCATACACAAATGTTATTTTCAATGACAGTCTTTTCAATGAAGAAACATAAGAAGTGTAGCCTCAGACTAATGCTTTTGTGTTGCATCCTTATATTAAAAAATTACTCTATAGTTTATGATTTTTTATCTCAATGTTCAAATTACAAGCTTCGCCCTTGTAGAAATGAAACCGAGGAGGGGGAAGACGGGGGTTATTATTTACAAACTGCAATTAAATTTTTTAAAAATGCAAATATTTACAATCAATGAACCGACAACAATTGATCAATAATTTTTTTCCACATGCTATTTGACTTAGTCAATATTGAAATATATGTTCTATAGTACAAAATTTATTGTACTAGACACGTGTTTCGGGTATTTATTTTGAGTACTTTTAAACTGCATGATTTTAATTTTGTCAACAAGTCAAGTACTTCCTTTATTTACAATACTTTATTTTAATAATATCAAGATAAAAAAAAATCATTCGAGTGGGGAATTTGCTGTAATTGAAAAAAAAGAATTCTTCGTAAAATATATATATTGTACAGATTTTAGGAAATTGCCGTTCATTTTTTTTTTCAAATAGCAATGTTCCCTAAAAACGAAACTTTCTCACATTTGTGCGGATCTCTGCTGCTTTAAGTAAAAAAAACCCCTCGTCATAGGGGCTCGTCACACATTTTCCACCCCCCCCCCCCCCTAAAAAAAAGGAAGAAGATTGTTTTAAAGCAAAGAAAAGATCACTCTTGAATTTATTTAATATGTCCTGATTCAGCTCATGAGTTTCTCGTTAGACAAAAATATTAAGTATTTTTCAAATAACATATTTTCCTATCGTACAAGTAATCATTCATAAGATGACAATCAAATCATAAATCGCGCTTCCTTTCTTAGCCATTACTCTCATGTAACTCCATAGAGTAGAAGAAAGTTCATAGCTAATGAGAATGTGGTATTAAGTCAAAGTACTAGTATGAGCATGTACGTTTTGGACTGGAGTAAAGCGAAATGATCGTTATTCGAACGAATTTGTTTTTCTCGGCCTCGAACTCCACTGATGAGAAAATATAAGTTGAAAGGCGCATATGGTGCATCAAATTATTACGATATAACATATATTTTGACGTTGATGATAAATATATTTCTTGAGAATACCTCATGTATGATGACACTGACAGTCAGAAATAGATGACTTTTATTTACAGGCACTCTTTGTGTTGCTTCTAATGTATGAAATTTGCGCGTATGATCTTTTCTCCCCCTTTCAGTTATCGCTAATATTTTCTAAAATCTAGTTTTCCAATTAAAAGACGATATGGTTAAGAGCTGTTACGTGATAATGTTAAATGTAATAGTTTAGAGATGGTTAACGCGCCTTTTGATTTCAGTTGAAAGCAGCAAAGTATTTTAGGAGTATATTAAAAGACCGAAAAATCTTTATAAAATGATATCGTAAAATCTTAGACCTCTGTGAAATTCACCAAAACAGAATATAGATGTAGCAACAACATAAAAATGAGAGCATTAAAGACAGCACTACATTTTTTTTATTGACGAGTTTTTTTTTGTGTGTTTTAGTTTGAAATAAAACTCAAGTGTTTCATCAGAATAAAAAGAGACATTTATTTCTGACGGACATGCTATCTTAAAAAGTACCATTAATGGAGTTTAAAAATATAATATTTAAAAAGATTTATATAAAATGAGGGACGCTTTTATCGATTAAAATCGTCAGATAGGTGTCAGAAAATTCACATGCAATGTTTTTATGGAGAGAAACTATTTTGTTTTTCAGACTAGAAACAGTGATATAAACCAAACCGACGAAACACGCATACATCGTATCTCGAGGGCAACAGAGGATCTTCTTATTTGTCAAGGCAAAGTGTCAGAGGATAGGAGAAAACATAAAGACTAAACATTGATTCGGAGATATTCGAACTGTATGTTGAATAATATACTATTCAAAAAAATCTTCATGGATGAAGAATTTTGTTCAAGTATACCGAGCTTATTTATATTGATATTTGGCAATCAGTCACTGATTTGTAACATTTTAATAAAAATTTTGATGATAAGCTTATTTTATTATTTTCAATTTTAAGTATCTTTTTGGCATAACAGACCTTATATTAACATTACAATGGGTACGTCACTGCAGAATATGGAAAACAGCATATACTATTTCATGTTATAATTTTTGTATACTTTTTATTCATTTTAAATATATCTCCTTAATATTATAGAATCTTTCACTCTGGTGCTACGTATTTGGCTACGCTATGGAGCTCAAGAAAAAAGGAAATTTTTTAACAATCAATTTTGTTATCTTTTTTTATCTGAATCAAATTGAAATATGTAAAATAATGTAAATTGTCTCTTCTGTGTATATAATGTGTATATTCTACCAGTTTCATATTAAGTAGGTGTTTTTGTTCAAATTGTAAATAGAAACTTTGTACATATTGTTTTTTTTTTTTCATGGATATATACAATTAAATTTGTTCATAAAAATATGATCTTTTTAATTACACTATAATTTTAGCTACACAGCTTTACTTGGTTCGTCACAAATAAAAATACAATATATTGCAACAGACCCAAGTTTACACATGAGGTTGATGGTTGGCTAAGCCATAAAAATGTCAGCGTACTCATTGTCATTATATATTTCGTACTACATACAGGGACAATTAAACCATGTGCACAATTTGATAAAGTATCTCGTGGTCGAAAAGGAAGAGATTGTACGTGTGCTTTATCTAAAAAGTGACCTAATATTGATACATAAGTTTAATCAGAGCTAAAAATATCATCCATGAAAAACCAACGCCATCTTTATGTTTTAGATATGGACGTTACCGCACCTTCAATGTCTTGAATTATTTATTTTTAAAAAGTTTGCCTCAACGTACCACTCATGGTTATTCAATTTTCGAAACATGAATGGCTGGTCACCACAATTAGAAATTTCTGTCCAGACATCTGTTCTCTGACACTCCGTTTTCCGATAATTAAAGATAATTGCCCCCCTTGCACCATAATTCCAGGGGGATATAGTAACGCCTCCATTCTTGTGTGGACGTAACTTTTTACTTGTATATAGCATAGAGAACACAGTTTTGATTGGATATTGACAAAAGTTCATACACTTATTACTTATAACCAGATGCGGAATCCTATTTATGTTCAATGTCATAGGTCACGGTCACAGATTGGAAATGCTTACAATCCTTGTATACAGCCAAAAAACGGCACAGTTCTGATCGAAGCTTGACCAAACTGACAGTAAATACTTAAAGACTTTAAAAATACGTCCAAAGTCGGCACCGGTTGCCCATTGGTCTCGTTGGTTTATGTGTAGTCTTTTGTGTTCGATGTTTATATGTCGTATGTCTCTTTTTCTTCTCTTTGTATGCTCGTCTTTGTGTTTTTACATCGGGTGTTTTAGTTTTTTGCTGTTGGTGCTACAACAGGGCTGGTTGGAGATCTCCCTACTTTTAACGACAAGAGCAAGAACCCTTTCGATTTTCAATGCCGTAGTTTAAAGTCACAGATAAAGAATGTGTAAAACCCTTTAATTCACTAAGCTTATTGATGTTCAAGGTCATACATCAAGGTCCCATATTGAAATTGGTCAAAAGCGTAGAATAAACTCTACATGTGTCATTTATCAGTGGATCTTGGTGAGACTTCATATGTCAATCATGTTTGGTAATTGCATTCATGACCAATGAGCAAGACTTTGGGCAACGTTAAGGCAGAAGGGGTAGGACCACGAGGCCCCTAAAATGGCCATGCAATTTTCCTTAAAATTAAACTTAATGAGAAATAATTGATGTATTACATAAAATATAATAAATGTTTCCCGCTTTTAATGAAAAAAAAAACATATTACCAAGCGAAGCATCATAGGAAGTCTTAGGACGTCATCAAGTGACGTCATTTAACGTTATTGACAAAACATGGTCAAAAAATGCTCGAAAATGTGTCTTTAATGGAGAATGTTGATGTGGCCACGTACGTTGATAAACATAAAACTTTTATGACAAGAGTGTGTAAGTTTCAGCACCCATCAGCCACGCAAATAAATATTTATAAGGACCCGACACTCCGTGTTAGGCTGATTTTCTTTTTTTGTTTATTCCAGTATATGATTTTTATATTTATTTCAAGGAAGTGTGTGAAATATGAACAGCAGAGTGTTTCGGCGGTTTTTTTTAATTTTTTTACTTTTGTTTTCTGTTAAGGTCCGCCTCATCAGGGGTCCACCTTATGTAAGAGTTGAATTTGTAATCATGTCTCCAATATTTTTGTGTTTTGAAAATCCAATGATTGGGTCAGATTTAAATACCATTTTGCAATAATCATCATTTTGTAATGATTTCCAGTGTTTCATTATTCTATTTTTAAGACCTTTAATTCGTGGATCATATTTTGTCACCAAGACATTCGGTATTGTTTTTGTATTCGATTTATTTCTGTTTGATTGAAGTTTCTTCTATAATTGGTTTGATTTCATTTTTCGAGTAGCCTCTCTTTGTTAATTGAAAGTTGAACTCTAGTAGCTGTTTGCGCAATACATCTTTATCACTTGTGTTCCGAGCATGTCTAATGCACTCTCCTTTGATAAATCCCGTAAACACTGCTTTATTGTGGGCACTCGACCTGTGCAGATACTGAAATGTGTTCGTCGGCTTAATGTATGTTTTGATGTCTAAAATTCCAGAATTTTCAAATCTGTTCCCTTTGTATATTTCAGTGTCAAGAAAGACCATTGATGATTCTGATATTTCATAAGTAAATTTTAACAGGTTATGAATGCTATTCGCTATTGTGAAAAATCTTTCTGCCTCATTTCTATTGCCATTAAATATAATGAAGCCGTCATCCCGGAAACGGCCATGAAATAAAATATTCTGTTTGTGTTCGTATAGGCAAAGTATTTGTTTTGTTATTTCATGCATTCTTATGTCACAAATTTCAGGGGAGGGGACAGCTCCCATCGCAGCCCCTATTATTTGTCTGTAGTAATGGCCATTGAATTCAAACACATTGTTTTCTAGTAAGCATTTTAAGAGGAACAATAAATCAGTTGGATCTGGAATCGGAATTTTGATCATTTTATGAATATGTGCACGTGTGTCCTCAAGTGCTCTATGAGTTCAGGGAATGTCATGTTTGTGTACATAGATGTTATATCGTAACTTATCAGTAAGCAGCTACTCGGTAATTTGAGAGATTCTATTTTGTTTATAAAGTCTGTAGTATCTTTGATGTACGTGTCCTGGTTTCTTACTATAGGAACGAGAAAGTGATCTATATAATGACCGATTTTTTCTGTTGCTGTGCCTATTTGTGAAACGATCGGTCGACCAGGTGGCATTTTACTTTCTGCATTGTTTTGATTGGTATTTAATTTATGAACCTTAGGAAGGAGATATAATCTTCCTGGACGAAGTACAGTTTCTTTTACATTTGTTAGGTAGTGGAATGTTTGTTTGTCTAATGAACCTTTTTCTTTCATTGCTCGTACTCTTTCTTGAATAATTGAATTGATTTCTGCAATGTTTGGCTTTTCTACACTCTCATAATGATGTGTATTCAATTGGCGTATACCTTCCTTTATGTATTCTTTTTTGTCCATTATTACTACAGTGTTACTTTTGTCAGCCTTTTTTATAACGATGGATTGGTCATGTTTAAGGTCATGTAATGCCTTACGCTCTTGAGTTGAAATATTGTTTGCACCTCTATAAAGTTCAATAGATGATAATTCGATTTGTGTTTTATCTATATATGTTTCAAGTGTTTGACAAGTCTTTTCTGGAGTATAACCTGTGTTTTCATAGAACGGATGAAGTGGTAGATCATTGTTTCTACAGAAATGGTATTTGCATCTTAATTTCCGTGAAAATTCTTTGAAGTCATTTTGAAGAAGCGCTTTTACATTTTTATTTGTTGGATTTGGGATGAAATTCAAGCCTTTTGATAGCGCAAGTATCTCTGCATCTTTGAGTGATCTAAATGATAAATTTTTGACATGTACAGATGCATTTTTCATTTTGGCTTGCTGTTTTCGCTTTTTATGAGAGGAGTGGTTTCCTGCTCTTTGTTTGGCTTTGCGAATTTTAGCAAGTTTGTTAAAGCGTCTAGCCATTTTGAGATAAATGAGAGAAGTGCGCTTTCGAGTACTGTTTCTGATAGAAAACATTTAACCACACCCCTTACATTTCATTGGCTGTGAATATTCAGAAATGATAAGTAATGGACATTTCTTACCAGTGATGCGATTATTTTAATTTTCATTCCGATTCATTGTGAATAAATTATTGGTAATTAAACACATTGATTGAAATTAAACAATTAAGTCCACTGAAGAAATACAATGTAGTCATAATGCAATTTGCTCTCTGATTAATTACTTCACTTGATTCTTTATGTTTTTGCCTTTTTAATGGTAGGGATGGAATCTTCTTCCTCTGCCCCCTCTATGAAATCTCGAGGGACGTCTTCCTCTTCCTCTTTCTTCTCTTTCTGGTATTGTGGTTCTTATTTTGTTCCTATGGCTATTGATCTTGGTTGCATATTCTGCATTAAGTTTCCGAATTTCACTGTCGATTTCTCTCTTTTTTTCTCCTGATGTTTTTGTGTTTGTGCCCAAATTAAAAAATGCATCCTTTCTTAGCAATTGCATAGACTTTTCTTTCTCTTTGATCTCATTTTCCACATGTTCAATTGCATCATTCATCACGTTTTGGAGAGCTGTCTTTGATGTTTTTTGCCACATCTCCTGAAAGTTTTCGTTATCTTCTAAGGATGACAACTTTGGTTTGCATGATAGGACAAGTCTCATCCAAAGAGGATATTTGGATGTCTGCAGACCATATTTCATGCTCTCTTTAATTTCTGCTAGCTCGTGGCGCTCATCCATTAAGTTTTTTATGTAATCAATGCATTGTTTTCCAACTTCATCATATCTTGATTCATTTTCGTCCTTATTAAAGAAAGGAGGGGATCTCCAACAACACTAGGTTGCAGCACCCACAGCAAAATCCCAAAACACCCATGCAAAAAACACAGAACAGATACCCACAGAAAGAGACGCAAAAGGGAAAGAAACACCAACTCACAACATAGAAACATGAAACACAAAAGACTACACATAAACCAACGAGACCAATGGGCAACCGGTGCCGACTTAGGACGGCCATCTGCCACGTAAATAGCAGACGGTGTGGTTATCCTGGATTACGTGCGCACAACCCTCCCACTATTCCGATTTCCCAGAGGTCTCGAAGAACGCACAATTATGGTGTAAAACAACCTCCTCACTGTTAGGTGACCACACACAAACAAGACCGTAAAACACAGGGGTCCAAGCAACACAGATGAATATGTAAATGGATATAAAAAGAGGACGTGCGTAATACAGTCCGTGCTCTGCCGGCTGTAGCGAGCTCATATATGTTATCACCCGAGGAGTCCGACTGACATTCAGAGAGGACAGGTGGTCGGGGCCCTGTCTTCTCTAAAGAGGTTTGGACAGGGCCCGTCATGGAGTCCCGTCGTCACAGTCAGTCAGAGTGCAAGTCTTAAGAATGCGCTCGTACAAGACTGTATATTGGTCAAGTACCAAGCTTAGTGTCCGTCTGGTGACATTAGGATCATATCCACGGTATAAAAGGCGTTTGATGACTCTGACGCATTTTCGATACATATGCTGTCTACCTTTGATCCTTCTTATTTTGTTAATTATATCACCATAAAATGCAGGTTGTGAAATACCCAAAGTAATATACTCCGTTGCTTGTATGGGTCCGAATTTCAAAAGAAGTTGATCATAATTTTTGTAAAATTTCCAGAAAGTCTTTACTAGTTTATGAAAGCGAAAACCTTGACCTAAAAGTTTCTTTGTAATTTGTAGATTTCTATTATGAAAATCCAAAACATCAGTACATGCTCTAGCATACCGGATGAGCTGTGAAATGTAGATACCGTATGACGGTAATCTAGGGACATCACCGTCAAGCCAGGGAAAATTTACTATGTTGAATCCAAAATCATCTCGTTTGTCATATACACTTGTATGAATTTCTCCATTGACAATTTTGATATTTAGGTCCAAAAATGGTGTTTCAGTGTCTGTAAAGTTTGCCTTGTTTAGAGTCAATTCTTGTGGATAAATAACATCTTTATACTTTTCAAAAACAGGATTATCGATAGTAAGAATATCATCCAGGTACCTAGAAGTACCAGTGAAGCATTTCACATCATCATGTTTTCTTTGCTTTTGAAGATTTTGAATAAATTCCTTTTCATATGTGTATAAAAATAAATCTGCAACAAGAGGCGCACAATTTGTACCCATAGGAATCCCTACAACCTGCTTGTAGAGATTCTCACCAAATCTTACATAAATGTTGTCCAAGAGGAAGGACAAGGCCCTACACAGGTCGCTACATGTCCATGATTTGTATGATTTGTATTCTGTAGCGGAAAAGAAACCCTTTGATTCAGATGTACAAATATAAATTTTCCCCTCTCGATTATAGCACCATTTAATGAGTTTGGACAATTGATCATTGATCTTGTCGTGAGGAAGCGTGGTGTACATATTTGAAAAATCGTATGAAGCAATCGTATTGGCTTGAAAATTTCTAGATTTTATCTTGTCGATCACATCCCCGGAATTTTTTATAGACCAAAATAAATTTACATCATTCCTGTTAAGAACAGTTTCACAATATTTTGCAACGTGTTCCTTTACCGCCGTGAGGGCTGACGTCAGATGTCTAGACAAACTTGTAGTTGAGCAGTTGCTAGAATTAGCAATGTATCTAAATTTGTAAGGAGATTTGTGCAGTTTTGGTATGCAGTATATTGTAGGAAGATCCAATTTAGAAATAGGGATGTTGAATGAAGAAATTTCACTGCTATGTTTGCTCAAAATGTTAGGGACACTTTCATTGCTTTTGATATAAGTATTTGTAGACGAAAGTTCCGAAACTAAAGTTGATATATAGTAAAGTTTTCATATGATTATGGTGTTGTTGGCTGCTTTATCTGCAGGAGCGAAGACAAATTTTTCATGTCAATTACGTAATTTGGATTTAAAATATCTTTCAGATCTAGAACTTGGATTTTCAAAAAGATGAGGATTTTTGTGGAAGTTGTCTATTCGAATGTCAGTAATGTCCAAAATGAGGTTTTTCCAGTTATTCAGAGAATGCGATTCGACTCCTTCCGATTTACACCATCGTTTGGTATAGTTATCTAAGGCTTCCTTTAGTACTTCGCGACATTTAATAAAATCTATCTTGGATGGGATTCTATACTTAGGTCCTTTTTTGAGAAGACCACGGAGCTGCCTGTCTTTGATAATTGAAAAGTCACCTGTAATAATATGACCAGCTGGTTTATATAGATATTAAGATGTTGCACATTCTCAAGAAGCAGGACATGATTCAAGTATTTTAGGATCTGATGTAACTTTGTTGTAGTTAAAAACGAAATTTCGAATAGGTCTCTTATATTTGTAACAAATAAGAGGAGGTTCTAAATTTTCAAAATATTGAGGAATAGCACTTTGTACACGATGATCCCGAAAAATATTAGAGATGTTAAGAAGATCGAATCCTTTGTTAATAAATGAAATTTTTAAGAATCGTTTTTTAGGTGGGATGTTTTTAACAACTGGATAAAGTTTATTCTGTGCGAATGCAACAATGATATTAAGTCTGAATCAATCAGTATTTCTTAAGAATGCAACCAGTGCTTCATCCAAGATAGATTTCAATTGAACTGCTGGAATTGATGAGAGAGCATGAAGCAGTTCATGTCTGCCGCCGTTGCGAGCAATGATCAGAAGATCGTTGAGGGTACGGTGTAATCTAGATCTTATTCTGAGTTTTCGGTTTCTTCGTCTTCCGTGAGACCTATGCTTCCGTTTAGTGTTTGGGCGGATTGAAAATACATTAATATTAGTTGACGTCGAGGAAATATTTCCCTGTCCATAAATTTGATCGTTTAGACCAAGGGGGTACGCAGTTTGGAGTTTTGTGATCCAGGCAAGTTCAGCTTGTAGTCGGCGTTTTTTAATTTCCGTTTTACTAAGATTTTTAAGTTTAGAAAAAGACTGAACCGGTGTAATAGTTATATCCGAAATGGAATGATTGTATTTAACGAAGTGATTATAAAGGAAATTTCTTTGTTTTTTGTGATGTGAGTTTCTTATCTGATACGAATGACTTCTAAAACGAGATTTTAAGGCCTGACCTGTTTCTCCAACATATTGGGCGCCACATCCCCTAGCGTTTCATGTTATAACATAAATGACATCTTGGTACGATCAATCGATGTCGTTTCCAATCTCAATTTTAAAAGTCTGCCCGTTAACACTTGATTTAATTGTGGAATTGCAATTGATGAGCGGACACATACCGCATCTTTTCCCTTTGCACGTAGAAACTGCTGAGAACCCTCTATGTTTGTTGTTAAATGTAGAGCCTGCAGATGGAGAAGTAGGTGTAATACGTCTACGGGATTTAAATTTAAGAGGTGAAAGAAGTACTCTGGGTGAGGAAAAAAGTTTATTACTGTTAAAAGTCGATGATGGGAAAGTTACTGTAGTGATAGAGGGTAATCTCAAAGGAGTAAGTTTAATACGAGGCGACCTTAAAAATGCCATAGTGAGATGATCAAAGAAGGGTGAGTAGAGATCCTGCATGGAAGACACTACAACAAAGTCAAGTTAGAGAACGAAATGGAATTAAAACACTTCAAAGGTTCAATGAAAAGTCTATGTCCTCATCTTTCTCATAATTTCCTTCCTGGTTTAGGGATATATCAATATCAATTTCTTCTTTGTTTGACATTTTCTTTTCTTTGTTAAGTGACAGTCTATTTTCTCTCGCAGTCATTGCATGAATGTAAGACAGAGACATATAGAGGTTTTGAATACTAAAGGGTTTTGTTTCAGATGATAAGAATTAATGAGATGTGACATCCAGTTTCCTGCATTGCGCTGATTGGAGTACAAACACAAACAGAATATTTTATTTCATGGCCGTTTCCGGGATGACGGCTTCATTATATTTAATGGCAATAGAAATGAGGCAGAAAGATTTTTCACAATAGCGAATAGCATTCATAACCTGTTAAAATTTACTTATGAAATATCAGAATCATCAATGGTCTTTCTTGACACTGAAATATACAAAGGGAACAGATTTGAAAATTCTGGAATTTTAGACATCAAAACATACATTAAGCCGACGAACACATTTCAGTATCTGCACAGGTCGAGTGCCCACAATAAAGCAGTGTTTACGGGATTTATCAAAGGAGAGTGCATTAGACATGCTCGGAACACAAGTGATAAAGATGTATTGCGTAAACAGCTACTAGAGTTCAACTTTCAATTAACAAAGAGAGGCTACTCGAAACATGAAATCAAACCTATTATAGAAGAAACACTTTCATTAGATAGACAAAACTTACTTCAATCAAACAGAAATAAATCGAATACAAAATCAATACCGAATGTCTTGGTGACAAAATACGATCCACGAATTAAAGGTCTTAAAAATAGAATAATGAAACACTGGAAATCATTACAAAATGATGATTATTGCAAAATGGTATTTACATCTGACCCAATTATTGGATTTTCAAAACACAAAAATATTGGAGACATGATTACAAATTCAACTCTTACATAAGGTGGACCCCTGATGAGGCGGGCCTTAACAGAAAACAAAAGTAAAAAAATAAAAAAAACCGCCGAAACACTCTGCTGTTCATATTCCACACACTTCCTTGAAATAAATATAAAAATCATATACTGGAATAAACAAAAAAAGAAAATCAGCCTAACACGGAGTGTCGGGTCCTTATAAATATTTATTTGCGTGGCTGATGGGTGCTGAAACTTACACACTGATTTAGGGGACAATGTCCCAGCTGCACCTTCCCGTGCATCGCGGCATATTGTTGCGATCCGCAAAGTTATTTATTTGGATTCCAAAAACTCCAATCAGTTCTGGTCAATTTCATAAAAAGTCAAATGGCACCGAACACAATAATTCCACTCAAATGACTTCACACAATAACGCAATGCAGGAAACTGGATGTCAAATCTAATTAATTCACAGCCAGTGAAATGTAAGGGGTGTGGTTAAATGTTTTCTATCAGAAACAGTACTCGAAAGCACACTTCTCTCATTTATCTCAAAATGGCTAGACGCTTTAACAAACTTGCTAAAATTCGCAAAGCCAAACAAAGAGCAGGAAACCACTCCTCTCATAAAAAGCGAAAACAGCAAGCCAAAATGACAAATGCATCTGTACATGTCAAAAATTTATCATTTAGATCACTCAAAGATGCAGAGATACTTGCGCTATCAAAAGGCTTGAATTTCATCCCAAATCCAACAAATAAAAATGTAAAAGCGCTTCTTCAAAATGACTTCAAAGAATTTTCACGGAAATTAAGATGCAAATACCATTTCTGTAGAAACAATGATCTACCACTTCATCCGTTCTATGAAAACACAGGTTATACTCCAGAAAAGACTTGTCAAGCACTTGAAACATATATAGATAAAACACAAATCGAATTATCATCTATTGAACTTTATAGAGGTGCAAACAATATTTCAACTCAAGAGCGTAAGGCATTACATGACCTCAAAAATGACCAATCCATCGTTATAAAAAAGGCTGACAAAAGTAACACTGTAGTAATAATGGACAAAAAAGAATACATAAAGGAAGGTATACGCCAATTGAATACACATCATTATGAGAGTGTAGAAAAGCCAAACATTGCAGAAATCAATTCAATTATCCAAGAAAGAGTCCGAGCAATGAAAGAAAAAGGTTCATTAGACAAACAAACATTCCACTACCTAACAAATGTGAATGAAACTGTACTTCGTCCAGGAAGATTATATCTCCTTCCTAAGGTTCATAAATTAAATACCAATCAAAACAATGCAGAAAGTAAAATGCCACCTGGTCGACCGATCGTTTCACAAATAGGCACAGCAACAGAAAAAATCGGTCATTATATAGATCACTTTCTCGTTCCTATAGTAAGAAACCAGGACACGTACATCAAAGATACTACAGACTTTATAAACAAAATAGAATCTCTCAAATTACCGAGTAGCTGCTTACTGATAAGTTACGATATAACATCTATGTACACAAACATGACATTCCCTGAACTCATAGATGCAGTAAAAAGAGCACTTGAGGACACACATATTCATAAAATGATCAAAATTCCGATTCCAGATCCAACTGATTTATTGTTCCTCTTAAAATGCTTACTAGAAAACAATGTGTTTGAATTCAATGGCCATTACTACAGACAAATAATAGGGGCTGCGATGGGAGCTGTCCCCTCCCCTGAAATTTGTGACATAAGAATGCATGAAATAACAAAACAAATACTTTGCCTATACGAACACAAACAGAATATTTTATTTCATGGCCGTTTCCGGGATGACGGCTTCATTATATTTAATGGCAATAGAAATGAGGCAGAAAGATTTTTCACAATAGCGAATAGCATTCATAACCTGTTAAAATTTACTTATGAAATATCAGAATCATCAATGGTCTTTCTTGACACTGAAATATACAAAGGGAACAGATTTGAAATTCTGGAATTTTAGACATCAAAACATACATTAAGCCGACGAACACATTTCAGTATCTGCACAGGTCGAGTGCCCACAATAAAGCAGTGTTTACGGGATTTATCAAAGGAGAGTGCATTAGACATGCTCGGAACACAAGTGATAAAGATGTATTGCGTAAACAGCTACTAGAGTTCAACTTTCAATTAACAAAGAGAGGCTACTCGAAACATGAAATCAAACCTATTATAGAAGAAACACTTTCATTAGATAGACAAAACTTACTTCAATCAAACAGAAATAAATCGAATACAAAATCAATACCGAATGTCTTGGTGACAAAATACGATCCACGAATTAAAGGTCTTAAAAATAGAATAATGAAACACTGGAAATCATTACAAAATGATGATTATTGCAAAATGGTATTTACATCTGACCCAATTATTGGATTTTCAAAACACAAAAATATTGGAGACATGATTACAAATTCAACTCTTACATAAGGTGGACCCCTGATGAGGCGGGCCTTAACAGAAAACAAAAGTAAAAAAATAAAAAAAACCGCCGAAACACTCTGCTGTTCATATTCCACACACTTCCTTGAAATAAATATAAAAATCATATACTGGAATAAACAAAAAAAGAAAATCAGCCTAACACGGAGTGTCGGGTCCTTATAAATATTTATTTGCGTGGCTGATGGGTGCTGAAACTTACACACTGATTTAGGGGACAATGTCCCAGCTGCACCTTCCCGTGCATCGCGGCATATTGTTGCGATCCGCAAAGTTATTTATTTGGATTCCAAAAACTCCAATCAGTTCTGGTCAATTTCATAAAAAGTCAAATGGCACCGAACACAATAATTCCACTCAAATGACTTCACACAATAACGCAATGCAGGAAACTGGATGTCAAATCTAATTAATTCACAGCCAATGAAATGTAAGGGGTGTGGTTAAATGTTTTCTATCAGAAACAGTACTCGAAAGCACACTTCTCTCATTTATCTCAAAATGGCTAGACGCTTTAACAAACTTGCTAAAATTCGCAAAGCCAAACAAAGAGCAGGAAACCACTCCTCTCATAAAAAGCGAAAACAGCAAGCCAAAATGACAAATGCATCTGTACATGTCAAAAATTTATCATTTAGATCACTCAAAGATGCAGAGATACTTGCGCTATCAAAAGGCTTGAATTTCATCCCAAATCCAACAAATAAAAATGTAAAAGCGCTTCTTCAAAATGACTTCAAAGAATTTTCACGGAAATTAAGATGCAAATACCATTTCTGTAGAAACAATGATCTACCACTTCATCCGTTCTATGAAAACACAGGTTATACTCCAGAAAAGACTTGTCAAGCACTTGAAACATATATAGATAAAACACAAATCGAATTATCATCTATTGAACTTTATAGAGGTGCAAACAATATTTCAACTCAAGAGCGTAAGGCATTACATGACCTCAAAAATGACCAATCCATCGTTATAAAAAAGGCTGACAAAAGTAACACTGTAGTAATAATGGACAAAAAAGAATACATAAAGGAAGGTATACGCCAATTGAATACACATCATTATGAGAGTGTAGAAAAGCCAAACATTGCAGAAATCAATTCAATTATCCAAGAAAGAGTCCGAGCAATGAAAGAAAAAGGTTCATTAGACAAACAAACATTCCACTACCTAACAAATGTGAATGAAACTGTACTTCGTCCAGGAAGATTATATCTCCTTCCTAAGGTTCATAAATTAAATACCAATCAAAACAATGCAGAAAGTAAAATGCCACCTGGTCGACCGATCGTTTCACAAATAGGCACAGCAACAGAAAAAATCGGTCATTATATAGATCACTTTCTCGTTCCTATAGTAAGAAACCAGGACACGTACATCAAAGATACTACAGACTTTATAAACAAAATAGAATCTCTCAAATTACCGAGTAGCTGCTTACTGATAAGTTACGATATAACATCTATGTACACAAACATGACATTCCCTGAACTCATAGATGCAGTGAAAAGAGCACTTGAGGACACACATATTCATAAAATGATCAAAATTCCGATTCCAGATCCAACTGATTTATTGTTCCTCTTAAAATGCTTACTAGAAAACAATGTGTTTGAATTCAATGGCCATTACTACAGACAAATAATAGGGGCTGCGATGGGAGCTGTCCCCTCCCCTGAAATTTGTGACATAAGAATGCATGAAATAACAAAACAAATACTTTGCCTATACGAACACAAACAGAATATTTTATTTCATGGCCGTTTCCGGGATGACGGCTTCATTATATTTAATGGCAATAGAAATGAGGCAGAAAGATTTTTCACAATAGCGAATAGCATTCATAACCTGTTAAAATTTACTTATGAAATATCAGAATCATCAATGGTCTTTCTTGACACTGAAATATACAAAGGGAACAGATTTGAAAATTCTGGAATTTTAGACATCAAAACATACATTAAGCCGACGAACACATTTCAGTATCTGCACAGGTCGAGTGCCCACAATAAAGCAGTGTTTACGGGATTTATCAAAGGAGAGTGCATTAGACATGCTCGGAACACAAGTGATAAAGATGTATTGCGTAAACAGCTACTAGAGTTCAACTTTCAATTAACAAAGAGAGGCTACTCGAAACATGAAATCAAACCTATTATAGAAGAAACACTTTCATTAGATAGACAAAACTTACTTCAATCAAACAGAAATAAATCGAATACAAAATCAATACCGAATGTCTTGGTGACAAAATACGATCCACGAATTAAAGGTCTTAAAAATAGAATAATGAAACACTGGAAATCATTACAAAATGATGATTATTGCAAAATGGTATTTACATCTGACCCAATTATTGGATTTTCAAAACACAAAAATATTGGAGACATGATTACAAATTCAACTCTTACATAAGGTGGACCCCTGATGAGGCGGGCCTTAACAGAAAACAAAAGTAAAAAAATAAAAAAAACCGCCGAAACACTCTGCTGTTCATATTCCACACACTTCCTTGAAATAAATATAAAAATCATATACTGGAATAAACAAAAAAAGAAAATCAGCCTAACACGGAGTGTCGGGTCCTTATAAATATTTATTTGCGTGGCTGATGGGTGCTGAAACTTACACACTGATTTAGGGGACAATGTCCCAGCTGCACCTTCCCGTGCATCGCGGCATATTGTTGCGATCCGCAAAGTTATTTATTTGGATTCCAAAAACTCCAATCAGTTCTGGTCAATTTCATAAAAAGTCAAATGGCACCGAACACAATAATTCCACTCAAATGACTTCACACAATAACGCAATGCAGGAAACTGGATGTCAAATCTAATTAATTCACAGCCAATGAAATGTAAGGGGTGTGGTTAAATGTTTTCTATCAGAAACAGTACTCGAAAGCACACTTCTCTCATTTATCTCAAAATGGCTAGACGCTTTAACAAACTTGCTAAAATTCGCAAAGCCAAACAAAGAGCAGGAAACCACTCCTCTCATAAAAAGCGAAAACAGCAAGCCAAAATGACAAATGCATCTGTACATGTCAAAAATTTATCATTTAGATCACTCAAAGATGCAGAGATACTTGCGCTATCAAAAGGCTTGAATTTCATCCCAAATCCAACAAATAAAAATGTAAAAGCGCTTCTTCAAAATGACTTCAAAGAATTTTCACGGAAATTAAGATGCAAATACCATTTCTGTAGAAACAATGATCTACCACTTCATCCGTTCTATGAAAACACAGGTTATACTCCAGAAAAGACTTGTCAAGCACTTGAAACATATATAGATAAAACACAAATCGAATTATCATCTATTGAACTTTATAGAGGTGCAAACAATATTTCAACTCAAGAGCGTAAGGCATTACATGACCTCAAAAATGACCAATCCATCGTTATAAAAAAGGCTGACAAAAGTAACACTGTAGTAATAATGGACAAAAAAGAATACATAAAGGAAGGTATACGCCAATTGAATACACATCATTATGAGAGTGTAGAAAAGCCAAACATTGCAGAAATCAATTCAATTATCCAAGAAAGAGTCCGAGCAATGAAAGAAAAAGGTTCATTAGACAAACAAACATTCCACTACCTAACAAATGTGAATGAAACTGTACTTCGTCCAGGAAGATTATATCTCCTTCCTAAGGTTCATAAATTAAATACCAATCAAAACAATGCAGAAAGTAAAATGCCACCTGGTCGACCGATCGTTTCACAAATAGGCACAGCAACAGAAAAAATCGGTCATTATATAGATCACTTTCTCGTTCCTATAGTAAGAAACCAGGACACGTACATCAAAGATACTACAGACTTTATAAACAAAATAGAATCTCTCAAATTACCGAGTAGCTGCTTACTGATAAGTTACGATATAACATCTATGTACACAAACATGACATTCCCTGAACTCATAGATGCAGTAAAAAGAGCACTTGAGGACACACATATTCATAAAATGATCAAAATTCCGATTCCAGATCCAACTGATTTATTGTTCCTCTTAAAATGCTTACTAGAAAACAATGTGTTTGAATTCAATGGCCATTACTACAGACAAATAATAGGGGCTGCGATGGGAGCTGTCCCCTCCCCTGAAATTTGTGACATAAGAATGCATGAAATAACAAAACAAATACTTTGCCTATACGAACACAAACAGAATATTTTATTTCATGGCCGTTTCCGGGATGACGGCTTCATTATATTTAATGGCAATAGAAATGAGGCAGAAAGATTTTTCACAATAGCGAATAGCATTCATAACCTGTTAAAATTTACTTATGAAATATCAGAATCATCAATGGTCTTTCTTGACACTGAAATATACAAAGGGAACAGATTTGAAAATTCTGGAATTTTAGACATCAAAACATACATTAAGCCGACGAACACATTTCAGTATCTGCACAGGTCGAGTGCCCACAATAAAGCAGTGTTTACGGGATTTATCAAAGGAGAGTGCATTAGACATGCTCGGAACACAAGTGATAAAGATGTATTGCGTAAACAGCTACTAGAGTTCAACTTTCAATTAACAAAGAGAGGCTACTCGAAACATGAAATCAAACCTATTATAGAAGAAACACTTTCATTAGATAAATAAATCGAATACAAAATCAATACCGAATGTCTTGGTGACAAAATACGATCCACGAATTAAAGGTCTTAAAAATAGAATAATGAAACACTGGAAATCATTACAAAATGATGATTATTGCAAAATGGTATTTACATCTGACCCAATTATTGGATTTTCAAAACACAAAAATATTGGAGACATGATTACAAATTCAACTCTTACATAAGGTGGACCCCTGATGAGGCGGGCCTTAACAGAAAACAAAAGTAAAAAAATAAAAAAAACCGCCGAAACACTCTGCTGTTCATATTCCACACACTTCCTTGAAATAAATATAAAAATCATATACTGGAATAAACAAAAAAAGAAAATCAGCCTAACACGGACCCAGTGGGCATGCAACGTTGTTACAACGTTGAATTGTGGTTGATTCTTAGTCGTGACGTTGAACAACCATATATCAACGTTTTTTCAACGTTGAAATATAGACGTTGTTTAGACGTTTGTTTTTAACGTTGATGAAACGTTGATTTTATGTTGAAATATGGTCGGATTTTTCATGACTATTATTCAACGTTATATTAACGTTAAAATTTGACAATTTTTCAACGTGTCTTCTTTCTCATTTGTATGTTATGAAATGACCGATAACTATTTATAAACGTTATATATATTGATGTCAAACATGAGAAGTCGTTATGATACATTGACGGACACCATGCGTTTTAAGGACGTATATTGAAGGAAGAATATATTGACATGTTCTTTGCTCATTTTTTTTATTAATCAATCCTGTTCATTGTTCTTAAGCTTTGAAGTCTTCTTTTTTCAACCAAATATCGACGTTGTGCCGACGTCATGTTTTAATGGTATCTCAACGTCGGTAATTCAACTTCATTCAAATGAGCACGTTGCATTTATTGTCATCATTTATGAAATAAAATATTTAATTTAAATATTATTGATTAAAACTAATAGATATTTAATTATGTATATTTTCTTTCAAATTGAGAAATGAGCAAAGAAAAAAGAGAACTATAAAGAAAAAAGAAGAAGAAAGAGAGTTTTCGAAAAGCAAAAATTATATCTTCAACTTTATATTTAAACATAAATGTTACACATAAATTCCAGAATTATTTTCTTGCTAAAGTACATGTACAAATCTATGTTAACTTATTATACACATCTGCGGAAAGGTCGTGGATCTTATAATAACACGTTCGAAGTCACATGTAGCGAGACAAAATCTAATAAATAATGTAGGTCAGTTATCGCCTGCTGAGAATCTGGCCAGTTTCCGTGCTGACCTTCCCATTTGAATTAATTACCATTTCCGCGTCACTCTAGATTCAAAATCAGTACACAAGTGTGCTGCTCATACAAGAAGGCACGTCCAGAATAATTTGACATTTGATTCAAAATTTACAAAAGAACGTAAGTAAAAGGTACTTATTTTCTTGAAATTTCATAAACCATTTTAAACAACTTTCAATCTGACCAGTTACCGCGGTTAATTACGATAACAATTCGGTAAAGTTTTTTTCTTTTATTGATACTGATTTCATTTTCCCAGTTTTCAGAAGCAGTCTACAGGGACAAGGATGAAACTGGAATGATTAAATGATAATTCATGGCAGAAATTTGAGATTAACAGCGTCATACACGGATATCATATTTATTCCATTTTCTGTCTGATGGACTTTGATTCTTGCCTCTAAATATGGAACTTTACTGAACGTGTTAACATTAGGAAAGTTAAAAAATCAAATTATGTGTTTATCGGTGTTCGGCGTTTCAACGTCAGTTTTTTGGGGAAGTTTGTATAGATCTCATTTTCACGCAGTTTATCTTAGCTTCCTTACAGGATGCTCAAGTCATGGCCGTTTACTTTAAATCAACGTTGTTGTGAAACGTTGTTTCAACATCCATACACAATCCATATTCAACGTTGCTTAAACGTCAAAAATATAACGTTATTTCAACGATGCAGTGTAACGCTGTATCAACGTCAACTGATCAACGTTGATGTAACGTTGTAGACCCAACGTTGTTTCAACTTTCAAATCCAATCAAATCTCGACGTCATTTCAACGTTTTGTACTGACGTTATTTCAATGTTGAAGCAACGTTGAAATGTCTGCTGGGGAGTGTCGGGTCCTTATAAATATTTATTTGCGTGGCTGATGGGTGCTGAAACTTACACGTTGGGCAAAGAAAGAGGATGTACAGCTCGAAACCCTTTCCGAATGGATAAAAACCATCAGAGGGTTACTTTTATCTAGAATTTACCGATTAAAATCAACTGTGAACACCAGATTCGAGTCTATATTTAAAGACCCTGATGTTATCACAGAGCTTACCTACCTCCAAGAACATTATGTCATCACACCAGCGGACAAAGCCTCAAATAATTACACATTTACTTGCAAAAAGTACTATTTCGACAGTCTAGTTAAAGAGTTGTGTTTAAATTCGACACCTGGAAATCCCACTTACACCCCAACAAACCTTTCTGTCTCTGAAATAATAGATAACCACAAATCAGCTCTTGCTTCCTTTGGCTTCCAAACTAACAATTTAGATTTAGATTTACCATACTTATACTGCATACCTAAAATGCATAAGAATCCATAAAAACAACGTTTCATCGCTGGTTCCTCAAAATGTTCTACCAAATCTGTATCGATCTTACTCACCAAAGTTTTATCTGAAATCAAATCTGGGCTTCAAAAATATTGTTCGACAGTATATTCTCGCAGTGGTATCAACCAGATGTGGATTTTAAAGAATTCGAAGGAACTTTTAGAACATCTGAAATCCACTCATTTTAGTAAAGTTCATTCGATCGAAGCCTTTGATTTTTCGACACTTGACACTACAATTCCACATTCTAAATTGAAAGAAAGACTCGCAAAAATTATAAGTAATGCGTTTACAAGTAAGAACGGTAATCGCAAATACAAATTTATTGTTGTGAACTATGACAAAACCTACTTTGTAAAAGAAAAGTCAGATTCTGAAAATAAGTACACTGAAACAGACATTATTCAGATGTTAAACTTTCTGATCGACAACATTTTTGTGGTGTTTGGAGGAAAGGTATTCCAGCAAATTGTCGGAATTCCAATTGGGACCAATTGTGCCCCACTCCTTGCCGACATTTTCCTTTATTCGTACGAAGCTGAATTCATTCAATCTTTGGTCTCTGAAGGGAAAAGATACTTAGCTTCTGACTTCAACTTCACTTACAGATACATAGACGATGTGTTGTCCATCAATAATCCAAAATTCGCGGATTACCTGAGCAGTATCTATCCTTCAGAGTTTGAAGTCAAAGAACTACTGAGACAAATAATTCAGCATCCTATTTGGACATAATGTTGTCCTACGACACTGATGGTCACATGAACACCTCACTCTATGACAAACGTGACGACTTCAATTTCAGCATTACAAACTTTCCTTTTCTGAATATTAACATCCCTTCATCTCCAGCTTATGGCGTATTCATATCTCAATTAATACGCTATGCCAGAGCAAGTACCAAATATATGGATTTTGTTCTGAGAGCTAGGCGTCTGGCAGATAAGCTTCTCAGTCAGGGATATGTTTGTGACCGACTAACATCGTCAATGAGGAAGTTCTACGGTCGATATGGGGAACTCGTCATACACTATGATGTCCCACTCTCCAGAATGGTGGATGATATTTTGTCATAGACCATTTGAACCATCCAACCAAAGATTGTACTCTATGTCTTCCGAAATGGAAGTAACCGGATGTGACAGTTCTACCGAATTGAAGCGGCGGGTGTTGCATGCAAGCAGGAGATGCTTACTCTTCCTTGGCACCTGGTCTCACTCCCATATCGGGAGTTCGCTTCTTTTCATGTGGTGGAGGTTTTTGTTTGTTTGCTTTGGTTCCTGTTTTGTCCTGATTTTGTATGCCTTCGGTTTCTGATTTTCTGATTTATCGATTTTGTGCTGTATACAGGGGTATGGTCATTATCCATATTTGTCATAACAATAAAACATTCATTTCAATATTTATAATTTCAACCACTTGGTTGGTAACTCTGCTCGTAGGATATTAGTCCAAAATGATATCGTTCACTTTCTTCTACAGTATTTATGCATTTGAATTGAAATATATTTGAATTCAAATTCGTTTCATTCTTATAAGTGTTACACGTCTTCAAATTTATAGCATCATTTAACTAAGATTAATAGCTATTCTCTGTAAGCCTTTGCACTTTTATGAAGGACGCATGGCACAGCATGTCTCCGATTTTGATAACATTTATACATAAGGTTGTGTCTGACCCAAAAGTAAAAAAATTGTTAAAGATTTTCTTAATATCACATTCGGTTGCCATGGAAACGGACTACGAATATTGAAAAAAAAAATGCAATTTTTTTTTTTGGCGTTTTTGAAGTCACATACATCATTTATGCAGCATAATCTAAAACATACAATGATGAATTATCAGTACCCTATCATTGCTCTTTCAAGTTAAGGAATAAAAATATTGGGTTTATGGTCTTATCTATATGTTTCCATAGCAACAACACAGGCACCCTAACAAATTAGTGTTTTGGGCATTTATTCAAAATTCAATGATAAAGTACTTACATTTTTGAGTTGTTTATGCAAATAGAACGTTCACAGTGAAACAAAGTTGAGTTACGGTCTGTCACGTTCATGTTCCGTTTAACTGCAGCTGCTTAAGGGTTGATGCGCGTTTTATCAAGGTGTGTCACGATTTCTCACGGCGAGCTAAGGAATGTGTCAGCCGTTTCGTCACGTTCAGGCACAGAACGTCCCGGCTTGTTACGGTTTATTTCAAGTTCTACTACGGCCTGGCACGGTACGCACGGTCACCCAAGAAGTATAACAAGCCAAACCCTTTTATGCAGCTATTTGTGTCTCCTTTTCCCGGCGGTCACGGTTAATTGTAGTGGGCCTTGACAGAACTTGGTAGACATGGCCAACTTGAGTGGATCGTAACAAACCGTGACAGACCTTATCAGAACGTGGCAGGTCGTGAGAAAACGTACAAACGTCCGCAACAAGCTGTAGGTTGAAACGTAGGTCGCCGTCAGGTCTCCGGGATTCAGGAACCACGCGGCTCGTCTCGGTTACCTTGATAGACCGTGCGAAAACATAACGAGACCTAACAGAACTTGAATACCAAGATAAAAACTGCCAAAAATCCTACGGCCTGCTACGTTTTGGGTCGCCGTGACTGCCGAGATCGTCGGGTACATAGTGTAATCCAAGGGTAACGATTTTGCCTTGCCTTCTCGCCTTTAAGACTGAATAACTGATAGGTGCTTCTTTAATGTTTATATTAAAAAAGAACGGTTTCTCATTAGCCCCGGATACGAACCTAGGACAGGAAAATTATAAAACATCATTGTAAGCGGCGCCATTTAGAATAAATTTGATGAGCTAACAACAAAACGGTGTTTGTTCATACAATGACAGGTCAACACATTCTCTATTGTGCATCTTTATTGTTCGTCTGATTCGTGGGCATATTATTGGCCTGAATCATGGGCAAAGAAAAAAGTGGGAGAATTTACTGTTTTACAATATTGCATTTACCCACAAAATTTTGGAAATTCAATCAATAACATCTACATAAATTATGCAAAAATTCATCTTCTCGTTTGAGACGGCTATACTATATAGTATGTCAAAATTGCTATGATACATTAATTTGTTGAAATGTGTCTAGCAAAATTATAGCTTATACAGATGTATTAGAAGACTGATGAATAGCTTATCCAAACACCTCGCAAATTACTACATGTAGCACACGTATAACTTCGCAAGAATTCAACACCTTAACAAAATTCTCAAATACACTATTGTGAGGAACTCAAACTTTTCCAGATATATACTCTATAAAGCCTGCAGAGAATTTCATTGGGTGTTTTGGTTTTGCTGTGGGTGCTGCAATCGGGTGTTGTTGGAGATCCCCTCCTTTCTTTTATGAAACACGGAATATTTCTGATCTAACATTTTTTTTAACAAAATAACCAATAGTAGATATTATCGACTGACGAATTTCCTCCGACATCTTTGCGACCGCTTCATGTGGTTTCACAATGCCTTGCTAAACGACAGTACGAAAGATAGTACACCATTTATTTTCTGATGTTTCTGTTATATTATTTCATGTTGCATTTTGATTGCTGTGCAACAATGCTCACAGTATAAAACAATCCATACTTCAAGATACTTGAGCTTTCCTCAATTTGCATATCCACAAGTGGAAATTCCACTTCTTAAGAATACACATCTTTATTTGGAAAATATGCTTATTGTTTTGTTCGTTTAATGTATAATTGACATTTTTTACAGGGAAGAAAATTACGGATAAATCCCTACTCATTCAAATAAAAGCGTACCATCAGAGTAACGGACATCAGTGTTCGATGATTACGTAGGGGATAGTGTCCAAAAAATTAAGCATTTATTTTATCGATGCTTATGGACAATGGCCAGTTCAAGGGAAATCATTACATCAGAACAGATTCAGAAAATGATGATTTCTTTAAAAGATGATATTAATATCATCATTGCTTACAGAGAAAGAGACATTCGAAGGCTAGACATAGTGGATACTCAAGAAGATTTGGAAATGGAGAAACGTCACGCTTCAAGTCTCATTCTTGCTCTGGAAAACCTTAAACTTGCTGACAGTCGCTGCCTCTCACATTACGAAAACGTAACGCTAAGAGAGAAGAAAAGTAAGTTTTTTTGTGTGTAACGTCTTTAAATTCAATAGCATCATTTAAAACCTGATAAATTTACAGTATGGAACGGACAGTGTTCCAATTCTATACCTTCCTGGAGAAGTATCATATTATCAACGAAAGCAAAAACCAAAGGGAAAACAACATAATCAAACAACCAACATTTATCAATAAACATTAAAATGATCATTTCTTTTTTTTTCTGAGAAATTAATTTATACGTGCACGTGAATCTTTATTCATAGAAAATGACACTTCCTTATATGCACTGAATTGTGTCACATAAAAATACTTCACGTTTTGGCAAGTTACCATAAATGTATGAGACGTTCAATATTATTTTGTCCTTATTTGGCGTCCTTCCTCTATTAGTTATAGGGTTTGTTCGACCGAACCCCCTACATAATTACACACCTACTTTGAGTAGGAAGTATGAAAGGAATAAACCCTATAACGAATTTATCATGCCGAGAACCATTTTAGTACCCGAAACGTGCATGTCTGGTCCATGCTGTAAATTTATCAGGTTTCAAATGATGCTATTGAATTTAAAGACGTTTAACATCCTAACGTTTTCTTTGTAATGTTTGACGTTTGAAAACTTAGTGACTTACCGCTGGGTCAAGGTAAGACACCACGTGACCGTAATACTGCGATGTCATTGGCTGAAATTAGTACGAGGCGTGATAAAATACTTTTGGTAAACTGTGTTGAATGTAAACGTCTTCAAATTGAATAGCATCATTTAAGAACAAATAAATTGGCAACGTGGACCAGACATGCACGTTTCGGGTACTTAACCCTCATCAGTGATCCTAAATCCTAAATCTAAACAATGTAATATGCCAAAAAGTATGAAAGTTACTATGTCGAAAAAGGGTACCGAAAGACGTAGCAGGATTGGTGGGATATGATGCTACAGGACCCACTTTTTAGAAATTTCAAGAAATTTTGATAACAGAAATTTAGATTGCGTTGAAGAAACGATCAACCGAAATTGATCGAACTTGGCTACATGTGCCCTCGGGGACTCCTGGTCCACCAGCAGTGACACTCACCAAGTGGTATAAATGTAAACGTCTTCAAATTGAATAGCATCATTTAAGAACAAATAAATTGGCAACGTGGACCAGACATGCACGTTTCGGGTACTTAACCCTCATCAGTGATCCTAAATCCTAAATCTAAACAATGTAATATGCCAAAAAGTATGAAAGTTACTATGTTGAAAAAGGGTACCGAAAGACGTAGCAGGATTGGTGGGATATGATGCTACAGGACCCACTTTTTAGAAATTTCAAGAAATTTTGATAACAGAAATTTAGATTGCGTTGAAGAAACGATCAACCGAAATTGATCAAACTTGGCTACATGTGCCCTCGGGGACTCCTGGTCCACCAGCAGTGACACTCACCAAGTGGTATAAATGTAAACGTCTTCAAATTGAATAGCATCATTTAAAAACAAATAAATTGGCAACGTGGACCAGACATGCACGTTTCGGGTACTTAACCCTCATCAGTTATCCTAAATCCTAAATCTAAACAATGTAATATGCCAAAAAGTATGAAAGTTACTATGTCGAAAAAGGGTACCGAAAGACGTAGCAGGATTGGTGGGATATGATGCTACAGGACCCACTTTTTAGAAATTTCAAGAAATTTTGATAACAAAAATTTAGATTGCGTTGAAGAAACGATCAACCGAAATTGATCGAACTTGGCTACATGTGCCCTCGGGGACTCCTGGTCCACCAGCAGTGACACTCACCAAGTGGTATAAATGTAAACGTCTTCAAATTGAATAGCATCATTTAAGAACAAATAAATTGGCAACGTGGACCAGACATGCACGTTTCGGGTACTTTGCCTTCATCAGTTATCCTAAATCCTAAATCTAAACAATGTAATATGCCAAAAAGTATGAAAGTTACTATGTCGAAAAAGGGTACCGAAAGACGTAGCAGGATTGGTGGGATATGATGCTACAGGACCCACTTTTTAGAAATTTCAAGAAATTTTGATAACAGAAATTTAGATTGCGTTGAAGAAACGATCAACCGAAATTGATCGAACTGTTTAAGAGATATCTTAACTTCTGATGTAGGCATATGCTACAGTAGTAGTAAATAGATTAAAATTGTTTATTTCTCTAAAATGAGATTTCTATCTCTTTTTTGTAATTTCTACATAATCAAAAAAATATCTCGCTAAATCGATCGCTGTGCGATATATATTGCGTCTAGATGCGAATGTTGTATGATGCAATTGTCAGTATTGAGATATATGTTCTATAGTAACAATTTTGATGTACTAGACACATGTGTCGAATATTGAATTCTCGTCAGTAGTACTTAATGTCAAACAGGATGAATAAAGCCAAAGTGACTCAAAGTGTTTTCATTGTCAATATTGAAATGCATGTTCTTTTATAAACTTATACGCAATTCAACATGCATTATTAAGAGTATCACGCAAGTGATCGGATGAAAGCGGTTAGACGTGCGGCGCTTGTGTGAACATGCGTTCAATCGTACTACTGTTCGTTCTCCCCGAGCACCTGGTCTCACTTCTTAATTTTCTTCATTCCGAGGTTTGCAACCGACCCTGTGGAAAATCTTATGATTTTGTCTTGCTTTCTCGACTATGAAACTGAATAACTGATGTATAATGTTTATTATAAGTGCTTTTAACAATACAACATTTGTAGATCATTAAATTACATGTATTTGTATATTGGCATTATATTTTCAAAGTGTATTTTCATTCAGTTCTTAGGGACAGCGGAGTTGACAGTATGACAGGAAATGGTACGTTATAACTTTATATTTATACATACATGTATATCAAACGAAATGTTGCCGTTTTGCTTCCAGAGAGCAGCTTTTTGTATAAAACATTTCAAATTCTGTGCATCAGACATGCATGAGTAAATGAAAGTCAACCCCAAAATTAGAATAAAAAACTCACAATCAATAGACTTAATATTCTTGAAAAAAACAGTACTTTACCACGACAAGCAGACGACAATGATACAGAACAATGCTTCGGATAATGAATCCCCGTTAGTGGTCAAAATGACGCCAAATCATAAATTTTCCAAATTTCAGGTAACTTAACATGAACAAATAATAAAGAAAGGACCTTCAGCAAGACCAAATGTAAATCGAACAAAACATTCCAACAACAACAGATGAGGGGATCTCCAACAACACCAGGTTGTAGCACCCACAGCAAAACCCCAAAAACACCCAATGCAAAAACACAAAGCAGACAAGCACAAAAAGAGACGCGCAAGGGACAAGGAACGTCAACGCACAACACAGAAACATCAAACACAAAGGACTACACATAAACCAACGAGACCAATGGGCAACTGGTGCCGACTTAGGACGGCCATCTGCCACGGAAATGGCAGAAGGTATGGTTATCCTGGATTACGTGCGCACAACCCTCCCATTTTCCCGATTACCCAGAGGTCTCGAAGAACGTACAATTGTGGTGTAAAACAACCTCCTCACTGTCAGATGACCACGCACAAACAAGACCGCAAAACGCAGGGGCCCAAGCAACACAGATGAATATGTAAATGGATATAAAAAGAGGGCGTACGTAATACAATCCGTGCTCTGCCGCCGCGAGCTCATGTATGTTATCACCCGAGGAGTCCGACTGACATTCAGAGAGGACAGGTAGTCGGGACCCTTTCTACTCTTAAGAGGTTTGGATAGGGCCCGTCATGGAGTCCCGTCGTCACAGTCAGTCAGAGTGCAAGTTTTAAGAATGCGCTTGTACAAGACTGTAGATTGGTCAAGTACCAAGCCTAGTGTCCGTCTGGTGACATTAGGATCATACCCACGGTATAAAAGGCAGGACACGAATAAACAAAAATCAACAAAGTAGCACATTTAAAATGATTGATATAAGCAGACAGAACTTTGTAAAACAAAACCCAATGAATTATAGCCTATAGTTTTATTCATTTATCATAGAAGACAACAGAGATTCCGAAGGAATTCAAGAGACTTCACCGCCCTCTGACACATATTCCAAGTCCAGCAATCTTCTCAGTGGATCCCCATCTGAACACCAGGAGGATGACGTAAGAATTAAATTTGATGGATCATGACAACTTAAGCAAAACGAATTTTATTTTATGTCCATATTAACAGTTTTAATGATAAGGAAAATATATCCACCAAGACTACACTACATTGATAACGACGGACCTAGCACTCACAGGTCTGTAACGAACAAAGAACAACGCGCGAGACAAGAAAACAACAAAGCACAACGAGACACAACAAGACTTACACTAATTGGTCCAATTATCGCGGCAGACACGCCGACGTCAACATAAAGAAACACGAATATCAATACGTAAATCTGAGAAGGAAATATGCATCCGGCGCCGACTTTGGACAGCAATCCACTACACTATAGCCAATATTATGAATATCTAAGTCTCCGCGGGCACCTGGTCTCAATTCGGAATTTTATTCATTCCGCGGTTCGCAACTGTTACCATGACTTTGCCTTACCTTCTAGGCTTTGAGACTCAACAACTGATTGGTACTTCTTTGATGCTTATTATCATCTGGATAAACAACAACATAAGCAATACTAATACATGTGAATTAACAAAATCCTGAAGGTCAAAAAGAGGAGAAATAATGTTTACTATATTTTAGCAAGTTTTGATGAATCAACAATTATCTCTAATATGATGTTATTAATCTTTTAAACGATTTTTTTTTCAATCCATAATAGCTTTTAAAAGTAAATTATCACAGAAACCTTATTCCTTAAGTTCATGATGTAAATTAATTCAAGGATTTAATTTGCAGCTACAAAACTGTGGTGGTTTACCGGAGGAGACCCAGCATCTCCTTGAGCGCCAAGGAAATGCTTCGGAGTCCAGACGTAAACAGAAAGTTAGATCTACAAAGAGTCTATGAAACCATTCATCATAAATGTATATATACACCTTACAAAACTTCATTCTAGTTGTTGATACACAGTGATAAAAGAATTATCTATTATGAAATATTAGCAAAAGTGAAAACGGTCAATTTTGACATTTATTTCATAGAAAATATAACTGTTTCAACTCATTACCTTCTGGAATAACATTTCAAACAAATTTTAATGCTCCAGACACGTTTCTCGGATAGTCATTTATTAGTGGTACCCTATAAAGATGTGAAGCGCTGTTGAAGAATGTGATGTATGGAATTCATTTGGGTTGTGATGTAATGCGATGTCTTTTTCATCTGTGCTTTCTTCGCTAAAGTGACATAAAATGACTTTAAAAAGTCTTCTTTTATTATAGTCTTTCAAAATGTTCAAAAAACCAAAATAATTCTTTTTAAATATGTGATAACACTCTCGTTAACGATGTCTAGTTGTTTTAAATGATGTCGGATGCTGTTTGTTTGAGCCTCACTAGTACCATGATTCTGCTGACATATTTATCATTCTTTCATGTGTAGCGAACAAAAAAGTTTTTGTCTGTGCAGTGTATACATTAGAGCTGCAACGAGTCGGGAACTTCTCGATTCGGTTCGATTTTTATGTCTCGATTCGATTTTTTTTTCGGTTCGAGTTTTTTACAATATAATTTTCCATGTATAGTTTTTTTTTCCCTTTTATTTGAAAATTTGATTGAAAATCTCATCTTAATCTAAAAGAAAAAGGCATAAAAACCCCAATTCATGTGTAAGCAATGTATGATATACATGTTTAAGTATCAGGTGGAAATATTATTCAGACACCCCCCCCCCTCCACAGAACGACTTCCTGGGGATATAAATTCGATACTGTATACAAAAGATACATGAAACTAACCAGTTTGCACAAAGAAGTGAGTAGGTAAAATACTTTAAAAGAGGCAATTTTCAATTTGGGGTAGCACATGTTGAAATGCGGTAAAATTTGCCGGTTCGAATTTCCTCTGACCCTTTATTTTCTTACGAATTGCTAGGTAAAATGCACTTGAAAGGTTAACCTTTAATTCTAAATAACCACCTAAAATCATTTTTATTGGGAATCCTGCGATTAGTGAATACTTTAAAGATGAAATTAGAACGTTTTTCTGCATTATTTAGACTATTCGACTCGAATCGTTTCTGACAACTATGACTCGCGATTCAAGTCGGAGCTAAGAATCGCGATTCTCGGTGCACCGCGGTGAATCGTTGCAGCTCTAGTATACATGTCTTGGATTTCTTTTTAAAAAAATATTATTAAGTAAAAATAAATAAATAAAGAAACATCCATTAAATGATACATTTTTCTTTTTATTTTGTAAGTATATTTAGATTTTATTGAATAATACGATTTTTATGGAATATTTGATTCGTTTTAACACTTTTTATGAAATCAGGGCAGAAAAAGATATTCTATGAAGGGCTATGACACTGGTTGATTTCTTGGAGAACGTTTGATGCCATTTGTTTTTTCAATTACATTTTGTCATTTGAATCATTTGAAAAATAAAATGTTTGTTTCAAGCTTAAGATTAGTTCTAAATAAATTTTGTCGATCAAAGGGGTAGGGCCACATAGCCCCTAAAATGGCCCTGCAATTTTCCTTAATATCAAATTTAATGAGAAATACTTGATATATCACATAAAATATAATGAAAGTTTCCCGTTTTTAATGAAAGGAACATATCACCAACCAAAGCACGATAGGTAGTCTTGTGACGTTATTTTGACGTAATTGACAAAACATTGTTAAAAATGCTCGAAAATGTGTCTTTAGAAGAGAAGACAGGGCCCCGACCACCTGTCCTCTTTGAATGTCAGTCGGACTCCTCGGGTGATAACATACATGAGCTCGCTACAGCCGGCAGAGCACATATTGTATTACGCATGCCCTCTTTTTATATCCATTTACATATTCATGTGTTGCTTGGGCCCCTGCGTTTTGCGGTCTTGTTTGTTTGTGGTCATCTGACAGTGAGGAGGTTGTTTTACACCACAATTGTACGTTCTTCGAGACCTCTGGGTAATCGGAAAAGTGGGAGGGCTGTGCGCACGTAATCCATTATAACCACACCGTCTGATACTGACGTGGCAGATGGCCGTCCTAAGTCGGCACCGTTTGCCCATGGGTCTCGTTGGTTTATGTGTAGTCATTTGTGTTTTATGTTTTCTGTAATTTGACGTTCCTTGTGCCACTGCGTCTCTTTCTGTGCGTGTCTTCTTTGTGTTTTACAGTGTGTGTTTTGGGAGGTTGCTGTTGGTGCTGCAACTAGGTGTTGTTGGAGATCCCCTCCTTTCTTTTAGAGGAGAATTTTGTTTTGACCACATGCGTCGAGAAACACAAAACATTTATGTCAAGGATATAAAATGATTATCTTTCATTTGTGTTTTTTATGTTTATCGATGCATGTGACCAATGTTAAACGTCTTTAAATTCAATAGCATCATTTAAAACCTGATAAATTTACAGCATGGACCAGACAAGCACGTTTCGGGTACTAAACCCTCGTCAGTGATCCTCAGTCTAAACAATGTAATATGACCGAAAAAGTATTAAAATTATTATGTCCAAAAATGTACCAAATGACGTAGCAGAACGGGTGGGATATGATGCTTTAGGACCCACGTTTTAGAAATTTCAAGAAATTTTGTAACAGAAAATTTCAAATGCGTTGAAAAGACAGACGATCAACCAAAGTTGATCGAACTTGGCTGCTAATTTTAAAGAAACATGTAGGATTTGCAGCAATTTCAAGGAAAATGGCCGATTTAGGGGTTTTCAAAGGGCTTAAACTACTGATGAATGCATTATTTACACATAATTTAATAAAGAACGTTACAAAGTATCAAATCACAAAAACAAAAATTCAATCAATTCAAATGATAAAACAGGGCCGATTTAGGGGTTTCGTGGCCCTACCCCTTTGAAATTCATTTATGAATATACCAGGACATAAAATGAGGAAGTGTGATAAAAATAAATTTCATTCATGAAATCTCAATTGGTTCCCTTGTTTCATTGACGTTATCGATCTTAACGAATGCATATGAACATAGTACGCAAAGCGATGATTTCCTGTTTAAGTACATGTATGTTAGTGAATGATGTATTTCAAATCCTTCTTCAACTGAATAGGAAAAGGAAAAGATCTATAAACAAGAAAAAGTTGGTATCAAAACGGCTGAGTACTAAAACACAAGATTTCAACCCTCCCCCAATAATAATAATTATAGATACTAAGATTTTTTTCATTAGAACGTAGAACATTTTTAAAATATTATTTAACATTAAGTTACAATAATTGTAAATTCGCATCTTGGCTATTCGAGGTAACTAAGCCTATGCGACGCACAACACATTAGACATTGAGCTAGTTTGGCCTTCAGTAATAGTATACATGTAACAAGAGTATAGAACAGATAGGTGGGACCAGGTGCCCGGGTGGAGTCAGCATCCCCTGTTGGCTAGCAAAATTACTTGTACATTGTTTAGATTGAGGTTATTGACGAGGGTAAGTACCCAAAACGTGCATGTCTGGTCCATGCTGCAAATTTATCTGTTCTTAATATGATGCTACTGAATTTGAAGACGTTTAACATTCGTACCATATGGTGAATGTCATTGCTTGATGGACCAAGAGTCCCCGAGGGCACATGTAGAAAGTTCGATCAACATCGACTGACCGTTTCTTTAATGCATTCGAAATTTTCTGTTATCAAAATCAAAATCCCACCCATCCTGCTACGTCTTTCGGTACATTTTTAAACGAAATAACTTTCACACTCTTTGGCCATATAACATGCTATTGAATTTGAAGACGTTTAACATTTTCTGAGTGCTGTTGAGATTATCGTCAGGATCTTCTATAACTCACTTGTGTCTTACTTATGCTCTTTGCCGTGTGGAGCTCGTAAAAAGTTCCTCGCGAGGGGTTTGACAGTAAGTGTTTTGAATATTTTCCCTGACATGATCGCCATAGCACTTTCTATATAGAAATGACCTGAGACAGTACATTTCATGTGTTTATCGTTTTGATTTTCGAACATGAACATCGACGGCGGGTGCGGCTAGCCAATAGGGGATGCTTACTCCTCCCAGGCACCTGGTCCCACCTCTAGATTGCTTGGGATCCGTCGATGCTTAATTTGGTGCTCTATTGTGAGTGCTGATGAGATTATCATGTGATTATCGTCAGGATCTTCCTTAACTCATTTGAAGACTTTGAAAATACATGTGCATCTCTTGGTGAGTGTCACTGATGGTGGATTCAAAGTCCCCGATGCCGCATTTAGCCAAGTACCGATCAAGGTATTATAATTTCGTTCTTCATAAGGATTCAAATTTAATTATCTGAAATTTCAAAAAAGTCAGTCCTTACGCATCATATCTCATTCTCTCTTCCACTCTTTTGAATATGTTTTCACTGTTTGGATATTCATTGTTTTGGCTTAAGGATCAATGACGAGGGCTCTACACCCGAAACATGCATGTCAGGTCCATTCTGTAAATTTGACATCTTTTGATAAATGATGTTATCGCTTTGAAGACTTATTACTCATAAACTAATTGAGTCCATTGAATCTTCATTTACTGGTTGTGTTATCTTCGTCTCAGGAGGTCTACGCGGAGGTGTGATGTCTATCAAACATGACTGTATATTCGAAATTAATTAAGGTATATACAGGTGGCTTGAAACCAATGTTTTTTTTAAATGTTGTACTTACGTCTGATTGTAGATTTCCATCGATGACGAATGAAATTAAACAACCCGACGGTGATGAATAGACGATTTTCACATTACCGCAGTAGATTGAATTTTTATACAGACCAAGACCCGACATGACAACATTTGACTAACTTTTAACTGTGACGTCATATCTGAAAATTGGTCAGACTTCTCGGATGATTGATCTTGAGCTCGCTTCAGCCAGTAGAGCACAGACTATTATAAGGATGTAATAGATTTTTTTTACATCAATTTACAAAGTATCTGTGTTCGAGAGGCCGCTGAGTTTAATTATATCGTTTGTGATGTCAACTTACAGTGAGAAGTTTTATGTTATACAACAATTGTGCGTCTATGCATATCTCTTTGTATCTAGATTAGTGTGAGGGTTTGCGCACGTAATCTGGATAACTACATCATTTGCTAATAGCAGATGGCAGTCTAAAGTCGGGGCCGGGTATCCATTGGTTTCCTTCCTTTTATGTGTTGCACTACCAAATATATTCTATAAGAAGCGTCCCCTGCAAGATCGATAACTCGAAGCGCGCTTCCAACCCAAGAACCATAACTCTATGATTACAACTCGGGGCATTACTTTCACTTTCAAATTTACGACCTTTATAGCTAGCAGCATTCTTTTTTATCCATATTACGTGAGTATATAAATGAATCCAGGTCCATATCATATGACACATACATATAACCACAGGAAAGAAAAACGAGGAGGGGGGTGTTCTTCGCACTCTGAAACGTGCACCATGCTGTTTTGGAAAGGGGGGTGGTTAACCGAACAATGGAATGTACTAAAGAGTTTGTCGGACAATGATTTTTTTCCTTTGGTCTGACACGTTTCAATAACTTGTTGGGGGGGGGGGGTCCAGGTCAATGCACTCATCCATACATTTTCATATCCAGCACTTTTTTTGTGAAATTCAGCACTCCAGCACTTTTTTGTAAAATTCAGGCTTTTTGAGAAAATGATTCATGTTCATGCATTTGGAGAAAATGATTTATGTTCATCAGTAAGTAAAAATGTCTCTTTCTGCTCACTATGTAGGTTACCAGAAGTTTTGCATAAAATTTCTTTTACATATTTTTTTTCATGTACATATGCATTATGTATATGCACATGAAAAAAATATTTTACATCTTTTTTTCTTGTGCATATGCCTTCAGTCTTTTCTAACACGTTTCAGTGGCACTTTGTATTAACCAAGAAATCTAACTATTAATAAACTATAATAAAAAAAAACTTGAACATGGCCAAAATAGGGCGCTGCCGCAGGTAAACTAGTGTGAGTGGAAACAGAGATTTTTTCTTTGGCCTGAGGTTAGTCTGAAATAATCTTACCAAAACCTAGCCTTTGTCCTAGCCACCATCCGCCGAAATAAGTGTCAAAAGCTGAAACCCAGCCAAACGTCTGTCCAAATAACCATCAAAGGTTTTGTTTTGTTAGATATTTCAGCCTAGCCTGAGGTCAAATGAATTACATAAAAATTACATCATTCATAAATTTTCCATATTTCTTTTTATTGTTTGTTATGGTGATGAACATATATACAATAGCATTACTATGAGTTTATATAGACAATTCAAGGCATTGCCTTTTAAGGCCTTTTCACAAAATCCCTTAAGAAAGAATGTTTCAAGCAGAGACATGGATGAGGAATACCCTCCTGAGGGTCACATATCGATTAAAATCAGCGAAAATATGTACATCATGTTTGGTGATGCAAAGCGGGGGAGCGAGGCTACATGGCAGGACTCATCAAAGATTTACTGTATTGATTTTATCACTGATAAAGATGAAGTGGATTTTCAGCCATAACTTCACTTAAATTGCAAGGAGCATTGTTCCCATCTCTACATGCTTCCTCTGGAGATTTCATAGATTATAAGAGACAAATTTTTGTATGGGGTGGCCTAAATCTATTAACCTACAACAGGACGGATGAGCTTTTTGTTATTGATTTGTCAAATTTGTCAAAGAATTGTGTTAACATTCAAATTGTGCAACCAAAATGTCCATTCTCATCTGCACATAGTGCCAAAATGTTAGGTCATGTACCATCTGCTCGTAGTGGTCATACATTTACAAAATTATCAGAGAATGTGTTTGTTTTGTTTGGTGGAATTTCCTTTCCATCTCGACAGAGCACACAATTTCCCCTGTCTCCATTTGCTCACGATACAAAGGATGGGAATTTTTATGTATTTTATCCTGATACTTTATCATGGAGCATAATAGAAAACATACAGAGTGACCCTCGAGCATACCATACTGCATCTGTTGTAAATGTCAAAGGCAATAAATGTATTATGTACCTTGGAGGGTTTCGCTTGAAAATTTCTCTGTACATAATGCTCCTGATCAAGGAATATCCATGCACTCATCCTCAACCATTGGACCTTATGTGTTTGTAGTTGGTGGTGTCACTGATAATGAGCAAGGCGGCCTAAGTAACATTTCTATTTTAAACATCGAAACAGCCTCCTTTGATACCATTCAACTACATTCATCATTTGGCACTTTTGGTCATTCCTCCTTCATGTTGATGATGATTGTCTGATGATATGTGGTGGATCGAGGATGCAGTATTGCTTGTTCACAAGTAAACCAATGATCCCAGGTGCCTGTGATCTTAGAGAAAACTGCCACATCATTGAATCCACTGAAACATCACCTATTTCATGGGTTCAGTGTGAAGGAAAATGTAAAAAGTGGCTACATCAGTTCTGTGTCCATGTTTTAAATGTACCTATAAAAGGGAAATATATATGTACTGAGTGCACAAGAGGTAGAAAACGTAAATTGTAAATGCTTTATACTTTATTTATTGTATCATCATTTCATTCATTTGTTTAGCTTTATGTGATATAAGTCTAACATTATATGATGTATACAAATATGAAGAAAACACATTATATTTTACATTTCAAGCTATAACTTTTAACCATATACTTTTACACAACTAGAAATATATCATTATATACATGGTTACTGACGAGGGTTTAGTACCCGAAACGTGCATGTCTGGTCCATGCTGTAAATTTATCAGGTTTTAAATGATGCCAATGAATTTAAAGACGTTTAACATTAACCTAGGGATTTATGTATTTTTCTACCTTTGCATGTACAAAAAAATGACTAGATTAACCAGTCTAACTACTTTGAGTAAATGAGTTACATTCTTGCAAGTTCCATGCTTGTTTGTGAACATTATGCCCCAATATGCAATATACAGCAGCACAATCAGTGCAAAATAAAAAACAAAAGAACGAGATATAAGCCATACAAGACACTAAAAAAGGCTATACTAAAAAAATATTTTGTTTCACATTGACTCTTGATTTCAGATGTGAAAGTGCGAGTGAAAATTTTTGGTTATACCTGCTTGTCTGCAAATCACAGGGACTTGAATAGGTATTAGATGTATAATGAACGAAATCATGTCCAAAATATTGAAATCATGTGTATACATGATTTCATATTTCTCTATCGCCTTTGATGTTGCACACACTTTTGTAATGTGATGGTAGATATCATAAAAAGGATTTTTTTTAAATAGTGTCCTTTTAATGAGTTATCTCCCCTTGATAGAGAATACTTTAAAAATCACTTACAAAAATCTAAACGGTGAACTTTTAGTGAAATTTGATAAATATTGATTTTTAGAAATTTTTCGTCCATTCATTTTTGAGCCCCCATCATTTTCTTGGAAAATATGGCTGATAACTATTAAAGGAACTAATTTTTTGTCAAAAATGCATTGGTGAAAAATTGTATTATCATTGCAGAAGAATCCCCGTTAGGCAATGGGATTTATAAACTATAACTCTGGTTGCCTACTATGACAACATTTTGAAAGAAGGTAGAAATTACTATTACTAACGTTCAGATAATTTTGATGTTATAAAATTCCATGCGCACATGATCAATGCTGAACAGGGTGTCTGATATTTATTACAAATGGAAATATAAGTAATGGCTGTGTTACGAAAAGTGAGAGACTTTTCTTCTCCCTTTTTGGGATCAAGGTCAGCATTGCCGGTTCAAACGGATCAGCTGATCGGCCGTCGAACATGGCCAAGTCGAGTTTCACGAACATTCCTAAATCTATGATCAGTTCCCCTCACATGATGATCAAATACCGTGTATTCGTATTTATTACTGCTGTTATTCCATGATTATTGGAAGAAATACGATGTTTTACCCATTATTTGTACTTGGGAATTGAGCACGAAGGAATCCCTTATTGCTCACATGGGAGTTACCCTTGAGATCCGTGCCGATTCAGAGCTATTTTTCACACTTCCCGACTATATCATCGATCGATGCTTTATATGGACTCTCTCTCACACCACAGGTAACTGTTATCATCGTTTAAATATCGTATTTATCCCGTTTTAAGCGATTTTTAGTCATTTCTATCAGCCGACTTAGCTGCGTGCTATTTCCCGTCTCTGTTTATGCCGGAAATAGCACGAGGTCAATCCAGGTCACGGATTGGCTGAGAGGGGTTACCAAGGGGACCCAGTTAGTATATAAGGAGCACTGCAGCAGCCGAAGCAGGCCAGTCTGTTATATCCGAATCTATCGGAAAGACCTCAGAAAAAGTTCCAGCAAGTGGAAATATGGCTGCCTCCGGAGTAACCCAGATCAGATGGGTAAATATTTAGCTCCATTAGCTTCAGTAGCGGGAGCAGGTCCGAGATACCAGTGGGAGCCCATAGCTACCCCAATGGGAGCCCCGTAAACTCTACGGGAGTCCCATACTTGCTCGGGAATAACTTAGGATAAATATAATTCATTAGTAATATACTAAAGCAAATTAACTTCTTTCAGGCCAATCCAGAGAAATTTTAGCTATGGGAATTAAATTAGGTCTACGGGAGACCCTCACAGGTTATGGGATGTGACATTCATACGATAGAAAAATACTAGCACACTCTCACTTCTTATATACATATATACATTTATTAAAGTTACAATCATATTATAATTACGGCAAATATATATACATTGTTGGTAAACTGTTATCCTGACTTCCTTGGTTATTTGGTTATCAAGCACTGACTTACGGGAGTGAAAGCCCGCGCAGTTATCTCGCTCCCTCGTCCGAGGGTACGACGTAACACTGGTGTCAGAAGTGGGATTGAAATTACTGCCCTTTGATGGGATAAACTAGTTTTCACATACCCGGTCAGTTTGATAAAATTCTAAATTTCACAAATTTGTACCCGCAGGTATCCGCACATTAGTTTTTATTTATTTGCCGCACCCGCAACACAAAATGTCACACTTAGATGAGTCAGGGGAAATATTCCTCAGTCATAAAGCCCAGCCTGTGGGAGAAACTGATAAAATCCGCATCAGTTGGTGAACGGGAACCTGCACCTGCTAATGGTATCTCAGAATCTGCCTCTCCCGCACCTGAAAATTTGAATGTTATATTTAGAGCTTTACAAGAGCAATTTTCTGATGAATTTGCTAAGATTAACTATAGATTAGGTGAGGAATTTGTACGCATGCGGGAAGAAATTGATGGGAAACTAGAGAGTGTACAAGGTGACATTCTCAGATTAAAGCATGACTCCCATGATAAACAATTTCAGATGGGAGATAGGCAATTTAGTAACATACCTAGACCAATAATTGGAAAGAGTAGGGGAAATGAAATGCAAAATATTCAAAATAGTATGGGGGACGGTTTGGGACATGGGAGAAATGTAGACAATACCCCTAGTCCTCCCTTCTTCAAAGGGAAGCAACCCCTAATGATGGTTACCCCAGGCATCACAGGTTCAGTACGCCCAATTTTAATGGGAATCAAAATGTGGTTCAGCCTATAAGGGAATTTCATAGGGAAAAAGCAAAGCCCAGAGTGTATGACGGGAATGAGGACTTTGACGACTATTTGTCGCAATTTGAAATAGTTGCCGATTTAAATAATTGGGACTATAGAACTAAATCTTTGCAATTAGCAGGTCATTTAGCAAAAGATGCTTGTGGGATATTAGGCGAGTTAGGCACCGAGCAAAGGCGAGATTATGACACTTTGGTTAATGCACTAAAAAGACGTTTCGGAGCCTTAGAGCGATCAGAAATGTTTAGAGCAAAATTAAAGACCCGTGCACGGGGAAAAGATGAAAGCATCTCAGAATTGGCCCAATCCATTAAAAAATTAACTAGGCAAGCCTATCCCAGTGCTGAGCCAGGTCTCACTGATATATTGGCACTAGATCAATTCATTGATGCACTACCCAATCCGGATATTAGGCTGCGCCTTAGAGAAGCCCGTCCAAGGGACATAAATGAGGCAGAAACACTTGCTATTAGACTTGAAACGTATAGGTTGGCCGACCCACAAAAAGTAGCTAATCTAAATACCATAAATTCTAGCGAGAAAAACAATACGCAAGACAATCAAGGTGCGTTAACAAAATTGCTAGAAAGACTAAATGAAAACATAGAAAAGTTAGAGAAAGCAAGTACTAGTAGTAGGCAAAGAAATTGGTACCCGAACCCACAAAATAAAAGGGGAAATTGGGATAACCAAAGTTACAATCAAAGAAATAATGGGTGGCAGAATCAGAGACCCAGGAGCAATGGTTCTTATCAGAATAGGAACAATGGTTCAAACCAGAATAGGAACATTGGTTTATACCGAAATAGGAACAATGGGAATCAAAACCAGTCATGGGAATCCCAAAATAGAGAAAATCCCACACAGGGAAATTCAGAAAATAGAAACTTACGGGAAAACCGTCCCGAGTCGGCTTCGCGGGTCGGAAATAGACAGATAGAAGGGGGAGACCCGAGGCAGTAGAAACTGTTAAAAACTTACCCCCAATATGTGATGAAGAATTAGAAAATAAGGGGGAAACATTAGAAAAAGTAGGTGAAGATTTGAATGAAAATGGTGAAAATTGGGATAAAACAGGTACAGGGGAAAACAACAGTACGAATTCCCATGAACAAATTATTGTGCATAATGCAAGCAAAATAGAATCAGGAATTTTGTACCCATAAAGATAAATGGGAAAGAATGTAGATTTTTAGTAGATTCGTTGGCGGATATTACAATCATAAACAATGACATCTTAGGGACATGTTATGGTGGGGAATTCCCTCCATTAGAACCCTATCACACTGAACTTATCTCTGCATCAGGAGACCCAATACCTAATAGTGGGAAATGCGAGATCAAATGTGAAATTGACAAAAGCGAAATAGGCCATAGAGTGGTTGTGGCGAATATAAGATATGATGGTATCTTAGGTCTAGATTTTATGACGGAACATTCATGCGATATTTTAGTACAAAAGATGTGTTTACGGGTTAAGGGAAAAGAAATCCCTTGTTTTAGATATAGTAGTGACCACAAGGATGGCACGTTTAGAGTTGCATTAATGGAGGACATAATATTACCTCCCAACTCAGAATGTATAGCCCAAGGTAGAATTTTAGATTCTGTCCCGTACTGGGAAGAGGCGTTATTGGAACCTAATGGTGAATTTATGGGCAAGAAGGAAGTATTAATAGCTAGAGTATTAGTAAAACCGTTGACAGGAAAAATTCCTGTAAAAATCATGAATGTCTCAGATTAGGAAGTTGAACTATATAAACATAGTTGTGTGGGATCATTAGAGGAAATAACGTCTCCCCCTAAGATTAAGAATTACATGGCCGTATCAGACATTAGTCTAGAGGAAAGTACCACTTCCAAAACTTTGCCAGAAAATCTGGAAAACTTATATCAAGATTCCTGTAAGGGATTAAGTTCAGGAGAAGAAGCCCAATTTAGGGACTTACTATTTAAATATCAGGGATGTTTCTCAGTAAACTCACAAGACATGGGTCTTACTAATTTGGCCGAACACAAAATAGACACTGGGAATAATAAGCCCATTAAACAAGCCCCTAGAAGAATCCCTATTGCAAAAATGCAAGATGTAGACAGGGAAATCAAAGATATGATGGATAAGGGGGTAATCGAGGAGTCAGATAGCCCGTGGAGTTCCCCCATAGTCCTAGTGAAAAAGAAAGAAAACTCTATCAGGTTTTGCATAGATTTTCGCAAACTTAATGAATGACAAATATGGATAGTGACCATATCCCTGTTTACAGCACAAAATCGATAATTCAGAAACCGAGGCATACGAAATCAGGATAAAACAGGAACAAAAGCAAACAAACAAAAACCTCCACCATATGAAAAGAAGCGAACTCCCGATATGAGAGTGAGACCAGGTGCCCAGGAAGAGTAAGCATCTCCTGCTTGCATGCAACACCCGCCGCTTCAATTCGGTAGAACTGTCACATTCGGTAACTTCCATTTCGGAAGACATAGAGTACAATCTTGGGATGGATGGTTCAAATGGTCTACGACAGAATATCACCCGTCATTCTGGAGAGTGGGACATCATAGTGTATGACGAGTTCCCAATATCGACCGTAGAACTTCCTCAGTGACGATGTTAGTCGGTCACAAGCATATCCCTGACTGAGAAGCTTATCTGAAAGACGCCTAGCTCTCAGAACAAAATCCGTATATTTCGTACTTGCTCTGGCATAGCGTATCAACTGAGATATGAACACGCCATAAGCAGGCGATGAAGGAATGTTGCTACTCAGAAAAGGAAAGTTTGTAATGCTGAAATTGAAGTCGTCACGTTTGTCATAGAGTGAGGTGTTCATGTGACCATCAGTGTCGTAGGACAACATTATGTCCAAATAGGATGCTGAATTATTTGTCTCTGTAGTTTCTTTGACTTCAAGCTCTGAAGGATAGATACTGCTAAGGAAATCCGCGAATTTTGGATTATTGATGGACAACACATCGTCTATGTATCTGTAAGTGAAGTTGAAGTCAGAAGCTAAGTATCTTTTCCCTTCAGAGACCAGAGATTGAATGAATTCAGCTTCGTACGAGTAAAGAAAAATGTCGGCAAGGAGTGGGGCACAATTGGTCCCCATTGGAATTCCGACAATTTGCTGGAAGACCTTTCCTCCAAACACCACAAAAATGTTGTCGATCAAAAAGTTTAACATCTGAATAATATCTGTTTCAGTGTACTTATTTTCAGAATCGGACAGCATATGTATCGAAAATGCGTCAGAGTCATCAAACACCTTTTATACCGTGGATATGATCCTAATGTCACCAGACGGACACTAAGCTTGGTACTTGACCAATATACAGTCTTGTACGAGCGCATTCTTAAGACTTGCACTCTGACTGACTGTGACGACGGGACTCCATGACGGGCCCTGTCCAAACCTCTTTAGAGAAGACAGGGTCCCGACCACCTGTCCTCTCTGAATGTCAGTCGGACTCCTCGGGTGATTACATACATGAGCTCGCTACAGCCGGCAGAGCACGGACTGTATTACGCATGCCCTCTTTTTATATCCATTTACATATTCATCTGTGTCTCTGGGGCCTCTGCGTTTCGCGGTCTTGTTTGTGTGACGTCATCTTACAGTGAGGAGGTTGTTTTACACAACATTTGTACGTTCTTCGAGACCTCTAGGTAACTGGAGAAGTGAGAGGGTTGTGCGCACGTAATCCAGGATAACCACACCGTCTGCTATTTACTTGGCAGATGGCCGTCCTAAGTCGGCACCGGTTGCCCATTGGTCTCGTTGGTTTATGTGTAGTCTTTTATGTTTCTATGTTGTGAGTTGGTGTTCCTTGTCCATTTTGCGTCTCTTTCTGTGGGTATCTGTTCTGTGTTTTTTGCATGGGTGTTTTGGGATTTTGCTGTGGGTGCTGCAACCTAGTGTTGTTGGAGATCCCCTCCTTTCTTTTCTTTCACAAAGTAGGTTTTGTCATAGTTCACAACAATAAATTTGTATTTGCGATTACCGTTCTTACTTGTAAACGCATTACTTATAATTTTTGCGAGTCTTTCTTTCAATTTAGAATGTGGAATTGTAGTGTAAAGTGTCGAAAAATCAAAGACTTTGATCGAATGAACTTTACTAAAATGAGTGGATTTCAGATGTTCTAAAAGTTCCTTCGAATTCTTTAAAATCCACATCTGGTTGATACCACTGCAAGAATATACTGTCGAACAATATTTTTGAAGCCCAGATTTGATTTCAGATAAAACTTTGGTGAGTAAGATCGATACAGATTTGGTAGAACATTTTGAGGAACCAGCGATGAAACGTTGTTTGTACGGATTCTTATGCATTTTAGGTATGCAGTATAAGTATAGTAAATCTAAATCTAAATTGTTAGTTTGGAAGCCAAAGGAAGCAAGAGCTGATTTGTGGTTATCTATTATTTCAGAGGCAGAAAGGTTTGTAGGGGTGTAAGTGGGATTTCCAGGTGTCGAATTTAAACCCAACTCTTTAACTAGACTGTCGAAATAGTACTTTTTGCAAGTAAATGTGTAATTATTTGAGGCTTTGTCCGCTGGTGTGATGACATAATGTTCTTGGAGGTAGGTGAGCTTTGTGATAACATCAGGGTCTTTAAATATAGAGTCGAATCTTGTGTTCACAGTTGATTTTAATCGGTTAATTCTAGATAAAAGTAACCCTCTGATGGATTTTATCCATTCGGAAAGAGTGTCGAGCTGTACATCCTCTTTCTTTGCCCAACGTCTTGCATATTCCTCACAAGAGTCCATGATAATTTTCAAATTTTGGTTCCATGTAAAGGACATACTTTCTCTGTATTTGGGACCCTTTTTTAACAATTCTCTCAACTTGTCGTTCTTGACTATACTAAGGTCACCAGTAATAACGTGTCCACAAGGAGAGTAGTTGAAATCCGACGAAGAACATTCGCAAGGAAGTGGATGTAGTGAGGGATTACTTAAATCAATACACTGCAGGAATCGTTTGTAATTGTAAATTTTAGATGCAACTGTTGGTGTGTAGCTATAGGAAATACAAGGAGTTTCTTTTCTTTTGAAATATGGTGGGATTTTTCTGTGACAGTTTTGTGATTCAAAATTTGACCAAGATTCAATTTATCAATACCTTTGTTTGCAAATCACAGTTAAGGATAGTCACCCCATTCCCAGGATAGACTCCATATTAGATCCTCTATCAGGTTCTAAGTTCTATTCTACCATAGACTTAAAAAGTGGGTACTGGCAGGTCAAGGTCGCGCCAGAAGCAAAACCCAAAACTGCTTTTTCTATACCTGGAGGAGGCCACTGGCATTTTAACGTAATGCCATTTGGACTGTGTAATGCGGGGGCAACATTTCAAAGACTTATGGAAAGAGTATTATCCCGTTTATCGTGGAAAACATGCATGGTATATCTGGACGATGTAATTGTCTTAGCCCCTGATTTTTCCCAGCATTTAAAGAATTTAGAGGAAGTATTTATTAGATTAATGGATGCAAACCTCAAAATGAACCCTAAGAAATGCAAACTTTTGCAAAGGGAGGTTGCATATCTGGGACATACTATCAGTGAAAAGGGAGCCAGTACAGACCCTGCTAAAATTGAGGCAGTACAAAATTGGCCCGTACCTAAAAATGTAAGGGATTTTAGAAGTTTTCTAGGAATTTGCTCCTACTATAGGAAATTTGTGTATCAATTTTCTGTTATTGCCAAGCCCTTACACAAACTGACTGAAAAGACCCAGAAATTTGTATGGGATTCAGATTGTCAGGAAGCTTTCGATAAGCTTAAGCGAGCCTTAACGAGCACCCCAATCCTTTCATACCCTAGAAAAGAGGGAAAATATCTGTTAGATTCAGATGCTTCAAATACAGGGATGGGCTCTGTTTTATCACAAATTCAAGATGGGGAAGAAAAAGTTATAAGTTATTATAGTAAGCTATTCAATGCTGCAGAACGTAGGTATTGCGTTACTAGACGGGAATTACTAGCCATAGTCCAATCGATCAAACATTTTCATCATTATTTATATGGGCAAACCTTCAAAGTAAGGACAGACCATGGATCTTTACAATGGCTGTTAAGATTTAAAAATCCCGAAGGTCAGATAGCCCGATGGCTAGAAACTTTATCTTCCTACCAATTTATCATAGAACATAGGCCAGGTAGGTTACACGGGAACGCAGACGCTTTATCCCGTAGGCCATGCGCAGAGATAGATTGTGGTTATTGCACTAAAGCGGAAGTAAGCTACCAACCTGAAAAACCTGCTCACAGTTGTTTAGCCGTAGAAACTAGGGCACAAACATCTTCTAAAACCACACCTGAAAAAGATAGGGACAGTGAACATTTCAATATAGATATCACAAAATGTCAACTTGATGACCCAGAATTATCTTATGTAATTAAGTGGGTACAAGACGGGACTCAGCCCGAATGGAAAGATATATCCTCTTTTAGTGAAACTTGTAAATTTTACTGGGTAAGATTTGAATCTTTAAGAGCCATTCTCTGTAAGGACCAAAGTGGTCGAAAAACGATCATCTCAGATTTTCATGATTTTGAATGTCTTAGCCAAGTTTGACCCCCTGATGGTAAAAAAACATACATAATCTATATTGTCAGACCCAGGAAAAGATAGATGGGAAATATTGCATTGTAATCCCTTAATCTTTAGTGGGAAAAGTCTTAGCCCTCCTACATAACAGTACAACGGGAGGCCATCTAGGCATAAAAAAGACCCTCTCAAAAGTAAGGGAGAGATTTTTCTGGTACAGGATGAGCACTGATACAAAACATTGGTGTTCGACATGTGACATATGTGAGTCAAGAAAATCCCCAAATAGGAGGATAAGGGCCCCACTACAGAAATATGTAGTTGGTGCACCATTAGAGCGAATTGCCATTGACATTATGGGACCATTACCCAAGTCAAATAAGGAAAACCTTTATATCTTAGAAGTAGGTGAATACTTTACTAAATGAGTAGATGCTATCCCTATTCGTAATCAAAAAGCCACTACAATAGCCCAAAAACTAGTACATAGGATAATAAGTATTTTTTGGGGTACCCATGCAAATACATAGTGACCAGGGAAGGTCGTTTGAATCCAATGTATTCAAAGAAATGTGTAATTTATTGGGAATAGAGAAAACTCGCACATCACCATATAGACCGCAATCAGACGGGATGATAGAGCGGGCAAATAGAACTATAGAAAACATGTTGGCTTCATTTGTATCCCAAAATCAAAAAGATTGGGACGAATACTTATCCTTACTTATGCTAGCTTATAGGTCAGCTGAACATGAAACTACATGTGACAGTCCGTACGAAATGATGTTTGGTAGGCATGTTTCTCTCGCAGTTGACATCATAATGGGAAGGCTAGAACCTGAAAATAAAGTGGGAATGTCAGAACATGCTTACAAATTGTCTCAAAGAATAGACAAAATACATGAATTTACTAGGGCTAGAATAAAATTATCTACAGAGAAAATGGTTAGAGAATACAACTCTAAGATTGACCATAAAAGTTATGATGAAGGTGACCTTGTTTGGTATTATGCCCATAATGCATGCAAAATGGGAACACCAAAACTACAGTGTCATTGGGTAGGACCATCCCTGATTATAAAGAGAATAAACAATGTTGTGTACAAAATCAGGAAGTCCGCTAAAAGCAAACCCAAGATAGTACACTACAATTTGTTGAAACCTTAGAAAGGGCTAAAGATACCAAACTAATATAATGTCTAAAAATTAAGCACTACATTGTATATAAACCCATATGTGGGAAAAATTTATTTGTGTATATTAGGCACATAAATTATTGTGTATTGAATTATATTAATAGCTATATTGCTTTCCTTATATATGCATGTGTGTGCAGGTAAGCTTTGTTATCTTTAAAAATTTCCCTTCAATATGGGAACTACAAATATAATGGGGACTTAGCATCCTAAAATTATATTTACAGGTCCAGAGATTTAACTGCGGGCTCTGTGATGAACACTAGAGAATTTACGCAGCAGGCACACTGTGAAAGACATATGACGTCAGTTCACTCTGGCTTAACATTCCTCTGTGGAGAGTGCAATCTAACCATGACGCGAGTAGACCAACGCCATGGCTGCGAGCGGAAGGCTTTACATAGGGTAAAAAGAGACCCTCTTAAAAAGATACCCTCACGATGACGCCCGAGGAAGCCCGGGAGTTCGAGAAATTCCAGCAAGAACGGGGGAAACATGTTATGCCCTTTATGAAGGAGCTGTCCCTGGTATTTAGCGACCAGCCTTATCAGTCCAAACAACAAAAGAGGAAGAGGGCCCGGCTAACAGAGCCTCATTTTATGAGGAAAGCCAGGAAGGAGGCTGCAGCCCGCACCATTGCCCACACAATCCCTCGCCCCACAGGAGCTGCCCAAGAATCAGTAAGCAACGCACCTACACCCGCTTTGGTGGTGCCAGTCACGTACCATGCAGAAAGAGGTGGTTGAGTTAATTGTTGGAGGTAGATCGTTCCTGACTACTTCTAAGACCCTCACAAAGTATCCAGAATCCTTACTGTCCAAGATGATCAACCACACGGACGTCTCACCCATGAAGACAACACCTGATGGGATTGCCGTATATTTTCTGGATAGAGACCCAGAGTTTTTCCCCGTTGTCCTACATTTCCTCCGGGATGGACCGATGAACATCCAGTGCCATCTTCCCATAGATCCAGTTAGTCTGCGCAAAATCCATATGGAAGCCATCTATTATGGACTTTTTAAACTGTCAAGTATTGTCGCCCACCGTATGTGCAATTTCCTCATGGGGAGTGATACGTTTTCGCCCCTAGAGGAATAAAAGAACATTTTCATAATTACGTGTGTATATATAAGAGTGCTTAACAATGTTACCTGGACTGTGTCAAATGGACTGTTTAGATATATGGACTGAACATGCATGTATCATTGTATTGTTTATAACCTAATATATTCTAATGCATCAAATTATTAGTGCTTTGTCATACATATGAAAAATGTAACATATGAATTATGTGATACTTGAGCTGTGACAGGAACTGTGAACAGTGTATGAACTATGAACAAAGTACATATTATATGGACTGTACATGTACATGTATATAAGAGAAAGGAGGGGATCTCCAACAACACCTAGTTGCAGCATCAACAGCAACCTCCCAAAACATATGATGAACATTGCACATCAGTGCCAACGCTTAATATTTGTGATACTTTATAATATATATGCATATCGACTTGAAGGATGATATTCATGTCACATTCCTATTGATCTTAATTGTTATACATGTTTCATATTCATATGATAATTGATATTACCTTGTTACGCCCATTACTATAGTTTATTGTTATCGTTTATTCCAATTTATCTGTTCTTAAATGATGCTATTCAATTTGAAGACGTTTACATTGATTAAAACTTACCTTGTTATAACCTTTAAATCTGAAGTTGTTCCATATACATTCGGGACGAATGCTCTTCAAAAGAGGGAGCTCTGTTACGAAAAGTGAGAGACTTTTCTTCTCCCTTTTTGGGATCAAGGTCAGCATTGCCGGTTCAAACGGATCAGCTGATCGGCCGTCGAACATGGCCAAGTCGAGTTTCACGAACATTCGTAAATCTATGATCAGTTCCCCTCACATGATGATCAAATACCGTGTATTCGTATTTATTATTGCTGTTATTCCATGATTATTGGAAGAAATGCGATGTTTTACTCATTATTTGTACTTGGGAATTGATCACGAAGGAATCCCTTATTGTTCACAAGGGAGTTAGCCTTGAGATCCGTGCCGATTCAGAGCTATTTTTCACACTTCCCGACTATATCATCGATCGATGCTTTATATGGTCTCTCTCTCACACCACAGCTTACTGTTATCGTCGTTAAAATATCGTATTTATCCCGTTTTAAGCGATTATTAGTCATTTATATCAGCCGACTTAGCTGCGTGCTATTTCCCGTCTCTGTTTATGAATAGAAATAGCACGAGGTCAATCCAGGTCACGGATTGGCTGAGAGGGGTTACCAAGGGGACCAAGTTAGTATATAAGGAGCACTGCAGCAGCCGAAGCAGGCCAGTCTGTTATATCCGAATCTATCGGAAAGACCTCAGAAAAAGTTCCAGCAAGTGGAAATATGGCTGCCTCCGGAGTAACCCAGATCAGATGGGTAAATATTTAGCTCCATTAGCTTCAGTAGCGGGAGCAGGTCCGAGATACCAGTGGGAGCCCATAGCTACCCCAATGGGAGCCCCGTAAACTCTGCGGGAGTCCCATACTTGCTTGGGAATAACTTAGGATAAATATAATTCATTAGTAATATACTAAAGCAAATTAACTACTTTCAGGCCAATCCAGAGAAATTTTAGCTATGGGAATTAAATTAGGTCTATGCGAGACCCTCACAGGTTATGGGATGTGACATTCATACGATAGAAAAATACTAGCACACTCTCACTTCTTATATACATTTATTAAAGTTACAATCATATACTAATTACGGCAAATAAATATATTGTTGGTAAACTGCTATCCTGACTTTCTTGGTTATTTGGTTATCAAGCACTGACTTACGGGAGTGAAAGCCCGCGCAGTTATCTCGCTCCCTCGTCCGAGGGTACGACGTAACAGCTGTCTTACACTTACTGTCAAACCCCGCGAAGGGTTTGACAGTGTTTTGAATATATTTCCCTGACATTGTCGCCATGGTACTTTCTATATAGACATAACGTCAGACAGTGCATGAATTTAATATAAGTTTATTTCCATGCTTAGACATCGACGGCGGGTGCGGCTAGCCAACAGGGGATGCTTACTCCTCCCGGGCACCTGGTCCCACCTCTAGCTTGCTAGGGGTCCGTCGATGTTTAATTTTGTGCTCTATTGTGAGTGCTGTTGAGATTATCGTCAGGATCTTCTTTAACTCATTTGTACTTTGGGTGTTCATGGTTGTGCAATTTGCACGTGACCACCACTATTCATAATGATACCATACACACCCAAAGTAAGACAGTCATCTCATAAGTAATATCCCTCATTATACATCTAATGCCATAAATAGACAGGGTTGTCAAAAATATAATTTTGTTTCTGATTCACCGAATGTATTTTCTACTACTAAAAGGATTCGTATGTAAAAAAAAAATAATTAAATAATAATTATATCCTTATTTAAGTTTAAGTTGTCAAAACACAATTAGCAAACACAGTGGCCTTTCCCTGTGTGCTGAATACTAATTCAAATTGTTCATTTTAAATGTAAATGGTGAAACATTTCAGGATATTTAATAGTCTAGCCTTCAAAATCTGGTGGTGTACAGAACACGAAGGCACCGTCCATTTGATTTTTTGGGGGAGGGGGGATTTTGATGAAAAACAAAATTTGCTCATGGTGTGTCAGAAAAAAAATAATCTTGCTCTTACAAGTTATCTGAATTGGAATAATTCATTACGATAAAATTTTGCTTAAAATTTCTGAAAACTTTCCAGCTTTGCTTTGCTTTGCTCGTCGCAGTTTTCTATCTGTACATTATTTCTTTGGTGGCAAAGTTAATACTTGAAAATATCAAAGAAATGCATGTACACGAAAAAAGGGTTTTCATAAAGACATAAATATATTAATAGATGCATGTATCACAATATAGTCTAATTTTATATTAAAAAAAAAATAATATTGCGCCTACAAAAAACCCAAGCCCTCCCCCAGAACATCAAATGGACCATGCCTAAAGACTAAATTACTCCAGGGATTTTTGAAGCAGGGGACAGTTCAGACTGTTATGGCTTGAATCAAATAGAGAGAGCATTTGTACTTTTTATGAACAACTTCTGCCATAGTTTTCACATCTTCAAAATAATCAAGAAGGGGCGTCTTGGCACGATAATTTTTTTCCTTAGGAGCAGAATTTTGACAATATATTAGGTTATTTCTCTTTTCTTTCCGAGTTCTCTATCAGCGCCAAAAGAATGTCATGATTTAGCGAAAACAAATTTCTCGCATAGTTTCCTGGCATCATGAGCTGTGGGTTAAGCCCACAATGCTCTTTTAGATGTCTGTCAAATGCACACTCAGCATTGTTAACCAGAGGCTTAACATCCTCTGTCTTCTCCCGCTTTGATACCCCAGCTACTTCTCGCACAATAAGTTTTTTGAAAAACTGGCCAAGATTGATGTCGAAGTGTGTGGCGTCCATACCCTTCTCAATGGGGTCCATTTTTGTAAGTGGGGGGGGGGGGGGACTTCACTTCTTTTGACACTTTTTAAAGATCATTTTCAGATAGATTGTCTGGATTGAATCTAATATAGTCATCAATATGATTTGTTTGAGAAAGAGATCTATTAATTTCAAATGAACCTAGACATTCTATGGCTGCTTTCCTGTAAGCATCACACATAGTACAAAGAAACGAAAAACCAGAACCCAGCAACCCTGAATCAGCCCTGTCACGTTTTTCATCGACCATAGAGTTGAAAAAGACAATTTTGTGTCTACAAGTGCCAAATTTTGATTTAATTTCTAAGTAATTCTGGCGTATAAATTCCCTTTCATTTTCGATTGGTAAAGTTGACAAATATGGATAATGACCATATCCCTGTATACAGCACAAAATCGATAACCCAGAAAATCAGAAACCGAAGGCATACAAAATCAGGATAAAACAGGAACCAAAGCAAACAAACAAAAACCTCCACCATATGAAAAGAAGCGAACTCCCGATATGAGAGTGAGACCAGGTGCCCAGGAAGAGTAAGCATCTCCTGCTTGCATGCAACACCCGTCGCTTCAATTCGGTAGAACTGTCACATCCGGTTACTTCCATTTTGGAAGATATAGAGTACAATCTTTGGTTGGATGGTTCAAATGGTCTATGACAGAAAATCATCCACCATTCTGGAAAGTGGGACATCATAGTGAATGACGAGCTCTCCATATCGACCGTAGAACTTCCTCAGTGACGATGTTAGTCGGTCACAAACATATCCCTGACTGAGAAGCTTATCTGAAAGACGCCTAGCTCTCAGAACAAAATCCGTATATTTGGTACTTGCTCTGGCATAGCGTATCAACTGAGATATGAACACGCCATAAGCAGGCGATGAAGGGATGTTGCTACTCAGAAATGGAAAGTTTGTAATGCTGAAATTGAAGTCGTCACGCTTGTAATAGAGTGAGGTGTTCATGTGACCATCAGTGTCGTGGGACAACACTATGTCCAAATAGGATGCTGAATTATTTGTCTCTGTAGTTTCTTTGACTTCAAGCTCCGAAGGATAGATACTGCTCAGGTAATCCGCGAACTTTGGATTATTGATGGACAACACATCGTCTATGTATCTGTAAGTGAAGTTGAAGTCAGAAGCATATAATATTTGAAACATACAACAAAGAACATACATTATTTGAAACATAGTTATTTTTATCGGAAATGTCTTCTAATAAAGGTCTATTACATGTTAAACGTCTTTAAATTCAATAGCATCATTTAAAACCTGATAAATTTACAGCATGGACCAGACATGCACGTTTCGGGTACTAAACCCTCGTCAGTGATCCTCAGTCTAAACAATGTAATATGACCAAAAAGTATGAAAATTATTATGAGTGTCCAAAATATACCAAAAGACGTAGCAGAATGGGTGGGATATGATGCTACAGGACCCACGTTTTAGAAATTTCAAGAAATTTTGTAACAGAAAATTTCAAATGCGTTATAGAGACAGACGATCAACCAAAGTTGATCGAACTTGGCTACATGTGCCCTCGGGGACTCTTGATCCACCAGCAGTGACACTCATCAAGTAGTTCAAATGTTAAACGTCTTTACATCTCACACTGTTGGGAGACTCTTCAACAAAGACATAAAAAAATGAGCCATTCACACATGCTTGGAGCTTCAAAATGCAAAAAGAAAATCTGAATGCCTTGTAAGGCAGAAACTTAAATCCTGCTTCTTTATATACAGAGATATCACCCATTCCGTCGCAACCATCTTTAACAATTGTTTGAAAAGAAATATCAGAATTGTAAGTAATATTGAGCTTTTTCATGCCGTCACATATATTTTGTTCAAGATCAATGATAGCAGAAGCTAAGGCATCTGGATAAGACCATCTGGCACCTAAACATTGGGGTGCGGGGAGTTCAGGAAAACTGGACAAAACATCTGTGCTGACATTGATAGGTTCCCCGTCTAATCGTGAAGATGTTTACATCAAAACATCATTTTAATGATTCAAAAGACGAAAATCTGTATATGATGGGAAAAATTTCAGTTCACATTGATCAAATTGATTTGGTGGTTGAAAAATACATTTGTTGGTGTAATTCAAAAATGAGTTCTGAGACCTGTATTGACCTTTGCTTTGAAGCAGATCTGCCCTCATTGCCAGGCTGCTCTGGGGTTAAATCATTGGTATCACCCCTCCAGATACACTCTATTTCTTTCCACCAAGGGTCACTCACTGACTTTAAATGATCTTTTAGCATCAAAAATAAAACATCACTCTTGTTTTCATCTCGAGTGCTACAAAAATTGTCAACATGAGTAATAACAGGTTTCAATCTCTTATGTCTAGCATGTTTGGCTTGAACAGATAAGGGAAGCTTGTAAACCTTAGGTTTCGTGGTAACATCAAAAATTTTCTTTGTTGAAGCAAAATAGCATGAAGTTTCATGGGAATCTAATGAGTTAAAGAAGATCCTGACAATAATCTCAAAAGCACTCACAATAGAGCAACAAATTGATCGAGCATCGACGGACCCCTAGCATGCTAGAGGTGGGATCAGGTGCCCGGGAGGAGTAAGCATCCCCTGTTGGCTAGCCGCACCCGCCGTCGATGTCCATGCACGAAAATGAAAATATATAAAATGCATTCGCTGTCTGAGGCCACATCTATATAGACAGTGCTATCGCGACAATGTCAGGGAAAAATATTCAAAACACTTACTGTCAAACCCCTCGCGGGAAACTTTTTTACGAGCTCCACACGGCAAAGGGCATAAGTGTGACACAAATGAGTTAAAGAAGATCCTGACGATAATCTCAACAGCACTCACAATAGAGCAACAAATTGGGCATCGACGGACCCCTAGCAAGCTAGAGGTGGGATCAGGTGCCCGGGAGGAGTAAGCATCCCCTGTTGGAACTGAAGGGTTCTGGTTCCTCATTTCTTTGTACTATGTGGATAATACTGAAGCTTTGCGAACAGTTGTGTACACATCTGACCAGAAGAGAATCAAACATACAACAGGGGCCCAGAATGGGGGCACAAATGAGACTCATCTAATACAAATCGACACAAAGGACATGTAAATGAAGTTCCAAACCAGCTATGAATACATTCTTTGCAAAAAATATGATTACATGAGGTCATAACAGGCTGACATGGTACACCTTGACAAATAATGGAATCTACAATTTCCGCATGCAAAAATCTATCCACAGGAATAGTACGAAATATTACACTCTTAAATGAATTGGTGCAAGGATCTATCTGCGTTTCGGCCTCTTTTCCAACAGACATCCTAATGTCGTCATTCCCTTTTGCAATCCCCTTTGATCTACATTTCTTTTTCCTTCCTGCACGTTTAGGGGCACATTCAGTGCAGCCATTATTATGAGGTACAAAATTAAACAAAGAAAATTCAGATTTACTTGGCTCGTCTTCATTAGACCTCTTCACCCTAAGACGACAGACACTACAGATACGAACAGGGTGAACATTTTCTTCATCGGATGAAATGTCGAGATTCAATTTTTCTTTTAAATCAATTTCAAATAGCTTCTTATCATAGGACTTAGCATTGGCACATATTTTGTCACCACAAAGTCTACACAAACTTAATAATTTCTGGGCATGTAATATTTCATTCATCTTTTAATTTTCTTGACTGTAACTTTGATGAGTCTGAAACAATACTTTTAAGATTTAATATATACTAACTAAAGTATGCTTGTTGTATCGAAGGAAAATTTGTTTTATGGAAGGAATGTTTAAGGTCAATAACTTATGTTATACCATGTAAGGAGGACAGACGTGTAGTGCATGATACAATATAGATAGGGTCTCCAATTATTTTTCTATTTCTTATAGTATATATGAAACTTGTTGCGTGATTTTCATCCCCTCGCCTATGCACAGAGTTGTAAAAATCGCTTTAGCATGTTTCATAAATGCTGTATGAAATGGAAACTTAGTAGGGCTGTGACGATACTCCGATTCATCGATGCATCATGATATTCTTTTTTTGCAAACCAAACATCCACACGCCCCAGCTAAAAATAAAAAAAAAATATGTGTTTGAATTTTCCAGATTTTTAAGTACATCAAATTTTCTAGATCTTCAATTTACATAAAGATATAAATATGATTAAATGAATAAAAACGCTACTTATAAAATGAATATAAATACTATCAAATAGCTCTTTGAGAAGGTTTTATTAATTAACTTAGTATCGTGATACGCATAATATCAGGTATCCTGATATGTATCGGATCGGCTGGGTGCAGTATCGTCCCAGCTCTAAATTTAGTAACTTGGCTGGTTCTACATGAGTTAAAGAAGATCCTGACGATAATCTCAACAGCACTCACAATAGAGCACTATGTTGAGCATCGACGGACCCCTAGCAAGCTAGAGGTGGGATCAGGTGCTCGGGAGGAGTAAGCATCCCCTGTTGGCTAGCCGCACCCGCCGTCGATGTTAATGCACGATAAAGAACACAGTATATAAAATGCATGCACTGTCTGACGTTATGTCTATATAGAAAGTGCTATGGCGACCATGTCAGGGAAATATATTCAAGGCACTTACTGTCAAACCCCTCGCGGGGAACTTTTTTACATGTTCTAGGTCAAGTTTAGAATTTAGCTCGACATATACCGGTATTACCCGTTTGGATTTCCTCTCTTTCTGCCTCTTGCATCAATCATGTTACATTATTTGTTGAAATGAACATAAGGTGCTCTAAATTATTACCACAGAATGCAATAATTCTGAAAATAAGATTATATTTTAAGAGTTTAGCCATATAAGCATCCTAAATTAATTACCTACAATGAATAATTATAGGATGTCTTCCGAAACTACAACGAGTCCAGAAAGCACTAGTTGTGCCTCTCAGTCAGAGACTTTGGGCCTGTGCGATAATATGTGGGAGGAGTATGCAGACCCAAATAAGGGTCTATATAATACTAATGATTACCAGAGAGTGAGTGACCCATATCAGTTGAACATTGGACAATGCTTTGAACATGTCTTTGTTGATTTTTTGTTATTATTTCATTGTTTCAACTTCAAATACTGAACAGAATCTACTAGAATCTTCAAATGAAAGCAGTTGTTTTACGGTATAGATAGAATCAAACTTGTACAGACAGTCTGTTACAACTCCCATGATTTCAGCAATGCACAAATTCTTCTCATTACACCATTTCTTGCTAATTTCAGATGTTGTAAAATTAACTTAACTTCTCTGATGTCATTTAAATATGTCAATGTTTTAAACTAGTATGAGATGAGGTACTATGTATAGGTTCTGTGCAGTAAAAGGGAACGGCAATTTGACTAAAGCGAGAAAAAATCCCTTTAAACATTCATATAGACAATACATGCAATGAAATGTATGTAATTCCATTTAACTTTTTAAGGCATAAAGATTGAAGGCAATCCTAAGGTTCCATGGTTTCAATATTTGATCTGGGCCATGAATGTGCCCCTTCCCTCCCAACATCAAAATGCTGTTCCCTATTGTATTTTATCTCAATCATTAAATTTGTTTTACGCTATAATTATTAACATTCTTTTGAAGTATGTTAACGTATTTGATAGCTATTCTCTGTAAGCATTTGCACTTTTATGAAGGACGCATGGCACGGCATGTCTCAGATTTTGATAAAATTTGTACATAAGGTTGGGTCTGACCCAAAAGTAAAAATTCATCAAAAATTTTATTAATATCACATCCGGTTGCCATGGAAACGGACTTTGAATATTGAAAAAATGAAGTCACATACATAATTTTTGCAGCATAATCTAAAACAAACACTAATGAATTATCAGTACCCTATCATTGCTCTTTCAAGTTAAGTAATGATAGTGTGGGGTTAATGGTCTTATATATATGTTTCCATAGCAACAACACAGGTACCCTATCAAAATAGTATTTTTGGCATTTTTTCAAAATTCAACGATAAATTACTTACATTTTTGAGTTTTTTATGCAAATAAAACATAAGCATTTACATTGGGACAAAGTTTCTGTTCGTTGCTATGGCAACATGACCTCAAATCGCAAAAATGAAAGCAATTTTGGACAATATTTAGAGTCCTTTTTTACAAGATCATTTAATTCTAATTCAAAGTGATGAAAATTAATTAATGCATTCAAGTAGATCTTTCATTACATGAAATAATTTTTTTTTAAATATTCAGGAAATAGCCCGTTGCTATGGGAACGATTGTGTAAAATTGCACATAGGCCCACTTTGAGTCCTTGGATACGGACATCAAAAGTAATCTGAATTTTTTAAATCTAAAATAAAGTTTAGACTTTGCTTTATCGTATATGTAAAAAAGGTTGTGTAAGCCTGTTTCGTCTTTTGAGGAAAAGGCATCGAAAAACAACAAAAAAAAATGCTTATTTTTATAATGTTTGGCCAAATTTCTATAGCAACCATTAATTATTTGAATCTTTATTATTATATTTTGAGAGAGGCTTACTTGATCTTTATTGTTATTAAATTTGAACTTCCTGGGATTGATAATTACTGTTTTATGAAAATAAAAAATGGTTGCCATGGTAACAAATGTTCCCCATAGCTTTTTCACGGTTTTTGAAAGAGCTCTTTGTGTTGGATATTTCCCAACAATTTTTATCTGTTCATCATGATGCAAATTTTTTTAAATGACTCTGAAGTTGAAAAATAAGTAATATTAAAGACCATAGTAACCGTTGCCAAGGTAACTAATGTACATAGCAACAACTGGGTTTATCTTGAATTTACTCATTTTATAAAATAAATACTATTTCCTTATCATATACCCATCAAGAGAGAAGAAAAATTGGAAATTACAAACAGCATTTTGAAATCAATAGATCAAAATTAGCTAATTATGTTGTCATGGTAACCAGCTTTTTTACAATATCAGACACTACTAGTGAGCTTATTTAAAATTTTATGTCCTAATCTTTAGGATACATAAAAAATCTTCCATTGATGTCACATATAGACTAAATTATACAGCTTCAAAAAAGCTCAATTTTGCCAACTTTTCAACTTTAAAGGCCGTTGCCATGGTAACCAGATGACCTAGAATTAATTTTTTTGTCAAATTTTCCTTTTTTCATTGGTCCCTACTAATGTGTGAAATTTCATGAAAATCGGAGACTATACGTGCCGAAATTGTTTAAATGGTTACAGAGAATTGCTATTAATATTTTTATACACATGTAGAAAAACCTTTATGAGTATGATCATGATGATCACAGAGATATTGAAATCTAATTCAAAGTGTTCAGACTTCACAAAACTGTCAGACTGAACAATGAAATGCAGTACAAGAGTTTCTCAGACAGAAGGAATTTTTGTCAGACATTCCCTTTGGTCTTACACTTTTCAATTTAACTCTGTGATCAACAAAAAAATTGAAAAAAAAGTTTTTATTCGCAATCAAAAACATAATATACATTAAGAGATCAAAAATTCCTCTTATAATTAATTTAATATACATTTTGAATGTATGAAATCAATGAGATTTGAATAATATACATGTAAAGTATTATATTGTTAGTACTGCTTATCAAATACCGTATGTCTATGTGTATATTTTTGTTGAAATCAGAGTTCTTGAAAACTTTCATGAAATATTAGACGTTTGGGTGTTTTTATCTGTCCAAATAATAGTTATAGACTAGTGTGAGAATTTGCCAAAAAAGCCCACCTAATTTTTATCAGCAAATCCAATATAACTGATACTTTTCATGAACTCTGGTTAAAATATACTTTTTCCTAATTTATAAAATAAAAAACAATTTGTTTTGGCACTTACATTTACAGGAGCAATGACAAATATGGATAATGACCATATCCCTGTCTACAGTACAAAATCGATAATACAGAAAATCAGAAACCGAAGGCATACAAAATCAGGAAAAAAACAGGAACCAAAGCAAACAAAAACAAAAACCTCCACCATATGAAAAGAAGCGAACTCCCGATATGAGAGTGAGACCAGGTGCCCAGGAAGAGTAAGCATCTCCTGCTTGCATGCAACACCCGTCGCTTCAATTCGGTAGAACTGTCACATCCGGTTACTTCCATTTTGGAAGATATAGAGTACAATCTTTGGTTGGATGGTTCAAATGGTCTATGACAGAATATCATCCACCATTCTGGATAGTGGGACATCATAGTGTATGACGAGTTCCCCATATAAAGTTCCCCATATAAAGTTCCCCATATAAAGCAATCTCAGTCGCAGACTCCCTGCAGTGAATGCAATGATTTACGCTCCAAACTGGCAGCAACCCAGGAAGAAAACAAAGAACTAAAAAACAACTTTCTTTGATGAAAAAAAATCTCAATGAAATAAGAAAACTTAACAATAGATTGAAAAGAGTAAAACAAGAAATGAAAACACTTGAAAAATAAAATACATGAGTAAGACTTATACATGTTGATTATTTACCTTGTTATAGTGTATGGGTATATTCACAAAGCATAACCAGGCAAGATTTTATTGTAATATCATATAAGAACATAACAGCCCTTCCAGGGTTCTGGGACTTTTAGTACCGAAACCTTTTCATACCGAGATTTTTTGTACGAGTACGTCTCGGGGGTTTCCAAGCGAAATACAAAAACATTCCTTTCAATAGTAACATCTCGGGAATTACAATGGTTATGCAAATAATTGAAATATATATAAAGTATCAAAATTCTTATTTTCGTACCGGTAGGCGGTGTGAATATCCCAGTTTAGTGGAAGGAAAAGTTACAAAAGCACTCTGTATGAAAAGATATCAGTATAAAAAATTTCAACGCATCTTCCAGAGGGAACAAGATATTTTTAGCTTGGTTTTTCACATTTTTTGCAATACTTGAATTACTTGCACATTTGTGCGATCTATTGTTTGTCCCCAGAACTGAGCTTCAAATTAGCAACTACATGAACTAGCCTGTCCACTTGGAAATTTGTATTTTGCTTGAAATCCTCTATGTCGGTCAAATACAACACACATTAACCTACATGTAGCTAAACTTGGGATCTGACATGCTACATGATTCACCCTAACAGTAGGACAGGGGTATACAGATATAAAATCATGTTTTATTTGTATATTTTCATGAGCTGAAACTCATTAAGTCAGTTTTTCAAGTTATGCATTTCCCATTTATCAATTTTCAGGCACATAGCACAACTTTGAAGAGTTTGTTCCCCGTCTAAAGAGGCATGTCCCAACAATCCCTACACCAAAAAAATTATAACGATACATTGAGGTATACTGGTCAGAGGAAAATTGTTGATTCCTCTGAAAAAAATCATTAAGTGTTTTTAAAAAAATTGTGAATTAATTACGTTACATCCAAAATTTTCCAGAAAATTCAATTCCGTTTTGTTCCTCTACTTCTCAAAGCTGTAGAAACCTTACCTACGGCTCTTTCGTTGCTGTTTTTCTTCTGCAAGGTCAAGGAGACACAGCGGTTCACGAATTTGACATGTGCGCATAACTTCCGCTCAGATATTCTTTTCGGTAGGCTTCGCGCATTTACCATGTCATATGTTGAGTTCTATATAAAGTTTGGGGAACCCCGTGGATTTCCATGGTAAACCCCGCACATTCCGAAGTACGCAGGAGACGGTATATTTGGTAGTGTGTTGTCATTGATGTTTATGTACGTCTGTTTTGATTGTTTTGTATGATGTTCAAGTGAATATTGTTGTATCTTTTTGTTGTTTGTAGTTTTGTCTGATGTCATTTAAAGATGCAGTGTCCCTGAAAATAAATTTATTTAAAACGTAAATTTTATTAGAAAAAAATATAGGAAAAAAGGAGCTGTAAAGTTTGATTTGAAAATATGCAGTAACAAGCATAATATTGCTATATTTGTAAAATTACATCTCCATATTCCTCTATTGTAAAAACGCAATACATTGTAGGTGGCGCTAATGGAATGAATTAGAGCTGCACACCCCAGATTAAAAATTACGTTTTTAAACAGCCATAACATAACTGCAAATATATGCGTTAGATTCGCCTGAAAATTTAAATTTATACAAATGAGAATGTAAACTTTGATATGAAAATAAAGAATTTACATTATAAAATTTTGTAAATTTTTTTTTCAGGGACACCGTACCTTGAAATCTCCATATACATCTAGCTTTATAGTGAAGAAATGCAATACAGTGTAGGTGGCGCTAGTGGAATGAATAAGAGCTGCGCACCCCAAATTGAAAATTACGTTTTTAAACGGCCATAACTGCCAATGTATGCGTTAGATTCGCATGAAAATTTAAATTATACAAATGAGAATGTAAACTTTCATATGAAAAGAAAGAATTTGCATTATAAAATTTTGTAAAAATTTATTTTCAGGGACACCGTACCTTCATGCCTTTAAGAAATGAATATTTTTGTGCTTTACTTTTAAGAAATGAATATTTTTGTTCTGTTGATAAAGGTATCACCCGAAAAATTGGACAGAAAACGGCATCAGCTGTTTAGCATTTTAGCGCGTTGATGCAAAAGTTTTCTGACTGTCCAATTTTTGGTTGATACCTGCATCTACTTATGGAAAACACCGTTTTCTTGGATTTAAAAACAATCAATCGCCGCACTAAATTTCATACGTTCGTGGGGTTGCGAAGTTATACAACTGACTCCACACACGGCACCCAATGTTATTGTCATTTAAATTTTTTTGAACTTTGCTATTTAAATATTCAAGCCATGGATAATTCGTTACAGCACTGAAGAATCACGAATTTCACTTTTTATAGTTCGTTTCAAAGTTTATCGTTGCGGTTCGTTTACCCGCTTCGATTGAATACTGAGCGATTCTATATATTATCAATTTTGCATACATTTGTACCCATAAGAATTTAATTTATATTTCTCGATAACAGCAGGAAAACACTGATAATGTCTAATGAATTAGCCCCCATCCGATTCAATAGCGCGGGAATAGGGGGGGGGGGTGCACACGGCGGCACCTACATCTAAAATTCTCTAACAAGTTTACTCTTTCTATCCTGATTTTTCCCTACCAATCCATTGGCACGCCCCCCCCCCTCCCCTAAAGTCGTCAAAATATGGAATTACTTGGGCTCAAACAAGTATGTGTAGACATAATTTCTGGTAGTTTGAAGTCGAATTTCAGAAGTTTTCGCTGGCTCCCTGTTTCTTTATTTAGAATATTAACCGATATATGGTTTGAAATAAAATTACGAAGGTATAAGTATGATATTTTTAGTTATACAGTGTTTAGGGGGGGGGGATACAGAAATATATCCATTCCATGCTCAACAGCCAATGAAGCAATGTTTCCCCTTCCACGACTCAACCTTTATTTTCATTTTTTACCGGTCTGTTTCTGATACATGTATATACTATAAGTAATTGATAATTCGCTGGCTCGCTATGTACATTATATATCATGTGAGATAATTTTGCGCAGGAAAGTGGGGTTCCCCCAAGAACCTGCTACAGGGCTTTGAGGTATTCCACGCCCCCTCTAAACTAAAATCCTGTCGCCTGCAATTATATTCTAAATTTTCCCAAAATTTTGATAAATTTCAATATATTAAATGAATCCCCCAACCACAGAAAACTAACATTTTTTTTCCATCTCATACAATCACAATACTACATGTATATATACATAAATGTAATTTCTTTAGATTCTGGCCGATTTAACAGATACATGCATGTACAATAAACGGGAATCTTTTTCCCTCTCACTCGTACGAAGTGTATATATTTTATGTATATGCATTCATCTTCAGGCGCTTGGCCAGCGTTCGGTCCAGGTAGAAGCCCTTGTGGATATTCAAGGAGCACAGTCTCAGAATCTAATCAATTTTGCTCATTAACAGGGCAGTTTTCTACGTTAATGTTTCTTTAATTTTTATTTTTGCAAAACGACGTGAGAGCAACTGCGTTCTAACGGTACGCCTGGTTATGCGCATGATTTTCTCTCTCTTGTCCATATGCCAATAAGCATTTGTAAACATGTACAACCATTTGTTTTTTAGGGAGGGGGGGGGGGCGCTTTTGTAAATCCAGCTCGGAATATTTTGCAAAAATATTTTTCCGCATGACTGGCGGAAAAATCAAGCATTCACTGAGGAATCAAAGGAAAAACATCTTTCTCCAGCATCTTAAGCATAAGACATGCTAATAGACTATCTCAGACATTTCACAACTGCCAATGATTCAGTTTGGTCAGGATTCTCTGATACTTCATGTTTCACATTCTTCAATATATACATCACTCGCCAAGTTCAGATTCTTTAATTCCAAGAAAAGAAGGTCAAACGTGTAGTTAAAGGTCACATATTGAATCTAAATCTATCTCAAGTAATTTCTGGACACAATGCATACATATACCATATCATCTATCATTTGCCAGGCCAGTGTAGTAGCAAATCCTAAATATTAGGAAAGTAGGTCAAATGTATATATGTAGGTCAATGCTACTAGATATTCTTACACAAATGTATACTGTGTAAAAGAGTAATGAACTTAAAATATCAATGTTTTTATTCATGATTACCAGTAAGGAAGGATGATCGACCAAGTTTGCTATGCCTCATGATAGGGGACTCAAGAGAAAATACATATATGACATAATGTTCTCACTAGATTTCTTCATCACAGTGTTCTAAGAATCTTTGTGTTCTAGTCTCAAGAAGAATATGAGTATCAGTTATAAGATTTATTAAGTTTAATTGTAAATTTTATTCAAAACTCTGAAAATCACTAAAGAAGACTCATTATAACTGCAATATATATATATGTAATAGTATCATCAATTTACAACATAATATTTTTGTACTTGCGAAAGGATATTTTTCTTTCTCTATAATTTATCATAATTTTATGCTTATTTCTTTTTGAAAAATAAAACTTTATATGAATTTACATGTCTAGTCTATATGTACCTAGAATTTAAAGTCATAAATTGTTGCTATGAAAATAATGAAATAAATTATTTAATAAAATAAATCTTTTCAGTGCATTTATAGGCAATTTAACCTAGTAATACATGTACGTGTACCCGTAAGCACTTGAAAGTAAACACAAAACAAATTGTTCAATATTCAAATACAGTGATTTCTCCAGTGTCTATAGTAAAACTTAAGGACGAGGTAGATGTTCATTCTGATACCCAGAAATGAGGAATTTATTGTCCAGCCATCATGCATGTACAGAAGATGCTGTCAGTCTCACTCTGAAAGTAAAAGAAGTAATGAATTAATATCTTCATTAAAATAAGCTCTAAAATGAATGAATTTTGCATACATTTACCAGAACATGCAGCAGTAGTATATATCATTCATTGACCAAATCTATCATATTCAATTTTGAAGAAAATACATGTTTTGCCAATTTTCCCAATTTGAAAGGCCCAATCCAATCCCAACCAGAAGTCTCTGTTGCGACTGTTGCTCTCCTGGTTGTTTTTAAATCACTTAACATGCTTAATGACAAGTCAAAATTCTAATATGACCACATCCATTTTCTTAGTCACTGGGGGCCAGGAACTCAAACAAAATATCAGGTGCACTACTTGAACACAGACTCATCGTATTGCAAGTAGGATAAAGTATCCATCATTTATAGTGTTAGAGAAGTTGCGAATACAAGATTACATAGAGTCATACAGGAGAAAATGACCACACCCATTTTCTAAGACCCTGGGAGTCAGGGGCTCAAACAAGATGTCATGTGCACAACTATACCACAGACCAAGTCTTATGCAATAAGATTTACATTTCTGGGCCAGACTTAAAATATTTTATGTTTGCTGTTAACCGACTCTACCCTTTTACCTATGGGTAGGTAGGTAGGGAAAATATTTTATTTTATTTGAAAATAACTTTATAAATACTTAGCCACACAAGACTTCCTACATTCAACATATAAGCATATTGCTTATTTTTAATGTTCTTTGAACTAAAATTAAAAGAAGCTTATTATAGCATACTGAAGCATGGCATTGTGAAGTCTAGAAACTTTATGGTGACCTTAATTTTTTTTTCATATTCATCATTGTATGTATTGCGTTGAGACATTTTAAAAATCAGTATCATTATATACATGTATGTTTGTTTCATTCTGCATGCTGGAAGAATTTAAACTTACTGAATCCAACAGACTGATGGTCCATGAAAGCTTTTTTTATGCCCCTGTAATCGAAGATTCAGGGGCATAGAGTTTTTGTCCTGTCTGTTTGTCTGTCTGTTTGTCCGCAAAAACTTTAACCTTGGCCATAACTTTTGCATGGTAAGGAATATGGCTTTGATATTTTCACATGTGTATTCCATGTGACAAAACCTTTCCATTGATACAAAAATGTTTCATCTTGTGACCTTGACGTTTGACCATTATACAATTTTTACTGACAAAGATGCCGATGGGGGCATTCATGTTTCACAAACAAATTGGTTTTTTTCAAATACTAGTAATTACAAAAGTGACAGATAATTGTTATATGCACACTGTCTATTAATTAACAGTCAAAATGAAAACAAGTTCACACAAAATGTAGCACCTCCATGCATGACAACAACATTTTTAATACCTTTTTTATTTTCTTTCATTTGTTATCTAAAGACTGTCGATAAGGTTAATCTATTTCTGTACAATGTGACCTTGACCTTTGAGCCTTGACCTTCAAAATCACAAGGTGTACTCGTACATAGTCCTTAACCCATGGGCAACTCACATGGAATTTTGAAGAGCATCAAAAGTGCACCATATAGTTCTGCATTAATGCCTATTGTGAACCTTGAAACCAATGGGCGTCCCCTCCCCCTGCACCATTGACAACTCGCATGCAAAGTTTGATGAACACCTTATTAAATTGCAATCTCTAGAGTTGATCTATTATTGCCTAATGTGAACTTTGACCCCTGACCTTGAGACCCAATAGGTATCGTCCTCTGGCTCTGAACATGATTAAGTCAATGCAATGATTGAATATTGATTTCAAAAGTAAATTGGGATCTTTAGACTGTCCACAGAGTTTTATCATTACCAAAAGTGATCTTGACTTTTGACTCCTGACCTTGAAAATCAATAGGTTAAATTCCTCGCCACTGTCTAGAAGTGTCCACGTGATTGCACAAACCCACTAGAAGTTGAACGAGGGGAGAGTTGGAGCGTTGTCATTATTATTATTGTCCATTTGGTTCAACACACGATATCTATTTTTTCAATTTATGTATTTGTTCAGGAATAGATCCTGAAAACCTATTTTAACTGCTATTCTGTGAGTATGAAGTGGAGGAGTTTGGAGACCCCCCCCCCTCCAAAAAAAAAATAAATAAATAAATTATGGATCATTGAAGCAAACCGTGCACTCTGGCGCTGAAGTCTCACGGAATTTCCTTGCTCATTTTACCATTACTTATACAAAAGCACGCAGTAAATATTATTTTAAGCACAATCTAAGTGTCCAGTGTTAGCATCCCCCGAAAGAAGTTTAATTTTGCATTTGTTACAACCACTTCCGTAACACGAGCTAGTAATGAGGGTGGGGGGGGGGGGGGCTTACAGATAATACGTTACCATTGTTGATCGGAACCGGGTATATAAATCAACTTTTTCACATGTTAGAATCAATATGATTTAAATAGAACCATCAGTCTTGTGGGCATTTCTTGTCATTGAAATGTGGTAAGTAGTTATTGATTTTTCGCGGTCGTACATGTACATAAAATACGACTATCAAACATCATTTACATGGACATAATACTTAAGTGTCTCTTCACTGAAATTGCGCCCTGTTAAATCCAAATGTTTTTTTTTTTATTTTGAATAATTTTATATTTAAACTTGACATTCCAAAATCTCGGGAAAAAATGATCAATAAAAAAAATATCAGAATGAAAATGGCAATAAAATTCTCCGAGTCGCGGCAATTTTCGTGGGTCGGTCGGTTAACGGCAAACAAACTAAATTTTAATTTAAGCCCTGTCTCTCATACTTTCAGAGGAGTTGCGAGCACAAGAATTGTTTACGGACGGACGCCGGACAAGGGGGTACCACATAAGCTCGACTACAAACAGTAGAGCTAAAAATGGGTGTCATGTGTAAGAGCCCTACTTTATGTCAAGGCTTAGGACTAAGAAAAAATAAACCCATGTTTTTTGTGAAACATGAATGCCCTTGTTGTCAGGTATAATGTAAAAAAATTTAAACTTTATTTATTTTACAACGTTTAACAAACAAGTTACACAACTTATATTAATGTCTCACGTTGGCTCAGATGATGGCATGAGGGGGTCCAAGGAGCAGGAGGAAACCGGAGTACCCGGAGAAAAACCTACTGAGGCCTGGGTGGGGGACCACCTACTCTCCCACATAAGACCCTACGCCGAATCTGGGATTCGAACCCGGGACCTTAGAGGTGAGAAGCGAGCGCGCTACCACTGCGCTAACCCGGCCCGGTATAATGTAGAAAAGTATTTCATACTCCAAGGTCAAGGACTCAATGTAAAAATTCAGGAATTAATGTGAAGGCCTTACCACAAGGGATACACATGTAAAATATGATAGCCCTATCACTTGCAATTCATGTTATGACCAAGGGCAAGGTTAACATGGTTAAAGTTATTCAAAAATTGATCAATATTCAAGGTCAAGGTCACCGGTCACAAGGTCAAAATTTTGGTATTCATAGGAAGACCTTATCACAAGGAATACATATAAGAAATATGGAAGCCCTATCACTTAAAAGCATAATATTACTTTAGAAAAATAATAGCAAAGTAGGTCAATCTCCAAGTTCAAGGACACAAAGACAACAATTTGGTATCCATGGAAATTGTCACAAGGAAAGCACATGTCTATGTATCACTCACCATTCAAAAGTTATGGCCATGGTGTAAGATTTTAAAAAATTGGTCATTTTCCAAGGTCAAGGTAACAAATTTTGGTATGCATGAGAAGGTCTTGTTTCAAACAATACATGTACACATGAAATATGAAAGCATGTAACCATGGTAACTTACCGTTTAAGGTGAATCACAAGGGATACATATGTAAAATATGAAATAAATACAATGTTATTTGTACTTGTATTATTAGATTTACAAAATTATTATAACATGTATATTACATGTAGTATACATGTATATGCACAACTTACCCTTCAGTGCTATATCAGCATGTTTACTGCAAGAGACTGTGATACAGTTTCATCTGTCGATCTCACTATTCTTCTATTGATGATGAATTCCTCTACATTATAACACATATTCTCATTTCATACTGGATCACAGTTTCACAAGAAATATGTTGTCAATGTACACATTGAATATGTTTTTCGTGTAGAAATATGCACTTGAACAATTTTCTTCATTCTCCTTTCACAAGTGAATTATTTTAACACCATGGTGGCCAACATCATATACGGTAGTACAATTGTAATATTATATTCCACAGTATTTCTTAAACTTTACAAGTATGGCACTAGTAGCACTATAAGAATTCCACTATTCTGATGCACTTTCTTTCATTGGACCTGATGCACACATGCGCATGAAGACTTTTCTCAGAGTATATTCCTTCTTTTTTCTGGCAGTGATGGTTGTTACTGTAAAGAATAAATAAAACATTCAATTAATTTGAAATTCATCCCTTTTAAATAAGTTCAAAACCATTCTAATACTTTTTCCACCAACACTACAGCACTAGGCTACACGCCTACAGAACTGATATTTGATACTGATTATAACTAACACTGACATCAAATTTATTCAAATTCATGGTGTTTACTTAAATTTAGAAGTTCATGAAGATGTAATGAAAGACAGGAATGGCTTTAAAGAAGAAATATTTGTGAGATATTCGCTTACACCGATAAATAATCATGAAACTCACACGAAAACATGGAGCACTCCCTGGTCGAGTATTTCTGATAAGAAGAATAATTTAAAATCCCATCATATGTGTTCCACGTGATGCATAAATCAATTTAAAAACATACCTTAAGATGAGCCATGTGTCTGTATTCTTGAAAAGTTGGTTTACTTGCATGAAAGAAGCATTTCTACGTGTTCAAATTTCGAACGGAAGTCCACGAGAGCATATTTTAGACGAGACTACTATAAAATTAGAATAGGAACGGACTTTCTTTTCCGTCGTGTGTAAGGTAAAATCTTGACTCGAGATTCTTCCGATTGTATGCATATAATTTGCATAATAAGGTTCGGAGCCGTGCCACAGACGAAAACAAGTTATGGCAACCGTCATGATTTAAACAGCGAACGATCGTCTTTCTATATCTTTGGAAAAAGGACCAGTTTGAGCAAATCCTACATGCACAGTTAGTTTTTTATAAATAGAAAAGAAATCGTACTGGTCGAGGACAAGTGGCCGCCCAGTACCAATTACCGCCTACTGCCTTTTAAAGGGACTCTAGGTTAAAATGACATGAAAATTTGTCAGCAGTTTTTACACATTTTTATCCTGATTATATAAAAATCAATCTTAATCCTCCACCAGTACCCTTGAAATGTAAAGCAAACATCAACAAATTGTATTTTCAGCAACGAGTTCATTCGTGTTTGAGGGAATCCCTGGTTCTAAAAATAGTGCTATAAATAGACTTCCGTGATAAATTTTGTTGACCGAAGTATCAACAAAATTTCTTAGCCAATCTTTGTTTCTTGAAAGGAACAATGGAAATGAAATTAGTTATGTGTCACTTTCTTGTGGGTTTGTTTCGCTGGGTGAGTGCAGAGTGGTCATGTTGGAGATCCTTCCCTTTTCGTCAAAACCGCCCTATAGCGTAATAATAAAAACTAACGTCATAAGTTGTGATGTCGGGTCTTGAAGTGTCTAAAATGCAAGTCTAATGTTATTATGAAATCGGTCTATTCCACAACCTGATACGGTCACAGTAATAAACATTGTTTGTTTGCTTTGGTTCCTGTTTTATCCTGATTTTGTATGCCTTCGGTTTCTGAATTATCGATTTTTTGCTGTATGCAGGGATATGGTCATTATCCATATTTGTCATTTAGGACTAATTACCTATCTTCACTTTTTCATACTGCTTTTGAATAATGAAGAAGTGCCTTAAAGGCTTGATTAATAAGTGATTCTATGTACCTGCTTATGAAATTTCTAAAACGTGGGTCCTGTAGCATCATATCCCAACTATTCTGCTACGTCTTTTGGTACATTTTTGGTCATAATATTTTTCATACTTTTTGGCCATTTTACATTGTTTAGACTGAAGATCACTGACGAGGGTTTAGTACCCGAAACGTGCATGTCTGGTCCATGCTGTAAATTTATCAGGTCTTAAATGGTGCTATTGAATTTGAAGACGTTTAGCATTCAGTTCTTGTTTGAAAACCATTGTAGGTGGAAGAGATTGTTCAATTCATTGAATGAAAGTAAAACCAAAAAATTCAATATCAATAGATCTCAATCAATATGTAAGCGAATTCTTGAAAATGATTTGAACATAAGGCAACGCCTATAAAGAAGCACATCTTAGTATTACAATTTACAGGACTGCGAACTTTCGTTAATTGAAAAAAAAATTGACGGGTTAGGCTCTAAATGGTTTTGTGCATATCCCTGATTACGTCTTACATTTACAATGTATATAACCATTCAATATAATGTTCGTTCGGTTCACTTTTTTTTTCTTCGTAGGTCAATTTTGACCACTAGAACGATCAAATGACGTCATTCATGACGATGCACGCTATTATTTGGAGCGAAGTGAAAAATTGTAATACGAAGAGACGACAGTGACCCCAACATTAAACAATTTTCGTACCACGCGTCATGTCACCGTGATAGTGTGCATTTATGACATTCTGATGAGCCTCGGCCCTTTTCCTTAAAAAAAAAGACTCGGACGTCAGACAGCGCCATTCTAAATTAGTTCCCAATGGTTAATTAGCTTTTGTTATATTTTATCATGTACTTACCGCTTTACACGTTTTACCGAACGTGTAGCACAGGTGCGTGGAATGCAAAATGTGATGACGTCATAAACAACTTTTTTGTGCATGGAAAAACTTACCTTCTAAAGTACCTTATCTCATGAAACAAAATGCTATTGCCAATATGTATACAGATGTTCTCATTCAGTTCATGCTATTTATTACCGTGCTTAATCAGGAGTAACACTCATTTTTGATCGTTGTTGTCAACGGAATTTCGCTGTCAGCTTTCATTTTCATCTGCGTTGACAATTACAAATAATTTTGGAGCGGATTCGAACAAAGTACGATTCTTACCTGGTCATTTCCGTTAAAATTCCATGCATGTTTATTTTATGTAATTCAGTATTATTCATAAATTCCGTAAAAAACTCATTTTCCTTTGTGATCGACACATTCTTGTCAGACAACATTTCCTTACAGCTAAGTCTAAGGTACCAAAATGAATGGCCAAACTGACAATAACTTTTACGAATTGAAACGATAAACAAATGAATCTTAAGTAATTTAAATGAGAAAGAACATATAAATACTGTAAATAGCTAAGTCTTTATTACATTATTATTGATAGTTCACTATACTGAGTTTTCAAGGTCAAGTGAAATCCCGACACTTTCCCCCTTTCAAAGTAAATAAACCACATTTTTTAAACAAGAGTACCAATGCCATTCCACAGCTAGGCAATCAATATGAACTTTTAGGCTAATACTAATTTTTAGCAAGAGGCCTAATGCGGCCCCGAGGCTCACATGGTATTTTACAACATATTTGTGTGTGATTAAGCGTGTCATTGCCATTTTCACATTATTTTGTAAAAACAAAGAGGGGAAGCAAGCCATTATTTTCAAATATTGTGAATTCGGTAGAGTTTGTTATGATGACGTTTATTAAACTATTGAAATGTTCCAAAGTGTTATTTCTTCAATAAGAGAAGTGATCCCTGTCAGCCAGACTGCCACAAATGGTATCAGCAGTGGGATGTCTGGTTTCGGTTTTGACATCCTTGATGCGAACCGAGCTTGGATGGCGAATTACGTGAATTTGGCATGGCATTGTAAACTGACTTTAAACATTTATTATCATATTCACACTGGTAGACAAGATGGCCGATGCGCATGATCCTCAAATCGAGTTTAAGGTTCCACTTTACACTGATGATTTTTGAATAGGGGACAAATGTGGCTCAGCTTCATTATGCGAGCTTTATAATTAAAGTAACAAAGATTTTTTGTGTTTGTAAGAAATGGAAAGTTTGTTGGTTTTTTAAATATACCATTGTTTACATGATGTACCTCATTTGTATAGTACAATGGAATGTGAAAGAAGGGGGTCACGTGACTATGCCTGACCTTATCAGAGAGCGTTGCATTTAGGTAAGTGAACTCGAGGAGAGATATTTTGAGTTACATCAGGTGAAAATTCAAATTATTTGCACTTATTATGCAATAAGGTATAACGAGTTAAGAAGATCTTGACGATCATCTCAACAACACTCACAACAGAGCACCAAATTAAGCATCGACGGACCCCTAGCAAGCTAGAGGTGGGACCAGGTGATCAGGAGGAGTAAGCATCCCCTGTTTGGCTAGTCGCACCCGCCGTCGATGTGAACGCACGAAACTGAAAATAATATCCACAAAACCTATCATCAAATTAGACCTTAATTTCTAAAACTAAGTGGTATTTCCCTCATTGCATAGCTCTGTCTTTAGCTGGGTTTCGGCATAATTTTTTTTTGGTCATGTTTATAATTATGGTCCTTGCGTCTACCCTCTAACGATATTTGGCCATATTTTTCACTTACATACGCTTCTGAATAAACCCTACACAAAATTTGGGGCCGCGCATTTTGGCAAGAGGAAATTAAAGTTCTGTATTGTAGATGGCGCCAGGAAAATTCCATTTTACCTTATTTAAATTGTTTGGCATGAAGTACTACTGACGAGGATAAAAATATTCGATACATGTGTCTAGTACAACAAAATTAGTACTATAGAATGGTAAACGTCTTCAAATTCAATAGAATCATTTAGAAGAGATGAATTGGCAGCACTGACCAAACATGCACGTTTCGGTATTTAACCCTCGTCAGTGATCCTTAATCTAAACAATGTAATATGGCCAAAGAATATGAAAGTTATGATGTTCAAAAATGTACCGAAAGACGTAGTAGGATGGGTGGGATATGATGCTACGGTGACCACTCAGTATTCCGAAGGTCTAAAAAGACGAAGGTTCAATAGTTCGAAGGCCCGATAATTCGAGGGACTGATAGTTCGAAGGTCCGATAGCCCGAAGGCCTGATAGTCCGAAGGTCCTATAGTTCGAAGGCCCATAACTCCGAAGGCCCGATAGTCCGAAGGCCCAATAGTCCGAATATCCAATAAAATTCCTAAATTTGTCATACTAGTAAGGGACTTACCATTTGATTTTTAAGGGGAAGGGGGGGGGGGGGGGGGGGTAGGAAGACTTTTGCCAGCCGGAAAATTTTTGTTGGCCATTTTAAGAGCCGGATTATTTCTTTCTTTTTGTAATTTTCCAACGTTGAAAATTACTCTAAAGTTTAAATAATTCAGCGTGATTTTTCGGTCATTTTACACATCAAACACTTACAATGTAATAAGTTCATCTCTTGTCAGCAGATCATTTCATTTTAATTTCTTCAATGGCATATGATACCTATAATCTATTCACTTTTAAAAATATTGATCATACTCAATTCAACGGAGACAGCTATATGGTGCTAATGATTTTTGAATTTGATTAAGTCACTCCAAATTGTATAAAGTTTGTTCCATTTTTACTTGTAATTAGTTTATGACTTTTTTTTTGCAGCCTATGCAGCTATTGAATTGAAACTTGGTATATATATATTCAATTTGAAGACGTTTACATTTATACCACTTGGTGAGTGTCACTGCTGGTGGACCAGGAGTTCCCGAGGGCACATGTAGCCAAGTTCGATCAATTTCGGTTGATCGTTTCTTCAACGCATTCTAAAATTTCTGTTATCAAAATTTCTTGAAATTTCTAAAACGTGGGTCCTGTAGCATCATATCCCACCCATCATGCTACGTCTTTCGGTACGCTTTTTCGACATGGTAACTTTCATACTTTTTGGCATATTACATTGTTTAGATTTGAGGATCACTGACGAGGGTTCAGTACCCGAAACGTGCATGTCTGGTCCATGTTGCCAATTTATCTGTTCTTAAATAATGCTATTCAATTTGAAGACGTTTACATTGGTATACACCTTCATAATAATGAATAACAGATCTGATTTTAGTTTCTCGATTAACATGTTTTTGCAGAGTTATGGACCTTGAACTTAGAATAGCTCTTAGCCCTAGGACCTTCAAATTTTCCATGTGGGTTGACTTTAGCAAGTCAAAGAACCTAATGGTTTTTTTAAAGCTAGGGGTCAAAGGTCAATGTCATTTTGTGGCTGAAGGCAACGTGTTTTTTTTTTTAGTTGGAAATTTTTATTTTGACTGTTTATTTAAATACTATTTTCGATTCAAACTTTGTACACCTGAAGACATGTTTTTTTCATATTGTTGGTATCTTAATCATGTTAAATGAGAATTGTGTTTAAAGGTCAAGTCATTCTAAGAATTAAACTGACATAATTGCATTGAATTTCACAAAATTAATACCCCGACGGACGTATCTTGCAGCGTTGGCGTTGCTATTTTTAACTTACGTGCGATTGCAGAGATCTGTTTCAAACAACATAATATCATTTCTTTATGATGCAACCTTTTAAATCTGATTTGATAATTGGGTATATATTCAATTCAACTTCTTTGATTATATCTCTTTCAGCCCCATCCCCCTCCATTTAGATTTCTAAATCTGCCAATATCAATTGTACAGGAGGTATATTGTATCAAGTTCATATCTACAGGGCATTCGGACTTACAAACCTTCGGACTATCAGACCATAGAACCATTAGGCCTTCTTACCATCGGACCTTTAAATCTATGATCTAATAGACCTTCGAAATATCGGATATTCGATTTTTTAGGTACTTCGGATTATGGATCCCTTTGTATATTTGAATGCAGTACTTTCGGTCTATCGGGCCTTCGGATTATCGGGCCTTCGGATTATCGGGCCGTCGATTTATCGGACCTTCGGCTTTATGGGCCTTCGAACTATCGGACCTTCGGAATACTGGGCGGACACCGATGCTACAGGACCCACGTTTTAGAAATTTCAAGAAATTTTGTAACATAAATTTTCGAATGCGTTGAAGAGACAGACGATCAAACGAAGTTGATCGAACTTGGCTACATAGGCATATATTTCAATATCGAAAATGCACTGGCTTAGCTTGTAACCATATAGAAAACAAAGGAGGGGATCTCCAACAACACCAGGTTGCAGCATCCACAGCAAAACACCAAATGCAAAAACACAAAGCAGACAAGCACAGAAAGAGACGCGTAAGGGACAAGGAACGTCAACGCACAACACAGAAATATCAAACACACAGGACTACACATAAACCAACGAGACCAATGGGCAACCGGTGCCGACTTAGGACGGCCATCTGCCACGGAAATAGCAGAAGGTATGGTTATCCTGGATTATGTGCGCACAACCCTCCCACTTTTCCGATTACCCAGAGGTCTCGAAGAACGTACAATTGTGGTGTAAAACAACCTCCTCACTGTCAGATGACCACACACAAACAAGACCGCAAGACGCAGGGGCCCAGGCAACACAGATAAATATGTAAATGGATATAAAAAGAGGGCGTACATAATACAATCCGTGCTCTGCCGCCGCGAGAAAGTGCTATGGCGACCATGTCAGGGAAAGACATTTGAAATACTGTCAAACCCCTCGCGGGGAACTATTTACGAGCTCCACACTGTAAAAGGCATAAGTGTGACAGAAATGAGTTAAAGAAGATTCTGACGATTCAACAGCTCTCACAAAAGAGCACCAAATTGAGCCTTGACGTACCCCTAGCAAGCTAGATGTGGTACCAGGTTAAAGATTAAATAGACATGAAATTCACATGGCAAATCATATGAGAACGATGTCAGAATTGATGGGACATGGGGTTATGTATCTATTATGTGGAACTAAGTGCTTGTAATGTATTCTCACTTTGGCAAGCATGTCTGGCCGAGAGAAGGTTTGTCCATGTCTAATCAAATATAGCTTGATTTTCCCTGAATTTGTCGCCATAGCACTTTCTATATCGACAGAATCACAGACAGTACATGTGTTAAATATAATTACATTTTCGTGCGTGAACATCGAAGGCTGGTGCGGCTAGCCGACAGGGGACGCTTACTCCTCCTGGGCACCTGGTCCTACCTCTAGCTTGCTAGGGGTCCGTCGATGCTCAATTTGGTGCTCTATTGTGAGTGCTATTGAGATTATCGTCAGGATCTTCTTTAACTCGTTTGTGTCACACTTGTGCCCTTTGCCGTGTGGAGCTCGTTAAAAGGTTCCCCGCGAGGGGTTTGCCAGTAAGTGTTTTTAATACATTTCCCTGACATTGTCGCCATAGCACTTTCTTTATAGACAGAACCACTGACAAGGCATGCGTTTAATATATTTTCATTTTCGTGCGTGAACATCGACGGCGGGTGCGGCTAGCCAACAGGGGATGCTTACTCCTCCCGGGCACCTGGTCCCATCTCTAGCTTGCGATGGGTCCGTCGATGCTCAATTTGGTGCTGTATTGTGAGAGCTGTTGAGATTATTGTCAGGATCTTCTTTAGCTCATTTGAGTAATGACAAAGAAAAGTGGTTTTTTTTATTGATATGTTGCTTAATATGATCTGAATAATGCAAAATTATTTTTGACGTGAAGTTTGGCAGGTATTTCCTGAGAAAATGCACATTTTTCGGTATCAATAAGCGTGGAGTGCAACCATATACGCAATGAAGCTGAAGTTTTCATTTTGATTGATTCATGCAAAACTGATATTTTTCATTCACCCATGTGTCCTAGAATCTTAATGACATGAGTACAACACATAAAGATAGATAGACATGAATGTTTACTTCATGATGTATGAATTGCTCATTCGCTATATGTCAGATGACAAATATGGATAATGACCATATCCCTGTATACAGCACAAAATCTATAATTCAGAAAATCATAAACCGAAGGCATACAAAATCAGGATAAAACAGGAACCAAAGCAAACAAAAAAAAAATCTCCTTTACATGAAAAGAAGCGACCCCCCCCCCCGATATGGGAGTTAGACAAGATGCCCAGGAAGAGTCAGCATCTCTTGGTTGCATGCAACACCCGTCGATTTCATTATAATACATTAGGCCTCGGAAACACTTATTCGTTAAGTTTTCTTGCTTCTCTTTTGACATAATGTCACATGTTTATAGTTGATCTTTGACAGAACCAGAGAACGATTTATTCTTAAGTAAAATAAATGAACAAGTTAAATGCCATTGTCTCTTGATAACTTTCATTAGAGAACACTTGATAAAAATATACATGTCTCATTTATGTCATACAAGAATTGTTTAAAATTATCTCATTTGATATTTATAAGAATGTGTGTGTTTTGAACAGAACATGTCGGGGCCATCACGGTTATCCAAAATGTGTTATTCATACATAGTATTACATAGGTAAGTTTATGTACTTATTGAATGTACTTGTGCATTTATAACATGTTGGAAATATTCTTGTATTCGAACACCCTGTGGTGAGATGTGCATGAGCTTGCCACATCTTTGATTTCTTTTTAGGTACCGTTGCTTTTTTACTCGATGAGTTCGGCTCCATGTGGTGTTCTTCGGAGCATAAGTGAAGATTCGCTTATGCATTGTCTCTGACTTGTTCGTTGTTCGAAGGGTACATGTACCAAGTTTCATCAGGACTTGCGGCCCCATTGTCTTGTGATTCTCGATCACAAGGAATCTCTGGTCATCTAAATTCAGAGAGAGATGCTGACCTACTGGTAAGTGTTTTGTGTTATAAGATTTCAGATGTGACCTACATACAAGTGACCTTAAACTGCAAGACGTGGTTCCCAGAAAAGTACGGCACAATATTCCTCAACAGTATTTACACAACAACACACAAAATGAGATGCCGGCCGGATATGTACATGTTGTACTATAGACTTTGGTCAGCTCGAGCCGAACACGGATTCTAATACAGTATACAAGCCGCTGCATATAGCTGTCTCGGTCCTGATGGGCCACAGATACCGAGCTCAACCTGACTTTTTATATTCTTCTGTAGAATTCGCATACGATGCACTTAGCACAATTGATGACCTTTGAGCTACACCCAGATTCTGACCTTTGATTGTGCTCAGTTATGACCTTATCTAGCTGAACACAAGCATCACTGGTAACTGATGTTATCTTTATTGTATTGTTCTTTTCGACAGAATCTAGATTTTTTATCAAAGCTTTGTTTTTTCGATAGTGGACATCGACTCATTGACTGGATAATTTCGGCTTAATGTGTTTTCGTGTGTGAGTGCAATTTGGTGTGTTGCATATTTTATTGTACATTTTAGCTGCTATGGGTAAACGGAGACCAGTGGTTTGTTCAAGCATAGGTGTGACCGAAGTGCTACCTGCCTCATAACTAGCATGAATTCGGTTATTGAAAGGTGTGTCGGTCTCAACCGCAACACCTTAGTCAAAACCACTGGTCTTGCAAAACGCTTTCAAAAAAATTTGGTTTTGCACAATAGCACGTTCATTTATTTTTGTCATTTTATCACATTCTGTTGAATTTGTTGTAGACGAGTGACTGAGATGATGGCTTGACATTCATGCATCCGAGAATATAAGAGATGTCACTTGGTCGAACCTTTCATTTTAGAGCTGACATAACAATGTCCTCATTTATTACGCTGAAAGGAGGACCTAACTGCCCTATTTTGCATTCTTGGTACATTTTCACCACAGGGCTTTGAAATTACATGTTTCACACATACAAATACATTTTAGACCAAGACTTTTCCTGTCAGCACATAAAACTTTCGGCAATGTATTTCTAAAGTAAGAAGAAGAGTGAGTCGAAAATGATTGTAGTAAAACAGCTCTTTTTGATGCCATTTTCATCAGCAATGGATTCTGTAACCCGCTCCTCTATTGTTCCTAAAAATTTCTGTTCTTTTGTAGGCCTCAATGTGAACTGGCAGATCAGGGATTCTTGAACACTTGGTGCATACAGCTCTGTTATTGATGGTCTCACTATTTCTGGAAGGTTTGTCCAAAGAGTAGAAGTAGAGGAGGATGACGAAGGAATGAAAAATTGATTAAATCTTTAGAACATTCTCCATTTTATTGGAAATGACTATTGAATTTGAAGACGTTTAACACTTGAACCACTAGGTGAGTGTCACTGCTGGTGGACAAGGAGTCCTCGAGGGCGCATGTAGCCAAGTTCGATCAACTTCGGTTGATCGTCTGTCTCTTCAACGCATTCCAAAATTTCTGTTATCAAAATTTCTTGAAATTTCTAAAAAGTGTGTCCTGTAGCATCATATCCCACCTATCCTGCTACATCTTTCGGTAAAAAAATTGTACATAATACTTTTCACACTGTTTGGCAATATTACATTCTTTAGATTAAGGATCACTGACGAGGGTTAAGTACTCGAAACGTGCATGTCTGATCCATGCTGAAAATTTATCTGCTCTTAAATGATGCTATTGAATTTGAAGACATTTAACATTGGATTGACACAGGATTCAGATGTTTCAGGATCAGCAATATGGTTTTCTTGATCCTCTTTAACAGCTAACCCCATGGAAACCATGTACTTGGATTCACCGTTCACATTCACCGTCCTAATGTTCTTTGAGATGCTCTGGTTGCCTTTGATGGGTAAGTTTTACTTTAAATTACTCCTCCCGGGCACCTGGTCCCACCTCTGGCTTGCTAGGGGTCCGTCGATGCTCAATTTGGTGCTCTATTGTGAGTGCTGTTGAGATTATCGTCAGGATCTTCTTTAACTCATTTGTGTCACACTTATGCCCTTTGCCGTGTGGAGCTCGTAAAAAAGTTCCCCGCGAGGGGTTTGACAGTAAGTGTTTTGAATATTTATCCCTGACATAGTCGCCATAGCACTTTCTATATAGACAGAACCTTAGACAGTGCATGTATTTAGTATATTTTCATTTTCGTGCGTGAACATCGACGGCAGGTGCGGCTAGCCAACAGGGGATTCTTACTCCTCCCGGGCACCTGGTCCCACCTCTGGCTTGCTAGGGGTCCGTCGATGCTCAATTTGGTGCTCTATTGTGAGTGCTGTTGAGATTATCGTCAGGATCTTCTTTAACTCATTTTCACCAACTTTGGTTTCAATGAGTCCATTGTTTTGTTGATATTTTTTCTTTCCAGTATTTATAGAAGTTACACCCTTTTTATAATCTTCCAGCATTTTTTTCCCTCGCGTTAAGACTTCTTTTTAGCATCCAGTTTGTTGATATGTAGTGACAATCAACTATGACGTCATTATAACGTCATGCTTGTCATCAGTCATTCTGTTTTCAGTCATTTAAATATGTATGTGTGATTGTAATAATTTTGTGCTGGGTGTGCTTTTATAGTGCTTTATGTGTTATTTGCTTAAATGTACATATGTAAACCCAGATAATCATAATAAGGAAAAGTGGTTTAAATTGAATATTGCAAAGTTTTGAACTTAAATTGTTTAATATTAATATTTAATGGAGTTATCTCCCCCTTGTCCGCAAACATATTTACAGGTAAAATAGATATACATTGATAGCATGTGCAGATTGCATATACCCTAATATTCAAGATAACTGAAGATTTAATACATGGTAACTGTGTTCGAGAAGTTGTGCTTTGTGTGCATGATGTGCTATTTGCACACAACAGCACAATTTCATATCTTGTGTTATGTATTTTTGCATGCAAATCCTTGTTTAGAATTATCATTGACTTGTATTCAGTTTCTAGTACAGTACAAGAACTGAATAAACAAATATGATGTGATTAATGAGTACATACAGATAGATAATTAGAGTATATACACTATATAATTACATTCGGAAATTTCATGACGTCAAACATGCATGAAAAGTGACGCAATGCATCATAACTTGAAAGTCTTATATCCTCTTTATTTTTCGTCTGATTTTGGTGAAATAAAGATAAAAATGCACATTTTCCGGGATCAATAAGCAATAATTAATACGAAATGACAGGGACGAGATTGAGTAGAACGTATATGAGGACCATGAGGCGGACGACACCATCGAGGAGGGTGACAATCAGGAGGATTGTGGAGATCCAGACGCTGTGCATTGGGTACGGCTTTACAATGCGGGGTTACCTGTTAAACCAGCGGAATGTTAGCCTCGGGGCCGCACTGGGCCTCTTGCTAAAAATTAGTATGAGCCGTAAACAATTCATATTCATAACCTAGTTGCGGTATGGCATTGGTACTCTTGTTAAAAATGGGGTTTATTTACTTTGAAAGGGGGTTAATTTACTTTGAAAGGGGGAAACTGTCGGGATTTCACTTGACTTTGAAAATCAGAGTGCTCTCTCTATAATAACGTAATAAAATCTGCCTTTAGCTATTTACAAAATTTACAGAAATTACTTAAGATTCATTTGTTAAACGTTCACACTAGTTATGATCATCAGTTTGGCTATTAATTTGGGTATCTAAGACTTAGCTGTTAGTAGATGTTGTCTCTGCAAGCGTATGGACAAGAATGTGTCGATCGCAATTGCTCTCGCTGAGCGATAATTCCTGACAGTACCAGGAAAATTCCTGGCTGGAGGAAATTCACTTCAAAGTGTACATAGGACTTCATTAAAACACAATTTGACACTCTTATGCATAAAATATTGAATTGAATACGAAAAACCCTAAAAAATACTAATGCAAAAATTTGGGACTAGTTCTCAGCGTCTCTAGTCGCGGCGTAGGTACCTTAGCAACGGGCGCATCACAGACCGCGACCAAATTGTAGTATTTCGATAATTCAGTGTTTTTTCTTACCAAAAATGATTCAAAATACTACAAACCATTGCCATCTTGAACAATTATACCCAGAATTTAACATGCAACAAGTTATTGTCCAGAAATTCAAATCATTGCGCCATGCATACTTAGTGATTACATAGGAAAAATATGGCGGCGCTCGCAAATCTGAAAGCTAGGTGCGATGGAGAAAAAATGAAATTTACACAAGAAAATCAGTTTCTTACGGAATTTTTGAATACTGATTAATTTCGGTTGGTCGTTTCTTCAAATGCATTTGAAAATTTCTGTTAACAAAATTTTCTCAAATTTCTAAAACCTGGGTCTTGTACCTTCATATCCCATCCATCTTGCTACGTCTTTAGGTATATTTAGGACATTATTCTCACAGATTTTGGCCATATTACATTGTTTAGATTAAGGATCACTGACGAGGTTTTAATACGTGTATGTCTGGTCCATGCTGTAAATTTATCTGCTCTAAAATGATGCTTATGAATTTCAAGACGTTAAACACTGAACTACATAAAATGAACATGCATGGAATTTTAACGGAGATGACCAAGTTAGAAGAGTTTTTCCATGCAAACTCTTAGCCCTTAATGAAATTGATCAAAATAACATGTATAAGGGAAGCAAGCCTTACAATACTGTACCCAATTGATAAAATATTATAATAACAGCACAAAGTCACCTCAATTCTTCACAAACAATTAGTGCCAGTTTATTCGCATGACAATATATTCTAGATGATATTTTCCCTGTACTAATTTGTAAGAACACACAAACAATCCCCAAACTCAACAAGTACTTGCGTAGCAGCAGTCTATTACACCCCCCCCACTTTAATTCCAAATAAATTCTCCTGAATTTTCTAAGCACTTAGTCTTAACTTTTACTTATCTAAAATGTTCTTAATGAACTCTGTAGATGTATTCCTAGCTCTACTGGCAGCTTCCAGAACTTCAAGGAAATGCTCGTCTCTGCTGTTACCGACGCCCGTCTGATTTGCTGTGCTCCCAATCATCGTCAGCATCTCGTGGTACTGCAGTCAACGGTAACTATCCCTTTCAGGCCAATCAGATTCTGGTAAGGTTAGCATATAATATTTTGAAGGCCATACTTCTCGATGGGCATGGGATGCTGAAATGGTTGGATTGGCTGTTAATTCTAGCTGTAGTTTTCTCTGATTCCTCGTAAGGTTCTGTCGTCCATTTGTTTGCCAGCAAATCTGCGTGAATCCACAGGATATGGCAACAGGTGCAGACAGCCTTTGGACAACAACCTCAAAGCCTTTTGCTGTATGTTGGTTGACTTTGAAGGAGCAGCAATACCAGAAATCGTAGGACTGTTCAGTGTTTGTTGAGTTGCTGGGGTTTCGGCTGGCTTATAGGCGGTTTGTACTAAATGCGCTGGTTCTTGGAATTGAGGAGCTCATCGCAGATGCAGGACGGCTAGCAAGGTTTGATGTTTAACGTCTTCAAATGTTGGCATGCTATTTGAGGTTATTACTTTATTTGTAAAATAAAAGGTCTAATCATCCTAAATTTTGCTGAGTTCCCTTCAAAGAAGGACGCTAACTCATTGTTTTCCTGTCTTTCCTCCTCCTTAGTCTCTTCTACGGCGCATCCTTGTGGTTTTGAATTCACCTGGCTTGCCGTTGCCATCCTGCTTTCTTCATTGACAGACAAAGGATTAGAAGTGTTGAGGAGCAGGCCCTTTTTCTGATCACTATCCTTCTCATCATCCTTTCTCCGATCGCTTTCCTTTCTCTGATCGCCATCCTTCCTCTGAACACTTTCTTTTCTATGATCTCCTTTTTCTAATTACTATTCTTCCCACCATCCTTTCTCTGATCGCCCTCCTTCCTCCGATTACTATCCTTCTCACGGTAATTTCTCTGATCGCCCTCCTTCCTCCGATTACTATCCTTTCTCTGAATGACAAATATGGATAATGACCATATCCCTGTCTACAGTACAAAATCGATAATTCAGAAAATCAGAAACCGAAGGCATACAAAATCAGGATAAAACAGGAACCAAAGCAAACAAAAACAAAAACCTCCACCAAAAAATACTATCTTTCCTCTATTCCAGGAGTTTGTATTTAACTTGCCTCAAGTTCGTCTAACCAGACATTCAGTTTGCATAAAGCATCATCAAAGCGATCGTCATTTGTTTTATTCTCTACCATTCTGGCCATCTTCTTCTTATCATTAGGCTTCCCAAGTACAGCTTAGTATCTCTCGACAATATCAACAACCTGTGCCACCGTTGTGCGGTTCCTATCGATGCACCTACATTTTATCTCAAGGGTAATTGAATTGTATAGTTGGTTTACTGCCATCGCTTCTTGTGCCTCACAGTCCAGATTTGGGTAGGCCTTCTGGGACATTCATCGTCCCCCAATGTTGCCACTGATTCACCAGGCTTCCTAGTTCTGCTCTCAAATTTGGACAGACATCTGCTTCTCTGCCCTTGTACTCCCAGAGTCATCACTCAGTTGCTCCTAATTTTACTTTCTGTCATCTGTTTTATTACCTTCTGGTGGCAAGTAAAATTTTCAAATGAATAATTGCGTTTGGCACAGTCTATATACATGTACCATGACTCAAACCGGCCGTAATAACTCGTCTCGAGGTCCTCACTCCCTCTTCTAGGGATTCATTTTCTAAAAATAATGTAAATATATAAAACACACTAGTATTTTAATTAATAAATGTGCTCTTCAGATATGTATAACTGATATCAAGTAATTATGCTCAGTTTTAAACATTTCATGAGTAACTTTTTATGACAAAGTTATTCATTGCTATGTAAATATTTTATAACCCTCTCAAGATGAATGCCAGCATGTTCATTTTAAAATTAAACTCTTTAAATTTAATTTCGACCTTTTCGTCTTTTCACAATGTCTCCTACAATCGATGCTGTAATCCTTTCACTTCGAATTTTGTGCCACTTGGATGCTTGGACTGTAGTTGGGTCATACTTTCAACTACTACTGAGTCCTCTATTGTTGCTAATTCCATTGATTCCAGCGTCACGACACAAGTTTCTATTGGTCTAATACATGTACCAGTGAAAGTCTATTCATCATATAGTTCTTTACAGGCAATTTTGGACAGTCTTCTGCATCAAGTATTTTTAGCATATACTCAGTCTGTGCTGAATAGCATGTGTTAACCCTTTTGGAAACTTTCCAAATTTTGTCTCTGTTTTTGTTGCCTGGTCTTCAATAGTTAACACATATATGTTTGTGACCGACTAACAACGTCACTGAGGAAGTTCTATGGTCGATATGGGGAACTCGTCATACACTATGATGTCCCACTCTCCAGAATGGTGGATGATATTCTGTCATAGACCACTTGAACCATCCAACCAAAGATTGTACTCCGAAATGGAAGTTACCGGATGTGACAGTTCTACCAAATTTAAGCGGCGGGTGTTGCATGCAAGCAGGAGATGCTTATTCTTCCTGGGCACCTGATCTCAATCTCATATCGGGAGTCCGCTTCTTTTCATGTGGTGAAGGTTTTTGTTTGTTTGCTTTGGTTTCTGTTTTATCCTGATTTTGCATGCACTCGGTTTCTGATTTTCTGAATTATCGATTTTGTGCTGTATACAGGGATATGGTCATTATCCATTTTGTCACAGAAAGGAAAAGGCAAAATTTGTCAACTTTTACCAAATTCAGACATAACGGTCGGTATCGGATTGTACAAGGTTGACTGAATACCCTGGGTTTCTTTGTATGGACTTTCGCACTATATTCTTGTACAGTTATATTCTCAAAAGCAGCACCTGCAAGTTTCTCCCCTCGTAGAACATACCATGTCTGACGCAGTGATGTGTTAGCAACATCGATTGCTACTGCCTTCATGCCAGTGGTACATGTATTCATTTGGGCAAGGGGGTGTAGAGGGAACCAGCGATATGTCAGCATGATCCTGAAGATCATATGGCACAATAATACCTAGTCATATCCCTGCCAAGTGCTTGTCCTCTGGTGAGGACAATATATCTATATTTTAAAATCAATTTTCATGGGTATAACAATCTCTTGAAATATGAAAACAGTATTTGTCCTATTCAACAGAATTTTAATATCAAGTAACATTGAAATTTTGTGTATTGCCTATCTTTGTAGAGAATAATGAACCACATGGACTAGCTATTGGTTATACAGTGAATACAGAAATAAAATGGGTCGATGATAAAAAGTATTGTAATACAACTTTTTTCATCGACCCAATATTATATATCACCTATCTCTTAATCATAAGTGTCCTTGAAATCATGTACAATATAAGGAAAAGCAAATTGCGACAGATAGATGATCATCCATAAGTGGCACGATTAATGACCGTTTTGTTCGATGAGGACAGTTATGAAATGTGATTTTATCAAATTTCATCTATTTGAAATCTTGAATAAAAATTAATTGTTATGAGATATATCGAGCGAAGCGAGGCAGCGAAATGTTTTCAATCCTTTTTTAGGGGAAGAGGGTTACACACCAAAAGTCCAATCTTTGACTTGACTTACTTACTATATTTGAAAGAAATAAAATTAAGGTGAGTTGTGGAAGGGGATAAATTACTTCATTGGCTATTGAGTGTGGAATGGATATCATACTTTGGTTCGCATTTTGATGTAATTTAAACTAAATAAAGTTAGATGGCGTGCGGCAGCAAGCCAGCAACAATATGCTGAAATTTGACTTCAAACGTACAGAAATTAAGTCTACACAGATATATAATTTGAGCCCAAAAATACCTTACTGTGACGATTTTAGAGGGGGAGTGCGCCCAAGCCCCAGTCTAAATCCATCAATGCTCGCTTAGTCGTAATTTGGTATTTTTTGATACTGACATATTGAAATGGCCGTAATTGCATACGGTCATCCGCTTGCCTATCCCAAGAAAATTATGTTTAAAATTCAAATTCATGTAGTAAATTTATTAATATTAGTGCCAAACATAATAAAGCTGAACAGAATACATTTGTACTTGTATTGCATACTAGAGTCATACATAACGTATCCATAAATGTATGTCAAGGTATCTATGACAAAGGAGGGGATTTTTAACAACACTAGGTTGCAGCACCCACAGCAAAACTCCAAAACACCCAATGCAAAAAGACAGCAGACACGCACAGAAAGAGACGCAAAAAGGACAAGGGATACCAATACACAACATAGAAACATCAAACACAAAGGGCCACACATAAACCAACGAGACCAATGGACAATCGGTGACGACTTTGGAGGGTCATCTGCCATGCAAGTAGCAGACGATGTGGTTATACGGATTACATGCGCACAGCCCTCCCACTTTTCCGATTATCAAGAGTTCTCAAAGAACGCACAATTGTGGTGTAAAATAATCATGTTACTCACTGTTAGATGAACATACAAACAGACAGCATGAAGCAGGGACCCACGAAACACACAGATGAATTAGTAAATTGATATAAAAACAGAAGGCATACGAATTACAGTCCGTGCTCTGTCGTCTATAGCGAGCTCATGTATGTGATCACCCAAGGAGTCCGACTGAAGTTCAAAGAGGACAGGTGGTCGGTGTCCTGTCTTCACTAAAGAGGATTGCCTTTTGTGTGCCTTCGGTTTTTGATTTTCTGAATTATCGATTTTGTGCTGTATACAGGGATATGGTCATTATCCATATTTGTCATGCAATACTTGTCCATCGGTATTTGTCATCATTGGGCAGGGCACGTCATGGAGTCACAGTAAGTCAAAGTGCAATTCTCAATTGACATTTTTCACTGAGTCTAGACTGACGCTCGATGAATGACAGAGGACGACTTTTAAACAGGGGTTAACTCGAAGTAATAATTTGTTATTTTAATAAGCGTCTCAGGCAATGTATATGAGTATAAACGGTATTTAAAAAAAAAAAACTCTTGTATAAGTTAATCTACATCATTCGTGCAAAACTGCCCGATAACATGTGTTTAAAAGGCTGCATATCCTACAATATACATTATAGTATGATTTTAGTACTTAGTTTTCAGTAAAAAGCGAGAACTTGCCGATAGAAAAAAGTGTTTCTATATAGCAACATGATCAAATGGAGTTCATTGTAGATGGCGCTGATAAAATATTTTTTTTGCGGCGCCACAAAAATTGAAAAGAAGTTATCTATAAAACTATTACTAGTAAATAAACAAAAACATATCATAAAATCAGGATGTGAAATGGGCATGGAAAGTTTTAATCATGAAATTTTTGTAAAAAAAATAGGGGGGGGGGGGCATCTAAACATTTGCAGGAACGCGCTCCTTGAAAAAAAATTGCTTAAATTCCAAATTTACTTATGCATAGTTTTTTTTGTCACTGAATTTATTTCCAAAATCGAATTCCAATTCGATATCGTATCGAAGATAAATATGTGTTTTGGGGATCTTCGTATATATGCCCATCGTTGAAAACTGTGTGTTCTTCATCCCTCCTTTCAAAAAATAATAGCATAATTATCTAATGATTTTATGTATTTATTCTTTTTTTTTGCAATGGCTGAACAGGTAATGGCGGGGTCGTCCCTTACCATTTTGGAATGAATTTAAGGTTACCGAAAACCGTTCTGTCATATACATTGAATGCTTTATAACTTCTAAACACCGTTCCCAATCGGAAAACAGAATTTCATCCCTCACCCCATAGCAATTTATTGGGTTCCCTGTGAAATGAAAATAAATTAATTTTCGCTACCTTTCATTTAACCTTACAAAAGACTAATGAATTTATATAAGTAGTAACCATCATACGCGTTCGTATTGACTACATTGTACGAGGTACGAGGGGTGATTGATATGTTGTAAGCCTCGGTTTTCTTGGATGCAGAAGGTATTCTACTTATAGATTATCTCCAAAAAGGACAAACAATCAATTGCACATATGTGCTTCACTTCTGACACAGTTACGAGAAAATATTAAACTTAAGCGCCACGGAAAGCTAATTAGTTAAAGGTGTGTTGTGCTCCTGTTCACAAGTATGTCACTATCATAGCTGCTATTCACGATTTTGGCTTTAATTTGATTAAACATCCGCCTTATTCACCTGATCTTGCTTCATCAGACTTTTATCTATTCTCATAACTGAAAGCAGTAGAAAAATAATGCAAAATGTCTGATAAAATTCAAATTCTTTAATACTAAGCTCACAACATATCAATCAGCCCTCGTAGCATCAATGTTTCGCCCGTATCACACGTAGTTCCTATTCGGTTATTTTTGTGTGTGAGAGGACCTCAATTCCTCGCCATAGACTCACACACAAAAATAACCGAATAGGAACAACATGTGAGACGGGCGAAATATTGAAGCTATTTCTTTCTACTGAAAAAAATGTTTCCAAAAGAGTGATTGAATTTTTTTTATTATGTTTCTCTTTTCAAATATGAAAGCGGTTTCTTTTTCGTTATCGTTTTGTTTTACAAACAGTAATTGCATTTTGAGACATTCCCCTCAGGTAAACAGCCTAAACTACCCTAGTGTCCGTCGTCGATTGTCAGTCTAGACGCAGTGAAAAATGTCTTATAATGCGCTGGTACACGGCTGTAGATTGGTCCAGTACCAAGCAAAGTGTCCTTCTGGTGACAGAAGGATCATATGATATTCTTTCCCGCGCTGGTCCTTTTCCAATATAACATATTTTATTGATTAGGTATTTGCATTTGGTCAAAAGTCTGGGTACAAACTTGATATTAGACATTGTGCGCACGTAATCCAGGATAATCACACTGTCTGCTATTTACAAAGTACATGGCAGATGGCCATCCTTAGTCGGCACCGGCTGCCCATTGGTCTCGTTGGTATACTAGCCATAATAGCAAGATAATCAAAGACATATCTTCTACCTCATCAAACTTGATCTCATTTATGCCATCCAATTATATTAAACCTCTCCAGATTTAATTAAGTAAAAAATATGAATAAAAAAATATTTACAGATATAAGTCAATTTTGCCCCAAAATAAGATATAAATAAATTTCAGTTATCAAATGAAATTCCTACCCATTTATAATAAACAGCATAACATCAAAGCTAAAGCATATCAATTTAAGCAAATTAAAAGAGCTAGTACTTATTTTCTCAAAATAAGTGGTTTTTGCATAAAAAATGCATATTTTACCCAAAAATGATGGTTTTAATGAATTATTACATTTAATTTTACAATCATCTGACAAGATGATTACTTTCTATTATGATAATAGCTTTAAATGTATAGTTTTAGCAAAGAAAATGAATTTTTAGAATTTTTCCAGAAATCTGTAATTTTTAGACAAAAACAGGCATTTTGCCCCAAAATTAAGTTGAAAATATACTTTTTTCTGTTTCATACATGTAATTTATGAGTGAACCTAAATAATTGCAGTTCAAAATTCATTCCTGCTATCATTTCAAGAAGTTCTATAGATTCAATAAATATTCTCCAGAAATCAGCTATTTTTAAATGAAAAAATACGTTTTTTCCCCAAAACACTTTGATTTTGAATGAAATGTTAGTAAAACATATATATATAATCTGAAAGAGTATGAAAAGTTACACTAGAAAATAGCTTTCAATCATTGCTTTCATAATAAATAAGGGTTCTTTAAATATACCGAAATCTTAGATTTCTTATTGAAAATACAGTTTTCTGTATAAAAAGTTAAAAAAAATAAGAATATAAAATATATGTCATTTGAAAGAGGAGACTTTAAAGATGTTTTTAAATCATCATTGAACGATTAGATGCAACATTGAAGAGCTGAGATGCAGGAATAAATTAAAACTTCCTCAAATTTCTGTGAATTTTAGCAAAAAATTCGACTTTTTTTTTTACCCCAAAACACACAGTAAATGTAAACGTCTTCAAATTAAATAGCATCATTTAAGAACAGATAAATTAGCAACGAGGACCAGACATACACGTTTCGGGAACTTAACCCTCATCAGTTATCCTAAATCTAAACAATGTAATATGCCAAAAAAGTATGAAAGTTACTATGTCGAAAAAGTGTACCGAAAGACGTAGCAGGATGGGTGGGATATGATGCTACAGGACCCACTTTTTAGAAATTTCAAGAAATTTTGATAACAGAAATATAGAATGCGTTGAAGAAACGATCAACCGAAATTGATCGAACTCGGCTACATGTGCCCTCGGGGACTCCTGGTCCACCAGCAGTGACACTGACCAAGTGGTATAAATGTAAACGTCTTCAAATTGAATAGCATCATTTAAGAACAGATAAATTGGCAACGTGGACCAGACATGCACGTTTCGGGTACTGGAATTGGAACTTGCAACTGAAAGCGCATCAAAAAATACTATATATGCACACTTTTCAATTTTTAAAAACATCAGCCATATGAAAGTTATAATTTTTCCTATTTTTAGTGATTTTTGACGAAAAAACATGTTTTTCCTCCAAACACCACTTTTGCAATGGAAATTTCATGAGACAATTTTATATCTGAAAGAGCTCAAAAAATGCTACAAATGTTAAACGTCTTCAAATTCAATAGCATCATTTAAGACCTGATAAATTTACAGCATGGACCAGACATGCACGTTTCGGGTACTAAACCCTCGTCAGTGATCCTAAGTCTAAACAATGTAATATGGCCAAAAAGTATGAAATTTATGTCCAAAAATGTACCAAAAGACGTAGCAGAATGGGTGGGATATGATGCTACAGGACCCACGTTTTAGAAATTTCAAGAAATTTTGTAACAGAAAATTTCAAATGCGTTGAAGAGAAAGACGATCAACCGAAGTTGATCGAACTTGGCTACATGTGCCCTCGGGGACTCTTGGTCCACCAGCAGTGACACTCACCAAGTAGTTCAAATGTTAAACGTCTTCAAATTCAATAGCATCATTTAAGACCTGATAAATTTACAGCATGGACCAGACATGCACGTTTCGGGTACTAAACCCTCGTCAGTGATCCTAAGTCTAAACAATGTAATATGGCCAAAAAGTATGAAATTTATGTCAAAAAATGTACCAAAAGACGTAGCAGAATGGGTGGGATATGATGCTACAGGACCCACGTTTTAGAAATTTCAAGAAATTTTGTAACAGAAAATTTCAAATGCGTTGAAGAGAAAGACGATCAACCGAAGTTGATCGAACTTGGCTACATGTGCCCTCGGGGACTCTTGGTCCACCAGCAGTGACACTCACCAAGTAGTTCAAATGTTAAACGTCTTCAAATTCAATAGCATCATTTAAGACCTGATAAATTTACAGCATGGACCAGACATGCACGTTTCGGGTACTAAACCCTCGTCAGTGATCCTAAGTCTAAACAATGTAATATGGCCAAAAAGTATGAAATTTATGTCCAAAAATGTATCAAAAGACGTAGCAGAATGGGTGGGATATGATGCTACAGGACCCACGTTTTAGAAATTTCAAGAAATTTTGTAACAGAAAATTTCAAATGCGTTGAAGAGAAAGACGATCAACCGAAGTTGATCGAACTTGGCTACATGTGCCCTCGGGGACTCTTGGTCCACCAGCAGTGACACTCACCAAGTAGTTCAAATGTTAAACATCTTCAAATTCAATAGCATCATTTAAGACCTGATAAATTTACAGCATGGACCAGACATGCACGTTTCGGGTACTAAACCCTCGTCAGTGATCCTAAGTCTAAACAATGTAATATGGCCAAAAAGTATGAAATTTATGTCCAAAAATGTACCAAAAGACGTAGCAGAATGGGTGGGATATGATGCTACAGGACCCACGTTTTAGAAATTTCAAGAAATTTTGTAACAGAAAATTTCAAATGCGTTGAAGAGAAAGACGATCAACCGAAGTTGATCGAACTTGGCTACATGTGCCCTCGGGGACTCTTGGTCCACCAGCAGTGACACTCACCAAGTAGTTCAAATGTTAAACGTCTTCAAATTCAAAGTTAGGCCGGTTTTGGAGGATCAAGGGGGGGGGGGGGGTTGAACCCAATCCAGTGATACATCCCAGACTATTAACGACGTATTGTCAAACGAGCTGAACCTCTACAAGGCGTCAAGGGAAAACAATGTACCACGCTCGACTATATACGATCACTTCCTGGGGACGTACGTAACAATAAAGTCTGGGCCTGACTGTATAGTGACAGAGGAGGAAAGGACTATACTTGCCTCGTGACAAATATAAAATATGTCGGGTAGAGAAGTCGATAAGATAATGGTTTTCGATGTCTATTTTAAAGTTTTCAGAAATCTATATCCTTTATTCAAAAAGCATAAATACAGCTTATATAAGTGTTACCTAACGTTTCTAAGGGCCAATGGACTCTCTAATAAATCTTCAGAGATCATCTAAATTTCATGGTAGTTGAGTCTTTTTGGATTTATAGAAATTAAAAATCAAAAAGTGCCATTACAACACTTTAATAATAAAATAAAATACAGTAGAATAAAGTGGGATCCAGACAATCCTACAGTAAATATTTTACATGTATATGTATCTAAAACGACTTACAAAGGGAGATGAACACAAATTCAGTTCACATATATCAAAGTCAAGATGACAAGTGAAAATGCTGCCTCTGTCATAGTCAATCAGTTTGAAAATTCATTGTTTACACAAGTCTTCCAGAAAATTGTCGGAATTCTCGGTACACTTTTTCGACATAGTAACTTTCATACTTTTTTGGCATATTACATTATTTAGATTTAGGATCACTGATGAGGGTTATGTACCCGAAACGTGCATGTCTGGTCCACGTTGCTAATTTATCTGTTCTTAAATGATGCTATTCAATTTGAAGACGATTACATTTATACCACTTGGTGAGTGTCACTGCTGATATACCAGGAGTCCCCGAGGGCACATGTAGCCAAGTTCGATCAATTTCGGTTGATCGTTTCTTCAACGCATTCTAAATTTCTGTTTTCAAAATTTATTGAAATTTCTAAAAAGTGGGTCCTGTAGCATCATATCCCACCCATCCTGCTACGTCTTTCGGTACACTTTTTCGACATAGTAACTTTCATACTTTTTTGGCATATTACATTGTTTAGATTTAGGATCACTGATGAGGGTTATGTACCCGAAACGTGCATGTCTGGTCCACGTTGCTAATTTATCTGTTTTAAATGATGCTATTCAATTTGAAGACGATTACATTCCAATGGGGACCAATTGTGCCCCACTCCTTTCCGTCATTTTCCTTTACTCGTATGAATCTGAATTCATTGAATCTTTGGTCTCTGTAGGGAAAAGATACTTAGCTTCTGACTGCAACTTCACTTACAGATACATATGTTGTCCATCAATAATCCAAAATTCGCGGATTACCTCAGCAGTATATATACTTCGGAGATTGAAGTCAAAGAAACTACAGAGACAAATAATTCAGCATCCTAATGATGATGTTGTCCCACGACACTGATGGTCACATGAACAACTCACTCTATGACAAACGTGACGACTTAATTTTCAGCATTACAAACTTTCCTTTTTTGAGTAGCAACATCCCTTCATCGCCTGCTTATGGCGTGTTCATATCTAGTGTTGGGCAATCGGAAGTATAATCATAATCGATAATCGGAAGGGCATAATCGATTAATAATCGATTATAATCGGAAAAATTGAAATATTCCTTTTTCTACAAATTTCGACCAATAATTAACTGAAATAAGCACCAAAAAATTAAATATGAGTTTTCTGCTTTGTGTATATCAGCTGTTTTTCCATTTTATATTGCCTCTATAAGGTTATGAACATCACTGATGAGACAAATTAACTTTCAAAGTAGATTGTTAAATCATTTTTAATTCAATAAATTCAATAAAATAGTTGCCAGAGTCACCTAATGCTCGACTGCATAGCATAATATCTCTCATGACAGCAAATTTATTTAAAACTCCCTTTCTCAGGCAACAACATATATCAAGTCACATAAAAAATTTAAAGTTATAAATTACAAGTCTGGTGCATGTAGCACTTATAGTAAGCTCAATATTGCCAATTTAAAGCAAAATCACTGAAGCGGAAAAAATAGGTCAAGGTCATATTTCAATAGTCTAACCCAAGATGCATCCAATATGCAAGTCTGGTGCATGTAGCACTTATACTTTTCTCAATATTGGCTTTTAAAGGTAAAATCATTCAAGCGGAAAAAGTAGGTCAAGGTCATATTTCAATAGTCTAACCCAAGATGCATCCAATATGCAAGTCTGGTGCATGTAGCACTTATACTTTGCTCAATATTGGCTTTTAAAGGTAAAATCATTCAAGCGGAAAAAGTAGGTCAAGGTCATTTTATGAAAGTTTGATCAAAGATACATCCAATATGCAAGTTTGGTACATGTAGCACTTATACTTTGCTCAATATTGGCTTTTAAAGGCAAAATCATTCAAGCGGAAAAAAGTAGGTCAAGGTCATTTTTTGAAAGTTTGATCAAAGATACATCAAATCTGTAAGTTTGGTACATGTAGCACTTATACTTTGCTCAATATTGGCTTTTAAAGGCAAAATCATTCAAGCGGAAAAAAGTAGGTCAAGGTCATTTTTTGAAAGTTTGATCAAAGATACATCAAATCTGTAAGTTTGGTACATGTAGCACTTATACTTTGCTCAATATTGGCTTTTAAAGGCAAAATCATTCAAGCGGAAAAAAGTAGGTCAAGGTCATTTTATGAAAGTTTGATCAAAGATACATCCAATATGTAAGTTTGGTACATGTAGCACTTATACTTTGCTCAATATTGGCTTTTAAAGGCAAAATCATTCAAGCGGAAAAAAGTAGGTCAAGGTCATTTTTTGAAAGTTTGATCAAAGATACATCAAATATGTAAGTTTGGTACATGTAGCACTTATACTTTGCTCAATATTGGCTTTTAAGGACTTTATTGCTATCTTAACATTTACCTTATCATCTCAACATTTACCTTATCATTTGAAATGATTTTAAAAATCCCAACCCCAGGGGCTATATCCTCATCTGGATATATTAAATGATGTATAATTAAACATTTGCAACAAAAAAACCCAACAGAATATGAATATAGGAAAGGTAAATGTGTAATCTTAACATTTACCTTATCATCTAGTTCGGACGACGCCGACGCCGACGCCGGGGGTATTGCAATAGCTCTTTTGCACTAAAGTGCAGTCGAGCTAAAAAATCAACTTGAAAACATTTTTTTATATTGACATCAACTCACAACCAATACAGTGACTAGATTTTTAATTATTGTACTGTTTCCCAGTGTTTGGCACAAAAAATCACTTGTAACACAAATTCAAACAATATCATTTTCTATGATAGGCCTAATGCCACAAAGTTAAAAAAAGATTAACAAGTTCAAACAGTGTTTTTCACATTGGTAAGTACCGTAAGATAGGCCTTGTGCCACAAGAATTCAAAGCATTTACCAATTTTGAATGTTTTTGTTTAGAAACACAAGTAGATCTACATTTTTTTACGAAAGTCTACATCGCTTTTTGTTGACTATTTGTACACATAAACTAAAGACTCTCTCTGACGAGACTGAGGACGCAGGCACCGATAGACTCTTTTTTTGGCTATTTGGCTGATCCTAGGATAAAATGGTTCATGTTCCTTCCACCATTGAAGAACTGTGAGCGAGTGATCCTTCTCCAAGATTTTAGAACCCATATATCGTTGTATTTCAATCTCAGCAACATCTTCATCATCTCTTTTTGTTTCCCTAACACAAACCACATCCTCTAAGAAGGTATCGGTATCAATTGATTTGATTTTCATTTTTTTCACCTCTGGCTCCGCATCTGGCGCATCATCACTCTCCATTGAAATATCAAGCATCTGAGGTAAAGTTGGGACTTCATCTGACATTGGTGCTTCTTCTGTTTCCTTTTCTGTTTTGATGATTACTTGTGTACCATGAATTTCTTCTCTCAATATCTCCAGTGCTTCTTCTTTCTGTTCGGTTGCAAAGGACATATCATTGGTAAATGGATTGAGTATGCACTCAAGAACCTCCAACACTTCTGTAGTTGATTTCAACAGACATTCTTTCTTTGATCTTCTTAATAATTGGGGGGTCATCCTCGCAAACTTGGGTTATTCTAAGAAGTTTTATGACGATTGGCACGATCTTTTGGATTGTGGGCGTTTTATCTGCACATACAATATTTGTTGCCTGTTCGAAGGGCTGGAGAATCTGCACAATGTTTTCAATGAGTGATTGTTCTTCAAAGGAGAAAAGACAGTTCTTCAAAGTAGTGCTCGCATGTTTTGAAAAAGATGGATCATTGGCCAGTGACATATGTGCAGGAAACTGCTCTGTGAGTCGTTGTAACATGTACAAAGTGGAGTTCCATCGTGTGACAACGTCGATCACCAATTTGTGTCCAATCAAATTTTCTTTGCCGTCAAACATAATTCTTTGTTTCTCAACAAGAAGGTCATTAATGCTTGTAGACTGATGAAAAACGGTTACTAACTTTCTTGCCTTTCCTAAGAGTCGAACTACTTCTGGAATGTTGATGGCATTTTTACGATTAGATTTATCCTATGGCCATAGCACCCGTATCTCTCCCAACCTAACAACTGGAAGGCCTTTTGCTCGTTGGCCGTATTGTCGGTGGTGGCAATTGGTTCAGGTAACGCCCACCTCTATTATGTGACCTTTAGTTCTTCTGAAATCTTTTCAGATGTATGACTTCCTGTTACCTTTATAGTTCCCAAGACAGCACTCTTCATGACCCATGAATTGTCTATGAAATGTACAGTGGTGAAAAAAATGATTCTGTGTTGAGGCTTGTCCAGCTATCATGTGTAACAGCTACATTTTTTGTACCAGCAATCTCCTTTTTTTTTTTTCTTCAATCTCGTTTTTCTTCTTATCCAATTTCCTTGTTACTGTTGCGCGTGAAGGAACTTTATACCTGGAATTATATTTTTAAAAAATCGATATAGAAATATTTATCTTAAACATTTCAATTATGATACTTTTCTGTGATATTTTAGCTATGATGTTATAACTGTGATATTTTTCTTGTGATATTTTTCTTGTGATATTTTTCATGTGATATTTTTCCCATGAAATTAGAACTGTAATATTTTTCCTATCATATTATAACTGTGATATATAGCTTTAACATATTTTTTTAATCTTTTTTTTTTCATAAGAACAATAATCTTAAAAATTCAATATTCTGTTAATTTTTTTTATAAAAACCTTTTTTTTTTATTATTCTTTTTATTGGTTTTCACAGAAAAAAAATCAAATAAACATACCTACACAACAAAAACAAATACAAAAAGAAAAAAAAATCACAACCCCTCCCGCCGCAAACAAACCAATTCTATCTTCTACTCAAAGCATGTACACGCTCTCATATTCAAAACGTAAATAAAGAAAAAAAAAACATATGAAAGAAAAAGTGATAAAGGACAAGAACAAATACCATCTACTCTCTCACAACACATTCAACACATACAAAAACATAACAGTATTAGCTTTGGCTAGGATTTCATTCAAACAAAAACATATATAACATTGTAATGTTCTAGTTATTTGCTTGATTCATATTTGTGTATTCAAAAGAAAAAAGTTAAAATATAGATTTATTAATATTGAGAATTGCAAAAATATAGTCCACTATTCTAAATATTTTAAGACTTTATATATTAAAAAAAGAAGAAGCAAAATCAGGTTAAATATCTCCATTTCTTCTCATACTTTTCCGATGTACCTCTTAATGTTGAATTATGCAGTTCAATTTTTTGTGTTAATTTAATTTTTTGTAGAACAACCCTAAAACATGGGGCTACTTCCCTTAATTTACTAGAGTAAATATGTTGTTTACATATCATAATTATATGATTTTCCAGAGCAGTGCCGTTTGGGTTACCTAAAAGTATACTTGCAGGATCTACAGAAACATTTCCAGTATAATTTGCGTCAAACCATAATTTTAGACTATTCCATACTGGCATCACTATTTTGCATTCAGTAAATAAATGTAGTAATGTTTCAGGATTTTCTTTGCAAAATGTGCATTCAGATGAATTAATTTCACCTATTTTCTGTAGAAATGTATTTGTTGTGAGAAAGCGACAAAGAATTCTGTATTGAAAATATATCAATTTAGTATCTAAAGTACATTTATGAGGTAAAGCAAAATATTCTTTAAAGTTCTGGATATCTATATTACTTAAATCATGTGACCATTTTTCTGTTCTTGATCTTGGATATGCAAATTCTATATCCTTTAGCTTTTCATACACAAATTTAAGATCTTTGTTTTTGATAATCTTATCAATGACTGTGTAATCACCATATTTTCCAATTGATTCTTTATCAATTTTAAATTTCTTTATCTTATCTTTTATATCGTATGGAATTTTATTTATGACTTGAAAATATTTCAAGAAATTTTTACAATGAGTTTGTCTGCTAATCGAGTCAAATGCTTTGAAATTTCCTTGTTCGTCTAAAAGATCGTTCAAATTTTCAAGACCTGATTCTTTCCAATCTGTAAAGAATTTATAGTCATCAAAGGAACAGAAATTTCTGATGTCTTGTTGTATGTATTCAGGAATTTGCAAATGTTGAATTTTGAGTTTTTAGAACATCTGAAATCCACTCATTTTAGTAGAGTCCATTCGATCAAAGCCTTTGATTTTTCGACACTTTACACTACAATTCCACATTCTAAATTGAAAGAAAGACTCGCAAAAATTATAAGTAATGCGTTTACAAGTAAGAACGGTAATCGCAAATACAAATTTATTGTTGTTAACTATGACAAAACCTACTTTGTAAAAGAAAAGTCCGATTCTGAAAATAAGTACACTGAAACAGACATTATTCAGATGTTAAACTTTCTGATCGACAACATTTTTGTGGTGTTTGGAGGAAAGGTCTTCCAACAAATTGTCGGAATTCCAATGGGGACCAATTGTGCCCCACTCCTTGCCGACATTTTCCTTTACTCGTACGAAGCTGAATTCATTCAATCTTTGGTCTCTGAAGGGAAAAGATACTTAGCTTCTGACTTTAACTTCACTTACAGATACATAGACGATGTGTTGTCCATCAATAATCCAAAATTCGCGGATTACCTGAGCAGTATCTATCCTTCGGAGCTTGAAGTCAAAGAAACCTCAGAGACAATTAATTCAGCATCCTATTTGGACATAATGTTGTCCTACGACACTGATGGTCACATGAACACCTCACTCTATGACAAACGTGACGACTTCAATTTCAGCATTACAAACTTTCCTTTTCTGAGTAGCAACATCCCTTCATCGCCTGCTTATGGCGTGTTCATATCTCAGTTGATACGCTATGCCAGAGCAAGTACCAAATATACGGATTTTGTTCTGAGAGCTAGGCGTCTTTCAGATAAGCTTCTCGGTCAGGGATATGTTTGTGACCGACTAACATCGTCACTAAGGAAGTTCTACGGTCGATATGGGGAACTCGTCATACACTATGATGTTCCACTCTCAAGAATGGTGGATGATATTCTGTCATAGACCATTTGAACCATCGAACCAAAGATTGTACTCTATATCTTCCAAAATGGAAGTAACCGGATGTGACAGTTCTACCGAATTGAAGCGACGGGTGTTGCATGCAAGCAGGAGATGCTTACTCTTCCTGGGCACCTGATCTCACTCCCATATCGGGAGTTCGCTTCTTTTCATATGGTGGAGGTTTTTGTTTGTTTGCTTTGGTTCCTGTTTTGTCCTGATTTTGTATGCCTTCGGTTTCTGATTTTTGAATTATCGATTTTGTGCTGTATACAGGGATATGGTCATTATCCATATTTGTCATTACACACCGCGTTAATTACATCTTGCCAGAATTTATTCGTTGTCCTTTTTTGTAACTCTAGTAATTTCTGTCTTCCTAGAAACCAAACTGAACTGGTATCTGTGTGTATTTTAAATATAAAAGATAAGAAGCGCTGCCAAATGCCACTTTTATTTTCTAAGTATCGCTTTACCCATTTAATTTTAATATAATCTATAAAAGCATGAATATCAATCATTTTTAAACCTCCTTTTTCATACGAACCGATTATTGTTTTCCTCTTAATTTTGTCCGGCTTATAATTCCAGATGAATTTAAAGAATATTTGTTCTAATTCTAGTATTTTCTTTTTAGATGGATTTGGTAATGCTGAGAATAAATGGATAAGTTTTGGTAGTGCCAATGTTTTAATTATTGTAATTTTTCCCAAGGGCGTCAAATCTCGTTTTATCCAGCTTCCAAGAAGATTTTTAATTGATTGAATTTTTGCGTCATAGTTAAGTTCTATCATGTTCTTTAAATCATATGTAAAAGTAATTCCTAATAACTTAAATGGTTCAGTTGACCAAACTATTTCCAAATCGTCGCATAATTTATCATTTTTTCCTGACTCACCACCTAACCAAACTGCTCTTGATTTACTTATATTTAACCTTAAACCTGACAAATTTCCAAAATCACTAATTAATTTCATAGCAACCTTTAGTGAGCTCTCGCTTCCATCAAGCAGTAGAAAAGTATCGTCGGCATATTGGTTAATAACAAAGTTTATATTTCCAAATGAAATACCCTTAATATCTTTTGTCTTCTTAATTCTATTACTTAGTATCTCTACAGATAAAATAAATATGTAAGGGGCTAGCGGATCACCTTGACGACAACCACTTTCTAATTGAAAAAAATCTGAGAGATATCCATTATTTATAATACAACTTTTAGATTTTTTGTAAAGAACTGAAAACCATCTTCGTACAGAATCGCCAAAATTGAAAATTTTTAGAGCTTTATTTATGAAATTCCATTCTATCGAATCGAAGGCTTTTTCGAAGTCCAAAAGTATTAAAAGTCCATTTCTTTTAGTTTTATTGATATATTCTATTAAATCATAAAGTAATCGTATATTCTCTCCAATAAATCTGTCTTTTAAAAAACCTTTTTGCGTATCACTTATGATTGATGGTAAAACTTTCTTAAACCGATTAGCTATTGTACTTGCTCCTATCTTATAATCGACGTTTAATAATGATATGGGTCTCCAATTTTTGATGTACCTTCTGTCTTTTGATTCCTTTGGCAAACATGTTATAATTCCTTGAGATTGAAATTCAGATAAATGACCTTTTTGATAACCATTATTTAAAGATTTAACTACTATGCGACCAATTTCTTTCCAAAAAAATTTGTAAAATTCTGTGGTGAATCCATCTGATCCAGGGGATTTATTATTGGACATATTATATAGAGCTTTTCCACATTCTTGGAGTGTCATTTCTCCCTCACAAATAATCTTATTATCATCAGAAAGTTTATTTATTTCATCAAAGAAAGGATCACTTAAATCTTCCTCATCTGTTTCAATAATTGAAGCTTTATATAGATTTTCGAAAAAGATTTTTTGCGATTTTAGTATTTCTTTCTGATCTTCAATAGAAATTCCATCTTCACTAAATAATTCATAAATTGTTTTATTCACATATTTTTTCTTTTCTAGGTTGCAAAAGAACTCCGAATTTCTTTCGCCATGTTCATACCATTGCGCTTTTGATCTGAATATAGAAGATTCTAAATCAATTTTCCTTTCGTTTTCAATATCACAATTTTTCGCCCGTATAAGTTCTGCAAGATTTTCGTTGGGTGATCTTTGAAATTCTTGTTCTAATTGCAGTAATTCACGCTCCATGGACTTTGTTTTTTCTTTTTTCTGCTTTGCTTTTATTACAGAATGTTCTATCGTAACCGATCTCATTTTCATTTTTAAAAATTCCCAAAGATATTGGTAGTCCTCTATTTCATCACATTCAAGTGAAGTTTCTGATATACATTTCTTTATTTTGTTAATGTAATCTGAATCATAAATGAGTTTATTATTGAATTTCCAATATCCTTTGCCACGCTGAATATCTTTTATTGTTATTTTTATTGAAACCGCAGAATGGTCTGTTCTATAGCCCGGAAATATTTTGCATTCATTCGTTTTAGCCATCAAAGATTGTGAAACAAGAAAGTAATCTATTCTACTCTGCCTAATAGGATTAATTCTCCTCCATGTGAAATACCTGCAGTCGGGATTAAACATTCGCCATGGGTCACAATAATCATAATTAATTTTAAAAGTATTAATTTTTTCGTTTGAATATTTGTTATTTAGATTCGATATATTGTAAGTATCTAAAGTATGATTCTGAACCACATTCCAGTCACCACCTATTATAATTGTATCATTGTCTTTATTTTGGATCTCGTCAAAGATAGTTTGAAAAAAAATTGGGTTATCTTGATTATATGCATATATATTTATAAGAGTTAATATATTTTCTTCAATTTTAATATCTAGAGACAAAATTCGACCATTTTCAATGTTTTTACGTTCTATGACATTAAATTCAAAATTATCGTTTAGGAGTATCGCTACACCAGCACTCTGGCTTGTAAAATTTGAAAAAAAGCAATCAGAACCCCATTCATTACTCCAAATATTTTCAACATTGTCCGTACAATGCGTTTCTTGTAAGAAATAAATAGAAGCTTTTTTACCCTTTAGCCAATGCAATACGTCTTTTCTTTTATGTTTGTCCGCTAGCCCCCTTACGTTCATACTAATTATATTTAACTTATCCGTCATCATTAAGAGACCAATTCAAAAATGTCACACATAACCCCTTAGCCAATATAGAATCATTCCTAAATATATCAACATGAACATATACAACTTTCATACCACTCACACACAAACAAAAAATAAAGTTCATACAAAAGTTAGGAAGAGCTATCCGTAGATAATATCAATTGTTCTTGAAAAAAAAAGATCTATTATAACGTTGCTGTAAGTGGGACAAATATGACAAGACATAATCATGTAGCAATGGTATCAAAACATACACATAAAACCCTGCCTGGGTCAAGATCAAAATCACACTATATCAGATTGAGATTTAATATCAAAATCAGAATATATCAGACTGATTTCACGGTTCCTTAACATCACGCAGAAGAAACTCAATGTCATCGGTGAGATCAAAGCGTCGTCTTTCCCCTTCAACGTTACACGCAAAGATATGTCCGTTATAGTACCATGCGTTGGCGATTTTTGGGTGCTCCTTCAGACGGTTCATCAACTCAATATTTAGTGGAGTGATGTGGTCAATTAGATTAAAGTGTCGTTTGAGCGTATGCCTTCATTTCATTACCGCCGCGCGAGACTCACTATTTATCATTTTCACTACCACAGGGCGCGGTCCACGTCTCCCTGGATGTTTCGGTATTCGGTGAATTGCCAAAATGTCTCTAGGACAGAGGCGCAAACCTGAACTTTGCGCAACGATTTCACAGAACTCTCGCCGTAATTGTTCAGAGTTACTTTCTTTCCAATTTAGGATAAGAAAGTTATTCTTCAGACTGTACTGGGTATTAAAATTCGTCATTGAGAGCAGCTTTTGGTATTTTGTTTCAGCATCATTTAGTCTTGCCTTCATTCTCGCGAGCGCATGCTCCATTTCCCTCATTCTATCATTCACTTGCTTACTCTGAATTTCAAAACTCGAAAAATGCTCATCGTATCTTTCTTTTACGATTTTTGCTTCTTCTTTTTGGTTTCCAATAACCTCATCAATCTCATGTTTTATATTTTTATTTATTTCTTGTATTATTTCTCTTTTGACTTCCTGTTTTAATTCGTCCTTCATAATTCCTTTGACAGCCGATTTCACAACTTTCTCTATATCATCTTTTTGGACCATGTTGAGTATTATTTTCTCCAACTTATCAGATAATTCAGTCCCATGCGCATCGATATCATCGGTGTTAGAACTGCTGTTTCGCATCTTTTTACTCGCTGGTCTATCACCTAAAGTTTGCCCCAAAATATCTTTCGGAACATTTGATAAATCCAAAATTGCTTTTTGACTTCCACCTTCTGTAGCTTCATCGCAAGTTTCAATCGGGTCTCCCCCGGAAGCCATGATGAAAACAGTGTAGTAAACAAACAAAGGTAGATACATATATTGTCTGCAATACAGGTGTGATAATGTTACAGATGAACAATTTTATACAGGTATATATAAAACTGGAGCTAGTGAAGCATGGCGTTACTCACTGTATCGTAGTGTACATATGTAAAATTTCCAACACCAAATACATCCGTTTCACTCCAAAATTCTCCGAAATTTTAGTTCATTTAACATCACATAACCAACACATTGTCCATTGTCTACTTTTTTGGATATCAAATCACATTTTTAATTAGTTTTTTCCCACCTAAGCGGAGCTAAGTTCTCAAACGTCCGCTCTCGTCGATAACTCTCAAACTTCTAAAAACCTACCTTGGATCTAATAGGCCAATGAATGTCCTAAACAGTATGTTGTCAACAATGCTCAATGGCACTGCCTTCCCAGCAATAAACTTGCATAAGGCATCATCAATTTTGTCTTGCCTCTCTGGATTTATCTTGCCTGCTGTATTGACGTTGACGAAAGAATCCATGGACTGTTGCTGCTTGGGTTTAGATCCACTACTAGATGACTGTTTCATTCCATCATGTTCATGTTCTATATGATTTAGAAAATTTGTTGTGTTTCCTGAAAAATTAAATTTACTATTCATTTTTCTTGAATATATCATGTATATTTAGAATTTTATCAATTCATATTTATTCATTCTAATTGGCAAGTGTTCTTGTAGTCATCAAGATGCACATTATATTATTATAATTAGTTACATTTCAGATTTAAATGCCTTATGGTTACATAAATTATATTGCCGTAGCAAAGAAAACTGACCGGCAACGGAGCTATTTCAATCAAGCGTAGTCAATGAAATCTTAGGTTAGACAGAATATGTACCGGTAGTGCACAAAGTAATCGGAGTAAATGCTCATCACGTTGTTAGTCCCCTACAGGCAACACTGAAGGGGACTGGTATTTTTTTTTTTTTTTGGTACACTATTGGCCACTAATAAACATCTTGCCTCATTCGAAATTTCATATAAGTCATTCATTGGCGAGTCATTCGGTGTCTCAGTGCCAAGCAACAAGAATAAGTTGACAATTCTTTTATGGAAATGCAAAGAATTGGACAATTCCCCTTATCCTAAAGGAACATGTTCTTTGCAAAACTAAAGTAGTTGAATTTTTCAATAAATTACTGAATTTTCAATAATTATTTCATTTGTGTCGACCATTTCAAAATGATTGAGTAAGTTGAGTATTTATTTCAATTATTCAAAACAAAAGAAGCGTGCTGTGTATTAAAAATCCACTCGCCTTTGTTTGTGTATCTCTTTTTGCAGAGTTTACAAATGGCGAGAGTCATATCAAGATTGTTTTTTGTTGGAGGGCCATCTTTCACTTTATAAAAGCCAAAATAATCCCAAACTTTAGATTTGGTTTCCCCCGGGTATGGGTACAGCGTTCTAAGATCTCGATCTGGCGGATCAACCCCCTCCTCGTCAGTTTTGTTCAAATTGTTGTTATTTTGGGCACCACTCGTGTCCGTCATGTTGGACACAAATGACGTTCACATTGCGCGGTTTCTAAAATCAAGATAGGGAAACGGACAAAAAAAAATCCGAAATCGCCGACGTCGGCGATAATCGAGTTTGAATTTCAACATTGATTAGTAACATCGGCGATAATCGTTTCATCACTATTCATATCTCAGTTGATAACGCTATGCAATAGCAAGTACCAAATATACTTGGTTCCTGTTTTATCCTGATTTTGTATGCCTTAGGCTTCTGAATTATCGATTTTGTGCTATATACAGGGATATGGTCATTGTCCATATTTGTCATAGATATAAACAAAATGTTACAAGTCTCAATTTGATAAACTCTGAAACTTCTCTCTATCCCATCTCTCTAGTCCTTTCTTGTCAGTATTATTAAGGAGAGTGAGAGTGAATCTCTTATAAGTGTTTAACGTCTTCAAATTCGATAGCATCATTTAAAACCCATGGACCAGACATGCACGTTTCGGGTACTTAACCCTCGTCAGTGATTCTCAGTCAAAATTATTAAGTTCAAAGATGTACCAAAAGAGGTAGCAGAATGGATGGGATATGATGCTACAGGACCCACGTTTTAGAAATTTCAAGAGATTTTGTAACAGAAAATTTCAAATGCGTTGAAGAGACAGACGATCAACCGAAGTTGATCGAACTTGGCTACATGTGCCCTCGGGGACTCCTAGTCAACCAGCAGTGACACTCACCAAGTAATTCAAATGTGAAACGTCTTCAAATTCGATAGCATAATTTAAAACCGGATAAATTTAAAGCATGGACCAGACATGAACGTTTCGGATACTTAACCCTCGTCAGTGATCCTCAGTCCAAACAATGTAATATGGCCAAAAAGTGTGAAAATCATTAAAGATACAGTGTCCCTGAAAATAAATTTTATTGAAAACGTAAAATTTATTTCAAAGGGTCTAGATAGAGGAAAAAAGGAGCCATAAAACGTTTTATTTGAAAATATGCAGTAACAACTCTAATATTGTCGATTTGTTTTATTAATTAAATCTCCGTATACCTCTATTGTAAAAACTTAATACATTGTAGGTGGCGCTAGTGGAATGAATTTGAGCTGCGCACCCCAAATTCAAAATTACGTTTTTATAGGTCTTTAACTGCGAATGCATAAGTTAGATTCGCCTGAAAATTTGAATTTATACAAATGAGAATGTATACTTTCATATACAAATAAAGATTTTGTATTCCAAAATTTTGTAAAATTAATTAATTTTCAGGGACACCGTCCCTTTAATAAAGAAAAAAAATAGGAGAAAAGACAACAAAATACTGATTTATTTATCATGTGCTTTAGCGTAGAACCAGCAACAGAAATGGACGAGCTAATCGAACGGGTCAAAGCTGGAAGTGTGATGGTTGGGCTCACAAAACATGCCTATATATTGCAATTCAAGACGACGAAGATTACATTTGTGGCAAATGTTTTCCCTTCTTCGAAGAGTGAAGTTATTAAACGACTGCGATAAGATCCCTGTGATAAGCTTCCTGTCATATTTTCCTGACTGATGCTTCCTATGATGATTAGCTTTCTGTGATATTCTATTTGTGATTTCTGTGATACATATAAGCTTCATATCATAAGCTTTCTGTGATATGCGTCCTGAAAATGTGATAAGCTTTCAGTGATTGTAATCTATTAGATTTTATTTTTTAGCTTCAAAGTTAAAGATACAGTGTCCCTGAATTTTTTTTTTATTAAAAACGTAAAATTTATTCCAAAGGGTCTAGATAGAGGGAAAAAGGAGCCATAAAACGTTTTATTTGAAAACATGTAGTAACAACCCTAATATTGTCGATTTTTTATTCATTAAATCTCCATATACCTATATTGTAAAAACTTAATACATTGTAGGTGGCGCTAGTGGAATAAATTTTTGAGCTGCGCACCTTAAATTCAAAATGACGTTTTTAAAGGTCTTTAACTGCGAATGTGTAAGGGAGCGACCATTTTAATTTTATGGGGGGGGGGGCATTTTAAGAGCCGGAAAATTTTTTTCGCCGGCCCTTCGAGCCGGATTATTTTTTTTTTTTTGTAATTTTCCAATGTTGAAAATTACCCTAAAGTTTAAATAATTCAGCATGATTTTTCGGCCATATTAAACATCAAACACACAAGGAGTTCATCTCTTGCCAGCAGATCACTTCATTTTAATTTCTTGAATGGCATATGGTACCTATAATCTGTTTACTAAATGATACTCAACGGAGACAGGCTATGCTAATGACTTTTGAATTTGATTTATTCATTCCAAATTGCGTAAAGTTTGTTCCATTTTTTACACTTTGTTTATGATACACAAAAAAGTGTTTACTGGGCAGTTGAAAGGTCGCATAAAAATCAAATGGTTGCTCCCTAAGTTAGATTTGCCTGAAAATTTGAATTTATACAAAGGAGAATGTATACTTTCATATAAAAATAAAGATTTTGCATTCCAAAATTCTGTAAAATTAATTAATTTTCAGGGACACCGTCCCTTTAAATATTTCTGGTACAGTAATTTAAATTTAAACCATTTATTACTATAGAGCGATTGAGGTTAATGGATCAAGATTAATTATACGATCTCTAATAAGACCATGTTTTTTTTTTTTTTTTTTTTTTTTTGTGCTCAGTAAATGGCTTTCCCCCTCAATAATTTGGCTAGTGCTAATTGTGCGTGAAGTTAGAATTATTAATGCGTTAGTATATAGTTATTTCATGAGCCGTATCATCATCGCACATTTTTTTTTCTTTCTTCTTTTCTTTTTTAAACTTATTTTATTTCGTATATATACAAATATGTATTCCATCCGTGCAAAACAATATGTATATTTGTAATGCGTACTTATTATTGTGCACTATTATAATGTTAGTAAATCCATAGTTAGAGAATATCAATGGAATCAAGTTTTCGATATGATTTTATGAAATCTTTGGTTATATATCAGCATGAAAAATATTTACCAACTGCCTTTGATATTATTTAACAATTCTTTTATTTCATCCTTCCTAATTTTGCATGTTAAAATAAAGTTGATTTCACTTCGTAATATCCAATTTATTCGATTAATCATTTCAAAAGATTGACATCTCCTCTTATTAAATTTGAGCTCGTTTCTTAATTTCCAAACATGCCATTTCATTGGAAATAAAATAAAATTAATAATATTTCGAATATTTTTATCATCAATTTCATCAGTAAATCCAAAAAATAGTATTTTTCTTTCAATTGGTGGCTTAAGACTTGTAATTTCTGGCAGAATAGTTGATAGTTTTGTGAAAATGAAATCCACTAGATTTTTTATAAATTGGCAATCAAAAAATAAGTGTTCATTTGTCTCTATAGAGTATTTGCAAAAATGACATTTTCCGTCAGAATTGCCAAATTTAACTATTATATTTTCTAGATATAAAACTTTATGAATACATCGCCACTGAAAGACTTTTACTTTGTTAGATAATAAAGGATTATTTAGATTTTTCCAAATGATTGTCCATTTTAGATCAGCATTGAAACTTCTCTCCCATTTAATATGAGTCTTTGGTGTATAATTTTCGTTTTTTACTAATTCTTTTAAAATACGGAAGAGTTTCAATTTCTTAAATTCTATTTTATTACCTTTTTGTCTACAATAAATAAGTTTTTATCTAAATTTATATTATTCGAATTATCACTATTTTCATTACTTTTAAGTTTTTCTACATATTCTGTTGGAATAGCTTTTTTCAATCTACATAATTCCGAAATACAATTTCTTCTGTCATTTAATCTATTATATAGATCTCTATCACTATAGAAAGTTTTATTGTCTTTATTCCAAATATGTTCGATCAGAAAGATGCCGCTTTTTGTAAAAGAGGGAAAATAAAGCGGTGCCTTATTCAAAAGAATTTTTGAGTTTCCGAAGATAAATTGCTTGAGGATTTGTGAATTTTCTTTAGGTTCTGTGATTTGAAATATCATTTTCCATGCTTTTAACAGTACTTTATAAAATTCCGACATCTTTGTGACTTCCAGACCTTTTGCATTTGATATTTTACATAAGAAATATTCTATTCCAAATCTAGAGTCTAATGATTTTAACCAGTCTTTCCCTATTGTATTCCATGGTGCTTTTGGCGCGTGAATCATTTTATACAATGTTTTTATGTGTAGACTTATTGTATATAATCTAACATCAATAATTCCCATCCCCCCGTTTTCAAAATCTCTCATCATAGTTTTACGATCAATAAGTTCCCTTTTATTATCCCAAACAAAAGTCCATATAAGTTTATTTATTTCATTTATATATTTATCCGGAATGCCTCTTATTTCGATTTCATATCCTATTTTCGAGATTACAAGCGACTGAACAACTAAACTTTTACCCCTTAAAGTAAGATTCCTTGTTTTCCAAATTTGTAGACACGTTTTTATTTTATCAATCTTCTCTTTCCATATCAGGTCATTATCTATTACAAGGGTTTTTACACATGTTGTTGACCATATAATTTCTGAAAATTCAGGGTCTTTTCCAACCCAACCTCCTATATATAAACCAGTGGTTTTTTTCAGATTAATCTTTGAGCCCGAAGCTTTCTCGAATATTTTTAGAATGTCAAAATCAATCTTCAAAGAGTTTTCGTCTCCACAAAATAATTGTGTATCATCAGCAAACATCAAAATTTTCACTTCGTTATTATTTTCAATTTTTATTCCATTTATTTGATCATTTTTTCTTATTGCCACAGCTAGAGGCTCTATTTGCAAGATGTACAATAAAGGTGAAATCGGACAACCTTGCCTAGCTGATCTGAGATGTTAAAATAAGAAGAAAGATATCCGTTGGTTTTTATACAAGTTTTTGCATCTTTAAGTAACATTCTAACCCATTTTCGGAATTTATCACCAAAATTATACTTTTCCAAACATTTGTCTAACCAACCCCATTCTACCCTATCGAAGGCTTTTTCCTGATCAAGAAAAATAATGGAACCATTCATTTTCTCAATTTTTACGTATTCAATAATGTCTTGAATCAGTCTGTTTGCTTCCTGTATATTACGTCCTGGAATGAAACCTTTTTGATTGGGGTGTATTAATTTTGTAAGTAATGGTTTAATTCTGTTTGCTAAAGATTTTGATATAATTTTATAGTCAACATTTAAAAGAGTGAGGGGCCTCCAGTTTTTAATATCTTCTCTTTCCCCTTTCTTATAAATTAAAGTTAATATACCTTTACTTTGTGATTCTGTTAGTTTTTCTTTTTCTAATATATCATGTATAACTTTTACAAATTCTTTCTTAATGGTTTGCCAATAGATCTGATAAAACTCCGCGATTATTCCGTCCTCGCCTGGAGATTTATTTTTCTTGAGATGCATAATAATTTTCTCCAGTTCCTCATCTGTGACCGTCTTTTCTAAATTAATCTTATCCTCTTCTGATAAATGTTTATCAATTTTACTTATCAAATAATCTGCAGATTCTTCGTCCCATCCTTCAGAAGTAAATAACGTTTTATAAAATTTTATTTGCTCATTTATAATTGATTTTATATCAGTTCTATATTCACCATTATCTAATTTAATCTTTCTCCAAGTTTTGTCTTTAGACCTACTTTTTTCAAGGCTGAAAAAATATTTAGTAGATTTTTCATTTTCTTCAAATGTCTTTATTTTCGATCGAATTCTATAACCTTCTGTTTTATTCCTATAATAATTAAGCAATTTTTCTTTCAATTTTGTGATTTCGTCCTTGTTTGAATTTTCATCCTTTAATAAGCGTTCCAAGTCTTTTTCATCCTCTTTTATCTTCTTATACGGCGCATTTATTGTTTTAGCGACAGAAACTGTCATCTCTTTTATTTTCTTTTTCGTAATTTCCCACCATAACAAGATGTCGTTATATTTAGAAATTTCGTTTCTCCAATACTCCCAAAAAAGTTTAAAAAGTTCTTGAAATTCATTTGATTGAATTACCTTCAAATTCATAAGCCATGTACCTGGACCTCTTTCGATTTCATCAGTTTTAAGCGACGTGTAAACTAATGCATGGTCACTATACAAGCAATTGTTAATACATATTTTCGCCACATCAGAGTTCAAGTTTTGAGGTATAAGGATCATGTCTATTCTCGATTTAGAGTTGCCTCGCTTGAATGTAAATTTTTCTTCGTCGGGGTTGCGCAAGCGCCAAATATCGCAAAGATTTGCTCGCGATAAAAGATCTTTTAGTTCTACATTGCCACTATCCTCAGTTCTTTGAGGTGGAAATCTATCTTTTTGTGCCGATAACGTGCAATTAAAATCGCCCATCAATATATTGTTTTTATTGTTGTTACTTGATTCAGTGGTATATATTAATAATTCGTTGAATAATGTTTTGCGCTCATTTGCCGTATTCGGTGAATAAATATTTATGATTCTAAATAGTTCTTTTTCATCTTTTTTTACTTCGTAAATTCCTATTCTTCCTTGTTTATCCCTTTTTATTTCTTTTATTTCAAATGCTATATTTTTTCCCACCAAAATCCCCACGCCTTTAGACGCTGATGTGCCATTATTCCAATAACTTTCACCCCCACCAATAGATTTCCATTCATTTTCCCACTGTGCCGTTTCTGAATCAGTGCAATGTGTTTCTTGAAGTGCTATTACATCATAATTTTTCTTTTTAAGCCAGTAAAACAAATTATTTCTTTTCTCTCTATTTCTGAGCCCATTAACATTTAATGTCGCTAAACTTATAGCCATTTAATTATTGAAATACAAGATGATTTTACAGTTTATAACATAAATCATTTGTACAATTAATAAGTTCTGTTCCAAAGCAACAAATATAGACAGGTGAAATGAAGTTCGTTCACTGCGTTTCCGCTGCGCTGGGAGTTCCGGGTTTATGTATTTTCGGAAGCTGCTTTTCGGCCGAACCCGGCGTCGATCCGCTGATGAATCGCTTCCTGGATACAGGTGTCATAGTGGTGTCGTCCGAGAGTTTGAGCCATGTTGAACTGGCCACAGCGGAGCACACCTGCAAAACGAGATAAATAAGGTCCATAGGTTCACATCGCTCAAAATCTGAGCGCACTTACTGTGGAGAATCGAAAATGTGTCTGCGAATCTTAGCACATAGTGACCATCTTGAATTTCCAATTACGTTCAACATACACACTCGGAAAAAAAGGGAGAACTCTTTAGGTTACACCCTCGGGTGAAATCGTGTCAGTATTAAACAAAGGGAAAAGTGGAAATGTATCAGCTAATCAGAGTCAATGTTAGACATTTCTGCTTTCATATCAAAATCTTATCTGGAACACCAATACGTTGGTTAGGGTTAGGGTTGGGTTAGGGCTAACCCAAACCTGAGACCAGGTGCTCGGGGAGATTCAGCGTCTCCTGACTGCATGCGACACCCGTCGCAACAGCTCCAGGGAATCTGTCAAATTCGACGATTGTCTCGATATACATCAGGTAAGTATGTCTTGTTTGGTGATGACGACACCCATTCAATCACAATGTAGAATGTCACTGATAATTCTGTAGAGGAGGATCTGATATGCTTTTATAATATAACTCAATTAATTGATCCGATTTTCTATTTACTTTGACTTATGAATGATTGAAAACATGCATATGAAATATACATGTATGTACCTGCGAGCATACCGTTATTTTATAAAAATCTGGAATATAACTTATTCTACACAGGTACAAATAGAGTAAAATGGAAACTTTTCAGAAAAGTATGCATGGACAGAAGGAGCGACAAAGAGGCTGATCTCCCTCCGCAAAGATTTCAATTATAGGTTTGACTTTGGCAGAGAAACAAAGATATCTTTGTGGACGGAGATCAGCCTCAAATTTAATGAGGAGGTTCCAGTGCCAAAGTGGAATGTGACCAGCTAAAGAGCAAGTGGGTAAAATTGGAGAACAAATTCAGCCCTGACCCCCAGGGTCTTAGAAATATAGTGTGGTAATTTTCTCATACATAATATATGTAAGTCTATGTAATCCTGTGAACACCAGGTCTCAGAAAGTGCAATTGAGGGAGAGTTAATTCTTTTTGCATCATTATGTACCCGAAACGTGCATGTCTGGTCCATGTTGCCAATTTACCTGTTCTGAAATGATGCTATTCAATATGAAGACGTTTACATTATGTGTCCGTGGTGTAGTTGTGCACCTGATATTTTGTGCGAGCCCTAGACCCCAAGGGTCTCACTTTAGTGAATTTCATAACAAAACTGCCAGTGGAGCTTCAGTCTCAGAGACTTCAGCTTTTATTTGTAAATCTTCACTGCCTTCGTGGATTTGAAGCGTATTTTACAGAATTTTTGCCAAAGATTTGACATGACCTTCAATCATCAAACTGTTACTAAAAATCCAAGGATTATATTTCCACAATTTTCTTGTAATTGGAACAAATATCCTTCTTCGTAACATTCTGTTAAAACCATTATAGTCTAACGGATTGTGTAATTTAATAGTTGCTCACATTTTATTCAAGTTACTAGCCTGTGTACCAAGAAATGGTTTCCACTAACATTAAATTGATTAACAAATATGGACTAACCCATCAAATTGTATAGCAAATATATACCTCTCAAAAGACCAAAAGCTCGTTCAACAATTGTTCTTGTTGCAGAATGCTTCCAGTTGTACGTCTTCTCATCTTTGGTTACATTTCCGAAATCTCTGAATGGAGTCAGTAGTGAACTACATGTATGAGATAATAATTGTTTGTACTGAAATCTCAAGTTGTTTAACAATGCTAAAGTTTTGTCCCGTTTGAACTCCATTTAATTGCAGCAAAAGCTATTATGAGTTTCTAACAGGTATACAGAAGTAATTCTTAAAAAGGTGAAAGAGTTTACAGTTGACACTAAACTTAAAACCTTGTCAGCATGCATATATACATATATTTATAGATACCCATAAAGAGGTTATGCTCCATTGCCTAGAGGATGGTATTCATTTGGCATGTTCTGCATTCTTGATGCAAGGGATGAGTTTTGATACACCCTTGCGTCATGGACTGACCCTGGCCATACAACGTAGACATCGGTGAAACAAAGGTCCGCATCACACACACCCTTTGATAAGTAGATCACAATATCCATTTTTACTTCAAAGTTTGGCCAAAAGTCAATTTTGAGAGGATGGTGAGTTTTTATTGAATCATACTATTTCCCTCTGATACCACCTTTCAATTCTTAATTAAACTTTAACTTTATTTCCAATAGTTCATCAAAGCTTAATTTTACATGTATTAAGTGTAAACGTCTTCAAAATTGAATAGCATCATTTAAGAACAGATAGATTGGCAGCATGGACCAGACATGCACGTTTCGGGTACTTAACCCTCGTCAGTGATCCTCTAGGGTAGTGTTTCAACTACTTTATCAAGTGATAGGGCTTGTTTCTGTCTGTCATACGTCCTTCTCTTTTTATTAATTTTGATATTTTTATGCCCCCGTAATCAAAAATTGATTCGGGGCCATATTGTTTTTGTTCTGTCTGTTTCTCTGTCTGCAGAAACTTTAACCTTGGCCATAACTTTCCAATGGTAAGTGATAGCTTTCATACATGTATTTCACATATGTATTCCTTAATAGATTAGATTAAACATATTTTATGGATAATTACAACTAAGGGATTAGAAACAAGTATCCAACTTAGTTGTATTCCTTGTAAATTCAGACATTTCCGTGGGTACCAAAAAAATTTACCTTGTGACCTTCACAATGGAGTTTGACCTTCTTTATAGAAACCTTTAACCTTTAACCTTGGCCATACCTTTTGAATGGTAAGTGATAATCTAAGGACTTTCATATTACATATGTGCAAATTCTGTGATAAAACGGTGACCACTCAGTATTCCGAAGGTCTAAAAAGACGAAGGTTCAATAGTTCGAAGGCCCGATAATTCGAGGGACTGATAGTTCGAAGGTCCGATAGCCCGAAGGCCTGATAGTCCGAAGGTCCTATAGTTCGAAGGCCCATAACTCCGAAGGCCCGATAGTCCGAAGGCCCAATAGTCCGAATATCCAATAAAATTCCTAAATTTGTCATACTAGTAAGGGACTTACCATTTGTTTTTTTGGGGGGGAAGGGGGGGGGGGGGGGCAGGAAGACTTTTGCCAGCCAGAAAATTTTTGTTGGCCATTTTATGAGCCGGATTATTTCTTTCTTTTTGTAATTTTCCAATGTTGAAAATTGCTCTAAAGTTTAAATAATTCAGCGTGATTTTTGGGTCATTTTACACATCAAACACTTACAATGTTATTAGTTCATCTCTTGTCAGCAGATCATTTCATTTTAATTTCTTCAATGGCATATGATACCTATAATCTATTCACTTAAATATCGATCATACTCAATTCAACGGAGACAGGCTATGTGGTGCTAATGATTTTTGAATTTGATTCAGTCACTCCAAATTGCATAAAGTTTGTTCCATTTTTACTTGTACTTAGTTTATGACTTTTTTGCAGCCTATGCAGCTATTGAATTGAAACTTGGTATACACCTTCATAATAATGAATAACAGATCTGATTTTAGTTTCGCGATTAACATTTTTTTGCAGAGTTATGGACCTTGAACTTAGAATAGCTCTTAGCCCTAGGACCTTCAAATTTTCCAAGTGGGTTGACTTTAGCAAGTCAAAGAACCTAATGGTTTTTTTAAAGCTAGGGGTCAAAGGTCAATGTCATTTTGTGGCTGAAGGCAACGTATTTTCTTTTATTTGGAAATTTTTATTTTGACTGTTTATTTAAATACTATTTTCGATTCAAACTTTGTACACCTGATGACATGTTTTTGAGTTGGCAAAGCCAACTCTCATTGCTATGGCTGTCAACTTTGCACTTGATAACCCTGCACGGACCAAACAACGCACAATATTACTGGCGCAGTAAGAAATAGGACCATTACAATTTCGACAAAAGAACATATTAGACGACAGACGTTTAAGTTCAAGTTGTAAATAATGGGTTAAATGCATTATGAGAATGCAAAAAATGCTACAAGGAACGATGCTACAGGAATAGTGATCACATGTTGATGTCAGTACATTAAAATATGGCGCATCTATTTTCTTTGTACTTCCCTCCTCTGTATAAGGAGCACCCCATTTTTAGATATATAGGTAAACGTATTGTATTTAGGATAAAAAAGACCTTAGATTTAAAAAAAAAATTGTGGATGTGTAGAAGACTAAAGACAAGTAAATAAATCAATCAATAATATTTAAAGTCAGACATAATTTATAACAATCAACATTAGCTCTGATGAGCTATTTACCGACTAGGAAAAAAGGTTTTTCAGTTTGATACTTAATAAACCTAATATGTTGGTTTTAAGAAGTCAAGAAGCAAATATCTCCTAAAGTAAAAGTGATAGGACATTATACTTCATACATACACCCATAACAATTGCAACAAATTTGACATGATCATATTGACCTTAAACTCTGACCTCAAAATCAGTTATTTGGTTAAGAAGTTCTATCATTTTATATATTTATATATTTCCAGACTTTTTTTTTTAGATTTGAGACAACTCTTGAATTGTGAGAATCACTCATTCAAGCATTTGAGGCATAGATTTGGAGTTTGATTTGTGCCATTTTTATACTTGTCTTCTGTATGCTCGTCTCAATGTTACTTTTTGCCAACTCGCAGGACTTTCAGTCCTTTGATTTTTCATATTGTTGGTATCTTAATCATGTTAAATGAGAATTGTGTTTAAAGGTCAAGTCATTTTAAGAATTAAACTGACATAATTGCATTGAATTTCACAAAATTAATACCCCGACGGGCGTATCTTGCAGCGTTGGCGTTGCTGTTTTTAATTTACGTGCGATTGCAGAGATCTGTTTCAAACAACAAAATATCATTTCTTTATGATGCTACCTTTTAAATCTGATTTGATAATTGGGTATATATTCAATTCAACTTCTTTGATAATATCTCTTTCAGCCCCATCCCCCTCCATTTAGATTTCTAAATCTGTCAATATCAATATACAGGAGGTATCTTGTATCAAGTTCATATCTACAGGGCATTCGGACTTACAAACCTTCGGACTATCAGACCATAGAACCATTAGGCCTTCTTACCATCGGACCTTTAAATCTATGGTCTAATAGACCTTCGAAATATCGGATATTCGATTTTTTAGGTACTTCGGATTATGGATCCCTTTGTATATTTGAATGCAGTACTTTCGGTCTATCGGGCCTTCGGACTATCGGACCTTCGGATTATCGGGCCGTCGATTTATCGGACCTTCGGCTTTATGGGCCTTCGAACTATCGGACCTTCGGAATACTTGGCGGACACCATTTGTCCTTTCCATGGATACCATAACATTTGTTCTTGTGACGTTGACCTTGGAGTTCGATCCAATTTCAAAAAACCTTTAACCTTAAAAAACATAGATTTTGATAGGTAAGTGATAGGACCTCTGTAATATTTCACATGTGTCTTCCTTATGACAAGACCTTTCCGTGGATACCAAAATGTTCAAATTCTTGACCTTGAATTTCAACATTGTAGCAGTTTTATTAACCAGATGCCTCTGGGGGCATTTGTTTTTCACAAACACTTCATTTTTGGTGGGGGGGGGTGTCTGAAGATATGTAAAAATGAATTGCATCATTAAAAGATTAAATGAAAAATTTATTTTGCATACCTGAAGAACAATAGAATATGATTTCTTTCTTTTCAAATAAGCCCCAATATGATCTGATGGTCATTATATCCACTGAACCAATTACGCCAGGAAATCCAACAATAGTTTTGAATTTGTCCGCTGTCTCTATTATTTTCCCTCCTATTATTTTACAAATTAATTGTGTCTTAATAAGGTTAAAGATTTCTGCTTTAAATACTGATTATATAAGTTAGATGTGTTCTTGAAATTAAGACACATGTCATAAGAATAAACCATAAAAGAAATTAAATTTTTTTGATTAAAATTCATCATAAAAGTATTAACAATTTCATTGATATTTTTAAACTTTTGCATTCAATAGAGCTAATGTAATTGACAACCAGAGGGACAGACTAAACACTATGCTTCCCAAGAATTGTAATTTGCAAAATATTATTCATTAATTTATATTTACTGTAAATTGATAAATACACTACCCACCTTTAATAAGCACCCTAATAATACATTTCTCGTTTTCAAAAAAACTGATTTAAGATGTTTTATCCATTGTTTTGAAAATCTAAAGGTTAACCATTCTGCAATCAATTCAAGTAATTTTTTGGGGCTAAATCTTTGTTTTATTTTTATTTTTTTTTTTGCAATTTTCCCCAAAAAATATTTAAATTTTTTTTTCCAATTTTGTATATAGATAAATGATGCAAATAATGTATTGAAAATGTTCATGCATTCAAAAGCTCAGAACAGAAAAGAATGAGATGAGATTTTCATGAAATGTCTAATGTTTATACTACCTGTATACTTATTTATGTTTGGTAGTGTAGACATTATAGTGTCAAAACACTTCCTTGTCTTCATATATAACTGTAGATTTAAATTTTGATTTTTCAGTTTCAGATAAATTGGCAAACTGGTGATAATTTTTGATTTATAAATTATTTTAAGTAAGAAAGAAAATGATGAACACAGAAACCAAATTCAATGTCAACTTCAAAATATGTAAATAAATATTCTGCTACGTGTTCTTGACAGGAATGATGTAAATTTATTTTGGTCTATAAAAAATTCCGGGGATGTGATTGACAAGATAAAATCTAGAAATTTTCAAGCCAATACGATTGCTTCATACGATTTTTCAAATATGTACACCACGCTTCCTCACGACAAGATCAATGATCAATTGTCCAAACTCATTAAATGGTGCTATAATCGAGAGGGGAAAATTTATATTTGTACATCTGAATCAAAGGGTTTCTTTTCCGCTACAGAATACAAATCATACAAATCATGGACATGTAGCGACCTGTGTAGTGCCTTGTCCTTCCTCTTAGACAACATTTATGTAAGATTTGGTGAGAATCTCTACAAGCAGGTTGTAGGGATTCCTATGGGTACAAATTGTGCGCCTCTTGTTGCAGATTTATTTTTATACACATATGAAAAGGAATTTATTCAAAATCTTCAAAAGCAAAGAAAACATGATGATGTGAAATGCTTCATTAGTACTTCTAGGTATCTGGATGATATTCTTACTATCGATAATCCTGTTTTTGAAAAGTATAAAGATGTTATTTATCCACAAGAATTGACTCTAAACAAGGCAAACTTTACCGACACTGAAACACCATTTTTGGACCTAAATATCAAAATTGTCAATGGAGAAATTCATACAAGTGTATATGACAAACGAGATGATTTTGGCTTCAACATAGTAAATTTCCCCTGGCTTGACGGTGATGTCCCTAGATTACCGTCATACGGTATCTACATTTCACAGCTCATCCGGTATGCTAGAGCATGTACTGATGTTTTGGATTTTCATAATAGAAATCTACAAATTACAAAGAAACTTTTAGGTCAAGGTTTTCGCTTTCACAAACTAGTAAAGACTTTCTGGAAATTTTACAAAAATTATGATAAACTTCTTTTGAAATTCGGACCCATAAAAGCAACGGAGTATATTACTTTAGGTATTTCACAACCTGCATTTTATGGTGACATAATTAACAAAATAAGAAGGATCAAAGGTAGACAGCATATGTATCGAAAATGCGTCAGAGTCATCAAACGCCTTTTATACCGTGGATATGATCCTAATGTCACCAGACGGACACTAAGCTTGGTACTTGACCAATATACAGTCTTGTACGAGCGCATTCTTAAGACTTGCACTCTGACTGACTGTGACGACGGGACTCCATGACGGGCCCTGTCCAAACCTCTTTAGAGAAGACAGGGCCCCGACCACCTGTCCTCTCTGAATGTCAGTCGGACTCCTCGGGTGATTACATACATGAGCTCGCTACAGCCGGCAGAGCACGGACTGTATTACGCATGCCCTCTTTTTATATCCATTTACATATTCATCTGTGTCTCTGGGGCCTCTGCGTTTCGCGGTCTTGTTTGTGTGACGTCATCTTACAGTGAGGAGGTTGTTTTACACCACATTTGTACGTTCTTCGAGACCTCTAGGTAACTGGAGAAGTGAGAGGGTTGTGCGCACGTAATCCAGGATAACCACACCGTCTGCTATTTACTTGGCAGATGACCGTCCTAAGTCGGCACCGGTTGCCCATTGGTCTCGTTGGTTTATGTGTAGTCTTTTATGTTTCTATGTTGTGAGTTGGTGTTCCTTGTCCCTTTTGCGTCTCTTTCTGTGGGTATCTGTTCTGTGTTTTTTGCATGGGTGTTTTGGGATTTTGCTGTGGGTGCTGCAACCTAGTGTTGTTGGAGATCCCCTCCTTTCTTGGTACATTTTTGGACATAATAATTTTCATACTTTTTGGCCGTATTACATTGTTTAGACTGAGGATCACTGACGAGGGTTTAGTACCCGAAACGTGCATGTCTGGTCCATGCTGTAAATTTATCAGGCTTTAAATGATGCTATTGAATTTAAAGACGTTTAACACTTGAACTACTTGGTGAGTGTCACTGCTGGTGGACCAAGAGTCTTTGCGTGCACATGTAGCCAAGTTCGATCAACTTCGGTTGATCGTCTGTCTCTTCAACGTATTTGAAATTTTTCTGTTACAAAATTTCTTGAAATTTCTAAAACGTGGGTCCTGTAGCATCATATCCCACCCATTCTGCTACGTGTTTTGGTACATTTTTGGACTTAATAATTTTCATACTTTTTAGCCGTATTACATTGTTTAGACTGGGGATCACTGACGAGGGTTTAGTACCCGAAACGTGCATGTCTGGTCCATGCTGTAAATTTATCAGGTTTTAAATGATGCAATTGAATTTAAAGACGTTTAACATTGTAAGGCCATGCATATAGTAATTGAATTTAATTTTGTCATACGTCCTAACTTTCCAGAAAGGTACATGTATGTACTATTTCCGGCAATTAAACAGACAAATGATTGAGAAATACTCTTTTAAGTAAGAAATCGTGCAATATAGTAAACATACATGTATTTTTTAAAATATCTATTCGTTATTAATTCCAGATATTGATGATAATAATACATGTATAGGCATTAATAGACCTGTCATTATTTAAGAAGAACATAGAGTTTTAAAGTGGAAAAATGCATGTTTATTTGTGGGTTTTTTTTCTATGCAATTTTTCTTAAATGATACTTAAATCAATGTTGGCACATGTAGCCAAGTACGATCAAGTACGATCAACTTTGGTTGATCGTCTGTCTCTTCAACGCATTTGAAATTTTCTGTTACAAAATTCTTGAAATTTCTAAAACGTGGGTCCTGTAGCATCATATCCAACCCATTCTGCTACGTCTTTTGATACATTTTTGGACATAATAATTATCATACTTTTTGGCCCTATTACATTGTTTAGACTGAGGATCACTGACGAGGGTTTAGTACCCGAAACGTGCATGTCTGGTCCATGCTGTTAATTTATCAGGTTTTAAATGATGCTGGTGAATTTAAATACGTTAAACATTATTAAATTACTGGGACCTAATCAATGTATTGTCATTTTTTAATACAAATTGCTAGTTTCAATTGCCTTCTTTCTCATGATCATATTATGAATAACAAATTTAAAGTATTGGTGCTTTGCAAATCTACCATCTTCATACCAAAGTTAATGATCAGCCAAGTCAGACATTGAAATGCAGGTGCATGGACGATTTATGTAAAAATCCCCTAACCCATATGGAAACAGAAAAGGAAAAGCAAGGGTGAAAAAATACTTTGTTGTAAATTCTGAGACGGGTTCGTTGTCACGAATGGGCCATGAAATGGTCGGAACTTTTGAATATGACTTTTTTGAATTTTCATTATTTTCAATTATTTCATTAACGACGTTTTGAATTTCATCTGCAATTTTTACTGTAGGATCCGGAAGTAGAACATTTGAGGCTGTTTCATCATCAATTTCCACAGACAGTTCAGTCTGGTAAGGGACAGGGCCTCCATCATTGTTGCAAGTTGTGTTTTCATTGTATTCAATAGTAGGAATATCTAAGTCCCCGTCAATTGGAAGCTCGTTTAGCCGTTCTTGTGATATGATAATATCCACATATGCAGGATTATTTCTTTTAAGCCAAATTAATGCATTTTGAATCTTGTATCTACGAACTCTGAAAGTTTTTGATGTATTATTTTTCCCTTGTCTACACACTTTTATTATGTTGATTCTTTTGGCAATCGTGGGAATATTTGAGCAGGCTCGTTGATATCTTGAAGGAATGTTACACAGTGACCACTTGACCCTATTCCACCATGTTTTAATAAATGAACATTTATGCAAGGGGAAATTCTACAAATAAGTTCTTGCTCGATAATTGTCAGATCATTTAATTCTTGTGGCAACTTTCCAGGATTCATGTTATTTTGATCTGAAAACGTTTTTATGTCATATTTATCTTTTATGATAAAAATGTGTTTTTCAAAGGTTAGAATGTTAAACGACTTAAAATTCAATAGCATCATTTAAACCCTAATAAATTTTCAGCATGGACCAGACATGCACATTTCGGGTACTAAACCCTCGTCAGTGATCCTTAGTCTAAACAATGTAATATGGCCAAAAAGTATAAAAATTATGTCCAAAAATGTACCAAAAGACGTAGCAGAATGGGTTAATGATTTCCTTTTATTTTTCATATCAGAGTACACATGCTGGAATGGACTCTAGGATTATAGTTATTTAAGTCCACCTTTATATTGGTATACAAAAAATGTATATAACTTTCATAGAAGAGGATTATCAGAACAGGTGATTTTGCTGATAATTAAATAACCTGCACGAACTCTCCAAAGAGCAAATTGGGACCAAAAGAATATATATTATTATCTGCTCGACCAGTACCCAAGATATTGAACAATTAAGCAGTTACTTTAGGGAAAGATCTCAACTGGTCTTCAAACTCCTACCAGCGATCGGTTCCCTAGAAACCAATCTTAAACTCAAAGTGATTTAGCCTATACATAACGTCAGACAGTGCATGCATTTTATATACTGTGTTCTTCATCGTGCATTAACATCGACGGCGGGTGCGGCTAGCCAACAGGGGATGCTTACTCCTCCCGGGCACCTGATCCCACCTCTAGATTGCTAGGGGTCCGTCGATGCTCAACATAGTGCTCTATTGTGAATGCTGTTGAGATTATCGTCAGGATCTTTAACTCTTTAGCCATTGTCTTATAGCCTAACTGTCTTATGTCAACCTTAATAAAATGAAACTAACATACTTATGTAGAACATTATGACGATATGTTTTGCAGAACTATACTGTGGCCAATAAGGAGTCAATATAATATAACTCATGCATCAATAAACAAAGAGAACAAAAGGTCATGGATGGATTCATGAATAAACCAGGAATGCAATTGCACTTACCAACTGTCCAGATAATCATCTGAGGTTTAAGATCATTCAAATGTTAAACGTCTACAAATTCAATAGCATCATTTATAAACAGTTAAATTTGCAGCATGGAGCAGACATGCACGTTTCGGACAACCTCCTTGTTATCCGCTTAGCAGATGCTTTGGATACATCAAATATGTCGAATAAAATTCGACAGCATTCAGATGTCGCCAGAAACCATAAACCTAACAAAAGCTGATTCTTAGCTGGCGCTTATGGTCGGCCATGCTGAATGTTTGAAACTAAAGGACTTTTAGTCATTATTATATTCAGAAGCAATTCAAAACTTTACCTTGTAGATCTAAAGTGGCTCCGGAATTCGTCAAAACTATAATTTGGTACGACGTTGTTTGTGTATCTAGTGATACATATACGATTTTCCTTCTCAAACATAAAGGAAAAATAAAATTCTCATCATCAAAGGAAAAAGGCTTCAGAGAATCATCCAACAAAAAGAAATGTAAATTTTGTTAGCAACGACGCCATATTTGCAACAGATGACGGATCACCTTCCGGATGAGGGCCGTTCCATTTGCAAAACGGGATCGGTCCGGATCGATTCTACAAAAGGAACGCAGTCCCTGGCCATTTCATGCAAGAGTGCACGGACAGAGAATTTAGATAGACCTAGTCAAACAGGATTGAATCCTAATGCATAAATTTTCGAGTCAAATCAGCAAGGTCAAGGACGTGTAGAGGTAAGTGAGGAAACCAAACCCAAAGCACATTTAAAATAAGTAGGATCGAATCCGAGGGACAGGAGGAGATCCAGGAAATTGATGGTAATAGCCATTTTAAAAGGGGTGAGATTGCAAAGTCAAAGGTTCTTTAGAAGAGGAGAAAATTAACATTAATAACAATGGTTCTGGAGTGAGTGAGGCTCACGGGGAAAGGATTAGAAGGCAGCTACAAAAAGCAGATGGGTTCTATATTCAGGGAGCAGTCAGTGGAATACAGGTGGTATTCACGGCAGACATTGGGGCTGTGAGGACTGTGTTGTCTGATAAAGTGTATCAGCAGATTCCTGAAGGAAAGAGGCCCATGTTAATGAAATTCTCCTCGCTCACATCAGTAACTGACGAACCTTTAGAGGAGAGGGGTATAGCTAATTTTGAAATCCAGTTAGGGAAACTGAAATTGATCCAAGAGCTTGCATTGACCAGGATAGAGGACGAACGCATACTTGGACTTGACATGCTGTTGTCAGATAAAATTGGACCAGCCGACCTGAGGCTGAGTGAGTAGACTTTAACCTTCGGTGGAGTAGGCATCCCTTGCACCAAGATAAAGGCGAATAGGGTGGTCCACGAAGTTCGTGCCATTGACAATTTCAATATTCCAGTATTATAGATGGCACAATTGTCCTGGCATCACATGGTGGCAGTAGAGAAACTCTGTATATATGGGTTAAGTCATGATTACATCATTGAGCCTACATCAAAATTTCAAATTGATTATGACCTTGAAATGGCATCCACCCTCGTTAATGACAAGGGCATAGAGTGTGTTCCAGTCAGGATCTTAAATTGGGGAAAGGTTGATATAACTAAGAACCAGAATCAAGTACAAGTTAACTACGTATGGACGAGCGCACTCACCTGCTAGGGAAGCCTACCTGAACACTTAAGGTCAGGGTGGCGACTTTTAATTGAAATGAGGTAGAAGAAAGATGATATTTTCATAGTAGAGGAACCTCTCGAACTATTCAGACCGAAAAATTAAAATTTGCCCGTCTCGTGTTTTGGCTATAAACGTCCATTTTGGCCTATTTTAACATTTTTGTCATTTTAGAGAATACCACATCATAACTTTACATACCTCTGAAATGCATTAAATTTCAAAAATCATATATATCCTTATTTTTCAAGATTCTTATAGGTTGTGAATGAATTAAAGGCTATTTTGAAAAATTCTGATAAAATAATCAGTTCTGAGGAGAGTATTTTCTTATAAAAACTGTGTTGCTGATTGCCATGACAACGACTCATTATTTTTATTAATAGTTAGAAAGTCGCTAGCTACACAATCTTTTTTCTACATATATATCTATGGTGTTGCTTTATCCTAAAGCAGTCATATCAATATGTACCCGAATTAGTTTTTGAGCAAAATGACTGTTTCTATAAATAGCACAATAATTTATGCAAAAAAAATTAACATTTTGACCCAAAAACATAGAGTTTAATTTGAAGTTCGAATTTCTAATTATCTAACTTTTAAAGAGTATAATGGATAGTAAATATTCTGATGTGTGAATCTTGGTAGCAGAACTTCATGCGAAAATGATAATTTTTTCCTATTTTCGGCGATTTTGCATTGAAAAATATGCATTTTTCCTGAAAATATCTATTCAGCAATGAAAGTTTCAAGGATTATTATCTTTTTTCTAAAATGATGAAACAATCTGAGCTTATACCATGTATCGTTTATGTCCGTTTCAAATATTATATGGTGTGAAAATGGAATTATCTCCCTGTAGTCGCAACACTAACCTTAAACGACCTACATGACAGGGCAGCCAGAGAAAAGAGCCTAGAAGAAGCAGATGCCTTGAGAGTCATGCTAAGTAAATATGGCCATATATTTTCATGCAATGAAGAAGACCTAGGGTGCACATACCTTACCGAACATGTAATCAATACAGGGGATAGTAGGCCTCTGAGGCAAACGCCTCGCAGGGTACCCTTAGCATTTGAAGGCCTGATAGATACCATGCTGAAACAGGGAATAATACAGAAATCAGCTTCACCTTGGACCAGCCCCATAGAGCTCGTAAAGAAAAAGGAACGGCAAGGTGAGACCATGTATAGATTACATGCGTTTGAATGCAGAGACTGTACAAGTTGCATTTCCTCTCCCGAGAGTGCATGATTGCTTGGATACTGTCAGAGGCTCGGTATATTTCTCAACGTTCGACATAACATCTGGCTACCATCAAGTTCCTGTGAAGAAAGATGTCTTTACGAATTTTAAAGAATGCCAATGGACTTGTGCACAACTAGTGCCACATTTCAGTTCTTAATGGAGCTAGTACTACAGGGCTTGAATTGGCAGACCTACATAATCTACCTTGACGAAATAGTGCTTTGGAAAAGATTTTGAAGAACATCTACTGCGTGTGGATCATATCTTAGAGAAAACTTATCAAAGCGGAGTGAAGCTAAAACCCGAAAAATGTCAGTTGTTGCAACAGACTGTCCATTTCTTGGTCATATAGTCACAAAAGAGGGTGTACTCCGAAGTCCCGAGAATGTGAAGAAAATTCAAGGATGGCCAAAGCCCACTACTGTCACAGAAATGAGACAGTTCCTAGGGATAACCAGTTATTATATTGAATTTGAAGACGTTTAACATTATAGGAGGTTTATACAAAATTATGCGAAACAAACCAATCCATTAATCAAGCTCACAACGAAAAATGAAGAATTCATATAGGGTCCGGATTGCGAAGTTGAAGCATTTATTACACTAAAGGAGAAACTGACCGGCTTAACAATAAATGCTACCCCAAGGATGACTGAGAGTACATTTTTGACAGAGATGCTAGCCATATTGCCATGGGAGCTGTGCTGAGTCAAATACAGGATGGCCAGGAAAAAAGTTTTTGTAATATTGGTCAAGAGCATTAAATAAAGCAGAAACGAACTACTGTATAACAAAGAACTCCTAGCTCAAATGTACCTCGTTGAATACTACCGTCAATATTTACTGGGACAGAAGTTTGTTGTGAGGACAGACCACCAGGCAGGAAAGAACATAAGGAACGGATCGCAAGATGGCTCGAAAAACTGTCAACTTACGACTTTAAAGTCCAGCACCGGTATGGCGAAAAACACGGTAACGCAGACGCGATGAGTTGATATTGTAATCCAAAGGACTGCAGTTGCCAGGATACGACAATTCTGAGCCATTGATATGCGGACCTTGTAAGAGGTGCAAGATGAGAATGGTTGATGAGATGTGTTATGAAACACTTGATCCTGAGGGTGAGCTACCAGATACTGAGGTCATAGGGCACGAGTCCTGTACTAGGGCAGTTAAGACTGTTTGTTAGGTGTCGCCTTGGAGGAAAAAAAGACACAACATAATGTCACCCGGAATATCTACTGGTTTGGCATGAAGGAGGACAGCTGTATCTATGTGATAGGGTGTTGAGAATTTCAGAGGAATAGGAAACCCCCAAAGAATCCAACTAGATAGTCTATCAACGGAGGATGCTTACTCCTCCCTGGCACCTGGTCCAACCTCTAGCTTTCTAGGGGTCCGTCGATGCTCAAATTTTGGCTTTATTGTGAGTGCTGTTGAGATTATCGTCAGGATCTTCTTTAACTCATTTAGGACCTTTGCAAGTAACAGAGAGAGAGGAAATCGGTACATATTATCTGTAACTGGCCATTCCACCAATTTGGTCGAGGTCATGTCCATTCCAAATCAAACTACTGAAACTATAGCGAGGTCAATTTTAAACCAAGTTATATGCCGCCTTGGATGCCCACTCAATACATTCTGACCAGGGACGCAATTATGAAAACTATCTTTGCAGAACTTTGTCAACTTCTTCAAATCAAGAAGACCTAGGTCCAGTCCTAGACACCCCCAGGGAGATGGGAAAACTGAGTGCTTCAACAGAACTTTACTCAGCACGATTAAGTGCTTCATACAGGATGACAAAACCGAGTGGAACCTAATCAAGCTAATTTGGCAGCGGCATATCGGTCCAGCGTGCATGAGACTACTGAGATGAGCTCAAACCTCATGATGCTAGGTACGGAGGTCCGGTGGCCAGTTGAGGTGATATACGAGGGCTGTCCGTAAAGTTCGTGGACAAGGCTTAAATAAAGGAAAATTAGTGTCGAAGATAGTTATTTTTAGTACAATTATTATCATGTACTATTTGCGAATTACAAAATGTAAACAATTATCATATTTTGATTTTATTGTTACAACTATGACTTCATAATTAGACATAGGATGGTGACCCGGAGCACGGTAAATTTTTACCGAAATATGTTGTTTATCATTTTACTCATTTCATTTGAATTTAGTAAAATTCCGCAGATAAAACAATATTATTTTCATTGTAATGTTGACAATAGTTATAACATCACACAAGCAAAATTTGAACGTTCAAAGTTTCAAGATGACAGAGAAAACTGGATCAGAAGGTAATAGGATGTGATCATCATTGTTCGAAAAAATGACGTCTTCTCGAGAGGCGGAGCAGAGAGAAGTGATAAAATTTTGTATAGGCTTCAGAAAAACACAGAGATAGACTCATAGATTCCTTAAAAAGTTGGAAAAAATGATAAACTAGTCGTTTGCAAGTCTTCAAGTGGCAAACAGGATTTTTGAACGTTAGGGACAGTTTGCAGGCGGTATGCGCTAGGGAAGACTTTCTATAAAAGAAAGAAGTGCTTTTAAATGAAGAACATGACGTGATTCATAGTGATCAGCCACAATCATTTCGGGAAATTGCAGTTAACTTTGAAAAAATCATGCATAAGATATTATTCCATGATCCTGCAGAGAGTCAAGTCTGTGCTGGCTGGGTTCCGAATTGTTTTTTTAGAAATCTAAATTAAGCGAGGAGAGTAGAATTGTCAAAACAGTTTATAACGTATAACGTCAAGGATCCTCATGCTAGTGCTCCGGGTATGAGGAAGTGCCCTTTTTAATATTGCATAGAAATATAATTATTTGTGCTTTGTTTACAATGAAATTTTGCATATTATTGATAAGAAACTTGAATGTAATAAAAATTAAACTTTCATTTATTTTACCATTGTTTGCTAGCTTTTATCAAGGCAGTCCACGAACTTTACGGACAACCCTCGTACAATATTAAGGACCCTGTCATGAATGCCACGTTTAATAGAAGTGAATATGTAAACAAATTAAGAGACAACCTACAGAAAGCCCATGCGATGGCTCGAAAGAAAATTAACACGTCTGCGAATTTATGATTAGCACACCAAGGAGATGTCATACGAGGTTGGCGAAAAAAGTATCGTACTTACAAGAATCACAGGGGAAGTTGGACAGATTATACTCGGGACCATGAATTTTGACAGAAAAGTTCTCCCCATACAACTACAGGATCAGAAGTGCTACATCAGACGAAGATTGTGGTAAGTCTCAAGCTGAGAAAGTTGTACATCATGACAAACTTAAGAAATTGCTGTCGAGATAGAGGGATAAGGTCACAGACTGAGCGTTTATAAAGCATACATGTTTAATCCAGTTAGAGCTGTCTAGAAACTATATTTAATTGAACATTGTTGTACATACTAAAATTTTGATGACTCGTTATGATGAAAAGAAAACCTTCGAACCACCACCCCCCCCTTTCAACCCAATAGCATGTGATACAAAATAAGGTCAGTTATAGAAAAGGGAGATAGGCATTTATATTTTGACAAGAGGGGAGTTGCCTATATGTGAGCTGGTATTTCAATCTATTCCTGATAATCCACCATGGGAGATCGAGACAAGATTGAAAAGAGATACTTTGCCTATCGCTGAGGAAAATGCAACAACTATGAGGGCGAGAGGAGGTACATGGAGGCCCACTACTTTAAATACCACACCACCCTGGATGCAGTGCCCTTTTACTGCAGCTTATGCCATTTCATGGGCAAGACAGAGAGGGAGTTGCTGAAGCACCTCAAGGGATACCGCCCCCATAAGCAAGCCATTGAAGAGCTGGAGAAGAGGAAGGCCCCGGTATATCCCCAGGAGAAATATATTCATAAGAACGAGAATCCTATCCAGCTAGACGATTCGTGTTTTATAAAACGTTCCCTTGAAGAGTCGCAAAGTTTGGACGGGGAGGCAAAAAGACTCGAGGAAAGTGGTACGATCATAGGATTAGACAGACCCATTGGAGACAGTGCCTGAAGCACTTATCCAGCCTGAGCCTACTGTGCCGTCACCTATGGAACAGGACGAGTTTGATGTCTTACGGGAAATACCTGATGACAATGAAGATGTAAAGATGGACAAATTTCAGGAGGAAAGTAGGAAAGGGGAGAAGGTAGAGATACAGAGGAAGCTGTTCGACAAAGTGGACTCTCTCCTGCATGCAACATAGCAGAATGGCCAACTTCTTATCACATTAAACATGGAAGTGCGACAAAATACGGTGGCTATAGAGATGGTAGAGACGATGAAAGAGAGCACGAGGGAGGAGAGAAGTGAGGAGAGAAATTGGAGACGGTGGAGAGCCGAAACATGAATTTGGTGGGCAGAGGAAAAAAGGAGGGGAGCAGATAACCATAGAAGACCTGGGGAAGAACTTAAAGCAGTGCTAGGGAGGGTTATGCAGGAGCCGTCAGCTACTTCAGGAAGAAGAGCATCCAAGTGAAGTCGGTGGTCCACAGAGTAGATGAATAGTGTTAATTATAATTGAGATATGATGATGCATATTCACAATAACTGTGTATACTTTTCCGTTTATATTATTTAAGAGTAATTTACGCCAAAGTGCGTCTCGCCCAACTTCTACATTGACCATTTTGGAATTCAGCTTACTTATTTCTTCGCATATACCATTCACTTTCTTCATCGAAGTTTCAAGACATCTTATTTTTTCGAAGAGCAAACTCATGCGTCTATTTAGGGACTTGTCCAACCCTTTCACATGTACTAGAGAAAAGATAGATTCAAGGGTTATTTTTTCACCTTTATTTTCAGTTTGCTTTTCATTTTCTTCGCTCTCGACCTCTCCATACAACTTCCTCTGCTTTGGTTATGGTCATTTGAAAACGTCATTTTCAATTTGGGGTGCACAGCTCTAATTCATGTTACTGGCGCCACCTACAATGTATTGCGTTTTCTCAATAGAGGTATTTGGAGATCTAATTTTACAAATTCTACAATATTATGGTCGTTACTGTACTGCATTTTTTTAAATAAAACTTTTTACTGCTCCTTTTTTCCTCAATCTAGAGCCTTCGGAATAAATTTCACGTTTTCATTAAAATTTATTTTCAGGGACACTGTATCTTTAATGGATGGGTGAACAGACATTTCGGGAGATGAGCAAGAAACTTTGTATTTTTAAAAGAATATCTCTGAAAGTCTGTCTCAAAGAAAGATTTCTTCGCATTTGGACACCTAAAAGTACTTGCTCGTAAGCATTCTGCACACATCGGTATTTTCGATTCCGTGCGGGACTTCATCCGGAAAAGTACCTCTGCCGTCAGCCGAACTACTTTTCTGCAAGAATCTTGGAATAACTAACAGGAACGGAGATACATCAATAAACATATTCTTTTTAGATTTTCTTTTCTATTATAATCCAATTGAAAACTGTTTCAGTGAAGATAAAACGCTTACAGTCATTATAAATTTTGTAAATTTTCCCGTAGCGAACACACATATCTTACGTAAACAGGCACTTTCAGTTCTAAAGACGCCGTAACGGCCTTTTGACACGTAGCGCGTCTATGACGTGATAGACTAAAGTCTGCGTAAGAGGATATAGCACTTTGCTTGTCTACTTTGTTTCCTTGTGTGCGAGATGGCTCGGAAGATCTAAATATCTTTGTTTTGGATGTCCTAGGTCTGAATATGACTGAACTGGAAAACGGTCAGTTTTGAAAAAAATTGTCCTCGCGATACATGTGATGTTGACTAACGTAGAATAAATGTCAGACACTCGAGGCAATATGTCAAAACATAGCTTTTTCGTTGAATGGCCTGTATGAGACACTGATTAAATTCACATTATATAATATTAGCAGCAAGTAAACAAACATTGTACTTATACGCAAGATCGCAAATACAGCGCGTGCAGCGTGTCCGTTCTGATTTTTCATTTAGTCATCCACCTAAACCATTGTTCAGAACTTGAGCACCTTTTCTGCCCAAGTAAACTGATGACGTCATAACAATTGAGAACAATCGAAGAATGCGCGCGAACATTCGTATAGTCTTGGTAAGAAGTATTTGCGATTTTCTGTATTGTTCAATATGATAAATATCGGCAATATATTGACAATTTCATTATTTTTTCTTTAAGACAAACTTGTAGGTATGGGAAGTGACGGAGCCTCCAACATGGTTGGTGCAAAACGAAGGAGGGGATATCCAACAACACTAGAATGCAGCACGAACAGCAAAACACGAAATGCAAAAACAGCATACGCGCACAGAAAGAGATGCAAAAGCACCAACGCACAACATAGAAACATCAAACACAAAGGACCACATATAAACCAACGAGACCAATGGGCAACCGGTGCAGATTTTGAACGGCCATCTGCCACGCAAGTAGGAGACGATGTGGTTATTCGGATTACGCGTGCGCACAACCCTACAACTTTTCCGATTACCCATACAAACATACAATTGTGGTGTAAAATAACCTCATTGTAATGTTAAACGTCTTAAAATTCAATAGCATCATTTAAAACCTGATAAATTTACAGCATGGACCAGACATGCACGTTTCGGGTATTAAACCCTCGTCAGTGATCCTAAGTCTAAACAATGTAATAAGGCCAAAAAGTATAAAAATTATTATGTCCAAAAGTGTACCAAAAGACGTTGCATAGTGAGTGGGATATGATGCTATAGGACCCACGTTTTAGAAATTTCAAGCAAATTTGTAACAGAATTTTCAAATGCGTTGAAGACACGGACGATCAACCGAAATTGATCGAACTTGGCTACATGTGCCCTCGGGGACTCTTGGTCCACCAGCAGTGACACTCACCAAGTGGTTCAAATGTTAAACGTCTTAAAATTCAATAGCATCATTTTAAACCTGATAAATTTACAGCATGGACCAGACATGCACGTTTCGGGTATTAAACCCTCGTCAGTGATCCTAAGTCTAAACAATGTAATAAGGCCAAAAAGTATGAAAATTATTATGTCCAAAAGTGTACCAAAAGACGTTGCATAGTGAGTGGGATATGATGCTATAGGACCCACGTTTTAGAAATTTCAAGCAATTTTGTAACAGAATTTTCAAATGCGTTGAAGACACGGACGATCAACCGAAGTTGATCGAACTTGGCTACATGTGCCCTTGGGGACTCTTGGTCCACCAGCAGTGACACTCACCAAGTGGTTCAAATGTTAAACGTCTTAAAATTCAATAGCATCATTTAAAACCTGATAAATTTACAGCATGGACCAGACATGCACGTTTCGGGTATTAAACCCTCGTCAGTGATCCTAAGTCTAAACAATGTAATAAGGCCAAAAAGTATGAAAATCATTATGTCCAAAAGTGTACCAAAAGACGTTGCATAGTGAGTGGGATATGATGCTATAGGACCCACGTTTTAGAAATTTCAAGCAATTTTGTAACAGAATTTTCAAATGCGTTGAAGACACGGACGATCAACCGAAGTTGATCGAACTTGGCTACATGTGCCCTCGGGGACTCTTGGTCCACCAGCAGTGACACTCACCAAGTGGTTCAAATGTTAAACGTCTTAAAATTCAATAGCATCATTTAAAACCTGATAAATTTACAGCATGGACCGGACATGCACGTTTCGGGTATTAAACCCTCGTCATTGATCCTAAGTCTAAACAATGTAATAAGGCCAAAAAGTATGAAAATTATTATGTCCAAAAGTGTACCAAAAGAAGATGAACATACAAACAGACAGTATGACGCAGGGTCAAAGTAAGAAACACACAGATGGATTTGTAAATAGATATAAAAAAAACAGAAAAGGTGGATTGGCAACTCTACTGAAGAGATAAGTGAATGATGAAATGGTCAACGTCCACTGTATGGCTCACAGACTGGAGCTTGCATTTCGAGATTTTCTTCAGAAATATTAAATGTATGACAAGCTGATGACTCTCAATTGGCATGCATTATTTATATATCAAGCAGTATAAAAACAAGCAAGGACTGCTGAATACAATGGATACCCTGAAGGTAAAAGGAGTCCTTCAGCCTAAAATTACTAGTAATGCTATAGCATTAATTTCAAGCTAGATAGCATGCACTTATTAATTTAAGTCAGGAATAAACAGGAATTATACTTATACAATTTCAATGTGTGTATAAAGGACCTCGCACGAAAAACTTACAAATTAAATCTATAATATTTCCTCATATATTTATCATTTACATCACCTAATTGGCATTTATTAGAAATCGAAGCAACGTGGGTCCGCCATTTACAGTCCGAGGTATTATGTTATAAAAATCAATAAAAAGAGATGAAATTGAGAAAATCGTAAAGTTATACATTTAGTGATTTGTTAAACGATAGAATCATTTTTCTCCTTCGAAAACTACTATTTCTTTTCCGTACTGAGAACTACATATTTGGTTCATCACTATATTCACATAAGTTTACATTGGATAATTGCGCTTAGTGCGTTGACATTACGAAAAACTAACGGAATAAAATATTGTTGTGGCCATTCGTAAAAAGAGATAATAAAGTATATTTATAAATGAAGAAAAATATAACCAAGAACAGTGTTCTATGTTGTAAGTGTTTGAATTAATATCTCAAAAGAAAACATGTTGCCGCAGTATGTTTACAAACCAATTAAATGACGTCATAAAAGTAATGAATTAACATATATATATAACTGCAAAATATCATCACTCTAAACGCATCGAAAGAAAACATGATAGGTTTATGTATAATAACTCAAGATTTAGAGCCTTTTCATCCCCCTTTTTTATATTTCGATCGCCTGGTTGACATCGTTCCCCACCTTCCTGCTACGTCTTTCGGTACGCTTTTTCGACATAGTAACTTTCATACTATTTTGGCATATTACATTGTTTAGATTTGAGGATCACTGACGAGGGTTAAGTACCCGAAACGTGCATGTCTGGTCCATGCTGCCAATTAATCTGTTCATAAATGATGCTATTCAATTTAAAGACGTTTAACATTTATACCACCTTGTGAGTGTGACTGCTGGTGGACCGGGAGTCCCCGAGGGCGCATGTGGCCAAGTTTCTTCATCGCATTCTAAAATTTCTGTTATCAAAATTTCTTGAAAAATTTCTAAAAAGTGGGTCCTGCAGCATCATATCCCACCCATCCTGCTACGTCTTTCGGTACGCTTTTTCGACATAGTAACTTTCATACTTTTTTCGCATTATTACATTGTTTAGATTTGAGGATCACTGACGAGGGTTAAGTACCCGAAACGTGCATGTCTGATTTATCTGTTCTTAAATGATGCTATTCAATTTGAAGACGTTTAACATTAATACAGGATCTTACTTGTCATGCTGGTAGATGTTGTCAAACTAAAGTTTCTATTAAAAGGATCCCTGTAGCAATATGGGGAAAATACTCTGAAAAAGTATTCTAGTTTCCATATGCTTTAGTGTTAAAATCGACTGTTTGAACACAAATTATATACAAAATATCGGTCGCATGTTTGAAATATTACTACATCTATTTTCATAAATTTGAGTCAGATTCTTGCCGAATTCACAATTTTAATATCTGTTAATAAGAAAAAAATTGCGATCCAAATAAGGCGGAATTCCTTTACAAATCGTTCTAGCTCCTTTACATTTACATGTCAAAATGAAAGGGAACAAATCTGATTCAGTTGTATGACACCCACATTTATACTCACAATTGGAACATACATGTATTTCATATTATATGACTTATTTGAGTTTCTCTTCGTATCAGGAACCAGGTGGATGCCACACTTGTCCAGATATATTACATCCACAAGAACCATAAAGCTGAGTGGCTGGTGAAAATGATGAAGGATAAGAATTTAATGGCCTTTGCGCTGTTTTCTACGGGTAATCCTTGTTGCAATTGTTGCAGAATTGATCCTTATGTTGTCTATTACTAAGTTGATTCTCTTAGTTTTCAGGTTTTTTCTCTCAGTTTTTATGTCAATAAACTCTAGCATTTTACTCATTTAAGGAGCTGTTGTCGCCTCTGATAAAGTTGTCTATGAAACTACAACAGGAGTCAAATATGACCGAATGTATGGTGTGGCTAGAGTTCGCCATGGAATTGCTAGAGGAATGCAAAGAGAGGAACATTTGTACATACATTGAAACGATGCTATTGAATTTAAAGACGTTTAATATTTGTACCACTTAGTGAGTATCACTGCTGGTGGACCAGGAGTCTCCGAGGGCACAAGTTCGATAAACTTCGGTTGGTCGTTTCTTCAACGCACTCGAAAATTTCTGTTATCAAAATTTCTTGAAATTTCTAAAACGTTGGTCCTGTAGCATCATATCCCACCCATCCTGCTACGTCTTTCGGTACATTTTGGACATGATAACTTTCACACTCTTTAGTCATATTTCATTTTAGATTGAGAATCACTGACGAGCCCTGCAACTCTGGTCCATGCTGCAAATTCATCTGTTCATAAATGATGCTATTGAATTTGAAGTTGTTTAACATTCACACAAATACCGTCTACATGTGTACACTCTAGTGTAGCAATTGTTTTGGAGAAATGACACAAAACACTTGGGAAAATTGCATGAAAGATAAAATCTTTATGACTTTCTTTTTCATTATGAAATATACATTAGTGTAATACAAAATTAAAAACAAACTTTCTAGGATGACAGATGAGGTATAAGAAATGCAACAGCCTCGGAAAGTCAGAGCATTAAGCTATCTGGCAGCAATCCCTCAATGTCATACAAATATTCTATCATTAATGAGAAGCACTAAAAACTAGATTTTAAATTGCTTCATATGCCGTCAATACAAAAGTGGTCGATGGCACAAAGATTCTTCACTTTCAGGAGTGGCCGTTGTTAGATAGCTCAGATGAACAATGTTAATAAAATGTGCATTTAATTGGTGTTTCATTATTATTTTTTTACTAATTTTAATGTTGATTCTATGGACACAACAAATTTACAATTTACTTTTTTAATAAGTTTTGAGTTTTCATTGCCATATGAATAATTCAAGATGTTATGGTTCTTTGTGCAGTGTAACATGCTACAAAACTTTAATGAAAGGAGTGAATGTAACAACAGCAGAAAAAATATTATAATTGTATCTGCAAGTGTTTGTGTAACATGCTACAAAACTTTAATGAAAGGAGTGAATGTAACAACAGCAGAAAAAGTATTATAATTGTACTTGCAAGTGTTTGTGTATATCCTTTATAGACTTCCATTTAGCTTATGCCACTCTTTGAGATAACATAATGAGGTCAAAGCAATTGTGATCCGAGTTATTTCCGTTCTATGTTTATACCAGACATTGGAAATGAAGAGATCAAAGCAGCAATCTCACACTTTGCGAAAACTCTTTTAAAAGCAGGAAACCAGGACTTTATAGTTGATGATACACTGCTTGAATGGAGAATGTTGAAGAAAATTCTATACAAAACGTATGTGTTCCGTTTGCTTTAGTAAAGAATTGTTTAAAATTTTGTAGTACCGAATGCTGAAATGTATTTGAAGAGCTTAAATATTAAACGTCTTTAAATTCAATAGCATCATTTAAAACCAGATAAATTTACAGCATGGACCAGACATGCACGTTTCGGGTACTAAACCCTCGTCAGTGATCCTTAGTCTAAACAATGTAATATGGCCCAAAAGTATGAAAAATTTTATGTCCAAAAATGTACCTAAATAATATACCACTGACCTTGCAGTCTATGTGTAGTCTTTTGTGTTTTATGTTTATGTGTCGTGTGTCTCTTTTCCGTCTCTTGGTATGCTCGTCTTGTTGTTTTTGCATCGGATGTTTTCGTGTTTTGCTGTTGGTGCAGCAAGAGGGTCTTGTTGGAGATCCCCTCCCCTCTTTTGCAATTGCATTTTCCATTCATAGTCATAGTTCGAAAGTAATGAACATGAGATGGGCTGACTTTAAATGATGCTATTGAATTTAAAGACGTTTGACATTTACACTATAATCCCACATTCTCAATTGAAAGAAAGACTCGCAAAAATTACAAGTAATGCGTTTACAAGCAAGAACGGCAATCGCAAATACAAATTTATTGTTGTTAACTATGACAAAACCTACTTTGTAAAAGAAAAGTCCTATTCTGAAAATAGGTACACTGAAACAGTTATTATGCAGATGTTAAACTTCCTGATCGACAACATTTTTGTGGTATTTGGAGGAAAGGTCTTTTAGCAAGTTGTTGGATTTTCAATAGGAACCAATTGTGCCCCACTCCTTGTCGAGATTTTTCTTTACTCATACGAAGCTGAATTCATTCAATCTTTGGTCTAAGAAGGGTAAAGATACACAGCTTCAGATTTAAAGGGACGGTGTCCCTGAAAATTAATTAATTTGACAAAATTTTGGAATGCAAAATCTTTATTTGTATATGAAAGTATATATTCTCATTTGTATAAATTCAAATTTTCAGGTGAATCTAACTTATGCATTCGCAGTTAAAGACCTTTAAAAACGTCATTTTGAATTTGGGGTGCGCAGCTCAAATTCATTCCACTAGCGCCACCTACAATATATTAAGTTTTTACAATAGAGGTATATGGAGATTTAATTAATAAAAAAAATCGACAATATTAGAGTTGTTACTGCATATTTTCAAATAAAACGTTTTATGGCTCCTTTTTTTCCTCTATCTAGACCCTTTGGAATAAATTCTACGTTTTCAATAAAATTTATTTTCAGGGACACTGTATCTTTAAGAAAGAATCTTATATTTTTGGGGGTGATGCATGTATCCACCGCAAATTTTGAAAGAAAAGTTTTCTTTCCAAATTTTCGGTGGATACATGCATCATCCCCAAAAAATATAAGATTCATTTCTTAAGTCAGAAGCTAAGCTAATATATTGGGTTGATGCGAAGCAGTCACGCGCAATAATATAACAAGTCAGCTGGTGTACGTCAATAATGGCAGCCTTCATAGCAGTGGAACAGTTAACAAAGGAGAACAAACAAAACCGTTCTATGTATGTACGGACAGTTAATCACTTGTAAATGGATTTGTAGCAAAGTTAAATGTGCAGTTATTGAAGGCAGAGTTGGTGATGAACGAGGACGACATTCTGTGGCTTAAATTGTTGTGAGTATTGTTGTTCACGCTCATTGCAGGGGGCCATCGCAGAAAATCCAAGGGGTGTTGATGCAGTAACTGCAGCAGTTGTGTTGTCGTCTCTCGGACGGTTTACAGTAGCCGAGGGAATGGACGGACGAGCTACTTTAGCAAGGGCAAGACTTAGATTCTGTTTCTGGTCAGTAGAGCAGTCCCTGTTGTAGCTGCGAACAGAAGCTTCATTCCTATGCCCGCTCATGTACATGATATGACGTAGTTCAAATCCCTCATTATTTAGAGCCTGGATTGTTGCAGATCGCAGACAGTGCGCTGTGTAGTTTATCGAACATTTAGAATTACCAGATATATCTGCCATGAATCGGGAGAATTGGTACTGCTTAATAGGCTTCGTGGTGTACCAGATATCGGTGCTTTCGGGTGATTTTATAGCCTCCTTGTTTATGTGGTTAAGTAATGATGTTGCTTCTGTATCCGTGTGATTAAGGAAGGTTTTCAGAGATGCGACAGGACAGAATTCTCCTCCAGTAGCGTACATCCTTTTGTCTTGCGGAGCCTCCTTACTTTCAATGCCACCCTGCCAGTTTTTTTGTTTTCTTTTCTTTCTTTTTTTTTTTGCTTTGTTTCGTGAGAAATAGCTACATATTCACATCCTTTGTCATCAGAGAGAAAGAGGAAAGAGTTTATATTTAGCTGCTGGTAAAATTCTAGGCCGCGACTTACAAAACGGATGGATAAGTCATACCATACACGGTATCGCAGTATGACGGGGTTAAGATCTGACATCAGGTAAGTTGAAATATTGCTTAGATCATTTGGTGTGATGACAGGTTTGTGTTGTGTTGGCTTACTGAGGACCATCTTCATATTTTGTTTCAGTTTACAATCAAGTGCTGCATTCGCCTGCTTAAATTCCCTGTCACGCACTATATCAATGTTCCTTTCAAATTCATTCATTCATTCCCGACACTGTGGTCAATCTTTGGCTGGACCTCGCCATTTTGAATTCACTTAAATTCATTATGAATTCATTCAAATTCATTCATTCATTTATTCATTCATCAGACTGTGCCTGGCTGTAATCGAAGGACTCCGAAACATGTACTATGACTACGCTCATCACAAAGCCGAGGCCGTCGCTGATCTTCGACGAGAGGTGTTTGGAGAGAAGGTCGAGATCATCTATATTACTTCTATCAGGAGAGAAGACGATGTCAATTATCCAATTGGTCAATCTTTGGCTGGACCTCGCCATTTTGAATTCACTTAAATTCATTTTGAATTCACTTAAATTCATTTTGAATTCACTTAAATTCATTTTGAATTCGCTTAAATTCATTTTGAATTCACTTAAATTCATTTTGAATTCACTTAAATTCATTTTGAATTCACTTAAATTCATTTTGAATTCACTTAAATTCATTTTGAATTCACTTAAATTCATTTTGAATTCACTTAAATTCATTTTGAATTCATTCATTTATTCATTCATCAGACTGCGCCTGGCTGTAATCGAAGGACTTTGAAACATGTACTATGACTACGCTCATCACAAAGCCGAGGCCGTCGCTGATCTTCGACGAGAGCTGTTCGGAGAGAAGGTCGAGATCATCTCCGAGGAAATGCAAACCCTTCATTGTACTTTTGTTTTGTTTTACTCGCCTCCACCAGATGGTTCATTCTCTTTCCCTTTCCCGACACTGTGGTCAATCTTTGGCTGGGCCTCGCCATTTTGAATTCACTTAAATTCATTCAAATTCATTCATTCATTCATTCATTCAAATCATACATTAATATTAGCGCACAAAATCTATATGCAAATATTTTCTCCGTTTTTGAAAACGAATTTTTTTTAATCATCTATATTACTTCTATCAGAAGAGAAGACGACGTCAATTATCCAATTATTAGTCCAAGCTCAATAATCAGTAGCAGACAAGTGCCGTGTAAACGGGTGACTGATTGAGGCAATTAGCAGGGTGCTGTCTTAGGAACTGACTCCTGTCGGACACGAGTTTCTCAATATGCATAATGCCACCAGTTGACATTAAACTATCCAGTTACTGTATAAAAGATCAGGAGCCAAGCAAGCCAATCATCGTTCCTTTCGCTATTATCTCAGACTGCGCCTGGCTGTAATCGAAGGACTCCGAAACATGTACTATGACTACGCTCATCACAAAGCCGAGGCCATCGCTGATCTTCGACGAGAGCTGTTTGGAGAGGAGGTCGAGATCATCTCCGAGGAAATGTCTGACTCCGAGATGGAAGACTGAGTTTCAAAACTCCAAAACGGCTCTTTTCAGAGCCACACATATTTCTAGAAAAGTAGCCATTCGCTTAATCACAAATAGAATTTATCCCATCCATAACTAAATATCTGCATCCATGTCTCAAATAGAACCTATTTTCAAATAATAATACACCATATACATTATCTTATGACACTCCCCTTCCACTCTGCACATGTCCCCACCCCAAACACCCACCCACCTCCTTTTGTACAAATAAACCCGAGTCAAGAATTTTCAATAATGAAGATATTTAAGCCAAAATAAGATGGTAATGAATAATACTTTCATATTCCAGGGTACAAAAAAATATTAAACAAGAGACGTTCGTCATATATACCTAAAAAATACGCAAATAAAGAGTTTTTCGTTAATACATACCATGGAGCTCAATATACAAACTTTAAGATTGCATTTATCAATTCATTTTGAATTCTTTGAAATTCATTTTGAATTCATTGAAATTCATTTTGAATTCATTAAAATTCATTTTGAATTCACTTAAATTCATTCATTCATTCATTCATTCATTCATTCATACATTCAAATCATACATTAATATTAGCGCACAAAATCTATATGCAAATATTTTCTCCGTTTTTGAAAACGAATTTTTTTTTTAATCATCTATATTACTTCTATCAGAAGAGAAGACGACGTCAATTATCCAATTATTAGTCCAAGCTCAATAATCAGTAGCAGACAAGTGCCGTGTCACGGGTGACTGATTGAGGCAATTAGCTGGGTGTTGTCTTAGGAACTGACTCCTGCCGGACACGAGTTTCTCAATATGCATAATGCCACCAGTTGACATTAAACTATCCAGTTACTGTATAAAAGTGAGAAACTTTTCAATATTTGGCATTCACTTTCCAGTGCTACAACTGATCACAACGCATTTTACAACCCTACAAATCAAGTGCTACAAAGATGAGAACTGCTTAATTGTCCAGAAGTCCTGCCAAGACTTTGCTGAGTAAGAGGTTTTCCTTGTTGGATAACGAGAGAAAGTTCAAGAAAGCTTGCGAGCAGATCTTACAACTGAATCACAAGATGGACGACATGCAGCTTAGATACACAAAAGCCAAGTAAGCCAATCATCGTTCCTTTCGCTACAACCTCAGACTGCGCCAACATGTACTATGACTACGCTCATCACAAAGCGAGGCCGTCGCTGATCTTCGACGAGAGCTGTTTGGAGAGGAGGTCGAGATCATCTCCGAGGAAATGTCTGACTTCGAGATGGAAGACTGAGTTTCAAAACTCCAAAACGGCTCTTTTCAGAGCCACACATATTTCTAGAAAAGTAGCCATTCGCTTAATCGCAAATAGAATTTATCCCATCCATAACTAAATACATTCCAATATCCATCTGCATCCATGTCTCAAATAGAACCTATTTTCCATATACATTGTCTTATGACACTCCCCTTCCACTCTGCACATGTCCCCACCCCAAACACCCGCCCACCTCCTTTTGTACAAATAAACCCGAGTCAAGAATTTTCAATAATGAAGATATTTAAGCCAAAATAAGATGGTAATGAATAATACTTTCATATTCCAGGGTACAAAAAAATATTAAGCAAGAGACGATCGTCATATATACATATAAAAATACGCAAATAAAGAGTTTTTCGTTAATACATACCATGGAGCTCAATATACAAACTTTAAGATTGCATTTATCAATTCATTTTGAATTCATTGAAATTAATTTTGAATTCTCTTAAATTCATTTTGAATTCATTCAGATTCATTCATTTATTCATTAATCACTCAAATCATACATTAATATTAGCGCACAAAATCTATATGCAAATATTTTCTCCGTTTTTGAAAACGATTTTTTTTTAATCAACTATATTACTTCTATATAAGACAAATTGTCTTTTGGAAATAAAGAATTTGAATTTGAATATCAGGAGAGAAGACGATGTCAATTATCCAATTATTAGTCCAAGCTCAATAATCAGTAGCAGACAATTACCGTGTCACGGGTGATTGAGGCAATTAGCAGGGTGTTGTCTTAGGAACTGACTCCTGTCGGACACGAGTTTCTCAATATGCATAATGCCACCAGTTGACATTAAACTATCCAGTTACTGTATAAAAGTGAGAAACTTTTCAATATCTGGCATTCACTTTCCAGTGCTACAACTGATCACAACGCATTTTACAACCCTACAAACCAAGTGCTACAAAGATGAGAGCTGCTAAATTGTCCAGAAGTCCTGCCAAGACTTTGCTGAGTAACAGGTTTTCCTTGTTGGATAACGAGAGAAAGTTCAAGAAAGCTTGCAAGCAGATCTTACAACTGAATTATAAGATGGACGACATGCAGTTTAGATACACAAACCAATCATCATTCCTTTCGCTACAATCTCAGACTGCGCCAACATGTACTATGACTACGCTCATCACAAAGCCGAGGCCGTCGCTGATCTTCGACGAGAGCTGTTTGGAGAGGAGGTCGAGATCATCTCCGAGGAAATGCAAACCCTTCATTGTACTTTTGTTTTGTGTTACTCGCCTCCACCAGATGGTTCATTTTCTTTCCCTTTCCCGACACTGTGGTCAGTCTTTGGCTGGACCTCGCCATAGAACCGCCGAAGATGGTTATTTAGATCCTCTAAAGAAATGGTGTGAAAATCCACAACTTTACAATATCTCTCTTAACTCCAGTCTGAAATTCAACAAATATAACCCATTTTGTTTGTGTTCTGGTATTTCTTTTTATCTATTTTATTTTGCACAAACTTCCCTTTCCTGAGTAGCAACATCCCTTCATCACCTGCTTATGGTGTGTTTATATCTCAGTTGATACCATTACGCTATGCCAGAGCAGCTACCAAATATACAGATTTTGTTCTAGGTGTCTTTCAGATGAAGCTTCTCAGTCAGAGATACATTTGTGACCGACTAAAATCGTCACTGAAGAAGTTCTACGGTCGATATGGGGAACTCGTCATACACTATGATGTCCCACTCTCTAGAATGGTGGATGATATTCTGTCTTAGGCCATTTGAACCATCCAACCACCAAAAAAAAAAAATACTTGACGTATCTTCCGAAATAGAATTAACTGGATGTGACAATTCTTAGACAGTGATTGGGAAGGACAGGGGCCATACGCCATGATCCCATTCATTATCAAAATGGCCCATTGAATTCTCAATACCTTTCTAAGAAATGGCCCATTGAAACTTTAGAAAAACATGAAATTTCCCTCCCAATCACTGAATTTCTACCGAATTGAAGCGACAGGTGTTGCATGCAAGCAGGAGATGCTGACTCTTCCTGGGCACCTGGTCTCACTCCCATATTGGGATTTTGCTTTTTCATTTCTTGTGGTGTTTTTTTTTCTTTCTTTGCTTTGGTTCCTTATTATTAGTAATAGTCCCTACCGAGTCGCCGGAGGGGACTTATATTGTCCACCCCGTTTGTCTGTCAGTCCGTCCGTCTGTCTGTCACACTTTTGTTTTCCGAATTTTTTCGCTGTTGTTGCATATAATGAACTCATTTTTGGTATGTAAAATAATCTCAATTTGATAAAATCAAGTTTGAGTTTGGATTCGATTGACATATTTTTATAAGAGTTATGGTCCTTGCACTTTCATGAAATTTTCAGTTTTCGTATTTTTCACGGCTGTATTGCAGTTAATGAACTGATGTTTGATATGTTGATATATCTCAATCTGATAAAGATCAAGTTCAAGTTTGCTTTTGATTGACTAATTATTACAAAGTTATGGTCCTTAGCCTTAGCAAATTTCATGAAATTTGCTTTTTTCCTTACTTTTCTTGACTGTTAAGGCACATAATGAAATGATTTTTGGAATGTGAATACAAGTTGAGTTTGATTTGCCCAGTGCATTTTTTTTATTAAATTAGAACCCCTTGGCAAATTTTATGAAAATTTCAGTTCTCCATACCTTTTCTGTTGCTGCAGGTAGTGACCTGATTCCTGATTGTGTGGGCATTCATCTTTTGGTGCAAGTGCAGGTCAAGTTTAAAGTTATGTTTAGCGATCTAGGAAAAGTTGTAGGACATAGATATCAGTGATCAAAGATTTATTTATCTTAATTTTGTATGCCATCTGTGTATGATTTTCTGAATTATCGATTTTGTGCTGTGTATTGAGATATGGTCATTATCCATATTTATCATGGAAACATCTATTTGAACAACTTTAGCAAATCATCACAGGATGATAAAGAGAAAATTTATGGAACTAAAAGTATAGTGTTTTATCTGACAGTATACATTGTAACAATACTGTCAGATAAGAGACTAATTTCAATACTATAACTATAACCATTATATAACCAAGAGCCCCAGGAGGGCACAACGCTCATCTGTTACCCATGCACTTTCTAATTGACATACTGACATTGAATAAGACTTAAAACTGATAGTGCCAGTATCAGGATTTGAGCCCACAACCGTTCTAAAAAGATTTTTGCCGGATGCAGACAAGTTATTTTTTACAACCTTTAAAAGTACAAACAAGAAGAAATAGTCACATTTCAAAACATCTTTTTTCACTTATTTGAAAAGACGGATAATTTGATCCAAAGTCATATGCCTAGCAAGTATATAGTTCAATTATTCAACCTCGAAAAATCATTTTGTAAAATTCCACATTAATGTGCAGCAGGTGATGAAGAAACAGACAAAAAGAATAAAACAATGAAATAAACTTTATAAATTAAGTTTATTTAAAATTGAACATCAAACCTTTCATTATTGATAGATAGCATGCCAGAAAATAAAAAACAAAGATTTTTCGATTTTGACTTTATTCATTTTAAATTATACTGAAATCTATGAATGAGAGCTTTTGAATAGTATTGATTTCATCTTAATAATGTAACAGTCAAAATCGTGTTAATCAAATATTAATTCAAGTGAGTTGTGCAGAAATATGGACAATTTAAATTTGTTTTCCAAAAAGCAGCGTATGGTGTACCAAACCTCATGACCCAGTGTTGCCACTTGATTATTTTCGGTAAATATATGCTGAAATGAGGCGCTTCTCGCCTATGAATATTTCAACAGGCGAGAAGGAGCATCGCATTTCAGCATACACTGTTCACCAACTCAATCAAGTGGTTTCACTAGGTATCGCAGTTTGATGCACCATACTCTAGTGTATGCTGCTTTTAGGGAAACAAATTAATAGGCCCATGATATTGTAAAACTTGTCCAACTAGCAGACCTACGACGTCATTATTTACTGTTAACTAATTGTTTCGCCTCGTGATAGGTATGTTACACGGACAAGTTATTAGCTCATGAGTTCATGAAAAGTATCAGCTGCATCCGATTTGCTGATAACAAATTATTTGGTTCGATAAAAACACATGTTGTATCCATTATATGGACAGATAAAAAATCCCAAATGTCTGACCACAGGAACCTGTCGTTTTATGAGAGAAAATGTTTTATTATTCACAACCTTAAGCCTCTGTGTTCATCTTAGAAATGTTATACATAAAAGATGTCACAGTGGCTTAAGGTTGTGAATAATAATTTATTTTCTCTTTTAAAACAACAGCTTCCTGTGGTCCAACATTTCATTGAAAGATTTCAAGAACTGAGAACTCTGAACTGAGTTATTTGTTTTCAAGAATTTCAGGTATATCAAATGTCCAATACATTCTCAAAATCCTCAGGAAGAGATTACTCATTAGACGTTTCTGCAAGAAATCAGTCCGTATACTTCATCTAAGACAAAGGAAATTCGAGCTAAGTTTATAAATGATAACAAGTATGCAAGTGTTCCAAGTACATGAATGATAACAAGTATGAAAGCTGTTCCCAGTATATGCACATTAAATAAAAGTCTATTCAAATACCAGTACTATTTCGTTTGCACGATAGATTCTATTAATCTCCTGAAATGTATCACGTGTACAGCACTAACACGGTGGGTAATCTCGCAACGCAGAACAATTGATTTTTCTATATTTTTGCGCAAAATAGATAATTTATTACAAAAAAGGAAATGTGATGCAGTGTAATAACGCCCTAACTATGAGTTGCATCCAAAATAAGGTGTATATTAGCTTTTTATTACGCACAAACACGATCGGCGATTCTACTTTCACTTTCATCTACACGAATCACGCCGATCGTTTTTCGGCTTTATAAAAGGATATTACCTCTCTTACTTTGGATAAAACTCGTAGCTAAGGCATCCTTACACTGCATCACATTCCCCTTTTTTGTTAAAAATGATTTGTAATACTCGAAATTTTAGATAAACCGAGTGTTCTGCGTTGCGAGATTACTCACCGTTACTATTAAAGGGGCGTGGAGGAATTGAACCAATCAAATTTGTAACACAATATATATGGCGACTTTGTTTACCATAGATACAGAAATAAAGCAGAGAAAATAATTATTAATAGGGCATTTGTTATGAAATATGTATGTATGGAAAAATTCAACATCTAAAAATAAATTCAGAGTATATATTTGATTGCGTATGTGGCCGAGTTATTTCGACGTACGAAAGTAAGTACACAAAGCCAAACTAGCTTGTCTCTTTAAAAAAAATCATCAAAAATCTAAAAGTTGATATTTTGACAATTTTTTTCACAGTTTCATTTCTAACGATAAATATAAAAAGAAAATGAGAGAAAAAAAACTGAAAAAGTGGAATAAATTTGGGGGTCCTGCCGGGGTTTGAACCCACTTACCCTTGGGTCCATTGGGCATGGAAAATGTACATTGTACCTATGAATGTTTTTCAGTAAAAATCCAAAAGTGGATATCTTGACATAATTCTTTCACTTGTAGGGAACCATGAGTACCTCATACCTACCAAGTTTCATGACAATCTGAGAAAAAAAAAGTAACTTAGATATGATAAATATGCAGTAAATGAGTGTGTAAAATCATACACTTATTGAGTTATTTAAAGAAATAGTGCAAAAATGTGCATTTCTGACTAAGTCCGAAAAGACGTCAAAAAACGCGTCAAAAATTGTACTTCGGAGTGGAACCAAAAATAACGACACTTCTTTAAAAGACATCCCTCTAGATCATCCTGGTGCTTTCTGTTTGTCGATACGTGCTTCCGTTCTGAGGAAGTTTGTCAAAGGAGGGTGACCGTGACCTACTTTTGCCTAGGTTGCGCCACCTTTTGAGGGATCCGGGGAAAAAACAACAACACTTGTAGGGGACCATTAGCACTTAATACCTACCAAGTTTCATCAAAATCCCTTTAGCCATTCTTGAGAAGAAGTCGAAAATGTGAAAAGTTTACGACAGACAGACGACGGACGCCGGACGGATCGCTATGACAATAGCTCACTAGAGCCTTTGGCTCAGGTGAGCTAAAAATTGTATTTTTTATACAAATTTTTGCATCATGGTTGTTGTTCAAAGAGCAGCATCTCTACCAAAATTAACGGTTCCAGGTTTTGACAGTTTTTTAATATTTTATTCAGTTTCCAACCAAAGTATCTGTGACATATATTTCTTGTACAAAAAATTGTGGACACTTTCACCTATATAGTGTTAAAGTCTTATCGTAACTCTTTATCTTCCTTGTGTACAAAAATCGAAAATTAATCACACATGACGTACATAACCCTCTATGTACGTACATGCGTGCATGACAACTTGTTAGAAACCCCATGGTCAGAATCGTAACGAATTTGATGTATAGAATGATTTAACATATGTATTATTTTCTTGAATATCTTCGTCTATCCTCAAAGATTATAATGATATCAAATTCAAGTTTATAATGCATGTCATTGTCAACATTTCATGGTAAACACGTGGTAGCTCTGACGTCATTTTCCGTAACCTGAATTTGATTGGCTATACAGCCGGACGCTGTTTCAAAGCATTGTCCCTGGAGCTGAATGGCTGTTTTGTCTTTGGCAGCTCGACAAAAATGGTATGAAGAGAAAAGCTTTAATTCTAAATTCAGATATTTTGGGAAAAGTTTTAAAATGGTATACATAGTAGCTACGCCACTTTAGGACTATATATATTGGTGAAATTGGCAAAAGGAACAGTGAACAGTCCGTCCTTCAGGCCAAAAGCTCGAAAACCCCATAATATTAGGGGCTCAAGAAGGGGGTCTATGTATGCTGAACGTTTCAAAATGGGTAAAGCCGAGAAAAGGAGAAGGGTCCTATATGTAAGTGTACAGTATGAGGGAGGAGATGCCGCAACTGTGAGATACCCCCACCCTCGTCCCTAAGGCTATTTGCGATTCAGCCAAAGCGTAAATAGCCTGGGGAACCCAGGATGAGATATCCCAGTCGACATGCAAATGTAGAGTCTGTCTTGCACATATATTAGAGCAAGCTAGGAAAGCGCAAATACCAGTAAGGCATGGTCCATTTGATATTCAGGGGGGGGGAGGGGGGCTTGGGTTTTTTGTCGGAGCAAGATTATTTTTTTTTCGCCCGGACCAGGGCAAAATTATTTTTTACTAGCAAAGCTGGAGCAAGGATTTTTGTTAACAAAGTGATGCCAATTTAAGAATGTTTGTGTTTTATCAATAGAAATTATTTTATTTTGACTAAAAACTCTAAATATTAATATATTACTTTATTCTTATGCAAATATTCAATTCACTTTTAAACAGAGAGATAAAAGATTTTTACAATACAATTCTCAATATTTTACAAAAGGTACAATGTAAATGTATGTAACATGTATAAGGGGGTCTGAGGGGAAGGTCTCTTAGACAAAGTTTTAAATGTTACTAAGAATTGTAAATTGGTGAATAACTGAAGTTTTACAAGTTACAAGAACATAAAATTAGACTCTATGGGATACATGCAACCTGTATTAATGGCAATACATAAATAAATTAAAATACTGATAATATATTTAAGCTTTTAAGGAAGCCATAATTTTTATTCACATACATGTATAAATTTTGATATTTTCATATATATTAACTTTGCTATTAGTAAATAATGTTTTGATAGAAAAAATATTTGATACAATTTGAAAACTGCGGCGAGCGAAGCGAGCCGGAAAATTTTCAAGAATTTTGGCTAAATTTTATGGTAATTCTTCAAATTCAGATTATTTGTAAGAGCAAGATTATTTCTTTCTGTCACACCATGAGCAAATTTATTTTTTTCATCAAAATTGAGAGCAAAATTATTTTTTTCGAAAAAAACCCCAAGCCCCCCCCCCCCTCCCAGAATATCAAATGGACCATGCCTAATGAAGGTTGTTCTCGCTAACTCCTCAAATGAATGATCGCCCTGATCAGCGCGACAAGGGCATGCAATTACTTCAACCGAAGTACGGGAGAGTCATTAGGTGGTGTGCAAAGGGGTAAATGTAGGGAAGTCTCACATCCGTGTACACATATTGACAGAGGTCCAGGCATATTACTCTTATTCAACAAAAGCATGAGAAACAGAACATGAATTTGTACGAAAGATGTATACGTCCCAGTGGATAGTGTATTCCAAGCAAAAATCTAGAGGGTCAGGATTCCCCAGTGGAATTTGCCAAAATGCAGGTTTTTTAACCATGGACTGGACCTTCCCCCTGGAAAAAAAATTCTAAAATTGCCCATGAATTTATGTAAATAAATTATATACATGTATTATCTACAAGGAAAACAGATATTACATAACATACCGGTATTACCATACGTTAGTCTGTTATCCCTTTTATCGCCTTTTTTATCAATACATATGGTACATGTACTTGAACGACAGACCACTGATAACATTTTAGGATTTCTTGTCGTAAATACAGTTATATATCTGTACATGCGCGGATAAAGTTTTTTTTCAAAGAGGGGAGGTAGTACTTCAAGTAGACAATATTTCATTGATTTTCTGCAAACTATTATCAAATTATACTAGTAAATGCAAAACAGGACTTTCCAATTGAGGCAGTACTTCAAGTTCAAGAGGTATACAAATTCACTGTGCGTTGATCCAGAAAGGTCTCCCTGTGCGCGGAAGGGGCGGGGGGGGGGGGGTATTCGAGTCTATGATTTTAAGAAGATGATACACGAAATCGGAAAAATAAGCACGTTTGACAAATTTCAAAGGGGAATTTTGACCACCTGAGTTCTTTGCCTCTAAAGAAACCGTACTTGAATGCAATGTACATGTACCCGTCGATTAATTTTGGAAAGTGTTCCAATCTGATTGAATTCTTCGATATAATTTTTTTTTTCAGTAAGTTATTAATTGAAGATCTTGTATCCCTTATACTTGATTCGTCCCAGCAAAACGAGAAATTGAGGAATGTGAAATGTACGTCAAATTTTAGTTTCTGGAACGACGATCACATCGACACTTCAAAAAATTCTGTTATTCAAAAAACAACAAAATATTGCAATTTTTCAACAATGACATTTTTTGTTACATGTTTATTCTAATTAGAATTTCGATAAGTAATATGGAAGAAAAGCCCGCAGCATTCTGGATATTGAAATAATTAAATTCTATGCATCGGCCAGACATGCGTGTTTTCGGATAATGAGTGGTACCTCAAACTAGAATGATTCAGAGAAGTTAAAATAATTTCATGCCCCCCCCCCCCCCCCCCCGTGGTAATTTCGAAAAATTTGATAGTTTTATCGTCAGAAAGGAACTACTCCAAATTTTGTGTAGGATCTATTAAGAGGTATCATGCAGTAAGCTAATAATGTGCGTGGCAAAAGGTGTTCAGGTTATTCGCATGAAACAAACAAAACCAAACATAAACATGAAATAAGAGCAAAGAAACACAAACCAAGTGTTTTGATTTTATTACATTGTTTTATTTAGTGGACACATTTAGTACTAATGAACCACAGGGATTTATCACGCTTCCCGGCTGCTCTATTTATTATTCGTTATTTGATTATTAAGATATTCCATAAAAAAATTAGCAACCGGGGAGCGTGATAAATCCCTGTGTAATGAACTTATGAATGTGTACAATAAAAGACAATCATGACATTTTACTACATTCAAAGGTAAGGGAAAATCTATGTCGAACTATTTCTTTGAATCCATTCTAAAATTTATTTCTTTGAATCCATTCCAAAAGGTAGAACATGTTCGGATCTAGGTAGGATCGGGATGACAACCCCCCCCCCCCCCCTGTCCCAGGAAAAGTTACTGATTTTTCTGATTTTCACATATAATTATTTTAAAATCATGACAAGGCTTAACTACCTCTCTCCCCTCCTCTCCTTTTTACAGGGCTGGTTCCTTCCTCTAGGAAAAATATTCTGTACCTTTTTGTGTTCATTTTGCATGGTCATCATACATGCTGTAAGTGTAAGGAACGATAACTCTGCGGGAGATAATACGCTCCCTATAAAGAACCATAATTCGCGAATCTGATCATATGATATGCAACCTTCAAGAGTCTTAAAAAGATTATAATTTGCTTACCTCCCCCCCCCCCTCCTCAAATGCAAATGCAGAATATTAACTTATTTTAAAGATATGACTTTTTACGGAAGACCGTAGGGACAGGTATGACTTATAATTTATCTGGCGGCCGCTATACATACAAAATGTAATTATCTGACGGCCACCACATAGTTTACAATAAATCCAATCAAAATCAATTATACATGTAACTCATATCTGTCACATACGGGCTTCGAATTCCGTAACTTTTCATCAAATTCTGGTTTCGACAATTTGAAAGTGGAATCCTTGTCACACGGAAGTTCAGGCTTATTCAAATGATTTTTTTTATTAAACACAGGTTCGAAGTCGATTTTATTTTATTAAATTCAGGTTTAAATGGATTTTTGTTTTTGATCAAATGCGGCTTATGTCTACTGTGGATAATTTCAGTCGCGTGTTCCTTTTTATTACATTTTTTTCAAAATTAAAGATCCCTTATCTTCTTTTAAAAAACATTTCGAACTCATACAAATACTAAGTGGGATATGGAGGCAAATTAACCCCCCCCCCCTTTCCTCTTGTGGTCGGGATGGAAGCCCCTCTCCATAAAATTTTCTGGAACTGTGCATGGCTCACATTTGTAAAAGTCGGAAAAGGTAATAACATTCCACTGACCATTGAAGCAAAATTCATTTCTTCGTCCGAGACCCCTATCAGTCGGTTAAGCTAATTTTACACATGATCAAATTCGTATAAGTTAGGATCTTCGCTTTCTAAACATTAAAATGTCATTCAAAATGACATCGCAGTTTACCTATCTTTAATTTTGTAGCCATTTTCACATAATTTCACCTTCAGAAGCCATGTTGAACGGTGAACTTTCGGGTTGGTCGGTTTTTAGTCCCACTCCACTGAATCCTATGCTATTAAGGTGTAGACATTTAAATCTTTTGTCAAAAGTTTTAAAATGAATCACTACAAATTCCTTCTCACGCGGCTACGGTTGACAAGTTTTACACGTTAATGTCGGAATCCCTCTAGGGCTTACAGTGTATGTAGAACAAACGAAAAGGGCGTACACCTGGTAAGCGATACGACCGTATGATAAGACCCCGTCTGAATGTGAACTGACCGGCCATCAACGGTTTACATGCGCGTATCTGTGAGGTGTTATAAACGTTTCGATTTTATATACAGACCATTTCGCGGACATACCTGAATATTATATTGATTTAGCATTGATTCTTATGAACCAAGATGGTGGTACAGTGAACAGCGGATTTTCAGTGTGAGATTCATCGAAGTCATAGTTTTATATACGGAATACGTACGTTACCAACCAATTTTCTAAGAAAACATGGCCTGGCCGGGTAGTCTGAAGGCGGCGCTAGGACTGAATTTGGTTGCCTTGTTCTTCTTCGTAGCCGGATTCGTTTTACCGTGGTGGTTCGTTTTCGATATAGGGAGTTCGATTTATATGAGTGTATTCTATGCCTTGGTATGTGGAAATGGGGAGAAAATAACCATTGGGAATTGTTCAGTGATCTCCCTTGCTGGGTACACGGCAAATAACATCAACAACAATGTCGATGCCGGTAACGTAGGTAAGGGGTCATTTCATCTGTTCGTTTGAATAAAGCTGTTTGAATTATTTATATACATGTACATGCATTGAACAGTCAGGTACAAGTAATTACCACCACATCTGTTTTTTTATATTCAAACATCTTTAAATGCATCATCTAGTAACTTAAGGCGCATGCATTCGTACAGTACAAAAATGCACGCACAAAAAATCCCGTTTGCTCTCACTGTCGCTACTATTCCCGGCTGCATCACCTTAAATTCGATTTCGGACCACCTCCCTTACAGTGGACAAAAGATGTCCAATTATCAGACAATTACATGAAATAAACATTTCGAGATTCTAAAGTAAATAAAGAGTATTTGTGACATTCCAAATTTAAACTCAAATCGACTAACATGATAATGATGTCAAGACCTATATCCAATGTTGATACATGTAGTAATCTCTTATTTACATTTTTCTTCGGTGATGGGAAAATGTACAAATGTAGATGTCGTGACCGAAAAGTATTGCAGACGATATGTTGACTTTTATGGTTGTTGTCATAGCTAACAAGACACACAAAATCCCGGTAAAACATAAGATGAAAGGGATAGACAGGTATTGTACATGGCTTCATGACAGAATATGAAAATGTTTACAGTGGGATGATAACAGCTTGTTCCTTTTAAAAACACGTCTTTCTTATTGAAAGATTAAAAGCGAGGCTAGTCCGAATATCCTTTGTCCTACAGTTTTAATTCCGCATACTTAACCTGGTTGACTCGTGTAATTATCTATTCATCTGCCAGGCAACATTCCTTCACAGATAAAAACAGATTAATTTCATCAGAATGTTCTGTTTGATTGATTATAACATAGCAAAGGATCTTTTTAATTTTGATATCGACGTAACGTACGCGACGTGTACAAAGCTGTTGACGATTCCCCAAATAAACCTACGTCAGATTACGTAATGGTATTGTTGTAACACTCGGGTGAACAATGTGTAATAAACAGATTTGTTTACTTACCACTCCCTGTTGAGGATAAGTAGCAATAAACCAAGTTGATATAGGTGTGTGTAAATGTGTCAAGATTGAAATTCGAACATTAAAATGTGTGACAGGAGACATCTACTTTTTGTTAACGAATAAATATGATAAACGCGCGAATTGATACATTTTGTCTTAAACAGAATGTGAAAGCAAACGTCTTATACTTGGTTTTTAACTGTTTTTAGAATTATTCATGAATCACAAATGAACAAAACAGAAAACCTTTAATTAAAGCTTTACTTGTACATAGCACTCGTACTTTTGACACGTAGTTTACGACTCCTTCCGTCAAATCGTAGGTGAAGTTGACATTTTCGTGTGACATTTTTGTGCACTGGCTAAATTACCTTTAAAAAAGCCCCAAAATTGTCATAAAAAATAATATCGCCTACAAGGAAATTGCCCTCATGGCCTCACTCTCTACTGCTAGAGGTAGAGTTGGCTCTAGTCATTACTTCGCTGTTTCTGTGATAAAACAAATTGTTGTCAACAGGAATCTGGATGGAACTTTCAGTTTGATTTCATATCCAGAAGATCGAGAGTCAATTACATGTACGTTCCTAATTTTAAGAATTTCAGCAAAAAAAAAAAAAAAAAAAAAAAGAACGGAGGGGGGGGGGGGGGGTCCGTCTATGTGATCATGTTTTTGAAGTAAAAGGGTGTAGAAAACGGAGGAGGATTTAACTCCCATCATCTTTATTGTCTGACTTATTGCCTGGAGCTTTTCTTCTCACCTGGATCCGCCATGCACTTTTATTATAAATAGGTTTACTAGTACGAAGGCTATCATTTTTATGTGTAATTCAACACCTTTCTCATTCACTTGACCAAGGTCTTTTCCATATACGTTACTCTGAATGATAACACCGTCCGCGCCAAATACACGTCTCCCTAAAGCATTGCAAGCGCAGATCTAGACGGGAGGGTGGGGAATTAGGAGGTAAACCTCCCCTGGAATAAGCAAATTTTCTCATGATTTTACGCATAAGATCGGAACCCCCACCCTTGATGGCTGGATCTCCCCTAAAAATTGTCTAGGTCCGCCCATGCACTATTTATATGTATAACGTGTAATTATAAAGATAAAGTATTCCCTTTACTCAAGTTACTGCATATTTATTATGTACTTTTCTTTCTTTTAAATATACATATGCAAAGCTATTCAAATATACCAAAAAAAGCTATTTGTTATCTAAAAGCAAATGGGGAATAGATTATAATTTCAATGCTCTAGCACCAAGTTGTAGGTACCTGTTGGTGACACGCACGGACGCAAGTGAAATAAATGACATTTACTTGAAAATACTTTATTGATAAAATGCATTGAATAATGCCAGATATCATAACAAATACTGATGAGCCTGATATACATGTAAAGGATGCTGTGGATTTATGTTCAACATTTTTAATCAGGAATATGAGCTAGTATAACCTTTTGCATGAAACTAGCATAATTTTTTGTGTACTCTTACAATGCCTCTCTCCATTCTCTCCATTGATGTCTTCGCTTTTTATGTAAGATTGGATCAAATCAATAGCATGATTAGAATAGAAGAATTAAAGTGAAATAAATAAATCTTAATAATAGTGTTTTTATTTCAAAAGTACATGTATCTATATATATATTATATGTATATATTTTTCTATTTTCAGCGGAAAGCATTTATTATCTTATCATACAAGTGGTGACGTCATCAGCGGTCGGACTATGCTTCTTCAGCAGCCTCTTTTTGATTATTAGCGCATGCGCGGACATCAGAAACAAATGTGGATATGTTCTTGGAGCCTTTCTTTTACTTTTGTCAGGTGACTTACAAGTACAATTTTCTAAAAAAAAGAAAAAAATACAGAATTTTCCTTTGTACGAAGGAAAATTTCAATAAAGAAGGAGAAAAAAAAAAACCGGGGAGGAGGTATCCGTATATATGATCTTATCACGCCTCAGACAAAAATGTTGGAATCTGATTGGTCAGATCATGGTCACATGACGCCGTGAAAAAAAGCCGTATCGGGCTTGTAAATCCGTGTCGGGCGAGTAGTTTATTATGACGTCGTGAATTGTATGATACAGAGACCCACACACTATACAGTTAGAGGTCTTCGACGTGATAAATTCGTTACACGGTTAGTTAGTGACCTGATACGGAAAAATACATGGTGTGAAAAGAAAACCCATATCGGGCTCGGCTTTCGCCTCGCCCGATACGGGTTAACTTTTCTTCTCACCCCATGTATTTTTCCTTATCAGGTCACTAACTAACCGTGTAACTAATATGGCAATAATGTTTTTGGAGTAAAATGGTGTAGAAAAAGGAGGAGGATTTAACTCCCATCATCTTTTTTGTCTGACTTAACGGTATTGCCTGGAGCTTTTCTTCTCACCTGGATCCGCCATGCACTTTTATTATAAAAAGGTTTACTAGTACGAAGGCTATCATTTTTATGTGTAATTCAACACCTTTCTCATTCTCGAAATTAACACTAATGTGAAGCACAGTACATATAGTAAAGAAAAAATGAAAACAAGACTGGAAAGTCTTTAGGATAATCTTGATAATCGAAGCTGCTTGTACTGTAGTACAGTACATACATGTACATTGCATATGTATAACTATTATCACTTCGAAAAAGAGAGAGAACTTCAAATTTCTATTAGTGAAACTTTTTAATTAAGGTTTATATAAGATGTAGTTTCAGTCGTTTACAAATTAACGTCTCTATACATGAATTGATTCTGGGTGAAATTTACAAAAAAAAAAAAAAATAAATAAATAAAAAAAAATAAATATGGATTTGAATAATTATAAATAATAATGTATTATTTCTGTTTACAGCCCTTTCCAGTATAGCCGTTGTTGCCGTTTTCGTCATCCTATACGTCACAGTTTATACCGTCAGTGACCTCACCATCAACGAAATAAATTTCCCGTATTCGGTTCTGGCATTTGGTCTTGGAAGTTTACTGTCGTTCATTGCCTTTGTTTTGATCTGTATAGCTCTGTGCACGTGGAGAAATTACGATGACGACGATGAGTCGGACGAGGATTATCCGATGACAGCCAAACAGCAAGGATATAGTGGATATAATGGTTACGATAATCCACGATATGACGACAGAGCGACCCGGAATTACCAACACGGTCATGACTCTAGAAAGTATGATTATGCTTATGACTCACGTGACTCACGTGATCGTTATCATGGCGGTGGTGGCCATGGTGGTTCCAGGTACGACCAAAATAACGGGTATCCTTACAGACAAGACAATATGTACAGACCGATGAATATGAAGTACTAGGAGGGGGAGGGCACGTGAGGAATCGTAGCCCAAAACTACACAGATCTGTCGATATTCACTCCGTCATACTTACATGAACTTCCATCTCACTCGTTCCGAAACAAACATCAAATTATGGCTTTAAATGATGTAACATTTTACACATGTTTTTAAGATACGTTTTACTTCTATGCATTTTATGTGCACGTTATAATTTTTTTCTTAATCGATGCGAATGCAACAAACATGTATCTTTGAAAACTACATGCAGATCTCTAAAATTCTCATATTTTTCTAGAAATCTTGACTGATGTACAACTGATATGGAACGTATCTCCAGAATTTAATACGTTTGAAAAAGAAGAGACCGTCTTCCAAGTATTAAGAACAGGAAACCTCACGAGGAACATTTAAGATAAAAAAAAGATGAGATTTCTAGTGAACTTAGTAAACACAAAACTGGCCAGTCTATGAACTATTTACATTCATTGTTTTCTGATAGAATATGGGTTTTATCGGGGATGGGTGAATTTTGAAAACCTAAGCTGAACCACTGATCTAAGTTTAGTGGTATCTTCCCTTATAATATGTAAATTTGATAGTCTATTTCAAGACCATAAAGGATATGTTACCTATTCTTGGTTCAAATTTAATGGACAAGTGTCGTTATCCTTAATGAACTTCTGATATTTTTTCTTTATACAAATTAATCGTAAATGTATAATTACAATCAAAAGAAAATTATATTTCATGACCCGCCAAGAGTTTGAAAAAATCTAATATTGTGTGCAGAACTAATTTTGAAATACTTTAATGTAAATCGAATCTTTGGAGCTGTACATTTGTTTTTATTACGACCATCTTGGTCTGAGGAGCTTTATGTCAAATTTTAATATTTTCCATCGTTGGCAAATGTGGGATGTGCACATCTGCGATTTTAATCATCTATTGTTTTTAAAATGGTTAATGAAAAATATCCGATGGAATGTTTTTGATGATAAAATGTACTTGTTTTGTAGAGCTTTATAGATCTTTATAGTTTCTCAGAAAAACAATGCATAAGTTTATGATGATATACATGCTGTTAAAACAACGAGAGGTGCAATGTACTTAAAAAGTCTATTCATGTAAAAAAGTTAGAATCTGATTGATAAGACACAAGATACTTTATATACATACATATACTTATATGAATAAATATTCAAAACATCTTTGTATTTTCTTTATTCGATATAAGATTCCATCATCCAGATGCGTAAGTAAAGATCCGGTTTAGAATAATTTTTTTTAAATTTTCTATGGGCGACTCTTGGGGGGGGGGGGAGATCTAGTCCTGCCTACAAGACTCCGATACTTTTTTTAAGCATCTCACAGCGAGGTATAAAGTCCAACCTTAATTAAAAAAAAAAAATGTGTACATGTGACAACCGAATTTTTTGCAAATTTCAAGGGGAAGGGGGGGGGGGGGTTAAACCCTTTTAGATCCGCGCTTGATTGCAGTTTCCTTTTTTATCAAGGAAATTACATTCCATGATTGACCTGTCATTCAGTGAATCGGTATAGTAAGGCCATCGTCTGACAATTGAACAGAGACACGAAATCTTCGCTTGAATAGGTATTCAAAGTCACGATCTATCAGAAGGCAATAATTGTGTTATTGAATTCCAAGACAGATTGTAAGATTAATACAAATATTTTAAAGCATTCAAGATTCAGTATTCAAGAAGTTGCGAGAATTCTCCAAATCGCATTTTTAATTTGATCAAAGTGACATACATGTAGTTCTGTTCTTTGAATGTCACCATGTAATCATTTTGCTTGTTGACATATACGTTTTGTGTCGACATTATGTCTTACACATTGAATGTCAACATTGTACATGTATTTTGTATGTCCACAACAAACGACAACATTTTGAGCAAACGCACCCTTAAGACCATCTACCTTTCCTTCTGTAAGAAGAATAGAAATGACGTGTGTGAAAGGCGTTTGAATTCAAAAAGGTTAATATCGATGACATCATCACAGGGTGTTTCATGAAATACCCGCCCAAGATGAACTCTTAGTCGACCCCACCCAAAAATGAACATTTATAAAAAAAAAAATTAGTAGTTACATATATTCCTTGAAGTTCTCATCTGAATCAAATAGTTGTTTAGAAGATGTTGATTGTTAATACATGATCACTAGCAAGTTTTCATTCAATAAACAAGTTTATTCATTATTACATAATTCTAGTCCTAGCAGTATATGCGCATTGTTGTTAAAAAACATAATTATCTGTAATATATGGGTGTCATTGAATGCATCGTTTGTTCGACTTCTTCAATTTCTGTTTCAGGTGCACATAAATTTACCTAATACGGTCGCAACGCATCGCTCACCTTTAATGCTCGTTCATTTTACTTTAAATATTTAAATTTATGATAATTCGGATATATTTTTTTGTTCCGTAGATATTTACTCAAGATAAACAAGTGTTGTCCTTTCATATTTACAGAGGTGTATAATGTCGTTGGAACATAGTGTTACACACATACATGTACATATATGTAAAAAAAAAAAAAAAACTAACTAAAATCGAGCTAATTACAATGTTTCTGTCTTTTATCTTCTATGATTTCCCGCCAAGACAAAAAAGTACATAAACACCTTCCAAGGTTTTGTAACAAGAGTACTGTTTATTTGTCCTTGACACCTCCAAGGTACAAGTTTCACAAAGCTACTTCAAATTCAGATTTACTGTCTCTTGGCTAAAAAATTCTATAAACTTTTTTTTAAAAATAATTTTATCAAGAGAATTTTTCTAAAGTACAGTATGTCTTTAGAAGTTGTAAAATGTTAAATCGACGCGAGATCAGGTTATACAATGTACATGTAGTTGTTTTCCGAGTATGCACAATCGAACGACAATCTGTGAAAGAATCTTTACTAATATATTCTGTTTTTTATTTCTAAATTCGTTTCGATTCTACATAATGGAGGTCTAAGAGATAGGTTTTTTTTATTTAGAGAAGAAACTTTCCTTAGAACGCAAAAGTAGAAATACATAAAAACATTAAAGAAAGGTCCCTCTTTCATGGACAACTTTTAAATACAAATGTACATTTCTACATGTCAAAAATTAGATACCCAGAGACGAAGACCAAGGTGAAGGTGTACACGTCACAATCCACCCCCTTCAGTTCAGTCCCCTCATTATCTTCGGTATATATTCATGTTGTATGACATTTCAACCATTCCCACCCTAAAAATAAACATTTTAACTACCTCCCTCTCCTTTGTGAAAGGATAAACAATTTGTACAGGTAGACAATGGGTTGTATTTCATAAGTTTTGTATTCGTCGGTCAAGAAAAAATATCTCGATAACCTGCGACTGGGAAAAGAAAATGAAATTTTCTTAATCACACGAGTGTCCAAGTATTTAGATTGATAACATATACTTGGGGAAAAAAAAGGGGGGACGCAAAGCCAACAGTATGTTTTCGTTTTTGTATAACTATGTTTCCAATCAGTCTGATTTATGATTATAGCTTTTGGATGAATTTTAGATGTGTTTACTTAAGAAATGACTGTCTTACTTTTGGTGTTTATGGGTGTATAATTCTGGTTGGTCACGTGCAAATTCCGTGAATCGCGAAAAAAAGTAAGACAGTCATTACTTATATTTACATTAATCCTGATTATTGGTCATTTTTATTTGCATGAACATCGCACATTTTGCCTGTAACAGCGTCAAATGTATCTTCGCTTTGGTAAATTCTCCCTACATGCAAAACCTGCACGTGGCGTCACGATAGCAACCCAAGTTATTGGAATATAATTCTAGTTGCCAAATGGGCGTTGAACATGGGGAATTTACTAGTAATGTAAATATAAGATGAGGGAGGGGAAAGTCATGTCACTTTAATATAAGAGTTTGAACTTCTAAGCTTCATGTATTTCGAGGGCCAGCCAGATTGTAGATTTTATTTGTTCGCACAGTCTTAAAATAAAAAAAAAGGTAGGAGAGAATTGGAAAGGGAATGAGTCCTTGTATACGTTTGTTTCATTTTTGTCAACAATTTAGATCGTATTAATATTTGTTTATCCGCTGAAAATGCAAGGTGTTTTTTAATCTACCCTTTTTAAATAAATAAATAATAAAAAAAAAAAAACCCCATAACATTACCAACCCGGCCGACATTTGCAATTTGTGTTTCAGAGTTATCCTTCTTTGTATGATTCTCGACTGGAAATGCTGTGCCTGCAGGAGATCCAATCCATGACTTTTAGAAAATTATATGTAGATATCTGAAAAAAAAACATTGCCAAATGCCACATCAGTGGGTAAGGGGGTGGGGGCTGTTTTCATAGCACCACTCCCTTCTACATTCGCGCATAAATTATGACCTTATATAGTTTCCTCATTATTCTTTCGTTCAGTTTAGAACGAATAACGGTGTTGACAACAATTTACATGTATATAATGCAAAATATAGGTTGAAGATTTTTTTTCTAATATCTGTTTTGTGAACAGACATTTTTTTATGAAAATATTGAGGGTTTTCTTTTTCAGTCAAATAAATTTTGCATATGGTAGAACTAATAAATGGAGCATTTCGTTTCCTTGAACAAATATTGATAAAAAAGTAGTTTGCAGTAAGAGTCAGACAAAATTTAAAAAAAAGATTATTAATGAAGTGAAAAAGAAATAAAAATAAACACTTAAAACATGTAAATAATTCGCCAGAGTATTGATTAAAAAATAGCCTTCATTAAATGTTTTTGAGTCACTTGAAATCATGATACTACGGAAGCATAGAGGTATACTGAAGCATAGAAGGGACATGGTGAGATGAAAAAATATCTCATGCACACAACTTAGTAGTTCGTGTGCACGACTTGGTACATTGTAACTCGGTTACACGACTGACTAACTCATGCGCACGACTTAGTAACTCGTGCTCGCGACTTTCGTAACTCATGCGCACGACTTACTGACTCGTGCGCACGACTTACTAACTCGTGCTCACCTCTGTGTACTCACGACTTGCTAACTTTTGCACACGACTTACTAACTCTTCCGCATAACTTTTTGTCCTCACTCTATTGGTCAGTTATCTCATGCCCACAACTTTGTAACTCGTGTGAACGAGATAATCAACCAATAGAGAACTAGCATAAAATAAAATGTTTAAAAATTTATGTTTGTATGCATAAAATAATCTTTTTAAATCAAAGGTTGGCCCAAATTTCGATGGTTTGGACCCCTTGAATATTTTCCAGATCCACATGTGACTGTTACAAGTAAATGATTTCTTATGGGGAGGGGACAGTCAAGACGAGCAATCTGGTGAGCTTAGATTGCCCCTATTGAATGAGAACACCCCCCCCCCCTTCCTCTTGATCGACGCATCTTTGTACTAATATTGTTCAAACAAAAGGGCGGGGAAGTTGAATACTGCATTATTATATTCCCCTACGAACCCATTTAGGAGGGGAGTCGAGGATGCTCGAGTGCTTCCAAGAATTAATCGGGATTCTGTTGTAAAATACGTGTGGTGTGGAGCACAACGCCGGTGATTTTCTGATACAGCATAAGACTTTTTTTGTACTTTGAATACACGAGAGGTTGAGATTTCATACGTGTAAATTGTACGGATACGTCTAGTGTACAAGTTGAATTACACGTAACTGATGTTGAGATTTCTTTTCAAAGACCACTACGCGTACTTGTAAAATCTAAGTGAACTTGAGTCGACAGTATAAATTCAAGATGAGCATTAATATAGATTCTATGTAAAAACCTAAAAAATCAGACATGTTTGGCCACGACATGTCTCAGATTTTGGATATCTTTTGTGTATAAGGTAAATATGATGTCCCCAGAACGAATTGACCTTCCATTTTTTCCTCCGACGTTCCGTTGCTATGGTAACCAAGGTTTTGTATAAAAACTCCTTTAAACAAGGCATTTTTAATGCATCCCGTTACCATGGAAACAAATGTTGAATGTATATGTAATTTTCCGAAAAGATTATTTAAATCCTCTTAAGTTGATACAATTTGATTTTTCGATGCTCCTTCTTTCTGTGTGTCATGTAAATTCACTTCAATTTCAAGAAAAATTGCTTATTAAAAATGAGCCATTTTCGGCCAATTTAGGCCTTATTTTACCTATATTTTACTTACTTTTGACAAGAGTAATAATGCAATTGCACAAGATTTGAAATACAGTTGACTATTTCCTGAAGAGTATTATCCTAGGACTTCATGGGAATCGAAGGAAATTTATCTAGAAGTGAGATTTTTCTGTTTACATGCCTTTGAAATAGGTTACCATGGCAACATTTGGTACGAAGGTGTAAATACCTGTCATAAGTAAAAAGCTAATTTCTACAGATTTATACCTGCTATTGTTACAAAACTTGGTATGTAGATGTATTAAAGACCATTTGATGCTATCATGACCTTGAGAAAATGTCAAGGTCATTTGCTCAATTTTCAAGGTCATTTAAAAATATATGCTATTTTCAGGCCAAATTTTGTGGTTTTTCACTTTAAAGAGACATGATTAACAGTAAACAGTATGGAACCTTGGCAAAACAATCAATTATCGGTAAAAGTATGATTAATGTATTATTTGTTGGGATAAGTATCACCTTTATCAGAGTCCAATGAAGACCCAAAAAAATGTCACATATTTTACGAGAAAATTTTTAGAAAATCGCAATTTTATGCTCTTTTGAAAGTATGTCATACATAGAAGTGAAATACAACTTAAGAGAATTGTGATGAATTCTACTTCTTTTGATCGGTTGTTTAACTGTAAATATTTAAAATCAAAATATCCAATGAAATAAGTAAGAGAAATCAATTTAAATTAATTGGAAATCCTGATTTTTGTCTTAATTTTAGTCTAAATTTAGAAATGACCTTGAGATTTGGACAGATGACCTTGAAATGATTTGAAGGTCAATTGATAATGATAAATATAATTTGTATACTGGTATGCTATTTCATAATCATAGGACTCAAACATGAGGAAAAACAATGTTTTTAAATATGCGGTATATGGTAATATGGATTCCAAGTTGCTATAGCAACGGATTTTGATTGGCATTCATGACAAAATGGTGAGTTTCACCATAGATTTTATTTCTTGATTTTTCCCAGCTATAGACATTTATTTTGGCAAGGTGATGTTAAATACCCATAACATTCACCGAATAATGGTTTTCAACCTTCAAACTAATCAAAAACAGGCCAAAAATGACCCTAAAATTAGACCTTATTTTTGCTAAATTTTCACATAATTTGACTGAATATCAACAACTACCTGATAACCCCCTCCCCCGAAAAAGTTATTCTTGTCAGAGTTAAACTTACAAAGAAAAGTTTTTGTGTTCATAAAGTAAATTTTGACCATGGTTTCCATGGCAACAGAATGCCACAATATGTCTTATCTCTCATATTTATGGGGGTGTCAAAAAGATTGACCCGTTACCATGGCAACCGTTGTTCAAATATAACAATATGGTTTGTTTTCATTGTTTTTACATAAGTATGATAATTACAGAAAGTTTCATCAAAATCCATGACATGCCGTGGCCAGCTGTTTTAGGTTTTTACAGAGAATCCATATTAAGTTCGGTTAAATCTATATTGAAATATAAACTTGAAATCATTATGATTTGAATACCATATTTTTATACTATTTGATAGAATAAAGGGGATGAAATATCTTGAAGTAAAGACCTACGTGTATCTCGCACTTTACACGTTCACTGGCGACTTGTAACTTGTAAAGTAAATGACGTCAAACGCAATAAATGATGACGTCACAATAGCCGACCAGGATACAAGTACACGTACAAGTTACACGTAGGAAATCTCAACCTCTCTAATATACATGCATGATCATTATCGATTGTCGCCATTTTATTTGATCCTCGTTTTCTATTGGTTGATTATCTCGTTCGCACGAGTTACCAAAGTCGTGGGCACGAGATAACTGACCAATAGAATGAAGACGAAACGTCTTGCGCACGAGTTAGTAAGTCGTGCGCACGAGTTCAAAAGTCGAGCGCACGAGTTACTAAGTCGTGCGCACGAGATAAATTATTTTTCTCACCATGTCCCTTCTATGCTTCCGTTTGATACAGTTTTACCATCAAAATTCAATGAAAAGGGACAAAAAATTTCATCTCATAATATTGGTAAACCACGAAAAAGGGACTGAGAAAGAATGTTTGAAGCACATGTTTGGTGGTCATGAAAATACCTTGTAAACAAGATGTAACAAGAAGTAATCTGCTTAAGTCAGTTTGCTTGTCTACAATCCTGCTATACATGAACCTGAGACAAGCGTGAATCTAGAGGGAAAAGGGGGGGATTGGTGGATCAGGATCCCGTTTTGAATTTGTTGACTTCCCCGTTTTGACGCATATTTTTTTTTTTTGCAACACCATACATGTACAAAATGTATGATGGATTGTCCTGACGGTTTCCCCTCCAACGATGAATAGATCCCAACGCTTAGTAAAAGCCAAATCTGAATAATATTCAATGACATGAAGTTTTCGGTCTCTTTCTAACCCCCAATCGGAGAATCCGGGTCAGATGCATACATGTATATAAGTATAAGGAATGTACTGTACCTTGTGTCTAAATTTAGTTCATTTAGAAAACAAACGATGATAAGAAACAAAGTGTAACAGTTATAATTCCGTATAAATGCCAGTGGAGCGAGACGGAAAATGTTTTTGGAATTAATGATTGTCACCGTGGGGTATCACGTGATACACAAATGATATGTTCCACGGGAATCCCCTTTGACTGAACTAAGTTAATACTATCTAAATCTACTTTATATGAATTTATTTTAGGCCTATCATATGGTCATTATTATCAATTATATGATGGTAATTTATTCTGGTCAAGAATAGACGTGTATTCGGAGAACACTTAAACAGAATTTTTTCAATGCTCGCCACATGTTATGATATGGTGCACGGACAGATACAAAATTTTCTGTTTAAGTGTTCTCCAAATATACGTCTATTCTTGACCAGAATAAATTACTATATAATTTGTAATAATGACCATATGATAGGCTTAAAATAAATTCAAATAAAGTAGATTTAGACAGTATTTACTTGGTTCAATCAAAGGGGATTCCCATGGAACATATCATTTGCGTATCACGTGATACCCTACGATGGATTGTACATGCATACAATGTATGCTGTCTCACTTTCTAAAGAATTATAGATAAATAAAATGAAAGCGTCTTTCCATAAAAATTTTAATCGGAAAACTTTTTAAAACATTTGATTCCTGGAAGCTGGGCTTTCACATTCTCAGCACAACCTCTCCCCTTTCTCATAACTTTATCGACTGAGATGCCTTCAATATGGCAGGGAAGACGTCGAATTCTTTCTCCATTTTGAATTTTCCTTGTGCATTTTTACGTGAAACCAAATGGGGGGGGGGGGGGGGGGGGGCACCTTTATACACCACGCACCTTTGATATATCATATAGTATCAATTTTTTACCTTTCATATATAGTTAACTACTTACATGAAACAAACAGCCAAAGGAGGGTATTCGTGTTCTACAAGCACATCTTATTCTCCGTTGGCTCTCTAAACCACTGGAGATGCTTACATAAATCTATTTCATAAAGAGTCAAATACTGAATTTTAAGGATGCTTAATGTCCATAAGTAACTACCTTTCTTCAAAATTACGCCTTTTGCAAATAATTATACGCTCAAGATACATGCAGGCATTCGGAAACGATCGTCAAGTCTGACAAACTGAACATAAAATTAATATTAAAACATGTTTCTTTCCATTTTCTTTTCAAAGCTTCGCCCTGAGTCCTTTGAAACATTGACTACAATAAACAAAATATATAGCTGAGAAATAAAATCATACGCAATTAAAAAAATGCATGGTAATCAAAGTTCTTTTTGTTAATTACTTTTTTGTCCGATTTCATTCAAATAAATTCCAAAATGATCGTCTCGGAAAAACCTTTTCAAAAAAATATAGAACAGTCTAAAAAATCAAATCTATGAAATTTTGATACCACCTTTTTCCTGGAAATTCCCCTATTGTGCTATTGTCACTATTTTAAAACAATTATGTAGATTTTTTTTTAGAATGATGTAATATATGCATCTTGGTTCTTGCGCACTTAAGTTAGTTTTGGATGGTGTACCTCTAATCTGCACAACATTTTATTTTTCCATCCATAATTATGAAGATTTGATGGTTAAAAAGAAAATGAAATACTAGTATACTATTTATAATGTAGTTAGTAAAAAAAAATAAAACATGGCCTTTCATCATGTTCATTACGCCTTCATTGATTATTATTATAATTCTTATCTTGCCTTTCTGAATAGTAAAGTTGACAAGGATCATTTTCAGACAATTTCTCTTTGATGATATACAGGTACCCCGTAATTTTGCTTCAAAGGAATCAAGGATAAATTGATCAATTGAAGCCAAAAATAGCGCAACTTCTTTTGATTTTGCTGAAAAAATAAGGTGTAATGCTGATAAAATATCACGGAAAAAAACCCCACAAGAATACAGAGAACAAGTACCTTGTAAGGTATATGGATGTAAATTGTAGATTTCAAAACTTATTTCTCGATAAGAATTCATGTCAATTATTGGGAATCAACTTCCAAATTTACGGAACAGAGCAGTTTAAGATTAAGAAAGTCTGCTTCATGCACAAAATGAAACCAACATTAATAATACGGAAGTGTTCCAACTCTATACCTTCATGAAGAAAATTTCAAACCATTTTTTCCTGCACCAGAAACGTGTTTCGAATATTAAATTCTCATCAGTGATGCTTCCAGCGGAGTCACCAAAATTCATTACAGTAGCGCCCTCTTTTATTTTTTGAATTTAGATTTGTACATTTACTTTACAGAGAGTGTGCGGCTCCATAAAAGCACATGAGATTGATTAATGTGAATCTGGCGTCGACTTCGAACGGCCATATATTAAATTCATGGAAAATGGTGTAGTCATCCGGATTACGAGCAATCAGTTCTCCCACTAATCAGGACATCTCCCACGATGCAGAGTAAATTCTTTTCACTGTTAGATTAGATCACAATTTAAACAAGTCAACAGATCTTTGGGTCCATACTTATAATTGTTAAACGTCTTCAAATTCAATAGCATCAGATAAATTTGCAGCATGTACCAAACATGCACGTTTCGGGTACTTAAACCCTCGTCAGTGATCCTCAATCTAAACAATGTAATATGGCCAAATACTGAGAAAATTATTATATCCAAAAATGTACCGAAAGACGTAACAGGATGGGTGGGATATGATGCTACAGGACCCATGTTTTAGAAATTCAAAAAATAAAAATCATTTGAATATACAAGTGAATCCGAAAGGCCTTGGGCATACAAAATATTGCGTGCTCTGCTGCCTGTAGCGATCTCATGATAAATAACCGCAGAGGTCATGCAAATTCAAATAGAACGCCCGATAAGGACCCAATCTTCTCTGACGAAATTTGGATAGTACATGTCATCGAGTCTAATCGTCAAGGTTTGTCATTGTGCAATACATGTACTTGGACAGATGCTGGTATAATACTGTAAAGTCCTTGCCAACACCATGGATAAAGTTATTTCGATGACTTCATATTAATTTATCATATATCCGATAGTACGTAATATATGGTGACTGATTGACTTTTTACATTTTCAATTGAAGTTCTACCTGCTTCCATCGTACCGTAAAATAAAGGCATCTGAAGATATTCCAAATGATGTTTACTCCGGTTTTACGAAACAAATAAATAACAATGGAAATTTTATTATGCTGAAGCCAAATCATCTCGTATGAAATCGAAATCCAAAAATTTGCATATTGAAGTATTAGCCACAGAATTTTCTATTTGAATGGATATTGTGTGAGGTGTACCGAATTTGAGCTGTGACCACAAGGCTGTTCTCTGACAAGAAAGTGTAATCACGTCTTTTTTCTCCTTTAATGAAAGAAGATGTAGACACGCGTTAAGCCCTGGTCACAACGTGCGTGCTTTTTGAACGTGCGTGTTTGTGGAGGCTACATGCGCTACGTTTTTTCTGAAGACGCAAGGAAGGAAGTGACAAGAGTACGGAAGGAGTACGTCGATACACGTTGCACGTACGGTTATGTGGGTGGTTACATGTACATGTATCATATGTTGCGCAAAAAGTAAGTGCGTGGTACGTACTGACAACTTGCTCCAGGATGTCGAATTTACAAGCACGGGTTCCTAAATTCCTTGCGTCGAAGGTGCGTTGTCCGTACTTGCAACGTACTTACACCGTGCGTGTCATATTTCTTGATGAATCCGTAGACAGCACGCAGACAGAACGCAGCGAAAATTCTGTATGAACTAAAATTACTACGTCATGTCTGCGTGTTTCCAAATCCGCGCAGAGGAAGTACTGGACTCGTAGTTTAAACATATTTCAGTAGAAATTACATATGAAAATATACAATAACGAGGGTTGGAAAGAAAGCTTCAAGCTTATATAAATTCCTCTCGGGACGCGTACTGATAACGCACAGACGCCGTGCGAATACCAAAGGTTTTCCTACGTTTTTAAACGTACATGTTTACAGCACGTACTTGCACATACGGCGGGTTTGTGACCACCGCTATAAACATGCTTCAGTTGAAGGTCATCGTCTCATGGTCTTGTTACATGTAATCAAAATTTTTACCTTGAAAATATGTCTTGGGATTATCCCCTTAGGTCTCCTAGATATAGTTAAGGACCGTTTGCACATTTCTACCGTATCTGTATACTTATTGTTTAAGCCACAAGTCAATCAAATAAACTGATGTTTAATAGAGTACAAAAAGAGGATTCTGAAGGTAATCAATAAGCCCAACTAAAATCTGACCCAATCTGAATCACGAAATCACCGCAATGTAGGTAAAACAACCATCAGTTCGCAAAACGATGATATTATAACAGATTTCCTAAAATTTAAGCTTTCACGTGAATTTCAACAATCATTTCTCATTTACAATAAAAGATACTGAGACTCTTAGACAAAGTCTTGCCAAACTCTGTTGAGAGGCAATGGATTCCAAGGATTATCACTTCAATTAGGATGTAAAACTGTCACAAGATCAACTGAACGTATGGTTTTCTCTGAAACGGAGTAAAAAGATAACATCTCTAACAAATGCACACCACAGTCAGCTACGACAGGTAACAAACAACGTACACCACACAAAACAACCATACCAACAGACAACGAGGGACAATGAGACATACGAAATTTTCTGTCACTTTTTTAAATACCTGAAACGTGCATGTCTGATCCATGCTGTTAATTTATCTGCTTTTTAAATTTATGCTAATGAATTTGAAGACGTAAAACACTCGTACCACTCGATGAGTGTCACTGTTGGTGGACCAGGAGTCCTCGGGGGCACATGCAACCAAGTTCGATCAATTTCGATTGGTCGTTTCTTCAAACGCATTCGAAAACTTCTGTTTACACAAATTTCTGAAATCTGGGTCCTGTAGCATCCTATCCCAGCCATCGTGCTAAGTCTTTCGGTACATTTTGAACATAATTTTCATAGATTTTGGCCATATTACATTGTTTGGATTGAGGATCACTGACGAGGGATAAATACCCGAAACGTGCATGTCTGGTCCATGCTGCAAATTCATCTGGTTTTAAATGATGCTAATGAATTTGAAAACGTCTAACATTGAGACTGATTTGTCCGCGAAATTAGGTGTCGTCGTGGTACAAACAAATCATGGACACTCGGGTTGGATTTCCTCGTCCCTGATCACATCTGAGGGTAGATTCTATTGATCTCAAGAAAGATCTCACTGAGCATTGCTGTTTGCTGAAATGCGCATATGGTGCACTAAATGAATACAAAAGATCATACATATTAATATTGGTAGCTACATGAAAGACAGCACAAAAAAGAGAGTGACCGATGTTTACCCGAAAAAGACCTTGAAAGACTATCTACCATCTACAAATGTACATATGTGAAGTAAATGTTGTAGTTTTTCGAATTACGTGTACACAACCCTCACAATTATGCGCAAAGATACCCTGTATATCTAGATAAGTGATAGGGTTATGAGCACGTTATCCGAATAACTGCTCCATTGATATGTAGCGGATGGTCATCCAAATTTGGTGCCTTGTGAACATATGTCTCCTTAAATTAATGTGTCATTCTACGGAAGACCGTATATGACAGGTATGGATTAAAATTTATATGGGGGCCAGTTAGATATGTGACGGCCGCCAGATAAATAAAGTGGTGGCCGCCACACAAACTTTAAAAGCAGATAGTTAGGTGGCGACCACCAGATAAATAAAAGCAGATAATTATTTGGCGGGCACCAGATAAATCATAATTCATACCTGTCATCTACGGTCTTCCGTATTATGCTTTGGTATGTCTTTGCCGTGAGTGCTGCGTGTCTCGTTGTCGTCTGTTGTTTGTTGTTTTGTCTATGCCTATTGTTTATTGCATTCCTCTGTGACCAATGTAGTATTGTCATCCATAACCACCGCTCACAACCTCTCTGCGTTAATATTTATTCTGGAATGGATGTTAATATTCATTGATAATCTGCATTTTCGAAAAAAAAAACCCTTATTTCGACAACTGAAAAGTTGCCTAAATGATGTTATTCATGTCTTCCCTTGCATGTTACAGTCTGAAAATTCTAATGAGATTCTGTGACAAAAATTTCACAATGAAAAAGGTTAATTTCATCTGTTTGAAAAACAATGGACTTCAATTGGGATCACTTCGACAAGCATATGAAATCATCGCAAGGAAACCTGAACATAAAATTTAACATTAAATCTTATATAAAGCGATGATTTGACATCGGTCTTGATTCGTCCAGAGTATCGACGAGCCATCTTCACTTAATTTGCAAAATTATGTCTCAAAAATGTTTTAAACTGGATTATGCGATTTGCCATTTGTCAGTCTTTTCTTATTCTAAAGTTTTGTTCAAATTTTAACAACGACACAGATGTCACTTTGATTGAAAATCAATCTAGAGGATTCTGAAGATATCTATTGTTGATTTCAATATGTCAAGAATGTCATGGGTGATGGAATGCTCTATGCAATTTAGAAATCAGGGAGTTTCAATGCACGTACCACAAATATAATCCACAGTAATCAATCAGGAATTCATATCGTTATTACTTTGGAAAGTCTATGATAAACGATGTTTTCGTGTCATATTTACGAGTTCTTAATCAAGAAGATGCAGTTTGATGCATAAGACCTCATACTTTCTTACATAACATGCAAGAAAAATACATCTGAACTATCATTGATATATGATTTCAAGTGACTTCTGATCTTACTATCGTCGCAGTTACTTGTCAGATAGCAATTTTTGATTGAATAAAGACACAAAGAAATAATTCTACTATTATATTTAAAAGCTTTGTAGTAGTATTGATATATTCAATGTTTCTTTCAAAGACATTTGCCTCTTTCTTTTGTTATTTTTGCTCACTTCATAAAAAGATAGACCGTCTATACAAGGAACACGGAAGTTAAACTACCGGTATATTTCAACAGGTGTCTTTGTAGCGATAAACACTAGCTACGCTTCTGATGCGTCATGTGCATACATGTATCCCTCTACTACATACACATATGTACATGAAGCATCAGAAGCGTAGCTAGTGTTTACCGCTACACAGACACCTGTGTATATTTCTCGCTATTTTTCGAAAATCAGAGTTATTTCCCATTTGAGACGGTATCTGACGTAAACTGATTATGACGTCATCAAATTCTATGGAAACGGTCCTAAAAGTCTGGTAAATGACGGTATAAAATCGACGTTACCATATAATTTTCATGACGTCACAATGGTTTTACTTCAGATACATGTAAGGGGAAAAGCTCTGTATTCCGCAAAGACTCAAAAGACCCTTTCACATTATCTGCGGTACTGAATTTGAAGGCCAGTTCCGGGGGAAAAACAATAGATTGCGCATGCACCAGTGACGTAATTCGATTGTTCCAAGATGTTTTCCGCGGAACAAACGAAACATGATTCCGCGCTAAACGTCCTAGAACAATCAAATGACGTCACTGGTGCATGCGCAATATATTCGTTGTCCCCCGGAACTGGCATTCAAATTTAGTACCGCAGATAATGTGAAAGGGTCTATAGGAGAAAGAAATTAAATTCGAAATGTAACCCTTTAAGTCTGATTTAGTCTTTTTGACTTGAATAAGATGAACGTGTTCCAACTCGTAATCTAGTTCTTGAAGAAAACATCAAACCAACTGTAATATTCACCAGACACGAGTTTTGGTTAGTATAATCCTCATCAGTGGTACATGTACTTCAAGCTAATTTGAGATTTTCAGACATAGCCAAATATGAGACATAGCCAAATCTCAAACATAGCCGAATTTCAGACATAGCCAAATCTCAAACATAGCCGAATTTCAGACATAGCCAAATCTCAAACATAGCCGAATTTCAGACATAGCCAAATCTCAAACATAGCCGAATTTCAGACATAGCCGAATTTCAAACATGGCCAATTTTCAGACATGGCCAATTTTCAGACGTAGCCAAATTTCAGACGTAGCCAAATTTCAGACATGGCCAATTTTCAGACATAGCCAAATCTAAAACATAGCCAAATTTCAGACATGGCCAATTTTCAGACGTAGCCAAATATCAGTCATAGCCAAATTTCAGACATAGCCAAATTTAAGACATAGCCGAATTTCTGACGTAGCCGAATTTCAGACATAGCCAAATTTCAGACAAAGCCATATTTCACACATGGCCAATTTTCAGACGTAGCCGAATTTCAGACATAGCCAAATTTCAGACATAGCCAAATCTCAAACATAGCCAAATCTCAAACATAGCCAAATCTCAAACATAGCCAAATCTCAAACATAGCCAAATCTCAAACATAGCCAAATCTCAAACATAGCCAACTCTCAAACATAGCCGAATTTCAGACATAGCCGAATTTCAGACGTAGCCGAATTTCAGACATAGCCAAATTTCAGACATAGCCAAATTTCAGACATGGCCAAATTTCAGACATAGCCAAATTTCAGACATGGCCAATTTTCAGACGTAGCCAAATTTCAGACTCATGGCCAATTTTCAGACGTAGCCAAATTTCAGACATAGCCAAATTTCAGACATAGCCAAATCTCAAACATAGCCAAATTTCAGACATAGCCAAATCTCAAACATAGCCAAATTTCAGACATAGCCGAATTTCAGACATAGCCAAATTTCAGACATAGCCAAATCTCAAACATAGCCAAATTTCAGACATAGCCGAATTTCAGACATAGCCAAATTTCAGACATAGCCAAATCTCAAACATAGCCAAATTTCAGACATAGCCGAATTTCAGACATAGCCAAATTTCAGACATAGCCAAATCTCAAACATAGCCAAATATCAGACATAGCCAAATCTCAAACATAGCCAAATTTCAGACATAGCCGAATTTCAGACATAGCCAAATTTCAGACATAGCCAAATTTCAGACGTAGCCAAATTTCAGACATAGCCGAATTCAGACATGGCCAATTTTCAGACATAGCCAAATTTCAGACATGGCAAATTTTCAGACGTAGCCAAATTTCAGACATAGCCAAATTTCAGACGTAGCCAAATTTCTGACATAGCCAAATTTCAGACGTAGCCAAATTTCAGACGTGGCCAATTTTCAGACGTAGCCAAATTTCAGACGTAGCCAAATTTCAGACATGGCCAATTTTCAGACATAGCCAAATCTAAGACATAGCCAAATTTCAGACATGGCCAATTTTCAGACGTAGCCAAATATCAGTCATAGCCAAATTTCAGACATAGCCAAATTTAAGACATAGCCGAATTTCTGACGTAGCCGAATTTCAGACATAGCCAAATTTCAGACATAGCCAAATTTTACACATGGCCAATTTTCAGACGTAGCCGAATTTCAGACATAGCCAAATTTCAGACATAGCCAAATCTCAAACATAGCCAAATCTCAAACATAGCCAAATCTCAAACATAGCCAAATCTCAAACATAGCCAAATCTCAAACATAGCCAAATCTCAAACATAGCCGAATTTCAGACATAGCCGAATTTCAGACGTAGCCGAATTTCAGACATAGCCAAATTTCAGACATAGCCAAATTTCAGACATAGCCAAATTTCAGACATGGCCAAATTTCAGACATAGCCAAATTTCAGACATGGCCAATTTTCAGACGTAGCCAAATTTCAGACATGGCCAATTTTCAGACGTAGCCAAATTTCAGACATAGCCAAATTTCAGACATAGCCAAATCTCAAACATGGCCAAATTTCAGACATAGCCAAATCTCAAACATAGCCAAATTTCAGACATAGCCGAATTTCAGACATAGCCAAATTTCAGACATAGCCAAATTTCAGACGTAGCCAAATTTCAGACGTAGCCAAATTTCAGACATAGCCAAATTTCAGACATAGCCAAATCTCAAACATAGCCAAATTTCAGACATAGCCGAATTTCAGACATAGCCAAATTTCAGACATAGCCAAATCTCAAACATAGCCAAATTTCAGACATAGCCGAATTTCAGACATAGCCAAATTTCAGACATAGCCAAATCTCAAACATAGCCAAATTTCAGACATAGCCAAATCTCAAACATAGCCAAATTTCAGACATAGCCGAATTTCAGACATAGCCAAATTTCAGACATAGCCAAATTTCAGACGTAGCCAAATTTCAGACATAGCCAAATTTCAGACATGGCCAAATTTCAGACATAGCCAAATTTCAGACATGGCCAATTTTCAGACGTAGCCAAATTTCAGACATAGCCAAATTTCAGACGTAGCCAAATTTCTGACATAGCCAAATTTCAGACGTAGCCAAATTTCAGACATGGCCAATTTTCAGACGTAGCCAAATTTCAGACATGGCCAATTTTCAGACGTAGCCAAATTTCAGACGTAGCCAAATTTCAGATATAGCCAAATTTCAGACATAGCCAAATTTATTTTAGTAGCACCCTCTAGATTGATTTCTTGAATTTTGTGTACCTACGCGGCTCCAAATTCGATTCAGTAGCATAGTTGAATAAACTTTATGACCAAAGTGTCATTGGAGGTATTATTCTAGAACGTTAACCTCGTTTAATTTCGATGATATTTTAGGATGGAATGACAAACAGGAGCGTAGCCAGAGTCCTTTTCAAGTAGAAGCACTTTCAGTAAGGGGAGGGGGGTTGCTCTGAAGCCCCTAATGGGTCAAGGAAGAAGCACTTGTGGGGATCCAAGGGACGAAGTCTTATGGATTTTACACATTTGCAGAGCAGTTTTCTATCTTAGATTGGCACTGCATCTGCGTACTTGCGTAAGCCTGGCTACGCACCTGACAAGAAGTATCATTGATGAGGATTCTAGACATGCATTTGGAAATTTTGTCTAGAAGGTTGACAGCAGAGTTTAGATACTTTCACCCTTGTATTCAAAGCTCTCTGACACACGATGAATGGATAAAGTAGAATCAGACTTTAATACCCTTTCTACAAAAAAATAAATAAATAGACAAATTAAACCGCTTTTGCTTATTAGAATAGATGTGATCACATTGTTAAGTACAAAAACGAATCTTTAAATAATAAATAAATAATAATGATAATTAGAAAAAAAATTAGATTACATCAAGGTGTACTCTTTGTCTCGTGCGTATTCTCATATTATGCATAAAAAACACACACAAATCTATTTCTCATTTGTCTAGAGAAAAGAAGATGATTTATTTATATGACCTTCTTTTACAACATTATCCTCTTAGAATTTACATCTCAGAGGAGTGGAAAAAGGATCAAAGTGCAGAATTTTAAAAATAAGATAGATATTTTGGGCGACAAAATGAATTACGACTGCTTTGCATGAAGTTAGAGACTGCAATCCTTAATAATTATAATCAGTAGACGAAAACGACGCAAGAAGAGTGCTAATTTGAGGAATCCGCTTCCGCACTAGTGACACTTGCGGAAAAAGTAAAGTAATGATGACAGAACAACGCGCAAAAACATGATTTGATAGTATATTACAGCAGCTAATGTTCCAATAAATCAGACATTATTAGAAGACATTACGAAAGGCAGGTCACTCACAAAGAACAAAAGAAAAGATTTATAATCCTGGTTTCAGTCTGTTGAATTTGTATAATATGGTAAACTGATTCTGAAGGTTCATATTGAAAACACATGTGTTATTTCAATTTCAGAAACGTTAATGTAAACAAAATAGTCTACCCATGATATACAATGTTTACGCTATACTAAAGATGATTTATTGGAGGGGGGTGGGTGGGGGGGGGGGGGGGTTAAGATATGTAGTGATACAAAGAAAGATATTTCCAACGAGTCCCAGTATATCTGCACAAATTGCGGGCTAAAGAGACGACCGGAAGTGATAAGACGACGATATAATCAAGCACGGTTATCCGGGACATATCGGAAGAAGCAATACTCTGCCCTTTAGAATGAAAACTAGACGTTCTCCACGTACATGTATAACTGTTGATGACGTTAAAACTGCTGAATGCTGTGATCGGCTTACAGTCTTTGCCCAACTAAGGTAATAAACATCGAAAAAGTACCCATCAGTATTCAGCTTCAAAGTCGAGAAGGTAAGATAAAATCATTAGAATCTCCATTGGAACAGTGCAAAACCCCAAACAGATAATATTCCGAAGACAGACCAGGTGCCCAGGGGGAGTCAGTGTCTCCTATTCGCATGCAATACCCGTCGCAACAGTTCCATGAAAATTTGTCGAATTCTGTGATTGTTTCGATGTACATATTGATGTACATATCAGGTAAAAAGGTCTTGTTTGGTGATGTTGATAGCCATTCAATCGCCACAAGCGAGCCTTTACCCATATTGTCCGATCACAGAAGGAAAGAACTTGCGGTCATGGTCCTGTCTTCTCATGGGTGAGGTTCTGACCTGCCAAAAGGTCACGTTTTTTTAGTCCGTTAGTGTGCAACCCTCCAGAATATGTACAGATGTTATTTGACTTTTTTCAAGTTGACGTACTTCGGACTTATCACTCCGGACTTCGCTCTTTCAGGGGTCATATCGAAGATATGTTGTGATTGGAAAAGGAACAAAAAACCTTGTTCATGCAAAGTATTCATTTGGATAAGATCAATATTTATGTCAATGACAAAGTCCCTTTGAAGTGCGATGTCCGAAGTAAGACGTCCGCGAATATGAATAAATGTCCAATAAAAGCCACGTTGTCTTATTGTCATATTCTCTGTAGAGAAGGTGGTTGTCATTTTATATGTACAATAACTTTGATATCAATTTAAAAAGTTGTTGTGTTTTATTGTCTTTAGATTGAGGATCACTGACTAGGGTTAAGTACCCGAAACGTGCATGTCTGGTCCATACTGCAAATTTTTCTGTTCTTAAATGATGCTATTAAATTTGAATACGTTTAAAATTATTTGTAATTTTGTCTCGCATTGAGAGTGCGTTTTATTTTAATAAAAATTGTGCGCTCTTGCATACCGTTGATTATCCGTATAATTGGGAGGGGGAGCGTATGTTATCCGGATAATCATAAATGCAGCGAGTGGCTGTCCAAGCTCGGCATTCCCAATGTGTTTTTTGGGGCTGGTATTTCAATGCTCACTGGTTGGTTGCCTGTGTTTCGTTTTAGAGTGTGTACTTTTTGACTCTTTCTCTACGAATGTGTGGTAATCTGCCTTGTCGTTTAAACTTTTGTTAAGTAATTTGATGACGCTAGAATAAATTTTCGCCAAAAAGTATACCTCCTGGAAAGGTTTCAAAATGATATTTTCCGCTCCATTTTGAAGCTAATACAAATGTAAACGTGCACAATACCTTACTAATTCTATATCTTGACAATAGTTAAATAAGATGCATGTTAAACATACCGGTAATCAACTGCAGGATAAATAAGAAGAAGCGTATTAGGGTGGTATAAAATGCTATAATACGTATCATGTTCATATCCTCATCTTCTTTTCAACTTGCGAAAATTATGGTAAATTGACATGCATTCTTTTGCAAAAAATCGCTACATGGTTTTCGCGAACATTTCTTGTAAATGTTTTTGTTCCGATTTGTATCATTTGTCTTTTTTTTATTTCATTAGTTTTTTCCAATTGTTATAACGAGACATTAATCCTACATAGGTCTGCATCATTTCCATGACAAATCACAGATCAGGTAATTAATTAGGCTTATTTCTCATCATTATCTATTAATTTCTTTTATCGATTTGTGCATCTAAATCCTCGATCTACAAGCTGAGTAAGTAGATGAAAGAAGGGGATTTCCAACAACTCCTTATAGCAGCACCAACAGCAAACACCCACTGTAAAACACAAAGCAGACATGCATGGGAAGAGACGCAAATGGTAAAGGAACGCAAGAGAAACATCAACGACAAATGGCTACACATAAACCAATGGGCAATCGGTGCCGACTTAGGACGGCCATCTGCCACGTCAGCAGCAGACGGTGCGGTTATCCTGAATTACGTGCGCACAACCCTCCCACTTTTCCGATTACCCAGAGGTCTCGATGAACGCACAATTTTGGTGTAAAATAACCTCCTGACTGTAAGATCAGCATACAAATGGTGGAGGTTTTTGTTTTTGTTTGCTTTGGTTCCTGTTTTATCCTGATTTTGTATGCCTTCGGTGTCTGATTTTCTGAATTATTGATTTTGTACTGTAGACAGGGATATGGTCATTATCCATATTTGTCATACAAACAGACAGCGTGAAGCAGGGGCCCAAGAAATACATAGATGGATATGTAAATAGATTAAAAAAACAGAAGGCATACGAAATACAGTCCATGCTCTGCCGGCTGTGGCGAGCTCATGCATGTGATCACTTGAGGAGTCCGACTGACATTCAGATAGGACTTACTCCTCCCGGGCACCTGGTCCCACCTCTAGCTTGCTAGGGGTCCGTCGATGCTTAATTTTGTGCTCTGTTGTGAGTGCTGTTCAGATTATCGTCAGGATCTTCTTTAACTCATTTATGGTCGGGGCCTGTCTTCTCTAATGAAGTATGGACAGAGCCCGTCATGGAGTCCTGTCGTCACAGTCAGACAAAGTGCAATTCTTAAGAGTACGCTGGTACAAGGCTGTAGATTGGTCCAGTACCAAGCCAAGGGTCGTTTTAGTGACAGAAGGATTATATCCAAGGTATAAAAAGCGTTTGATGATTCTAACACAATTTCTATGGTAATTCTGTCTACCTTTGATCCTTCATATTTTATTAATCATGTCACCTTAAAATGCAGGTTGCGATATACCCAAAGTAATATACTCTGTTGCTTGTATGGGTCCGAATTTCAAAAGAAGTTGACAATAATTTTTGTAAAATTTCCAGAAAGTCTTTAGTAGTAGGTCGCGTAATCGACGATATACACATTGGATATTTTTTTGCGCAATCTTGCCTTGTGCAATTATTCATATGATAAAAGTACAATAAAAATGATCATTCATTGTTTACTTCGTATACTGTATCAAATTACTTTCATTTCAAGAGAATTGATGAAATGTAGCTTGAAGATGCTACTGAATAGCGTCTGCTTAATTTGTCTTCACCACGAGCAAAAAAAAATCTTCCTTTGACAATGTTAATATCTTCTTGACGATGTAATTATATTTACTTTGTAGAAACTTGAAGAGAATTGAATGATCAAAAGGAGATTTCAAATGTTATATATGTCATGAGTCAAGTCTTTTGCCTTGATCAAATTAATTGATTGCAAAGTACGGATAGTGATTTCCTATCTTACAGAACAATTGAGTACTGAGTAGAAAATTTTCTGAACAAGAACAATTTTGTGCAAATTTTGACTGAATCACTGCGCTCTTTCTTCCTTAGACACATGATTACGCTTAGTTATGATTATTACCAATAAAGGTACTACATGTAGTAGATATGGGTCTTTTTGTGATTTAATATATTAGTCTAGTTGCCAAATGGCTGTTTTGGGGGGAACCCCAAAAAATGTTACGCACAAAATGTTTTTGCGTGAAAGTGATGTTTCATTTAAAATCCATAGTTTTCCCCATTTTTTTTTGACAAGTAAATTGGTGAATTTAGCTAGAGACTTAAAGACAATTAAATTGTCGTTCTTTTGGTACCAATTTTGTTGATCTAGCTCCAGCATGGAAAAAGTAATTGAATTTTTCCTATTTTCAATGTTTTCTTCGAAAAATTCAATTTTACCCCAAAATTTCGAAATGCCCAGGGATGCCAGAGTGGCATCCGCCGAATTATCAAATAAGAGGGTATTGACAACACTTTCATGCAAAAACATTTTGTGCGTAACAAATTGTTGGGTTTCATGAATGGCACCTTGACTATATCTATTTGAGCTGCTGAATAATGTGACGATAATTTGGAATCGTTATTCTCGTGACGAAAACGTTTCGGCGCGAGAGTTTTACACAGGAATGCAAAGGAGTTTTTCCATAAAACCAAACATGTCACATTATGCAAGAAATAGCTACAGCAACGCTAACTTTAAAATAGCATACATTCAATGCGATACATGAATATATATACGGGGATTCTGTGATCGATATGGAGAGATGTTGTCAATACACTCAGCATTTGATTAATCACAATGAGATGGGAGTATTCCAACTCGTCACCTCGTAAAGAACATTTCAAACAAATTTTAATGCACCAGACACGTGTTTCGGTTAGTAAACCCCCATCAGTGGTACAAATGATTTTCAGACAGCCAAATTTATTTCAGTAGCGCCCTCTAGTTGATTTTTTTTAATTTTGTATACCTACTTTGTATAGAGTGTGCTGCTCAAAATTTTGCTGTAGGGCCAATTCATTAGCACAATTAAATAACATATATGACAAAAATAACAGTGTAGGGTTAGTGCTAGAATGTTAACCTCCTTCGATTATCTTTTTATATGAAATGACGATTTTTTCCTACCATGTCTTTCGGTAGCTTTTTAGACATAATAACTTTCACACTTTTTGTCCATATTACATTGTTTAAATTGAGGATCACTGACGAGGGTTAAGTACCCGAAACGTGCATGTCTGGTCCATGCTGCAAATTTATCTGTTCTTAAATGACGCTTGAATTTGAAGACGTTTAACATTACGAAATAGCGAAATTGATTATGAACTAAAGACATTTAATGAGACAAGTCGGGATGTGGTGAGCACATTAATCGGCTAACTACAACATTTGCCTCTGGCGTGGTATATTACTGTCCTAAGTCAGCACCAGTAGGTCTTGTTGGTTTGTGTGTTATCTTTTGTGCTTGTTGTTTCGATGATCTTCCTTGTCCCCTTGTTATCTTTTGCTGTGGATGTCCACTCAACACTGCTTTGTTTTAGCATTTGGTTGTTTCGGTGTTTTGCAGTAAGTGCTGCCATGGAGTTCTGTTGGAGATCCCCTCCTCCCTTTGAATTCTTTGGTATAGATTTAAGTAAACGAAACTGTAAGTTACACAATTAAACATCAAAGAAGTACTTAACAGTTATTCAGTCTCAAAGTCGAGAAGGCAAGGCCAAATCGTGAGAATTCCAATCGGAACGGTTGCGAACCCCGGAATGAACAACGTTCCGAATTGAGGTTAGGTGCCCGGAGAGAGTCAGCGTCTCCTGAACGCATGCAACACCCGTCGCAACAGCTCCATGGAAACCTGTCAAATTTAGGTGTTACCATGCGTGTGCTTTATAAAAACTGACTGGGTATCAGCGAATTCCCTGTCATAAATATCCTTGATACCGCGAGGCATCAGGGTTTTTTTTGTGAAAAATCAGTATGGTATCCCTATTATTTTGCTTTGGTCAGATATAAGCTAGACACGCCCGCTTTTAAGACGTCGCCATAGGAACGCGTGACGTCATAGCAAAAACTGCAGTGAAACGTGAATACCCTTGCAGTATTTTTATAATTAATAGCTTTTCTCATCAGAATGCTCGATACAAACGGAGTGAATTAGAATAAAACATATTATGATGAGTTTTTATTTATATTAAATAATCAGTGACGTAATGTACATGTATTACTAGAACGTTTGCATATAACCCACAGATAGAAAATGCTGGAAATGGCTGAAATTTCATAACAACGTCGAAAACAACAAATCTTATTATTTGTCCCCTCCTTTGATGTTCTTGAAGAGGAGCTGTATATGGAATGAGGACAACGAGATATTTTCAGACATTCGACGCCACGTGATTGACATTGCTGTAAAAAAAACCAAAATACGTAGTGCGTCTTTAATCTAAAAAAGATGCATTTGAAAGCGTCCTATTATAATTCGCATCTCTCCAAAAGAAGTGACATACCAAATAGGACAGGCGCTGCGGATAATTTCTTGTTTTGCATTTGGAACGCATCGTAAACTCTGAATTACATAATTTCTATGGAATGCAAATGGTAATTATCAGGATTTCGAAACCAATTTAATAAGTCTGTGAAAGTCAAAAACAAAGCACAAACCAGAATTAAAAATAACAGTCTATGGGCGTACAAAATCAGGAAATGATAAACAAAACAACGATAACATTCGGCAATATTTTTAAAAGTTATTCTCGAGTTACATTTTAACAATTTTCTTAAAAAGAAAGTAAGTTGATGCGGCAAACAATGTAAATAATTGACGATACCTAATAATCATTCAATCTGTTTAAGATAATTTAAAAAGTGCCGACCAGAATAAAAAATACAGGGCCAACTTTGAATTTTAAAAAAATTGAGCATTTGATGTAAACTGTTGACGAGAGTCTTGTTTCTATACATATTGCGAATTGCTCATTGATAGTCCTTATGAAATTTATAAATTTAAAATGGGAATTTCCTATGAAAATGAGAGCAGATTCTCGAGAGGCGTAAGTATCTCCTGCTTGCTAGAAATCTCCAACAAGACCAGAGAGGAACAAAACCCAATGACACAAAAAAGGGGGAACGGACAACACGCCTTATCAACACTTTAAACAAATAATCCGTAACGTTAAAAGAATTAAACAAAAAGACCAACAAATTAAACAAGAGAAAAAAAAAACACACACAAATGAAACATGCAGGTCAACACGTAAGAAGGAAATAAACCTTTTCTTCAAGAAGGTATACAGTTGGAACACTTCTGTATTTTGTACTTACATTGTACGGGTTCGTTGTAGTACTGGTTATGGTCAAAAAAAATATAAGCAACGAATACCTGAATTCGCTTTTGATATCTTGGAACATAAAAAAGTAAAATATTTATTAGACCCTTTGTACATAGTTTCATAAATCTCATAACGACAATCAATGAGCAAGTTGCATTAGTCTAGAAAGACGTCTCTCGTCAATAATTTACATAAACTGCTCAATTATTTGTAATCCAAAGATGTCTTTATATTCTCTTTATTCTCTCTGGCACCTTTTAACTCAAACTACCTTAAGGAATTAAGGGTATAATACTCCGCTTCCGATTGTTTTGATAAGTGAAAAAAATAGATACCACAAAGTTTACCGAAGACGCACGACTTTGGCAATGTTCGGGACCATACATTTGTATGACGAGTTGAATGAAACATTAAAATAATATTAGATATCTAAAAATATGTAAGATATGGAAGTAAATAATTTCTAGCTTTTCAACATTATCTTTTTTTTACCCCTAATTCCTTTAACAATGAGTATGAGATACCATATTACATTATTTACACTTACATTGTATGCAGCATCAACTGACTTTTGTTTCAAGAAAATTGTTGAATTAAACTTAGGAACAATTTAAAACAATATCTGCATTCTTCCTGGAATGGTGTTCTTTTTCTTTATTTTATTTCCTGCAACGTGCTGACGTAGTAATATTTACCTTACGACTTGGAGGAATCAAATGATCAAAAGGATTTCTGAAATGTAATATCTGTCATGTATTAAGACATTTGCCTTGATCAGAACAATTGATTTTCTCATGTTCTAGTGCCATACAGACTTAAGTAGGAAAGTTCACATTACAAAAGCATATATGTCGAATTTCATTTGGATATTAAAACTGAACAACTGCGCTCTAGAACTCTAGGCATAGGATAATTATTTGATATATTTTCCAATAAAACTAGATATGTGTCTTTTGTTATATAATAACCTTTATGATGCCGCAGTCAAGTACCTTATGACGAATCAACTGCATTTCATTCTATAAAACGGTCTTATTTGGTTTCAGCTGTCTGGAAAGTTTGGTAAATTTAAGATTGCAAATGCTCTTATGTCCCCAACATAATGAGAAAATAATCCCTAAATTCAGGAATATGATTATATCATAACAAGTATCAATATATACACCAAAATGTAATTATTGGACTCCTTGATTCAATGTTGATAAACATTATTTTTTACAAATATTGTGACTTGACGATTTAAATGAAATCCATTATGATATAGGCAGTAAGTCTGATCCTATAAGCAACTTTGCAGAAAAGCGTCTGAAACGTTCCTCTGATTTTCATCGACTGACAAAATCTTTGGGAGAGTTTAGGACAGAGTTTGACGACTTTAAAGGAAGCATACTACGTTGTCATTTGGATGTTGGATAGAACTCTCAATCTATTGTACCGAGCACCGGAATCCACTAGCTGTAAGCCACAAAGAGGTTGCCAGAATAATTAACTTTTCATAATTCTTGAAGGTCTTGTACGGGTTTCTATCTCGAACGTATAACATATAGTGATCGCTCTCTTTAGTAAAAGCGACTCTTCGTATTCAACCTTCACAGCTGTTGTATGATAAGAGACAACAACGATACAGGGGTGATACATGTGATGTTAAACGTCTTCAAATTCAATTGCGTCATCTAAAAACAGATAAATTTTCAGCATGGACCAGACATGCACGTTTCGGGTACTTAACCCTTGTTAGTGATCCTCAATCTAAACGATGTAATATGGCCTAAGAGTGTGAAAGTTATTATGTCCAAAAATGTACCGAAAGACGTAGCCGGATGGATGGGATACAGGGCTACAGGACCCACGATTAAGAATTTTCAAGAAATTTTGATAACAGAAATTTTTGAATGCGTTGAAAAAAAGATCAACCGAAGTTGATCGAACTTGGCTACATGTGCCCTGTGGGACTTCTAGTCCACCAGCAGTGACACTCACCAAGTGGTACAGATGCCAAACGTCTTCAACTTCATAAGCCATGGATGGAATTGGAAGTTAATTTACCTCTAAAACCCTATCTACATTCTAAGTTCTCTACGAGGTTCTTAAGACAGCGCATAAAATGAGATAAAGAAGGTCCTGACGACAATCTCAACAGTACGATATTTTTTTCCTTGCAGGTTATAATTCTACAGTAGCCGTCGAAATGTGTGAGACAATCAACTAGTATTGCACGACATTGAGACGAGTTTAAGCTAGTTGTGATCTGTTTACGTAATATTTAGTCGATGATTTTTATATCAATGGTGTTCGGGTGTGTTTGTCATTTTCATGTGTTTTCGTTTTTTTGGGTTTGTCTGTTTAGAAACAATGCGGAATACATAATAAGACATTACAGATAGCCTCCTACATTGAATAAATATAAGTTACAACTTAACGCGTGTTAATTTCTGGTATTTCTGATGCATTGCTAAGATACATCTCCGTCTTTAATGACGTTTTAACACCTAAATTATCTCAAAATGCATTTAAATCTTACATCACATCATCAATTGCGTTTTCGTTTAATGACAAAACTCCGCTAAACATAATTTTATGATGATTGCGAAAGAAGAGATGTAAATATGGAATGGAAAGCAAAGCGATGAAAGTTATATGCTGTCGTAAAATTTAAGAGTGATTCTTTTCTTTGACTGCAATTAAACTGTACATAAATTGTAATAAAAAGCGATATAGGGTTAACGAGAAAGGATTGTCAAATATTGTGCACGTAACATATTTTATGCTGAATCTCTTGCAAGAAAGTAAATGTATATTTGCAGTTGTTTTTTTTTTATTTTATGTATCTTCACCTATTGCTCAAAGAACATGTTCGAAAGCACCTAGAGCTCTTCCTTCTAAACTGGATTGGTTTGTTGTGCAAGACGACTTGAGCGAGAAATATGGACAAAACCATATCCTTTTTAATAGCCATTCTCTGTAAGAACCAAAATCGTTCGGCACGGCATGTCATGGATTTTGATGATTTTCGGTGTAATGGGTATATATTTTAAAAGTACTGACCATGAAAATAACACTTTTCAGCCAATGTGACCTCTGGTTGCCATGGTAACGAGGTCATTCTATTTATAGCACTTTTGGGACCATGAAATAAGCCAGCTCCGGAGACTTCGTTGCCATGGATACCACTGTAACAGCTTGTTCATCTTTATATAATCTATTCTTCCTTACTTCCATTCTTACTTAGTACACTTAGATATGTGATATTTATTACAGGAAGCTTATTGTATTAAGCCAAAATAAGTCAAAATGAAGCCAAAAATAGAGGTGAAAATAAGGCCCAATTTAGTGTGTTTTTGACCATTTTCAATCTTAAATATCACAAAAGGCACCAATAGGAGACTAGTGATTTTCATCATTGGAAATGTATGTTTATTGACAAATAAAATGAACGAAAAATTGGAGTGGGTATTTAAGAGTTTTACCTAAATTCTGTCGTCAAAGGCCGTTGCCATGGCAACATTAGACCTTTTTGCTTGTTTCATATTATCTTTGAAATTGATTTTATTCCTCTTTAGAGTTGCATAAGATTGTCAAAATGCATGCATGTATAGATATGACTTATATCTTTTACATAAGAACAATTAAAATGTTCAAGGTCATTGGCTTGATGTTCAAAGTCATTTATACTTTTAGACTCAAATTTTGCATAAAATATTGATTTTTTAATTTTTTTGTTACCGATTTTAGTGATTTTTTTATTCAAATATTTTCATAGGTCATATATATTATGAAAGCACATGAATATAAGAAAGACAAATCTTAGAATTTATTGAATTGTAGCAATTCAATAGGAAAATATTTTTCCGTCAAAAAACACGAAAAAAAAAGATTTCGTCCCTTTTTATCAAAATACTCACCAAGAATTTAGATATTCGAAGATGTGAAGAAACGTAATCAATAGTTCTAAGAAATAAGTGATACATTTATCATTTTATGGCAAATAACTGTTAAGTTCAATATTTCAAGGTTTCTAAAATATTGACACCTTCATTTTATGAAAAATCAGGATTTTTCGTCAAATCTTGTCACTTAAAGTTCAATGACCTTGAAAATTCAGTGGGTGACCTTGAAATATTTTTATATTAAAACGCCTCTGATAGATGTATACATGAACTTCTGTTCCAATATCATGCGTAGATAGTTTGATAGAGGTTGTGTTTAAATTCATCGTATTGAAACCTTTCAGCCGATTGTTGCCATAGCAACTAAATTTGATACTGCTTTTCATATAAAAGGACAAATTAGCCAAATTGATTTTTTAAATTCATGTAGAGTTCAAAGATGATACTAATAGGATAGCTAGAATTTTGACTTCAAAAAATTGAACTTCAGAAAATCAGACACCGAAGGCATACAAGATGAGGACAAAACAGGAACCAAAGCAAACAAACAAAAACCTCCACCATATGAAAAGAAGCGAACTCCCGATATGGAAGTGAAACCAGGTGAACTTCCATACCAAAAATCTCAAAAATCCATGACATGCCGTGCCAACATGTTTTGAAATTCTTTGGTTCTTACAGAGAATTGCTGTTAAGCATTACTGATGATTCGGTATCTGTTGAAATGCACATATGGTGCACTAGAATTATTGTGAATATATATAGAACATATATCTCAATCTGATAATTCAACCACTATGACAAATATGGAAAATGACCATATCCCTGTATACAGCACAAAATCGATAATTCGGAAAATCAGAAACCGAAGGCATACAAAATCAGGATAAAACAGGAACCAAAGCAAAACAAAGGAGGGGATCTCCAACAACACCAGGCTGCAGCACCAACAGCAAAACCCCAAAACACCCGATGCAAAAACACAAAGCAGACAAGCACAGAAAGAGACGCATAAGGGACAAGGAACGTCAACGTACTGCACAGAAACATCAAACACAAAGGACTACACATAAACCAACGAGACCAATGGGCAACCGGTGCCGAATTAGGACGGCCATCTGCCACGGAAATAGCAGAAGGTGTGGTTACCCTGGATTACGTGCGCACAACCCTCCTACTTTTCCGATTACCAAGAGGTCTCGAAGAACGTACAATTGTGTTGTAAAACAACCCCCTCACTGTCAGATGACCACACACAAACAAGACCGCAAAACGCAGGGACCCAAACAACACAGATGAATATGTAAATGGATATAAAAAGAGGGCGTATGTAATACAATCCGTGCTCTGCCGATATGTTGGTATCTCTTCTGGTGGACTGCTTGTCCCCGTGATATACATCGCTTTGTTTCATTGCGCTTCAAAATCGATTTGAAATGTATATGAATTATTATAATTTTCTTATACTTAATTTGATGAATTATTCTGAATATAAGGGGCATCTGTCCTTCAGCTTGCTCTTGACAAACATTTAGGCCATGTTTTGCTTTCGCTCTTCAAATATTTACATTACTAGTAAATTCCCCATGTTGAACGCCCATTAGGCAACTAGAATTATATTCTAATAACTTGGGTTGCTATCGTGACGTCACGTGCAAGTTTTGCATGTAGGGAGAATTTACCAAAGCAAAGATACATTTGACGCTGTTACAGGCAAAATGTGCGATGTTCATGCAAATAAAAATGACCGATAATTAGGATAAATGTAAATATAAGTAATGACTGTCTTACTTTTGGTGTTCATGGGTGTATAATTTTGGTTGGACACGTGCAAATTTTCCGAGAATCGGTTCGCGATTCACGGAATTTGCACGTGACCAACCAGAATTATACACCCATATACACCAAAAGTAAGACAGTCATTTCTTAAATATTCACTATTTGGATTTCATCTATTTCGGCCTCGAGCATCACTGATAATACATTAATTGTTGAAATGCGCATATTGTGTATTGAATTATTACAAAGAACGTATAATTGTAGGCATAGATGGCAGACTGAAGATGCTACGGTGAAAATCAGCACATGTAAATGAATTGAACAGTTCCAAGGAATCCCTGAGACATCATTTACATCTCTGTCGTCGGTCTCAACACAAAGTTAACATATTATATTGCATTGTGTTAAGGAAGGTTAGGCCATAGTAAGTAAACTTTTCATTTTAAAATCTCTGATAACTAGCTTCGTTAATTAAACATAAACAAAGAAATACTTTACGAATTGCTTCTACTAGTTCAGTTCAGTTCAGTTTATTTATTCTTAGAACATACATTCTATCGAAAAATACATTGTATATTCAACATACTTATATAACATGGAGGAGAAGTTACATATGAAAAACAAATAGCAGAAATGGAGAATGATATGGATGAAGTATAAAATATGGATTATCATATACATGTACATATAATAAAATTTACATCAGTTCTGACCTTAAACGAAAAGCATTTTTTAGATATTTACCCAAATTACAAAGGGCTTTAACATTGTTAATACTAAGAAGTTGAACCAGTTTAAAAACAGAGGGTCTGAGCCAAAAATATTTCTTAATGTATAGTTTTCTTAAATCAGTATATGCCGGACATCTTAATATAAAATGGAACTCGTCTTCAACATCATTTTTACAAATTGGACATAGCCTTTGACTGACAGGAATATTTCTGTGTCTTCCTAATTCTATCATTAAATTATGTGATGACATTCTTATTTTTGAGATTTCTTTCTTGTAACAAATAGGAATCGATTTACATAGATAATACTGCAAACAATGATGATCGATTAAATGCTGATACAAAATACCTTTACTAGATTCAGAAACTTTAGACAACATAGATTGTACACAATTATCAATTATTCTCTGCTTAATGATAGGAAAATGGATATTGTAATAACAAAGGTTTTGCTCAGCTGCTTCCCATATATTAAAAAGACCTAAGCGAGATAACTCATTTTTGATATTTGATAACCAAACAGATCCATTATCACAATCAGCTAATTGATACAAATAAATTTCCTTCAAAATACAATTCTTGGATTCTAGCAGCTTAAACCAAAATTTGAACATTCTAATTTGTCTAATAACTCTAAGTGGTAATCGCCCAGTTTCCAAATATACCAAAACATTACTAGTTTTTCTTTTTACCCCAAGAACATTCTTACAAAAATCCATGTGCACCTTTTCAATTTCTTTTGCTGCATGAGTACCCCAAATTTCACATCCATAATTTAAAATACTTGAAACATACGTGTCAAAAAGAGAAAACAAAGTACAGTGATTAAGTATAACATCAGATACGTTAGATCGCATCGCAAACATAGCTTTTCTCCCTTGCAGTGCTAACTGCTTTACTGTGACTAAAAATTTACCATTAAAATTCAGTACAATACCTAAATATGTAAATTTATTGACAACTTCTAAAATCTCATTTTTATATATCCATTTTTCAGTATTCCTGATATTACCACCATTTCTAAATACCACAATCTTAGTTTTTTGAACATTCACTTCTAAATTCCATTTTTCTGTATAATGACATAAAGTATTAAGCATATTTTGAAGACCTTCAACTGATTCTGAAAATAAGACCATGTCATCCGCATACATGAATAGAAAGAGAGACAAATCACGTAAATCATAAGGTATACAATCACTATTGATAAATTCTGATTCAAAATCATTCACAAAGTATGAAAATAATATCGGTGATAAGACCTCGCCTTGCATAAGACCAAGATGACTACTAAAATATTCTGACCTAAGACCTTCAATAGATACAGCAGTTCTTACATTTTTATACATGCTTCTTATAACATTAAGTAATTTTCCTGTAACACCAATTTTACTTAGCTTATACCAAAGATAATTTCGATTTACTGTGTCAAATGCCTTTTTGTAGTCTACAAAGCAACAGTATAGTCTACGTTTGTTCTTTAAAGATTTTTGAATTAATGAATACAATGCAAAAATTGCTTCTGAGGTTACCATTTTAGATCTAAATCCAAATTGTGCATCTGACAAAACGTCATTGCACTCACTCCAACGTATTAAACGATTATTCAAAATTGCAGTAAAAAGTTTTCCCAAACAGCTTATCAAACTAATTCCTCTGTAATTATTAGGGTCTACAGTATCCCCTTTCTTAAAAATTGGTATCAATATGGCAGTAGACCATGAGCTAGGGAATAACCCTGATTGAAAGACAGTGTTAAACAAGGGTACAAGTAAAGGCACTAATAAATCTTTAAATTCTATCAAAAATTCATTCAAAATAAGATCACAACCATGAGCTTTTTGAGTTTTTAAATTTTTAATACAATCAACAACTTCGCTTTCAGAAATATACATATCTAACTCATCAAAGACAGCTGAAGATGAATTAGCAATAAAATCGGGATCAAAATTTAACACATCATCATCACAGTCAGGAGCAGACGCTAAATTTTTAAAGTGTTCGAAAAACTCGGGCAATGACTGGCTTTTACATTTCACATTTTTCTTAGCAAATCGCTTATAAAATACTCTGGGATTTGATTTTCGACACATGTCCAACATATTTCCCTCATGACGCTGGAAATTCCTTTTGAGTTTATATTCAAGAGACTTATACGTCTTTTTAGCAAGTCGAAGTGCTTCGTGTGTAGTTACATTCTTGTTACGGTTGAATGCATACAGAGTAGACAGGTAAGTTTTATGTTTACTTCTTAGTTTGTCAGTGAACCACGGCTTATCAAGCTGATCCTGCTTCCTTGTAGAGTATGACCTTGAACCTTGCGTCCTGTTCGGTACAGGCCTAGCTATCTCAAAATAAGGTGCAAGTGTATCGGTGAGTATAGCCGAAAAAGAGTCCACAGAACTAAAAGTACAATCACACTTTCGGGAGATTACTTTACCATGTCTAATACACTAGATCCAATATATTTCTTTATTTCCAATGCCAAAAAAGGGGACTTTTTCCTTTATAAAGGAATCTAACAATTTCAAAACTTCTTTTAGTTGATATAACGATGGTTACATAAAATATATCTAGCTAATCAGCATTCCACATTTGATAAAGTTTCTTTGTATGTAATTATTACTATTATAGCTGATTTTCCAGTAGATTCATTGGGCGGACAGACGCCAGACATCATAAAATTTGGCAAAATTTTCTTTGTGACGTCATACTAGAATTCATGACAACGCATAAAGTCAGTGCGATCAAATATGACGTCACAATTAAAATTTTTTCCACATGATGTGATGTCTGGTGTCTGTGCATATAAAATCAATGTTAAAACGGTCATACTAGTACATATTTTCTGGAAAATTGATTATTTGCAGTCTCTAGTTAAAATGAATTTTCTCAGAACGTAATATTGTCAATATCTAAGTATATGTTCTTTTTAAGATTTCAGTGCATCATAAGCGCATTTCAACAAGTTATCTCTCATCAGTGATGACCAGAACCGCTGCATGGATTGAAAAAAAGTGATCAGGAAGGATATATTCTTCAAGTTTGTTCATTTCGTTAAATTTCGATATTTAATTTATGGCGCGTTACGACTTAGTTACATGTATTTAAATGCAAAAAATTGAGATAATTCTTTTATTCTTTTCTCTCTTGGCGAAATTTGCTACCCCAATTTAGTTCATTTTAGCCATGATAAACAAGAGCAATTCTTATGTAAAAGACATTTTCTGAATCTGTTTTTTTTTTAAATATTTTTAAAGATTTTTTGTTAACTGCAAAAAATAAGAAAGAATTTTTAGCATTTTCAACTTCTCCCCTGAAATTGATCATATAATTTTGATATTTATAGTGAGAAAAGCAACTGTGAAAGAATTTGTCAGAACATCAACTTTTCGATATTTAACGATTATTTTAAAAGATTTTACAAAAGTATGTTTTCCATGTTCAATGGACCCAAGGGTAATTGGTTCAACCCTGACGGGACCAAAATATCTTTCTTCCATTTTCAGGGTTTTTTTTATTTTCTGAGCTTCTTATGCATTTTAAATTATCTAAATAATTCTAATTTCATTTCTGATTCATGTTTTTCACTTTAACATTTTTATTCAAGTTAGCTTTTCCATACTTCCCCCCCTTAAGATAATATTGAAATACTTTTAGTCGTATTCTTGTAGAATTCATAAATCACTGTTTTTGTGTAAGAAATTTCATAAAAAATGTGAATGTTTGAATTTATTATAATTCTTTTACTCTTTTTAACTGGAAAATTTGGAATCGAATCGGAGATTTTGAACCATGGTTAACCGAGATTTCGGTCAATTGTTACAGCCCTAACAACGAGCTATGTAATCTCTGATTACCCAATGTTTTCATAAGGCTCATGATAAGCATAATATAAATCACATTTGCTGAAAGATTTCCAGTGTTCCAGGTGAGCGATGTGGTCCCTTGGTCTCCTGTTGAAAGAATATGATAACAACTATGTACTAATCAAAGGAACAAAAGATATAAAATAAATATCGAAGAAGCATCCATCATTTATTCAGTCTAGAAGTCGAGAGGGTAAGGCAAAATTATTAGAATTTCGATTGGAATAGTTGCATACTCGGAATAAACAATATTCCAAAGTGAGACCAGGTGCCTAGATAGAGTCAATTTTTCATGTTTGCATGCAAAACATCCGTCGCAATAGCTCCATGAAAACGTGTCAAATTTGGCGAATGTCTCGATGTACATATTGATGTACATATCAGGTTAAGATATCTTGTTTGGTGATGTGACAGCAATTCAATCGCAATTCAGAATGTCGCTTATCATTCTGGAAAGAGGGATATCATATGCTTTTATGAAATCTGAAGCGCCCAAAAAACTTCTTCAACGATAATTTAAGTGAAATAAACATGATCATTTAGTCTATTCTTTTTCTCATATGCATTTTGAATATACATTGTACACTAGACATGGAATGTATAATGGTATCAGTCAAATGTATAAATTGTCTCTTAAGATGGACTTAAGAAGATAAGCCCATTTGTAATGTCCATATAATCATCTTTATGACATCAAAGAATAGAATTGTTGAAATATTTGTTCAAAAATATAAAACAGAATAAAAATGTTATAGAATAAAAGAAATGAAATGAATTTCGCACTTAACGAGGAAGTCTGAAGATATGAAAACATAAAAGGTATCTTTTGTGTCTTTCTATAGATTTTTTTTTTTGCAAACAAGGAAATTCATTACAGAAAGTGAATAATTTCAATCTCTACGAACGACAGGGTAATAAACATCTTGTGACAAAAACAACCCCCTTCTTTCTTGTAATTTTCTTAGAAATGCATAAAAAACATCAAGTTGCAAGTAAATTCGAGGTAAGACAGATTTCAATAATAATATTTCCATAATGTAAATATGGTTATATTGTTCCATCGAATAATACATATTCCTTTTTCGCCAGTATGACCTCGAATCTATAGTTGAGCCAATGCCCTAAGCTTTAAGATTTTTTTGCATTTTGACATCGTCAACCCTGTCCTCACTCCCCTTAAGTAACACTAATGACCTTGCAATACTTTCTGTTCTTTAAGATATACATTTTCCTGAAATTGACGCAACACCGACGGTGGATGCGGCTATACAAACAGATGATGCTTACTCCTCCGGGGCACCTCCAGCAGGTATGTCCCACAGGTACCTTATTGGAGATGATTGATTACTTCTCAGCAAAAACTGCACCGAAATACCAAAAAGGAAACCAGTTGTCTTGGTAGATACCATGTTGTGTTTCTGGACCTGATCCACTCACCAAACCTTACTGGAGAAAAATTAAAAATCCTCTGTCAAGGTTCATTTTTACCCGATCTGTCACAAACGTAAACCGAAAAGAATGGGCTGAAACAATTGAGAAACGTCTTAAAATTGACGGAATGAATTAAATTATTCAAAAACTAGGTACTAAATAATTGGAAGGTATGCAACAAGTTAGATGACTCGTTATTGTGTGATTTAGCATTTTCTATACAGACGTTACCTCAGACAGTGCATGCATTTCATATATTATTTCCGTTTTGGTGTATGAGCATCGAAGGCGGGATGCGGCTGGCCAACAGGGGATGCTAACTCCTCCCGGGCACCTGATCCCACCTCTAGTTTGCTGGGGGTCCGTCGATGCTCAATTTTGTGTTCTATTGTGAGTGCTGTTGAGATTGTCGTCAGGATCTTCTTTACCTCAATGAAACACTCTTAAAATATCTATTTACCTTATGAGAAGAGCTTAGGGTCCTTTACGTTTATGGGTTGAACCCTCAACAGATATGACCCACAGGTACCTTATTGGAGGTGATTGATTACGTCTCAGCAAAAACTGCACCGAAATACCAAACAGGAAACCAGTTGTCTTGGTAGTTACCATGTTGTGTTTCTGGACCTGATCCACTCACCATACCTTACTGGAGAAAAAATCAAAATCCTCTGTTAAGTTTCATTTTTATCCGATCTGTCACATACGTAAACCGAAAAGAATCAAAACGGGCTGACACAATTGAGCAACACCTTTAAAAATTGACAGAATACATTAAATTATTTAACAATTAGGTGTCATTACTGAGTGATTTAGGTCCATTTGGTTCTTTACCTTTTTTTTAAATTAACGTTCTTACCTTTACTTTGTATCAATGACTTTTGGCTAAGAAAGGAATATGTATGACGTTTTACAAGCTCTTTGATACCACCTGATTTCTGATCTTGTGGCTGGGGATAGGTATAGGAAAGATTTCAAGCGTCAACAGTGAAACATACTAGTATCCCGAGGATTGAGACCAATAACGAATGCAAAACAACCTAATTCTAACAAACAACAATGGACAGCGATACACGTGAGAAGTCAAAGTCGGCCGCATGAAAAATAATTTATCATATTGAAATAAGGATTACACATTCAAAATCCAACTATTAAGATTAATAAAAATTACTTTGAAATTCGTTTAAATCTTGTGGGTTCTCAGAGTCAGAACCATTTATGTCTCTTTCCATTGTGGCATAGAGAACGACATATATACAATATATACAATAAACATTGTAGGTGTTCACACGTTTAAACAACATGATATTTGATGGTCCAATACATTTTCTTTAAATTGTCAGAAAAACATTGATTTTTAAAAATATAATGATCACTCGAAATAAGCGATTTGAAAAAAACTAAACTTTATCCATTTTACAACGTTACACAAACAAGTTACAAACTTATAATAATATTTAACGTAGGCTCAAATGTTCGCATGAGGGGGTCCTTGTAGCAGGAGAATACCGGAGTACCCGGGAAAAAATCTCCTAGGACTGCGTGGGCGACCGCCATACCCTCCCACAAAATTAAAGCCCCTTTGCGGAATCTGGTGTTCGATCCCGGGACCTTAGAGGTGCGAAGCGATTAATATTACGCTACAACTGCGCTAACCCATCCTTTTTAAAACTGAAAAACTGGTAGTTACTTCTTCAATTTTTCTTTTTAAAGCGATTTTGTAAAGAAATACATTTTGTATCAAAAACACAAAAAAGGACGGAAGTAATGTCAATATATTACATGATAGAGAATGAAATACATTTGAAAAAAAGCTGCAAATCATTGACCTCATAATGGACAAACTCAGAAAATACGTCCAAGACGTATAACTTTTACATTGGTGTATATTAGTCTCCATGACAAATATGGATAATGACCATATCCCAATACACACAGTAAAAATCGATAATTAAGAAAATCATAAACCGAAGGCATACAAAATCAGGATAAAACTTGAACCAAAGCAAACAAAGAAAAACCTCCTCCATATGAAAAGAAGCGAACTCCCATTATGGGAGTGAGACCAGGTGCCCAGGAAGAGTAAGCATCTCCTGTTTGCATGCAACACCCGTCGCTTCAATTCGGTAAAATTGTCACGTCCGGATACTTCCATTTCGGAAGATACAAGTATATTCTGTGGTTGGATGGCCCATCTTATAGGGTGCCGTCCCACCCAGTCCTACGTCTAATATTGTGTCTTTCCATGGGCTTGATCCTCATTAAATGGGTGTTTTTGTTTGTCATATTCTCTTTGCTGTTTGTTTGTTTTCATAATAAGCATCGAAGAAGTACCCATCAGTTATTCAGTCTCAAAGTCGAGAAGACAAGGCGGAATCATTAGAATATCCATTAGAACAGTTCCGAACCCCGGGATAAACAGTTTTCCGAAATGAGACGTTGTTTTCATGCAAGATGCGGTCTTGTTTCGCTGTGGGTGCAAGGAAGGCTACTTCTCCTTTTTCGATGAACGACCTGCTTTTCGTTTATGTCATTTCTTTCACTTACAAGTGAACACTACAAAGCAGATCATGCTCCATCTGAAAAACTTAACACTAACAAAATTTGAAGTCGTGGAAAATAAAATGAACAATCCCAAAGATAATAATTATACAGCATGTATCATTGTTACCTTTTGTTGCGAACACATTCAAGATTCAATACATACCAAAAAATCATACAGTGACAAACGACTTCTTTGTACTCTCAGTTATTAAGTTTTCTAGGAACATATCTGTTCAATTTCTGTCCTTTTCAAATGGCAAGGTGCATTCATCTGCTTCGCAGAACTCGATTATGTAATTAAGATTGTCCATTTCAGGCAGATTATCTTCTGGAAGTATTGTATAGCCCCTACGGCAAACCTATAGAGATGTCACTTTTCTTTGATAACTCTTTTTGCTCTTTTTGCACTTGACTTGGTATGACAATGACAGCTTATTCGAAGGTATGGAAAATCGTAATCAACCGGTGCTTTTCGATCTATTGTTTTCTTTTTTGCCTAAAGACAGACTTATTAGATGAACTTCTTTCGGGGAATTTTGCAATTTACTTGGATATATATAACACGGTGGGTAATCTCGCAACGCAGAACAATTGATTTTTCTATATTTTTGCGCAAAATAGATAATTTATTACAAAAAGGGAAATGTGATGGAGTGTAATAACGCCCTAACTATGAGTTGCATCCAAACTAATTAGCTTATTATAACCCAAACACGATTGGCATTCTGCTTTCACTTTCATCTACACGAATCACGCCGATCGTATTTTAACTTTATAAAAGGATATTACCTCTCTTACTTAGGATAAAACTCGTAGCTAAGGCATCCTTACACTGCATCACATTCCCCTTTTTGTGAAAAATAATTTGTATTACAAGAAATTTAGATAAACCGAATGTTCTGCGTTGCGAGATTACCCACCGTGATATAACATTGAAAGGATATAAAAAGAAGCGTTGCAAATTAACACTTAGGATTAATTCAACGTATAAAGGTGTTGTAAAATATGCTTAAAATAGAAAGAGAAAGTATATATATAATTATTTAAAAGTCACTTTCTTATCTACTTTTGGACTTCAAAGCATGTGATTTTATTTACAAAAAAAGAAATTGACAGGATTTCGGAGATTCCCCTGTTATCTTACCTTCAATGATGATCGTTCAGAATGAATTCTTTGAAAATCTAACATCTATACATTTTAATGTAATTAATTCCATAATGTTTCAGATCATTTTATTTTTGACACTAATCAGAATTATCTTACAATCAAAAACAAACTTCCACTAAAATTAAAAAACGCTGTTACAAGTAAGACAGTAGCAGGTATCAAATCATAACCATTAACTACGATAAAACATACTTCGTGAAGAAAAGCTTGAACGTGAAATGAGCATACTTAGAAATACATCGTTAGGATATTAAACATTTTTATCCAAAGCAATATTGTAGCATTTGGAAGAAAAATTAACAAACACATTTATGATATTCCAATGAGAACCGTCCCTTAAGCCCCCTTCACGCTTTCACGGATCGGGCCACGGATAGCTACGGATCGAGAAAAAATTTACATCCGTAGCTATCCGTACCAATCCGTAACTCGATCCGTCACAAGTCGTACATGTAGCTATCTTTGGCAATCCTTAGCTATTCGGGATAAGAGAGAATTTTTCTACGACTCCGCTACAGATAAATTTGTCGTAGAGGAGTCGTAGGGGAGTCTTAGCAACCCGTAGTGGAGTCGTTGCTATCCTTCGGGGAGTCGTAGCAACCCGTAGCGCATCCGTAGCAATCCGGGATCATTGTCGTGATAAAAATAGCCATACGACTCTCCTACGGATTGCTACGACTCTCCTACGGATTGCTACGACTCTACCGCGGACTGCTACGACTCACCTATGGATTGCTACGGATTCGAAAATGAGAGGCTATGAATAGCCTATGATTGTGTTTTATATTATCTTCAAATCCACCAGTATTCTGTGCGTTTTCTGTCAATATACGAGTTAATACTTCAACTATTCAATTTCAGGTAATGATATAAAGACATATATAAAACCCCAATACTATTATAAAACAAGTGAGACCGTCTCAACTTGAAAATATTGGGTGTTTTAGTAAATAATGATGGTTTAAAAACACGTAGGAAATTCAAGTCAGTCCTACAAATCCGTACTGAAGTCGTAGCTATCCTTGCGCGAATCGTGGCTATCCGTTTTCGAGTCGTGGTAATCCTTAGCAATCCGTATTTATCCGTACTCGTATCGTAGCAATCCGTATCTATCCGTACTCGTATCGTAGTAATGTCGGGACGACATCCGGAGCTATCCGTACTCGATTCGTATCAACCCAAAGCAATCCGCAGCATTCCGTACTGGAGTCGTAGGTTCATGGTTCATCAAACATTTTGAGTCCTGACTCGCCACGGATAGATCTTTTTTTGGAGTCGTAGGGGAGTCGTTGCTCGATCCGTGGAAATTCGAAGGGGGCTTTACCTAGCTGGCTGTTTTTCTATTCATACATGTATATTTTAGTTATATTTATTCGGTCTTCGATCTCACAATGAACATGTGATTTTAAACAATTAGTGCTTGGCTTCAAATTCGAATTCTTTGCTATCCATTTATTATCCATTTGGTAAGGATATTAACACATTCAATCAAAGAAAATAAGACATCAAGGAAACAACAGAAATCAACCCTTCTATTTAATACTATTGTCCTTTTTTATGACATGAAGGTTCACCTAGACAGCTCTCCTTTCGACAAGTGTATCTATTTTAATTCCCGTGTCTCAAATGTCTATTCTCAAGGTAGAAACATTTAGTTCTCGCCTGCCTAAAGTATTATATATATGAGTAAATACAATATGGCAGCAAGCTAAAATTGCACGACATTTGTGCTGAGAGCCCAGAAAAGCTTCTTTGTCGGCTTATGCATGTGATCTTCTTAATTGAAAACTTTCTACAATACGTTAAGCAGTATGGCAGTAAGCAGTGTTGTGTGCCTGCAAGAGATGATAACTCTTCCAGGGTACTTTACCTCACTTCCAGCTGGAAGTGTTCACTTCTACTCACAAGAAAGTCAGACATGTTATTCTATTGCCTTGCCTGCTTGCCTGTTTCGTCTGCGCTTCTGTGAATAAATTTTCAAAATGTCATTTTTGGTTATAACTTTTATATTGTTCTAGCAAAATTTTGCAATTTGACCGAACTAGAAAAGGCCTTTGTGAAATTCTAGCAAGAGATGCATACTCTTCTTACTTCTAAAATGACAGTCCGTTTTTTTAGGAGAATTAAAGCAGAAAGCAGCCTCCTTGACAAAACATTCCAAATACTGTGCATGAGACAAAAGCCAAATCTATTCAAAGAGCCTATGTGCTTTAGTGACATCCCTTCGTTTAATTTCTAATTTCAAGTCTTCTATTTTCTCAATTGTGAGTGATTCCAAATTTTCTATATTGACTATTCACAAGCATAGTGTATATTCAGATTTACTCAAATGACAATTGTGGCCAAAACATACGTTGGAGAGATGTTGCAAGGGCGATTGCCGTATTATTTCACACCACAATTATGCGTTCTTTGAAACCGCTGAGTAATCGGAAAAGTTGAAGGGTTGTTCGCACGTAATCCGGATAACTACACCGTCTGCTACACGCGTGGTAGATGGCCGTCCTAAGTCGGCACCGGTTGCCAATGGGTCTCATTGGTTTATGTGTGGTCTTTTGTGTTTCATGTTTATATGACTTTGAGTTGGTGTTCCTTGTCCCTTTTACGTCTCTTTCTGTGCGTGTCTGCTCTGTGTTTTGCATTGGATGTTTTGTTGTGGGTCTTGCAGCCGAGAAATTTTCTTCAAGGAAGAGTTGTAACAGTTCCGTATTATCATCAGGAACAATTATTTTTTTTTGTAGTTAGGATTAGTTTAGCTTGTTCCTCGTGTCTTGACTTTCTATATAGACACAGACGGTGCATGTATTCTTTATATATTTATTTCATTTTCGTGCGTGAACTTCGACGGCGGGTGCGGCTAGCCAACATGGGATGCTTACTCATCCTGGGCACCTGGTCCCACCTCTAGCTTGCTAGGGGTCCGTCGATGCTCAATTTAGTGCTTTACTTTCTATATAGACACAGACGGTGCATGTATTCTTTATATATTTATTTCATTTTCGTGCGTGAACTTCGACGGCGGGTGCGGCTAGCCAACATGGGATGCTTACTCATCCTGGGCACCTGGTCCCACCTCTAGCTTGCTAGGGGTCCGTCGATGCTCAATTTAGTGCTTTATTGTGAGTGCTGTTGAGATTATCGTCAGGATCTTCTTTAACTCATTGATGTTGAAAGTGTAATAATTACTTCTTTCCAGTTGTGTCGCCTGAAAGAAGCTTTGTTTTTACCCTTTATCAATTTGACATTATATATCATATATCTATTATTTTGCTATTTTGAAATCTTGTCATTTCATCCAAAAGTGTCATCAAAATTCAAGGAGATTAACATCTTAGCACCATCCATCCTATGCTATTTTGGTCATAGATTTCATCAAAGTATGCTACTGATTCGAATCTACAGAAAAGTTGGAACCGTGCACATTCTGCAGATAAAATAAATACGCAAATTTAAATTCAAATAATAAAACCCGAGGCGCTATTGAAATGCATTTGACTCTCTTAGAAAATCACGTCGGCCGTTTTAGAATAAGTACCGCACCACTGATGAGGATTTGCTATCCGAAACACGTGTCTGGTGCATTAAGATTAGTTGAATTTTTTCCTCAAGAAGATAAACAGTTGGAACATTTCCGTATTATTTGGAATGGAAATTGAAATTCATCATAAATAAATTCCATTGCTTTGCCTGATATTTGATATTTATTTCCTAACTTCGTATGCACTTTGGTTATCGTTAACTTATGGAATTGCAATTTGGATAATCTTCTTTAATTCATTGGAGTTCCATGTACATGTATTACTAGTTGCATTTTCTTTTCTTCGTTTATAGAATGAAGCTCTCCTTGACTTAGAAAGTAAAACGAAAATAATTTTTCTAGAATTGAAACGCATTTTGTTCAAGATAATATAGTATTTAAGAGAAGAAATTTTATGAAAAAGGTAATTTTTAACATTCCTTTTTGCATTAAAATTGAAAAATCTGAGTATGCTTGGTACCATATGGGAAAATGAAAAAGTTTATACGAAGACACATAATTTAGACATACGTGCATACGGAGACACATTTTTCAGACATACGTACATACGAAGACACATATTTCAGACATACGTGCATACGAAGACACATTTTTATTCGGACATGCGTGCATACGAAGACACATTTTTCAGACATACGTGCATACGAAGAGACATTTTTCGGATATGCGTGCATACGATGACACATATTTCAGAACAAAATAGAAAGAAGGAAAAGAAAGTATGGTCATAAACTGGTGTGTTTCTCTGATGATCCTTTAGGTTACATTATTACATAAACTTTAAGTGGTTGTCATTTACATGTAGAAATTTTACTTCCTGTACCATTTTTGGCTTTTGAACATAAAGTTACAAATTAATTCTTGTCTTCCATGACAAGAAAATGTCTTCGAGTCCTTTCTTCCTTTGAAGAAACAATTTAAAACTTAATGAAACCTAATCTCTTGACGTCATCAGCTTGTCAATGTAAGATATACTTAGGCGTCATCGAATTCGGATTTTAATTAATAAGCCTATTTTCGTAGGTAAGACTACCTCTAGCTGGTACTTATACACTTTATCATTTGTTCGTGACAACATTAGGGAATGAAAAAAAGTCCTTTCTATTTTCTACTTCCTTGTTTCTTGTCGGTGATGCATGTGTTTTGCAATAATGATGTAAAATAGGTATATGGTTGCATAAATTAACATCACGGCTATTTGACCTCATTACATAATTCCACATATGTATTTATGCAACTAGTTTAATTCTGAATATGCCTCTTTTGAAATCGTATCCATGCCTTGGAGCCGCTCATAATGTTTTCAAACCCATCAAATAATGGATTTGGCACATAGTGATTCCTATATTTTTCCATTCTTCTTTCTAGTCTGATTTCCAGTTTCTAGAGGTAGGAAAAACAGTTTCAGGTTATCAATTTGTTTCTTTGATTTACTTTTTACATCAACGGAAGAATGGAATCAAAGAATTGAATATTACCGGCGTAGCTCATCTACAAGCCGAGTAATATTACTCCATCCAATTTTCGGTTGGTCTTTTCTTCAAACGCATTCGAAAATTTCTATTTACAAAAGTTTTTCAAATTTCTAAAACCTGGGTCCTGTAGCCTCATATCCCAGCCATCTTGCTACGTTTTTCGACGTAATTTTCACAGAATTTGGCCTATTTCATTATTTGGATTAAAAACCACTGATGTCTGGTCCATGCTGTAAATTTATCTGCTTTTGGATTTGAAGACGTTTAACATTCCAGACTTTCTAGAGAAGTATAGTAGGAAATAAATTCATTTATTAATTTTGGCTTTTACATAAATAGTGCGGAAGGCAAATAGGACTGTCCTTAGCTGGTTCTTTGATATAATATTTTGGTCATATTTAGAATTTTCAAGATTTGAATTTCCTCTATTTCGGCCTTGAACACCACTGATGAGACATTACTTGTCGAAATTCGCATATGGTACACTTAATTTTTTGTACTATAGAAGATATATTTAATATTGATAATTCAAATATGGATAATTTTTCATATTAATGTTCAGTGGCTAACATCCCTTTAAACTTCGGAAACATTGCAGAAAATATTCTGAATATATTCAATACAATTCGATTACTGCATCAGGGCATCAAGAAGTATCTTACCTAGTGGAACATGCACTATTTTTCATCGTTGTCGAAAAGACGTTTGTAAACTATTATGATAGATGGATAGTTTATTTCTCTAAAACCAATATTCAAAGGTACAGAGAAAGTGTACAGGTAAGGGTAATTCTACTGTCTCCGAGGGCGTAAGCCGAGGAGCATTTGAATAACCCACTTGTTGAACGGCAATTGTTAGGCCATCAAACAGTTATCACCAATGATTGGATAACTCTTCATTGCTAGCTAAAGAAAACTATTCATGGTAGTCAGTCAACGACTCGATCAATCATTCAATTATTACTTTAATCATTACTTCAATCATTAATCCAGTCATTGCTTCAAAATGAAAATTATTGCACCGTCTGAAAAGGTGTTAATTTCAATCTACAACGTAGACCGTGCAACAAATATATATATAAATTATACAATAATGCGATTGGATAAAAAAGTTTGTGAGGGAGCCAATCGGCAATATTTGCATATATATACCCGGTAAATGGAAATCCCCGAAATAGTGCGAGCTGACACTGGGTATTTAACCAAAGCGCAAATAGCCTGGGGAACCGAGGATGGGACACATGATACAATGTATCACATGTATCTCCATTGGGGATTCACTTTTAAGAATATTGTGGTTGTTTTGTTTGATTTTGCATTTTATTGGTTTCTTAATCAATTTAATTGTGAGTTTTCAAAACTGATTTCAGTTTTGTGTTTGACTTTAATTCTTGTCTGACTGAATTAATTTGACCAACTTTTTTTGGAGGATTTAGAAATGATATCTCTTGAGACGCAGTTCTATGTACCTTTTTAAAATTTTAAAAAGTCACATGCATGGCAAAGAAGACATTTCAACATTACCATAATAATAAAGGAAGGGGAGGTCCAACCAGACCCTGTTGCAGTACCAACAGCAAAACACCAAACACCCGATGCCAAAACACACAAAAAACCCCCATAAAGACGAGCACAGCAAGAGACGAAAAGGAGACATACGACATAGATACATCAAACGCAAAAGACATAAACCAAAGAGAGCAATGGGTAGCCGTTGCCGAGTTTAGTCCCCATTCAAAGTAGTCATTTGACCATCATTTTCATTTCAGCTGGTTGAAAGGAAGGGTTATTATAAATAAAGAACAGTAACACTCAAACTAGTGTTAATTTTATGGTTTTTTTTTTAATTTTCATTTGAATAAAGGGGAATAAAAAAGCCGGATTAAGTATCATCTACTTTCAACCTATCAAGAATAGGAGGAAAGGCGATGAAATAGTCGTCTAAAATCTAGTTCATAGTATTTTTATTATGCTAATTTAAATTAGAAACAATTAACTTTATCTTAGAATGAATCCCCGAGGGCACATGTAGCCAAGTTAAAAAATTTCCGTAATCAAAATTTCTTGAAATTCTAAATCGTGGGTCCTTTAGCATCATATCCCACCCATCCTTCTACCTTTTTGGTACTTTTATGGACATAATAACGTTAACACTCTTTGGCCATATTACATTGTTTAGATTGAGGATCACTGACGAGGGTTAAGTACCCGAAATGTGCATATTTATCTGTTTTAAATGATGCTATTGAATTTGGAGACGTTTAACATTTGTACCCTTTCCTTTCATAAGGGCATATTAGTACGAAGAGACGAATATTGAAGAGGGTCTTGAAGAGAGTCCCTGTGGAGCGGACAAAGAAAACTTGTTTTCAATTGTTTTCTTGGATGAATCCCTTAAACCCTCCCACACACATACAACCAAATAAAAAGCAATAATGGTAAAGAATTTGACGTTATTTTATGAAGTCAAAAGTCAACGATCTCCAATAAACAAGCACTGATTGATGGTCCAGCCAAGTACCAAATACAAAATTCATGTCTTTAAGTGTTATTTGGTTATTACCGTCCCGAGCGTGGTAGCCTCGCCGACCTGTCAGTTAAATAGATGAGGAGGATGCGTCAGGGTTGGTTTGGCTGGATTTGTTATCTAATGCCTGTCATTCAAATTGATATTTAATCCAATTTAGCCAAAGCACAGCACTCTTCTAGCTGATTTAAGATCTTATTCCCAATAATATGGCGCATTTCGATATGACGAAATAATTTTCTCATTGATCTTTACATCCACAGTTCCAGAAATACCGGACTGTCGGTCATAATTTTTTATTCTATCGATTCCTGGTCGATTTACATGCAATCTCCTTCCAAATAAACCATATATCTATGATTAAGCACAGGGAAATGGAATTTAAAGGGGGATTTATTATACCTGAAGGGCCCGGATGATAACCAACATTAAGGTATCTGGTGTCATAAGCGACCTTACCAAACAATATCGACTTCCAAATTCATTGCTTAATATTAACTTATCTTGCTGAATAATTGTTGTTTTATTTTTCTATTCTATTTCAAATGCTTTATCAAATGTGATTATGATATGAACTGTCTCAATGGAATGCAAATTAAATGCCTTTTATGGTATATGATTTAGGACATATAGATTATAACTTGATTTTCATGACTTTATTAGTAATCGGATACTCCAATATCGTATATCGTGAACAGTGCGACAAGTTTCGAAATAAGACAATTTTTTTGTTGATAAACTTTTCTTTTCTCTTTTTTATCTCATTCATGTCACACTTTATGCCCTTTGCCGTGTGGAACTCCATGACATGGTCGCCATAGCACTTTCTATATAGACATAAGCTAAGACAGTGCAAATTTTGTATACATAGTTTTCATTTCCGTGCGTGAACATCGACGTCGGGTGCTCCTAGCCAAACAGGCGATGCTTACTCCTTCCGGGCACCTCATCCCACCTCTAGCTTGCTCAATGTGGTGCTGTACTGCGAGTGCTCTTGAGATTGCCACCAGGATCTTCTTTATCTCTTTTCCGGTCGTAACTCAACATTTGCAGATTTCATAAGCATCATCTATCAAATTTGAATTATATGAGAAACTACATAGAGAGTTAAAACGTAGCTTTTAATAATGCACGAAATTCAATATTTAAGATTTAAAGAAAGTATATATCATAATTTTAATAATTCAATATTTTAGATTTAAGACTATTCAAGCAAAGTATATATGAAAAGCATGATAAAACGAAACAAATAGACGTAAGGACTTAAAAAATCTTGTTTTTGTTGGGGCTTAATTCACTGTACAAATATCATATTGAAATATATTCTTTATCATTAAAAATAGTCTACCATATGCGCATTTCAGCAAACGATATATCATCAGTCATGCTCGGAGCCGAAAGGGATAAAATCCAAAGAGTGCATTTTTGAAGAGCAAAATTCTACAGATGACCGAAACAAATTGTATGCCAAAGAGCCAGCTTAGGACAGAGCTATGCCATAAGAGAGATAGTTTCAGAATAATTCATCAAATTTAGTATCAGATAGATAATATTTGGTCAATTCAAATAGTACAATTTCGAGTATAAGAGAACATATCACTCTCCTTATTTGCTCTCAGTCTGTGTGAGAAATAGCCTCATCGGTCTTACGTTGTCCATCCTTTATGTGATCTTCTAAATAACTTCCGTTTCATTTCTAAGCAAATATATTGCTTCATAAAAGTTCAAAGGCAATAATCTATCTCTGTTATTGAGCTGACATATAGAAACTTCCAGGCTTATTTTCCTGCATCCTGCACTGAACACACGACGCCTTTGAATTTTGAGTAATGAATGTCTTGCACTTCTGAGTACAGATTTTCACCTTTGAAACAATCTATTTTCACGTTGTTTTTGCAGATCATGTCTTCAGATCATTGATGAAAACGACAAAATCCTTTTTAATAAAACGCAAAACGTGGAAAGTGTCTAGTGACTGATTAATTCGTCAAAGAAATCATCGCATGACCTACATGTATAAAGGCATGGGGTGGATGGAAGTCTCTAATCAGAAGCTCTTATTGTGTGCATTGAGGAACTCGAAAGAAATCAACCTCTATCTGATTAGTATAATGAGAGCTTTGTTTAATGCCTTGTTGCACTCTAAAAATAATACGTGCAATTTATATATTTTATAAGTATGTTAAGACTGAATCGTCGTGCAAATATACACTTGTATTTTAATACTCTATTAGTTATACTTACTGTCCTGTTCACTAAATCCAGAGCACCCAGTTTGGGCGATTTATTCTGTCGTCTGAAGAATTTTGCTATAAATTATTGTTTCCGAGCATTGACCTCCTTTAGTCGTAACTGGAAATTAACTTCAACTTACCTTATCAGCTGCTTTCAAACCGCAATATGAAAAATAAAATGTCTACGGGAAATTCCCATGTTAATTTCAAGCCGCCGCCATCTTGTTCTCCGTCTCAACAATAGTAAACAGTGACGTCAAAGCCTCCGACGTCACACATTTTCAGCGATTTTACTATAGAAAATCCCATAGACTTTTTATTTTCCATCTTATTTTATTTTCCATCTTATTTTCCATCTTATTACTCACCAAAGTTTTATCTGAAATCAAATCTGGGCTTCAAAAATATTGTTCGACAGTGTATTCTCGCAGTGGTATCAACCAGATGTGGATTTTAAAGAATTCGAAGGAACTTTTAGAACATCTGAAATCCACTCATTTTAGTAGAGTCCATTCGATCAAAGCCTTTGATTTTTCGACACTTTACACTACAATTCCACATTCTAAATTGAAAGAAAGACTCGCAAAAATTATAAGTAATGCGTTTACAAGTAAGAACGGTAATCGCAAATACAAATTTATTGTTGTTAACTATGACAAAACCTACTTTGTAAAAGAAAAGTCCGATTCTGAAAATAAGTACACTGAAACAGACATTATTCAGATGTTAAACTTTCTGTTCGACAACATTTTTGTGGTGTTTGGAGGAAAGGTCTTCCAGCAAATTGTCGGAATTCCAATGGGGACCAATTGTGCCCCACTCCTTGCCGACATTTTCCTTTACTCGTACGAAGCTGAATTCATTCAATCTTTGGTCTCTGAAGGGAAAAGATACTTAGCTTCTGACTTTAACTTCACTTACAGATACATAGACGATGTGTTGTCCATCAATAATCCAAAATTCGCGGATTACCTGAGCAGTATCTATCCTTCGGAGCTTGAAGTCAAAGAAACCACAGAGACAAATAATTCAGCATCCTATTTGGACATAATGTTGTCCTACGACACTGATGGTCACATGAACACCTCACTCTATGACAAACGTGACGACTTCAATTTCAGCATTACAAACTTTCCTTTTCTGAGTAGCAACATCCCTTCATCGCCTGCTTATGGCGTGTTCATATCTCAGTTGATACGCTATGCCAGAGCAAGTACCAAATATACGGATTTTGTTCTGAGAGCTAGGCGTCTTTCAGATAAGCTTCTCAGTCAGGGATATGTTTGTGACCGACTAACATCGTCACTGAGGAAGTTCTACGGTCGATATGGGGAACTCGTCATACACTATGATGTTCCACTCTCAAGAATGGTGGATGATATTCTGTCATAGACCATTTGAACCATCCAACCAAAGATTGTACTCTATATCTTCCAAAATGGAAGTAACCGGATGTGACAGTTCTACCGAATTGAAGCGACGGGTGTTGCATGCAAGCAGGAGATGCTTACTCTTCCTGGGCACCTGGTCTCACTCCCATATCGGGAGTTCGCTTCTTTTCATATGGTGGAGGTTTTTGTTTGTTTGCTTTGGTTCCTGTTTTGTCCTGATTTTGTATGCCTTCGGTTTCTGATTTTTGAATTATCGATTTTGTGCTGTATACAGGGATATGGTCATTATCCATATTTGTCATTATTTCTAACTTGACTGACGCACAGCCAAAACAATGGTTTTTTCTGTTACGACTAAAGGAATACTATAAAATTTATATCTTTTTTTGAAGATGACATTATCATATTTGAGAGAAAACCGGGAAAACAGGGTGCTCTGGAATTAGTGAACAGGACAGTAGATACTCAGACTGATTCAAGGCACAATTTCTACTATTGAATAGTCAAGTTTCAAGCGCAGTGGTTGGTAGCGTGCTCGTTTCTCACCTCTAAGGTCCGGGTTTGAATCCCAGATTCGGCGAAGGATCTTATGTGGGAAGGTAGGTGGTCCCCCATCCAGGCCTCTACAGGGAGTTTCCTCTGGGTACTCCGATTTACTCCTGCGTCTTGAACCCCCCTCACGCCAACATCTGAGCCAGCGTGAGACATTGATATAAGTTGTGTAACTTGTTTGTTAAACGTTGAAAAATAAATAAAGTTAGATTTTAAGTTTTAAAGAAAGAAAGATAATTTGGACATATACAACGTAGTGCCAAAATCAGTTGGCATACCAAAAATTTGACTCTCTTTAATCGGCTTCAATTGTTTCTCGGTTTAAATAACATTCACTTTTTTCTATTTGTACCATTTTTTCCTTTGAAAATGCATAAGGTTATCTCTTTCTATGTCATATTACTGCCAGGTGGATACGTTAGAAATAAATATTTCCCATCGTTCATCTATTTTACTACCATCTCTCCCTATGTCTTTTCAAGATGATACTCTTACAAAATAGCCTTATCAGTCAACTCGATCACCGATCGTTATTTACATCTTTATTCTCGTTAGGTGTATTGCAGGGTGTATAACTGACTTTTAAGGCATTATGGGGTATAATACTCTACTTCCGGTTGTTGTGGTAGTAGATAAAAATTAAATACCACAAAACGCACGAACATACATTTTCACTTTGAGTTGAATGAAACAATAATGTTATAGATGGAGTAGGGACTGCCTTTTCACTTGGTTAGTGTCACTACAGGTGGACCAGGAGTCCTGGAGGGCACATGTAGCCAAGTTCGATCAACTTCGGTTAATCGTTTCTTCAACGCATTCGAAAATTGCTGTTATCAAAATTTCTTGAAATTTCTAAAACGTCCTGTAGCATCATATCCCACCCATCTTGCTACGTATTTCGGTACATTTTAATACATAATAACTTTCACACTCTTTGATCATATTACATTTTTTAGATTAAGGATCACTCATAAGGGTTAAGTACCCGAAACGTGCATGTCTGGTCCATGCTGCAAATGTATCTGTTCTTAAATGATGTTATTGAATTTGAAGACATTTAACATTTAACCATGTAACTTTGAAAGTTTCATGCAGCCCGAAATAAAAACCACACACACACACACACACACAAAAGAAATATTTTGATTTGATAAATGATAAAAAAAATCCATTTTTTGCCATGGAGTGGGGTTCCCTTGACCTCAGTTGAACACGTTGAATTTAAATAAGTACGGACTACCTTTCACTCTAACCATGTAACTTTCCAAGAAATTAAATGAATATTTTGATTAAAAACAAATTAAGCCATTTGAAAAAAATTACGAAGGCGATGTGCGAACCCGCGATCTCGAGCACTAGAAGCGAGCACGTTCAACCCCTTGACAATCGAGAAGAAAATAAACCTTGACCAACGGAAACTCCACAACAACATTTAATAAAAATAATGAATTTCTACATAGAATAGGGTCCACTTGAATTCAGTTGAACATGTTGCATGATAGCTGAAAACAAATATACAGGACGATATTATACATGAATAATATTCCTGAGAATAGTCAACAATGAATAGATATTTCATGAATGTTTATCCACTACTATCCTTCCGTAATAGAAAATATCAAATATCTAAAAATATGTAAGATACATGGTGTTACATAATTTCTAGCCTTTCGACGATATTACTTTATACCCCTTATACCTTAATCTCCAGGTTCTGTTAATTCTTCGTGGTTATTTCTAAGCAATCTTCTTTTGACACATACGTTTTCGTATTCTATTTCATACATCTCAGCAGAATTTTAATCTTTCTTTCGAATGTTGTGCTTTAGAATGCTTTGGAATAGCTTTTGTCTGTGTATAGACAAAGATACCTGCTGAAAACAAAGGAGTTCTTGAAAAGTAATGCATAACTGAGAACCTTTCTTTTCTTTTCTTTTTCAAAATAGCTTTCCAATTCTATGAAGATTATTTTTGCAATGGTTGATCCAGTGCAAGACGATATCCTTTGTGATATACATGGATATTCATTAAGATATGATTGAAATCCGATAGGTTAAAACACATGCACTGTGCACATAAATTATATGCTTCCTCACATTAATGTTAGAAATATATATATTTTTCCAAATCAAGCTTGTGCTGAAATAGGTTACTGTATGCGTTTGGTGACAAACTATTTACCTCTTTTATCTTTCCTACTTGTATGTATTTACGTGCTGTTGAGATTGTCATCACGATATTCTTTATCACTTTTTTGTTTTTGTTGCAAAATCGTCATTCGTGTTTGGTCTTCCTTGTCCCTTTTGTCTCGTGCTCTGTTTTTTTTTTTTTGCCTTTTGATGATTATCCGTGGTTACTGCAATAGGCCACTTGCAAAAATCCATAATGGCTGACAAAATGACGAAAAATGTCCGAGGTAGGCAATTTTTGCGCACTTTTTCATTGTTACTCAATGGAATTGCGTGAATTGCGTCTTTTAACAGTGACGTCATAATGAGAAACAACGCCAAAAGATGTTGACTCGGACATTTTGTGCTTTCTAACAAGATCGGAAATGGTCCATTGAGTCCTTAAGACAGATATCCCTCCTTTCTTTTCACCGTATCCGAGTAGATATTTGAATTTCCTCATGTGACACTGGAAATACGCACCATCTTATATTTAACGTACCAGTGGTGAATATGATATGATGTCTATGAAAATTAACCTCTCAAGACATTGAATGTTATGTCATCAACAATATCGAAAATTACCCTCTGGTGTGTTTGTATATATAAATCATACCCATTACTATCCAATCCTACATGTATAAACGTTTTGCACTTAATAAGTAGATCAGTCGTTATTGTCTTAAGTTCGATGTTTGTACATGTATAATGTCACGTAGTTAGAGATACTTTAAATTTCTTTTTTTTTGTTGTGAAAAGTAGCAGCATGAATACAGTGTTCTAGATGCACAACCACAAGGGGCGACAATGAATCATAATCGCCCATTCATGCAGATAAAGATTTTGCAAACAATTGAAATGCAAAATTAGGAGAGATTTGGGGGAAATGGAAAGCTTATCAGCAAGGTCTTCTGAAATTAACATTCAATTATAGAATGGCTCATCTGCCAAGACTTTCATAGATTGAAGTTGTCATTCTCTTTTAGATGACCGAATTTTCGCATATGGAAATTTAATTTACCAAAATACCAAAAACTCGATATTTGGTATCATATTCAGACGATAACAAATAACTTGGAAATTGGTAAGTCATAATTTGTCAAGGTCACTTTCCTTGTCAGAATATTAAATCTGCACAGAAATTCCATATATCATAAGGAAGAAATTGACCGCCTTGACATCACGTGACCTATGGTTACTCTGCCTATGATGGATGTAATTTTGGTAATTTAGTCATGGCCTATATGTTGCCATTCATGTTTGGATTCAATCTTGATTCCCAGTGGAAATTCCTAGAGAATCAATCAGCTCTCGCTAAGCGGGATTAAAGAAGAAATTAATGTTTGATTTTATGCTTCAACACTTTATAACTAACAAGGCGGAATAGCCTTTTGATGTCTTTCCTAATGATCCCGGTAGCCATCTCAATATGGAATTTGTGATGACAATTATTCCCACTGTATATCAGTCAGAAATGCTAATAACTCAAAAAAGGTATGGCAGGAGCGTGTTTCATAACTCATTTGTAATAAAGACGACGATATAATTGACTTTATCTGCAATCTTATAAAGCGAGAATTCATACTCGTTTATGAATTATAAGAGAAGGTATCATGAAATTTTATGACGTGATACTGTCGATGTGGCGATGAAAGGTACTTTCAGATTCAATCTATAACGCATAAAATAAAACCGCGAAATGCGGTAGAACTAGACGAAGTCCATCCTGTATGTACTAAGAAAATACGACGCTGTAGAATTGAAAGGTCGTAAGTGAAATTTGCAAATTTTTCAGGAGAGAGATAAAACTGTTTTACATTGCTATCTTGCAATCCAAGAGAAAAAAAGACACCATAAAAACTTTACATTTTGGTATATAAACGAAAGGCAACATGTTTTTCCACAGAAATTTCAATATAAATAAAAAACCTACTAAATAAATCACATACGACCTTTATACTCATGAAACTGGGGTTTTTGTCTATCTTTCCTTTATAAGGCATTGGATATGAAAGGTCGTAACTAACACTTACGACCTTTTAGAGTTAATTTAGGGAAATTATGGATCGTATCTGACACATACGACCTTTCATAAGTTTTTTTCAATCCGTTACCATGGTTACAGACGGGATGTTATTATGAAATTTCACAGGGTGATGGGAAATTGCATGACCTATCTGTTCATAGCAAAAAAGTCAAAAAGGTCGTATGTGTTACTTTAGACCTTTTAATTCTACAGTGTCGAATAGCAGAAAGTAGATAGCGTCTTGAATCAATATGCTCATTAGAGTAAGTATACAAGTTTTTGAATCATTATATTCAAATGACTTCATTTTATATTTTGAAATGGACTGATAGAATATCAGTCTAATTCAAAATAGTCATACGGATCTAGGTCAAACCTTAAAGTCAAGGTAAATACCTGGAATCCGATGAATTGTCCATGCTTCATCTTCATGCCAATCATAAATGTGATAAATCATGAGGTAGTACGAGTAGTTATAATTTTCCTCAGATTTATTTAAGCTCGACAGTTTTTATAAAAAAAGCTTGGGATCTCCAACAGGACCCGGTTGCAGCACCCACAGCAAAACAAAACACCCAAACGCGAAAACACAAAGTGGACAGACACAACAATCATGTAAAACACAAAACCCGAATTCAGATTCACCAATGGACAAAGGAAGATCAAACAACAAAGACGATATCAAAACATTAAACACAAAAGACTGTACATAAACCTGTACATAAGACTGTACATAAACCTACAAGTCCCATGGGCAATCTGTGTCTACTATGGATAGTCAGCTGCTATTTTGGTAACAAAAATACCGTATGACCAACTTTGACGCAGATGGAATGACAGACGAACGGACATATGAACGAACAACAATATTTCGTAGACCGAATATTTTCTTCACAAACCTTCCTAACGAGATAATGAAATCGAAATTGGAGACCTTACGCTTAATCTAGAGTTGGTCAGTGCATTTGTTACTTGATTTTATTTGACTAATTCAATGCAGTGTGTTCATTCAAAATAAATGTAAAACACAACGCAAGTTAGAGTTTACGAGGCTATAAACCATTCCGAGTGAAAGGTTATACTTAAAATACCATAGCCAACTTTAGTTTATAAAACAAAACCGAATTCATTGAACATCACTTTATCTTTATTGACATATTGAAAAGCAGGATGTCTGTAAATGTTACAGTTAATGCATGCAAGGGCGTCAATGAAGCTCTCGGTGCATAGCTGACGCTACAGAAAAATAGATCTGAACGTAGAATTCGCAGATCCAGATTTTCAGACAACGAGTCGAATATTTGGGGAAGAATTTACTATTGATAGGTAAAAAAGTCATAACGAAGGATAAGAAAATGTATGCCTTTAAGTTGTATTTTTAGTGTTCCACTATTATTTTATCATTGTGGATGAAAGAAGGGAGGAGATCTCCAACAAGACCTCGTTGCAGCACCAACAGCAAAACAGCAAAACACCCATGCAAAAACACAAAAGACGGGTACAGCACGAGACGGAAAAGAGACACACGACATGTAAACATCAAACACAAAAGACTGCACATAAACCGACGAGACCAATGGGCAACCGGTGCCGACTTTGGACGGCCATTTGTCACACAAGTAGCAAATGGTGTGGTTATCCTGGATTACGTGCGCACAACCCTCTCACTTCTCCAATTACCCAGAGGTCTCGAAGAACGTACAATTGTGGTGTAAAACAATCTCCTCACTGTAAGATGACCTCACACAAACAAGAAAGTACCACTTAGGAGGATATTTTTATCCGAAACATGCACGTTTGGTGCACCTTATTTAGAAGCCTCTGTCCATAAGGCTGCTCTCCGACTGCAGAGTCGAACACTTCGTTTCTCTTTATATACATAGTGTGCCATACGTGAATGACAAATATGGATAATGACCATATCCGTGTATACAGCACAACATCGATAATTCAGAAAATCAGAAACCGAAGGCATACAAAATCAGGACAAAACAGGAACCAAAGCAAACAAACAAAAACCTCCACCATATGAAAAGAAGCGAACTCCCGATATGGGAGTGAGGGTTTTGTGTTTGACATATGAAGAATTTACTTGTGTTTGACATATTAAGAATTTACGTGTTTAAAAATCTTGTGTTTGACATTTTAAGAATTTACGAATAAAAGTATCGGAGGTGCTTTTGGCATTTTAGAGAGAATCAATTTCAAGCTCTATCAAAAAAGATGCCGTTATTTTGAAAGATTGAAACCAAATACATGTAGTGCCCCCCCCCACCCTACCTGGCATCTATATCCATTACTGAATCTGAACATATTTGAATGTGCCATAAAACAGGAAGAGTACCAGACTCGTACGGATAGAAACAGGCGGAGAAAATTATATCATAATAGAGGAATTTACAAAACAGAAGTGTAATCCATCTTTTCTCAATGCAAATTTCAGAGCAGAACTAGTGTAAGACTGCACTGTTGGTCGATAGCGTAACAACAAAATCTGCATCATGTCACCCCGGGCAACATTTTTCGATTTTTGCCTTTTCCTATAATTTACTTATGCACTACGAAAGAACCATGTGTCATGGAAATTTCAATATATATTCTATTATATCAGAGATAAGGCTAGCAGATTCAGATAATGATTGTCTTTATGTTTGAATTTTCCAGGAAAACGATAGACTAAGAAAATGTCTAATACAAATGTGAGCAGACAAGCCAAGCCTTGGATACTTAATATTGGTATAATCTGTTTTATTCTTCCAAGTATTTCGGTCTACAAACATCTCATAAGGTTAAAGGATTTTTTGAGTCGATATCATATTTCTAAGTTGGAAATAATTAAATGAAAATGACGGGTTCATGTGTCGTGCCTTTAAAAACTCTACCTCGTCCAAGTAATTAAGTCTAGATGGTTAAACATCAGTACTAAGTACCCTTAAGGGAGTGAACGTATCATTGCCAAATAATTGCGTTAAGCGCGAGTTTCCAGAGTTAAGAACTGAAATTCGACCGAAGAATTTTTTTTTGCATTAGACGATGCATGCTTAGTTAACATGTAGACGGATCCCTTAAATGAAACCGTTAAAATGTGCAACCATAACAATGAAAGCAAGGCTTTGTGTTGTATTACATGTCAGAAACTGAAAGACTATCTTCTAAATATTCCAGACTCTAAAAACGAAATGGCGACAAAACCCCATCATGGATATTATCACTGCCTTTATTCCTGGAAATATTAACCAAATATATCTTACATTATTTAGTTTTCTCAGTTTCCCATGCTTGTCCTCGAACAAAAGCAGTTTGAGTTTGACAGTGTTATTCATTTCAACAGTCTATAATTACAGACAGAATATCAAATAATAATTCAGAAACTACAAATGTCATAGAATGTTATCTCAGAAATAAATTGATTTTTTTTATTCGTCGTTATTTTGGTGACCAAGATAAAAGAGTTAAAGAAGATCCCGATTTGTAAAGATGAAGACAAAGACCCAACACCTACACAGTTCCACAGAATAAGAGAAAAAAAAACCCCCAGCATTTTTAGAACTTAAACATATGCTTCATAGTTTTGTTTTGTTTTGTTTTTAAGATTTTATATGTTTACAAATTCAGTTACCTACTTGTCATAGCAGAGCATCACGTGGCCACAATACTTCAACATGATTGGTTTAAACTGATTCGAGGTATGATGGACGAAATTTAGTACCGAAGCCAGAACCAGTCACAAAAGGAGATTAATCGATTATGATCGTGTGCCTTTCGTGGATATAGATATTTCAACTTCAGTATCATTTTTTTCGACCCTTTTTTAGTAAAAATATAGCCACATTTTACTTTTTGGACAATTGATAATATTTCATTATTCTCATTATAATATGGTTCAATCTGGCTCGGAATGATCCGCAAATAGTTAGAGGCCGACGTTGGCAACCACCGGGTCATTAATATGAATAGTTACCTGAGTGACATAGGTGTGGTAGGCGTGGTATAATACCTTCTTCGAAGATAACGCCGTCTGCGATCGGCGTGTTACATAAAAGACATACCCGACGGGCAATCCTTTTATTATGCTAAAGAGATACCTGTGTCTCATCTGTTTTAAGCTGTCAATCAAAAAAGGATTAACAGGAACCAATCAGATACCAATTAGAGATGTTAACCCTATTGCGGGCATTGAGGAAATGACAGAAAGTTTACCTGTCCCATTATATAGTCCCCCTTCGGCCTTTAAACGGGCATATAACTGAAATTTCTATGAAGCTGTGTTGTTTTTCCGTGTGTGTGTCCAATTTTTCTTCGATGTGCTATATTTTTTCAAGATTTTATAAGCATTCAAATTGGGATATTTGGACTTTGGGTTTTTTGTTTGACTTTCATTCACTGATGCAATTGAAAAAAACACAAACAATTATCAATAATTTATGACACAAAACGTAACAATATATCAAGAGAGTTAACTTGGTTTTCTTGTATTGGTATATTTTGCAACAAAAAGAACGATTGAAGATGTTGATAACAAAAATTAAAGTGACTTCTATAGATAAAGAGGAAAAAAAAAGAAACACACTTCATCGTTTTCTTTCTTTCAAGAGCTATATCGCGTAGGATGTCAATACATTTCTTCTCTGTGCTACGTGATGGCAGCATGCTACAGACAGAAGATGATGTCTACCGAGGAGGTAGGGCGCGCTGACCACTATCGGGATTGGCAACAGTTTATGACAAGCAGGTAATTATTCTGTCAAGTCAGAAGCACAAATTAAATATGACCTCACATGTATAGCTCTGCTGTAGCATTTAAAATGTCAAAAACAATGTCTTGAAACCTTTCATCTTAGGATCATACATGTATCAATGAATTTTACAGAAACGAAGACACAAGCAAAACAACAACAAAACACTCCAATGTCCATGGACCTACTGTCCGCGTAGCTCACTTCAGAAATCGGAAAATTGAAGTTTTCTCTACTTTTTTTTGGCGTATTTTCCGATTAAATTTATATAGGGGGATAGATCTTAAACTCTCATAACGGTGTATGATGTAATGTCTGTACGACCAATACTAGTACTATGCTCACAGTTAAAGAAAATAATTTTAGATGGGGATATTTCTATGGTAATTCTAGCGTGACGTCGTCGACGTTCTCCATAAACTCAGTGTTAAATATTGGCGACGTCGCGCTAAAATGAACACAGAAAACTCCCTATCTAAAACATTTCACTGTGAGCGTGGTATTAGTCTTAGGTACACATACATTTTTGTATCATACACCGTTAGTTATGAGGGACTGGTCAATATTTACCACTGGGGTGGGACCGGTGAAAAAGGGCATGGGACATGAAGTTTTTTCTTAACCAATACCAATGGGACATAAAGATTTTTTTTAACCCAATTAATCCATGGGACATTAACTTTTTGAACACATCATAAGACTCAAAATTATAGGTACAATGCATATGAATATTTTCATATCTCTTTCATGATCACTCTCATATAGATGACCCACAACTTCAATGGAAATGACATGTCTGTCAAGATTCTATTACTTAATATTATGTAACTTTTTTATATATGTATTATCAATCATGAAAGCTAGCTATCATTTAACTAACAAGAGCCCCAGGGGGCATAACGCTCACCTGATACCCATGCACGCTCTAATTGACATTCTGACATTGAATGTTGAAAGTGCCAGTACAAGGATTTTAGCCAACAATCTTTCTAAAAAGATTTTTGCCGGATGCAGGAAAGTTTTTTTTTCAGAAAACCTTTAAAAGTACAAACAACAAAAAATAGTCACATTTCAAAACAATAACTTTTTTACTGATTTGAAAAGACGGATAAAGTGGTCCAAAGTCATATGCCCAGCTAGTTTAGTTCAATTATGCAACATCAAAAATAAAATCATTTGTAAAATTCCACATTAATGTGCAGCAGAAAAAGAATAAAACAATAAAATGATTTCATGAATTAAGTTTATTTAAAATTGAACCCCAAACCTTTCATTATTGATAGCTAGCATGACAGAAATTATAAAGCCTGTGGTTGTGAAACAAGAATGTCCCCGGTAGCATCTTCTGTTACCATTTTCTGTTAAGTATGTGAGAGGTCAGGGTCAGCGTAACGTTGGTATCAATGGAAAGGTATTGTCACAAGGAATACACATGTGAAATATGAAAACTCTATCACCAGCTTCCATTCAAAAGTTATGCCCAATGTTAAAGTTTTTCGCACAAACAGACAGACAAACAGACAGACGGACAGGCCAAAAACTATATGCTCCCGAATCTTTTATTTTTTATCTAAGTACCCTTACGGGAGTGAACGTATCATTGCCAAATAATTGCATTAAGCGCGAATTTCCAGAGTTAAGAACTGAAATTCGACCGAAGAATTCTTTTTTGCATTAGACGATGCATGCTTAGTTAGCATGTAGACGGTTTCCTTAAATGAAACCGTTAAAATGTGCAACCATAACAATGAAAGCAAGGCTTTGTATTGTATTAAATGTCAGAGAATGAAAGACTATCTTCTAAATATTCCAGACTCTACAACGAATGGGCGACAAAACCCCATCATGGATATTATTACTTGCCTTTATTAATGGAAATATTTACGAAATATTTCTTACATTATTTAGTTTTCTCAGTTTCCCATGCTTGTCCTCGAACAAAAGCAGTTTGAATTTGACAGTGTTATTCATTTCTACAGTAATAGAACAAAAATATATAATTATAGACAGAGTATCAAAGAATCATTCAGGAAGTACAAATGTCTTGGAATATTATCTCAGAAATAAAATGATGTTTTTAATCCAGCGTTATTTTGGTGACCAAGATAAAAAGTTCGATTTGTATAGATGAGGACAAAGACCCAACACCTACCCAGTTTCATAATACTGTACTTGTACGGTTAGAAAAAATCGGGGAACAAGAAAAAAAACCCCAAGTACTTTTAGAACTTAAACATGTGCTTCATAGTTTTTTCTTCTTTGAAGATTTAATATGTTTACAAATTCAATTACCTACTTGACACAATGTCATAGCAGAGCATCACGTGACCACAATACTTCAACATGATTGGTTTAAACTGATTAGAGGTATGATGGACGAAATTTAGTACTGAAGCCAGAAGCAGTCAAAAAGGGAGGTTAATCGAGTATGATTTTGTGCCTTTAGCGGATATAGAAATTTCAACTTCAGTATCATTTTCATTCGACCCTTTTTTTGAGTAAAAATATAGCCACATTTTACTTTCTGGACAATTGATAATATTTCAATATATTCATTATGATATGGTTCGTTCTGGCTCGGAATGATCCGCAAATTGTTAAACGGGCATATAGCTTAAATTTCTATGGAGCTGTGTTCTTTTCTCCGTCTGTTTGTCCGATTTTCTTCGCTTGTGAGAAAGTACTGTACTATATTTTTTTAAGATTTTAAAGCATTCAAATTTGGATATTTGGAATCTGAGTTTTGAACTTAGTGTTTTTTGTTTGACATTTATTCATAGATGCAATTTGAAAAAAAAATCAATAATTTATGACACAAAACGTAACAGAATTACAAGAGCGTTGACTTTGTTTTCTTGTATTGGTATACTTTTTGAATAAAAAGAACGATTGAAGATGTTGATAACAATATAGAGAGTTCTATAGATGAAGAGGAAAAAGGCAAAAAAGAAATAAATGCACTCTTGAGCTATATCACGTAGGATGTCAATACTTTTCTTCTCTGTGCTACGTGATGGCAGCATGCTACAGACAGAAGATGATGTCTACCGAGGAGGTAGGGCGCGCTGACCACTATCGGGATTGGCAACAGCTTTATGACAAGCAGGTGATTATTCTGTCAAGTCAGAAGCCCAAATTAAATATGACCTTACATGTATAGCTCTGCTGTAGCATTGAAAATGTCAAAAACAATGTCTTGGAGCCTTTCATCTTAGGATCATACATGTATCAATGAATTTTACAGAAACGAAGACACAAGCAAAACAGCAGCAAACACCCTAATGTACACATGTACATGTACCTACTGTTCGCGCAGCTCACTTCAGAAATCGGAAAATTGAAGTTTTCTCTACTTTTTTGGCATATTTTCCGATTAAAATTTATATAGGGGATAGATCTCAAACTCGCATAACGATGTATGATGTATGTTTGTAAGACCAATACTAGATCACAGTGAAAGGAAGTAATTTTAGATGGGGATTTTTAGAGTCACGTCGTCGACGTTCCCCATAGACTCAGTGTTAACATCGGCGACGTCGCGCTAAAATTAACATAGAAAAGTCCCCATCTGAAACATTATTCTTTCACTCTGAGCGTAGTATTAGTCTTAGGTACATATATCATACACCGTTAGTTATGAGAGTCCTATGACTTATATCCCCCTTTATGAATTTTAATCGCAAAATTTGCCGACAAAGTAGAGAAAACTTCAATTGTCCGATTTCTGAAGTGAGATGCGCTGCCAGTACCCCCTAAATTCAATACACCAAAAAAAAAAAAAAAAAAAAAAATTTGTCCTATGAAGTATGAGCTCCTCTGAATAAATTCGGTGCCGAGAAAATCAATCCTACGACGCAAAGTTTCGGAAGCAATTGAGCAATCTTCAAGGATAACCGGGAGATATGAGGCTCACAATGGAGAAAACATGAATCGCGCTCTCCCTGATTTGTTCTTTGAGTTCAAGATGTCAATAGCATTTGATTTGGATAATAAAGTGCGCCTAAATAGGGAGCCATCTCTTAATCTACGAGAGGAAATGACATTTTTATGCGGAATCACTCCTTTGATTGGAATTTTATTCACTCAAGTATACCTTGATTTTCTGAATACACTCAATCCCAGATTAAGATTGAATTAATTGTTATTTTTATAACAGCCTACTCTTGTCTGCTATGCCTTTCTCGAATGAAGAATGAATATGCCAAAATATTTCTAGGAACATATAAATGAAACATCCCGCTGATAAAATATTTCAAATGAAATAAAAATTTCATTAAAGAACTTCACTGAAGAATATGGTGTTCTGAAATCAAATTATGATTGATAACTATAGATCAACCCTCATACCTATAGTACTAACAGAAAGTTAAGAAAACAGAAATTATGATTTTACGTGAAAAATATGCTTATATCTTCACGTTTACAACTTGTAAAAATTGTAAGAAATGTACGTTAACAAATATACTAATTTTATGCTATCATCACTCTCTCTGAAAGATCTTGCTAAAGATGGGGCGTAAAATCTGCCCTGAAAAAAGTCGAAATTTCAAAATGCAAAATTTCTTTCTTTTTTCGGTAAAAATGACAAGTAAGTTGGTCCACAGATGAACATTCTGTACGATTGGGTAAATGAGAGCCATATTTGGTTCAAAATAAGCGTTTCCCCACAGAAATCAGTCGAAAAGTTTTTCTACAACATTGCCCCTCCCCTCGGTTTAGAATGCCAATTCCATCAAAATGTATATCAATGAAACAGTCCCATAGGCGAAAAACGAAAAAGGAGGATTGATACCTATATTATAATTAGTCTTCAAAGCGTCAAAGTAGATTAAGTTGCCTTTTTTCTTTAAACATCATGGACCAATTATTTAACCGTCAGGAAGGAAATAAACGAGAAAGTTGTCTACAACTTTCTACACTGTGTGTGTATTTCGCGCCTGAAAGCTACATGTACGAAATAACCGTTTTCAGTTTCCGGATTGTTTATTTTGCCGATTATATTGATATAATAACCGCAAGGTAAATATCTCCTATCCACTTTTGACACGAAAAAGGTACAGAAGCATGGTCAGAAAATCAAACATCAGATTTGTGTGAAATAATGTTTTGTGTGTGATTTTTCGCTCGATATTTGACGTTTTCTGTCATCTGTTCCTCTAATCTCTTCAATCCTTAATTACATAATCTTTCATTTATTTAAATAAAATACATATTAGGAATCTTCTAATACTTTATAATTTCATTCTGATCAAAAATGGAAAGAGCACACGAGAAATTATCGAGTGATTATAGGACTAAATCAAGCCCTTATCTTTGTTAAAACAGCTTGAAATTAAACATTACACACTATAGGAAAAATAAAACAAGCCTTCTTTTGAAAATGTACCCCTTACTCTATTACTTTGAATTTCTATTAAAGATGTAAGATCATAGAATGTGGATACCTTGTCCAAAAAAAAATAAATAAATAACCCCCCCCCCCCCCTAAAAAAACCCAAAACAAACCACAAAACAAAACAAAACAAACATTTTTTTAACAAAAACAAACGAACAAACAAACAAACAACAACAACACTAATAGATGTAATTCTGATGTGTTGATGAGTTACTTTAAGTTACATGTAAATACTAGTATGTAAAACTTCTTGAATTTACAATGTATGCTGAAATAGCTGTGTTTCCTATCAAGTATGAAGATTCTGAGTATTTCATCTGAACAATTTCACCTTGATGGCGATGAACGCGGTATTTTACATACATTTCCCTAGATATTCCATACCAAAGGATAGTTGTAGAATTGGAAAAAGTCTTATATTACACTACTGGAATTTCCTGAATCAGTTTTGCAAGAGGATTCCAAAATTTTGTAATAAACGGAGGTTTTCAATTAGCTTTAATTTAGCTTAATGGTTGACGTTAAGAAAAAGCAGGAAAATATTTTTTTCGGGGTTATTTTAATGTAACTATTGATTTAAACAAAACGAAATTTCGATGTTATGTAACTATTACTACATGTAGGAAGAGGAAGAGGTCTATATATAAATTTCATACCTAGATAATGACAATTTCTGAGAAAATATCTTTTTAAATGTTGTCAGTTCAGTTAGTGTGTCTCATTATCCACTGTCGTGATCTCAGATGGTACAAGTAGAAATCGAATTTCCTCTGATCGACGGAAGTACATTTTGCAGTGCAAATACAGACGGTCATTTTCCTTTGATTCCTAATCGAATTAAAGTCTGCAATACTGAATGGACGCCATAAGTCTGCTTGGTTTCCATACGAATCATTTCATTTTATGTCCATTCATTGAAATAAATGCTGTGTTATTATTTTTTTGGATATTTTTTTGTGCTCAGTCTCTTCTGTCGTTGAAATGAACTAACTATCCTTCTATTCATTTGCTCCCTTATCTTTGTGCATATCGGATGCCAGTTTTCGTTCTTAATTTGCTGTAAAACAAGCTAAATTGGATTTATCATTCATAATTGTTGTTTCCTGGACGATTAATTCTTTCAGAGATGACAGGGAACATTGAAACATGGTATTAATATTGTATTACCAATACTTTTACCATCAATGACCATGATGACCCTTTCATGTTTGTATAACACAAGCTTTTTGATGGATATTCGAACACTCTAGCGACAAACCATTAGTCTCAGAAATAATCTGCGCCCTAAGTACGGAAAACAAAATTCATTTATCATGGATGAACGCTTGCTCAGTAAATCCAATATGAACTCGAAATGATGGTTAATTTCACGATACTAAATTAGATTATGAATCCATTTACTTCCCGACAATCAGGGATCAAAATTGAACATCAAGCATCGGTGGCAAAACAATACCAATAATAAAAGCATTGGCACAGTTACTTGTAAAAAGCATAGTATACGACTGTAAATTGACGCGTGTATGTTCTACATTAATAATAGAATTTAAACCCAAAAGGGCAATTGTTTGCAGTTCCATTGGCACTCATATACTCATATGCAGATAAAGGCAAATGCAGTGATGCAGATAGAGGCATTTTCAGACATTACTGCACTATGAATGGTGTCACTGAGTACATTAATCATATTCTACGTTAGGGTCAGCTTTGCTTCCCTGTGCAGTTCTTTATTTCGTTTTTCAGCACTATTTCGCCTATCTTTAATATATATTGTGCTGTCGTATGTGTTTTAATTATGAGTTTTCTTGTTCTCGTTGTCTTCTTTTTCCACTTTCCTCCTACATTACATGTGTGCTTTATTGTGATCTAGTTCGGATCTCCTCTTTATCACATTTTAATATCAATTCTCTGTAAGGACCAAAGTAAGTTGAAAATAGCATGTCACAGATTTTGATAATTTTTATTATATTACATGTTTATGATAACCTAAGAATGAAAATACAACTCTTTGATGAAATTGACCTTCCGTTGCCATGGTAACAAGGCCCCAATATTCAACAGGTATTTTGAAGTCTAAAATAAGAGGTTTTCAGGCATCTGGTTGCCATGGAAACCGGTATCAATTCAGATTCTTCATAACAAATAACATTTATTCTTTACTTCTATTTTGTCAATCCACATAAAATTAAATGGCACTCCATACAGTAAATCAGCAAGATTCAGACAAAAAATGTCAATATTTTCCTTGAAAATATACCCCAAAATTAGGTCTGTTTATCGTCAATTTTGATGTTTTTCACATTTGAATAAAAAAAATAAGCAATGGGTAAGTTAAATATTTCTTAATTGAGTGTTAATCTATGTTGACTGATCTAAAACTTGAGGGGAAAATCTAAGTGGGGAAAATAACAGAAATGCTAGTTTTAAGCTGAAAAGTGGTTGCTATGGCAACATTTGATATCAGATGGTCTCACGTAGGGTATCTTTTGATTCACTTTTAATATATATAGACAAAGTTGGCAATGGCAAAGGTATATGTTTAAGATAACTTTGATGAGTATCAATTGCTGTATGACCTTGATTCTATTCCAAGGTCATTTATTTATAGGTCAAGGTCATTTCAAATTTCCGCAAAAATTTATTCCAAAATTTGATTTTTTCTTATTTTTGACATCGTTTTTTGTTGTTTTACTATACTTATTTTGTTTGGTGTTTTTGTTTGATTTAAGTCTTCCAATAAAACAAGAAAATGAGATAGTGCTTAAGTATGTATGGTATTTTTGTATAGAATAAGTCTTGTCCAAAAAGAGAAAAAATCATGAAAATTTTCCATTTCTGTCACAAATTGCCGATGAGAAATGAAATACTTAAAAAATGCTGATGTCTATGAAACAAAGGGAGTAGATACAATCTTTCGTGCTTATTCAATATCATATAATGGATTTCTCATAATTTCATAACATTTTAACGTGACATCATATATTTTCCTTGAAAATTCATGAAAAACGCTAAAATTTAATCTCTAAGTTTGAGTGACCTTGAAATTAAACGATATGACCTTGAAATGTTTTCAAGGTTATTTTCTAATTTATATCCTCTTTGTTAATGGTCACACGAAGTTTGATTATAAAAGACAGAATAAGGCCTTCACAATTGCCCTTTAATGTTTGCATGTGCTTTAACATATGTGTCAAATGTTGCCATGGTAACCTATTTCGGCATTTAATTCCAAGAAAACCAATAAGTTCCCCACTCCAGATTTTCTTATTTTCAGAAGACCACAAATAGATATTTAAAAAACTATAAGCTTTATTACTTAAAAGCCATTGCTTTTGCAGTAATTGCATTGCAAAAACTGGCAAAAAAGGGCCTAAAAAGGGGTTGGAAAAAGGCATTACAAATGCTTGAATTTTCCTTACATTTGATCCCAAATAACAGTAAAATAAAAATAAATGGTTCAGATTTCTAAATTCAATATTCTTATGGAAGGACGAAGGAATGCTTTTGGGAAGATTCAATTCTCACATATTTATATTCCATGGAAACATGGACCATGAAAATGTCTCGTTAATCACGTATTCCAGACCCCCAAAATTATTGACATGGTTACCATGACAACCAATGCTCCAATTCCACAATGATATCTAAATTCCGGCTTAACACATTATACATGACTCTTGTACCAAAAATCTTTCATTTCTGTGACATGCTATTTTTCAATGTTGCTGAAATTGTTTGGTCCTTACAGGGAATCCGTATTAAAAGTTGTTTATAAAGATGCGGAAATGTTCAAACTCTTTACCTTCTTGAAGAAGATTTCAAACCAATTTTAATATACTAAACACGTGTTTCAGATAAAAATAAATCCTCATCAGTGGTACTGATTAAACTCTGCAAAGTAAATGCACAAATTTAATCTTTAAAATATTACCAGAGGGCACTACCACTGCGTGGGATAGAAACGTATGGTGATGTGATTCCTTAGACAGTTTTTTTTTGGTATTTTTCATTTTCTACGTTAAACTTGACAAAGCTGATGAGCCGTTGCAGTAGGGCAATGCCTAATAAATCAATCAATATCGTCCAGGTATATGAAAAAGTCGTAGTGTTTGCAAACACTACAATAATTTGTCGACGACAGAAACGTTCTTGACCTAGCAGAACTCTTGAAGTGTCCGCAAAAACTATAGACTTTTCAGACATATAAATGATATGGACTTACTTATTAGGCATTGTCCTACTGCAACGTCTCACCATTTCTGTGCAGTATCACTTAAATGAGGGGAAAATAATCAAAACCCTCCCGTATGAATCACAACATCAGACGTTTCGATCCTGCGCGGTGGCTACTGAAATGAATTTTGGCTGTGTCTAATAATCACGTTGGCTGGAAGCATCATTAACGAGGATTTAATAACCGAAACACATGTCTGGTGCATAATGAATGGGGTTTGATTTTCTTTGATAAGGTATAGAGTTGGAACACTACTTTGGGTACTACATTGTCTCCTTGTAGATCATCTCCTGAATTCTCAACTTCCTCAATCCTTCTTCCTCCGTATAATAAATAAGTTATCATATCAAATTGTCCTGTTGCTGTCATGAAATGTGAAGGACCTTCTTATTTCAGCATTAGGGATGTCACCTAAACAGAAATTAAAATACATGTTATGATGCTTGTTTGTCTAAAAGCTCAGAATTGCACTTCTTCCGGCAAGGATAATGAGATATGGAAAATGTCTCCAGAAAAACAATCATGTATATACCATGTTTTTGATATAGCCGTAATGAGTCTAAAGCTTTACTGTCTGTATAAAAGAAAGGAGGGGATCTTCAACAGGAATTGGTCGCAGCACCTCCTACAAAACACATAAATATACAGAATTGTCAAAGCAATTTGACAGGAACAGGATACCTCATTACAAGTTAAAAGAATCTATCACCGGTGTAAGCATTGACAAGGAAATTCAACCCTCGTGTCCGGGATTTTCTTGTACCATGACGAGGCTAACCGAGTCATGAACAAAAGCTAATAACGGACACGAGGGTTGGATTCCCTTGACAATGATCACACCCGACGATTGATTATTTTTCTCCCTATGTCTGTAAACCATATCAAAAAGAATAATTTTTCTATACTTTTCTGCAATCTTTTGATCAAAACTGAAGCGGCGTAGAACGTCAGTCTTTTATGATGTCATAGTCGACGTTCGCACGTGTAGCTTATCACCCATCCAGGGCTCCTGTGGATGATTGAATTGTAGTTTTGCACTTTTTATGAAGATAGCTCTCTGAATATGGGGAAAAAGACGTCATATAAAATCTAAACACAATACTACACATTGGCAAACGATACCACTGAGCAGCCGATATCGACTTAGAATGATCGTTTGCCACTTTATAAACAAAAAGATACCATGAGCACAATCCTCCCACTTGTAAGGTTTGTCATAACAAAACTATTAGTCCCATACCGGCTCGCCGGAGGGGACTTAAAGTTTACACCCCGTTTGTCTGTCTGTGTGTGTGTCTGTCACACTTTAATTTTCCATACTTCTTTTTCACTGTTGCTTCATGTATTGAACTCTTTTTTGGTATACGAGTATATCTAAATGTGATACAGATCAAGTCTGAGTTTGGTTTTGAATGACCTATTTTACAAGAGTTATGGCCCTTGGACTTAACAAATGACATGAAATTTTAGTTTTCCTGACTTTTCTTCATGGTATTGCAAATACTAAAATGAATTTTTTTTTCATATGTGAATACATCTTAGTGTTACACAGATCAAGTTCGATTTTGTTTTCGATTGACCCAGTTTTACAGGAGTAATAATCCTTTGATTTAGCGAATTACATGAAATTCTCAGTTTTTCGGTCTTTCTGTTCGATGTTATTGCAGACATTGAAAATAAATAAATGTGAAGACATGTTAGTCAAACGTCTGACTGACGTAGTAGTAGTAGTAGAAGAAAATGAGTAATAAATGACGGCCATTACATAAATGAGTGAAATGTGAAACGTCTTCAAATTCAATAGCATAATTTAAGAACAGATAGATTTGCAGCATGGACCAGACATGCACGTTTCGGGTACTCTACCCTCGTAAGTGACCCCCAATCTAAACAATGTAGTAAGACCAAAAGGTGTGAAAGTTATTATGTCCAAAAATGTACCGAAAGACGTAGAAGGATAGGTTGGATATGATGCTACAGAACCCGCGTTTAGAAATTTCAAGAATTTTGATAACAGAAATTTTTGAATGCGTTGAAGAAACGATCATCCGAAATTGATCGAACTTGGCTACAATTCTCCTAAGGGACTCCTGGTCCACCAGCAATGGCACTCACCAAGTGGTACAATTGTTAAACGTCTTCAAATTCAATAGCACCAGTGTTATACAGATCAAGTTCGAGTTGGGTATCGATTTACTCACTTTTACAGGAGTTATGGCCCCTGGACTTAATAAAATTCTCAGTTTTCCGGACTTTTCTTGGCTGTTGTTGTAGATATTGAAATGATTTTTTGTATGTGGATACAGATTAAGCTGATGTTGGGTTTTGATTTACCTTTTTTTGCAAAAGTTATAGCCCCTTAGCAAATTTTATTTTTTTCCGTTTTCCAGGCCTTTTTTTAATACACATAAATTATTGAGCTTATTTTCATGTGGGAATTCATCTTTGGTTTAAGTACAGGTCAAGGCAGAGTTGCCAGACATGGATTAATGCCGGTAGGAGACTTGTATCGCTTTGCGATTCATACATTTATTTTCATCTGTGAATAGGGCAGTCCATATCGGTGAAATTTTTCTTGTCTTTAGAGTAGCTTTCAACTGCTAGAATGGAGAATTAACTAAGGATCTCCAACAAGACCTTGTTGGGGTGAACAAAGCTGATCATTATTATTCGCACAAGTTGATCACCAAATATTTGCAAGAAAAAAACAACACACGTTAACCAAACCGTAACACAAAATGATAAAAAAAAAAGAAAAACTAGAGAAATTGTTTATATAGAATATTTTGAACACCGTTATCAGTGCAATCGGGATAACGGGAATCCAAGTCTGATTTCCAGATCACATGATAAATCCTAGATTTAAGGGTTTTGCGACATCAATTTTAATATTTGTAAGTACATAATGCAATGCTATAATGCCTAAATCGCACTTTGCCAAAATAAAATCTTATTATAGATATTTCTGAGGATGATCAATTCTGATCTTAGTCCTCATTGGTATACCGCTAAAAGACAAATAAGATTGTATGTATGCCACTAATCCTGTCTCGGACGAATTATGCCATACAAAAATGTATTTATCCCGTCTTTGTTGTGTGAAAACAATTTCAATCTGCGTTGTTACCTTTTAAAACTATTAAGTTTAGAAGCATGAAGTAATTTTCGTGAAGAATATCATGTTAATTTCCTTTCAGTCGCCACTAAACCACATCATACAACTGTAAACGATGGAGTGATTTTTGATAAACAATGGAAGTGTTCCAACTCTTCACCTTCTTGAACAACTTTTCAAACAAATTCTAATGCATCAGTCAAGTGTTTCGGTTAGTATATCCTCATCAACGGTACTTAGGACTTCGTTTGACAGCAAGTGTTTTTAATATTTTTTCCTGACATTGTCGCCACAGCAATTTCTATAAAGACATATCCTCAGACGGTGCATGTATTTCATTTCCATGCGTGAACATCGACGGCGGGTGAGGCTGGCCAACAGGGGATGCTTACTCCTCCCGGGCACCTGGTCCCACCTCTAGCTTGCTAGGGATCCTTCGACGCTCAATTTTGTGGTCTATCGTGAGTGCTGTTGAGATTATCGTCAGGATCTTCTTTAACTCATTATTTTCAGACACAGTCAAATTCTTTTTAGTAAGGCCCTCTATTTTAAATGTATCTAGTTATAATAAGGCATTTTTCATAAAAAGGCATTTTACATAAGAATTATAACTTTTACTATAGCAATATTTCATGTTTCTATACTGACATGTCTTAATGAGAGAGTGAAAGTGAAACATAAATTTAAACCCAAATCAGAGTCCAAAATTAATGCGCATACGAAATCCGGAAAATGCAAATTAAACAAAACAACCAATCCATTCTACTAAAGAGTGAAAACTGACTCCCGATTGAGATGAGATGAGATACGCAGCGGCAGTAGTCATCTCCTGCATGCTGGAGACATCCGTCAGCTTATTGTGTCGAATTTCCTTGGTGTTGGTAAGTGAATAACATCGTTCAATCAAACAGAAAATTCAGTTTTTCCTTTTCCTTTTCTATTGTTTGACATCGATTCATCTTTTCATGATTATTTTGCTTCTCGATTCCCATTTTTTTATTGTCTTGTTTCAATTTGTATCGCCATCTTTCAATGGTAAGGCTTTAAAATTAAACATGCTCTTTTTATATACCTCTAGATAATTATAGTCACGTTATCCGGATAACCATGCTATGATACTTCTGGTTTGAAACATCTCATATTTAAGGTATGGTTTTTCACTCCTTGATGTACATTTAATTACCGCCATTTTTGCTCATTTTCTTCCTGATTCGTCCGTTGGTCTCATGAGAAATAAGTTTCTTTAAAAATAGAAAATTCTGCGCGTGACTTTTAAATCTAAATGGCATAAAACATGCCTCATGGTTTCTTTGAATTATTATAGAAGACGAGATCTCATGGGAACAGCGGTCTGGTCAAATCTAAGAAATGACTCTCAACTAATGAAAATGCGTCGAAACGTTTGCAGATGATTAAAGAAAACGCTTTCACTGGCCAAATCAAATTCTAAAGGACGACAAATATTTCTAATCTTAGATGTTAAAGCCATAAAATTGAGTCTTGACCCTTTACATTTCTCAATGAACGGAAGAAAGGAAATCGGACGCATTGTTACAGTTTCCTTTAACATGCGATCGTTCATGTAAAAGAAGGAAGACTTATGATTAGTCTGCATATGAAAATAAATTACATGTATCAACGGTTAGTGTCTTTATATGTATTGTCAGCTGGTATTATGTTTGCGATTGTGTCTCACTTCTGAATGTTGTTCATTCCGGGGTTCGCAACCGTTCCGATGGGAATTCTCACGAATTGGTCTTGCCTTCTCGACTTTGAGACTGAATAACTGTGAGGTACTTCTTTCATATTTACTCTTCCTCCAGACATGAAAAGAATGATGCATTTTCAGATAATATTGTCCCATTCATCTAGAATGCACTCTAAGTCGATATTGAATACAAACTGCAAACAATTACCTAGATACAGGATATATTACCTAAATACGATGTAGGAACGCAATTTAACGAACAAAAACAATGTTTTACATGCGAAAAACCCCTCCATATATAATATTCATATACAAAAGGGTCTCCAAAACGAGACATATGTAGTACAGAAATAATGAACTAGACTGTGATATGAATTCCATGTCCTAGTCTGAAAGTAGCATACTATAGTTATATTTTGATTAAAGGACAATGTAATTTGATATTTCCATAATGAATCACCCACAGCAAGACAATTACATGCATGCGTTAATGTCCTACAAAATTTGCTGATCTCAGTAGATACTAGTAATACAAAAATTGAGAGAAAGACATTTACTGACATTAAACTTTGTAAATGGTAAAACAATAAATGTAACATAAAATGGATCCTCCACAAGATCACATAACAAAGAACAGCGGAGCCACACAGCCACGACTATACAACAACACATTGTCACAATTCAAAATAATTACATGTACACCCACAAGTAGCCGTAAGCGACAGGAGAAAACATAACTATTACATTAAAAAGGGGGATCAACGAAATAAACACGCGATAATGCCATCAAAAAGTTAAGCATAGATGACAGTGCATGAAAAAGTAGTCACAACACCCGAATATAACAGCTTTCTAATGCAAATTATGAAATTATTCGGATAGCGCGAGCACAACCCTCTCACTCCTAAGGGATAGGATGTCGTCGTACACGACATATAATTATACATAAACCCTCCAAGTTTTAGGTGACGCCACATGCATATGGCGTGTTTATATCTCAATTGATACGCTATGCCAGAGGAAGTACCAAATAGACAGATTTTATTCTGAGAGCTAGGCGTCTTTCAGGTAAGTTTCTTAGTCAGGGATACATTTGTGACCGACTAACATCGTCACTGAGGAAGTCTACGGTCGATATGGGGAACTCGTCATACACTATGATGTCCCAGTCTCCAGAATGGTGGATGATATTTTGTCATAGACCATTTGTACCATCCAACCAATATCTTCCAAAATGGAGGTAACCGGATGTGACAATTCTACCGAATTTTAGCGACGGGTGTTGCATGCAAGCAGAAGATGCTGGCTCTTCCTGCTTTCTCATCAAATATATACATTTAGAATATTGAACCAGATACTAGGATTGTGTAGCTGTTGTTGAACTGATAGACTAAGTCCTAGAGAACACCGGAAACCTACTTTTACAGAGTTTCTTTGCTATCATGAAACATGCATATCGTGTTTATTCTAAAGTAAATTTAGACATTTTCTAAAATTATGAAGCTTGAGTATCTCTCTTTTCGAAGTCACACAGTCATAGGTGTGTCCCGATTTGACTCTACGGTGATCATTTTATTTGAATTTTCAGAAAACGTTTTCCAACCACTTGTTATATGGGTTTTCCTCTAATTCTGCGGCAAGCAAAACTGACTAGACATTGTTTAACTGTCCATAATGATGGTGCACTCAATTTCTTTTACAGAATATAGTTTCGATTGACCCATTTTTACAGGAGTCATGGTCCCTGGGCTTCATAAAATTCTCAGTTTTCCGAACTTTTGTTGGCTGTTGTTGTAGATATTGAAATGAATTTTGGTATGTGGATACATTATACTTAGTATGATACAGATTAAGTTGATGAAAGATATCTTTTTCCTATTTTTAGTGATTTTTGACCAAAAAAAACCCCTGTTTTTTTTCAAATAACATCACTTTTGCAATGGAATTTCCCATGAGACAATATATTATCTGAAAGAGAGCAAAAATACTACAATTTTAAAGATAGGCCGGGTTTGGAGGATCAAGGACCCAACCCAGTGATACATCCCAGACTACATGTTAAACAAACCATAACACAAAATTACAAAAAAAGAAGAGAAAAAATAGAGAAATTGTTTTATATAAAAATATTTTGACCTCCATTATCAGTTGTGATCGAGATAACGGGAATCTAAGTCTGATTTCCAGATCACAAGATAAATCCTAATTAAAAAAGATTTTTGACATCAATTTTAATATTTTCAAGAACATAATGATATACTATAATGCCTAAAATGTACTTTGCCAAAATAAAATCTTATTATAGATATTTCAGAGGATGATCAATTATGATCTAAGTCCTTATTGGTATACCACTAAAAGACAAATAAGATTGCATGTTTGCCATTAATCCTGTCTCGGACGAATTATGCCATACAAAAATTCATTTATTCCGTATTTGTTGTGTGAAAACAATTTCAATCTGCGTTATTACCTTTTAAGTCATTAAAACCTATTAAGGTGACAAATATGGATAATGACAATATCCCTGTATATAGCACAAAATCGATAATTCAGAAAATCAGAAACCGAAGGCATACAAAATCAGGATAAAACAGGAACCAAAGCAAGCAAACAAAAACTTCCACCACATGAAAAGAAGCGAACTCCCGATATGGGAGTGAGACCAGGTGCCCAGGAAGAGTAAACATCTCCTGCTTGCATGCAACACCCGCCGCTTCCATTCGGTAGAACTGTCACATCCGGTTACTTCCATTTCGGAAGACATAGAGTACAAGCTTTGGTTGGATGTATCAAGTTTTCTGTATCAAAATTATGACAAACGCTCATTTAAATTTACATGTATGCATATATTGCTGTAGTAAACAGCTTCTGTTTAGAGAGCGCTGTCTCTCTCAAACATTTTCTCTTTCTGTAAGTATGAAGAAATTCGGCATCTTTCGTGCATATGCAGGCCTCTATAAACTTTTCCAGGCAATGGTACCAAACAGATTTGAGAAATTGAAAATTAGAAAAGGTTAGAAACATGACGTACTTTTCGTCTGAAGAAGATCAAGTTAATTTCCGATCAGTCGACACCAAACCACATCATAACCATGGTAAACGACGGACTGATCAAGTTTTATAAAACAGTGGTAGTGTTCCATCTCATCACCTTCTTGAGTAACATTTCAAACAAATCAAGTGTTTCGGCTAGTAAATCCTATCAGTGGTACTTCAAACCAAAGTCATTTTCAGCACAGCAAAATTTATATAGAAAAACCCTCTAGTTTATTTTTTTAAATCTAATATATCTACTTATAAAAAGGCATTTTACATAGAAAGGCATACTTGAAAAAGAACTTTTCATAAAACGCATGAAACAAAAAATAAGAACTTTTCGATTTCCTTTCGCTTTTGACATGTTTGATGTCGCTTTATCTTTTCATAATTTTATTGCTTCTTGATTCACGGTATTTTATTGTCTTGTTTCAATTTCTTTCACCATCATCCGGTGGGAAGACTTTAAAATACTACACGCTCTTCAGAGAAACCTCTATGAAATCAAAATCAAATTCACGTAGTCCGGATAGCCATGATATTGTACTTTTTGTCTTAAATATCTCAGATTCACTCATATATGTATTTAGCGCCATTTATTACTATTTTCCATCCTACTGTGTCCGCCAGTCTCAAGAGAAATAAGTTTTTTTAAAAATAAAAAGTTGTGCGCGTGACTTAGCAGTTTACGTGTTATACTACATGCATCAAGGTTTCTTTAAATTATGTCTCACGGGAACGGTCATCAGGTCAAACCAAAGGAATGGCTTTTAACTAACATATATGCTTTGAAACGTTTGCAGATGATTAAATAAAACGGCCAAGTTACATCCTACATGACGTCAAACATTTCTAATTCTATATTTTAAGGCTTAAAATTGAATCTTGACACAATACACACCTCATTTAACAGAAGAAAGAAAATGGCGTGCATTGTTACAGTTTCCTTTAACATGCGATCGTTCATGTAAAAGAAAGAAGACTTAGGATTAGTCTGCATATGGAAATACATTATGTACAGTCATGCATCTTAAAACTGTACTTGTCTGTATTCTCAACTAGTATTATGATTTCTATGGTGTTCATTCCTCTATCATTTAATTTCCATTGTCATTCTTAAGAAACGAATAATCTGATTGGCTGAAAAATTGTGTTGATACCTGCATCAACCCAAACCGGAAGTACGCGCTTAGCAACGTCGTTGGCAACACAATTTCAAAGCTGCAAATAAATGTTGAAACGCAACTAAATAATGAAATGATAAGGAATCATTGTAATATTTTTTTGGTTGATCGAGATATCAACACCAAAAATTGAGGGAAAACTTATGCATCTTGCGTTACGGTAACGATGCAGTGTTCCCTCAATTGATGGTGTTGATACCTGGATCAACCAAAAAATATTACAATGATTCATTAAAGATATGAAAACATGAAAAGAATGATGCATTTTCAGATAAATTTTGTCCCATCCATCTTGAATTCACTCTCAGTGGATATGAAATACAAACTGCTAAAAATTACCTAGATACAGGATATATTACCTAAATACGATGTAGGAAAGCAATTTAACGAACAAAAACAATGTTTTACGTGCGAAAAAACCCTTCCATATATAATATTCATGTACAAAAGGGTCTCCAAAAGGAGACATATGTAGTACAGAAATAATGAATTAGATTGTGATATGAATTCCATGTCCTAGTCTGAAAGAAGCATACCATAATTATATCTTGATTAAAAAGACAAATGTAATTGGATATTTCCAAAACGATTCACCCATAACAAGACAATTACATGCATGTGTTAAAGTACCATAAAATCTGCTGATCTCAGTAGATAATACAGAAATTGAGGGAAAGACATTTACTGTCGTAAGTGTGTCCTTATATGCCTCTATGGTGATCATTTTCTTGGAATTTTCAGAAACGTTTGCCAACCACTTGTTAGTTGGAGTTTCCTCTGTTTCTGCCTCAAGCATAATTGACTAGACATTGTTAAACTGTCCATAATAATGGTGCACTTAACTTTTTTACAGAATATTTTTTTTCTAGATGTAATTCTACGACGTACGTGCGCGGGATAGGTTTTTCATTCTAAACGTCTGGTATGCTAATATTTATTTACGGTAACCAGTAAGTAACAGAAAAGTAAATAAAAACCCGATCTTTTAAAGGAAAATATGCATAAACACTTTACTTAATACTCATGTTACAAAGATAAATTTGGTCTTTGATGCAAACGAAAATGATAATTTCAAAGCAATTGTTCGTAGCGTAACATTACTAACGCCAGACTCCTGTTTCCCTAGGGATAGCCTATGTCAAGTGTTCTAAACGACCATATTCGTCACATCTCTGATGATAATAAAGAAAATTGTTCCCCCTCACGAATAACATATTACTCTCTATCAGGATGCTTTACAATAATGCATGCCAAATAAAAAAGACTAGCGTGATCTATATGATGATGCATTGTTTTTTGAATTTCATTAACGATAGAGAGACCGTCTTATCACTGCAAGAAAACATGTTACAGTGAGATAAAGGTGTTTGCGTTCGAAACAGAGCCAATCCAATGTTACCAAAGCATCTAGTCAATTGTCCTTTGCTCCTTCGTCTCTTGTTTCGGAAATATCTTAGAAAAGCAATTAAAATAAATGGATAAAGATAACAATATTCCAGAAACAACAACCTTGTCTGAAGTGAATTAATTAAATCTGAAAAAGAGCATTGTAAGAACACTATTCTTATGGTTCTTATTCGTTTAAATATTGTTAAGAAATTCCAATGTCGGATGCCCGCGGTCAGTTGCACTGCGTTTATTCTCCATGGGACACAACAAACGATGGTCATTAGAATTTGATCTTTTGTAAACTGCCCGATATGTACCACGGGCATACTTTGTTCAAAGTTTTCTGTTTATGAATAGCTATAAGAAAAAAAAATCATGCATTGGAAATATATTACTTAATCAATGACAAAACCTCGCAATAAATTTTTGATATTTGTAATTGTTACTCACGGAAAGTAAACGCAGTGCAAGTGAACATTGGCATCCGACGATGATGATACCGGTACGTAGTTGTGTATGTTAAATATCGATACACTCGTAAAGGAGATGCCTAGTGCACCTTGCCATTTCGGATATAACTATTACACCGGTTCAGTCTTTTTCTAAACTTAAAAATCTTAGTAAAACGGAAATTAAAAAACGCCGACTACAAGCTGAACTTGCCTGGATCACAAAACTCCAAACTGCGTACCCCCTTGGTCTAAACGATCAAATTTATGGACAAGGAAATATTTCCTCGACGTCAACTAATATTAATGTATTTTCAATCCGCCCAAACACTAAACGGAAGCATAGGTCTCACGGAAGACGAAGAAACCGAAAACGCAGAATAAGATCTAGATTACACCGTACCCTCAACGATCTTCTGATCATTGCTCGCAACGGCGGAAGACATGAACTGCTTCATGCTCTCTCATCAATTCCAGCAGTTCAATTGAAATCTATCTTGGATGAAGCACTGGTTGCATTCTTAAGAAATACTGATTGATTCAGACTTAATATCATTGTTGCATTCGCACAGAATAAACTTTATCCAGTTGTTAAAAACATCCCACCTAAAAACGATTCTTAAAAATTTCATTTATTAACAAAGGATTCGATCTTCTTAACATCTCTAATATTTTTCGGGATCATCGTGTACAAAGTGCTATTCCTCAATATTTTGAAAATTTAGAACCTCCTCTTATTTGTTACAAATATAAGAGACCTATTCGAAATTTCGTTTTTAACTACAACAAAGTTACATCAGATCCTAAAATACTTGAATCATGTCCTGCTTCTTGAGAATGTGCAACATCTGAATATCTATATAAACCAGCTGGTCATATTATTACAGGTGACTTTTCAATTATCCAAGACAGGCAGCTCCGTGGTCTTCTCAAAAAAGGACCTAAGTATAGAATCCCATCCAAGATAGATTTTATTAAATGTCGCGAAGTACTAAAGGAAGCCTTAGATAACTATACCAAACGATGGTGTAAATCGGAAGGAGTCGAATCGCATTCTCTGAATGACTGGAAAAACCTCATTTTGGACATTACTGACATTCGAATAGACAACTTCCACAAAAATCCTCATCTTTTTGAAAATCCAAGTTCTAGATCTGAAAGATATTTTAAATCCAAATTACGTAATTTACATGAAAAATTTGTCTTCGCTCCTGCAGATAAAGCAGCCAACAACACCATAATCATATGAAAACTTTACTATATATCAACTTTAGTTTCGGAACTTTCGTCTACAAATACTTATATCAAAAGCAATGAAAGTGTCCCTAACATTTTGAGCAAACATAGCAGTGAAATTTCTTCATTCAACATCCCTATTTCTAAATTGGATCTTCCTACAATATACTGCATACCAAAACTGCACAAATCTCCTTACAAATTTAGATACATTGCTAATTCTAGCAACTGCTCAACTACAAGTTTATCTAGACATCTGACGTCAGCCCTCACGGCGGTAAAGGAACACGTTGCAAAATATTGTGAAACTGTTCTTAACAGGAATGATGTAAATTTATTTTGGTCCATAAAAAATTCCGGGGATGTGATTGACAAGATAAAATCTAGAAATTTTCAAGCCAATACGATTGCTTCATACGATTTTTCAAATATGTACACCACGCTTCCTCACGACAAGATCAATGATCAATTGTCCAAACTCATTAAATGGTGCTATAATCGAGAGGGGAAAATTTATATTTGTACATCTGAATCAAAGGGTTTCTTTTCCGCTACAGAATACAAATCATACAAATCATGGACATGTAGCGACCTGTGTAGTGCCTTGTCCTTCCTCTTGGACAACATTTATGTAAGATTTGGTGAGAATCTCTACAAGCAGGTTGTAGGGATTCCTATGGGTACAAATTGTGCGCCTCTTGTTGCAGATTTATTTTTATACACATATGAAAAGGAATTTATTCAAAATCTTCAAAAGCAAAGAAAACATGATGATGTGAAATGCTTCACTGGTACTTCTAGGTACCTGGATGATATTCTTACTATCGATAATCCTGTTTTTGAAAAGTATAAAGATGTTATTTATCCACAAGAATTGACTCTAAACAAGGCAAACTTTACAGACACTGAAACACCATTTTTGGACCTAAATATCAAAATTGTCAATGGAGAAATTCATACAAGTGTATATGACAAACGAGATGATTTTGGATTCAACATAGTAAATTTTCCCTGGCTTGACGGTGATGTCCCTAGATTACCGTCATACGGTATCTACATTTCACAGCTCATCCGGTATGCTAGAGCATGTACTGATGTTTTGGATTTTCATAATAGAAATCTACAAATTACAAAGAAACTTTTAGGTCAAGGTTTTCGCTTTCATAAAATAGTAAAGACTTTCTGGAAATTTTACAAAAATTATGATCAACTTCTTTTGAAATTCGGACCAATACAAGCAACGGAGTATATTACTTTGGGTATTTCACAACCTGCATTTTATGGTGACATAATTAACAAAATAAGAAGGATCAAAGGTAGACAGCATATGTATCGAAAATGCGTCAGAGTCATCAAACGCCTTTTATACCGTGGATATGATCCTAATGTCACCAGACGGACACTAAGCTTGGTACTTGACCAATATACAGTCTTGTACGAGCGCATTCTTAAGACTTGCACTCTGACTGACTGTGACGACGGGACTCCATGACGGGCCCTGTCCAAACCTCTTTAGAGAAGACAGGGCCCCGACCACCTGTCCTCTCTGAATGTCAGTCGGACTCCTCGGGTGATAACATATATGAGCTCGCTACAGCCGGCAGAGCACGGACTGTATTACGCACGTCCTCTTTTTATATCCATTTACATATTCATCTGTGTTGCTTGGACCCCTGTGTTTTACGGTCTTGTTTGTGTGTGGTCACCTAACAGTGAGGAGGTTGTTTTACACCATAATTGTGCGTTCTTCGAGACCTCTGGGAAATCGGAATAGTGGGAGGGTTGTGCGCACGTAATCCAGGATAACCACACCGTCTGCTATTTACGTGGCAGATGGCCGTCCTAAGTCGGCACCGGTTGCCCATTGGTCTCGTTGGTTTATGTGTAGTCTTTTGTGTTTCATGTTTCTATGTTGTGAGTTGGTGTTCCTTGTCCCTTTTGCGTCTCTTTCTGTGGGTATCTGTTCTGTGTTTTTTGCATGGGTGTTTTGGGATTTTGCTGTGGGTGCTGCAACCTAGTGTTGTTGGAGATCCCCTCCTTTCTTTTCTTGCCATGTAAGTGGCGTAAATAAAACCAAGATCAAGTCGACTTATTCAAAAGTTAACTCGTGGAGAGTCCACATGAGAAATGTCATTGTAATTTGCTTCACAACCATTACCATATTGTGATAATAATAACCATACGTGTTTCAGTGTTTCTGAAATTTTTGTATGTTAATGCATTTTGTGTGGGTGTTTTCCCTACTTGATAGTTATTTGTTTTATATGTTTGTTGTATGCTGCAATGTTACTGATATATTGCTTACGTCAATATTGGAGATGTTTTTCCAATAAATTTACATCTCATTCATAATATGTTTAGAAATAATAGTAAACGCAGAAAACATTTAGGGAAAACATTATTGTGTTTTAAGAATTGGTCAACTAATTGAATTCTTTTTGAGGGGGAGGTTACACACCTTAAGTTCCATCCCCTTTGCTGTATGGTTATGTTGACTTTCTCAGTAACTATATCAGAAAAATACCGGTCAGAAAATGTATAAAGTGAAGTTGAGATATGGAAAATGTTAAGTGGCTACTAAGCATGAATTTGTTATGAATCGACATCCTTTCCGAATGGATAAAATCCATGAGAGGGTAACTTTTATCTAGAATTTACCGATTAGAATCAACTGTGAACACCAGATTCGAGTCTATATTTAAAGACCCTGATGTTATCACAGAGCTTACCTACCTCCAAGAACATTATGTCATCACGCCAGCGGACAAAGCCTCAAATAATTACACACTTACTTGCAAAAATTACTATTTCGACAGTCAAGTTAAGAGTTGGGTTTAAATTCGACACCTTGAAATCCAACTTACACCCCAACTAATCTTTCTGCCTTTGAAGTAATAGATAACCACAAATCAGCTCTTGCTTCCTTTGACTTCGACACTAACAATTAGATTTAGATTTACCATACTTATACTGCATACCTATAGCTAAAATTCATAAGAATCCGTACAAACAACGTTTCATCGCTGGTTCCTCATAATGTTCTACCAAATCTGTATCGATCTTACTCACCTAAAGTTTTATCTGAAATCAAATCTGGGCTTCAAAAATATTGTTCGACAGTATATTCTCGCAGTAGTATCAACCAGATGTGCATTTTAAAGAATTCGAAGGAACTTTTAGAACATCTGAAATCCACTCATTTTAGTAGAGACCATTCGATCAAAGCCTTTGATTTTGGACACTTTACACTACAATTGCAAATTCTAAATTGAAAGAAAGACTCGCAAAAATTATAAGTAATGCATTTACAAGTAAGAACGGTAATCGCAAATGTAAATTTATTGTTGTTAACTATGACAAAACCTATTTTGTAAAAGAAAAGTCCGATTCTGAAAATAAGTACACTGAAACAGATATTATTCAGATGTTAAACTTTCTGATCGACAACATTTTTGTGGTGTTTGGAGGAAAGGTCTTCCAGCAAATTATCGGAATTCCAATGGGGACCTATTGTGCCCCACTCCTTGCCGACATTTTCCTTTACTCGTACGAAGCTAAATTCATTCAATCTTTGGTCTCTGACTTCAACTTCACTTACAGATACATAGACGATGTGTTGTCCATCAATAATCCAAAATTCGCGGATAACCTGAGCAGTATCTATCATTCGGCGCTTGAATTCAAAGAAACTACAGAGACAAATTATTCAGCATCCTATTTGGATATAATGTTGTCCTAGGACACTGATGGTCACATGAACACCTCACTCTATGACAAACGTGACGACTTCAATTTCAGCATTACAAACTTTCCTTTTCTGAGTAGCAACATCCCTTCATCGCCTGCTTATGGCGTGTTCATATCTCAGTTCATACGCTATGCCAGAGCAAGTACCAAATATACGGATTTTGTTCTGAGAGCTAGGCGTCTTTCAGATAAGCTTCTCAGTCAGGGATATGTTTGTGACCGACTAACATCGTCACTGAGGAAGTTCTTACGGTCGATATGAGGAACTACACTATGATATCCCACTCTACAGATGTGGATGATATTCTGTCATAGACCATTTGAACCATCCAACCAAAGATTGTACTCTATGTCTTCCGAAATGGAAGTAACCAGATGTGACAGTTCTACCGAATTGAAAGCGGCGGTTGTTGCATGCAAGCAGGAGATGCTTACTCTTCCTGGGCACCTGGTCTCACTCCCATATCGGGAGTTCGCTTCTTTTCATGTGGTGGAGGTTTTTGTATGCCGTTCGGTTTCTGATTTTCTGAATTATCGATTTTGTGCTGTATACAGGGATATGGTCATTATCCATATTTGTTATTTGGAGTTTTATTACAGAAATTAGGGAAATCAAGTTGATGGCGATCGGCAGCGAATATTTCTGAAATTCGACTCAAAACTGCCAGAAAATGAGTCTACACATAGACGTTTGAGCCTAAAAATACCTTTCTTTGAAGATTTAGGGGGGGGGAGAGCATGTAGCCCCATGCCTCCTCTTATTCCGCCTAATAGTGTACTAACATATAAATATGAGCTAATTTGAATACGCTAAAATTCTCACTCGAAATACGTAAATTTGTCAGAAATAGCGTTAAATCAATGATTCTGTCTGGTCATTTGCGTGCCACATATTTGTGTTGTGGCACTTCAGTGACGGTTGAGTGACAGACATGTCAACCTATATCAGATTATATATCCGTTTTATGATTTGAGATCTGGAGGCTGAAAATGGGCTGTTAAATACATGTGTATCTGTCTCATTTTTCTGGTATCAGGACATTCAATTCATAGAAGAAATAGCTAATTAGCTAATTGATTTATTATTGAATGGAAATGAGGGAATCTCTAAGAGGGAATGTCTAACCAGTCTCGACTGAAGCACTGAAAAGTATTATCATTGTTTTTGGTGCAATTTAATCTAACTGCTAGAATTCAAAGATAGATAGGACAAAATAAGTATAACTGATGAATGCTCCCTGAACAGAGTAACTTTGATAACAAAAGTTTGATTTTCTGAGTGCCTTTCACCTTTCAGAAATGATCATAAAATACGTTGACCTTAAATCCTATTATGACCTTGACGACTTTTGTCTGAAATTCGACATTAACATTCTCATAAGAAGCCTATATATATTCACTGTAACTGTATACATCCACCTGAAGTTATGTGTAACCCCCCCCCCCCTTGGCACATAAGTTCACATCAACGCAATAAAAATCTCAAAACCCTTATCACAAGTTCATGCATTTTACTATCATTATTCCAAATTTCAGACCGTTTGGGCAAATGTGTTATTTTTAATGAGTAAATTTCTACTGCAAAACATATATTTTTAGCCTGGAAATTACCTTGACCGTTGATGATTGACATTTTATTGATGATTGATTGATTATTAATTGATGATCGGTTGTTTCTTCAAACGCATTTGAAAATTTCCGTTTATAAAATTTTCTCAAATTTCTAAAACCTGGGTCCTGTAGCATCATATCCCAGCCATTTTGCTACGTCTTTAGGTATATTTAGGACATAATTTTCACAGATTTTGGTCATATTACATTGTTTAGATTGAGGATCACTGACGAGGGGTTTATTATCCTAAACGTGCATGTTTGTTCCATGCTGTAAATTTATCTGCTCTAAAATGATGCTAATGAATTTGAAGACGTAAAATACTTAAATGATCTTTGTCCTAAAAAATCTATCCTAATGAACATTTGTGTTAAATATGATCAAATTCTAGTGCAGGATTTAGGAGATATGAGCTCGGACAGACAGACGGACGGACATAACAGAAACTATATAAATTGTTTCGGGGAGCATAAAAAGGTGTAAGAACCTATGATCAAAGTGCAAGAGGTTGAATAACAAAGCGTATTTCCTTACAATATGATAGTTTTGGAGAGACATACTACATTCGCAATAAGTTTCTTGTGCTTCATCATAACTACTTAGGTATGTCGTATCATAATCATTATCAAATAAAACTGTTATCACCAGAAACCTATAGATGAAAGGTGTAATTTTTGGTCTTCGGCGAATCGGGGGCTCCATCAAAAGTGTCTACTGAGGAAATATTCCGGGTTCTCGATAAATAGAATTATCATTTTGAGATGCCGTTCCTAGAAAGATGTAATGTTACTCATCCATCCTCCAAGTTTGATTACAGCTCTCAGCTGGGCACTAATGACATTTGCTTCTGTTAATGACGCTTTTTCTTGTAAAATATAGTGTCCGTCATTGTGTAAAGTATACATTACTTCTAGGTCATATTGATTATTATTGGTATAATGGTGGTAGTATTATTCATTATTTTAAAATAACGCTCTAAGAAGTTGCAATGATGAATAGAGACTGACAGAAGAAGAATAAAGATGGAAACTTTAAAACATTCTGCCCATATTGTTTCGACGAGAGATTTACCTTATTTGCTTTTGCTTTTGTTAATTTCAGTACTGATATCCAAAATATGAGTTTAGTCACTAGCGTATCACATGTAATGACACATTCTAATAATGCGCAATGCCGTAGGAAACAGAAATAATAGACGATTTTCATATTAACGTGCAGTAGACTTGAATTTTATACAGGCCAAGACCCGACTTGACAGCATTTGACGTAACTTTTGACCGTGACGTCGAAACATATCATGAAGTCATGATAAAAATAACGTCAAAAATTATGATGTCAGTTCTTGGAGTGTCTGAAATGCAAGGCAGGCTTACGGTAAATTATGGAAATTTTTTTGTTTGGAATGTGATTATACTGTGATAACCTAAAATGTATCCAGGAATTATAAGAAACAAAATTCCTCGGTCCATTGTATGTAATCACAGTATAATCACATTCACGCATAAATGACGTTTAAATACGTTGAAATCTTTGTTGCTAAGGATTTATCACTACGTACCGTCATAGTTCAAATCAAGCTAAGCTAATATGACGTCATTTTTCAAATAACGCTACCGCGGTTATACTCCTATAATCACAGTCACGGTGTAAATTCTATACAAATGAATGGGCATATGTAAATATATATAAATGGTCTATTTCCATCTTAACATTGTGTTCTCAAGTCAACGCTTTGAACCATGTTTTTGGATAAATAGATGGTAATGGTTAATTAGGGTTAATTTCTTGGTTTACCAAACAAAAATCATACTGAAGTCCGAAAAACTCCTACAAGTATAAGTTATTCTTCTTTTATGATATTTGGATATTTCCAGTCTTTTACGGGACAAAACAGTAGGGACTTGCTAAACGTTTTACATGGGACTCCTCCTGTAAATAAACTCTAGTATCCCCAATCCTGTCCATAGAATGTCGAAAATTAAAATATAAATTCTTTATCATCATGTGCTTTAAAGAAGCAACAAAGCTATGGTTGGGTCTGACATTGTCGCCATAGCACTTTCTATGTAGACATAACGTCAGACAGTGCATGAAGTTTATACATATTGTTTTCATTTTCGTGCTTAACCATCGACGGCGGGTGCGGCTAGCCAACAGGGGATGCTTACTCCTCCCGGGCACCTGGTCCCACCTCTAGCTTGCTAGGGGTCCGTCGATGCTTAAATTTGTGCTCTATTGTGAGTGCTGTTGAGATTATCGTCAGGATCTTCTTTAACTCATTTGTTACATAAGTCAATTCCAAAATTCAACTTACGTTAACTGATTATTTTACTTGCGATTGAATGTTTCAAGTGTAATAAATACTCTCTTTCAAGTTCTGTCGTCTGGAAAAAAATTGTTTTGACTTTTTATTGATTTGACATCTTATATTACTCTGCTGGTTTGGAGTATTGTCATTTTATCCTAAACTATCATCGAAAGTACAGGAGGTGAACACCCTAGAACCAACCCTCCAATGTTCTTTTCGTTATACTTTGATCCCCTCCTTTGTTTTGTATTGATCAAGTGAACGCTGCTGAGTCGACCCAACAGGAACTTTGGAGCCGCGCACTTTTAACAAAGTAGATACTCAACATAGGAAAAAAAATCAATCTAGTAGGCCTTCATGAAATAGATTCAAATATTTCCTCCAGAGGGAAGGGATGATAACAAATAAAAACACAAACACTCAGATACACAAATTTTCGGCCCCTTGGCCTTTATCTTAAGATAAAGGCCAAGGGGCCGAAAATTTGTGTATCTGAGTTTTTGTGTCTTCATGAAATACATTTTGCTGTGTCAGAAAAATATTTTTGGATTAACTACATGTAACACTGATGAGGATTTACTATCCGAAACACATGTCTAACACATTAACATTTTTTTGTATAGATCGCTCAAGAAGATTATGAGTTTGAACACTACAGTTATCTTACTTTGACCCATTGAACACTTTCAATGACTGAAAGTGACAAATATGGGGAAAAACCATCTTTCTTTCCAGAAATACAAAATCGTCAGTCATCGTTTCGTTTTGAAAAATTTTCGGACTTAACGGATACTGTGGATAAAGAATGAGTTCAACTAGTCTAAAATAATTTTAAACTAGATTGCTCACGTATATTGTTATTCATAGGTTATAATACGAAGAAATGTCATTAAGTTTTAAATGTACTACTACTAGATCACATGGCCAAATGATCATTAACTTATCCTCCATTGTGTTTCTTCTCTGTGTGATCGGTAAGTGGGAGGTTTGTGCGCACGTAATCCGGATAACTACACCGTCTCCTACATGCGTGGCAGATGGCCGTCCCAAGTCGGCACCGGTTGCCCATCGATGGTTTATGTGTGTTCTTTTGTGTTTAATGTTTCTATGGTGTGAGTTGGTCTCCCTTGTCCCTTTCGTGTATCTTTCTGTGGGTGTCTGTTCTGTGTTTTTACATTAGGTGTCTTGTGGTTTTGCTGCAGGTGCTGCAACCGAGTTTTGTTGGAGACCCCTCCTTTCTTTTGCTCAAGCTATAAATAGTGCAGTACGACCATTTATAAGCGCTAATGAGGTGATTTTGGCCAATCTGCATTCAACGTAAATGAACGTTAAAAGCGAATATGAGTTTAATTTACGACTAGATGTTTAATAGTAGGCAAGTTTTGATTCGGTCTTTAGTGCGCCCACTACATCACCAGATCTCTGTAAATGCATTGATACAAAAATTACGACCCCTAGATACCAATCATACGCTGACCATTTCAAAGTCAATGATGGTTACCCTATATAACCCGACATAAAGTCATGTACCCGATGAAGTTATTATGTACTATAATGTTGAAAATACATACTATAAAGCTCCCTTCAAACTTCAATGGATCGAGCAACGACTCCGCTACGACACAAAAAAAATCTATCCGTGGCGAGTCGGGACACAAAATGTTCGATGAACCATGAATCTATGACTCCAGTTGGGATTGCTACAGGTTGATACGAATCGAGTAAGGCTAGCTAAAGATGACCACGGATATAATCCCGAAATTGCTGCGGATTTCTACGACACGCGTACGGATAGATACGGATAGGTACGAATTGCTAAGGATTACCACGAGTACGGATAGCTATGATTCGCACAAGGATAGTTACGACTTTAGTACGGATTGGAAGGACTGACTTGAATTTCCTATGAATTTTTAAACAATAGTTATTGACTGAAACACCATATATGTTTAAGTTTAGGTAGTCTCAATTGTTTTATAGTAGTATTAAGGTTTTATACATGCCTTTATATCATTACCTGAATTACGTGACGATTTCAGCCTCCACATAACTAACTTCCCTTTCATGAGTAGCAACATTCCGTCTTCTCCTGCTTATGGTGTTTTTGTTTCTCAACTGATACGGTACGCCAGGGCATTTTCCAAATATGAAGGTTTCATCATTTTAGCTGACGGCTTGCAAGTAAGCTACTTGTTTAGGGTTATGTTACACAACGGCTGAAATCATCATTGAGGAAGTTCTTCGGTCGCTACGGGGATGTAATAAAAGTATATGAGATCCCCAATTCCAGAATCATCAGTGACATTCTACAGTGTGATTGAATGGTTGTCGTCGTCACCAAACAAGACATACGTACCTGATATGTTCATCAAAATGTACATCGAGACAATCACCGAATTTGACAGGTTTCCATGGAGCTGTTGCGACGGATGTTGCATGCAGTCAGGAGACGCTGACTCTCCCCGGGCAGCTGGTCTCACTTCGGAATTTTCTTCATTCCGAGGTTTGCAGCCGTTTCGTGGAAAATCTAATGATTTTGCCTTGCCTTCTCGACTATGAGACTGAATAACTGATCGGTACTTCTGTAATGTTTACTGAATGAATAATTGAAGTATTAACTCATATATTGACCGAAAAACGCACAGAATACTGATAGATTTGAAGTTTATATAAGACACCGTCCGTGGCTATCCGTAGGTGAGTTGTAGCAATCTGTTGTTGAGTCGTAGCAATCCGTAGGAGAGTCGTATGGCTATTTTATCACACAAATGGTCCCGGATTGCTACGGATACGCTACGGGTTGCTACAACTCCCCTACGGATAGCTACGATTCCACTACAGGTTGCTAAGACTTCCCTACGACTCGGCTACGACAAATTTGTCTCATCCTGGATAGCTACGGATTGCCAAGGGTAACTATGACTTGACACGACTAGTGCCGGATCGAACTACGGATGTAATGTTTTCTCGATCCGTAGCTATCCCTGGGCCGATCCGTGAAAGTGTGAAGGGGGCTTTACGAATACATCAAATCAAATGCTGTTTCTCATTATGCATCCCACATACATATAATACGGATATGTACATTTTATACAACAACTGTTATGTGTTGCATACCATATTCCACTTAAATCATATTTGTTTTTGGTCACTTACCACTTGAATGAAAATTCAATTTGACTCATGAGGGGATATCCGCTGTGAAGACTTACAAGTGTTTCGACTTGTCCTCTTTCTTTTTACCATGAGTGATTAGCTAAAAGGGTTTAATTCATTTTGCCAAAAGAAAGTGTTGTCATTGTCTCCGTGTGTTTGTCCTATTTTCTCTTTGCGTGAGAAAGTTCTGTTTTGTTTTGTTTTCCAAAATTCGTATCCCTTTCTGTTGTGTTTTTTTTTTAATATGGTTTCGGTTTTTGTGTAAACTTTGACTTTAAGGTAGTAAACTCGTAATTGCGTACTTCCGCTCAAAATTACGCTTTTTGTCGACAACTAATGATAAGCTAATGGTATGCTGATATTAGGCAACGATCGGTTAACCTTTGATGTGCCGACAAACTAAGCTGTAAAATACAAATATAAATACCAACATTTTTTTTGTATTTTCTTTTCATTTTCGTCTACAGACTTCATTCTAATTCATTTGATACCAAGCACGATTACAATCTCCAAATTAATTCTAAGAAATAAATAAACTCACAATTGATTTTGTTGGTCAAAGTTCATTTTGATAAAAATTTTTTTGTTTCAAGTCCGATCTTACTGAAATAAATTTCAAAATGACCGTCTCGGAAAGATCTTTTCAAAATTATATAGTACATAAATGTGGTTTTCTCGAAAAATTTAATTCATAAAATTTCGATGACACTTTTTGGGAATCCCCTACTCGCACAGTCGTAAACATTTGCTACATCAGTGTCAACTTATGTTACATCGATGTACCAAATTGTAATGTGATTAAAAAGGTACTTGTTCACTATCCATTCTTCAGTTATGGATTGTTTACCTTAATATACTGATCTGCAGGATTACACACATCCAGCAGAATGGATGGCATTTATACCGCTTAGGCATGGTCCATTTGATATTCAGGGGGGGCTTGGGTTTTTTGTCGGAGCAAGATTATTTTTTTCGCCCCGGACCTGGGCAAAATTATTTTTTTCTTGCAAAGTTGGAGCAAAGAAATTTTTTTATAACAATTGATGTGAATATTAGGAATGTTTGTGTTAATTTCAATAGAAATTCTTTATTTTTACTTAAATTACTCCAAACATTATTTTTATGTAAAATTAACATTGTATTCACTTCTAAACTGAGAGACAGATGAAAGATTTTTACAATATGCGATATATAATTTTTAGTAAACAAAATGTATATAAGGTCATGTAAAATGTAAGAGGGCCTGATGCAAGTTTTTACATGTAGAAATGAAAACTATAGTGAAAAACTTATTGAAATTCTCCTTCCAAGAGAATCTATATAAAATTAGATATTTTCAAATATGAACTTGCCATTACAGAAGAAAAGTCTGCATGGCGAGCGAAGCGAGGCAAAAATTTTTTATAGAAAGTAAAAACTGCGGCGAGCGAAGCGAGCCAAAAAATTTTCAGGAATTTTAAGCGAATTTTGTGGTTATTCTTCAAATTCAGATTACTTTTAAGAGCAAGATTATTTTTTTTCTGTCACACCATAAGCAAATTTATTTTTTTCATCAAAATTCAGAGCAAAATTATTTTTTTCGAAAAAAAACCAAGCCCCCCCCCCCCCCCAGAATATCAAATGGACCGTGCCTTACTATTTCTGCACTTTTTTCCATCCCAGCAATCTTGTAAAATAAGCCTCTTGTCGTAGACGGTTTAATGATGTCTAGGTTATTGATCAACAGACATCTTCAATATCATAATGCTACAATTTTAGCGTTCAATTGCTACTTGAATCAAAATGAACTTTGAGATGAGTCTTCACTTGAGATGGATGTTGCCAAATGGTTATCCGCCATGAAGTCTTTCAGATGTGTTCACTTTTCCTCTCTCTGTCTACTATGAAGGATTATTCTTGCTAAGAAAGTCTTAATTCCATTCATTTTGCCAAAAACAGAGTATTTGTGTACCATTACACATAACACCTGAAGAAAAGGGAAGGATCTGCAGCATGACCACTCTGCACTCACCAAGCGAAACAAAACCGCAAGAAAGTGACACACAAATGACATCAGACAAAATTACAAATCTCAAAAAGACACAATATTCACTTGAGCATCATACAAAACAATCAAAACAGACGTGCAGAAACATCAAACATTAATGACAACACATAAAAGGAAGGAGACCTATGTGCACCCGGCGCCGACTTTTGACGGTCATCTGCTACATGTATTAGCAAATGGAGACCTATGTGCACCTGGCAGCCGACTTTGGACGTTCATCTGCTATTAGCAAATGGTGTAGTTATCTGGATTGCGTACGCACAACCCTCCCACATATCCTGATACACAGAGGTCACAATAGACGTACATTTGTTGTATAAACGTAAAACTTCTCACTGTAAGGTGACATCACAAACGACATGGTTAAACGCAGTGGCCTCTTGTAACACAGATTCTATGTAAATTGACCTAAAATATTCTATTGCACGCGTATAACAGTCTGTGCTCTGCTGGCTGAAGCGAGCTCGAGATCAATCTCCCCAAAGACCAACTTTCTGCTATTAGACGGAAAGTTATAGATATTTCATTCACTTTCCTTTAACCGCTTTTATGTTACCTTTTTCATTTCGTCATAATATTTTTGTAACCTATATGTAGAAGCATTTCATACCAGTAAAGGGGAATGAAAAACCCATTGAGATAAAAACAGTTATGTGTATATCGAGATACAGCAATCTATCATACGAGCGTCACTTAGTTTGTGAGGAATTATTCAAAAACTCCTCTTCAGACAGTTGATTGGCGACGATGGTGCTGATAAGTTATCATGGTTCTGATTATTTCTGTCTCCCATGTTAATGATATTTTGATACTGATACATGTGAACTGTGCATTGATATGGTCACTTTAGCATTTTCTACATAAACATAACATCAGAACGTGCATGCTTTGTAGATATTGTTTTCAGTTTTGAGCGTGAACATCGACGGCTGGTGCGGCAAGCCAAAAAGTGAATGCTTACTCCTCCCGGAAACTTGGTCACACTTCTAATTTGCTAGCTGTCCGTCTATGCTCAATTTGGTGCTTTATTGTGAGTGCTATTGAGATTATCGTCAGGATCTTCTTGATCTCATTTAGACCATCATAAATATCAAATTTATCCTTAAAGTAGTTCGGTACACCTACGGAACGTAACTCTAGCTAGCATATATATCCCTTGGAGGTTTTCAAAACTCAACGTCGCGTTATTCTCTTATTTCTGAACGGATTGAAATGAAATTGGTATCTACGGAATCAGAAATATCTTTTCTGAATTTTTATACCAAAATTTGCGTTTGATTATGTGCAAAATAATTTTAAAAAACCGTCAGATTCGTTAAACGGCTTATTTTTGCGCGATGCATGAATTGTCTACTTAGCGGCGTTGCTAACATGCATTTCATTGGGCATCCCAAAAAAAGTTCAATAAGCACTAGTACTTTGCTGTTACAATGAAAGTGTAAATTTCTTTATGTTTATAATGATATTATTTTCAAGTTACAACACTTTATCTGTAGTTTCGTGTCAAGAAAAGCGCTAATCATATAGAAAATTTATGATACATCTCAATTTAACGGTAAATGTTATCGAGAAAAGTTATCCGGAGGAAAATATATGAGCGTATGAATTAGAGAGTAAGCTCTCCTTAATATAAAAATGTTTCTATGTCAACAGTAGGTTTATTTGTTTCTGAAATCGAATGAGTTAAAAAAAATAGCTCTAACCTTTCGCAACGTCAGCTTTACGTACGGTCGTTGTGAAAACGAATGCATTGTGACAACGTCATTCTCATTTGTTTCAAGGCTCATTACGAAAAAATGAAAAAAAAAAATGGAATCACAAGATAATGACAGACGACAGGCTATTTCTTGCAGGTTAAAAGAATACAAAAATTGAAAATAAAAGAAGCTGCTCGGACAGTCGGCGGCATCTCTATTTAAAAGCGGAGTGAATTTACGCTATCTCAAAATAACACATTAGAGAGACCCAACAAATTGACTTAGATTCTGACTTTGGTCCCTTTGATAAAAGCAAACAATAGTTATTAAGTACATGTATATAGCTTGCAAAAAAATATGTACGCAGAATGCTATAAAAAAACAGGAAAAATACTTATTTGTTTGTAGGAAAGGACTGAATGAAAAGAAAAGTACACAAATTTTCGAACATCCTTTATCAATAGAGCTATAAATCTGCAATTCTGGATGCACGTTGTCTGCTCGTCAGTCCAAATCCGTCTGATTATCTTGCTGTCTACTAGTCTTTAGGAAATATCAGATGTCTTCGCCGTTCTTGCATATTTTAAACCCCTCGATCTTCTTTTTGTTTACATGTGAAATTCAATACAGATAACGCACTAGTTTGAGATACTTTTTAATTGACCTTTTCCGTGACGTAAAAAATTATAATTCACGCTCTGACAGAAAAGTGAAATTTTTGTGCAGTTACATTGGATTTATAACATATTTCTATAAAACACGTCACTTTCCTCCCCTAAAATTTCACAACAAAATAAGGAGAACAAAAAAAAAAAACAAAACAAAACAAAAAAAAAAAAAAAAAATAAATAAATAAATAAATAGATAAAAACAAACACAAAAAACCTAAAAAAAAATGTGATGTGGAAATAATATTTGGAAGAATATTTTAATATTCCGAACCAATTTATTATACCCGTGAAAAGATTAATTGCAGCGCAGGAAAAAAAAGAAGGATTATTTAAAATGAACTTCAATTATTTGTTACATTATAACAAAAAAGTTACACAACCATTTATAGTAAAGTATGACGTTGGCTCAGAAGCTTCTTTTTTTGTCTTGGGAAGTCCCTTAGAGCAGAGGGAATCCGAGGTACCCGGATAAAAACATTTTAAGACCGGGTAGGCGACTCCCATTACCGCACTAAATCCATTAAGAATCGTGGCCGCAGAGGTTAGAAGCAAGCGCACTATCCCTTCATTTAACTGGCCGTTGCAGGGATGGGAGTGAACCCCCCTCCCGATCGCCAGCACCTCTGACGACTTCAATACATCGTCTCATTTTATTCAGATTTTTTAAAAACTTCCCTACTTATAAAATTTTTCATGTTCACCTTTTAATGGGTCATATTCCAGCACACTTAAAAAGCACATCGCTTCAAAATTTAGAAATCATCAAAATGAAAATTGCATGAGGAATGTAATTTGAATAAATCAAGATATCCAAGATGACGGCGTGAAAACTGTCCAGGCGTCGTTACAGTATGTACAACGTCGCCACATAACGTTCGCCAAAATGACAGAAAAAGGTGTCAAAAACCAAATTTCTATCGCCTGTAACAAAAAATTGGGTCCATGTTTTGATTAATTTTTTGATATCAGTATTTTCAAAACGATTTCAAGAAAAATTAGCTTTTTTTTAAAAATAACTATAAAGGATAAAAAGGTAATTTTTTTCTAACCTAAATGTGACAAAATGACGGAGAATAATATGCCTAAACATGCAGAATATCCATGTTATTGGCAATATTTTGTGGATTTTTGCACAGAATTCATATATTTACCTAATCAATGTATTATTTTCTTTGGATGACATGATTTTAAGAAAATTATCTTGCCAAATGTACAAGTGCTATAGTGTATCTTTATTATTACAACAGCAAGAGAAATGTCCCATTTTTGTTAACGTTTATAGAAGAATCGACGCAAAAAGAAGTGAGAATAGCGGAAAAACTAGGGGATGTTTTGGATGATTTTATTATATCAACATGAAGAGTACATCTAGTTCATAGGATGTAAATTTTTATAAGGAGATTTTCGACTAGATTTTGAATATTTGTTAAGAGTATATGAAAATAAAAAATCAAAAGTCGAAAAAAGCCGTTAAAATATGAATTGCACCATTTATTTTACACATTACAAGAAAATGTTATTATAAACTCACGATTAAAGAGATTTATCACTCAGAAATCCATTTTAAGGTATTTTGTCAACATCCGTTGTATATTTTGTCTAATTTGACGTAAAATTATGCAGTTTAGCGCATACGAACGGCGCAAATATATGCTATGTAGGTAGCGTTCTATACCTACTTCGTGACGTTATTAATAAGGAAAACCAACTTCATAAATGGGTTTAATTAGCACAACATATTGTATTTAAAGTAAGCTTTTAGAATATGTATAAATCATACCGAAATGTACTCGTTTAACGGAAAACGTAACTTCGATATGACGCCTGTACCGAACGACCATATTTGGATCGGATATGAATTCTCGGATAATGAACCATCCAACCAAAGATTGTACTCTATGTCTTCCGAAACGCAAGTAACTGGATGTGACAGTTCTACCGAATTGAAGCGGTGGGTGTTGCATGCACCTGGTCTCCCTCCCATATCGGGAATTCGCTTCTTTTCATATGGTGGAGGTTTTTGTTTGTTTGCTTTGGTTCCTGTTTTATCCTGATTGTGTATACCTTTGGTTTCTGATTTCTGAATTATCGATTTTGTGCTGTATACAGGGATATGGTCATTATCCATAATTGTCATTTCATCAGTGGTTCTATAAGGAAAAATTATTACAAATTTAGAAAATTTTTTTAGCGTGGTGCCCTTGTGACTTTATTCACTACCGTTTTGATGTAACGTGTTCTTCTGTGTATCTAATAGATATGTATCTTGAGATACTTCATTCGAGACCACTGGGTAATCATGGCAAGTGGAATGGTTGTGCACACGTAATGCGGATAATCACACCATTCCCTACTGGCCTGATGGATGGCCGTCTTGAATCGGCACCGATTGGTCATTGGTCTAGTTGGTCTATTTTTAGTCTTTCGTTGTAGTATTTTAAGGTCGTATTTGGTTTTCCTTGTCCCTTTTGTGTCTATTTATGTACCTGTATGATCTGTGCATAGGGCTGTTTTGATTCTACACATGCACGTCTCGGACACAGAATTCTCGTCAGATGTTCTTTATGCAAAATAAAAAAAAAAAAATTGAAGAAGTAAATAAATGTAGCGCCCTTCATAAAAGATATAGTACGTTCTTCCTACTTTGAATTGAAAGATATATAATTGGTGAACAACATGTTTACTTTTTTGTACCCATTTTCTTCTGGTATCGCCATGTGGTCCTGATTGAGATCAGTTGTCTTTTTTCGTCATTGCTGATACTTTACATTTATCATATCTCGTCAGATAGCGAATGAGAGGATTAAGCTCCACGTAAGTTCTGTTGAGGTGTCAATATTTGTGTATTTTCCATTTGTTGTTCAGCTAATTTACTGATTTTAAGGACTCTGACATGATTCCCTGCTGAGTAATAGGGTATTAATAAGTTAATGTTAATGTAGACGATATAGAAAAATATTCAGAGAACGTTATTAATTAACATATTTAAAAGTAATTTGCCTGCGTGTAAAACTTTTCCCAGTTGGTACGATGTATCTCCTATGTTATCTCTACTTATCTTTTCCATTTTTATGTTGACTGGTACAGCAAATTGTGCATGAAATGAGAGTTTCATATGTGTTACATTTCCTATACATTATATACACTAAAACATACGTTACTTTCGGTATGGGGGAAAATGAACAAGAAATATTTGTAATAGATATTTATTCAATATTCAACATCATGATCAACAATAAGCACTACGGTACACGAAACAATACAATGATCAATAAATATCTTTAATCAACAAAAATATATCAGTTAATATGTTTAGCTAATGTCATGTATTCTAATTATCTTTGGAATCTAGATATCTTTCAGGAAATCTCAAGTGAAGTGTTTATTTGAGTATGTCACCAAACATTTACTTCCAAATCGGACATGTTTTGTTTCCCGATTAATGAAGGTTTCATACATCGCCATGTCTTGATTACCTGAAAGGAAAAATATGATAGTTGTAAATCTATTTACAATTATATTAATAAACATGCATTCCTAAAATGAAATCATTCTTATTTTTCTGACTTTATATCCACACATAAGGGATCGCACAAGAATAGAAAGCGGAGAGCCCATATCGAAAATAGCTGTATGTTAAACGTTTTCAAATTCAATAGCATCATTTAAAAACAAATAAATTTTCAGCAAGGACCAGACATGCACGTTTCGGGTACATGTACTTAACCCTCGTCAGTGATCCTCAATCCAAATGATGAGATATGGCTTTGAAGTTATGTAAAAAAAAAAACACCGAAAGCAGGATGGTTGGGACATGATGCTATAAGGCCCACATTAAGAAATTTCGAAAAAAAAAATTGTGAACAGAAATTTTCGAATGCGTTTGAAGCAATGATCAACCGAAGTTGATCGGATTTGGCTACATGTGCCCTCGGGATACTCCTGCAGTGACACTCGCAAAAGGGTACAAATGTTTACGTCTTCAAATTCATAGCATCAATTAAGAACAGATAAATTTACAGCATTGACAAAACATGCTCGTTTCGGGTACTTAACCCTGGTCACTTATCCTCACTCCAAACAATGAAATAAGCCAAAGACTATGTTTGGCCAAGAACAAATTATGCGACAGACTTAATTACAGGTCGAAGACGCATAAGTCCAAAAGAAAGGACATCAAATAGTAGGGACATAAAATCAAAATTAGACATTGTCTATATATATAATCTGCTTGTCATTGGTCAGTACTCATTAACCTCTAACGACGTCTAGGTACCGGACGAAAATACTTCCTAATATTTGCATACAATGCCAGTGGTGATGAGACGAAATAATTAAAGTCCAGCGAGAATCTCGTTTAAGGTCAGACGAATTATGTCTCGTCAAACAACAGACACGCGAAACTTATATTATTGGACGTTGGGATGCTTTGTTTCTTCGATTTCGACTTTTAAATAAATTATGTCCCTTATGATATCTATCATCTTGTCAAATGAAGTGTTCCACGTAAACACTTTTTAATCAAAAATGAGCATTATACTGTTTTGGTTCTAGAGTTGCAAAAATGGGAAACTGATCATTAATGTTATAGAAAATATATTTTTATTTCTTGAAATTTCTAAAAGATGGGTCCTGTAGCAGTATATCACGCCCAACCTGCTACGTCTTTCGGTACATTTTTGGACATAACTTTCACACTCTTTGGTCATATTTCATTGTTTAGATTAAGGATCACTGACGAGTGTTGAGCTAGCCGAAACGTGCATATCTGTTGCAAAATTATTTGTACTTAAATTATGCTATTGAAGGTGAAGACGTGGAACATTAGAAAAGATGCAAAGGCTTACATATACAATTCTTACTATTTACTGGCAATATAAGACAGTGTATGAAAGGGCAGCTTTTAAACACCTTTTGTAGCTCTTGTCATTATTTTGTCGTTTCATGTGTAGTTGCTCTTGTTTGTATTCTATTTCCGATTGTCTTACTGGCTTGGTTTGTGCGTTCTGACTGTTTTCACTCTAGTACGTTTGCAGTATATGTCATACTAATATGTTTTTAAGGCAAATATGTCAAATATTACTTCAAAATTGCTATAAAAAGATTTGGATTAAATCGCCCTGCGCCTCGGTCTCATTGAGACGACGATTCTTCTTCAAATAAGCTTTGATATATAATATGTATATATAAAGTCGGTAAACTCCGTACGACGGCTCGGATGAGCCCAAGTGCAATCAAATTCAAATAATATTTATATATATATATAAAAGCTATGTGTTGAATATCATGTCAATTATTGTTCATAAAATGATTTGAATTTTAAGTAAATACAAATTATGAAGTGACGAGTAAAAAAGATATGTAATCGAAATTAGGTAAGGGAAATGAGGGGAAAAATCTTTCTAAAAATGATGATTACCTTCACTGAATGCTCGTTGGTAATTAATTCCTCAATGAGAAAAGGTAAAGGTTATTTCTGTCCAATAAACTCCTTTAAATCACGGGTACCTACCTTCCTAAGATCAAAAGATTTAGATATTTTGTGCTTGTGATTTCAATCCTAGTTAGCTTGAAGAAGCAACCGTGGTGTTGTGAAATTGTTATTGTCAGTTGGATCAATTAAGACACTGGTTATAAGTTAGAAACTCACCGTCGCCATATAATGTAATAAACTTGTTACTCTTAGAGAATTAGTTTAATCAATACCTTTTCATCTTTACCTTTTATATTCTCTTTTTAAGATTTCAGAAGGAATATTTATAGAAATACACGCTTTATTGCCTATTGATAAATCATATGGTTTGCATTCTCGTATTGTACTTATATAAATATTTTATTTCCAAGGGTCATTAGAAGGCGAGTGAGCGATTGACCTTTGGTTTTGAGGGAGATCATTAATCTCATTATAATTTCAATCTGATTAAAATCATCTGTTTCGGGTTCCGGTGGTGAAGTACATGTTAAGAAAACGGAACCGGAAACAGATCATAATTTCAAAAGTAGAAATATACAATAGTATAAGTTTTCAACAATTATTTTAAATACTTAAAAGCATGCAGTGGGATAAAAGGAAAATAATGTTGAATTCGAATGTTGAATGGAACTCATACTCACCATATTCAACGAAAACGTAGTCGTCCAACATGAACTGTGTATATAGTCCTCAAAGCACTAAAGTCTGGATTCTAAACTTACAGAAACTTCACGGAATAAATGCTATATTCCACTTGAAATCCAGACTCTATATCAACAACATATCTATCATAAATGCGTCAGAATGAAACTGAATGTAGCATAGATAAGTATTAACAAAAACGACGACGACGAAGACGACGATGACGAGGCAAAATGAAGTGGTGCAGTTGTACCGAGGAGCCACACAAAAAACCACGATGTCACAACATCAACTACAGAAAGTCATTGTTTTTACGTATGATTTTCCGTTTCATGTTGGGAGAGGAGGAACTATTTTCTAGCATCTCAGTCATAGTGTGTGACATAGACCCATTCCTGTCATTTTTATGTGTCATGGCATATGTGTTATTAGTGTCGGGAAACAACGGCCTACCCTGTTTTGTCTTGTTCTTAATTCTCTTGCAGCGCTTAAACGGACAACAGCAGAATGCCTGGATGAATCCATGACGAAACCTGAAAAAATAAAACATAAAAACATGACATGGGCTTAATGTAATGTTTTTGCAAGAGGGGGGGGGGGGTGAAACGTTAATATTTCGGGTGGGTTCTAGCCTATGATTTTGACCAAAAAAACCGTATATGTTGAAAAGGTAAAAATCAGCATATTTGGCAAATTCCAGTGGGTTCTGATCCCTTTTACACTTCTAGATTCGTGCTTGCAATGAGATGGAAAGCTCAAATGTGTTTCGTGTTGTTATGTAACAATGCTTCCACACTTCACAAAATGATCTCTGGAACTTTTCATGTGCCTAGTGTCAAGCTTTTATGTTAGGCATAAGTCATCAATTTTTTTTTGTTTGACAAAAAAGTCGTTAGGTATAATTATGAATGACACCATTGATTAAACTCATACGTTAATAAGCGTTTATGGTCTTCAGAACATTGTTTCAAGTATAAGTGTTTTGTCTTTTACATGTGCATGCACCTGGTATATGCATGTTTAGGGTAAGGGATTGGGGGTTTCAAAAATGTTGCGTAGGGTCAATTAAGAAGCCTTCGTTAATGAAATGTTTGACCAAAACATTAAGACCCTTCCAAAATAATTTCACAGATTAAAAATTAAAAGTCGCTAATGAGGGTGAATTAAAATATTCCAAATATCATGTACTCTGTCTCTGACATTAAATGTCGAGACGTTTGTCCTCCGCAGATGAAATAAGATACTTTTATCAGTACCTTTAAGCCCTCTGAAAACCAGGAAATCGGCAATTTGCAGTGGAATTGCTGCAAAAACCTACATGTTTCATTAAAATTAGATAGGCCTCATACATGGACAAAGATGAAAATATACAAATGAAAGGCAATTGTCATAAAAGTTGTATATTTGTCAACGCATGTGGCCACATCAAGATATTCAATTAAAGACACATTTTCTGGAAATTTGACCATATTTTGTCAATAACTAACTTCGTTATGTTATTTCACTTCTTGAAAAGTGGGGGTAGATTATTTGATTTTTATGAGATAAATAAATCATTTCTAATTACGTTTAATTTTAAGGAAAATTCCAGGGGGATTTAGGGGTTTCGTGACCCTACCACTTTTGTCAGCGCTCTTTTGTCCTAGTTTGACATTGAGATACGATATCTGAATGGAAAATTTTCTTAATATTTTGTGCACTTTTATGAACACAGAAAATGTACTCTTCAGTATTGAAAGGTAATGAGATCAATTTCAATAAGATTTCATAAATTCATTTTTTAATTCTTCAAACGGATAAAAATAATAAGATTAATAGACTTGATTTTGTTTGTTTTCCAATCCTGAATGAAAAATGAGGTGAATTTCTCGCGTCGTTATTCCAAATAGTGATTATTACCAGAATTAGAAATGAATAAAATCTTGGTGATTAAAAAAAACTTATTGCTCAGAAAAATTGAAAACCATGTTATCCACCAAACGGAATAAGATGATAGAATAGATGATTTATGCTTCATCAATCTAACAACTATGAAATATTGTTCAAAATATCAATTGAAACTACATTTTTGCTTCACATGTGACGTATGTATCAACCTTGGGATTTTGATTATCCGAGCTGTCTCTTTAATGCAAAAACTAATATTACAGTGTATTTTATATATGGAGTATTCCCTAACATAAAGATTGCATGTAAAGATTTTTACATGAAAATGAGCAACAAAGTTCTAACTGACATATATGAAATAATACCTTGAGTTCATCCAACAATAGATAATTGGATTGTACATAGAGTTGCTCATCGCCAACCAATAAATGACTAGATATATGTGTTGAATGTATCTGTACTCGGATATATGTGTTGCTGTGGCAGCCACAATAAAGTACAGGTGATACGGCAACCAACACAGTGCAAATATTATCACCACCACGATCATCATCTTTACCACCTGAAATTAAAAGGTTGCATCTCAGTGACACTAAACATCCGAAAGTAAAGCGTATGTGCCGCAACAATTATTCAAAATTGCGCGAACTTAGATGATTTCGTTTGTTTTGACAGCAAGTGTTTTTTTAAAAATGTATTTCCCTGACATGGTTGCCATAGCACTTTCTATAAAGACATAATATCAGACATTGCATGTTTTGTAGATATTGTTTTCGTGCGTGGATATCGACGTCGGGTGGGGCTAGCCATACAGGGGATGCTTACTCCTCCCGGGTACCTAGTCCCACCTCTAGATTGCTAGGGGTCCGTCGATGCTCAATTTGGTGCTCTATTGTGAGTGCTGCCGAGATTGTCGTCAGGATCGTCTTTATCTCACTTACATAGGAACTCTGTTGAGATAATTCATACGTAAAGTATTGTCCTTTTGTTTCAATTGTGCGATGTGTGTGTTCTCGCTCTGGATGTCCTTTTCTGCGTCTCGTGTGTTTGTGTTCTGCTGTGTTGTGGTAACTGCAATGTTGTCATGTTGGTGATTATGGTTGGTGTGATGAAGATACTAGTTTGTTAGTAGATTTGGTCAAAGTGTTATTGTTGTGCGTTCCTTGTTTTTTTTTTTGGTTGTCTTTATGTTGCTTACTTTATGCTTGGTTTTTTTTTCTTGCTTGTCTTTTCTTTTTGCTTGTCTTTTTTTTTTGCTTGTATTTTTTTTTTGTTTATTTGTCTTTTTGCTTTTTTTTTTGCTTGTCTGATGTTCATTGTTTCTTGAAATAATATGAGTGTGTTCCGCTGTGGTTAATGTAAAGCGGTCTAGTGGAAGAATTTTCCATATCTATACATTGTAGGTATTTGAATGAATAATAAAGCTAGTCTCTTTATTTGATTGTGACATTAGTCTTCTAGCTTGCTAGGGGTCCGTCAATGCTGAATTTGGTGCTCTATTGTGAGTGCTGTTGAGATTGTCGTCAAAATCGTCTTTATCTAATTGGTTGTATGGATAGGAAATCGACTTAGTCGTACAGGATCCCGGACCTTAAGGCCCCTTTTTTGATCACTCATGAATCGTAGAATTCTTAATGTCCGGGATCCTTTGCTAAGAATGCTTTAATGCCACAGCTGCATTAAACTCGAGTTTTTTAAATTAAAATGATAACATAATTCCTTTTTTTAAATTTTACCTTGCGTTTTGACTTGATCCTTTCTAATTGCACCGGAGTATCCTCCCCTATGGCACGGCTACCCCACAGTTCTACCCCTATCTGTATGTAGGTCACTGTGAGGGTACCAAGGGGCAGTACATAATTTACCAGTGTTAGTATCGACGAATACCTGAAACGAATGTGAATTCCTAAAATAAAATACTGTTAATTTCCTCAGTTCGTACTAGGGGAGTTCTTAGTTTTGATAATAACCATCTCCAGATACAAATATGAGGAATGTAATGTATCAGAAATCTTTTACCTTTAATGTATATGACAGAAAGTGAAGTATCGACCTCCATATTCATTTACATGTAGTAAGATTATGCTTTTCAAAATGGAACGGTTCTGATTTAAGTCTAAGACGAATAATGTAAAGCATGCCATAGATCCGTTCTAGCTGGGTCTTTGGTATACATGTTAAACGTCTTCAAGTTCAATAGCATCATTTAAGAGCAGATAAATGGACCAGACATGCACGTTTCGGGTACTTTACCCTCGTCAGTTTATAGTTTAAACATATTTTATTTCCAAAGAAATGGGATTGGGCTGTAAGTTTTCACAACATTATAATTGCCCTCTCCCTACCCTCGTCAGTGATCCTCAATCTAAACAATGTAATATGACCAAAGTGTGTGCAAGTATTATGTCGAAAAATGAAAAAGATGTTGCAGGATTGGTGGGATATGATGCTACATGACCCACATTCTAGAAATTTCAACAAATTTTGATAACAGAAATTTTCGAATGCGCTGAAGAAACGATCATATAAGGTAACGTTTAGATTTTTTTCTCTTATATTATATATTCACTATTTGGATTTCTTCTCTTTTGGTCTCGGTCTTCACTGATGATATATTACCCGTTGAAATGCGCATATTGTACACGGCATTATTACGATATAATGAGATAATTACCAAAGCAGTTGTTTTCATGTAAGAATGTTCAATTCATTTTCCGAAATGCAATTATAGCAGTAATTTTGAAGAATTATTTCATGATTTCATGATGCTTACTCCTCCCGGGCACCTGATCCCACCTCTAGCTTGCTAGGGGTCCGTCGGTGCTCAACATAGTGCTCTATTGTGAGTGCTGTTGAGATTATCGTCAGGATCTTCTTTAACTCATTTGTGTCACACTTATGCCCTTTGCCGTGTGGAGCTCGTGAAAAAGTTCCCCGCGAGGGGTTTGACAGTAAGTGTTTTGAATATATTTCCTGACATGGTCGCCATAGCACTTTCTATATAGACATAACGTCAGACAGTGCGTGCATGTTATATACTGTGTTCTTAATTGTGCATTAACATCGACGGCGGGTGCGGCTAGCCAACAGGGGATGCTTACTCCTCCCGGGCACCTGATCCCACCTCTAGCTTGCTAAGGGGTCCGTCGATGCTCAACATAGTGCTCTGTTGTAAGTGCTGTTGAGATTATCGTCAGGATCTTCTTTAACTCATCTGTAATCAATATTGGAAAAAGGACCACAAGGACATCAAACCATATCCGTCACTTATGATGATTCCCTACCATACAGCTGTATAAATGGTTATCCAGTGTGAAACAAAACTAATTATATCTTATTATTGACGTATTGCTTTGGATTTTGACAGGAAACCCCAGAAGTAGATGTCAGGGTGTCATTGTAAGGTTCTATAGTTTTGTATCATGTTGCTTTTACTTTTGTCTACTTTTCATTCGTTTTGATTTTGCATTGGGAGGGAGGATCGTTTGTATTTTGATCCTCTCTTTCTCCGAATCTGGTTTAATTCGTACACGGAATTTTGAAAAAAAATATTGTAAAATGAAATTACGGAAATCGCCTTCGTGCCATATTTTTTTCTGTATTTTTCATCTTTTGAATTTCCGACTTTCACTCTTGAAAATTCCGATTTTAAAGTTGGAAAATCGAAGGTGAAGTTGAAAATTTCAAATTTGAAGTTGGGAATTCCAAAATTAAAAGATTAAAAGTTGAAAATTTCAAGATAAAAGTTGAAAAATCAAAATACAAATAAATGTGGTACTAATACGCTTCCATATAAATTGTATAAATTTTCGGCTATTTGCCTTTCCAAGTTAGTATATATAATTGGAATATAGAAATACAAATAATAACACAAACATGACCAAGGAGATAGTGACAAGTTATAATAATAATGATAAATAAAACATTTCAATTAGTACTTACACCAGTTCTGAGGTACTATTTGGATAATCAGGCCACTTTATGTAGCAAACAGTCCTATTATTATCCGGATCGAACTCTGTCTTGGCAAAGAGGAGGTTTGGAAAGGACACAATAGTGGACACCATCCAAATTACTGTAATGGCCAGGACTACCCTTTTGGTCAAGCGAGGTCGAAGCGGGTACATGATGGCAAGGTACCTGAATAGTATTGAAATAAGAATGATTCTTTCCTACTTCATTCAAGTAAATTCTCTTTTTATTTTTAATATTTCATGGAAACACAACCCATTCTAAAAGGTCGAGGTTTGGACTGTTATGAGTTAAAGTATTTTTTTTAATTTTTGAAAAAAAAAGTATAAGGGGTTTTTTTTTTGTAAAATTTTTGAATGTGTCGCCACGCAGGTTTATTAAAGAAATGAGACTCTAGAGAACCTTTTTGTTGAACATTTTCTCGTAATTTCCAAGATTAAAAGGGATATAGGAATCAAAAATGTGCTTATAATAGCATATTTTGACATGGGCAAACACTTAAGCAGCAATTTTATTGGCTAAATAATTTGTTTACTTGAACCCAAATTAAATTTGTAAATTGAGTGGGCAGCAAAGTTCTTAATAGAATTTTCTACGTAATTTACTACATGTACACAAGAAAGTAAAATTAGAAAGAAACATCGGAAATAAATTATATATCAAATTTACTAATTGAGAGCCTTTCTCAAGGACAAGACGGGAAATTGGAAAAGAATCGACCGAATTCGCGTTTGGAAATGACCTCGATCGATGTCGAAATAAAATTAACCGCATTAGCGCTAAATCATTATATATGTAGCTTGTGTCCCGAATACTTTGAGCTGATTGGACGAATAGAAATCGACGCGGGATGAGAAAGAGCATAAAAATACATAATAATAATACATTTTTACCCGAGTTGAACAATAAATGTTCGCCAAGGTTTTTACTATCTTAAGTCGAAGTTTTTTTTAATAATATATAATAAACATAATAAAAGCATATCAGATCCCCGTTTCCAGAATGGTCAGTGAGATTCTTGATTGTGATTGAATGGCTGTCATCATCACCAAACAAGAAATACTTACCTGTGTGTACATCAATATGTACATCGAGACAATCACCGAAATTGACAAGTTTCCATGAAGCTGTTGCGACGGCAATTGTATGCAATCAGGAGACGCTGACTTTCCCCGGGCACCTGGTCTCACTTCGGAATGTTATTCATTCCGATGTTTGCAAACGTTCCTATGGAAATTCTAATGATTTTGCCTTGCCTTCTTGACTTTGAGACTGAATAACTGATAGGTTACTTCTTTACTGTATATTATTTTACCTATCGTCATGGAATGCAATTTGACACATGTATTTAATGTATAAAATTTAAATTTGAATTTCTGCTTACATAGGAATAATACAGATGTCATCGAAACTTCAAATCATTGATGACAATGATGACATATTCATCCTAAAAATGAAATTAAGGTCAAACAAGTAATTTTTACGACTAATCAGTCACAGTATCACCAATTCTATTATTATCATATATACCTCGAGCTCAAGTGATACATTCTATATTCAGAAGGCAATATTTGCTTCCGTCATAATTCTTATAAAGTGTCCGACAGCAATTTTATATCTCTGAGTGCATACCCCCAATATTCATATACAAATGTAGCATATCTGATTATATTCCATGATAAAAACAATCTATGTGCATCGTTGGATTTAATGGAAAATCAATCCCTCCCCAAGAGGTATTGGATGAGTATTTGCGGATCATGCATCAAGACAACCCATCTCTGATTTATCATTGCAATATAGTGAAAAACGCGGACAACTGGTAATTGATTAACAATTTTAGTCTTTGGAAACAGTACTAAAATATGCATTTAAATTAGAGGAAGTCGTAAAAATGCCCATAAAGTTTTTACAAAAACATTGATAAGGATGTCATTAAGTATCTAATTTCTTGCTCTTGTACATCTTAATCGCCCTTTGAAGATAAATGGAGTAATAAGATATTGAAATGAACCTAATTGTAAATTCATTGATAGGTCGACGATATCTTCAAAATACCCAAAGAAATTTCGTGATAAAATCTTACGGATCAGCTTCTTCGTGATTCCAAAAGATATTTCGCAGATTTTGCGAATTAGGCCATGTCTTTGTTATTTTCTGTTTTGTGGTTTTGAGTCCATAGTCATAAAACAAAAGGAAAATGTTAGATTCTGTTGCAAATTAAACAGTGTGTTGTACAAAAATTAAAGAGGAATTGTTTAATTTTTCATATTTCATGTAAAACTGTAAAAGTACTTCAATGATTCAAGACATTGCATTACGTAATATCACTCTTTTGTTGACTAAAATATGTTAATCAAATGAAACAATTTCTGTCAGATTTCACATGGTACTGTAGGTCACAAAATATGAAACTGCAACTTTGTTTTATATCCTTCTTTGTTTTTCCAATTTTAAAAGGACACAAAACAGAATTAAAACAAGAAATGGCCTCATTTGATTTATTGACATTTTCCCAGCTCCGTTTAAGACAAAATTGAGGTATTTCTATAAAATAATATTTGAAAAATTATGGAATTAATGTAGACTTAACATTTGGAATTAAGCAACGTGTTTGATACATGTACATGCTTATAATCATTAGTTCAGCGTAAGTGTACTTTTTCTACCTTATTACAAAGAGTGAACTTCATAAATACATATATCTTATAAATCTTCCCAGGGGGAACTCTCTAGTCTCGGAAGATAACCATGATTTGACCCAAGGCAACCTTAAGCACCTGCTCATCCTTGATGAACTTTGTAGACTCTAAGGGCTTAAGTGACGAATATTTTTCAAATCAAAATAATTAAAAATGTAGACAATTTTTCTTTCACTTCAGATTTCTTTTCCCCTGATTTGTTCGGCTGTTGTAGTCTTATCTACGATATTTGAAATTTTTTTATGTTCTTGTTTGTTTTTGTGTTATAGGTTTTTTGTTGTATGTTTTTGGGCCGTTTCTTTTCGTTCTTTGTATCGATACTACTTGAACGTTATGTTGAAATCAAATCTTCTTTAACTCATTTACGTTGAAATTAAAATCCCACGACATATGCAGGGAATATTTAAACCGAAATGAGGGAATTGCTTGTAGCTGTATCAAATGGTATAATTAATAGGTTATCAAAATTTCTTTTATATTGGATGTTGCATCTATAAAGATTTTTCTACTTTGCATACTTTCCATACATTGCGCTATGAAAGCAATCAGGATTTATTAGCTGATATTGACATCTATCGTTTTTTTTTGACGTCCCATTGTGGCAAAACAGACTCTCAGTATATGAGAATAAGCGGTACTTATAATGTGCATTAGATTAATTAAGTCAGTAAGACAAACAGCACTAGACTACAAGCATATGTGTTGTTTCCTCCTAAATCAAATTAATGGCAATCTTTACATCCCTGCTTAAAGAAAACTGTTCATGCTTATACTTTTTGTACGTGTTCTGTTTATTGAACTCAGAAAAAAGAAACAGAAATCTGGCGATCGAATTTTCTTATCAAACAGTTAGTTTGTTCATTAAATATAGTTCTTCTTGATCTAACCATAAGAAGTAACACATTACCAATTAACTATCACTAAATAAGTATAAGGAATAATATGGAGCTATTGATACTGTTTCTCGATTCTTTAAATTATGAAAATTTCGAAAATAAAAGATTACTTTACTATATCAAAACACATCTTCCACTCTATCGTAAGGACTGTATTTTGCTTTTAGATTCTGACCCCACCCCACTCATTTCTATTTTTCAAAAAACCTGGCATCCTGCATCAAGGGTCGCGATTTATGTATTGAAACAATCCAAGGATTCTGAAGGGACATTTTCATATCAAAATCCTCTTGGAAAATATTCCATCCTTAAAGTACAGTACATATTAATGGATAATAAAATTCATGTATGATACAATAACAGTGACTGAAATAACAGGAAAATAATTTGGTATGCTCTAAGATTTGTCAAATTGTAAATCGTGACAACATTTGTATAAAAGCCCTTGAATCATTTGATTTCCGTAATAAAGAACGCGTGATGTAGCATGGGAATACATAATTTTGAAATCTCTAAAACTGGAGAAGTTCGTCAATTGATGACTGCAAATGTCACAAATTGGTATAGTCAAGTTTCATAACCGTTCAATACCTTATATTAATGCTAAAATAAAAATCACGATCTTCTTTAAAGCATCGGGAAGGGGGGGGGGGTGCTTGAGGGCGAATGTATTCTTGATGAGGGTCAAATCTCCAATCCGTCCTTCCTCGTGTCTTGGCCTACATGATTTTTATCTTAAGCAAATTATATCTTCCTTTCTGAATTCTAAAATTTTGACAAATCATGCACTGCAGCTGTTACAGATGTTTTTGGAAAACGCAACATGGTAACCTACATCGATCTATAATAATGTAGTTACAATAAATGAAGACGTTTGAGAGGTTAAATGAGTTGGATACGGATCGAAAGCTGTTGAATATGGGCGAATGCAACATGCAACACATGAATGTATCCCCCCCCCGAAAAAAATTTCCAAATTTAAGCAAAAAAAAAAACAAACCTATATAGCATTTAAAAACTTCAGAAATGATTTGCTACATGTAGATGCGTGATTTCGGGGTTTTCATGTCGCTCGGTGTTTCTCTTTCACATCGTATATTCATGATATTGTATCTCTATTTTTGTGTTGAAGACAACTGTATTTCATGTAGTTTACCTTAAAGTAGTGAACATATTATGTCTTTGATTTTAAGTGGTTAGTAATACTTAAAAATGATAACGGCAACACTCTTTTGTACTTTATTAACGGATCTCTAAATCACTTATAATTCCTCTAAATCTTTGGAAATAAATTTCCAAGTACACCTGCAGTGATCTAAAGATTCTACTGGTATCGCAAATTTGACACAGCTAGACTTAATTTATATTGCGATAAAATATAAATAAATAGATATTTATGAATCTTTATACTAGTACTTTGTAAACTTGTTATTGTATTCAAATCTTGTTAGTCACAGTTTATACAGGTCAGTCATTTATCATAAAATTTAATAAGTCAATATAACCATCAAACGGTCCCCCATGGTTATCATGTAGGAAGGGATGTGACGCATTCATATGAGAATCAGTCCTAGAATAACACGTCTAAGAGATTACTAACAGAATTTACGTCACTATATATATATATCCTTACGTCACTATATATATCCTAATGAACGGTTTTGTATAGTAAAAAAAATTACTTGTGGGATGAGCCATGTAGATATGTTGCATCTAACGACACTATTGTAAGCATGGTTTTTTAAGAAGAGAACCAAATATCTTATTATCTTAAGACATTGTAATCAATAACTGAAAATCTACGTTGAGGAATCAACTAGCAAGATAATATATCATTTCGGAGAAGAAAGTAGTGACGTCAGAGAAATACATATATTGCAATTAATAGAATGCATCATGTAAGACAATGATACAAATATCTGAAATGAACAAGGCATCTGACAAAATCAAGACCTATGAAGATGACGCAAATGAATTATAATACAGAAATTTGAGAACATTTTACAGTCTTTGAATGTCAGCAAATTGAAATAATTATGATTCAGTTTTATACGTAATATTTCAGATTTGTTGCTGTGGGTCCTTTAGCATCATATCGCACCAATCCTGCCACGTCTTTCAGTACATTTTTGGACATAATAACTTTCACACTTTTTGGCCATATTACATTGTTTAGATTGAGGATCACTGACGAGGGTTAAGTATCCGAAACGTGCATGCCTGGTCCATGCTGAAAATTTATATGTTCTTGAATGATGCAATTGCATTTAAAGGCGTTTAACATTTAACCCAAATTAAATTTGTAAATTGAGTGGACAGCGATGTTCCTAATCGTATTTCCTATGTAATTTAAACAAGTAGAATGTAAAATTAGAAACAAACATCGAAAATTTATCATATAAGAAATTTATTACTATGAGAATCCTAGGACAAAACAGGACAAATGGAAAAGGATCGACGAATTTACACTTGGAAATAATCTACCGAGCATCAGTTACTGCTTCGTAGCATTTAGAAACGAAAAGCATGTTGAAATTAAATTGACCGCATTCAGCGCGAAATAATGTTAGTATGTGACAAGGACACTTGGACATTTCGAGATTTAGCGAGAAAGTACATAAGGTACCAGAGTACAGAATTATATGTACTCATAGGGTTTTTCCGAACTTAAATTGGAGGCTTGTTCTTCTTCTTTCGTCTTGGCATGCATTTAATGTTCATAATCTAAAATGGGAATCTGCTCCAAGAATCGGCAAATTGTCATTCGTGACAACATGTGTATGAAGGCCTTTGGGTTACTTGATTTCTATAAAATTATAATTATATGATTATAATTATATAATTATAATTATATAATAATAATTATGCAATTATGATTATGTAATTCATAAATACGAACACGTGATGCAGAATGGTAATTTATAGTTTTGAAATCTTTTGAAACTCGAGTAGAAGTTCGTCACTTGCTGACTGCAAATATCACAAATTGCTATAGTCAAGTTTCATAACCCTTGAAAATCTTTTATAAATGCTTAGAATATAATTCCATATCTTCTTCAAATGTCAAGTTTTCGTATTGTTCGGAATAAGATAATCTTTCAGTGAGTTAAGATTCCGATCCCCGCTACACAGTGTATTGACCTATATGCTTTTGACATTCAGCGATTATCAAAGATATATCTTCCTTACTGAATTCTCATATTTTGACAAATCATGCATTTCAGTTGTTACAAATGTGTTTGGAAAACGCAACATTGTAAACTAAATCGATCCTTAGTTATGTAGCTACAAAAATGGAAAAAAAAAATGTCTGAGAGTGCAACTGAGTACGAGGTATGGGACGGATCGCTAATGACAACTATTTTGGACACTTGTTTTCTTTGATATTTTTTTTTATAAAAGAAGTCTATCAAAAATGATTTTGATCGCTCATGACAACTATTTTTGACACTTTTTTATCTTTGATATTATTTTATAAAACAAGTCTATCAAAAATTATTTTGCAGATTCCGTCCAATTTTTATAGATAATTGACTCTACTAAAACGCCTATCAAACTTTAAACAAAGCAAAATCAACAGTACAAATCATCTTGGTGTTGTTTGAGTGATAGATAACACCCATATAGAGAATAAGTGTCTTAATTTATTACTTTTTCTTGTTGTTCCTGCTTAAAGGCAATACGGATGTTTTGTTCCAAGAACACGTTCTTGATCTTTGTCCTTGGTGACAAGACAAGAAAAACATTTTTTTTGTTCTGAGAACGCTCGAGAACACGTTCTTGCTTTCCACCCAAAGTCGGCCTATAATATTGCCAAAAATCCCAACCCAACCCAATCAAAACAAAACAAAAAACAAATTTGAAGAATAAAACCGTTATACCTCTAAAAAACGTCAAAATTGAATACACCCTACACAAAATTTAGAGTCGTTCATTTTTGGAAAAAAAGAAAAATCAAAGTCTATAGTATAGACGGCGCCAGGAAAATTCACCTTTGTCTTAGTCAACCTGTTTGACATTAAGTACTGCTGATAAGGATTTAATACCTGAAACACGTGTCTAGTACAATAAAATTTGGTACGGTACAATAGAACATTTATTGCTACATGTAGAGGCGTGATTCCACGGGTTTCATTTCTTTTCTCTTTATTTTGTGTGTTGAAGACAACTATATATGATATACTTTATCGTTAATTAGTGCTAAATATTGTCCTTAATTTTAAGTGGTAAATAAAAAATGAATATGTTCCTCTATGGTTATCACCATGGGGTATCACGTGATACACAAATGATATGTTCCACGGGAATCCCCTTTGATTGAACTAAGTTAATACTGTCTAAATCATCAAGAATAGACGTATATTTGGAGAACACTTAAACAGAGATTTTTCAATGCTCGCCACATGTTATGATATGGTGCACGGACAGATACATAATTTTCTGTTTAAGTGTTCTCCAAATATACGTCTATTCTAGACCAGAATAAATTACCATCATATAATTGATAATAATGACCATATGATAGGCCTAAAATAAATTCATATAAAGTAGATTTAGACAGTATTTACTTGGTTCAATCAAAGGGGATTCCCGTGGAACATGTCATTTGTGTATCACGTGATACCCCACGGTGGGTTATTGTAACGCACTCATATGTAGAATCAGTCCTAGAATAACTAGTACGAAGCAGAACGTCACTATATGTCTTAATGGACGGTTTTGTTTAGTGAAAAATGTTTATTGGTGGGGTAAGCCATGTGGATTTGTCTCATCTTATGACACTGGCTTGGACATGTTTTTATTTATGAGAGCAAAATATGTTATCATCTAAAGACAATAATTGTAAATCTACATTAAGATTAACTTGCAAGATAATATATCATTTCGGAGAAGAAAGTAATGACGTCAGAGAAATACACATATTGCAATTAACAGAATGTATCATGTACATTGTAAGACAATGATATGAATAACTGAAATAAACAAGGCATCAGACAAAATCAAGACCAATGGAGATGGCACAACTGAATTATAAAACAGGAATTTGAGAACATTTCAGAGTGTTTGAGAGTTCACAAATTGAAATGAATATGATTCAGTTTTATAAGAAATATTTCCAATATTTGACTGCTTTTATCTAATTTCATAAGTGTAATCTAATGGACACGTAGAGCTAGCAGAATTATCATCGTAAAATAATTCCGTTTTATTTTTCAAACATTTGATTATCTATCTAGTTTAATCAAATTTCCTACTTGTTACGTAATAAGTGGAGCAAAATAAATATCAAGGAAGTTCTGAAAATATTTTCGTATTATGCCACCCAAAATTTCAGAAGAATTTCTTACAAAAAGTTTCGTATAAACTGTTATTGACGTACTACTACAAACATTCTTTAATCTTTAATTTAAATCATTAATATACCGCTGTTCAGATTGATCAAAACAGTATCTTCACATAAAAGCTGTGCAACGCTCTGATCTAATGATTTCTCCAGCAGGAAGTCGTTTGTGTTAATGGGTTTTATAATGCCGTTTCTTACATAGTTACCTCCAAAAAATCGCACATTATGATATATAAACATGGAATTCATATAAATTCTAAATAATATTGACATGGAATTCGCATTATCTTGAATGGTACCTCTGATCATCATTTGAAAGTGAACAAAGGTTTCAAGATTCAAGAAATCTGATAAAGATGAAAGCGATTTTGATTGGAAAAAATACAATGGCGTTTATATCTACAAAAACAAAACAAAGTAAACAAAAGAAAACAAACTCATTTATCTATATCAGCGAATGCATTTTTCTCAGCGACGTATAAAAATACATTATTAGAGAACAGGTTTGTTACTGACCGTCTACAGAGATTTGTCGGGTTATAAACCTATTAAAACTGTTTTATTTTGTCGAGGACCAAAATCTTCGTTTTTTTTAGTTCCCGAAATTTGCCGTTCCACGACTCCTTTTTCATGCAAATCTATTTATGCGGCAATGGTGGAATTGCTGACGATCTATAGAAATTTGGACGGCGTGCACGTATCGCTATTTACGCTCTCTTGTTGGTTAGAACTGGTTCGAGGCAAAATAAAGATGTATGCCATGCCTAGCATTGTACCTTTATCCTAAAATTACGTGATTTACGGGATTTTTGGCAACCTGGAGTATTTCGAAGTCGTGTGATCATTTTACCAAAGTACATGACTATTTTTTATTGTTCTCATTGAAACCATAAAACATAGGTTCTGAAAGTTTAACATATATATCTTTTTGTTTGCTTTGGTTCCTGTTTTATCCTTATTTTTTATGCCTTCGGTTTATGATTTTTAATAATCTATTTTGTACTGTGTATTGTGGATATGGTCATTGTCCCTATTTGTCATATAACCTTAATTAGAATCGTGAAAAATCTCATTCAATTGACATACATATACGAATGACAAATATGGACAAATGAGTTAAAGAAGATCCTGGCGACAATCTCAGCAGAACTCACAATAGAGCACAAATTTGAACCATATCCCGATATAGAGAGCAAAATGAAAAATTCGAAATTATTATCCGAAGGCCATAGAAAGACATTCCTGGGCACCTGGTCTCACTCCAAAGCGGGAGTTCGCTTCTTTCATATAGTGGAGGTTTTTTGTTTGTTTGCTTTGGTTCCTGTTTTATCCTGATTTTGTATGCCTTCGGTTTCTGATTTTCTGAATTATCGATTTTGTGCTATATACAGGGATAATGTCATTATCCATATTTGTCATAACAAAAAAAGGAACCAAAGCAAGCAAAGAAAATATTCCACTATATGTACAGAAGCGAACACGGGATTGAGACCCAATGCCCAGGAATAGTTAGCATCCCCTGCCTGCCTGCAACACCCGTCGCTTGAATTCGACAGACATGTCACACCCGGTTGCTAGCGAAATCAGGTAATGTCCAAAACCAAACAAAACAACCAAACATTATACAAAGAATTAAAAGAGAATATTATCTGGAGATAAATCAGGTCTATTGGGAGTGTAAGTATCTCCTGCTTACAAGCAACACTCGTTTGACAGTATTTTTTAAAATGCTTTTCCCTGACATGGTCGCCATAGCACTTTCTATATAGACTTAACATCAGACATGTTTTGTACAGCTTTATTGTTTATTTCATTTCGACGGCGGGTGCGGCTAGCCAAACAGGGGATGTTTACTCTTCCCGGGCACCTCGTCCCACCTCTAGCTTGCTAAGGGTCCGTCGATGCTCGATTCGGTGCTCTTTTGTAAGTGATGTTGAGATTGTCGTCAGGATCTTCTTTATCTCATTAAGTCCATTTTATGCAGTAACTTGAGTGTAGAGGTTTCCTAGCGAATCCAGAAAATATTTTCTTTTGAAAAAAAAAAGAAATCGAATCTATGATTTCTTGAGTGTATTCAGAAAGAAAAGGTGTAAGAGAGGTGTTGTTTACAAAGGAAATTAAGAAGGGCTGGGATGCCAGTCTCCCCATCACCCTCTGGATCCGAGCTCGTAACCTTCGGTATGATTCCCTCGAGCAAATATCTCTTTGACAAGGTCGGATCTTAGGGGACGATCAAAAAGTATTTTGTTATGATTAGGATCAGATTCATTGTGGAATAATATTCAAAACACATGAGAAAGACAGCCTAATGAATTACATTTCCCTTCTATCAATCCTAAGAGGTGATAAATCTACATAAAATCAAGGTGAAAATCATCGTCTCAAAAGAAAACCCTATTTTTCGATGTCAGATGTTACTTGTTGATGCAGAAACAAACATTTAACACAAAGATCACATGAATTATTGGCAAACTCTGCAATTTAGCACCATATGTATGTAATTATAGACAACCAATGTTTCTATTCGTTGGATTCCGAGCTAATCTCTTCCTTGCTTTCTTTCACATATGTTAGAGAAGATTATCTTTTTCTCGATCAGATGTAGATATCGCGTATCTGTGTCAGGTAAAATGTAGATAAATAATTGGAAATCATTAATTCTAATCTGTAGGTGTCATTCCCTTTATCTTATGTTGAAAATAGCGAATTCCAATCTCCAAATAAATAAGATGTCTTTAATTTCAAAAAAGTTAATTCATTCGCCGATGCTTTCTTTTATCCGGAAATAGGTATGAGACAATACGCAACAGCTTAAGTTGACATTAATAAAGATTACCTCATATCATTACTTAAAAGTATTTCGTCTAGATTATTACTAAGTAACGCATCGTGGTGTCCATGTATATCCGAAATGGCTGGTAGAATCCGAAGAGCACATATACGATTAAGAAAAGTTCATCTTGAAAAATGTGTATAGATTTTATTTGAATTGATAAACAAACCAATGCAACCCCCCCCCCCCCAAAAAAAAAAAAAACCAAATAGATAAAACAAACAAACAACAAATGCAGGACAATTTTTAGATGTATATTCGATACTTTTCTTCAGATTATAACATATGATTCAAAACTTTGTAGTACTCAAATTCGAAATGAGTTTATAAACTATGACATAAATGAAGTTTAATTTTGTGCTACAAACGTATATTTTAATTTCTAGTTTTAATGCATTATGGTATTTTTACCTCATTCATTAATGATACGGAAGTGTTCCAACTCTATACCTTCTTGAAGAAAATTTCAAAATTCAAAAACTTATTATTCATTCCATTGTTTAACATATTATATATTTTCAATTCATTACATTTATTTTTCAGATAAACTAATAGAAGCTAAGATGCGGAGCTCTCAATTCATTAGTTTTACAAATGTACATATCATAACGGTATGTGGAATATTTGTACAGTACGTATTCGAAAATTTCTGTTATCAAAATTTGTTGAAATTGTTACGTCTTTTTGGACCTAACAACTTTCACACTCTTTGGCCATGTTACATTGTTTAGATTAAGATCACTGACGAGGATTAAATACCCGAAACATGCATGTCTGGTCCATGCTGAAAGTTTATCTGTTCTTAAATAATGCTTTTGAATTTGATGACGTTTAACAATTGTAATGAATGACCAAACATTAAGTCATGGTTCCAAATATCATCGCCAGAATGATACACCAATCTTGATACTTCATTCTGCATTGTACTTTACCGACCGGAAGTGAAACGGGAATCTGAAGCCTGGTGCACTAAAATGATCATCTATGTATTGTTAAGACATTCACAGATGCTAATTACGTAATTGGGAGTAAGACTACGCACTGACAGTACAATCAGAAGAGATCTTCAGCAAGACAAGATTTCAGTGAAAACACACGATTTAGATTGAAACAAAAAACGAGCATCACACTTAACAAACACACGAACAAATATCCGGAAATAAAACAATCACACAAAGAAGTATCCGGACACAAAGAGAACGAGCAAATAAACAACTGAAGAAAAAAAAAATAAGACATAAAGATAGCGTTAGAGATTCAATGCTGAGTCAGCACGCTTTAATAGTCAATTGTCAATCTTAATGTTTCTTTCCAAACATTAGAGTAGTTTTATTTTTTAAACAATAATCTATATCAAAAATGTTAAAATTAACGATGTAGACTGTGACCAATCCTTCTCGACTTTGAGACTGAATAACTGATGGATTCTTCTGATATGTCTATTTTACTTCTCTCTCTCTCTCTGTTAATGACATTAATGGTAGCATCATATCCCACCCATCCTGCTAAGTCTTACGGTACATTTTTAGACATAAAAACATAGATACCTTTTTGGCATATTACATTGTTAAGAATGAGAAGCACTGACGAGAAACGTGCATGTCTGGTCCGCGCTGCAAATGTATCTGTTCTTAAACGATGCTTTTGAATTTGAAGACGTTTAACATTCATAATATTAGACATTTTGTGTTATTGGCAACATAAAAATCTTAACTCTTTCTTTTAAACACCATTCTTCATGCTGATAATTCTACTTATTTCTACAAAATAGTTGGAACACTTCCGTATTATTCTGTTGATATATGCTAAATATGAGTGTATTCTGTCTGATGCTTTATTCTCTGACCTTTCTGCTTAGTATGGATTTCAATATTCCTGTCCATTTCAGTTCATATTATATTTTCAGTTTATATTACATTTTCTCCATTGTAACTCTGTAAATCATGTAAACCGATTTCCTTTCATTCATTGTATATTTTTTTTCGAAATATCAATTGTGACAAGATATCTATCAATAGTTCAATACTCTTCAACCCATATCGACTAGTAGTTAAAATAAATTGTTGAAAATACAAAAATGGATATTTCAAAATATCTATTTTAATAATGTATTTATCATATTGTTACAACCATGTTCAATCCACACAAACTAGTAAATTCTTGCTGAATAACAGAAACCATGTTGATATTACAAAATGAATATTTCCAAATGTCAATTTTAATCGTGTATTTATCATATTGTTACAAACATCTTCAATGTATATAATAAACATTAAAGAAGTAACGACTAGTAGATTCTTGTTGAAAAACGGAAACCTTAAAAATTAATGTTTATTTCCAAATGTCAATTTTAATCATTTATTCATCATATTTTTACAATCATCTTAAATACGTATAAACTAGTAGATTCTTGAATAACACAAACATTAAAATGTTTATTTCCAAATTTCAATTCTAATCATGTATTTATTATAATAATACAATCATCTGCAATCCTTATGGACTAGTAGATGAAAAACCAGAAACAGGAAGATACAAGAAAGTACAACAATGAGGAGGATGGCAAACAAATATGTGTGTGGCCTGACTTAACGACGTGTTGCTTAACAGATGTAAACGAGGCATTACTCAGTAAGAGATGACTTCAGCTATGTAACAAAGCACTTGCATAAATCTACATCATCATCTGCTTCCATTCTTCAGCAGACGACACGCATATCCGTTGATGTACGGTCAAATTCCAAGGAATACTGCAAAAGCAAATTACTGCATCAATTCAACATAACGAGTATACGAATTATTTAGAAATGTCCTTTTCTGACACATTTACAACCTTTTGTAAAATTCTGGGAAAGTTAAGAATAGAAATATAAAAGCTTTCATGTTTCATTTTGTGCTCTATTGTGAGTGCTGTTGAGATTATCGTCAGGATCTTCTTAAACTCATTAAAAGGGCTGGTAGGCGGGATTTTTATCGTATTTTTGCTGTTGATAATGCAATCGTGGATCTAGAGGTGGGGGTTAGGGTCGGGACATCCAACCCCCTGAATTTGCCAAAAAATCTTATTCTCCTGTTATCTATATTTTTATAAAATAAAAGGAAGAGCATCCCTCTTGTCTGATGGGACTACCCACTTTCTCCTCGATCTTTTTTTCATATTCGTGCATGAATAATGCTGGCTTTTATGTAGAAATATTTATATATTTATATGTCTTATTATGATTAAATACAAAGATGACGTCAAATTCCAATGCGTTCGAAAATTAATAAGTCTTGTTTTAAGCTTTGTATTTCATTAACACTGCTAGTACCAATAAAACATAAAAATAGAAACAGAGAAAATCTAGGACATGTAGAATGAAAGAAAAGAATATACATAAATTCATCAGTTCATAAAGAAACAACATCCGTTTCTATAAGTTTTTATGATTCTAATTTAACCAACAGGATACGAGGATATTCTACATTTATGGATGAGGTTCAAAACGATAAAAACGAAAACAATTGGTACCCGAATAATCTCGAAAATTCTATACATGTAATGTTCAAGTAGATTTAAAAGAAATAAAGTATTATTCCTTTCAAAGAAATTTATAGAATAAGTGTCTTGATTTGTGTTCTGTTACGGGTATGTAACACATAGCAATTGCATTTATCGTATATATTTTGCTGTGTGGTGCATACCCGTAACAAAACACAAATTATGACATTTTTTCTGTATAAATGCACCATAATTTCATACATGTTTTTATCGCGATTTCCATGTAAGAAGAAACGTTAAAATTTAGGTCGCGGCGGGTCCAGTTTGCAGGATGGAATAGCCGTCGCGAAATGTTTCTGTAGAGCTTATGCATTGTGGCGTCACGAAAGTTTTCAAGTTCCTTTCAATAGTTACATGACAGAGAATTACATTTGTATGTGCATATTCTAACTTCGTAGAGGAATTTTCAAGTTATGAAGTCTTTAATTTGTTAATTGTAACGGGAATACATGTAACTCTTTGCAAAGCAATCAATTCTTTTCTTAATACGCCCTAATGTCAGAATAAGGAAAGGACCAAAGTGACCCAGTTGTGACAATTTCCCAAAATAAGAGTACAACTGATCATCAATCAAAACAACTTCCTGTGCCTGGTCAGTATCGGTCTTTTACAGTATTTTAGTGGGATAGATTACAAAGGTGATGGTACAACGAAAATTCAATGTCAACTTTAAATGTCGAAACCATTAATTATCATGTCTACTTCATCGATTGATAGATTACAAAACTAAGGAACATTAGTCTCTTAGTAATGCCTTTGTTCTAATTGCGGATAATGAAAGGCATTCCGGTTAGACCCACTATATCTTCATCCGCTAGTAAGAATTTGCAATTAAGTTGAATATTTATAAGGTGTTTATTTGTGTTCATCAAGATTACTGCATATTGAAAATAGTCATTGACTTCAATGACCACATCAATGTGAATAATTTCAGTGTTATGTATGATTTAAAAAGAGAAATGGAAATTCTTTTCCTACTTCTGTCTTTGATTAAGTAGGTTGATATGGTAGGCTATCAAGATATTCCCTCTGTGTGTACTCTGTCTTTTCTTGAGAAGGATTTTCTTTTCTACTGAAAAATGTTTCAGTTTCTTATTGAATATGTGATACATAGAAAGTTACACTCTTGCCAACTGTAAATAGACAAAGAAAGTTAAACTCTTGCCAACTGTAAATATAGGACTAAATGTCTAACATATTGAAAAATTATATGACTTTTCCTTTCTTAGTGATCTTGTTCCTCCATCAAGCGATCATACCTGTCAACTTTTTTCAGACAAAAGAGGGTCAATGACCCTCTCTGGGAAATGAAAAAGAGGGTCATAGCGCGCGAAACAAAATCGCGAGCTTTTGCTTGTGTCATTATGAATAAAATTTAACCCCTCCACCAAAACACAGGTCAATAAAGTTCACTTTATTGTAAGACATGTAAAGCATTTATTTAAATTGTAATACTGCATAATCATGATAATGACTAGCACATGTGTTAAATTTTTAATCAAGGCCTGAAGGTTCATAGTTGAATTTGCTAGGCTAGATATATTTTTATTTAGTTATTGCTATACCACGATGAAGATTTTGTGTGAAATGACCTCTAAATTTCAGTGTTCACCGCTTCAAACATTTGTCCCTTTTCGTCTGCATAAATCTCCATGTTACAATCGATCTAAGCCCAGGTCGTTATAATCCAAGCCCAGGTCGTCATAATCCAAGCCAAGGTCGTTAAAACAACATGAAAGTGGCTTATTACTTCCCATATCACTAAACAAACAACCCAATTTACCTGTAACTGCAGGTGCTTTTATTGAAAAGTCACAGCTGGAAATTTAAAGTCCCAAGTAATAGACGGAACCAAATCGGAATCGGGTGATTCCCGGGTCAGCAACGATAAATCGGTGAAAGCCATGACCCGCGCGGTTGATAAAAAATAATCGGGTCAAAGGGTAAAAAAGCGGGACTGACCCGCCGAAATCGGGTCAGTTGACAGCTATGCCAGCGATAGAACATGAGCTTCCTCTATTAAGCTGATCATGGAATGAATGAGCGAAAGCCAAATACAAATTGTTGCACGGTATACGTTGCAGACGGTAATTAACACCTTTCCAGACGGTGCAATATTTTTCATTGTGAAGCAATGATTAAATAAATGATTGAACCAATCATTGAACAATCGACTGAACCGTTTATTGTCCTTAACTGACCCGAAGTCAACTGTCTTCCGTTTTGAAAAATGGAAACGCATTTTTCCTTTAGAATTATTAGAAACATCACTATAAGCGCATTTCTAAGGAATGAGAAGGACACCCCGCGATTTTCAGATTTGAATTACTTTCATCAAAGTCATGGGCGGATCTAGATTTTTTTCCCACAGTGGATTGGGGGGGGGGGTCCAATTAACCTATGTTTGTGGAAAAAAATATTTGAAAAACGGCAAATTCTAGGGAGGGGCGGGATCCTGAATCCCCTAGCGCCCTCTAGATTACTACTTGAATGATTAGGATCCGCTATAAACGGAGCCAGACAAAAGTAAGATTTCGATCGAATAATTTTGTACTGACCGGAAGCATTGAATAGCTTTGAACAGAACACAAATAATAGCGAAAGATTCCAACAGTTTCGAATATTTTATGGAAAATTGTACAGAAAATCCCCGACCCCACCTCCTAAAATTCGCTTGTTAGGTATAGTATCTTTAGTTTGAATACCGTATTAGTTTCTTTTATTTTCTCTCATTTAATTCAAATTTTGGAAATAATTCTTTTAATTTCTTTAAAGTAATTTTCTTTCAAATCAAGTTTTAAAATGCGTGAAATTCTGATCTCTGTACGATATTGTACATTTGTCTTTGTTATTGTTTACTGACCATGAGTAGTTTTCTCTTACCGTTACGTACTAGGAATGACGACTCATAATTACTCAATCATTGGTGATAATTGTTTGATGGCCTAACGATTGCCGTGCAACAAGTGGGTTATTCAACTGCTCCTCGGGCTACGCCCTCGGAGACAGTAGAATAACCCTTACTTTAAACCCAAATCAGAATTTAAAGATTCGAAACCAATGGGTATAGAAAATCAGGTTCAAATCCAAAAGCCATCACCATAAGATAACGACACTAACAAATAATACAGTAAAACGCAGGGGCCCAAGTACAAAAAGTTCAAGTTCACTTGGATAAAAGAAAGGTTACAAGTAATTCCCAGTGTTATAACAGATGCTGTAATAACAGTTGTTGTTCCAGAACTAATATACACACTTATTGCTGCAGTATCCTCTAAAAGTCAGTATCCTTATCTCTTATTTCAGATACCGACAAATTGTTACTCTGCTGACGATAGCATTGCTCATATTTGATGGACTTTTTTATGTATAATGTATGAAATATCACAAATTTCATGAGTCAATCTTGTACATGTACAGAAGTGTAATTTATTTATTACCATTTGTGAAAATATGTAACCTATCCTTCGTAGTTTTACTATTGTATTGAATAAATATACAGCTTGCACTGCAAATTTTATTTGAACTCTTTTAAAACATAGGTTATCTAAAGGAGGATATTTCTCATGAGTAATTCGATTTCGTATGACCTAAAATGTTCTAGTCCTCTGAGAGTTTGTGAGAAAAATGTTAAACGTCTTCAAATTCAATAGCATCATTTAAGAACAAATACATTTACAGCATGGACCAGACATGCACGTTTCGGATACTTAATCCTCGTCAGAAATCATTAATCTAAACAATGTAATATGGCCAAAAATTGTGAAAATTATTATGTCGAAAAATGTACTGAAAGACGTAGTAGAATGGGTGGGAGATGATGCTACAGGACCAACGTTTTGAAAATTTCAAGACATTTTGTAAACATAAATTTTCAAATGCGTTCAGGAGACAGACGATCAACCGAAGTTTATCGAACTTGACTAGCTAAGCATCGTGACTAGATACAACAATGTTTGAAAATAAGTAGAATTGCAGTCTCTAACCCCCCGTTTACACTATGTTCCCGGCGGCCACGGAGGCCACGTTTCAAGCCACCGTGGACGAGACGTGGTGACCGTGAGACAACGTAGGGGAACGGGATCGACAAACGTAACAAGCCGTGGTTGTCGGGGCTGACGGGGCAAATGTTTACCCCCCCGTTTACACTATGTTCCCGGCGGCCACGGCGGCCAAGTTTCAAGCCACCGTGGACGAAACGTGGTGACCGTGAGACAACGTAGGGGAACGGGATCGACAATCGTAACTAGCCGTGGTTGCCGGGGCTGACGGGGCAAATGTTTAAACTGTCAAAACATTTGTCACGGCAGCCCACGGTGCGGATGGCCTACTTTAGAAACCGTAGCAAAACGGGTCGAACGCAACGCAACGTGACAGAACGTCACAGACCGTGACAAAACTTGGGACAGTGTCCGTAGCGGAACGGGAAGCAAAAGTATGACTCAACAAATTACAATCCTAGCGAAGTTGAGTTACGGTCTGCCACGTTTAGCTGCGGCTGCTTTAGGGCAGATGCACGTTTTATCAAGGTGGGCTACGGTTTCATACGGCGACCTAAGGAAGTGTTGGCCGTTTCGTCACGGTACGTCCCGGCTTGTTACGGTTTATTTCAAGTTCTACTACGGCCTGGCACGGCACGCACGGTCACACAAGAAGTATAACAAACCAAACCCTTTTATGCAGCTTTTTGTGTCTCCTGTTCCCGGTTAATCGCAGTGGGCCTTGACAGAACTTGGTAGTCGTGGCCAACTTGATTGGATCGTAACAAACCGTGACAGACCTTATCAGAACGTGACAGGTCGTGAGGAAACGTACAAACGTCCGTAACAAGCCGTAGGTTGAAACGAAGTGCACCGTCTGGTCTCCGGGGTTCAGGATCCGCGGCTTGTCAAGGATACCTTGATAGACCGTGCGAAAACGTAACGAGACCTAACAGAACTTGAATACCAAGATAAAAACTGCCAAAAATCATACGGTGTGCTACGTTTTTGGCCGCCGTGACTGCCGTGGTCGCCGGGAACATAGTGTAAACCTAGGGTTAAACTGTCAAAACATTTGTCACGGCAGCCCAAGGTGCAGATGACCTACTTTAGAAACCGTAGCAAAACGGATCGAACGCAACGCAACGTGACAGAACGTTACAGACCGTAACAAAACTTGGGACAGTGTCCGTAGCGGAACGGGAAGCAAAAGTATGACTCGGCAACTTACGATCCTGGTGAAGTTTAGTTACGGTCTGTCACGTTTATGTCCCGTTTAGCTGCGGCTGCTTTAGGGCAGATGTACGTTTTATAAAAGTGTACCACGATTTCTCACGGCGAGCTAAGGAACGTGTTGCCGTTTCGTCACGTTCAGTCACGGTACGTCCCGGATTGTTACGGTTTATTTCAAGTTCTACTACGGCCTGGCACGGTACGCACGGTCACACAAAACGTATAACAAACCAAACCCATTTATGAAGCTTTTTGTGTCTCTTTTTTCCCGGCGGTCACGGTTAATCGTAGTGGGCCTTGACAGAACTTGGTAGACGTGGCCAACTTGAATGGATCGTAACAAACCGTGACAGACCTTATCAGAACGTGACAGGTCGTGAGGAAACGTACAAACGTCCGTAACAAGCCGTAGATTGAAACGTAGTGCGCCGTCAGGTCTCCGGGATTCAGGATCCGCGGCTGGTCACGGATACCTTGATAGACCGTGCGGAAACGTAACGAGACCTAACAGAACTTGAATAACAAGATAAAAACTGCCAAAAATCATACGGTGTGCTACGTTTTTGGCCGCCGTGACTGCCGTGGTCGCCGGGAACATAGTGTAAAGCTAGGGTAAGTACCACTTGGTGAGTGTCACTGCTGGTGGACCAGGAGTCCCCGAGGGCACATGTTACCAAGTTCGATCAATTTCGATCAATTGCGTCGTTTCTTCAAACGCATTCGAAAATTTCTGTTTACAAAATTTCCTAAAATGTCCGAAACCTGGGTCCTGTAGCATCATAACTCAGCCATCTTGCTGCATCTTTCGGCATGTAAATTAATCTGCTTTTAAATGAATCTACGAACTTTGAGACGTTTAACATTAGTATTGGGTGAAGATGAATCATCGAACAAAACAGGTGTCCACTTCGTGCACATATTCTCCTCGCATGCAAAACCTGTCGCAAATTCTGGGAAAGCGGTAAAATCAGGTCATGCAAAATAAGAAAATGATGAAATTCCAATATCTAGTTGTCCCATTGTCATGTTGTCACGTTCATCCATATGGTATTCTTATTCATACCCCTGTAGAGCAATGAGGGGACATAGAGGAGGTGGTCGCCTTTTTAAAGACCGGCATGGTATGTGACAGAAAAATTCTGATTCCTTCCGTATTGTTCTTATAAAAGAAGGGAGGGATCACCAGCCAGACCCTGTTGCAACACCAACAGCACGATAATATACTAAACAAAAAAAGTTATGTCCGTAAAATTACAGGTCACCACGTATGCAGATGAAACGTTATAACCCTCGAAATAGTAAAACTATCTCAATAAACACTCCAATGAGTTAAAGGAGATCCTGACGATAATCTCAACAGCACTCACAATAGAGCACCCAATTGAGCATCGACGGACCCCTACCAAGCTAGAGATGTGACCAGGAAATGAAGAAATATATAAAATACATGCACTGAGGTTATGTCTATATGGAAAGTGCTATGGCGACAATGTCAGGGAAAAATATTCAAAACACCTACTATCAAATCAATAAACACTCCAAAATGTTCTTTTTATCACTCAGACATTGAACGCAATGAAGCGTGAAGAAACAAAGCGTTTTCACCTTGTAAGGAAAATTTCTCTTTTTCTTTGTTCTGGTTGACTGCTTTCGAAAGAAGAGTGTATAAATAAGCACAGGGGATTTTTCCATTGAAAAACGGAAAAAAAACTGTGATATCGATTATCCATAAATCAGTCAGATAGCTTGTAATTCAAGAAAATTTAGCTTAAATGACACCGGAAGTCCACAGTCGGCCATGCGCTATGTCAAATACCAAAAACACATTGAAAGTGTATGAAAGGATGAACAGATACCGATTTGTTCAGTAAAATTCTTTTGGGGGCAGTAACGCCCTTACCAGAGAGAATCAAACAGGTGAAGCCCCTTTGGTTAAAACCTTGATTATGACGTCACAATTACATCAATTTAATACGATCGTTGTCATAAGCGGACAATAAATGGATATACCGTTGAACATTTAATTCAAAAAAATATTTTTCGAGGATTCCGCCTCTGAATAAAATTTGTTTTCACGAGTCATGTAAAGCCAATAAAAAAGAAGGACATAACTTTTTTGTTCAGTATATATCACCCGATGCGAAAAACAAAGACGATCACACCAAGAGACGAAAAAGAGACATACGACATAGAAATATCAAACACAAAAGACTACACATAACCCAACGAGACCACTGGGTAACCGGTGCCAAAATTGGACGGCCATTTGTTACACAAGTAGTAAATGGTGTGGTTATCTGGATAACGTGCGCACAACCCTCCCACTACATTTTTCTCAAAATCCTATGATGTACCCATTGTCCTGGATTCCCCTTCTTCTCTCCCTTTAGAGAAAGTTTCGAGGTCATCTCATGCAAATACATTGCAATGTCTATGCAACTAGCAAATTGTGTCAGAAACTTTGACATGAGTATCAAATTTGAGGACAATGAGTTGAAATGTCTATCCAAGAAGCTGGTATTCATACTGACGTAAAAATCGTCATGCTTGTGAAATGAAAATACCAATTGTTATGTAAAGCGAAAGACAACTTTGTCAATAAACACGCGTTTGGGTCACAATTCCTCTGATAGTGGATATCTGCAGAAGTAGTGGTTGGATTTTATCATAACTCACGTTTGTTTACTTATTATTACATATCATATAGCTATTTACAATTCTAGATGTTTAAATTACAACTGATGTTTAATCAGTGTTATTGTAAACGTCTTCAAATTGAATAGCATCATTTAAGAACAGATAAATTGGCAACATGGACCAGACATGCACGTTTCGGGTACTTAACCCTCGTCAGTGATCCTCAAATCTAAACAATGTAATATGCCAAAAAGGTATGAAAGTTACTTTGTCGAAAAAGCGTTCCGAAAGACGTAGTAGGATGGGTGGGATATGATATATCTGATTTCCCTTCCTTTCCTTCTAAAATGGCTAACATTAATAATACGGAAGTGTTCCTTCCAACTTAATTAAGTACATATGACGTCAAAAGTCAATGACGACTACTTTTTTTAGCAGACGATAATGATTCATGACAGTTATGAAATATACGTTTTTTTTTAATGTAGCAATCAAACAAAAAACGAGAGATGTGTGTAATCCTTTGACACCAAAGAATTACGTAAAATACACCCATAGCTATTTGCGATAATGTGTCATACAAACAAATGAAAGGCATTCTTTATTTATAAGGACAATGTCATATTGCATAGGCTATATTATATACTGTTTGCATATTTCATGTAATCTACATATCTAGTTCAATCTGAGCTAAACACTGACTATGCCCTTTGTTAAGGCGAATATTGTACTGTACTTTACATCATAAAATAATAAGCACAGGTGAGATCTGCACAATGACAAAAAGCAAGGCATTGCATCATTATATCCTATGCTTTTGTTTCCACCATTAATTGTTGACGAAAATTCCGTTATTCAAAAAGACGTCAAAGCTAGGCCTTTTAAACTCAATGAAAAACAACCACAATGTAAAGCAAACCAGGGTCGTCCATGTATCGGTTTTAAGTAAACCCACTACTAGAAAAAGGAAGAAAACCTATCTTCCCGGAGTGCAATTGCTACTATAAAAGTTGGTCAACAATAAAAATAAACAAAGATCAAATATATCTGAAAGAGGTAAGCTAGGAAAATATCTTCGCCGAAAGGGCAAGTAAGCATTAAAAGGAAAATCATCACTCTGACACTCCATTGCATGTTTTATCCATATTTCTCTAAACGGGACAAAGTACGGAAAGCATATTTGCTTCAAAGTTCAACAACTCTTGTAAAAGTGGGTCAACACAGTCAGCCAATGTCGATTTTAATTTGTAAGTGCTCACTAAGAAGCTTCAAAACAAGTTTCGTCAAAATATCTTTTCACGAAATCCATTTTTCTTTAACATATATGTACACACATAAAATTAGAATAGGGTGGGGGGAAATGTTCGATAAGCTTTTTGTCCAAAAGGAAGGACAATTTATGTAAAATTAGATTAGCATCGCCCATAGTCTTACTTGATCTGCGACTCATTACTCTGAAAGTCCAACTTAATCTGTAACTGAGAAATATCAGCGAAAGAATACTGCTACAGAGAACTGCAATTTTCCCGAAAAACCGATTATTCTTGTGAAAGTAAGTCCACAATCAACCGTAGTCTAACTATTGAATTTGAAGACGTTTAACATTTCTGACATTTGGTAAGTGTCACTGCTGGTTGACCAGGAGTTCCGGAGGGCATATTTTGCCAAGTTCTATCAACATCGGTTGAGCACTTCTTCAATGCATTCGAAAATTTCTGTTCTCAAAATTTCTTTGAATTTCTAAAACATGGGCCCTGTAGCATCATATCCAACTCATTCTGCTCCGTCTATCGGTACATTTTTGGACATTTAATAACTTTCACGCTTTTTTTCCAGATTACTGTATTACATTGTTTAGATGGAGAATCACTGATGAGGGTTAAGTACTCTAGACGTGCATCTTTAAATTTCTCTTCTTATTGATGCTATTGAATATGATAACTTTTTAAATTTGATCCGCAATAATTTTGAAGGTACACAGAAAGTTCATCTCAATATGTTTGACGTGTGGAGCTCGTAAAAACTTCCCCGCGAGGGGTTTGACAGTGAATGTTTTACAAATGTCAATGTTTTTCCCTGACATGGTCGCCATAGTACTTTCTAGATAGACATAACCTCAGACAACGCATATTTTGTAGATATTGTTTTCATTTTCATGCGTGAATATCGACGGCGGGTGCGGCTAACCAAACAGGGGATGCTTACTCCTCCCGGGTACCTGGTCCCACCTCTAGCTTGATAGGGGTCTGTCGATGCTCAATTTGGTGCGCTATTGTGAGTACTGTTGAGATTGTCTTCAGGATATTCTTTATCTTTTATATCTGTAATGATGGCAAAACTAATTTCGAAAAAGAGCGTCATATATGGTCAGACGGGCGAAGTTGGAGCCTACTGTACGTTGGGCGCATCCGCTATATTCATACTAAGCTTTGTTCACCTATTAGAGTATTATTGTATCAAGAGGACATATGTGCAAACCATATTTTAAAAGAGCAAAGTAAGCAGACAACAAATAAACAGAAGATAACGAAGTTTGACTGAAGCCGACTGAAAGCATCCACCTAATAAACTATGCATCAATTATGTAGTACAGTAATCACTCATCCGTGTACAGAGAGAGGTCTTCAAAACGCATGTAGGTGACAAACAAAATATGTTCCTTTTCTTTGTAAGATAAAGTTACAAACTAGTACGATGAGATGTAGGGACTTTATAGTATTGACTAATTCTATGTATAGATATCCATTGTAAACTCCTGAACTTCTGAACCCTAACAGGAATTAGCCTGCCTTAAATAAAGAGGAAATAGATCATAAATGAATTGATTACTGAGTTAGATTAACCTAGAGTGCGTTGCGATTGTAGATAATTCAAGGAAAGAATGGACTTCCATCGAAAAAGAGTTAAGAAATCGTGTGTTGTTTTAAAGTGAGCAAATTAGAGTAATAATCAACTAAAAAGATAACCAAAAAGAAGTTAAATTATTCGCAATTTCATGTAAAACTATTATTGTAAAAAGGGAAATAAACTTGTAATCAATTCACAATTACTTTAAACATCGACGGCGGGTGCGGCTAGCCAACAGGGGATGCTTACACTTCCCGGGCACCTGGTCCCACTTCTAGCTTCCTAGGGGTCCGTCGATGCTTAATTTTGTGCTCCATTGTAAGTGCTGTTGAGAATATCGTCAGGATCTTCTTCAACTCATTTAGAAAGATCTTTTATATCTGATATGTTCAAAACATCTATCATTAGGCGGACATTTGAGCCTCTAGGGTAAGGAAGTGCAACAGAAGAAATCTATATAACGAATTTATCATGTGAGTTTTAGTCGATGAAAAAGTTTCCTTAAGCGTCAAGGTATTCCATCATTTGACCATGTTAGTGCACATCCATCGACTGAAACTAGCTGGGTGAGGTTTGTTTCTTCTAGCAAGTAAGGCAAGTCTATTTGTTGCCTTTTTACGTCCTAAACAAATAATCTCTGAAAATTTGAGGAAAGACTAAACGCTTAACCTTCTTTAAAGATTTTGCCACATAGCATGTAGGACACGCGTCAGAATATATAGACATTACAGCACTTTTTTTTCATTTTTTTCTGCGTCAAAAACAAATTTATCTTTCAAGTCTTGTGAAACATATTTCATGTCAAGTCAAGAAAAACCTACAATCTATCAGCTGTAGAAATCGTTGCAGAAAATACCCTCTCTTCCATATTTTAATTTCATGGTGATGAATTTACTATCAGCGATATGTTGTTTTTTCAATAAGTTACATGGAATTGATACTGCAATAATTATTGTTTAACATCAAAGTGAGTGATCCTCCAGTCTATCTCTCTTAAACAGAAGGTAAGAAAATAAGTTTTATTGTGCACTAATGAATATACAGTATAACGCTTAAACGATTGTAATTTATCCTTTCAGTCAAACCACTGCAGGTCTAAAGAAAATAGTCACTTCGGGCAACCATTTATGTAATCCTGAAATTTTAAATTTGAAGACGTTTAATATTTACATCAACATCGATGAAGTACCAATAGGTTATATATTTAAAGTGTAAATATCAATTGAATTCCTTTTTAATCAATGGGATTTTGAAGAAATAAGTAACTGTACGAGTTACCAGGCTCCTAGAATTTATATTGAATCTATGGGTTTGGTAGTTATTCCCCATTTTTACAGAATTATTGGGCAACAAATATGAATTGGTCAAAACTTCTATAAACAATTATATTTCTTCATATTTCGCTCAAAAATCTCACCAAAAGTTCACCAATTAGTTTTTCTACAATTCCTTTTTTGATATTTTTCATCAAGAGGAAGTAACTCTTAAGCATGACTCTATTCAGAATATTTATTTCCATATGCACTAGGCTAGTATAAATGTTTTTAAAACATATTAAACAGAAACATATTGAATGATGAATATGCCTTATTTCAATGTTAAACATAAATTCCTTTTATGAACCATTGAATACCTTATGACGTAATCAGATTTTCAATTCATCCTAGTTGATGAAATCTATCTTCATTTTTCTTTATTTTCAATGATTTTATGCGTGTGAACAGACAACTGATTTCTTTTCCTTTACTTTTTCCCATATCAATCACTTTTTATTGTTCTAATGCATATAGACTAAATTTTAGATACTTTAACGCTAGAAACAAAGGTCTAGGAGCTTTTATCAGTTTGGGTGAATCTAGACATCAGTGGGAACCAATCAATGCGCATTAACAGCTTCCAGCGGAAGATGTCAGGAACCCGTAATTAATATTGGATTCCAATACAAGGAAGAAGTAGCAGAAATTAAAACCTGCTTGTGTTTACAAATTAAACTTGAAATTAGCCTTATGATTTGCGTCGATATACCGGGTTGACAATCGTCTCCTTGGAATAATAGTATAACTGTATTTAACAGAATTTTTATCATATCTAACAATGTTCACTGATTGTTTTTAAAGAATGAAATATGCTCTCAATATTCAGCATAGTCTTTGTGAATAAATATTCTTTTCGATACATAGGAAAACTCGTTTTAGAATGAAGAAAAAAACGAATTTTGTTTTTGGCTCAAGAGTTAAAAAATTGCCTTCGTGTTATCATCGATATCATTTCTATTCCTTTTAACATTTTATTTGTATAAGTGTCTTCAGCTGTCACATTATGTTCCATGCTTTATTTGAAAACAGTCTACGAAACGCCAATATTAGTCTACTGTGACGGCGAGGAACACTTTCGTTCAAATGTTCCAGTTCACCGAACTTAGAATTGTTTTGTAAAGAAGGCTGGTCTGTGGCATCAGACTTAAATTGCACACTTCGTTTTTCTGACGCGAAAACGATTATTTTCAATTTTGAAAACGTGTATCCTTTTTGTCGGTACCTTCGATATTCAAGCATATAAGGATTAACTTTCCGAAATATACATGCAATAATGATATGAAGCGCTGTATTTTGCAAACTTTTCTCCGGTAGAATAGTTGGAACACTTAACTCCCTCTGATTCATGCCTTAACTCAAACCGAGAAAGGCACATGAACCATTGCATTTTCTTTGTGATTGGTCTTTCTCCTTTATTATTTTGAAACTAATTTAATTATATTATACAGGCAAGTTTTGTTGGAGATCCCCTCCTTTCCTTCCATCTATAATGTACTTGTTTTCATCATATTATTAAGCACGGTTGCGAATCACGTGATATACAAATAATCTCTTGCACGGGAATCAAGGTAAATACTGTCTAAATCTACCTTGAGATTGTTGGGATTGTCGTCAGGATCTTCTTTATCGCTTATATGAATTTGTTTTAGGCCTATCATACGAGACATCATTATGAATTATATGATGATAATCTATTCTGATCAAGAACAGAGGTATATCCAGAGAACGATTAAAAACAGAAATTGCGTTTATTTACGTGCTCTATATCATACATGTAAACAAAATACAAAATTAATTTTTTTCTGTCTAAGTATTCTTTAAATATACCATCTATTCTTGATCAGAATAGATTACCACCATATAATTGATAATGATGCTCGTATGATAGGCCTGAACAAAATTCATATCAAGTAAATTTATTTAATTTTAGACATTGTTTACCTTGATTGATAGATAGAGATTCCCGTGCAAGATTATTTGCATGAGCACGTGATTCGCTACAATGATAAGGTATCCAATATATTCGTTTGAATGATCTTATTCCACAATTTTAAATATGACTTCGGATTACACTATTTCAGTATTGATATAAAAGTCTCTTTCGATTAATAATTACGTCACAACTAAAATGGTATAAGTGGTGCTTAATAAGAGCGAATAAAATGTTAAAATATCAATATTTCTACCTTACAAATTTTGTTACAGATAACATCATACATGGAATGATTATTATCATTTCAAATGTTGTGGCTTGATTATACTCCATCGCTATGGCTCAATAATGAACAAAAACTATTTTCATGAACACAATAAAAATAAGACTTTATCTGAGATTCTGAAAATTCACAAGTTTAATTCTTTTATGTTGCATGTAGCTTTAAGATCCTAATATAATAAAAACAAAAGACTAATGGTTTCATATCAATGTAGATCAATATAGATCTTAGGCACCGACATATGCATTAACAGTCTGCATCAAATGCATTTTGAGCTTACTTAAATTATAAATTTGAAAGTCTCCCTATTAATATTCGAACTCCAATCTGATGGAAAATCCTAGCAGAATCGGATCTATCTTGTGTTTACAGATTCGCCTTTGAATCAGTGAAAGAATATCAAAAACAAAAGCCGAAATCAAATTTGAAGAAAAATCACAATGAAAAGGCTTACTAATTCATGAAAATATATAAAAGAAAACTCGGACAAACATTCATAGTCCTGAATGTCATGGACATTTTCATCATCTCTAGCAACATTCTGATAATACAAATATTACACATCTTCAAATTCATAACATCATTTAAAACATATAAATTTGCAGTATGGACCAGACATGCACGTTTCGGTTAGTTAACCCTCGTCAGTGATCCTCTAATCCAAACCATGAAATATGGCCAATGTTAAACGTCTTCAAATTCATTAGCATCATTTAAGGTGGTCCAGGACAGCCAGACTAAATAAAGATCCTATCATTTAATTTTCCTTAAAATTATAAATGTTAATAATTGAAACACACTTTTTCGATATGCAAAGTTTCATCAATTTTTTACCGTTAGTTTTGAAGCTACGAACGTACATATATACCCATTGAAAGCCCCAAAATGGGCCGTAAATGTTACGTTAAAATTAACACACTTTAGGTAATGAAAAACAGTTACAAATCTTCTGTAGAGGTAGAATATTAACAAGTTCTGTATTTTTCATTTAGATATGATGTGGACAATCGAATATGTATAAAATTCTAAATGATCACTAAGACTTTTAAAAGAAATTGTCGAAAGGAGATTAATTTATGTCTATTTTCAGAACATCTTTGAGTTGTTAATTTTCAATAATAAAATCCGTTTATCTGAAACCCTATCATTTATTTTTCGTAAAAACTTGATAATATGTTCTTCAAATACCGATAAGTTCCTATTGAAATGTGATCGTCAGTTTTTAAGTTATAGTGATTTTGTTACCCCCTCCCCCTTATTTTTACGTTACCTAATGCTGACGTTCTTGCGATAAACGCGCCAACACCGCTGTCTCTATTATGACGTCATAATTGATCTAGAGCTTTCCGATTGGGTTCTTTGGGATCCTGTTCTGGACCCCCTTAAAAGCAGATAAATTTACAGGATGGACCAGACATGCACGTTTCGGGTATTGTCACTGATCCTCAGTCGAAACAATGAAATATAGCCAAAATATTGTGAAAATTATGTCCAAAATGTACGAAAAGACGTAGCAAGATGGCAGTGATATGATGCTACGAGACTCAGGTTTCAGAAATGTCAAGAACATTTTGTGAACAGTAATTTTCGAATGCGTTTGAAGAAACGATCCAACCGAAGTTGATCGGACTTGGCAACATGTGCCCTCGCGGACTCCTGATCCACCAGCAGTGACACTCGCCAAGTGGTAGAAATGTTACACGTCTTCAAATTCATATCATCATTTCAGAACGAATAATGATATCAATGTTCATAAAGTAATAACTTTCAACACGAAGTAATATGTCGCACTTTTCATTCAAAGGGGGCATTATGTGTTTGTTGGCTTGTTTGTTGTAATTCTTTTTTTGGTTCTGTGTTTTTTGTTTTTTTTGTTTTTTATAGAAATTACCATTTTTCACTATTGTACAATGTAACATTTCAATTGCATTTTACGTCATGTTTTTTTTTTAACAATTATCATTTCACTATTTTACAATGTAACATTTCAATTGCATTTTACATAATCATCTCATTTTGTAAACATTCTTTTAGAAAGTTTAAAACGCCTTAAAAGATGAAGTATGAATGAGTAGTGATCGATTTGTTAAAATGATCCAGTTTTCTTTCATCATGAGGGACTTACCCCTCTGTTAATCGTTTTGAAATCAAAGGAAAGAACCCAACAGTTTGGAAGTCAGTCTTCCTTGCTGAGACATTTGCTCTTCAGCAGCAAAAGTATTTGTCACCGAATTTGACAGGTTATCATGGAGCTGTTGCGACAGGTGTTGCATGCAATCAGGAGACGCTGACTCTCCCCGGGCACCTGGTCTCACTTCGGAATATTGTTCATTCCGGGGTTCGCAACCGTTTCGATGGAAATTTTGCCTTGCCTTCTCGACTTTGAGACTGAATAACGGTTAGGTACTTCTTTGATGTTCACTTTAATCATATAAGAAAAGGAGGGGATCTGTTGTATTACCCATAGCAAAACATCGAAACACTCCATGCGAAAACAGAAAACAGACAATTACAAAAGGGACACAAAAGGGACAAGGAACACCAATTAAAGCAAATTTGGGCTGCAGATTTACTTGTTCTTAAATGATGCTATTGAATTTGAAGACGTTTAACAATTGACGTTTAACATCAAAACACTTGAAACGCTGAATCTCCCCGGGCACCTGGTATCACTTCGGAATGTTGTTCATTCCGGGATTCGCAACTGTTCCAATGGTAATTCTAATGATTTTCTCTTCTCGACTTTGAGACTAACTTTGCATTATATTCTCGACTTTGAGACTGAATAACTAATAAGCCCTTTTCACGTAACTGCGGTCCAGTTGTTTTGGACGGCAAAACGAGTACTTTTCCCGCAATATGACGTAAAGGACAATCACTTTTTAACTGTGACGTAATGTAAGTCGGTACTTGCCGTCCACAAAATGCTAGTCACGAAATTACGTGAAAAAGGCTTATGGATACTTCTTTGATGTATATATTATTATAAAACACAAAAAGCTACACTTAAACCAACGAGACCAGTCGACAAATAAGGTATCATCCCCCTTTCCTTATTAAATAATCTTATTTCGTAATTTGACATAAGCCAAATTTGACGCTAGTGTCGAATCATCTTAGTGTTTCTTTATTGGTTATAGAGATTTAATTTGCGCCAAAATGAGACGAACGTTGAAAAAAAATATATTCAATTTGTCTTCTACAAGTAGAATCATATGATAATCGAAATATCAAATATACCTACATCATTCTCTTATGGTAAGAATCCTGGTCTAATACTCGAAGTGGTAAACTCACACACGTCGTTTCATAATACCGTATTAAGTGGGTATTCTAAAACGCAACTTTAATTTATTTATGTTGCACCTATGAATAGATTCAGATCACTTTGTGATAGAACAAGAGCCTAAGTGATTTTGTATCAGTGTAGATAAATCTAGACCGCAGTGTGAACTGATAAATGCATTTACAGTCTGCATTGGAAGCAGATGTTTGAAACGAAGATACAAGAAGCTCTTAATTAATATTCGGATCCAAATTCGATGAAGAACTCACCGAAATTGATACATCCTGTGTTTACATGAGTAAGTGAGTGGAGTTCAGTCACACCCCAAAGCCAAAATTAGAATCCGAAAATCATCATCAAAGGGCATAGATACATATGGTTAATGCAAAACCAAGCAAAACAATTCAAACATTTCAATCCGGCAAAAATGAATTCCCAATGGGAACGAGATCAGGTGCCCAATAGCGTCAATTTCATGATTTGCGTTGACAAACGCTCGACCGGAAAAAATAAAGATTAATGAACTTTACGAATTTTTTATCAACTCTTTTTCCGGAGGACATATACGATGTCAATATTCATTAAATTAAGTATCAATCTTTTTTCCATTCAAGATTGTATTGTTAAACAGAAGAAGAATATGATCTCAGCATGACGTAAGGGCTGACTCTATTGCATTAAAGTTGATAACCTGATTTTGATCTTTAATTAATAATAATTTTAGGTTGTCTGAAACGTTTGATTTGCCAAACTAATTGCTTGTGTAACCGTCAAATTATCGTCAAATCATTTACAAGACTCTACCTTTGAAATAAAAGAAATTGACATAAATAGGATATTAAGAATCGATTTTCAGGAATGTAGAGAGCATTTAATCAAACCTTTTCAACAACTTTTCAGTTGGTTTTAATTGTGAAACTCGATGCTAAGATTTGAAATATCCTTATCTTGTTTTATGGAACTATATTTTGGACAATGAAGTGCAACATTGAAGGAAATGGCATAATTAGGTTGAGAGACTTGTCATAATCTTTCATAATTCAACATGAAAATGTAAAAAAAAATCGTTATTAAACAAGAATCAAAAAGTAACATTTATACCAATTTTGTATCAGAATTGATTGTTATTTCAATTGACAAATTTGAGAGGTTGTATTTTCATCCCTACAGAGAATACAATTAAGGACGACGTGCTGTGTAAGTAAAGAAGTTACTTAGTAATTTCCCCGATACGTTTTTCCCTACACTCATTTTTCATGCCTGTCACAAACTATTTGTCCTTTGTGTATCCCGTCGTTGACAATGAAGTTTGGTATAGAAATCCTCCCATTTCCGTCATTATTTTAGCACGAGGGATTAGTATAAATCCCGTCACACAAATACCTTATTATTCAGATTTATAATGGACAGACAGAAACGTTCGTACTTAATTTTCTACGATATTCTTCATTGCCCATATAGACGAATATGATTTTCTTCAAATCTATGCGATTAACCGAGATCAATAATTGTCAAAAACAGAAATGACAAGAAAAATGCGCACGCAAGAATTTTTGAAAACCGAGTTAAATTACAAATATACTTCCTTCGATGATTTTGTTGCTGGATATATTTCGACTCATTTGTCACTGTCGTGATTCAATGCACAGTTCTGAGAAAGTTTCAATTGCGTTGCAAAAAGAAAGAAGAGAATTGAGCTATTTCCAGTTTTGAAAATAAATTATTTTGTAAATAACATTTGCTAAAATCTCCAAGCAAATTCTAACTCTATGTGCTGCATTATGTTGCATAATTAAAATAAACTAGATTTTATAACAAACATATATATGTATGCCTCAAATACCTTATAATTATCAAATGAAATCTTACCTGTCAATTGCTATAGCCATGAATGTTAAGACACTAACCGATACGGTGCACACAGATATGAAATTTGTGAACTTGCAATAAGCGTCCCCGAACCACCAGTCTTGATACAGGAGAAAAGTAGATGTGAAAAGAGTGTTGAAAATTGATATGAGCGCATCTGCTACCGCCAAGTTGACCAAAAAGTAGTTGGTCACTGTCCGCATTCTCTTGTGAGCTAAAACTATCCATATGACTATGAAGTTACCGCCAGTGGCCACTACTAACATGATCACGTATATTGTAATGAAAAGTAATTGTTGCCACCATGGCAATGTAAAACTGTTCGATTCCTCTTCTGTGGAATTCATGTTTGTCAGATTCCTGCTAAACGTCCCATCAAAGTTAAGTTCTGACTATATGCCGCCGTATTTTAAATAAATTCATGTTCTTTCTTGGTTTTTAAATGTTCTCCATTGTTTTGGCGTCATTGAAGGTTATTACCATTCTTAGAGGTAAAGAATAAAATGTTCCTATTCATTGTCATTTACGAGCAAAAAAAAAAAGAAAAGAAATCGGCTTCTTCATTCGGAAATTTACGTCCGTATTATTTAAAAAAAAACCCACTTTCTTACGGAATGATTTTCAGAATTCTTTTTTTTTCTTGAAATAACGATTGAACGATATAAATATACTAATATGAACGGTCCGATAAGAAATATCAACTCTTCGAGAGACAAAGATGGAGTGACAAAGTATTAAGGATATTCGTTATATCAATTATAACCTCCGTTCCTTATTATCCAACCGAATCAATGCGCTACATCGCTTAAGCTGAATGTCTATAGACGAGTATCCTCTGATCCGAGCCGCGCAGACTCGACTCTCTGGTTAGATAATCTATCAGGAGCCCAACCCTATGAGTTGATGTAGAATGTATCAATTATCAATTATTGCAAATACACGATTTTCTATGAATAAAATTAACTCCTCGCCCTCGTGAGCTTTTGTTGTTGCCATTGTTTAGAAAACAAATACCTATTAATGAGCAGTATACTTTTCCATACATCAAAATCAATTCGACTTTTTGTGTTCCGTTAGCGACAAGTTAATCAACGCTCACTTAATGGCAGCAAGTGAACAGTAAGTAAACCAATTAACCTTAAGTATACGTCGGCGGATAAGTAACGCTCTGTTCGCGCATCCCTATCTCCTGACAAATTGCTCTGCAAGTGATATTTCCGAAAGCTGTAACTTTTCTTGTAATACAAGTCAGTGGTACCATTAGAAATAATTATGGGAAGATACATTATGATAACATTTTGGAGGTTTTTTTTTTAATTTTTATTGATTGAGGTAAAAAGCGAAATCATATGAATACAGGTATCTCTGAAAATTTGTTTACAGTTAAAGTAAATGGAGAAAGCAAATGTGATATACGTAGAGATATTTACTGAAACATACTACATCTTTTTTATAATTCTTTTCGTTCTGGAAAATTAATTATGAGAACTGAACATCTCCTTTTAGTAATTTAAAGAATTTCTTGTCTGATAAAAAAAAACCCCCATTATCAATTTGTTAATTCCGTACAATCTTAGCTGATTCCAACAAAAAGCCACTTACAATATGTTACAAGAAGATAAAGAAACACAGTGTTAACGAGATCAATGGGACAGTTTCGCATTGTTCCATTTACTTCCTTTTTCACTGAATGACAAAATGGCGAGTTCAAACAGAAAGTATAATGGATAATTAATTATCAAATGCGATTGAATGCATCATGTTTAGCATTTTTCTGATAGTCCATCTGGTTTAAAAGATCCTACGACTATCTCAATAGCACTCACAATAGAGCACCAAATTGAGTATCGACGGACCCTTAGCAAGCTAGAGGTGGGACCAGGTTCCCAGGAGAAGTAAGCATCTCATTTTAGGTTAGGCACACCGCCTTTAATCTAGTATTTTCTGTAAGAAACTTAGTATTTAGTTTACGTGTTTTGAAAGTGTGTTTGTACATTGGATCAGGGACTTTTATCAAACTAATGGACCCTACCGTTCTAAATCTGCGTCGTCCTCTACTTTTCATAGGACTTTCATGTATAGTTTTAATATATGTATAGGAGGATGCTGACCTCCTAAAATTTGATACTACATGTAATTGGAAGGAAATTACAGATTTAAGCAAAATGATTTTGATCAGATACTAGTATACATCGATCGTAACCGACAGAGGTGAAAACTAAAACAATCAGTCGTTAGCACAGTCCAAATTCTACGGTGATCTTTCGGGGACATCTTTTCTTAGTTTCTTCGCGTAGTAAATTCAATACGTGAAAAGAAAAACAAAGTTACATAACAAATTTCCACGCTTGAGGAAGCAAGAAGCGAGGTAACAATGCAAAGTTACGATGCGAAACTACGACTCGAAGAAGAATTAATCAGATGACGTCAGTTGTGTGAGGTTTTGTCGAACTCCTTGTAAAACAGATATGCGTTATATGCATAAAATATCGATAAGAATCTCTAAATTCATTGATTCTAGACAAAAAGGAGAAATCTAGCAGGAAGAATGTTCCAATAAATTAATTTAAAAAATGACACGAATGTTTCTCAAATCTACAGCCTTGTAATGAAGATTTGCCGAAAATGAATTTAACTTGTTTTAGTAGATTTTGTCAGCAGGATGGTACAGAACGTTTCCCTTGAAAATTGGTTTGAAATGCTCTTCAAGAGGGTATGGAGTTTGAACACTTTCATATTATTATCCTGTACGATCAGTATACTCTTTGGCTTACATTTCAGGTCATGCTTAGAATTTTGCTCTTCATATATTCACTGTTTTGATTTCCTCGTTTATTGGTCTCGAGCAACACTGATGATACATTGTTGAGATACGCATATGGTGCTCTAAATTTCTACGATAGATCATATCTTCAAACATAATAATATCGATGTAAATTTTCACAGGTTGCAATTGGTAAAAAAAAAAAAAGATTGGTCAATTCAGCATTAAAAATTCTTATGTCAATAAATGGTTTTTTGAAAGTCATAAGTGATCTTTTCCCCCTATATTATTCTTTTGTTTAACGTTTCTATTTTCTCTGTTGCTCATTTAATATTTGTAACCCTACATTTGATTGAAGGTAGAATGAAAAGTACGGTCTGTTAAACATTCATCTTCATTTATACTTCTGTACCTCACTTAATGTACATTGAAAAACGTGTAACATACCTGCTGAATGGGCATTTACATTTTCTCTTTGCATCTGACGATTAAGAATCGTTTGGTATGGAAGTCATTATTCTAGGTAATTGCAAAGAATCTGGTTTTTATGAGATAAACAAAGTGTTTTGAATATCTACGTTGAAATGGAGATTTCTTAGCTTCTGACTTCAACTTCACTTACAGATACATAGACGATGACAAATATGGATAATGACCATATCCCTGCATACAGCACAAAATCGATAATTCAAAAATCAGAAACCGAAGGCATACAAAATCAGGACAAAACAGGAACCAAAGCAAACAAACAAAAACCTCCACCATATGAAAAGAAGCGAACTATGTGTTGTCCATCAATAATCCAAAATTCGCGGATTACCTGAGCAGTATCTATACTTCGGAGCTTGAAGTCAAAGAAACTTCAGAGACAAATAATTCAGCATCCTATTTGGACATAATGTTGTCCTACGACACTGATGGTCACATGAACACCTCACTCTATGACAAACGTGACGACTTCAATTTCAGCATAACGAACTTTCCCTTTCTGAGTAGCAACATCCCTTCATCGCCTGCTTATGGCGTGTTCATATCTCAGTTGATACGCTATGCCAGAGCAAGTACCAAATATACCGATTTTGTTCTGAGAGCTAGGCGTCTTTCAGATAAGCTTCTCAGTCAGGGATATGTTTGTGACCGACTAACATCGTCACTGAGGAAGTTCTACGGTCGATATGGGGAACTCGTCATACACTATGACGTCCCACTATCCAGAATGGTGGATGATATTCTGTCATAGACCATTTGAACCATCCAACCAAAGATTGTACTCTATATCTTCCAAAATGGAAGTAACCGGATGTGACAATTCTACCGAATTGAAGCGACGGGTGTTGCATGCAAGCAGGAGATGCTTACTCTTCCTGGGCACCTGGTCTCACTCTCATATCGGGAGTTCGCTTCTTTTCATATGGTGGAGGTTTTTTTTTGTTTGCTTTGGTTCCTGTTTTATCCTGATTTTGTATGCCTTCGGTTTCTGATTTTCTGAATTATCGATTTTGTACTGTAGACAGGGATATGGTCATTATCCATATTTGTCATTTCTATCGATAGCACGCTCGCTCGAAATTGTGCAAAACATTTTCAATCGAGGATAGAATCCTGAAATCATTGAAACACATTCGGCATGGTATTGGACCCGTATACAGTGTTGCAAAAACAATTTTCCAACAATAAACGCTGACTTACGATACGATAGAACTCTATGACGGATACTGTTCAAATTTCATTAGAGAAGACTAGATCCTGATTTTTTTCCAATACGAAAGTTGATCGCTTCAGAGCATATATAGTTGGTTGTATGTCCACTTCTTTTCATATCCATTGATATATATATATTGTGATACCTAGGGCCTCTGCGTTTAACTGCCTTGTTTGTGATTTCAAATAACAGTGAGAATGATATGTCTTATTAGATTGGCTGTGTAGATCAGGAGTCATATGTTTATACGTATAAGTGGAGTTGTGCGCACGTAATCCGGATAACAACATAATCTGCTACTAAACTAGCAGACATCCATCCACACTGTAGATGCATATACATGTAGTAATACGGGAGTGTTCCAACTCTTTACTTTCTTGAAGGAAATTTTAAACCAATTTTAACGCACCAGACACGTGTTTAGGACAGCAAATCCTCAGCCAAAATTTATTTAAGGTATCCGTTGTACAAATAAATATCAAGTACTTAGAATTACGGCATATCTTAACCTTGAATATATCATAATGCAACATAAAAGTTGGTATCCAAAATCAAAGGTCAACATGCCAACCGCTAACTAAGCCACGGAAACTATCGAGGCACTGCCGAAGATTACCGAGATAATTTTAACAATGTTTAAATGGACGAGATGTCAGCGAGATCTCCATTTGTACAATGGATACTTTAAATAGAGCCCTTTGGTTTTATTTTTTTTTAAATTTAAATTTGTGCGTTTACTTTACAGAAATTTTCCTGTAGGGTCGATTAAGTAGAATAGTTAGATAAAATCTATGACCGAAAGGCATTGGAGGGATGGTGCTCAGATGTTGACCTCCTTTAATTTCGATGATATGTTTGGATGAAATGTCAATTTACTGAAAAAACAAAATTTTCTCTGATTTCTAGATGGGCTGTTCTATCTCCTCGACTCTAAGCAGCTTTCAGATAGATTTCTATCTATCTACAATAAATTCCCTTTTCGGCCCATACAATGAAGTAATGGCCGGATTGGTCTCCTTCTTTTTTGTGTTGTCCGGCATGTTTTGTTTTTAATGTTCTATTGAATTTGAAGACGTTTAACATTTGTACTACTTGGTGAGTGTCACTGCAGGTGGACCAGGAGTCCCCGAGGACACATGTAGCCAAGTTCGATCGACTTTGGTTGATCGTCTATCTCTTCAACGCATTCAAAATTTTCTGTTACCAAATTCTTGAAATTTCTAAAACATGGGTCCTGTAGCATCATATCCCACCTTTCGGTACATGTTTGGACATAATAATTTTCACCCTCTTTGGCCATATTACATTGTTTAGATTGAGGATCACTGACGAGGGTTAAGTATCCGAAATGTGCATGTCTGGTCCATGCTGCAAATTTATCTGTTTATAAATTATGCTATTGAATTTGAAGACGTTTAATTTTTGTCTCCATCGGAGTGTTCAAGTGGTAGCTTTTGTGTCCCCCATCCTCCTAGTATCTAGCGTTTGGATAGGAAGTATGGAATTTTTATTCTACTTGATTGTTTTGGCGATCAAGAATCTAATTCAATACCAACAGAAAAGGCAATCGCTGTAGAAATCAGAGGGGAAGACATACGCGAAAGACGGAATCAAACAACGGTCACCTAGCGAAACAATCAAATCGACAGGCAGCAGACGAGAATGAGTCAAAAAAGAATATTTTTGACATGAAAGAAAACAATTAAGCAAAGAAACCATTGGAAATCACAAGTAAAAGGAAGAAGGACAGATATGTACATCCGGAGGTGATTTTAGAATGTCACAATGCTACATTAATAACAAGAGATTTGGTTATCCAAATTACATAATTACAACCCTACTCCTTATCTGTATTGATAGTGATGTTCCATAACAAACAGTAGGTACTTAACAAAATACAATACAAGGTGGCGTTGCAAATAAGACAATAAGTTAAAGTGACCCTGTGATGTAATTCAAAAGCAGGATCCCTCAGACGAAACGGATTTTCTAAGCATTGTAAATGCGCTCTTTGGAATAGGGTTTATAATCATTTGATTTGGTACTCTAGAAATAGTTATAAAAAGTATTAGATATGATCAGGATAATTGTAATAATTGTTCTATTTGATAAAATATGCAAAATCGTACGTATCAGGTTTCCGAAGTAAGCTACACGAATACTAGTTTTAACCTGTAAAAATGAAGTTTGTCTTAGAAAAGTTGCAATTTGAAATCGATTCATACAAGTCTAGTCTTTCTGGAAAAGGTTAATAAAAAGGGGTTCGAAGAAAATCTTATCATAATTCTAGGAATTATCCTACGTATATATATTTGTCATTACCTAGCCATGCTAGAAAGAATTCTCTATTCATTTTCTTCCTTTGAAACGAATAGAATATGTCTCATTGATAGTTGCCCACGGTCTCTAACAAAGGATTTGCAGTCTTAGATGGTTTGTGGTTAAACAATGAAAAGTGTTATGGTAAAGCGAGCATGGTATCGACAACCGGTCGTATATTATCTAAAGATAAATCATTCTAAAGAAAAGAATCACTATTCATACCACATTTCTCAGAAGTTCTTGAAATTCGAATTCCTTGTACGATGTTCATTGTATTTAAACGGTCATTGTCGCTCTAACTGAAATATGAGCTTCTTTTGATCTAAATGAAAACACGAGAAATACGGCATAAAAAGACGAAATAGTAAAAAATCATTTTGCTTAGCATCTTTTTGAATGGCAATTATCGGATTATATTTCAATTGTGCATACCATTTTAAACACTAGAACATAGATTTAAATTGGTTGCCTGTTCTACCATTCTACCAAAGAGTATCCATTTCATTAACTAAGATGTAAGAAAACTACAGCTAGAAACTGTAAAAATCTTACATAATATAGCAATCTGATATCAAATTCACTTTCTTCTATTGGAAAGCTACATGGTAAATGTACATGTACATGCATACCCTTAAATAATTTGAAGACCTACAGAAGAAGGGAAAGATTTCAAATATGACTGTCGCATGCTCTACAACGAAACAGCCGCACAACCAACAAATCTGACACAAATATTACATGTCTTCAAATTTATAGCATCATTTAAGAACAGATAGATTTACACCATCGACCAGACATGCACGTTTCGGGTACTTAATAATAGAGAAGTGTTCCAACTCTTTACCTTCTTGAAGAAAATTCAAACCAATTTTAATGCACCAGACACGTGTTTCGGATAGTAAAATCCTCATCAGTGATGCTTCCTCGTCGGTGTTTCTCAGACCAAACAGTAAAATATAGCCAAGGACTGTGAAAATTAGGGGATAAACGTACTGTGTTTTGTGGTTCCGACAGGTATATGTTGGATATACTGTTGGAAACGCAGTTACCGTCGGGGCTTGTCCCCGACGGTATAACGTATGTTTCCAACAGTATATCCAACATATACCTGTCGGAGCCACAAAACACAGTACGTTTATCCCTATTCTAATTCATGTGACATATTTTAACTTTTTATACCCTTCAGAGGATCTCAAGCATCGCTTTAGAGGTGACGTTGCTACGGAGGACTAACAACGACTAACAGAAATTATTGCGCTGCAAAATATGAAATACAACTGCTTCATATTTATTACAATGGCGTAAAATCAAAGTGTTATCAATAATAAACTTACTTGCTCTGTTGTTTACATGTGGAGAACGCCATTTACAAGCTCATACCTTGTAGTTTTACGTCACAGTATGACGTCACAGGAGCGAAGACAAACGGAAGCATGACGTCATACGCAAAAAGTGCGCTAAAGCTTGTAACTTGCAAATTTACGTAGGAATACATTTTGAAGTATGTCATGTGAGTCGGTTTGCGGCATGTATATCGTCGTTATACATGCTTGTAGAAATTCTGTGAACCAATCAGAATGCGTGAAACAAACAGAATGAATTAGAATATTGTCTTAAAAACCTTAAGCTGTAGCAGGATGGGTGGGATATGATGCCACAGGACCCACTTTTCAGAAATTTCGAGAACATTTTGTAAACAGAAATTTTCGATTGCGTATGAAGAAAAGATACAAATTATGAAGAAATTTTTAGGTCAAGGTTTTCGCTTTCCCAAACTATTTAAGACTTTCTAAAAATTCTACAAAACTTATTGTCAGCATATTTTGAAATTTTGGCCAACGAAAGATGAAAAGAAGTATTTTTTCATTTCATTGATTTGTTTATTCAAAATCAAATACATCAGTGATCCTCAATCCAAATAGTGAAATATAGCCACAGACTGTGAAAGTTCTGTCCAAATAATACGGAAAGACGTAGAAGAATGGTTGAAAGTTGATGCTACAAACCCGCTTTTCAGTAAATTTGAGAAAATTTTGTAAACAGAAATTTTGTTTGCGTATGAAGAAAAGATGAACAAACAATGCCATGTTATGCAATTACGCAGACAGATAAACACACAAACATATGCAAAGGGAAAGGATTGACCAGCCATGGGAATATTGAGACAGACATTTAAAACTTAAGGGGGTCTATTGGGGCTTTAAATCTACACTGCTAAGCTTTAAATCAACGATATTTCTATGAATAATGATAACGTGTGTTCATTATCATATGAAAAGTGCGTACATTTCCCTTAAATCATCATTAGCTACTTTGTCTCATCCGAATCGAGTTAAAGATAACGACTATCTGTAATATAACGTATCGTACACTACTATCAACAAGACGCAAAAGATTTTTAAAAAGATCTTATGCTACCCAAATAAACAGATTCACACAAGTCACATTGATGTACGTAGATTTATATACACGTACAAACTGTGTTATGCAAATGAAATCAATGAAGAATTTGCAGTACATTAGCAATAGTAAAATATACTTTTGAGTTTATCAGTTGTATATGGTCTTTGCAGGTCTTCCTCAGATTAATCCAGTGCGTTATATTTATCAGTGCCACCTGCAATAAATTCTGTTCTTGCATCGGACTCGGGAGATTGCCCATTTGATAGTTTTGTCCTCAGTTTTTCTACAGTGTTGTGTACATCTCAAGACAAGTGAGTTAAAGAAGATCCTGACAACAACCTCGACAGCACTCACAATAGAGCACCAAACTGAGCATCGACGGACCCCTAGCAAGCTAGAGGTGGGATCAGGTGCCCGGGAGGAGTAAGCATCCCCTGTTTAGCTAGCCGCACCCGCCGTCGATGTCCATGCATGAAAATGAAAACAATATCTACAAAACATGCACTGTCTGAGGTTATGTCTATATAGAAAGTCCTATGGTGACCATGCCGGGGAAAGACATTCAAAACACTTACTGTCAAACCACTCGAAAGTGTACGTAATAGACATTTTCCATTGGTCTCGGACTTTGCACCTAGGGTTTTGCACCACTTCAAAGAGACTATATAAATGCGAAAAGTTGACGGAGTGGCAATGAATGTATAATGTTTTCCGAGAACAACATTTCAATTTGTGTCTGTTCAGAAGAAAAAAAGGGGTTTAAATCACCATCCTTTCAAAAAATTATGACGACAAAAACTATCTATCTGGAAAGAATTTTTATCATGTGTACGATGTTGAAAAGTATGTTTTGTAGGAGAATCATGTTGATCATTACCTGCTTGGATCCTTTTTCAAGTTATTTATCTCTCTCTCTCTCTCTCTCATTGCATAAATGATTCGAAAATTACGCTAATTGCCTGTTTTCATTTACATTGTAATAAAAACGTGTGAATGAGAGAGCCTTATTCACGAAAAAGGCAAGAGAATAATTCCTAAAATGAACAAGAGGGCATAATTTATAATATAATAATAAGGTTTTACATAAGCGCAAAATCGTCCGGTGACCGTTGACCTCTACTCCATTTACAGGCTGATGAATTATTATTGTACATCCCTGTCTCGTTTCCGTCACCATAAATATGACCTATGATACAGAAGACGTCTATTACAGATCTGTGATTAAGTTAGATCAATAATATAAGTTACCAAATCAGGGGCTGATCTAGAAATATTTTCCAGGATCGGTCAAGCTCGTAAATTGAAGGTCCAGCCTACGGTTTTGGAAAAAAAAGAAAAAAAGGAAGTAACATCGAAATATATGCTCTATTATAAAATTTCAGTGCACCACATGCGTATTTCAACAAGTTATGTCTCATTAGTAATGCTCAAGAACGTAATAGAGGAAATCCAAATAAAAAGCAATTATGAAGAGCAAAAGCTAAAACCCCTGTCACACCTACACGATCTCTCGAGACGTTCTTACTACGTCCTTGAAGTCCTTGAAATTTTTCATGAACGTAGTGAGAACGTGGCATTTTTCACCTGGAAGGCTTTCCGAAAGAATAATTGACGACTCCAATACGTGCTCAACACGAACTTTAGCGTCCGTGACACATTAGTAGCGCGTCCTTCACGTCTTTAATACGTTTAGTCAAGTTCGCACTACGACGAAGGCGTCTGTGTTGCGATCGTACGGCGTTATTACTACGTTCTCGAAGTCCTTACTGCGTTCATGCTACGATCATGACACGTTCAAAGGATAAATTGTTTGTACGAGATCTATTTTGATTTTACCAACCCCTAAAACCAAGAACGTGGTGAGGACGGCAGAGACGTGACGATCTCCATAGAATTATATGTAAAAGTTTTAGCCGTTCGTACTACGTTCGCGACACGTTTCTAATACGTCCATGAAGATCTCAATACGTTTGCAAGTCGTCCTTAACACGTTCTGTCATCAGCGCGTCCTCACTACGACTGTTTTGAACAGTTCAGAACGGTCGTGGTGGCTCGGCCGGCGTACCGACACGTTCGCCGGCGTCCTTACTGCGACCTCAATACGTATCAGCGAGTTCTTACTACGTTCCCCGCGTCCTTTCTACGTTTATGCCACGTTTCGTACAATTTTGGTGGTCGTAGTGCGAACGCCATGCCAGAACGTGTAGGTGTGACAGGGGCTTAAGGAAAAATTAGCCTTTTTGGAAAATTCAAGAGAGGCCTTGACCCCCTAACCCTCCTCCCCCTAGATCCGCTCTTGCAAATGCTATTTCGAAGAGTCTTGCCCTTGAATATTAGCAGTGTCGTTCAGCTGTAAATGTTCATGTCCGATCTCCCCAATATTAATCTCCACCGTCTAATGCCACTTTTGACGTCAATTATCTTATGAGTGATCGAAGGACAGACGCTGCCAAATGTAACATTGATGATACATGCATCATTTACTATGGAAATTTTCTTTGAAATTAAGATATTTTTTGGTTATTTAGTGATAAGTCTTAATTCTTACTGAGACAGACAGTCAGTCTTAGTCTAGAAACGATAACTTTTCTTACGTTAAAAAAAAAATTAAATTATGACTTTATTACTTTCCTTGCAAGATGAATTGCAGCCTTAAACCGAAACATATTGTTAAGATATGGAAGAATTTTTTTTAAATTTCAATTAAATATTGATGGAAAAGTCTTTTGCATGTTAGCCTTTTCTGTATTTTTTTTTTAATTTTTGAAAGCCATATCTTAACAATACGTTTCGGTTTAAGGCTGCAATTCATCTTGCAAAGAAAGTAATGAGCCGCTCATTTTGGCAAGATGAAATTAAAAGTCTATATTGTAGATAACGCCAGGAAAATTCACAATGGCTTTATTTAAACTCTTTGACATGAAGTACTACTTACGAGGATTCAATAACCGAAACACGTGTCTACTAGAATAAAATTGGCACTATGGAACATATAATTTTTAAAGTCTTTACTTGATTTTTTTAACGTAAGTACCGTATCATTTAATTTAGAGCATATTTAATCAGCAATATAAAAAGTACACAAAACATGCCGACCATTGTTATTGTTTTTTTTTTAATTATTGCTTTGTTTTTAATGAAAGTAAATCGGATCTTTGATGTCGCGATCCATTTCTTGCCTCTTTCTGTGCTTGCCCACTCTGCGTTTTTACATTTGGATGTTTCGGTGTTTAATTATGGAAAGGAGAGGATCTCCAACAACATCTGGTTGCAGCACCTACAGCAAAACACCAAAACACCCAATGCAGAAACTTAGAGCAGATACGAAAGGGACAAGATCACATATAAACATTAAACACAATTTTCTACACATAAATCGAGTCCAATGGGCAATCGGTGCCGACTTAGGACGGCCATCTTCCACGCCAGTAGCAGAAGGTGTGGTCTTCCGGATTACGTGTGCATAACCTTCAACTTTTCGTTTGCAGCACCGTTAGGGGTGTTGTAACTCTATTCTGTTAGAGATCCCGTCCTTACTTGTATAGATTACATGCATTTCATCACCAAATCTTTGGCTTTTAGGATGCTTATGAAGCTTTCGTGATTCTTATATGATTCTTGGATAACATGATGAGTACATGTATGATAAACATTAAAGAAGTACCGATCAAACTCAAACCGTTCAGACTCAAAGTCGAGAAGGCAATGCAAAGTCATTAGATTTTCCATAGGAACGGTTTCTAACCTCGGAATGAATAAAATTCCGAAGTGAGACCAGGTGCACGGGGGAGTCAGCGTCTCCTGATTGCATGCAACACCAATCGCAACAGCTCCATGGAAACTTGTCAAATTCGGTGATTATGACAAAAGTCATATCCCTTGATACAGATGGCATTAATATATACTAGTATTACATATCTGCCAGGACAAAATTACATTGCAGTATATCTAAAGCTATGGAAAAATGTCTATCTTCTATGGCACTACCTCCTCCTCTTTTCCACTTATTTAAGTTTTCTGAGAGGTTACGGCTTGCTTGCCCCACACTCTTTACTATACAATATTGTCGAAGGGTTACGCCATTGTTGTATCCTACATTTTTGAATGACAATTAACACAATAATCATACCGATACGGTTAATTAATACCGTAAGAGTTATATTCTCTAACAAGATTTTTCGATCATTGCACCAATTTGACATCTAAGAAAGAGAATGGGCGGAGGTTGCAGCTGGTCTCTTTTTGACGTTCTCATGACAGTGTGTCACTCGTGGTTGCATTCAGCTGAACCTTGCCCAACAGCGCAAGTATGTTACCCTTAAAGAAGTCTGACATTTATTCATTCATTCGAACTAGCAATATAGAAAAAAGATCAGCACTCGATTGCCTTAGCATTGGGAATAGTTAATTAAAGAACCTACATCCTTTAAACTTGCGAATAGCTTGATACATTACTAAATTCCGGGAATTCAAGAATGGTAAAAATTCTTCGTGTCCTGAGAATTAAAAAGTATTCTTTTATGAACGAAAAATCAAAATTCAACGTCATATAATTATACACATATCTCATTTGAGCCAATGCAGGGGGGGGTTATTTTGGGGAAGGTGCCTGTGCCTGTCCCATTTGGGAAAAATTTGCGATATTTTGCTAAAATTGGGAAAATTTTGGAACAAATTCTCACCAAATTATAACCCTAAAGTATCATTCATTAACACTGATAATCTATTGATTTACTTGAACTGATTTAGGGATGAATAAAAAACTTTAAAAAATGCACTTCGAAATAGGACATTTTGTGCTGACTTCCAGGTTTTGAGTCTTGTTTTCCCAGGTGATTTTTTCATAATTCCTCTTTGGGAATTTCAGGGTGTTTTTTGGGGGAAAAATAGAGGAAATTTGGCATTGGGAAGGGGCCGAAATTCGGCCCCAAAACAAGGGAAAAAAACCCTGCAATGATGTACATCAAAGACAATTTGTTGCAAAAAGTAAAGCTCTGTCCTTTGACGATGTTAAACGTCTGCAAATTCAAAAGCATCATTTAAGAACAGATAAAAGAGCAGATTCGGTAACATGGAAAATCGGCCCTAAATGTAGAATGTTTTAGATTTGGATTGTATTTCGTATCAAGGAAGTTAAATGTGTGGTTGTTTGAAATACCAAATAGATATTTTAATTAACATGCAATACATCGAAAGATATGGCTTCAAAATCGGCTTAATGTCGTAAAATGCTGAAAAATCGTAAGAAATTGTCATAATTCTGGTCTAAATTTATGAAAATAAGTAGGGCGCCAGCCCTCACCCAAAATAATTTTCATACCAGTATTAGCTTTTACAAAAAGCTTGCCGTCAGTTAGCTGACTGTAAATGTGTAAAATTCTAGTTAGAAAAAAAAAATCGGAAACATTTACCAATCGCACATTTCCGAGCTTTTCCGCCGTCTTTTTTCCGATTCAAATGACGGAAATTTCCGAAAATCTGCGATTGTTATAAGACGTATCGGTACAAAGACTTTTCGATGCATATTTCGGAAGAAAATACACTGATGCGATATGACTTTCATTTGTCAGGTCATCTAGACTCTCAAGCTGATCCGGTGAGAGAATCTTATACACAGGTTCTGAATAACCTAGACAAATATTTGCATTTTATGCAATTGTCAACCAATCATATATAGAGAGATATTCCATCCGTGCAAGTAGGTTACGAATGATTACAGTATACCGTCAGTCATGACTGACAGTTATAAAAAGTTAGATATGCAATTTACCATTCGATCTACATAAAATTTAAGTCGGGTAATGGTTGGCGTCTATACTAATTTTTAAGATTTATGCACAAATATGGCGATTTTCGGTCATTCAGAGCAAATGACGTCAAAATGTGACGTCATAACTATCGCACGTGACGTTTTGACAATAGAAATATTTAATTTCTATCTCAATAGGTATTTGAGATAAATATTCGCTATTTTCGAAAACCAGAGTAACTTCCCATTTGAGACGGTATCTGACGTAGACTGATTGTGACGTCATCAAATTCTATGGAAACAGTCGAAAAAATCTGGGAAATGAAGGTGTGAAATCGACGTTACCATACCATTTTCATGACGTCACAATGGTTTTACGTCAGATACCGTCTATAAGGGGAAATAACTCTGTATTCCATAAAGACTCAATAAGAGATGCTGAATCATAATTTTCATGAGATTATTTTTCGCAAAAATTAAGGGCCAATTTTGGGAGTTAGTGAACCTACCCCTTTGCAGCATGGACCAGACATGCACGTTTTGGGTACGTAATCCTCGTTAGTGATCCTCAATCTAAACAATGTTATATGGCCAAAAAGTGTGAAAGTCATTATGTCCAAAAATGTACCAAAAGACGTAGTAGGATGGGTGGGATATGATGCCACAGGACCCACGTGTTAGAAATTTCAAGAAATTTTTATAACAATCCACTTTTCGATATTAGAGATGCAGAAAGTATTATTCATACCATACATGTACATATAATCAGTGATTGTAAGTCGAAATCAGATTCCCCAAAAAATCAATAGGCTTACAAACTCTTGAAAAAATATAAAACAGAATTTTCTCATGAGAAAAGAAAAAAAATAAAATGGACATAAGTCATTGAAAATACCTGTTTAGTTTACCTACAGACTTGAACCAGTATCTATAAAATCTCCAACAACACCGCTCGGTAGATACTTACTTCAGCGGGACATTCGCGAAGGGTGGAAACAAAATGAAAAAAGAATTGGAAAAATAACCAATGATACCCCGCCCGGGTTATTTTGAATATAAATGTAGTAATGGTACGGAAAGCATGTCAAATTTCAAGGGTATAACCCTGCACATAAGTGAGTGACATGACACATATTAGAACTTGACTTGTATCTTTTTGTGTAAAAGCGATATCCAAGAAATGAATCGATTATCGAAATGAATAGGCAGTTTCTTTAAACCACAAGAAATTGAAAGTTTCTAGGGGCATAACTCTGCACATTATTAAGCCATATGTCCCATATTCAAACTTGACTTGTATGTTTTGGTGAATAAGCTAAATCCAAGAGATGAATTGATTCTCTGTAACGGTTTTCCTTTAAATGTCGTGAAACCACATGTGGAACAGACGGACACACGGACGAACATGTACATCTTTATATATACCCCCGCCATTTTTATAAAAAGACCATAATAAACAATAACACAAAGAAGCATTTAGAGATTATAAGGGATGGAAAAAACAGACATGTGAAGCATGTAAAAAAGGAAATAGGCCAAGGGGACTTTTCATGAATCCCGTTGTCACGGTTTGAGAGTGCGCAATTTTGAAAAAGTTGCTTATATTACAATAATTGAGATGGATCCAGTACCATGAAGCTGAATTTGAAGACGTTTAACATTCGATGACTATATTATTCAAGACTGCATACAATGCGATGACCATACCAAACAGCATTTTAAATTTGTGCGGAGCTGCGTTACTTCATTTGAGTGTTGATATTATTTATATTGATAGGTTACATTTTTCAATGATGAAATTTTAAAAACCCAAAAAAGACATGTAAACATTACACAGACAAGGACATTATTTTATACCGTATAACCAGAAATTTTCGCTAGATACTAATTTTCGCTATATTCGCGAGTGATTTAGAATCGCGAAAAATTATTCTCGCGAAAAATTGTGTTTGATAAGGTATAACATAAATTGTTATATATCCATTACATTTGTTTATATTGTACGTGTCATTCTTTTCTTTTTCCGATTAAACGTAATGAGGAGTGAATTGAGTCTATTCTTATGAAAGAACTTATGGAAACTTCGGTAATAAAAGGTACAGTACAGTAACGTCATATGAACATATTTGTTTGTTATTCATGAGTCGCGAAAAATTGTACTCGCGAAAATAAAGACACCCCATTTTACCATAAAATCGCGAAATTTGATACTTGCGAAAATTTCTGGTTATACGGTATATCACATAACATATAGTTTGTATATGTCGGCTGACCCGCAGTACTAGTGATAATCTCAACAACACTCACAATAGAGCACAGAATTGAGCATCGACGGACCCCTAGCAAGCTAGAGGTGGGATCAGGTGCCCGGGAGAAGTAAGCATCCCTTGTTGGCTAGCCGCACCTGCAGTCGATGTTCATGCACAAAAAATGAAAACAATATCTATAATGCATACATTGTCTGAGGTTATGTCTACATAGAAAGTGCTATGGCGACCATGTCAAGTAAAATATTATAAATACTTACTGTCAAACCCCTCGCGTGGAATTTTTTTTACGAGCTCCACACGACAAAGGGCATAAGTGTGACACAAATGAGTTAAAGAAGATCCTGACGATAATCTCAACAGCACTCACAATAGAGCACAAAATTGAGCATCGATGGACCCTTAGCAAGCTAGAGGTGGGATCAGGTGTCCGGGAGGAGTAAGCATACGTTGTTGGCTAGCCGCACCTGCAGTCGATATTCATTCACACAAAAAATGAAAATATCTAAAATGCATGCTTTTCTGAGGTTATGTCTACACACTTACTGTCACTCAAGGATCTCGTCTATATCTTAGGACCATATATCTGATGCATAAGGCGATTGTAATTTTCATATATCCATTTTTAAAAAAAGGAAATCTGTAATATTCCAACTCGTTTCTTCGTTCTTTAACAACATTTCAAACCAATCTTAATGCACCAGACACGTGTTTTGGATAGTAAATCCTCTTCAGCTGTACTTCAAGTCAAAATGTTTTTAAGACATAGCCAAATTCATTTTAGTACCTCTCTCTAGATTGATTTTTTGAATTTTGTGTAATGTAAAGGGGCGGGCCTCCAAATTTCTTGTAGGATCAATTCAGTAGCATAGTAAGGGAACGACCATTTGATCCTGATGGAGGAGGTGGCACTTTTTGGAAAATACTAAATAATCTGACCCTCTTGGTATGAGGTTATAAATTTTCTAGCCTTTATTTTTTGAAAATTCGAAAAATTAGACAAATTAGCGACTCAAAAAACTTCCATTGCGCTTCTCTCACCGTACAAGCAATTTTATTCAGGCTCGCTCCGCTCCCCATACACTCAATATTTTTTTCAGGCTTGCTCCACTCTACCTTCCATTATATTACATATCAAGTGCTATTAAATCCATGGATTTTAGTTTTTAATAATATTGGATGATAATGCATTATCATAAAAACAAGTATAGAAAAAATTGCATTTTTATTTCAACAAATATGCTAATCTTCAAGACATACAAAAATGGTACATATACATTACACATTAACGTCCTGTTTTTGTACTTGACTTGACAAAATCCATACCCCAGAAAGTCTTGCACTCTGCAATTGAAGTCAAATATATGATTGACTTTTATGTTCCTTTAATAAATGTCAATATGGGTTGTTTTTGTTTGTTTTTGTTTTGTTTTGGTTTTGTCTTGTTTTTGTTTTTGTTGTTGTTGTTGTTTCTTTATTATAATTATTTTTTATTTTTATTTTTTTGCTTTTCAGGGTTGTCAGAAAATAAATAACATGACCTTGAGTTACTGGAAAATAAATAATCTGGCCGGCTATGCGTTGAAAATAAATAATCTGACCAGCAAAAATTGCCAGCTCCCCCCCCCCCCCCCCCCCCCCTGGATCAAATGGTCGTCTAGATGAAATCTAGAACCAAGAGAGCATTTGAAAGATGTATATCCTTTAATTTCGATCAAATGTTGAGATGAAATGACAAGTTTCGAAGTAAAGGAAGAATTTACGTTGTGGAAACCATGACAACTTATTCTTATACTATAAGCTTAAAAATAAACTCAAAAATATCAGTGAAATAATTAAGGTTCAATATACCTTTGGTCCTTATTTTGCTATAGATTCACTATGAAATAAGGTACAAAAACTCAATGATACATACTTATTCTTATGTTGGAACTGTCCTTAAGGTTCGGTAGGTTCTTTAAATTTTTAAAACGTGGGTCCTGTAGCATCATATCCCGTCCATCCTGCTACGTTTTTCGGTACATTTTTTACATAAAACTTTCAAACTTTTGGGCCATATTACATTGTTTAGATTAAGGATCACTGACAGGGGTTAAGTACCCGAAACGTGCATGTCTGGTCCATGCTGCAAACTAAGCTGTTCTTAAATAATGCTATGAATTTAAAGAAGTGTAACATTTAAACATTCTATTGAATTTGAAGACGTTTAACACTGCTATTGAATTTAAAGACGTTAAACATCTAACATAATAAAAAGATCCCTTGTTCTCTTTTAAAGGATAGAGCTGCTCATCACCGTATGAGTAAATTGTAAAATATAGTAACAAGCAATCAAATTTCACGAAAAAGGAAAAATCATATGAATCTATGATACAGTCTACTAATTGAAATGACCCGTAATTTTGCAAGTAAGCTACTCGGTCTGGGTTATATTGCATAACGACTCAAATCATCTTTGTGGAAGGTCTTCGGTCGTTACGGGGATGTAATAAAAGCATGTCAGATCCCCTTTCCAGAATGCTCAGTGACATTCTGGATTCTGATTGAATGGCTGTCATCATCACCAAACAAAACTTAACTGATACCTGATGTGTACACCAATATGTACATCGAGACAATCACCGAATTTGACAAGTTTTCATGGAGCTGTTGCGACGGGTGTTGCATGAAATCAGGAGACACTGACTCTCCCCGGGCACCTGGTCTCATTTCGGTACTTTTTTCATTCCGAGGTTCGCAACCGTTCCTATGGAAATTCTAATGATTTTGCCTTGCTTTCTCGACTTTGAGACTGAATAACTGATCGGTACTTCTTTAATGTTTATTCATTCTCTTCTGAGAAAAGAATAGATTACTCTCTTTTTATTTCTCTTTAATTATTTATTCAGAGTTACATGTAAAATGGGTCCCCCTACTTTATTTAATTCGATATTTTTCTTGATATTTTGTAACATTGCATTGCAATCAGTAATTTTGATTCAATTTCTACGACCTCTTATTGTACTACAGAGCGCGTTGTTATTTTGCAATTGAGTTTGATGTAAATATTTCACAAATAATTTTAAAATAAAATTCTAGCCTGTGGTATAAGAATAAGTTGCCTTGGTTTCTATAACGTAAGTTTTTCCTGTAGCAATTTTGTAATGTATCAAGGGATTTTCATGTCTGGAACATACTATGTAAAAAAAAATTTTCCAACCGAGTTAATACGAGTAGGTTGTATACATAGATCCGCTATCTATACTTTTCCTCAAGCAATCTTAAATTGTATTGCACGTACTATTACAAACAGGGATCATTGTCTACAGACCTCTTGAAAAAAAATGAATATATCATTCGATATTTTTTCTATGAAAGATATCATTAAATTAAGAATCTAGCAATGGAAGCGAAATGTATTATCAGATTCCGGAACGCAGTAATTGCGACAATTATTAAGAATTTGATATCTACCAGAGTCAATAATTGAAGAAAATGTTCATCTTTATTCCGGAAAACCGGCGGTAAACTCATAAAGCTTGACTTTAGATAGACTTGAAGGTCGTTTTCTAACCGTAAGACCATAATGAATATGACTGAAAGTAAACCAACGCATTCGCATTGTTTCACTCTAATGGTAACGAAAAAGTATATCTATATTTCCGACCAAGGTATCCAAGTGTTTATCGTCATTCGACCTTGACATATCACGATAAAGGCGAACAAGGCGAGAAATATTTCATAATAAACATCGAAAAAGCACCCATCAGTTATTCAGACTCAAAATGGAGAAGGTAAGGTTAGGCAAAACTATAAGAATTTCCATTGGCGACCGCCGGAATAAACGATAAAAAAACAAAAGTGAGACCAGGTGTCCCGAAAAAGATAGCGTCTCCTGTTTGCGTGCAGCACCTGTCGCAATAGTTCCATGAAAACGTGTAAAATTCGTTGATTGTATTGACGTACATTCTAGAAAAAGTGATATCATAACTATTTAGAACATAAGCAATAATAATTCGTTTGCGAACACATCATTTTTCTCGAATTATTATTATTCAGTCCTGAAGTCGAAATCAAATAAAGAAAATTGAAATTATTTCAAAATAATTTGTGAAACGATGTTTACATTCTTCTGCAAATTTGGGACACAGATGTGTTCTGAAGACGAATTCTCTCTCACATCAAACAAACCGCATTTTTCTTGTGGCACCTGTACCGCCTGTTAATTCGATGACTTGCAAACTATTTCCGAAATGTCAAAAGAAATGCTTAAATTTCAAGTTTATCATTGACAACTATTGGGCAATTGTCATTTGATATTGACTTCCATTATCAAATATTTAATCTGCAACCTTTACCGGTCTGCATTGCTTCTGGAAAGTCATTGACCTTGTTTTCATTTCGGTAAGAACTCTATCGACAAAGCACACTCAGGCTTAGCTATAAAAGCTATGTAAATGAAAGGAGAGGATCTCCCGGTTGCCGCACCAACAGCGAAACTCCAAAACCAAAGAGCAGACACTCACAGAGAGAGAGAGAGAGAGAGAGAGAGAGAGAGAGAGAGAGAGAGAGAGAGAGAGAGATAGACGCAATTTTAAGGGACAAGAAACATCAACACACAAAAGACCACACATAAACGATCGAGACCAATGGGCAACCGGTATCGACTTAGGACTGCCCTCTGCCACGCAAGAAGTAGACGGTGATCTTATTCGGATTGCGTGCGCACATCCCTCCAACTTTTCCAATGATCCAGAGGTCTTGGAGAAAGCACAATTGTGGTGTAAATAGCCTCTCCACTGTAATAATACGGAAGTGTTCCAACTATATACCTTCTTGATAATACGGAAGTGTTCCAACTCTATACGTTCTTCAAGAAAAGTTCAAACCAATTTTCACGCACCAGAGACTTGTTTCGAATATTAAATTCTCATCAGTGATGCTTCCAACCAAAGTAATGTTGCGGAACCACCTAAATTCATTTCTGTAGTGTCCTCTTGTGTTATTTTTTGAATTAAATAACAGAGAGTGCGCGCCCCCAAATTTCTTGTTGGGTCGATTCAGTAGCATATCCAAATAAAATCTATTTTCAAAATGTAAGATGAATATACAGACAGGTGGGGCCCGAGAAACACAGATGGATACGTAAATGCATACATAAAACAGGAGGCATGCGAAATACATTCTGGCGGCTGTAGCGAGCTCATGCATATGATCACCCGAGGAGTCCCACTGGCATTCAGAGAGGACAGATGGTCGTGGCCCTGTCTTTTCTAAATAGGTTTGGGCAGGACCAGTCATGGAGTTCTGTCGTCACAGTCAGTCAGACTAAAATAAGACTGCGATGGTACAAGGCTGTAGATTGGTCTGTGTATTGAGGTATGGTCATTATCCATATTTGCCAGTACCAATCCAAGTGTCCGTCTCGAGACAAAAGGATCATAATCATGGTATAAAAGGCGTTTGATGATTCTAACACAATTTCGATGGCAATTCTGCCTATCTTTGGTCCTTCTTATTTTGTTAATTATGTCACCATAAAATGCAATTTGTGTATATTACCAAAAGTAATATATGTATATTACCAAAAGTAATATATGTATATTACCAAAAGTGATATATGTATATTACCAAAAGTAATGTACTCTGCTGCATGTATGGGTCCGAATTTCAAAAGATTTTTTTGTGAAATTACCAGAAAGTCTTAACTAGTTTATGAAAGCGAAAACCTTGACCTAAAATTTTCTTGATAATTTGTAAATCTCTCCCATGAAAATCCAAAACATCGGTTCATGTTCTAGCATACCGGATGAGCTGTGAAGTGAAATGTAGATACCGTATGACGGTAATCGAAGAGTATCACCGTCAAAGCCAGGGAACATTTAAGATGTTGGATCCAAATTCAGCTCTTTTGTCATACACACTTGTATGAATCTTTCAATAAACAATTTTGATATTAATTTTTGTGAAAGTTATATATTCGAATACCAGTAATATTCAAAATAAAGTTTTTAAATGTACAGAGCTAATTGATATGTTGTGAGCCTCGGTTTTCTGAATTGCAGAAGTTACTCTGCTGATAGATTATCTCCAAAAAGGACAAACGATCAATGGTACATACTATGATTCACTTCTGACACAGTAACGGGAATCTATTAAACTTAGGCGCCGCGGAAAGCTCACTTGTTAAAGGTGTGTTGTTCCATCAGGACAATGATCTTCACAAGTCTGTCACTGCCACGGCTACCATTTATGATTGTGGCTTTAATTTGATTGAGCATCCGGCTTATTCACCTGATCTTGCTCCATCAGACTTTCTTGTATTACCAAAACTAAAAGCATTTCTTGCTCTCACTTTCAGACCAATGATGAAGGCATATTTGAAGTGGATGGCTTTTTGACCAGTCAAGATAAGGAGTTCTTTTAAAGTGGCACTGGGGTCCTTAAACACCGGTGGCAAACGTGTATAGATACTGAAGGTGATTATTTACAAATATAATGCAAAATGTCTGATAAAATTCAAATCCTTAAATACGAGGCTTACAACATATTAATCAGCCCTCGTATATGCATACAGCATTCAAATATTTGAATGTTGTTACTAAAAAAAGCTTATCAAATTGTTATTTTATTGGAACTATTGTAATAAATATCTGGATATACAATGTAGTTGTAAAGTTTTGCTGATGAAAAAGTTAAGAAATAAACATCGAAGAAGTACCTAACAGTTATTCAGTCTCAAAGTCGAGAAGGCAGGGCATAAATCGTAAGAATTCCCATCGGAACCGTTGCGAATTATCATCTTTACTTTAAGTGAGAACTTAACTAATATATGTTTCATTTCTTAATCTCTGATTAAATGCTGATTAAAATTATTTCATGAGTTTGTTTTTCCTTGTTTGCCTGACGGGAGGGTACATGAGCCTTTCAGAAAATGAATCGGATGTAAAATCAAATATTTTATTACCATGACCTAGCTTAAATAGAAACTTAAGTTATAAGATCGGCAACGTTTGAATAAATCTACTAAATATACCCAAGGCTACTTAATAGATGTATATACCAAATATCAAATCTTGATAGTAATTATTTCATGAATTTGATAAATATCGAAGGTAACCTTATGATAAACTTGATCAAAGACCCGGTAATATGGGCTTTATCAGTCGGAATTGAATTCTTAATGAGTCTGCAATTCTTGCGGCGTTTGAAAGACGCATCAATAATTCTGAGAACGAACATCCGTTGGAGTATTTGTCAAAACAGAATCTATACGCTCATCTGAGATGAATCCGATAAAATGGCTTTCGGATATAAACAAAAACACTTGTACTTTAGTTTATCGTTCATATTAACAGATTTTAACCACCTGTCTCGTGAAAATTAACTCCGGAGTTAAGTGAACATCGAGTTTAATAGGAGCATCAATTAATTCTTATTCTTTTGAACCTTTGGTTTCAGTGCTTAATATATTATTTGAAGTTACGAGCACTTTTTACTGCGTAATATTATTTAAGAAAAAAAATGAAATTTCAGGTAATGTTGCTATGATAGACAGTTATTTGTATTGAAATAAATGGAATATATATAGATATATAATACATTTTTATATCTATAGTTGTAGATCCCTTTTAAGTAATCTTCACTCCGATTTCTTTGAATAACCATTTAGAGAAAGATTATACACCCTAATGTGAACAGAACTTTCACGGGGTTTCCTTTTTAGTTCGCGATAATCTTTTGTTTCTTTTTTAAAAATTCATGTCTGTTTGCTCTTTATCTAAGAGAATAAGCACAATGCACTTTTTAAAATGCAACTTAGTTATGTATGCTGGTATGTTTCAATCAGAAGTGTTAGCTCTTCCTGAATACCTCATATGACAGGCTGTAGGATCATATAATGAAATATATCTCTCAAGGTCATTTGTCTGTCTGTTTGTGCATGGCTAAATATAATGTACATTTTCATACTGGACGATCTTGTCTGTCTCATATTGGTCTATGACAATGCACATTTTAAAATGCAACATAGTTATGTATGCTGGTACGTTTCAATCAGAGGTGTTTGCTCTTCCTGAAAACCTCATATGACCGGCTTAAGGAGTTCATTTCATCTCACACGAAGTCAAGAACATGATGTGACAGAAATTTGGCGGAAATTTTAGATCAATTGTAGACTCTACCTCTTCATAATTTCATAATATTTGGATTTCCTCTTAGTCGGCCTCGAGCATCACTGATGGTAAATAACTTGTTTAAATGAGCGTATGATGCACTGCAATTTTGAAATAGAACATATATTTCAATATTGACAATATGCAATCCATGAGATTCGGAAGGCTTCATTTTCCTTAAATCGTCACATCTATGTATACGAAGACATTATTTTTTCTTGATTTTTATGATTGCTTCTGACTTTTACTTGCATATTATGAGAATGTTAACGTTTATTTTTCAGTGTTTAATCTTTTTTTGGCTTAAACGAACCTATTCAGAGGAACTTCCAGTCCATTAAGCCTAGCCCATTCACGTGCTAGAAAACTCGCCCGGGGACATTCTACAGTCCCGCTAAGCTCCGCCCATTGTCGTCTGCAAGTCAGGATTAGAATAGAAATAACAACTAGCTAGCCGTGGTTCATTGTCCAGTAATTCCCCTCGTCACATGAACTAATCAAATTATCACCTCGCCGCTTCGCGGCGTGGTTATAATTTGATTGGTTCATGCGAATCGGGGAATTAATGGACAATAAACCACTGCTAGCTAGTTGTTATTTCTTAATTAAAAATACCGAAAGATGTAGCAGGATGGGTTGAATACCATTCTGAAGGACCCACTTTCCAGAAATTTCGATAAAGCAAATGAGTTAAAGAAGATCCTGACGATAATCTCAACAGCACTCACAATAGAGAACCAAATTGAGCATCGACGGACTCCTAGCAAGCTAGAGGTGGGACCAGGTGACCGGGAGGAGTAAGCATCACCTGTTGGCTAGCCGCACCCGCCGTCGATGTTCACTCACAAAAATGATCACCATATATAAAATACATGCACTGTCTGATGTTATTTCTATATAGAAAGTGCTATGGCGACCATGTCAGAGGAAAATATTCAAAACACCTCGTGGGGAATTTTTACGAGCTCCAAACAAACAAACGTTTTTATTAATTATTTTTTCTCTTTTTTTTGCCTAACGTAAAAGCCTAAAGTAAATTATAACTTGTTCCCAAATTTCTACACTGTAATGTCCTAGATTTGATTGTATGCATTATATCTGTTAATTACATCTAGTTTTCTTCAGAATTGCTTCATACAGAAATGAAGTTTTATTAGTACTTTGAAGATGACATTATTTCCTTAATTAGAACATCATTTTTGCGTTTGAATTTACAAATACCTATCATTGAGCTTCGAATTATGCTTTTAAGAAGCCGATTGGTGATTGAAATTTGAGTCGTATACGTAAACACTTGCCCTTGGAATATCGTTTGTTGAACGACCGACGCTGAGTAGAAAATAAGATCCCGTAAATGGCACAAATAGTTATTCATGAAAGCTCGGAATGTTTCCTTAAATCCTACGGAATTATCGTAACTGCAATGGGTCGTGTTCCTCATGAAGATTATATATAGGAGTCAAATTGTATAATAACCAGCATAATTATTCTTAGGTTTCAATACGGATGATGACCTCTCATCATTGGTGCAGAATTCCAGAACGTTCTATTCATTTTGATAAATTTTATATTTTCAAAATTGAATAGGTCTATATATGTTCAATTGTTTCAATAAACAATATAAGTACTACAAAAATAATGTCTCATCAGTGATAACAAATATAAAAAAGATTTGGTCATCACTGATGAGACATTATTTTTGTGGTACGTATTAAGTATGTTGAATCAATTGCACACATATAGACCTATCCAATATTGAAAATTTTTCATTTTCGTGCGTGAACATCGATGGCTAGTCAAACAGGGGATGCTTACTCCTCCCGGGCACCTGATTACATCTCTAGCTTGCTAGGGGTCCATCAATGCTCAACTTGGTGCTGTTATGTGAGTGCTTTTGAGATTATCTTCAGGATCTTCTTTATCTCATTGGAATAAAACGTCGTTGTAGTGGCCACAGCGGAACAAACTCATGGAATAAGCATTGAAGAAGTACTCATCAGTTATTCAGTCTCAAAGTCGAGAATGTAAGGGAAACCATTTGCATTTCAGTCGGAACACTTGCGAAGCCAGGAATAAACAACTTTCCGAAGTGAGACCAGGTACCTAGGGGTAGTCAGCTTCTCCTGTTTGCATGCAGCACCCGTGAAAACTTGTCAAAATCATAGATTGTCTCGATGTACATTTTGATGAATATATATCAAGTAAAGGTGCCTTGTTTGGTGATGTTGACGGCCATTCAATTGCAATCCAGACGGTCACTGATCATTCTGGAAAGAGGGATCTCATATGCATTTAGAAGATCCCCGAACTGACCGAAGAACTTCCTAAATGATGATTTAACAATGGTGCAGCCAGCAGTGACACTCTCCAAGTGGTTCAAATGTTCAACGTCTTCAAATGCGATAGCATCATTTAAGAACAGATAAATTTTCAGCATGGACCAAACATGCACGATTCAGGTACTTAACCCTCGTCAGTGATCCTGAATCGAAATAATGTATTATGACCAAAGAATACGAAAGTTATTATGTCAAAACATGTACCGAAAGACGTAGCAGGATTGGTGCGATATGATGCTACAGGACCCACGTATTAGAAATTTCAAGAAATTTTGATGGATAAAAAACTTAAATGCGTTGAAGAAACGATCAACCTTAGTTGATCGAACTTGTCAACATGTGTCCTCGGGGCTTGACACTCACCAAGTGGTTCAAATGTTAAACTCTTCAAATTCAATAGCATCATTTAAGAAGAGATAAATTTGCAGCATAGACCAGATATGCATGTTTCGGATACTTAACCCTTGTCAGTGATTCTCAAATCGAGACAATGTAAAATTTACAAATTATGAAGAAACTTTTAGGTCAAGGTTTTCGCTTTCCCAAACTATTTAAGACTTTCTTGAAATTTTACAGAACCTATTGTCAACTTATTTTGAAACTTTGGCCCATGAAACGTGAATAAAATTATTTTTCGTTTCATTTATTTGTTTACTCAAAATCAAATACATTTAAGAGAGGAGGGACACTTTTTAAATGTTTTAATACTCTTCTCATGTCAACTGAAGACATTTTGATAAAATTTGTGATTGAGATGAATGACATACACATGTATATTGCCTTGTCTTTTCGGTGCGTTTTAAGATTCTTCGGTGATAGAAGCGTAAAAACTACCCCGGTGGTTAATATTCTAAGACTAGTTTAAAGTTTATGAGATCCGAATGCCTTCAGGTAATCTGTCACTATGTTTAGAATGCATATAGATGTTTTACGTCTTCAGATTCATTAGCATCATTTTAGAGCAGATAAATTTACAGCATGGACCAGACATGCACGTTTCGGGTATTTAAACCTCGTCAGTGATCCTCAATCTAAACAATGTAATATGACCAAAATCTGTGAAAATTATGTCCTAAATATACCGAAAGACGTAGCAAGATGGCTGGGATATGATGCCACAGGACCCAGGTTTTGGAATTTAAGAAAATTTTGTAAACAGAAATTTTGAAATGCGTTTGAAGAAACGACCAACCGAAATTGATCGAACTTGGCTGCATGTGCACTCGGGGACTCCTGGTCCACCAGCAGTGACACTCACCAAGTGGTACAAATGTTTTACGTCTTCAAATTTATTCTTCATATATCAGGTACTCATGTTAGCGTTTTGGCATTTTGGGCCTCTTGTTTTATAAATCATTACAAACCATGACCGGTCTTTGAATCTTAACTTTCATCGTTCAGGAATCACAGCTATAATTATGCGATGTCTTCGTTACCGCCCTAGGAAATGTCTATGACAACGTATGTTGATACGCCGTATAATAGTATAATATATTGATAGCCTACTTACATGTCACCTAAGTGAAGGATGCGGAAGACCATGTACTTTATTTCCATCATAATCAGCTTCAACGTTCGGCAGGGTCAATTTTCTTCTGTCCCTATGAGCTACGTCAGGCCATTTGAAAGAGGATAGCGCTCGCCTTCGTCTCTTGCTGTATTTACGTACTTTGTGTTTTAAATAGGGGTGTTTCAGTGTTTTTCGTTTGCTTTGCAACCGAGTGCTGTTGAAGATTTACAAAGAGACATTACCTGACCCAAATGGATGGTATACTAGTGGTTAAAAGATGAAATGTTTGAAAGACATTGTATACAAGTAGCGAAAGCGATATTTATATTAAAATTTATACCAATATATGCAGAAAATATTGGTGAAATTATCATGCAAAATGCCTATTTTGAAAACTTAAGGGCTGTGAACATCTTTATTGAAGCAATAAATTTTATTCAAATAAAATTGATACATAGTTTTCTCTGATATGATGGAATTGAAAGCCAAGAAAATACTCACAATGACGAGAAAACCTTGTCCTGTTCAAAAGTTTACCTCAAATAATATTTATGGAATATTTTTACGCTATTTTTTTTTTATTTTTTTATTTTTATGTTTGAAAATATATTCTCGATCAAACATTTTCAAGACAGTATGAACAAAGAATATACAGTATTATTCTTCACAACCGTCATAATACTTCATTAGTACGCGTGTACCTGATTAAAAATGGGTTATGGAGATTAAAAAATATAGAGATTGCAAATTAAAGAGAGGAAAAGTCAGAGGGGGTAAGTCAATGAACCAGGCTCGAAGGATATATATACTTAGTGCTTGGTGTTTGCCAATTGATACCTATTCAACGCCATAACTTTGAAATCTTTTAGGAATGACACAAGCAGACGAGCCGAACATCAAATATACTGATGAGAAATTCTTTCTTTGAAGCCATTTACTCTATCATCGGAGGAGCAATGATACAAGAGATAATATATTACCATCACCCGCAGGGAAATTAGCTGGAGTTGTCAGGAAACAGTTATGAATGTTACTAATACAAAAATGATTGTTCGACCAATCACGGTCCTTGGACAAATATTTTGAATTATCAAGATGCTCTGAAAATCTGCACTGGAGGTGATTCGCTCAAGATGACACTCTCTTTACATTAGTTTCATGACAAATCAATGTTGTAGATTGCATGAAATGGAACTGATGATTGTTTATGTATGAAATTTTAGACAATTGTGTTTTAAATTTGTCCCTTTATTCTTCCTATGTCATATACAGAGGTGATACGTTTTGAGTAAATTCGATGAAAATGCGTAAATTAAATTTACTTGCATGCAGTGTGATCAAATGTTATAACCACGTATACAATATAATTACATCATGGTAAAATGTCTTTCCCTTCAATGCAACACTGTAATATCTGTCTCACTATATAGATTTGCTATTGTATTCTGAATTATGATCAAAATATAAGTGATAAACATACTTACAAGCACAGCCCACACCCCTCTCGATATATTGCTTCAAGTTTATTTTTAGAAAAAAATAGTTTTCATTTTTTTCATGTTCATAGATATTGTGGCGGAGGTTTTTGTTTGTTTGCTTTGGTTCCTGTTTTATCCTGATTTCTTGTGCCTTCGGTTTCTGATTTTCTGAATTATCGATTTTGTGCTGTATACAGGAATTTGGTCATCATCCATATTTGTCATTGTACACCAATATATGCACATATTCGACAATTAAACAAAAAAAAACATGTTGAAATTTTAAAAATTCAAAAGAATTCTTGAACATCCGAATTGATGTATACTCGATCAAAACAATCGTTACTGATAATACAACAAAACATGATTGTTAATTCGACCAATCGCGGTCCTTGGGCAGATATTTTGAATTATCAAGATGCCTCTAAAATCTTTACTAGTAGAGGAATTCTCAAGACGACACTCTTTTTACATCAATTTTATGACAAATCAATGATGTAGATTACATGAAACAGAACTGATGATTTTTGTATTGATGAAATTTTATACAATTGTGATTTCGTTTAATCTGAGAAATAGTCCCTTTATTCTTCCTATTTCCTATATAGGGGTAATAAATTTTGTACAACTTCGATGAAATACGTAATTTAAAGATTATCTGCACGCAGATTTATTCCAATGTTACAACCAGACACTTCTATTACGTCATAATGGTAAAATGTATATTTCCCTTTAACGTTATATTTGGAAATCTGTCTATAAATACAACACTTTCTTTCATGATTAATGCCATTGATTTACTTTGTAAAGAAAGATTTAAAAAATTATTCATTAATTCTATATTCCTGTGATTATTCGATAAATCAATGATTTCCGCACAATGAATTTTTTATCAGGAATGTTTTGCACATGCATTGAAATGCAATTGCAGAATATGAAAAACAATTCTTATATTTACGATTGCTTTGAAATAAATCCCGCTGGACATATCTGTTTTATTAATCTTAGTTTTTTATCCGTTTGAAAACGCAATAACAGAATACATTACTTTAGCCGAAAGTTAAGGCTGTTATTCACAACAATCGTGCGTTCGTCGAGACCACTGGGCAACCGGACATGTGGTAGGGGTGGGAGAATTGTTCTCGCGTATTAGGAAATAGGTTTGTCCGGATAACCACGACATTTGTTACAAACATCTTTCAAAAGTCGGCTCCGATTGCCCACTGGTCCCTATAATTTATGTGTAGTATTTTGGGTTTCGTGTTTTAATGTGTTTGGTGTTCCTTGATCCTTTTGCGTATCTTGTTGTGCTTGTTTACTCTGTGTTTTGTGCAGTGTGGAGCAGTTAAAATCGTTCCCCGTGACGTGACATTGATCAAGTGTATTAATTACTTCTTTCCAGCTCTGTCGCCTAAAAGAAGCTTTGTTTTGGCCCTTTATCAATGTGACATCATATCTTCATTTTTTGCTATTTCGGAAACTTGTCATTTAATCGAAATTCAAGGAGGTTAACATCTTAGCACCATCCCCCTATTATGAACATAGATTTTATTTGGATATGCTACTGAATCGAATCGATATGCTACTGAATCGACCCTACAGGAATTTTGGAGCCGCGCACTCTTTGTAAAGTAAATGCAGAAATTTAAATTCTAAAAATAACGCAAGAGGGCGCTAGTGAAATTAATTTAGACTGCTTATGAAAAGCCCTTTAGCTGGAAGCATCACTGATGAGAATTTAATATTCGAAACACGTGTCTGGTGCATGAAAATTGGTTTGAATATTCTTTTAGAAGATATAGAGCTGGAACCGTTCCGCATTATTCAGAGCATGTAATAGAACATGTATTTCAATATTGACAATTTCAACCTCTGCAGCTAGGTGGATTGTTAGTATCCGAGGATATCGTCCCCCTAGTTTCACAGTGTTTCGACACTTCACTTGAAATACATTTGTAAATTCTCCGTCACAAAAATGTAATAAAAATTTTCCAAAACTAAGGAACATCTCCATGATGACACAACTCTGTCTTCTGTGTGTTCTTTGGTAGAAAGTTTAGGTCAAGTTTATACTTTTGATCCTCATAATTTTATATTATATGGATTTCCTCTTATTCAAGGACATAGCTTGTTGAAATGTACATATTGTGCACATATTTTTTTTTATTCTATTTCTTTGGCCCTGTCCAAACCTCTGTAGAGAAGACAGGGCCCCGACCACCTGTCCTCTCTGAACGTCAGTCGGACTCCTCGAGTGATAACATACATGAGATCGCGTCGGCAGAGCACAGATTGTATTACGTACGCCCTCTTTATATCAATTTACTTTTTCATCTGTATTGCTTGGGCCTCTGCGTTTTGCTGTCTTGTTTATGTGTGGTCATCTAACAGTGAGGAGCTTGTTTTACACCACAAGTGTGCGTCCTTCGAGAACTCTATCTAATTGGAGAGGTGAGAGGGTTGTTCGCACGTAATCCAGGATAACTATACCATTTGCTACTTGTGTGGCAAATAACCGTCCACAGTCGGCACCGGTTGTCCATTGTTCTCGTTTTTCATCTCTTAGTATGCTCGTCTTTGTATTTACGCATCTGGTGCTTTGGTGTTTTGCTGTGGGTGCTTGCAACAGGGTCTTGTTGGAAACCCCCTCCCTTCTTTTAATAGAACTTATAACATGTATGGATAATGACCATATCCCCAAACAAAGTACAAAATCGATACTTCAGAAAATCAGAAACCGAAGGCATACAAAATCAGGATAAAATAGGAACCAAAGAGAACACACAGAAACCTCCACCATATGAAAAGAAGCGAACTACCAATATGATTCAATATTGACAAGTTCACATAAGGGTGTTGCGGTCTTCTGTTGGTTCTGTAAAAAGAGACTTTTTGAGAGATCACCCTCCACCCGCTCTTTCAGGAAGTATTTCTGGAATTACGTCCGTTTTTGTAGCGAATTAAGATTACAAAGATAAAAGACATACACATACTTTCACACTCTTTGGTCATAGTATAGCGTTTGGATTGAGGAAAAGTAACCGAAACGTGTCTGTCTTGTCCACGCTGTAAATTTTTCTGTTTCTAGATGACGCTATTGAATTTGAAGACGTTTAACATGTTAGCAGAACGTTTTTACCTTTTTTTTAATCATGTCGATTGTGCAAGAATTGAATATCTATGCGAAAAATTATATTTCATTTTGAGTGATGCGGTTCTGATTACGGAGGTAGAAGATAACACGAAGATTCAACATGTGTATTTCAGGGGAAAATTCTACTTTTACGGAGTAAATCAACTTAATTAAAATTCAACTCTCTCCTTGAAGATAATCTATAAGGAGCTTGAATTTCAATTTGGAGTGAATTAGGATAAGAGGAATCCCTTATGTCACTCGTCGAACAGTTCACTGAACAAGAGTTTGTTGGTCGTACTAAATTGAAATTTGAACTTGATTTTGAATTTATCTACTGTGTAGCCCATCAGTCAATACTGATAGAGAAACATTACAATTGTTAAACGTCTTCAAATTCAATAGCATCATTTAAGTACAGATGAATTTTCAGCATGGACCAGACAGGCGCGTTTCGGGTACTTAACCCTCGTCAGTGATCTTCAATCTAAACAATGAAATATGTATAAAGAGTGTGAATGTGTGAATGTAACTAGTAATGTGAATGTATTCTAGTGTTGTTGTTTAACTATTCATCACAGCAAGGTTTAATTAAATAGCCATCAATGTTTTGTGACTTTGTTATGTCAATCATATTGAATACAATATTAGAAAATTTGTATCGTTTCAACCTGCAAAGAAATAAAATTCCGCAAAAAATGTTTATCCCAACCGTGACCATTTAGAAATCTTGTTTTATTTCATTTAATAACAGACGTGAAGACATCGAGTTGCTTTTTTCTTACAAGTTTTAAACCCTTTTCAAATAATAATGCCCAAAAGGGGATTCTCGGTTATCCATGCCTTTATTCACATTTCTTTGAAATGCAATGTGGTTATTAGTGTCAAAACATACTTGCATCAAACTATGTAAGCAAAACTTTAGAGCTCATGTTTTTTGGATTTAAGGGACATAGGAATATAACTTTATCTTTTTGATCAATTCATTCGAGATATCCAAATCTTTATTCGGTCCAAAACTTAATCAAGGGAACTCTTACGCACCACCTTCTTTCATTTCTGTGTAAGCATGCAAAATCTTACAAACTCAACATCAGGTTGATATTAAACGTCTTCAAATTCAATAACATCATTCATAAACGGATAAATTTGCAGCATGGAACAGACATGCACGTTCGGGTACTCAACCCTCGTCAGTGATCCTCAATCTAAACAATGTAATATGACCAAAGAGGGTGAAAATTATTATGTAAAAAGATGTACCGAAAAATGTAGCAAGATTTGTGGCATATATACCATCTTTGATATTTCACTAAGCTGCATCAAAAGGTAGCTATTTTTCATCCTCTTGCTTTCTTTATGGTTTACTAGCTCGAGTAGTTGTTCTATTTGGTGTATTTCGTCTCTTTTGGTCATAGATATTTAACTATGCTAGTGAATCGACCTTACAGGAAACTTGGAGTTCGGGCATTCTCTACAAAGAAGATACACAAAATTAAAACAAAATCAAACCAGAAATCGCTACTAAAATAAATGTGGCTCTCTGAAAATCGGAGTAAGAAATGTAACTCTTGTACAATTGCTTCTTTCAAAGTAAGATTTTTAAACACGAAAACCCGCTATTTTCGGCCTCAAGCATTACTGATAAGAAATAACGTGTAGAAATGCGCATGTGGTGCACTGAAATTTTATAAAAGAATATATATTTTAATATTGACAATCGAACATGAATCACATTTTTCTTCATATTAGAAAAAAATGTGATAACGTGCGCAAGACAAGATGACCCTCAGGACAATTTTCTTGTAATTTGTTTCGGTTGTGAGGAAGAAGCTTGTCAAGGAGTTTAGACACTGCTGTGTCGGTTTTGTCCGGATTTGAACTACCTATTAGGGGCCATGGAAATGTATAAAGATCTATCTTTTCAATTTTTAATAATTTTTGCTTTATACTGGTACCACTGATGGGGATTCATTATCCGAAACATGCATGTCTGGTGTACCGTATTTAGACATTTTTGTTCAGAAGACTTGGCGTTATCTGACAGCAACGTTGTGCACTACGTTTCCCAGTTAGCAATTGCTATTTTGTATTTGCAAAGAGCCCTATCCAATAATAACCAAAGAAAACAAGTGATTTGCTGACGATCTTTTCTGTTAGTAAATAGTCACCAACAGAAAAGACAAGTTATTTTATGGTATATTTTTCCGAAAATATGTCACATTAGGCTTTTTAAATGCCTTTATGAGCACAACAAACAAATATTTGATAAATTAGTCAGAGTTTCAACTTCAAATATCATGTCTAATTTTAGATGAATCACCCTATCTAAAACGTTTGGTGTTTCTTTTCTCCTTTTGCGTCTTTTGCTGTGCGTGTCATCACTGTTTTTGCATGGGTTGTTTGGTGTTTTGCTGTGGGTGCTGCAACCGAGTATTGTTGGAGCTCCCTCCTTTCCTTTATTTGAAATTTGAATCATTTGAAGTTATTGTCAGCGTTGCTATCTTCGGAAAATGGATAAACACGATGTTTTACTACTTTTTCATGCAAAAAAAATTAAATCAAATTGATACCATTCAGTCGTACATTTATATATATGGTGATATATGTCATACGGTCGCTCTATGCAATAAACCTATCTAGTCAAAAAACCTTTTAGGTGGGAAGTTTTCAATGTTAAATTTAAGCGTGACGTCGTCGAGTTTATCATCAAGCCTATCGAGAGCGTAAAGACGTCACATGAAAAATTAGCATGGGAAATAACCCACCTGAACGGGTTTTATCACCAGACGGACACTTGGCTTGGTACTGGAACAATCTACAGCCTTGAACCGCCGCATTAATTAGAATTGCACTCTGACTGACTGTGAAGACAGGACTCCATGACGGACCCTGTCCAAACCTTTTTAGAGAAGACACCGACCACCTGTCCTCTCTGAATGTCAGTCAGACACCCAAGTGATAACATGCACGAGCTCGCGACAGCCGGCAGAGCAAGGACCGTATTTCGCACGCTTTCTGTTTTATATCCATTTACATATCCATCTTTGTGTTTCTTGAACTCCTGTGTCATGCTGTCTGTATGTATGGTCATCTTACAGTGAGGTTGTTATTTTACAGAACAAGTATACATTCTTCGAGACATCTGGGTAATAGAAATGTGGGAAGGTTGTGCGCACGTATTCCTTATAACCACATCGTGTGCTACCGGCGTGGCAAATGACCGTACTAAGTCGGCACTGATTGCCCATTGGTCTCGTTCCTTTATATGTTGTCATTTTTGTTTGATGTTTCTTTGTGATTTGGTGTTCCTTGTACCTTTTGCGTCTCTCTCTGTGCGTGTCTGCTCTCTATTTTTGCATTGAGTGTTATGGGGTGTTGCTGTGGGTTCTGTAGTCGAGTGTTGTTGGAGAACCCCTCCTTTCTTGTCTGTAAAGTTTGTGTAGACCGACGATCGTATAACGTATACCAAAATTTGCGCCGAGATATATTTGATTATATCAATTTCAATTAATAAAGTTGTCAAAATCGCGTATATCCAGTTTTCGAAGTGCGTCGCACGGACAGTGGAAAAATTAATTCACGAAGGACTTTCACGCTTTGCTCTACAATTCATAAGTCGAGGACATATATAGATGTAGAGGCGGCCGCTGTACCATTGTCATATCAACCGGATACCAAGATATGATACAAAAGTTTGTTCCATATTTTACTGAACAGTTAACCAGGTTACTTCCTCATGACTTAAATTGATATCTACAATTAGCGATCTACTTACTGATTGCTTACTGTTAATGGATTCTTTGAAATCGGGGATTGATTGATAACTGAATTGCGTTGGGAAATGTGACCTGAATATATTTGTTTTACATTACAGCGGTATATGACACACACGATGTTAAACTGTCAAAACCGTTTTTGAAACCAGATGTGTTTTAGAAACGATCAAATAGAGTAGAATGAAAGGATACTCTTACTCAATGAACGAATCATGCAGGACATCGAAACGCCATAAGAATACTTCCTTATGGCGAATAACTTGATATATGAGTAAAATTAAGTTATATAATGAGTTCCCTATAATTAACCAATGGACTTTTAATTCACTTCCTCTTGAGTGAATTGTCTTAACTCGTTGACAATAGTGAAGTGCACATATACTCAAACGATTTCATTAATAACGTGTGTCGATCACTAAGGGAATGTATCGTCTTGTCTTTTCTTCGGCTGGTATTGGTTGGAATACTCTTGAAAGGTAATTTAGCAAATTTTTATATTTCATACTTTGACATCTCGATTGAGGTGAAGATCTCCAATAATATGACGTTCTAATTGTCACAGCGGCACAGACACGGATACAAAGTAAGAACTTCAAAACATAATTATAACACTCGCTACCACTTTATAAATCAGTAGAAAAAACCTTGCAAAATTTTCAAGTTGCAGAGTTACTTCACACATATAAAAGAAGAGATTTCGATGTAAAATATGTCTGTATGAATTTGCTACTGATCGCGCAGCTCACTTTGGAAACTGGATAATTGCGGGTTTGAATACTTTAAAATAACATAAGGCATGGTCCATTTGATATTCAGGGGGGGGGGGGGGCCTTGGGTTTTTTGTCGGAGCAAGATTATTTTTTTCGCCCCGGACCAGGGCAAAATTATTTTTTTCTTGCAAAGTTGGGACAGGGAATTTTTTTTAACAAAGTGATGCGCATATTAAGAATGTTTGTGTTTTATCAATAGAAATTATTTATATTTTTATTCAAAACTCTAAATATTAATATATTAGTTTATTTTTATGCGCATATTAAGAATGTTTGTTTTTTATCAATAGAAATTATTTATATTTTTATTCAAAACTCTAAAAATTAATATATTAGTTTATTTTTATGAAAGTATTCAATTCACTTTTAAACAGAGATAAAACATTTTTACACAATACAATTCTCAATATTTTATATAAGGTAAATCATGTTTATAACATGTATAAGAGGGTCTGAGGGGAAGGTCTCCTAGACAAATTTTTAAATGTTACTAAGAATTGTAAATTGGTGAATAACTGAAGTTCTCCTTCCAAGCTTACAGGAACATAAAATTAGGCTCTATAGTATATATATGATATTTGATATCTTAAAATATATGAACTGTGCTTTTAGTAAATAATGTTTTGATAGAAAACTATTGCAGAATTTGAAAACTGCGGCGAGCGAAGCGAGCCGGTGTTATAGAGCAGACTTTCCCCCGGGGTAGATCTTCCCCCCGGAAAATTGGCTCTAGAGTAGATCTTCCCCCGGAAAGCCTACTCCAGAGTAGATCTTCCCCCGGAAAGCCTACTCCAGAGTAGACTTTCCCCCGGGGGGAAAGTCTACTTCAGAGTAGAATTTCCCCGGGGAAAAGATCTGTTATAGAGCCATTTTTCCGGGGGGAAATTCTGCTCTACAACTAGTTGTAGAGTAGACTTTCCCCGCAGAGTAGAATTTACCCCTTCTATTTAACGTTTTCTTGACGTTCTTTTGAGAAGAGCTCCTTTCGCAAACTTACAGTCTTTACAGAAGATGATAACTCTGATTGAGATTATATTTATAAATTAAATTAGAGAGCTTTCCAAATCAGAGAGCTCGCTCGTTAATTGAAGAGGCCTCTAATCGACTATATGTCACTTTGGCGTTCCATACTTAATGCTAATCCTGGATCTGGATATTTCACACAATTGCTGTCAATAAACCAGGGTTGTGTCATTACCTTGAACAAGGGTCATATCTCCAAGACCAAGGTCAGTGTACATCTGCCCACCCCTCTGCCCGTCTGTGAAATTTGTATCGGAGAGTTGAAATAATCCTCAAAATGGTGAAAAATGGCTCATACAATAAAATATAGCATGCGAGCAACTGTAATCCATTTTTAAAACTTCGTAAAATTTGTATCCTTTGAAACAAATTGTTTCAAGGATTTCAAGGATCTCCCCCCAGGGGGGAAATTTTACTCTAGAGTAGACTTTCCCCCTTAAGGGGGAAACTCTACCCCAAAAACCTGAAGGGGTAAAGCTTGCTCTAGAGCAGGATTTCCCCCCAGGGGGGGATATTCTACTCTAGAGCCAATTTTCCGGGGGGAAGATCTACCCGGGGGGAAAGTCTACTCTATAACACCGGAAAATTTTCAAGAATTTTAGCGAAATTTTATAGTAATTCTTCAAATTCAGATTATTTGTAAGAGCAAGATTATTTTTTTCTGTCACACCATAAGCAAATTTATTTTTTTCATCAAAATTTAGAGCAAAAATATTTTTTTCGAAAAAAAAACCCCAAGCCCCACACCCAGAATATCAAATGGACAGTGCCTAAGAACTATATCATTGAATATATCTCGCTTAGTCGTAAATTTTGGTTTATGTTATAGAGTCGTTTATGCAATTATATAATACAGACAATAAAATTTCAGCATGGACCAGACATGCACGTTTCGGGTACTTAACCCTCGTCAGTGATCCTGCATCCAAACAATAATATATGGTCAAAGTACTGTGATTGTTATGTCAAAGAAGAGATTATCGGACTTGGCTATGCATGTGCCCTCGGGGAATACCGGTCCACAAGCAGCGACACTAGCCATGTGGTACAAATGTTACTTCTTTTAATTTAAGTGTTTTAATTTCATTGTGTTCTCTAACTTGGCTTTGTTGTAGTGTCTTCTACGTAGGACTCTAATTCACTTTTCTTCCATTATCGCATTATGGCATTTTTAAGGTCGCCTCGTATTAAACTAACCCCCTTGAGATTACCCTCTGTCACTATAGTCACTTTACCATCATCGACATTCAACAGTAAAATCAGAAGGAGTCGAACCGCATACTCTGAATGGCTGGAAAAACCTCGTTTTAGATATAACGGATATTATAGATAACTTCCATAAAAACCCTCATCTTTTTCAAAATCCACGTTCCAAATCAGAAAGATATTTCAAATCCAACTAAGTAAATTACATGAAAAAATATGTCTTTGCACCAGCTGATAAAGCAGCCAACAACACCATTATCATTTGAAAACGTTACTACATATCAACTTTGGTTTCGGAACTTTCGTCTACTAATACATATATCAAAAGCAATGAAAGTGCATCTAACATTTTAAGCAAGCATAACAGTCTTCATTCAATATCTCTATTTCTAAATTGGATCTCCCAACACTATATTGCATACCGAAACTGCACAAGTCTCCATACAAATTTCGATTTATTGCTAATTCTAGTAACTGCTCCACTAAAATTTTGTCTAGAGTGACAAATATGGATAATGACCATATCCCTGTTTACAGCACAAAATCGATAACCCAGAAAATCAGAAACCGAAAGCATACAAAATCAGGATAAAACAGGAACCAAAGCAAACAAACAAAAACCTCCACCATATGAAAAGAAGCGAACTCCCGATATGAGAGTGAGACCAGGTGCCCAGGAAGAGTAAGCATCTCCTGCTTGCATGCAACACAAATCTGACGTCAGCACTTACTGCTATTAAAGAACACATAACTAGATATTGCGAAACGGTTCTAAACAGGAACGATGTAAATTTATTTTGGTCTATTAAGAATTCAGGGGATGTGATTGACAAAATGAAATCTGGAAATTTCCAAGCCAATACGATTTCTTCATACGACTTCTCTAATATGTACACCACACTTCCTCATGACAAAATAATGATCGATTATCTAATCTTATTAAATGGTGTTTTGATCGAGAGCGAAAAACTTACATTTGTACATCTGAATCGAAGGGTTTCTTTTCCTCGACAGACTTCATATCATACAAATCATGGACATGTAGTGACCTGTGTAATGCATTGTCATTCCTCTTGGACAATATTTATGTTAGATTTGGTGAGGATCTATACAAGCAGGTTGTAGGAATTCCTGTGGGTACTAACTGTGCGCTTCTTGTTGCAGATTTATTTTTATACATTTATGAAAAAGAATTTATCCAAAATCTTCAAAAGCAAAGAAAATTTGATGATCTGAAATGTTTCAACAATACTTCTAGGTATCTGGATGATATTCTAACCATTGACAATCCTGCTTTTGAATTATATAAGAATGAAATTTATCCACAAGAATTAACACTTAACAAGGCAAACCTTTCAAATACAGAAACACCGTTTTTGGACCTTAATATCAAAATTGTAAACGGAAAGATTCATACAAGTGTATATGACAAAAGGGATGATTTTGGATTCAACATAGTAAATTTCCCCTGGCTTGACGGTGATGTTCCAAGATTGCCTTCATACGGCATTTACATATCACAGCTCATCTGGTACGCTAGAGCATGTACTGATATTTTGGATTTTCACAGTAAAAATTTACAAATTACCAAAAAACTTTTAGGTCAAGGTTTCCGCTTTCATAAACTAGTTAAGACTTTCTGGAAATTTTACAAAAATTACAGTCAACTTCTTTTAAAATTCGGATCTATACATGCAACAGAGTACATTACTATGGGTATTACACAACCTGTCTTTTATGGTGATATGATAAACAAAGTAAAAAGGATCAAAAGTAGGCAGCACAACCATCGAAAATGCGTCAGAATCATCAAACGTCTTTTATACCGTGGATATGATCCTAATGTCACCAGACGGACACTAGGCTTGGTACTTGACCAATCTACAGTCTTGTACAAGCGCATCCTTGAGACTTGCACTCTGACTGACTGTGACGACGGGACTCCATGACGGGCCCTGTCCAAACCTCTTTAGAGAAGACAGGCCCCGACCACCTGTCCTCTCTGAATGTCAGTCGGACTCCTCGGGTGATTACATACATGGGATCGCTACAGCCGGCAGAGCACGGACTGTATTAAGCATGCCCTCTTTTTATATACATTTACATATTCATCTGTGTCTCTGGAGCCGCTGCGTTTCGCGGTCTTGTTTGTGTGATGTCATCTTACAGTGAGGAGGTTGTTTTGCACCACGATTGTACGTTCTTCGAGACCTCTGGGTAATTATAGAAGTGAGAGGGTTGTGCGCACGTAATCCAGGATAACCACACCATTTGCTACTTGCGTGACAAATGGCCGTCCAAAGTCGGCACCGGTTGCCTATTGGTCTCGTCGGTTTATGTGTAGTCTTTTGTGTTTGATGTTTACATGTCGTGTGTCTCTTTTCCGTCTCGTGCTGTACTCGTTGTTTTTGTTTTTGCATCGGGGTGTTTGGTGTTTGCTGTTGATGCTGCAGCGGGATCTTGTTGGAGATCTCCTCCCTTCTTTCTTAGTATAGTATCATTTTAGAACGGATAAATTTTCAGCATAGACTAGACATGCACGTTTCGGATTCTTAATCTCGTCAGTGATCCTGAATCCAAACAATGATATATGGCTAAAGACTGTAATTGCTATGTCCAAAGAAAAAATACCGAAAGACGTAGCAGAATGGGTTGGATATGATGCTATAGGACCTATGTTTCGCGAAAACTTTGTGTACAGAATTTTGGAATGCGTTCGAAGAAACGATCAATCGACGTATGTTATGACCACTGCAACGTCGTCATTTTTGATATCTCAATTAATCGCTTAACGATCTTTTAGCTATGCGCTGAACACTATGCTCTCTGTCTTAATTCGACAACATCATTCTTGCATAGCTCTGCACTAAGCTGAATATTTGGAGGACATTTTTTTATGATTCTAAGAATACTAGTATTGCTCTTCAACTATGATTCATTGATTGAATTCATATTTTTCTTCATTGTTTCACATTATTTGGATTTCCTCTTTTTCCTCTTACGTATCACTGATGAGATATAATTTGTTAAAATGCGCATATGGTGCACTTAAATTTGATAATAGAACATATGTTTCAATATTTCAGTCTTGAGGATCGCTAATGATACCATACCGTCACATTGTTTATTTAATTAAGGCTTGTTTTTCAGCTTTTGCGCTTTATCGGTGTGTATTGGCAGTAGGGAATGGAAACAAAATATGTAAAGCACGAAGTGCTTTTCATGAATTTTGTTTCCATTCCCTACTGCCAATACACACCGATAAAGCGCAAAAGCTGAAAAACAATCCTTATATTTACATTTTACGTGTTAATTAAGTTGTTTCTGTAAATTTTACATTCCGTTTCTTTACATTTGAAATATCATTGCGGAGGGAGAACGTCACTTGACGTAACAGCAAACGAACGTTCGACGTTTTTCGCTAGATTCGAAGTAGTACCTTCTGTACGGAGACGTTGTTGACAAATAAGAAACTGAATTTTGTCCTTTGGCTGTATTTTGAACATTTCAATTGTTATGGGTCAGAATACCCAAAACGCCAGCAAAAATCAGACAAAGACAGAATATAAATTTACAAGTTTAATTATGTACAAAATATATATATTTCAAATGATTACAACTTACAATACAATGTCCGGATCAAAGTGTCCGTTACGGTCCACAAAGTCTATCGAATGTATGATTTCCGGTAATCACAAACGTTCTCGAAAGATCGGTGTCCAAACGTTGTTAAATGGATTAAAGTCTCAACAAATAAAGTGTCCCAGTATATCAGAATAGATGAATGAATCGTGTCTACGAATGTGTACGAATGCCCCTCAACACAGTTCCTCAGAGGTATTTATACTTAATACCAATGAATTTACCAGAAGCTTCTAGAACAATGACTCATTACAAATGATTAACAATAGAGTAAATTCTAGAAATCACAGTCATGTGATGATAATGATGTAACAAAGAACATACTGGAATATTCTATAATTAAATAAACATGACATAGTAAAATCTAGAAAGAATTATTATGAAATCATTAAATAACATGATTAAGTACATGTGTACCTACACATAAAGTAAAACTAAAATAATACATGACCCAAAACACCTCCCCCCTTAAAAAAAGTTTGAATGTCAATGAAAACTTAGGTGGTAAATTCTGCAAAAATCACTCATGAAACTCTCGATAGTGCATCTGCAATCACATTGTCTTTGCCCTTGATATGGTTAATAATGATATTGTACTCTTGCAACAATAAACTCCACCTTGTAAGTCTTTGATTCTTGTTTGACATTTTGTGCAAAAATGTGAGAGGGTTGTGGTCAGTATACTCAAGAATGGGATGTAAAGTAACATTCAAATAAACATCAAAATGTTGTCAAGCTAACAATAATGCAAGACACTCTTTTTCAAAAAGAGTAATTCTTTTGACATTTTGTCAATTTTTTTGAAAAATAACAAACAACTCTATCTACACCATCATCATTTTCTTGAAACAAAGCAGCCCCGATTCCTACGTCACTGGCATCAACAGTAAGCTTAAATTGCTTATCAAAATTTGGAGCTGACAGGACACATTTGATTTTCTTAAAAGATTCGTCACAGTCATTGGTCCATGCAAAATTCACTCTATTTTGTAACAGATTGGTAAGTGGACCAACAACTGACGAGAAATTTGGACAAAATTTTCTGTAAAATCCTGCCATTCCCAAAAATCTCATTAGTTCTTTCTTATTGGTAGGAATCGGGAACTTTGAAATAGCTTCCACCTTGGCCATGATAGGAGTAACAAAACCTTGACCTACTTTGTGACCCAAATATTCTACAGTCGCATGACAAAATTCACTTTTCGCAAGGTTCACTGTGAGGTTTGCTTTCGCCAGTATGTCGAAGAAAGTACGCATGATTCGGAGATGATCATCCCAGGTGTCGCTGTAGATGATGACGTCATCGATGTACGCCTCGCATCCTTCGAGATGATTTAGGAGCGAATGAATCATCCTCTGGAATGTGGCTGGTGCGTTTTTCATACCAAAGGGCATTACTTTATATTGGTATAGCCCATCTGGAGTCGCAAATGCCGATATTTCTCTGGCTCTCTCGGTAAGCGGGACCTGCCAATAGCCTTTAAGCAAGTCAAATTTACTGACAAATTTTGCACTGCCAATTTTATCTATCCAGTCATCGATTCGTGGGATCAGTTTTGGTTACTGAATTGACTTTTCTAAAGTCCGTACACAATCGGTAAGTTCCGTCTGGCTTCGGAACAAGAATACATGGGGAACTCCAATCACTATTGCTGGGTTCAATAATGTCATTTTCAAGCATGTATTGAATTTCTTTACGCATGTATTGAAGCTTTATCGGGTTTAACCGATAGGGATGCTGTTTGATAGGTGACGCATCACCCACAATGACGTCACGATGAGATGCATTCGTCTTTTTTGGAACGTCCGGAAAGATGGTCGTATATTCCCGCATTAATTGATGCACTTCTTCTTTTTGATGCACGGTCAAATGTCCGAGTTTCACTTTCGGATTTGTTAGAATTTCAGAATTCTTCAAACGGACACTTTGAGCAAAGTCTTTTTCGACAGTCTCTTCATTACATTCAGGTTCAACACAATTTTCTAATGTATTTACATTGGCCAAAGTGGAAACTGGTTTTACAAAATTTCGGTCACTTCTATCAAAATACTCTTTCAACATGTTAACATGACACACTCTTTTTTCTTTTCGCCGACCTGGTGTCTTAACTACATAGTTAATATCACTAATTTTACTCTCAATTTCATAAGGACCGAAATATCTAGCTTGCAAAGGATGACCAGGGATAGGCAAAAAGACAAGAACTTTATCGCCTGGTTTAAAAACTCTGTTTCTAGCATCTTTGTCATACCATGTTTTCATTTTCATTTGTGAGGTTTTGAGATTTTCTTGTGCTAATTTGCAAGCATTATATAATTTCTCTTTGAAATTAGACACGTAGTCTAAGAGATTCAAATCGCTAGTCTCAGTCAACCATTTTTCCTTCATTAACTTCAATGGCCCCCTGACCGTATGCCCAAAAACTAGCTCAAAGGGACTGAACCCCAGGGACTCCTGAACCGCTTCTCGTGCCGCAAACAACACGAGGTGAACCCCTTCATCCCAGTCTTTTCCATACTGGTGACAATATGTTTTCATCATAGTTTTAAGGGTTTGATGAAAGCGTTCAAGTGCCCCCTGGGACTCAGGATGGTACGCAGAAGACTTATACTGCCTGATACCTAGCTCATGCATAACCTGCTGAAACAATCCTGACATAAAATTCGAACCCTGATCTGACTGAATAGCCTTGGGAGCACCTACGAAACTGAAAAACTTTGTAAGGGCCTTAACTATGGTCTTTGCCTTAATATTCCTAAGAGGTATGGCCTCAGGAAACGTAGTCGAAGTACACATAATTGTCAGTAAGTACTGATTACCTGACCTAGTCCTAGGCAAATGACCTACACAATCAACTAACACCCTACTAAAAGGTTCCTCAAAGGCTGGAATGGGTTGGAGGGGAGCAGGTGGTATAACTTGATTGGGTTTACCTACCATCTGACAACTATGACAAGACTTACAAAACTCAGACACATCTTTTCTCAACTTAGGCCAGTAAAAGTGACTTAAAATCCTATTATAAGTCTTATTGACACCTAAATGACCTGCCATGGGTGTGTCGTGAGCTAAACTCATGATGTCCCCGCGATACACTACTGGAACCACTATCTGGTGAACGACCCGCGACACTTCATTAGGGGGTGCATCGGGTGGTCTCCATTTCCGCATGAGGATGCCATCTTGTATGTAGAAGCACTCTCCGACTTTGTCCGCTTCTTCTCGGGGAAGGGCCCTCTTACTTAGTCGGATGATCTCCGGATCTTTAGTTTGCTCAGAGAGGAGCTGCTCACGGCTTAAGGCATCTGTATCTCTGTCTAATGGCGGATGGGAATCATCACCAGGTACTGTCGGAGACTTGTCAACATGAAGTGGTACTGACGTTTCAGGTACGCTGTCATCAATGGTAGACATGAATGTGTCAGAAAGGTCTATATTTTCGGAGGGATGGTCCTCGTTAAGTGCAGAAGTACTCTCAGCCTCTTTTAGTCTGTTCCTGGCCATCGCCCTGGTAACTGCGCAGGCTGGGTACAAGTCGTCGTCTTCATCATCGGACATCGGACGTGATTTTCTCACAAACAATCGGATCGGCTACAACTTTGCCGCCAGCTAAATCGTTGCCAAGCAACAAGGAAACGCCTTGAACGGGAAGAGTAGGTCGAACACCTACGATAACAGGTCCAGTAATTAAGTCTGACTTCAAATAAATTTTATGAAGGGGAACATCAATGACGCCAAGCTCCACACCCTGTAATAAAACTGACCTACCAGTAAAAGTGTGCTCAGACAAAGGCAATGAACCCTCTAACAATAAAGTCTGGGCAGCACCAGTATCTATCAAAATCTGAACAGGCAACGCTTCGCTAGAATCACTGAGTGAAACAAATCCCTGTGACAAAAAGGGCTTATAATGATCCTCCACAAAATCATCAGAACTGGACTTAGAACCCTGAATCTCAGGAGTGTCAGAACAAATCGAATCTAAGGCTTTCCTATCATTTCTAACAGACGCACAGGCCTGTGACTTAAGTTCTTTTTTCTTCTTAAGGTTCAAACACTCACCAATAACGTGACCTTTTTTCTTACAATAATTGCATGTAGGAAGCGATCCCACCCCTGGGGATGCCTCAGAACGCTCGGACCTAGGACCGGACAAAGAACACCCTTGAGATGGTGACTGGGAACTAATGGACGACTGAGACTCTTGTACATTTTTCTTTGGAACATCTGACGTTTTTGCGCTATCGCTAGATTGAGTTTTTGACACAAAATTTTTCTTATGAGTGAGAGCATACGTATCAGACAAAACAGCGGCTTCTTCAAGAGTTTTAACATTTTTGTCTTCCAAATGAGTTCTTAAATCATGTACACACTCTTTGAACTCTTCTATCAGAATGATCTGACGCAAATTGTCAAATGAATTGGGAATTTTCTTAGATCGAAACCACTGATCAAATAAATCTTCTTTTTCTCGAGCAAATTCAACATATGTTTGATTTTCAAATTTTTTGTACTTTCTAAACTTTTGTCTGTACGCCTCAGGTACTAACTGATATGCTCTCAAAATCGTGTCCTTGACCTTGTCATAGTCTGAACTCTCAGCAATACTGAGCGCCGAGTACACTTCAGCCGCTTTGCCAATAAGTACGCTTTGTAATAAAGTTGGCCAAAAATCACGTGGCCACTTCAGATTGGCCGCGATTTTCTCAAAATGTGGAAAATATTTGTCCACGGACTTTTCTTGAAATTTTGGTACTAATCGGATGTTTTTGGCGGCGTCGAATTCAGACTTGACAAGCGAAGGAACAGGATTTTCCTTAGCGCTTTTCTCTAACTTTAACTTTTCTAACTCAAACTGGAGTTCTTTCTCGTGCATACGTTCCTGTTTCTCTCTTTCTTCCTTTTCTCTTTCAAATTGTCTTTCTTTTTCTTCTTTTTCAAATTGTCTTTCTTTTTCTTCTCTTTCAAATTGTAATTGTATTTTCATTTTCTCTAATTCAAACTCATATTTTGACAGTTTGGTTTCGCTTGAAACAGGTTCAACGGGAAAATCGCATGACGAAAAGATCTCCTCAATTAAAAGCTCTTTAGCCACAATATTTCTAATTTCTTGTTTTCTCATAGAAGATTTTACATCTAACTTCAAGTGAAGACCTAAACCAATCAAATCATCTTTTTTCAGTGATTCGAACTCATCTACAGTCGGCGATTTCAAAAATTCAGTGACCGAAAATACCATGATTGATTTCTGCTGGCAAAAGTTTTGAGAATTTTCCTTTTTTCAAAAAACGTACTTTACGTAAAGTGCAAATATGCAGAGATTACGATCCCGGACGAGCCCCCAATTCTGTTATGGGTCAGAATACCCCAAAACGCCAGCAAAAATCAGACAAAGACAGAATATAAATTTACAAGTTTAATTATGTACAAAATATATATATTTCAAATGATTACAACTTACAATACAATGTCCGGATCAAAGTGTCCGTTACGGTCCACAAAGTCTATCGAATGTATGGTTTCCGGTAATCACAAACGTTCTCGAAAGATCGGTGTCCAAACGTTGTTAAATGGATTAAAGTCTCAACAAATAAAGTGTCCCAGTATATCAGAATAGATGAATGAATCGTGTCTACGAATGTGTACGAATGCCCCTCAACACAGTTCCTCAGAGGTATTTATACTTAATACCAATGAATTTACCAGAAGCTTCTAGAACAAGGACTCATTACAAATGATTAACAATAGAGTAAATTCTAGAAATCACAGTCATGTGATGATAATGATGTAACAAAGAACATACTGGAATATTCTATTATTAAATAAACATGACATAGTAAAATCTAGAAAGAATTATTATGAAATCATTAAATAACATGATTAAGTACATGTGTACCTACACATAAAGTAAAACTAAAATAATACATGACCCACAACACAATTAAATCTGAAAAAAACTGAATCGTGAACATTCGTGACTTTTGTCCAACATAATTCAGACATAGCGGAGTGTGAAACTGGAGAAGTTTCACAGAACTTGGAGGGAAAACATTTGAAAACCCGCTTTAACACACTGTTAAAGTGTTTACATCCATGAAATCAATCGGTGTTTATTATACAAACTTCTGTAAAATTACCCTATTTCTTCTGGAGGTAATTAGAATAATACAAAAGTCGAGTACAGCCGTGGAAAACGCGAAAACTTTCTACATTTTCATGACTTACCTCAACATAATGGCTCAAGTCAGTCAAGATTCGCTGATACTCGAAATATTTCTGATATTACGATTCCATCATGAAGAAGCAAAGATAAATTCACTCTTGATAAATGGCACAAGTGAATCAAATCCTCATCCTAAATACTGAATATTTGATCCACTAATGCCTGAATATTTGCTCATCTAAACACGGGTACACGGCATCTTTCTGCAGACAGCAATGCAGTTCGTCCTTGAACTTCGTCTACTGACGCGTGATCGACATACTTCGTCACACTTCTTGGAAGTGTACATGTGGATGACCTAGATTTTGACACATTAATCACTGGGGGTAGACGGCGTCGTTTGATAATGGATACGTGTTTTGAATCTGTTAAAGCAATAAATAAAATGGGCATTTTATCAGAAATTAATCCGCGTAAGTTTTAAAGTCACGTGATAGGCTCTTGCGTTTATCGAGAAATAAAGCAACAGTTGGCTTGGTACCTTCATATAAGGGAAACGCAGTAGGAATGTAAATATATGTAAATATGGTGCAATAGACTCTTTTAAATTGATTATTATATGTGTAGAAGGATAGTGAAAGATCTCATGGAAGACTTCTATACACGTCTTATGGTGGAATGTACACAGAACAGGATAGCAACAAACATTGAACATAAGACATAACATCTTCCATAAACATCAGGGGACAACGAGACATCCACATCAAATTGACCAACACAAACAGTATGGACACACTAAAACATGTTTTCTAATCAATTTTCAAGATTTCATAATTACCAAAATCAAATAATCCTTTTTGATGCATAGGTTTTGTACCAACTGCCCAATCTGTTGTCAGTACAGCATCTGATGTAGCACATGCTAAATGTATCGAGGGATGGTATGGAGAACTATGCAACATCAGCTGTGAAAACTGTGATGACGTAGGGACGGATAACTCATGCAACAGAACCACGGGAGTGTGCAATAGGTGTCGCTGGCAAAAATATGGTCTTTATTGTAACAAAAGCTGCCCGACTGGATGTCGAATAAAAGAAGATTGTGACAGAAATAACGGAAGTTGTGCACAATGTAAGGAACATCTTTCAGACGCCCCTCCTTACACAAGTTACTGTAATGAGTCTGATGCTATAACAAGTATTGCAGCAACAAGGACTAAAGGTATTTAGTTATTATTTTGACTGCATTTTTTTTAATTGAAGCACAGAATATATAGATATATAGAAATATGAATTACACACCTCTGTATGGCTTCAAACATCACAATGCTATAGAATTACAATTTTACTGTGAGATAATTAAGGTGAGAAATACATTGTGTACATTGTAAATAAACAGATTAATGGAGGAAAGTGGAAAGCAGCAGATTGCTACATGTAGTTAATGCATTCTCAATTACTTAGTTGTTTACTTGGTTTGATTTAAGATCATGTTTAAATATCATAGTGAAATACAAAATATAATTAAAGATGATAAAAGAAAGTTATCAGTTGCAGCACCCACGTCAAAACCCCAAAACACCCAATGCAAACACAGAACAGACACGCACAGAAAGAGAAGCAAAAGGCAATAGTTGCTATGATTAAATTTTATCATTTCATAGCCTTAGTTTTTTACAATCATTGTTAGTATGTAAATCGCTGTTGTTTTTACAAATATTGTGACAAAAGCTGTAGAAAAAATTGCGTGGAAACCACCACAACATTGTATTTTTAAAACATATTTCGACCACGACGTTCCTTTTGTCAGAATGTTTGTAAAAAACTACAACGATTTCTTGATTGACAAACAAGGAATAATCAAAATATCAGATTTTTCAAGGAGATCGGCACTGAAAAGATAAAATTGAATTAAAACAATCATCACAGTACCTGATTACCTTCCTCTAACCGAGAGGTAAGCCTCCATGTTGAGTTCGCGGTTTCACCAACTTAAGTCACGTGATGCTACACAGAGCATGGGCTTCCCATATATTCAACTAAAACGTCGAGTGACTACGGTATATTCGCTATTTTTGAAAATCAGAGTTACTTCCCAATGGAGACGGTATCTGACGTAGAATGATTATGACGTTATCAAATTCTATGGAAACAGTCCTAAAAGTCTGGGACATGACGGCATGAAATCGATGTTACCATACCATTTTCATGACGTCACAATTATTTTACGTCAGATACCGTTTGTATTCCGCAAAGACTCAATAACACTCCATATCTAAAAAAAAAGAGATCAAATTCGTTCCTATTTTTCAGAATCTATCGGCGAAATTATCTACTAGGCTTCTTTTTCTTGGTAAAGAGGAGAAAATCCTCATTCACTGAGGATTTATGTCGCCGTGTCGAGTATAAAATTAGAATTAGGTTTGTTCGAAAAAAAAGATATTGATTCAACTTTATGAAAGACAAAATAAGCTATGATTAACATATGTACTTCTTAAAAAAAGGATAAAATCACACCACTACTCCTCGTATACATTCAGCCAACACGTACTCATACTAATCATTCTAATTTCGTGAAGTATAAGAAAAAATAAACATTTCACTTCTTCAAGACATACCTGAACACAAATATGATTCGAATGTAATTGTCCTTCAAGGAAATTGCTAGAATTTTGAAAAATGTTTTATTTTTGTAATTTCAGCAAATTTTAGGAATAAAGCACTCAGTTTTAATGTAAGTCTTTTTGCCCTGTAATTTTGAGACACAAAGTTTCTTCTCCGTTGTGATGTTGTTTCGGTGTCATTTTGGTCAGTAGTCAACAAGAAATGGTTAGAATGCAAAAATGGGGGAAGTTCAAATTTATCACTTTTTTGCAAATCCCCGGTAGTTTGCTGGAGGGTACATTTTTAACAAATGACATGCAGATTCCGATAGAGATATCTTTTACCTTACAGATCAAATTATATGCGCGCCAGCGCGCGCGCGAAGCGCGCGTGCGAAAGCGCTATTACGATCAGGTCTTATACAGAGTTATGTTCCTTTGCTATAGCCTAAACGTTTCAGTTTGCGGACGCCATTTTGATTCATGGGGAACATAGGAGGAAAAAATTACCAACATTTAAAAATCAAATACTGTAATTATTATTCTAACTCATAAAGATGCTTCACTATACTCGTTAAAATAAAATAAGTTTGTCTTTCATTTTGGAATCATTATCAAAGTCTGCAAAATGTTTGCATGTTTTTTTTTTTTTTATTTTTTTTTTTTTCATCACAGTAGACACGATAGAAAGACTTCAATGATTTCTGGAGCTTATGAACCCCGACTGCCAAACAATCCAAACATTTGTCGATCAGTAAGAGCTCACATAAAAAACAAAAGCTTACCATTTACTTCGTCAGTCCGTGTCAATGCAATGTAAACGGAAAGTCGTTGTTACTTCTGATACCAGTAGATTAACATTGTGTATGCAGTGATTACGAATATAAAAACTACTGGTACAGAGAAAGCTTAACAAGAGGTAAATCCCAACACAACAAATAAATGCACATGGCCTGGTCGGCTGCAGACTCTACAAAAATGCGTCATCAATCACAGGGCCAGTGTTAACTTATCAAGAAATAGAAACTAAAACTGAAAGTTGTGTTGCTTTCATTTTCCATGCACTTCACATAGTGACTCGGATTTTTACTATCTCGGTGCTTCGAGATCATGTGCATCGATTACTAATTACGTCACAAGAAGTTCCAAGAAAGGTATTTTTAAAATCACAGGTCAGAGGGGGGAGGTCAAATTGAGGTAATTTGTACAGACAAAATCATTAATCCTAGGGGGGGGGCAACTTTCAAACAAGTTACACAGTCATCTAGGCGGCAAAGGTTTGCAATATAATTCAATGAATAAAAGCCGATAAGTCTGATGATAAGTAGGAGATGGGGGGGGGGGGGGTTACTGGCCACCAAATCTATCCTCTAAGCGTATGCATGGACCGGGGGTGTTCAGGATAAGCTACCTGGATGACTCATGTAGGTATTTCAAATATTTATTGATATCACCAAACATGTTGGCATACATCAAAATAAAAGTAACAAAGTGACCAAGACAAAACAAATTTAAAACTAACTACATGATTATACACGTAGAAAATGGACTAGCAAAAAGTGATCAAAAACTCAATCATATGAATGGGTGCGGCAGGGTGCCAGCATATAACATTGGGTCATTAATTCAGTCTTTACTGAGTCTGATATAATCGAAAATTGCATGAGATTTTTTTTTCTAAAATATAGTCTGCATTAGAAAGAACCACCAGAGTACGTAAAGTTTTCTGTCTTCTTTGCCATGTTTACTGATGGAAATAGGAACAGAAAATTAAAATTGAAGTGTAAATCATATAATCATCATCATCCAAAAGCAGAATACACATAAATTTTGTTAAAAGAGTCGAGGAATAAGACTTGAAGAAACCACTGAAATAACAAATTAAGACCATTTAGTTTAATCATCTTTTATTTAAAACAATTCAGGGAAAAAGGATTGGGCAAAAGTTTTCATAACTTGATTAATATATAATGCCCTCTCCTAAGCTTCTTAATGAATCATGTGAATATTTAAGTTTTTGTCAGACAGTCAACCCCTTAATCTGCTTGACTTCAATTCAACAGCATACTGAACTGAACAGGACTCTCAGACTCTGTAAGGAGACATTGAGGCAACAGTAGCTTCAATATTTCGTCCATCTCACACGTTATTTCTATTCGGTTATACCGAATAGAAATAACGCGTGAGATGGGCAAAATATTGAAGCTACAGGTAAGGCAACAGGTATGACGGCAGATGTAGAAAATTTGATTTGTCCATGTTGGTCCAGTCGTCAGTCATGTGTTTCCAGCTGATCAATTTGAAAAGAATCATACATAAAAAATTAACCCGGAAAATTCAGATTTTTAGCAAAATCCAGGGGGGGGGGGGGTTCCTCTGTGACTGTGAAAAGATCAGGATCTGGCTTTGTTTGAGTGAGTAGGAATGAGATATGCATGGCCAACACTGTTATGTGTTGATGTCTTTGAAAAGTAGTGCATTGATAATTATATAATATATATATACATACTTTACAAAATCATGCAAATTGTAAATGTACTAACTAAAAATATCTTTAAGCTCTTTAACAATATTTACTCAAAAAAGCTCATCATGACATTTACACACAAAACACATCTCTTTGGATTGGAAAAACCACTTATACTAATTCCTCTCTCACACTTCTTGCATAGTTTACAAATCTGCCACTTACCAGGGGCAGCATACATATACATCAAGTTGATGTTTCAGTATTGTATATATACATTTTTTCTTAAGTTTCTTTTTTCAAGTGATGTTCATTGAATTTGATCAAAGGCGAATGTATGTCACTTAAAAAAAAAAAAAAAAAAACAGTGAACGTGGTTGTTTTTACCTTTTCACGGTGCTGTTTATAATTGGAGTCATGTATTTATTTTTCTTATTATAATATATATTTTTTTAAAACTATACAATCAATTAGAAATTTACTTATCAGCTAGTATTCATCTAGAATTTATTGTTTAACTAGTAGCTGGCGCGCTTTGATGGCTTTGCCATGTTTCATATTAAGAATTCTTAATCGATTATCTAGATCTAGATAATCGAGTTTCATTTTACTCAAAATGGTGTGATAAGACTAGAAGGTATAGAGAAAACTCATTGTGATTCTAAACTATTTTTGAGCAGTATAGAAATATTCATGTATTTTAGCTGAAAAAAGGACATAATTTCCTACGGGATTATTGAATTCCAAGATGTCTATCAAATCGTATTCCATATACATTTTTTGTACATAAAGTTGCCATTCGTTCATTTTCATCCGAGCTAAAAATGATTGACGTCTTATTCGTCACAATAGTCTTCAAGAAATGTTTCGAAGAAACAAATGTCTACGTGTACCAGCAGCAAACATTTGCCTCCTTTCTTCGTCAATCGGAGCGCGATGTGAAAGAAAAAAAAACAGAACAAACGTACGTTACTTAATACAATTAAACCTATCCGGCAACATGTTTACAGAAAAGGAGGAAATTAAACGCCTAATGCAAAGTTTTGACTACAATACCGCACTTAAAACAACGTCAATGTGAAAATGCGTGTAGATGAATATACAGACGGTTTGCAAGTATGCAGGGTTATATTACATATTACAACGTTCAGGGTTCTATTATATTACTTAAGGATTTAACTTTAACAATTTTGCAATTTATTGAGATATAATATGGTTTGAGGCGGTGCATACTTTATAATCCGCGAAGCGGATTATAAAATAGTGTGCATCGCCTCAAACAATATTATATCTCAATAAATTGCAAAATTGTTAAAGTTAATCCTTATAATTTAATCAAATACTAGAAAAACTTCTATTTACTTCAGATCTGTTCATACTTAATTAACAACTTAAAATTACAAACAAAATTGAAACAACAAGAGCGGAGGAATGTATTCGCTCAGATGGTTGCTTTTAGCAACCATGGCAATGTCCTGGTAAGAAAAATGACGATTTAAGAAGGGAAAATATTCCTACCTTAGTCCCATTTTTTGTATGCAACTGTCTTGCGTCGCAGACCCCCGAAAAGAGGGACGGCTTTCATATAATGGGGAAAATATGGGTTGTACACAGTAACTCAACGGAAACAGGTCGCCATTTTGTGTTGAATTTAACCGTTATTTGGCGCGAAGATATTGACGTCACAATGGGTTTTACGTCACGTACACGTCAGTTTGTACGGGAAATTAGTGCAACTACGGTATTTTTAGGTCGAAATTAGTTCCGGCAAGCATTCCCGGAAGTGGACGTGTCCAATATTAAGCAAACCAATTTATGAAGGTATAATATGCTTCCAACGACCAATCAAAATCCTTGATACGAGTGAAATTAAATTATAACGAATAAATCTCTACGGTCGCTACGGGGATCTAATAAAAGCATATAAGACCCTCTTTCCAGAATAAATAGAGACATTCTGGATCGCGAGACATCTTTACCTGATCTGGACATCAATATGTACATCGAGATATTAACCGTATTTGACCAGTTTCCATTAAACTGTTGCGACGTGTGTTGCATGCAAACAGGAGATGCTGTTTCTCCCCTGGTCTTATTTCGGATTGTTCTTTATTCCGCGGTTCGCAACTTTTCCAATGGAAATTCAAATTATTTTGCCTTCTCGACTTGGAGACTAAATAACTGATGAGTACTGCTTCGATGTTTATATATACAGATAGAAAGAAGATTCCCAATACGGCGACATTTTCACAGCGTAATACACACTATAAGACAAAAAAAGGAGAACAAACAGAAACACCAAAATTGAGACTTAAAAGGGGTAACGAGTAGCTGGTAAGCGAGCTAGCACGCACAGTCAATTAGCTCGTTTCAATCAGTGTTTAACTGTTTTCCCGTTAAAGTCAGAGTCAAATCTTACAAATTATCGGAACTCTTTGACAAAAAGACACATAAAACGGTTGCGGGATGACTCGAACCAAAACCTTTTCGCACTGGAAATACTCGTCCTGGGTATATTCGCATTTGACAACATTTTACTAGTTCATCGGGAATACACGCTTCACTTCTAAAATATTGAGAATCAACTTGCAACAAGGTCATAGGCGGCACAGGCTTACAATATAACCTTGCCGTCATCGCTATTTTCCTACGCCATTTCACGCAATGATAAAACCCGAGAGGCATCGCAGGTACGGCATTTCGTCACAGTTACGTCATTCGGACTTCTGACGTAAACAGTGCGAAAGATTCAAAGGTAGAGACACATATTTGAGTGTTTAGGGGCGAGTAAATGGGCAATGAAGGAAACGATTCTTATCTTGGTGTAGGAAAATTTATACAATACTCATGTCTAAAGACGGTAGGTTTCGATTTGTAGCTAGAATTTGTATTTTTACTGGGGACTTCTCGCTCAGCTGATCGTGTTTCCAGTGTACGAATGAAGAAAGAATCCCTGATACTGCATCGTATTGCATCGAAAGAAAAGCATTGCATGTACACTGTATACCTCAGAAATGTAGTCAAACCTGATGGTATATACTTGCAATACTTAATTTACAAATATGAAGCTCCAGTTCCAGTCTGCAAGAATCTTGCAGACAAACAATAGGCGATGATGGCAGAGGTAGATTTCAAAGTGAAGAAAAGCGGAACTGAAATCGGACGCATGCGTAGGAGATTGATTGAGAATAAAATCTTAGTGACTTAATGAATCACTAAATAATGGGAATATTCACTCACGATAAGACTAGCGCCACTTTTGCAGATGAAGCATATTTTTTTTATCAGGTCGAGTGCTCTCGGTCCCTGGAATTCGTCAGAACTTATTCTTTTTCCAAATGATTTTCTCAGAACTTTATGCCGTAAACCCCCTCGGAGGGGTTAGGACCCCTTCCTTAATGTTTAATTGTCTTGTTTTAATTTTTGGCTGATTTTCCCGTTCTAACGTATAATTTTATAACGACCATTGCCCCCCCCCCCCCTCCCCCGGAGAAGTGTAGAAAGACTAATAACTCAAAGGATAGGTTTTAGATGAAAAGGAAATTGATATACATTGATACATTGTATCGTGTTATCGTCTACATTTTACTGTAATACATTATACAGGAACGATAACTCTATCAACTTTTGTACTTGGATCTTGGAAGCTGATCAGTTTTGCCGAGCTATAGCATTAACGTATTGATGGATACCTTAGTGTTTTATGTTTTTTTTTTCTTCTTTTTATGGCTCAGTACATGAATATTACATAAGTTACATTCCCCAAAAAATAATCTGCAGCAACGAATTTTATAAGTTTCTATTGTGTGTACGTATTTTGTGTATTGTCACATCACCTTAAACATACAGGGTAAGTTTCATCCACTTCAATTCGATAGAAAGGTCACAATCGGAAATTCCCATAAAGGAAGACAAACGTATAATATTAGTTATACAGTGTTTTTAATTTGTTATTGGGTAGATGAAAAAAAGTTGTTTCGCCTCGCCCAATACAACTTTTTTTATCGACCCAATATATTTTTGTATCCCCCCTGTAAAACACTGTATAACGAATTTATCCCACCGATGGCTTTTGGCTTGCGTTTGTACCGTCAACATATTTCAAAGCATCTCGGTGAAGTCAATATCGTAAAGCGTCTTAGTAGAAGCAGGATATTAAAATAATATCCTGTCAGTAAAATGATACAACATAATATTTGGTTCTTCTCGACCAATCAGATTGCAAGAAATATGCCAGAGGTGGGATAAATCGTTATGTCATGGTATAAAAGGTCTACGTCATAATATCATCTATGACTCTGTACAAGGGGTGTGACAATTTCCTCGTATCGACCATAGAATTTCGTTTGTGACGAAGTTATTTTTAATATAGTCTTAAATAACGAATTTTTCATTTTAATGTAGTCAAGGAATATATACATGTAGTTTTATATAATCATAAATGTTTCATTCTTGATATGAAATGCCTTGGTGTGCGGTATGATTTTCCTGTCGCGTAATTAGGTCAATTTAATGAGTTAAAGAAGATCCTGACGAAAATCTCAACAGCACTCACAATCGAGCACCAAGTGGTGTACATGTACAAGGGTCGGAACAAAAAGTAGCAATAAGATATAATAGGTAGTTTTCCTCTACATACTCAAAAAAGATGCTAAAATGAAATGCACAAAAAGGTCAAAGACGATGATTTACATTCATTTTTACATTTTAAATTTTCTACCTCAAGCATGACAAATATAGACAATGACCATATCCCAATACTCAGTACAAAATCGATAATTCAAAAAATCATAAACCGAAGGCATAAAAAATCAGGATAAAATATGAATCAAAGCAAACAAAGGTAAACCTCCACCACACGAACAGAAGCGAACTCCAAATGTCGGTGTGAGAACAGGTGCCCAGGAATAGTCAGCATCTCCTGTTTGCATTGCAACACTCATTGCTTCAGTTTGGTAGAACTGACACATCAGGTTACTTCTGCTACCCCTTTCAAAAAGAATACACTATGACAAATATGGACAATGACCATATCCCAACACACAGTACAAAATCGATAATTCAGAAAATCATAAAACCGAAGGCATACAAAATCAGGATAAAACAGGAACCAAAGTAAACAAAAACCTCCACTACATGAAAAGAAGTGAACTCCAAATGTCGGAGTGAGAACAGGTGCCCAGGAATAGTCAGCATATCCTGTTTGCATTGCAACACTCGTTGCTTCCATTTGGTAGAACTGACACATCAGGTTACTTCTGCACCCGTATTTTGTACAAGTAAACTCTAGTTCAAGGCCTTCGCACAATAATATGCAAATTGCTGCTCCAAATCCAAAATCGCAAAAAGTACCTTGTTTAGTAGTTAAAATTCATGTATACGCTTGCTTTAATTCATTTCCGTTAAGACATACGGATAAATATCGGGTTGATGGACACAAATGCTTTGGCGACTTGCTTGCAAAAACCAAAAAAACTTTTTTTTTCAAAGAAAACGAAGCGCAAGAACTCGTACTTTGCAAGGGTTCATTATTGGTGTCGTTGGGGTTCCCAATCGATATTCTTTTGACTTCTATTGCGTTCAACTGCATACGGGACTTTTTAACATGTTGTGTTTTAGTGGCACAAAAAGGTAAAGATATTGTCCATCAACCCATGTCCTGAGTTTTGTGGTCAATATTCGTCCAGCATGGCTTTTTTTAATTAACCTGCTGCGTACTCATCCCTTTCACGCTTGACTCATCCCGAAAATAATTACATAACCCGATGTGGAATATGGCTGTTAACAATATTTCATATCCAATATATCATCTTTCAACAAGAATCGTGAAAGGTTACACCACCCATCACAAGTCATTGTAGGAATGGTAGTAGGTTGTTAACAAACTGTGAACAATGTTCTGTAAATATAGTACGCCGTGTTGCGAACAGTTACTAGATACCATGAGCATACGTACCACACAAGATTTTTCTTTTTCGTATATTTGAATTAACACTTTTATTTGTCTCTGTTTGTTCCTTTTTCGTGTGGGTTCCGCTGTGATAACTGTAACGTCGTCATATGTTAGGGATCTCCTCTTTATCTAGAGATTCAAGGGTTTTACAGAGAATGGTACATGTATACTTGTGTATCATTTGAAATACTACATCTTTTCAAAAAGAATACACTATGACAAATATGGACAATGACCATATCCCAACACACAGTACAAAATCGATAATTCAGAAAATCATAAACCGAAGGCATGCAAAATCAGGATAAAACAGGAACCAAAGCAAACTAAAACCTCCACTACATGAAAAGAAGTGAACTCCAAATGTGGGAGTAAGACCAGGTGCCCAGGAAGAGTCAGCATCTCCTGCTTGCATGCAACACTCCTCTTTTCAGTTCGGCAGAAATATCATATCCTGTTACTACCATTTCGGAAGATACAAGTATATTCTGTGGTAGGATGGTTCAAATGGTCTAAGACAGAATATCATTCACTATTCTGGTCAATGGGACTTCATAATGCATCACGATTTCCCCGATCGATCGTAGAACTTCCTCAGTGACGATGTTAGTCGATCACAAACGTATCCCTGACTGAGAAGCTTATCTGAAAGATACCTTGCTTTCAAAACAAAATCTGTATATTTGGTACACTTGCTCTGGCATAATGTATCAATTTAGATAAGAACACGCCATAAGCAGGCGATGAAGGTATGTTGCTACTCAGAAAAGGAAAGTTTGTGATGCTGAAACTGAAGTCGTCACGTTTGTCATTGAGTGAGGTTTGTATATGGCCATTACTGTTGTGGGACAGCATTATGTCCAAATAGGATGCTGAATTTTTTGTCTCTGTAGTATCTTTGATTTCAAGCTCCGACGGATAGATTCTGGTAGGGTAATCCGCGAAATTAGGATTGTTGATGGATGGCACATCGTCTATGTATCTGTAAGAAAAGTTGAAACTAAGTATCTCATGGGCGGATCCAGAAATTTTTTTCAAAGGGGGGTCTTAAATTCCGAATTTTTTGAAGAGCAAAAAAAAAAAAACAAAAAAAAAACAAAAAAAAAAAAAAAAAAAAAAAAAACGCAAGAAAGTAAAGTTATTGACTGATGATTGTCAGTTCTGTCTCTAATTATTAATAAAACAGGTAACTGGAGAGCACTGGCGAGCTAACAGCTTAAAACTTAAAATCATAGTAATTAATTAAATTGATCGTCAGTTCTAATATGTAAATACAACAAATGGCGAGCGAAAGCGAGCCAGCGATTTTTTTCCCAAGAATTGGAATAAAATTCACTATTCGTGTCTTTTTCAGTTTCTGTTCGTTTCCTTAGTGCCCTTGTTTATTGACCTAGTTGTAATGTATATGTGCTGTATATAGGAAAGCGCAGCATCATTTGAAAATAACGTACAAATATGTAATCAATTCTGGCGAGCGGAAGCGAGGAAGAAAATTTTTGAAATACTGACGGCAAAATATTATCAAAATTAAAGATTTCTAATACAAATTCATGATATATTTTTCAAATATTATGACAACAAAAGGTGAATTGGGACTTAATCTTATGAAATATGCATATTAATAACAAAAATTTAGCAATGTTTCGAAAATTCCAGGGGGGGGTCCGGACCCCCCTGACCCCCCCCCCCTCCCCTCTGGATCCGCGCTTGTATCTTTTCCCTTCAGAGACCAAAGATTGAATAAATTCAGCTCCGAACGAGTAAGAAAATTGTCGGCAAGGAGTGGAGCACAATTGGTTCCAATTGAAATTCCGACAAATTCCTCCAAACAGCACGAAAATGTTGTCGATCAGGAAGTTTTTCAATTTTCAATGTCGAGAGGCGTCGATCAAAGGATCTGATGTCAAGCGCATATTATCGTATTCCTAGTAATGCGGCTAAGTGTATACTTAAGGTTAGGGTTGCGACTACAGGAAGATAATATTTTCATATCACGTAATATTTGAAACCGACATGAACGATATGTGGCATAAGTTTCTTGCATTATTTCAGAAAAAATAACATTCCTTGAAATTTTCATTACTGAATGGGTATTTTTTTGGGGGGAAGCATATTTTTCAATGAAAATTCGCCAAAATAGGAATATTCGCACGAGTTCTGCTTCTAAAGATTCAAACATCAGAATATATCCTATTCATTATGCACTTTAATAATGAGAGAATTAGAAATTCGAACTTCGAGTAAATATCTATGTTTTGGGGTCAAAATGTTGATTTTTTGCACAAATTATTGTGCTATTTATAGAAACAGTCATTTTGCTCAAAAACGAATTCGGGTACATATTGGTTTTACTGCTTTAGGATAAAGCTAGCTCTATACGTTAAAAAAATTGTGTACCTGGCGAACTTCTAGCTATTAATAAAAATAACGAGTTGTTGCCGTGGCAGCCAGCAAAATCGTATTTATAAGAAAATACACCCCTTAGAACTATTTTTTTTATCAGAGTTTTTCAAAATAGGCTTTAATTCATACACAAGCTATAAGAATCCAGAAAAATAAGGGTATATATGACTTTTTGAAATTTCATGCATTGCAGACGTATGTAAAGTTATGATGTGGTATTCTCTTAAATGACGAAAATGTTAAAATAGGACAAAAATGAAGTTTTATTGCCAAAAAACGAGACGGGCAATTTACGATTTTTTGGTCTGAATAGTTGAAGGAGATGTTCCTCTAAATGTGGACATATCCATCTTTCTTCTACCTCATTTCTATTAAAAGTCGCCATCCTGACCTTAAAATTTCGTCAACAATCCAACTTCTCAGAGAGGTCATATTCATCTGTTTCACTTTTCTCTGCATCAGGTTTTTCTCTGTCACAGCATGGTTCAATTTGTTTATACTTCTGTAGCTGCGTCTTTTCTATCACATCTTGTAATAATGACAACCGAGTCATCAATGGACCACTTGCCGAACTTTCAGACAAGATTAGAAAATGGTCTATCGCTCTCCAAAGTAGTTTACATAGGGCACAAGAGTAGCTACAAGGGTAACAGGACCAGTCTTGGCAAATATCAATTGAAACTCAATGTTGGAGGGATCGTCTCCGTTACTTAAATAGTTGACGGATCGTCTGCGTCACTCAAAATGATATCTGTTGAAAGTCAATGGTGGACGGATCGTCTCCGTCGCTTAAATGAATAGTGGACGGATCGTCTCGGTCACCCCGTTCTACTTGGTAAATGTCATTTGAAACTTCATGGTGGACGGATCGTCTCCGTCATTGTGGACGGATCGGTTTGTAGACGGATCGTCTGGGGACGGATGATTGTGGACGGAATGGTTTGTGGATGGATCGTCTAGAAATCAGCTACATGTACACGTCTAACTAAATGAAATATGAAGCGAAACGGTTGCTGGCCCAGTGTTCTGAAGTCATGCGCACTTGCATGGTTACACGAACACCTTATATAGCTTGCTCAGAGTTTCATAAGAGGGACGTGTAGGGCACACATGTTTCGTTTCTGTTGAAAGTCGTAGGTCTTTGCTATGGTACTATCCATAGACCTTTGATTCAGCTTTCATACTGTTTTGGTATATAAACATACTTCCATATTAAAAATTCTGACATTTCCACAGAAGTTAAAATTCCTTGAAATGCACACCCAGTCATCACTAATTATGTAACCTCTTTGAAAACTTATGAAATTGTGACGTGAGATTCAGAAAATGTGCGTTTATATATGTAAGGTTACATTTTCACACAATTTGACATATACTTTGTTTCAGTAAAAAAAGTGAGTTTTATGCTTTGCTATGTTCCGACACAAAACACTACGTGTATTTAAAACATGTTTCAAAAGAAGAACAAGTTCGAAGTGGAATATCAATATGATCAAGTACCTCACATGTCAAAGATCGGGTTTCCTGTGCTCTTCCTTCTCATACCCTACGGTACAAATATACTATAGGATATTACGCAAATAAGTCTCTACGAGAACAATACATTTCAATATCAATAATCAGGACTTATTTCAACTTCCTTGAAGATCGACATTGACGAGAAATAAACATTACTTCCCGGAACTCTTAACGGACATGAAGTGTTTTATTGCTTTCATTGTGGCAATATCTCTTATCGAAAACGAAAATCAATGTATTACACTATAATATTTAATGTAGGATCTTTGTAGTGATATTCTAACCTTCCGTTTTATCTTAAATGGAATATTTAGCAGCAGTAACGTTTCGTTGCCTTCTTTTTCTAGTATCTACGTCCAAGAGAACAGATGGAGGCGGTAAGTTGTTTAATTTTACGAAGAGTGAGATGATGAACTCGTATCGTTTATTGCTTCGAATGCTGTATTCAAAATACATAATTTGTAGCAGATGGCAAAGTAATCTGAAAGGACTTAGTCATTCATTCAGCAAACTGACAAATTGCTGATTTTTTCTTTAAAAGACTAGTATTAATAATATTAGTTTTGCTGTGGCGAAATAGCCTGATCGCAGGAAGCTACACAGCCAATTGTGCCTCACATGAAATTCATATGAAATGAGCATTATATGAATTTCACATGAAAGTTCATGTAAAATTCATATAATTTCACATAAGATTTATGTGAAAAATATTTCACATGAATTTCACATAAATTTCCTTCACGTGAATTTTACATGAATTTTTCTGAGTGACCTTCACAGGAAACTGAATTCACATAACATCCATGTAAAAATCTTCACATGAATTTCATGTGAAATTTCATGTAAATTTCATGTTCGTGCTCGTTTCACATAAATTTCATGTGAACTTTCATGTAAAGTTCATGTAAATTTCACATGAATTTCATATGAGGCACAATTGGCTGTGTAAACTTCAGTTGGCCATCAGACAATAAGGAAGGGGTCTCCGACAGGACTCGGTAACAGCACAAATAGCACAACACCCACATGCAAAAACACAGAGTAAATAAGCACAAAAACACAAGAGGGACAAAGACGATCAAGCACCAACGACAACACCAAAACTCTAAACACAAAAGATTAAAGATAAACAAACGAGACCAATGGGCAATTGGTGCCGACTTAGGACGGTCATCTGCCACTTTAGAAGCAAACGTTGTGGTTAGAAGAGATTTCGTTCGACCAGATAATATAAGCTAAACTCAATATCTAAGCTTAAATTGAGTCGACTCGTCTCAGAATATTCAACCGGTTAAGTCGCAAGCCTGAGTGTTCCTTGAAACTGCCTGAGGACATTTTTCCATCGGTACCAACAATTTTGCCTCGTGACCTTGATGGTGGAACATGATAAGTACCGTACAAATTGCCGAGAAACGGTACTGAGATGACATAGGAATATCGTTTTTATAATCGAGGAAAACCATTATCATGATGCCCAGTACATGGTCTATCTTACAATGTTGCTGCCCCTTGAAGGCAACAGTGTTTCACATACACATACAACCTTAATTACTCTCATTTTCCTTATTGTACATTTCTAAATGCCCCCATCTTCATTCGCTCTCTTTTGATAGGTTCTTACTCACCTACCCCAAATCTACGTAACAAAGCTTCTATGTCAACTCAACGCACAGAAAACGGTACTTCGTCGACAGAAGGTAACTTCATTATGATAACTTTCGTCCATTGGTGTGAGGTTTTACACACTCAAAAACTAAGAATCTAATCTCTATTTGATGATGTCATTTTACTGTTTCGAGTGAATAAAATACCATACGAAAAAAAAACTATAAAAGTTATATTTCGATTTGTTTTCATTCAGATTTTGAGAGTGTTTCGGGTAAAAAGATATTACAAATGTAAATAAATATTTATGATGAATAATATTTATTTCTTGAAATTTCTAAAACGTGGGTCCTGTAGCATCATATCCCACCCATTCTACTACGTCTTTCGGTGCATTTTTTTGGACAGCATAATTTTCTCACTTATTGGTCCATGCTACAAATTTATCTGTTCTTAAATCATGCTATTGAATTTGAGGACGTTTAACATTTGTACTTCTTGGCGGGTGTCACTGCTGGTAGACCAGCACATGTAGCCAAGTTCGATCAACGCATTTTAAATTTTCTGTTACAAAATTTCTTGATATTTCTTAAACGTGGGTCCTGTAACATCATATCCCACCCATTCTGCTACATCTTTTGGTACATTTTTGGACATAATAACTTTCACACTTTTTGGCCATATTACATTGTTTAGATTGAGGATAACTGACGAGGGTTAAGTACCCGAAACATGCATGTCTGGCCCATGCTGCAAATTTGTCTGTTCATAAATGATGCTATTTAATTTGAAGACATTTAACAATTGATATTTAAAATAGGTGATTCAAAATAAATAGGATTAATGACATCTCTGCCATTACATTTTACCAGTGAAAATATCATTGGTTGACGCTATTTGAAGTAAAAGTGGAAGTATTTCTGAATTTTTACAAATATATTTTTCTCTTGGACCGGATACGGTTAAGTTAAGACTTCCCCTTTGAAAACTCATTTTTCTAAACCCCCTTCTCCCCATCACCCCCAAATGAATTCGAACAATGAAAGTTTCCTAACAGACGCCTATACTTTTTGATAGTTTTTTTTTCTGTTTTATTCTATATCAGTATGTGCCAACAATTGGTCATGAATACGACAGGAAGGTCGTTTCTTTTTTGATTCATTGTGCAAGAAGTTCAAAACAAGCGGAGGACGAACCTTAGGCTTGATAGATATCATTTCACGGATTTTTGAAATAAGATTTTTCTTACTTTTTCAATATTTTCCCTTATTGTCTTCTAATAATTTAGCATCTTTTTGACTCCGTGTGCATTTTAATTATACATTTTGTATTTTTCTGTCTAGGGGTTTCCTCAGATTCGCCTTCCATATATTATGTGATACTTCCAATCGTAGGATTTGTTGTTTTAATAGCAACTATCCTGGTGCTTTGTCGAAGGAAAAGGTATGGTATAGTATAGCAATAAAAACTTAATTAGGGTCCCGTCAATAGCACTTTGTCACCGTGTCCACACGAGAAGTCTGCCAAACTTTCAGACAAGGGATCAGGACTCAGTCTTTGGATGCCTTTGGATACCAAGCGTCCGTCATATAGTCATGTAGTCACGGTTTGTCATTGTGTCATAATTGAAAGAAACTGTAGATGGATCTAATATCACGCTTAATATTCTTTTGATGACTTTAGAATCATATCTTCGTAATATGATCATAACATTTTGAATAATCTATATGAATATGGAACAAATCTTTTAACAGCTAGTTTATGAATACAGTTTAGGCATATGCATCTATCGATTTTCAAAAATATTTCGCTCTAGCATATACATGTATATTTATGACAATAGTTAACTTATCCGTGTATTTGATTTGCTGTATTATAAACAGGAAAGGGACGGTCAAGAGGCATTTCCCATGCCCATTGCAAATAATGACATGGAAATAAAAACATCAACGAATGAATCAACATCCGTCATGTGTTACATACAATGTAATCTTGAGTACCCTTCACAGTATGGCTTCAAAAGCACAACTCTCTTTTTATCATTACCCTAAAAAGCTGCAAGGTGTTATAAAATCGAATTTATCTCTATCATGAAAACTAACAGTATCAATGTGAAGATTTCAATGGAGACAACATAGGGGACCATACTTGAGAAGATGATTTTTCCAGTAATCCAGTCAGACGTCACAAAATGTGGTGATATTTTTACTGTGACATCACATTAGATAATGTGACATCTATCACTTCTATCATCATATTGTCATAAATACTTCAATACGACAAAAGTGACGACTACAAATTCCCTATTCCTTCGTAGTGAAATCCTCTTTAGTGTATTCTGGATACATTGAGTCTTTGCGAAATACAGAGATTTTTCCCTTACAGATGGTATCTGACGTAAAACTATTGTGACGTCATGAAAATGGTATGGCAACGTCGATTTTATACCGTCATTTCTTAGAATTTTAGGACTGTTTCCATAGAATTTGATGACGTCATTATTAGTCTACGTCAGATACCGTCTCAAATGGGAAGTAACTCTGGTTTTCGAAAACAGAGAATACCATAGCAAGCTCAAACTACAACGAAGCTTCGTTCTGAGGACAAAGAGTCCTAACGAATAACCACTCAACCAGGAAAATATTGTAAGAAGCGTCCAAAATGTATTGAGTCTTTATGGAAATCAGAGTTTCATTTCCCAAATGAGACAGTATCTGACGTAAAACTATTATGACGTCATGAAAATGGTATGGTAACGTCAATACGGAGGATCGTAAATTCTTCAAATCAAGACTATACGAATGTTTTCGCGCACTCTTTGATTGTTCTCCATTGTTATGACATCATCAATTTACTTGGGCAGAAAAGTTGCCCAAGTTTTGAACAATGGTTTAGGTAGGTGACTAAATGAAAAATCAGAACGGACACGCTGCACGCACTTTATTTGCTATCTTGCGTATTTTATACCGTCATTTCCCATATTTTAGGGACCGTTTCCTTAGTAATTCATGACGTCACAATATTCCATTTTCCGATCTTCTTAAAGAAAGCACAACATCTTTTGGCGTTGTTTTACATTATGGCGTCACTGTTAAAAGACACTATTCCATTGAGACGTAACAATGAAAAAGTGCGCCAAAACTGCCTACCTCGGACATTTTCGTCATTTTGTCAGGCTGGCCATTATGAATTTCGGCAAGTGGCCTATTAGTATACGTCAGAAACAGTCCCAAAAGGGAAGCAACTCTTGATTTCGAAAATTACAGAAAAGGGCAAATGAATACAAAATAAAGCACTAAACCATCTCATTATCCACATTGTTGAAATATGTTTTGGCTTAGACACATTAAAAAACAAATACATTCACAGGTATTGATCCTTTCTGCACGATAAAGCGCTGTAAATAAGAAAGATATATATCTATTTCCCATGAGCACCTTATATCATTTTCATTTGGTATTTTGCAGAATATTTTAGTTATTTTCAAGTTTTGTATGCCAAATTGATTCATTATGACTTTTGGATAAACAACTGATTGCAGTAGCGAAAATGACGAAATTTACAGTATCTTTAATTCACTACCTCAGGACAATATTACGTTTGCGATATATGTCACGTTATCGTATTTATTACAGAAAGAGACCTAAACAAGAGAAGGTTTCTATGAGACGCAACGAAGAAAAGGAACATCTAATGGGTAACATACATGTATTACTACTTCTTCCTGACATCTTAAATTACAAAATTTGTACATGTAAATAATATTGTAATATTAGTACTTTTTTCATCTACTACATGTATCTGTAGAAAATATATGTTATAGCGTCATTTGATTCTACTGCAACCTTTTGAATAACTCTCAAGCATCTTTTTGATTAAAAAAGATTTGAACTTACACTTGTTCCCCGTGATTAAGTGTTTAAAATGTAACAGTCTTGTTGGAGATCCCGTCCCTTCTTTTCTTTTCAGCTCTGTCGCCTGACAGAAGCTTTCTTTCGGCCCTTTATCAATTGACGTCGTGAATATTTTGCTATTTCGGAAACTTGTCGTTTCATAAAAAACATAATCGGAATTTAAAAAAGTTAACATCCTAGCATCATCCCTCCAATGCTATTTTGGTCATAGACTTATTCAACTTTGCCTGACCCTACAGGACATTTGGAGACGCGCACTCTTTGCAAAGTACTATATAAATGCACAAATTTAAATATAAAAAAAATAAAACAAGAGAGCGCTACAGCCGGCAGAACACGGATTGTATTACGCATGCCCTCTTTTTATATCCATTTACATATTCATCTGTGTCTCTGGGGCCTCTGCGTTTTGCGGTCTTGTTTGTGTGATGTCATCTTACAGTGAGGAGGTTGTTTTACACCACAATTGTACGTTCTTCGAGACCTCTGGGTAATTGGAGAAGTGAGAGGGTTGTGCGCACGTAATCCAGGATAACCACACCATTTGCTACTTGCGTGACAGATGGCCGTCCAAAGTCGGCACCGGTTACCCATTGGTCTCGTCGGTTTATGTGTAGTCTTTTGTGTTTGATGTTTACATGTCGTGTGTCTCTCTTCCGTCTCGTGCTGTACTCGTCTTTTGTGTTTTTGCATCGGGTGATTTGGTGTTTTACTGTTGATGCTTCAACGGGGTCTTGTTGGAGATCTCCTCCCTTCTTTTTAAATACATTAGGCTGTGTCTGAAAATGACTTCGGGATTACATTAAGTACCCCTGATGAGGATTTGCTAGCCGAAACACGTATCTGGTGCACTAAAATTGGTTTACAATTTTCTTCAAAAAGATAAAGGCTTGGAACACTTTTATCTTATTGGAGCTAAAGCAATTATTACGATATTTGAATATATATGGAAATCATACATTTAGGTATTCGTGTAATTTTATCAAGATAAACTACATGTATTCTATAACTTTTGCGGACTTCGAAGATTTTTTTCAACTGAGATCTTTTACTTTTTTTGAGCGCAGAAGACAAAAGCGACAGTTCAATAAGAAGACGAGACATCGAAAGGGGACCTAACTCAGTTTACAATATGAGAGGATCGGTTGCCTTATTGACGGAAATAGACCATGATAAACCAATAGAAAACATACCTGAACCTAAGCCAGTGTCATCGGACTATTTCAATGTCAGATTCTTTAAAATACCCGTCAAAGGGTTGGATGAAACCGTAGAACGCATGAAGTCAGAAGAAAAAATAGTCAAAGAATTTGCGGTAAAAAGAATTGCAGAATTTTCAATAAAAATATAACTTTTGAATTTTTTACACTGTTTGTATGATTCGTTTAATGTTTTTATGCAAAGTTGAAAAAAAAAAACGTTGTCGACAGCCAAAAATAATCTTAATGAAGAAATTATAGAGACTGTTAGGATGTTTCATAAGGCATGCTTATTTGATATAACGTCTCAATAAGATCACGTCGTCCATGTAATACTTTTGTGTGTGTAGGATTTGCCGACGGGTCTGCTGGAAATGTTCGATGAATCAACGAAGAAGGAAATCATGCAGAGGAATCGTTACAAGGGGATCTATCCCTGTGAGTTTTTTTCAAATATTTCAAAGCTACAAAATGCTTCATTTCACGGTACTTATTTCGCGACAGTTTTGTTATTTAGATCATTTACTTATTTTAACCTATTCCGTTCTGTCGCCTAACAGATAACCATAGCAGAGTGAAGTTGGACGAAGAGAAACATGGCGACGTCACGTATCCTTCCTACATTAACGCATGTTTTGTACATGTATGTGGTTTTACGTATTATAATAAGAAAAAGAAAAATTACGTTAAAAGGAGTAAAATCTGGGGGGGGGTTGTTTTTAATTCCAGGGGATTCTACTAGTAATGTAAATATATGCTGTTGATGCTGCAACCGAGCAATGTTGGAAATCTCCTTTTTTCTACAAACATTGAAAGCAGAATCGCATGAAGAGTCAGTCGACCATTTCGCGGAAAATGCCGTATGTAACTGATGTTTTTTCCCGAAGAAAGATCCGAAGAAAAATAAACGACACATGAACATGATGGAAGCATTTAATTCCATGCGTGCTTCTTTCTCACCGTATACAACGTCACATTAGGGGAGTCAGCCATGTGCGGTACGGGGAGTCGGTCCCGAAGCGGACGCACGGCAAGATCGGCGAGTATTTCTTCAAATTTCTCGGTGATGATACCATATTTCTCCAAAATTCTAATTGCACAGAGTATGGTAAACATTCCTTGATCTATCGCGTGTGGCACTGGACTTCAGATATATACCTCTAGAAACCTCAAACACTTCGTCCGCGTTTTACGAGTAGACCTAAATCCAGGAAATCGACGATTTCGATCAGTCTTTTCCGCTTATTTCTCTTCCATGCTTACCTAATTTGCTGTGTTAGGATTGACTATAGCATCTTGATACTGTTTTAAATGTGTATTGAGTATATGTTTTGTCTGTTTCATGCATGTATTTTGATAAAATATCGCCAAATTGTAGTGTGTCACACGGGGAGTCGTTTTAAGTATGCCGCGGGGAGTATTCTCAAAATATAATGTGTTGAAATAAGCCTAGGAAACGATGGTTACAGTGTATATCTATATACGGATCACAGTGACTGTCTGATTGTCCGTCTGTAATGGTGCGGAAAGGGGATGACACTTTCATCCCTTCTTCCCCATATTATCCACCTCCCATCCCATTTTATCCCACGGAATACTTTTTTTATCAATAATTTGAGGGTTACATGTAAGTTTCCCCGAGTCGCATGACCAAATCAAATTCTCATCAAGCCGCGAATCGGCTAGCTTCTTCTGCAGACGACAATGGGCAGAGCTTAGCGGACTGGAAGTTGCGGAATATTTCCAAAAACTGTAATCTGACTATCACTGTTCAATACAGATCTGTAAAACAGCGATATACTAGTATATAATTGATATATTTTAAGTTTCATTTTGCGTCTCGGATTTTTGCAAACATGTCCATACTACCAAAGGTTCTGTCCTGTAAATACTGGTGGTCTAGCCTCCCCCCTCCCCGAGCACTCGCGTTATTATTTTTTTCTTTTGTTTGGAGCTTTTGTTTGTTTGTTTGTTTGTTTGTTTGTTTGTGTGTTTGTTTTTATTTTGGATATTGAGAACGCCCACTCTATCTATCTTAAAGGGTTAGGCGAAGGGTTTGGCAGTAAGTGTTTTTATGTTCAAATGTTTTACCCTGACATGTTCGCCATAGCACTTTATTTATACAGACAAAGCCTCAGACAGTGCATGTTTTGTGGATATTTATTTCATTTTTCGTGCGTGATCATCGACGGCGGGTGCGGCTGGCCAAACGGGGAATGATTGCTCCTCAGTTCCGGGCGCCTGGTCACACCTCTTGCTTGATAGGGGTCCGTCGGTGTTCAACTTGGTGCTCTATTGTGAGTGCTGTTGAGATTGTCGTTTAGATCGTTCAGATAATCATAAAAATAGTTTACATAAAGTCAAAGATATGATTAATCGAAACGAGAAAATATTGGTTTGATTTCAAAGACCTGCGTACATTGTAAAATAAGAGTTTCAAAACGTCTAAAAACGGTAAAATCATTGAAAATACCAGAAAACGGGCAAAATCATGATACAAAATTATGAAATTAAGTAGCGCGCCGTGGAGGACCTTGAGTAATTACCTAATTCCTGTCGGTAAGGTTTCTTGAAATTTTGCAGAAGTTGCAGAATCGAAGTTGAATACACATCTACCACGATCGGCGATGGGAAATTGGTAAAGAATCTTTTAGAGAAGTAATTTTAATAATGTGGTAAGTCAACGGACGGACGAACCACAGACGATTAATTATCCGCTCTTTTAGATATGTTTATAGATTCCAGTTACATTATTACCCCACAAAAGAACAATGAACTATTAAACCTGTCCTTTCTTTTTGCTTTCTTGATCTTATTTTAACTCATATAGGTACATGTATAAGTATATCAAAATTTTGTTTTTTGTTTAACAATAGTCAGTTCTCTAAGCCCCTCCCTCTTTTTTCACCATAGCAAGGCATTTAGTGTATATGCATTATTCTCTATTCTAACATGGCTCGATATCGCCTGGTGTAAAATCTCCAAAAACTTCAAGTCTGCTTAGCTCCGCCCATTGTCGTCTGTAGAACAAGTTGGCCGCTTCGCGGCTTGATAATTCGATTGGTTTAACTTAACCCTCAAATTATTGATAATAATTTTAAGTATTCCATGGGATAAAGTGAGATGGGAGGTGGATAATATGGGGAAGAAGGGATGAAAGTGTCATCCCCTTTCCGCACCATTACAGACGGACAATCAGACAGTCACTGTTATCTGTATATAGATCTACACTATAACCATCGTTTCCTGGGCTTATTTCTGAGAATACTCCCCGCGGCATACTTAAAAACGACTCCCCGTGTGACACACTTCAATTTGGCGATATTTTATCAAAATACATGCATGAAACAGACAAAACATACTCAATACACTTTTAAAACAGTATCAAGATGCTATAGTCAATCCTAACACAGCAAATTAGGTAAGTTTGGGAGAGAAATAAGCGAAAAAGACTGATCGAAATCGTCGATTTCCAGGATTTAGGTCTACTCGTAAAACGCGGACGAAGTGTTTGAGGTATCTAGAGGTATCTGAAGTCCAGTGCCACACGCGATAGATAAAGGAATGTTTACCATACTCTATGCAATTTGAATTTTGGAGAAATATGGTATAATCTCCGGGAAATTGAAGAAATACTCGCCGATCTTGTCGTGCGTCCGCTTCAGGACCGACTCCCCGTGCCGCACATGGCTGACTCCCCTAATGTGACGTTCTACACCCCAGAATTTTGTACATTAGATACAAATGACTTTTAAAAAAGATGGGAAGATGTATAGATTTAGTTTTAGTTATATTAATATGTTTTTATGGTATTTGAACTTTGAACTTTCCAAAAGTAGTAGAATAAAGATGATAATTTTAAAGCATGAATAGTTCTCTCACACAGGGTTTCAAGAAAGAAAATGCATACATCGCAGCCCAAGGTAAAATTTATCCTCCTTTATCTTCTTACAATGTTTTGCTTTATATATAATTTACTTTCATGCTTTTGTTTTTTGACTAAATCTTTCGATTTTTTTTTTTTTTTTCGTTTTCTCTTCTTATTCTTCTTCTTCTTCTTCTTCTTCTGTTTGGGCACCCGGCAGACCTCTATTGGGTCAGTTGGCTGTATTGATCTTACTTTGCGTGGAACTCATTGACAACAAATATACTTTCATTGACTCTCACTGTACTCATTATACTCAATCGTTGTTGTTAACGTTGTCAGTGTCCAAATAATGAAATATTCAATAAAAGTAGCACCGTTGTACATATATTTCGCAGGACCTTTCACTCCAGATACTGTAATTGACTTCTGGCGCATGACGTGGCAGTATGACATCAAACAGATCGTAATGTTAACAAATCTCATAGAAGGATCGACAGTAAGTCAATGAAAAGATTTCAACCCAGTAAATACACTACCTAAATGGAGAAGGGAAAGAACATAGCAATGCCTGCAGCGAAAAAAAAAAAACATGCACACAATGATGTAGCGAACTATAGCCATAATGTAAGACCAGAACACAATTAGAACAAGAAAACTAAAGGATATTGTAGATGGCGACACTATTTATTTGCTAATATCAATTTTGTATATAAAATATTCCATTTCTGAAGAATTTCTTATCGAATTAAGGTAAGGACAGGAAAATTGTCTTGGGTGCAAGTTTTCTGATACATGTAAATGAATACACATTTATAAATATATACCCAGGAGAAATACTAGGGAGACGAATTAAACAAACTAGGTGTGGTCGCCAGAGTACTTTTCAAATGGAAGCACTTTCAGGCAGGGGGATTGCAGTTCGTTCTGGGAGGGGGTTCCAAGGAGGCGAAAAATCACGATGTTCTATTTTTGAATATAATTTTTACCATATAGAAATGATATTGGAAAGCACAATATTAAATCTAACTTGAAAAACATTTCAAGCTTAAGTGACTAAAATTCCTGAAAATTTTCGTTAGAAATTTTGTGAAACGGGGCACAGACTCATATGATTTAACTACGAAACGTACCTGCTTTTAAACATATTCAAAGAATTTACCAAAGTCTATGGCTGATGACCAAGACGATGACCAAGGTCAAGGTCCAACTTCTTTCCTTTAAAATTTGTTACGAATCATTTCTCTTAGAGTATTCTCCTTCATATCCTATTTTCAAGATAAAGTGTCTGAGGTATTGGCCGCAGGATGAGGACGATTTTGGTCCGCTTCATGTTAAAACAGAAGACGAAGAGTTATACGAGAGTCATGCCGTCCGGACATTTCAGTTGCAAAAAGTGAGTTTTACCGAATTTGTTTTAATTTGATAAATTGGTTGATACATAACTTATTTCGGTAACCTGTTATACATTTTTCTGTCATGAAAACCATCGAGTTATAAACTTTATCATACATGTACATATATTTATATCATTGTTACGGATATGTGCTTTGAAATAAAGATAATTATAATTACCAATTAACTTTATCTCTTCTATATTTTATATAAAAAAAAAAAAAAATTTAAACTTTATTTATTTTACAACGTTTAACAAACAAGTTACACAACTTATATTAATGTCTCACGTTGGCTCAGATGTTGGCGTGAGGGGGTCCAAGGAGCAGGAGGAAACCGGAGTACCCGGAGAAAAACCCCCTGCAAAGGCCTGGGTGGGGGACCACCTACCCTCCCACATAAGACCCTTTGCCGAATCTGAGATTCGATCCCGGGACCTTAGAGGTGAGAAGCGAGCGCGCTACCACTGCGCTAACCCGGCCGTATATTTATTTTATATACTGATCGGTTTCATATTGATTTCTTCTTTCAAAAAGGGTGAAGAGAAAAGAAGTGTGACACAGTTTCACTTTACTGCTTGGCCTGATAAAGGAGTACCAGATGACGTGATGTCAGTGTTGAATTTCCGGGAAGAAGTAGTAAAACATTGTAATTACGAAGAACATGGACCAATGATTGTCCATTGCAGGTAAAATGTATCCATTCTCTTCAACCTTGATCGTATTGAGTCTTTGCGAAATACAGAGTTTTTTCCCTTACAGACGGTATCTGACGTAAAACCATTGTGACGTCATGAAAATGGTATGGCAACGTCGATTTTATACCGTCATCTCCCAGACATTTAGGACTGTTTCCATAGAATTTGATGACGTCATAATCAATCTACGTCAGATACCGTCTCAAATGGGAAGTAACTCTGGCTCTCGAAAATAGCGAATATGTTGAATGTAAATTTCATAAAAGAACCATGAAATCGGACTACATACAAGCAGAGTACAAAGTTTCCTCGATAAATCATGCATGATTTTATGTAAATCATATTGTAACAGCTAAGGCACGTGCATTCACCTGAACATTATGCTTTTGATATAATCATACAGTATCGGGGATTACTGACACAGGAAAATGTATGTGGGGAAAAATCTGAGCTAGTACGTTCCAAGTTGCCTCGTTATTATGTCTCCCCCCAACGGGGATTAGACATATTGGTTTTGCCTTCGTCGTCCGTCTGTCTGTCCGTCTGTCACACATCGTGTCCGGGCTATATCTCCTGAACCGTTTGCCCGATCACTTTCATATTTTAGTATGTTGTTGCTTATGACCCGAAGGTTTCACATCACGTTGACCCAAGGTCATGTGACCAAGGTCAAGGTCACTTAGTGCATTTTTAATGAAATTATGCATACATTCCTGTCCGGGCTAGATCTCTTGAACCGTTTGCTGGATAACTTTCATATTTTAGTATGTTGTTGCTTATGACCCGTAGGTTTCACATCACCTTGACCCAAGGTCATGTGACCAAGGTCAAGGTCACTTAGTGCATTTTTAATGAAATTATGCATACATTCCTGTCCGGGCTATATCTCTTGAACCGTTTGCCGGATAACTTTCATATTTTAGTATGTTGTTGCTTATGACCCGTAGGTTTCACATCACCTTGACCCAAGGGGAGGAGACATATTGGTTTTGCCTTCCTCGTCCGTCTGTCTGTCCGTCTGTCACACATCGTGTCCGGGCTATATCTCCTGAACCGTTTGCCCGATCACTTTCATATTTTAGTATGTTGTTGCTTATGACCTGAAGGTTTCACATCACTTTGACCCAAGGTCATGTGACCAAGGTCAAGGTCACTTAGTGCATTTTTAATGAAATTATGCATACATTCCTGTCCGGGCTAGATCTCTTGAACCGTGTGCTGGATAACTTTCATATTTTAGTATGTTGTTGCTTATGACCCGTAGGTTTCACATCACCTTGACCAAAGGTCATGTGACAAAGGTCAAGGTCACTAAGTGCATTTTTAATGAAATTATGCATACATTCCTGTCCGGGCTATATCTCTTGAACCGTTTGCCGGATAACTTTCATATTTTAGTATGTTTTTGCTTATGACCCGTAGGTTTCACATCACCTTGACCCAAGGTCATGTGACCAAGGTCAAGGTCACTCAGTGCATTTTTGATTAAATTATGCATACATTCCTGTCTGGGCTATATTTCTTGAATCGTTTGCCGGATCACTTTCATATTTTAGTATGTTGTTGCTTATGACCCGTAGGTTTCACATCACCTTGACCCAAGGTCATGTGACCAAGGTCAAGGTCACTTAGTGCATTTTTAATGAAATTATGCATACATTCCTGTCCGGGCTATATCTCTTGAACCGTTTGCCGGATAACTTTCATATTTTAGTATGTTGTTGCTTATGACCCGTAGGTTTCACATCACCTTGACCCAAGGTCATGTGACCAAGGTCAAGGTCACTCAGTGCATTTTTAATGAAATTATGCATACATTCCTGTCCGGGCTATATCTCTTGAACCGTTTGCCGGATCACTTTCATATTTGAGTATGTTGTTGCTTATGACTCGTAGGTTCCACATCACCTTGACCCAAGGTCATGTGACCAAGGTCAAGGTCACTTAGTGCATTTTTAATGAAACTGTACATACATTGCAGTCCGTGCTATATCCCTTGAAGCGTTTGCCGGATAACTTTCATATTTTAGTATGTTGTTGCTTATCACGTAAAGGTTTCACATCACCATGACCCAAGGTCATGTGACTAAGGTCAAGGTCACTTAGTGCATTTTTTAAATGAAAATATGCATACATTCCTCTACGAGCTATATCTATTGAACCATTTGCTGGATCACTTTCATATCTAAGTATGTTGTTGCTTATGACCCGTAGGTTTCACATCACCTTGACCCAAGGTCATGTGACCAAGGTCAAGGTCACTTAGTGCATTTTTAATGATATTGTGCATACATTCTTGTCCGGGCTATATCTCTTGAACCGTTTGGAATCGTATACTGGATCACTCTTATACTATAGTATGCTGTTGCTCAGGATTGGAGGGTTTCTTATCATCTTGACCCAAGGTTATGTGCCCAAGGTCAAGATCATTTAGTTCTTTTTAATGAAATTGTATGTACTAATATTGTCTGGGCTATATCTCCTGAACCCTTCTTACAATTGTTTTCATATTTTAGTATGTTGTTTCTAAGGACTAAATGTTTCTTATCACATTGTCCCAAGCTAGGTCACATGGTTAAGGTAGCTTCTTACTTTGGTAATGAAATTGTATATGCTAAGCATGTCCAGGCTGAAATTGTCTATGCTAATAATGTTTAGGCTTAATATTTTGAACCGTGTATCCAATCACTAATTCAGTTTTTTGTTGCTCATGATCTATACAATGTTAAACGTCTTCAAATTCAATAGCATCATTTAAAAGCAGATAAGTTTGCAGCATGGACCAGACATGCATGTTTCGGGTACTTAACCCTCGTCAGTGAGTGTAGGTTTCAGATCACCTATATCCAAGGTCATGTGACCAAAGTCAATTTCTTTAAATATGCTTATAATGAAATTGTATATGCCAATCATGTTTGGGCTTTACCTCTAACAATGTAATGAATCACTTTCATGTTTTAGTATGATGTTGCCCATGACTCAAAGGACATCATTTTGCATTTTGGCCTAAGGTCAAAGTAACTTAGATGGAGGGGGGAGACATCTGTTTTTTTTATGAAAAACATTCTGTTATATTCAATGGGTAGGGTCAGCTACTTTGAGTAGATTATACGCAAAAACTGGAAAAGCAAGCAAATTCCGGAGAGACCTGATTGACCACCCCGACTCCCACCCCTTTTTCAGTCTATAGATCGCAAATTTATGGCTTTTTTCTTTGTCATAACCATACCAATTGTAGCTTCTGTTGGATCATGTACATGACCTGTCCCTCGTTTTGATTTTTTTTAAATAATGTTACAATGTGAGTGACACTCACCGACCCTTTTTTAAATGTAACTCATCAGAATATTTTAGGTAAAAGCAGGTTAATGCGGATCAAGTTACATTTATAAAACATAATTTTATATCTATAATACAGTGCTGGAATTGGAAGAACGGGTACATTTATTGCCCTTGATTACTTACTACGCGAAGGATCCAGTGGTCCCAAAATTGACGTTATCAACTGTGTGTCCAAAATGAGGCAACAACGGGTCTGTGTGATACAGACATTGGTAAGTTTCAAATTGTAATAAAATTAAATTAACGAGTCGAGAAATACATGGATTTTATTCGTATTATTATACTGCAAGGCTGACTTTTTTTCTCGTTTCTCTGAGGACTTAAAATTCTTCATAGAAATTTGTAAGTGATGATTAATTTATTTTTGTTTTAAGTTCCTTAAAATCATTGCAAACTAGCGAATAACAGGATTAGCAAAATTTCGTTAGAGGATATGATAGCTGTCCGGAAGTCTTTCTGAAATCTTCAGATCATTCATATTCTTATTTCGAGATTAAAAAAGACTGTTCGCTCTACGACATTAAACTTTCTATACTTTTTACATATATCTATCAACAGGGTATTGTTTCAAGATATATACTGTGATTCAAATAAAAATGGATGTTTCGCGCATTATATACAAGATTGCATCTTCTTTAGGTTGCTACATATATATAATTTTTGCGTGTTCGCTTATGTTCCATGATCCCAGTAGGTTTTTTCCTTTCAAAATACAACCCTGTAAATCATTTGGACATGCTAGCTTCCACATATTTATACCAAGATGAAACTGATCTCCATGTATATGATATTTTTACGATTCAGATGAGAAAATTTAATTTATCAAATGGCATTTAATTTTGCAGGAGCAATATGTCTTTCTCTACGATTCTTTGGTCGAAGGACTCAAAGACGTGAAAATACCGGATGTACAAGAGGAACAGGAAGTGAATCCTACTTCCGTTAATGCAGGTGGATCGCTCAAGTCAAAAGGGATGAAACCGCTTCCGGTTGAACCCGTTGGTTCTGAAGATGATCAATTGGATAAAGAAGAGAAAGTTGAAACAGTTATAGATATGAATGGAATACATCCGCCAATCTCAGAGGGTGCCAATACTCATGAAGAAGTTACTAAACTCTAGTGTTTAACATTGTGTATGTTAGAAAAAAAATTAGGTATCTGTACATTCTTGGGAACAATTTATGTGAATAGTTGCAGACTGACACCAAACTGTATCATGTCGACTTCGAAAAACAAAATTCAGAAAGGGACATCTTGGGATCCCTTGTCCTGTGCCTTCAATCTGTTGTCACTTTTTTTCATAAATGGCTCTAAACTTGTTTTCATATACATGTATCGACAAATTTTATTCCCCGACTGGCTCGTCGGAGGGAACAAAGTTTCCATCCGTTTGTCCGTCCGCTTGTCTGTCGCACTTTAATTTTCCAGACTTTTTTCGCTGTTGTTGCATATAATGAACTCATTTTTGGTATGTGAATATATCTCAATGTGATACAGATCAAGCTCGAATTTGGTTTCTATTGACCTATATCTACAAGAGTTATGGCCCTTGGACTGAGCAAATTTCATGAATTTTCAGTTTTCCAGAGTTTTCTTCGCTGTTATTACAGGTACGAGTATAATGAAGTGATTTTTGGAATGTGAATAGTTTGATACAGACCATGTTTGAGTTTGTTTTGATTGACCTATTCTTATAAGAGTTAGGACCCTTGGACTCCATAATTTTTCAATTTTTCCCGACTGATTTTTGGTATGTGAATACATTATAGTGTGATACAGATCAAGTTAAGTTGGATTTTGATTGACCTATCTTTACAAAAGTTATGGCCCCTTAAATTACATTTTAAGTTTTCCAGACCTTTTCTGTTAATTCACGTATTGAACTGAATTTGTGGTCATCTTTTGGTGTAAGTTCAGGTCAAGTTCAAAATTCATATATTTAAAATTGAAGCGTTCTAGGCCAGGCAGAATCGCTGGACATGGATTTATGCCGGGTAGGTGACTTATATCGCTCATTGATCAAAACTTTATTACATAATGTAAATCAATTTTGAGTCGACATGCAAAAAGTCGAGTTTAAGGTAGCCTTCGATGTCAAGGCAACACAAAACGTCATGCAGTATATATATGTTCTTCATGGCTCAATGTAATGACAAATTTGCTGTTGAACAGCACAAATTATTTTAGCAAATTGATTTTTTTTAATTTACAATTACAAATAACAAAATTTGAATTTCTTTCTTTATTTGTGTTCTTGAATGCTCTTATTGATTTGCTGTTGAGCAGCACGATTTGTAAATAGATTGATATTCTTGATTAAATGTAGAATTTTCGTTCTAGTATGATTGACCTTTGGTAAAATCGGAAAGTATTTACTATCGATTATCGGACACAATCGGAAGAGTACTTTCGATGGGTAATCATGATAATCGAAGTATTCCAATTTTTGTAACCTTAATTGGTCGATACCTTTATTTCCATAGGACTTTCGACACAATTTAAAAACAAACTTTGACATATCTCAATTTGCCTGGTTAGAGATATACATGTATGTTACTCTTCGTACGTGAATGTGCTGGTGTCCGTAGTCGTGTCTCTTTTTTGTGTCATTTTGCGTGAAGAGAGAACATTTTGCAAAAAAAAAAGTGTATAACCTCTAATAAATCGATTCTCAAAAGTAGAATCGATAGTCGGCGACTTGGATATCTAAGCGACGATGTCGGCGACTATCATTACAACTGTGTTATATTTACAAGTAACCCTCATCAAATCTCAGTCACAGAGTAGCATTTATACTAATCGACCTTGATCTTGGATACTTATGTAAAATCGTTAACTAAGCCAGGATAATTTTTAAACATATATTCAGATAATCACCTTGTTTTTGAAGTTGCAGATTTGACCTTCGTTCAATGTCACACAATCTTGGTTCAAGGTCAAGCACCTTTCAGTCATGGCAACAATGAACAATTATTTCGAAAAAGGTTTGAAAATTTAGCACATTTGAAGCATTTCAAGGCACTGAGACTGCAGATCTGGTTCACACACATTTATGGCACATCCTTGGTACTGTATGACGTTTCTGTCATATTTGATTCAAATCCAGATGAGAAAATAAAATTCTGGTATGGTAAAGTCAAAATAAAACCTTGCCATGTTGGAATACAGAAATTGACCAATAAAATTGAAAGCAGGCAACAATGGTTCCAACTGATATGTTTTTGTTTAAATTGCTGATTATTTTTTGATATGTTTGCCCAATAGCATATTCAGATTCAGTGATTTATCTTTGGATCTTTTAATAACACTGAAAAAATATTTAACCTAAAGCTTTAAACAGTTCCTATAGTAACATAGATTTTTTTTTGCTCACCAGAGCATCCATTCAATCAATTGTCGTCTGTCCAAGGTAATAATTACACAATCAACGTCTTTGCAACCACTGCATTGAATCTCAAGAAACCATACAGAAAGAAAGCATGCTCAAGGTCCTCAGCCAAAATAGAACTGATCAAGACCAAGTATGACCTTGTGCATTTTCGCATGTTTGACCCTAAACATGTCACCTTGACCTTGACCTCACTGGGTTTGTGTCTATTTATGCTAGACCATAACCGCAAGTTTGACGGAATGCTAAGTACAATGCATATTAGTCAAGCTATCGAGTCTTTGCGGAAAACAGAGTTATCTAACATTTGAGATGGTATCTGACATAAAACTTTGTTATACCCTTGTCAGTATCTCTATATAAAATCCCCATAGGAAAAATAGCCTATAAATTCGAATATTTGACCAAGCGGTCAATATTTACATCAATATTGGCCCTAGGGCAACATTAAAAAATATATTGACCGATAAACGGTACATCGTTTGTGACGTCACGTCATTGATGACGCTATTCGCTCTACCTATTTTTCCGCGCTCTTTCTCTTACAGAAGAAAATGAACGTAAACATGCCGGGCTAATCGGTTCGTTGATGCAGTATTGATGTAAGGTATAACAAAACAATTATTGGCTGGGAATTCGGGCAATATATGATTTGTTGGACCTTCAGACAAAATATAGCTCTCGGCCTTCGGCCTCGGGCAATATTTTATCTTCAGGTCCAACAAATCATATATTGCCCTCATTCCCAGTCAATAATGACGTCATGAAAATGGTATTATAATGCGGATTTCATACCGTCATTTCCCAGAGTTTTGGGGTTGTATCCATAGAATTTGATGACGCCACAATTAGTCTACGTCAGATACCATCCCAAATGGGAAGTAACTCTGTTTTTTGAAAATAAGGAATATCCATTAATGTGAAAGTATTACTACCAGACAGACAAATGCTGGAGCGATCCCTGTATGTCGCTCTTGCATTACAGGCGACATAAATATTGTGTTTTTGGACACACTCCTTGAAAAAAAATTGCTGCCAATAAATCTCATCATTCTACACACAGCCATACTTTCTGATTTTGTGTGTGCGACATCATCTGGAAAAGTAAACTTTGCAGAACTTTCATAACCTTCAGGGAAGCTAGTACTTGGGGTGCCCTACCAAAATGGTGCATTTTAGTGCCATCCATCAAACAATATGACCACCAATAGATCTGATTGGCTGACACATTTTTTTACTTCTTCAGACCTCTTCAACAACATTATAGAAATTTGTCATGAAAAGGAAATACATATATTTGGATTTTTTTCAAAGGCACATGTAATGTGACTCAGTTGAGCAACAAAGGCCCACTTGGGCCTCTTGCTCTCTTAATGGGAGAGATTATTACATGTATTTTTTAATCAAAATTGTAGTACTGTGAGTTTTGAAAATTTATTGAATAATGAATTAATATAACAAAATTTGATAGCATGGAGAAAATTAAACCTTTGATTTAATTTCTTATTTCCAAAAAATTTAAAATCTGTAACAATTTTCATAACTAAAATGATAAAACTGAGAATACTTCGTAGAAAATCTCATATAAAAATAATGACAACAATGCAAATTAGTATCTTTTCTTAATTATGCATTTTGGAAAAATTGAATTCAACAAATCAAGACCAGTTTCAGACACACTTATAAACCATTTTAAACCAGCCATTGACACAACAATGTCTCTTTCAAATAACATGAAGACGTATGATGTCAAAGGTCGAGGTAACAAGGTCATTTTTCTAATATCCAAATAAGTAGATATATAAGTACCTGCATTATCACAATACAGCTGTTACCATGATCTCTTCATTTCTACCAAATTTTAGGAAATATAAACCACTTTAAACCTTAATATAAAATAAAAATTGCCCTTATACTTTTGTAATGAATTTGATTGAATTTATCATTCCTAAGGCAGCAGACCCTATACTTCTTTAGACACCAATATCATGAATATATTCCACATACAAAGCTCAGGCACATAGTAACTTCAAAATGTGTATTTTCGTGTGGGGCTAATTTTTGCTTATTTCGTGAATCAACGTACGGGCTTTGAAAAATTCACCCATGTGAAAATAAACCTGCTGCATTCTTACAAAGACAGAAACGTTTCTGTCGCAAATATTTCCCCTCGCGGAACGTCTAAATGTTATAATGCAATTTTTCCCCACAGCAAAAATAACCACGTTTACAGTAAGATACTCAGCTGTGAGGTCGTTTATAATATTAACACCAATATGGCATTCCTTTTAATGTTTTAGTGGCGCAAGAAGGTAAAAACTATCCATCTTTATCTTAAGTTTGCCTGGGTGGTGTCTGAGATTATTTACAAAAATAATTCACTGAACTGAATTAAAATATCTCTGCTGTTACACCAATATGGCAATCCTGTTTAATGTTTTAGTGGCGTAGGAAGGTAAAAACTATCCATTCTTCATCCAAAGTATGCCTGGCTGGTGTCTGAGATTATTTACAAAAATAATTCACTGAACTGAATAAAGTAATCTCTGCGGTCCGAGTTTTCTGCATATACTCAACATGTCAATTCAACAAGAGAATAAATTAAATGAGGAGTCTTTAACCTTTTGACTTGGACATGTTATACATCATGACTTAGGTCAAGATCAAAAGTCAAATAAAATTGTATGAAAATGAATAAATGAATATCCAGATTAAATGTAATATACATGTACATAAAATAAAATTTAATTTCAATATGAAATTGTTGGAAATTAACAGTTATATTATGAATAATTTTTACGTCACACCCAAAACTACATTTTATAGCACTATTAGTAAATGTAGATATAAAACAACATAATCTAACAAATAATATTTTCCAAATTTCTCAAAAGAGACAAATAATTCCCCAATTTCCCAAACAAACACAATATACATGGTACGTGGCACAGACACTGTACTCAAATCAAATATGGCACAATATTGTAAATACACAACTTTGTTGCATAATAAATAAAATAAAAATAAAAAATGTGTATGTAAAACAAGAATGCCCTCATAAGCATCACTGTTAAAGTACTAACATATTTTTAAGAAAACAGAAATTTTCCTTCTATTTGCAAACGGTACAATAGAATAATTGGAAAATTGAAATGGTAATACAGAAGGAAAAGCACTACTCAAAAACTTAGCTTTTTAAGCATTACAAGGCATCATAATTGGTGTACTCATTGGAAAATAGCAATATTTACGCTTACAAATTGACCAAGTCATTTTTCTCAACAAGGGTTGAGTATGTTAAAAGAAACAGCAACTCCTATTCATATAGGTAGATATTCACTTATCATTGAGGCATAAATATATTGTGTCACACCTAGATTATGGCTATTGTAACATTCAAACTTGACCAGTGTAGGGTTTACGGACTTTGCGCATGAAAAAGATTATTTAACATGTTGTTCCCTATGTGTAGAGCGAAAACGCAAAAATAATAATATTCAAAAATTTCATTTTCAAACAGTGCTCTAGCAGTTGAACATTTCCCTCAATATTCATATGTCTTATCTTAAAGCTTTTTCACGTAAAATCGAAATTTCTGTTTTCTTAACTTGCTGTTAGTACTTTAGTAAAACAGCTGTAATGTAAACTGTTTACAGTAGGTCATACTCCGAGGTCAAGGTCTCAAGGTCAAAACTTTGGTATCAATGGAAAGGCTTTATCACAAGGAATGCACATGTGAATATAAAAGTCCTATCACTTACCATTTAAAAGTTATGGCCCAGGTTAAAGTTTATCAAATTCCAAGGTCAAGGTCTCAAGGTAAAAAATCTTGGTATCGATATAATAGAAAGGTCTTGTCATAAGGAATACCATGTGAGCTACCAAAGCCCTATCATTTACCCTTAAACAGTTATGACCAAGGTTAAAAATTTTCAAAAGTAGGTCAAACTCCAAGGTCAAGAGGTCCAAATTGTTGGTATCCATGGAAATGTCAAGTCACAAGGAATACATATGTAAAATATCACAATCCTATAACTTATCATTCTAAAGTTGTGGCCAAGGTTAAAGTTTTTGCAGACAAACAGACAAACGGACAGACCAAAAACTATAAGACCCCCACAAACTCTGATTACGGGGGCATAAAAGTATAATATGTTTAACTTTGTTCTATTCTAACATGTCTAATACATGTAACAAATGTGTAAGTACAAAATAAAACAAAAGTTAAGTATAGGTCCACGTAACAATCAAGCAGGGGTGATACATCAAAATTTTTTGCAAAACTTTTCATCTCTGTTTTGAGACATATATGTGGCACAAATCAAGCATATGATATTCAATTCTCATGCAATGGTGAAGCGAGATATTCACATCATAATTTGTAAAAGATTATGGAGGGAAAAAATGGTGGAAAAATTTTCTCTATATAATTCAACCAAATTCGCTACCCCTATAACTTTCTTCACCATCCAAGTATGAGGAAAATTCCTTCAGAACATTCATATGGAGGCTGATCTGAAAACATTTCAAGAGAAAAAAGTTCTGCAAAAAAATTAAGGTTTTTCAACTGCTTGTACTTATATACTTTCTTCAACTAGATCAAGGACCAAAGTGAAGACAATATTGGTCGATAAATCATATGAAAAATGAAAGGTACTGAATTATATATAAAAGGAAGTAAAGGTTTTTGTAAGGAAGTATAATTATCATGTTGGTCTGAAAGGAATTCATGTTTTTGAACTTTCATGATTAAGGGATCATGCCTCCTCGAGACATGCTAGAGTTAATGGACCATTTTCAAGATACATGTAGTGCATTTGATAGCCAGACTACATGTATATGAACATCACATGATGTTTTCCATTATGACATCACATGATGTTTTTCATTGTGACATCACATGATGTTTTTCATTATGACATCACATAATGTTTTTCATTATGACATCATATGATGTTTTTCATTATGACATCACAAATGAATTACAAAACCTTTCATGAATTGGGATGTAATGAATAAAAATTTGCCAAGTTACTTGATGTCCGTAGTCTGGTGTGTAAAATCAAAGGTTTTGAACGGTCATATCCAAGAACTTGAAAATCTACAGTTGTAGAGTCTTTGCAAACTATAAGGATTATGCATATATCAGACTACAATTACATGTAATATTGAATGAGAGTCCTATTACCTGTGATATTGAATAACAGGAAATATTGGAATTGGGTAAAAACAGGTCAACTCCAAAGTCACAATCCAAAAGAATGGTTTTATTCAGAGCTCTCAATCAGCCTGATTTTGGGCCCATATTCGGCCCCAGTCCAAATGCAAAATAGTATTTTTTTTTTCCAGATTTCATGACAAATTTTTCTCCAATTTGAAACCTCGTACTCTGAAAATTTGTTTAAAAAAAAAATTATAAAGTGAAAAAAAAAACTAACTTTAAAGTGAAAAGACATTCAAAGCTATTTATGTTTTTCCCAATTTTTGAAAAAACGCCACTAGGCCCCCTGGCCCCAGTCCCAAAAATGGGCGTGAGAGCCATGTTATTTCAAAGGTCTTGTAACAAACAAAATGCACAATTCAATGGAAAATGAAGTAGTCTGAGTATAAAATACATAAAATTAACATCAGTTAAATTAAAGTCCTTACAGCCGGAACGCCAGTCGGCACTTGTCTTTGAAGTTTAAAAACGAAGTAACGTGACAAATGTTTTGAATATGACGACATTGTACCATGTCATCAAAAACGCGTCATACTGACTGTGCTGCATGTGTAAACAAGAATGGCACAGGTGATTTTGATGGCAATAGAGATACCGTTTTAAGTCATAACACTTAATCAGGTAAATTTTGTGGCATTTTGAAATAAATCGGGCGTTGTCAAGGGCAGTTTTTCGCCAACGATCTGTTTATCTGCATTTTATTGCTTATTTTCTTTTAAAATCCCGGCTGGGAATGATTGGGAACAATCTGAATGTAAACTTCATATATCACCGAAGTCACAAAAACCAAAAATAGTATGCCGATCTTTGCCTTAAGGGGTTTGTGTCACCTTTCAAACTTCGATATGCTGTTCGGGCGTCCATCTTCCATGTCAACGTATGGAAACTCGATCGATCGTTTGTAAACAGAGAGTACACGGGTACACATGTACCCAAGTCGGTGCTGCGAAGTGGTTAGATTTGCCAAAATGAAACATGACATTGGCACAAAATCATCTACAAGGTATCAAACCATCAAACAAATGTTAAAAATTCCATTGACACTTGAATTTGGTGTATTCTGAGTCCGTAATGATGAATTTTAATTAAAATCTGGTCCTCGTTATAGCGTTTTTATTCCTATTTATAGAGAACTTACTGACTAAAATTCTATATAGTTATCATAATTGGGGTTCTGTTGAAAAGATTATCATTGAACTTTGACCAGAAGTGCAAAGGGGAGCATTTGTGTCAGCTTTTAAAACCAACGGTGTATGCACAATTTTCGTTGGATCTTTAGCAGGGCTGAAACATATCAAAAATCCCTTTCAGAGGAATTTTAGTTATATGTAGTGAATTATACCTGAGTATTATTTGTTTTATAATAATATTTAAAATTTGAGATAAACAATCAAGGTCGTTTAGCCCAATTTATTCTTATTCCGCTACTTTGTGTGACAAGTGTTATCCGCCCCTTTCAGAAACAATGCTTCCAACCGTCAAAGTAGGGATTGGCGTTCCGGCTGTTAATACTTTCAGATTATGTCTCTGCACTTAACAGTATGTTGAAGTTGGGGATGTAATTTACAAATCACCAATTTTTTTCATAAAATGTCACCGTGTGAAGTAATTTCAATTTTAAATGAATACAACAAATTGATTCTGTAAATAATCACCATTAATGGTATTATACAACTGCACTACAGTGCAGAAAATCATTTAAATATCTTGCTAAAAATTCCTGATTTCCAAATATATTTTTTTTTAAATATCGTAAATGTACATAATTTATACATAAACAAAACATAAGAGTATTATACCCCTAATCCCTTAATCATTTCATTCCTGACCTTCCACAAATAAGGTGACAGTCCGCTTTTTACCTCTGATGGAGTAAAATGACCAGACAATGAACTGAATGGTTCCGATAACTATAGGATACACACAAATTAAATGAAACATCACACTTTTCAAACCTTCCATTTCAAGAGGAGAAAGCTTCGTTCCGTTATCGTCTTTCTTGATTCTGTCGTATCCGTAATTATTCAGTATCGACACTACCAGCATAGGTGACAATGATATGGCTGGCTTTACGACTAACGCATTGGTACCGAAAATCATGGATGAAATGGGATGCCTGAAAAATACATGTAAGGAAATTTATATAGTAAAGCAAAGTATGCATGTCACATATCATAAAGGTTTTGTAAATTACTAAAATTGTTGAGAGTTAGATACTATACGTTACATAGGTAAATATTTACATTTGAATTGTGTTTCTATTCCATGCAAGTATATATAAAGCTCTTGCATGCATTTTCCATTGTAGGCAAATGTAATAAAATGTAATAAATATATGAAATATAAAATGTAATAAAATGTAATAAATATATGACGTCATGCGAAAAGTAAGGAGATCCAGTGATGGAAAACATATGAATACATAAATATAAGAATTGTCAGTTTTTGCTTTGCATTGGTGTATGTAGGCAGTTGGCCATGGAATAAATTCTGCGCAGCATTTTCTGCTCCACAACAAATTTATTTCATGATGAACAGCCTGCATACTCCAATGTAAAGCAAAAACTGATATTATATAACATGAACAAAAGTACATGTATATGATACATTGACCAAAGTTGTTCAGAATATTTATGTTACTCTATATCAGTCTAATGATGATTCATTCTAACTTGGACTTTGTCAGCTCAAAATTGCCTGCCAAGTCTTTTTCATAAATTATGAAAGCTGCATGCACACAGTTTAAATCTTAATTTGTAATTCATTCTTGTAAGAAACATGTGCTACAATTTGATCAAATTTTCCAAAACAAAAATTGTCAGATGAAAAAAGTACTGGCTAGTATAAACATTTCCTTAAATTAGTTTGACCTTGACATTTGACTGATTTTGTCCGTTCCAAGCCTAATTGTTGTTATCATATTCCATCCTTAAAATCTGCAGAATCTGTTGAACAACATTTTCTTTATATATAAATAAGATACGTGCTTACTTTCTGTTGTATCTCCTCATATTCTCGTCAGCAATGTCTGATAATGGCATGTTGAAAAGACTGAAGGTGGCTGAACAAAAACAGCTGCAGAAGAAAAAAAATTATGACGATCTTACACTTATTGAATAATATAAATGTACATGAAAGACAGTGAATGTAGTGTATAATGCATTATGCAAATGTCAGTCCATCAAAAGGTATATTTTAGCATTACCTGAACCTATGGTTGAATTAACATTAGGCACAAATGGCCGTGTAGATAAATTCTAAAAAATAACATATTATCCACAACTTTATAAACATGATAAATGACCCTACTAACAATTTTTGTAGGTATGTCAAAGTCAAATGTCATGGTCACAGGAATCAAGATTATGGTTTTAAATGAAAAGACTCTTTGTCTACATCTGAAATATCAAAGCCCTATACTTTATAATTCAGGACATACCCTTGGTATGTCCTGAGTTATAAAGTATAGGGCTTTGATATTTAAAACCATAATCTTTGGTCCAGTGACCTTGACATTTGACTATACTTTTTAATTCAGGACACACCTGGTACAGTATGCCCCTAATGAAATTTTTCTAAAAGTAAATTCAAGTCCAAGCTCAAGGTCACTAGTCAAAGGTCAAGAGATATAACCCAGATTAAAGTTTTCTAATTGTAGGTCAAAGTCCAAGGTCATTAGATCACATACACACACAAATACATGTAGCATATGCCTGAAATTACCAATGATGTGTATTGAGAAGGAAAGTTTCTAACAATTAATGCATTTTCATACCTATCTAGTAATAAAAAGACCATGAGAATCCATGGATTCCATTGTCCCAAACTGAACATTGTAATCCCTGCTCCTATCTTCCATATAAAGCTAGCTCTGATTACTCTGAAGTATGAAAAGTGGGCAATCCAGGGCATGAACACAATAAGCATGATCTGTGAAAGAAAACATGAATGGCATACATGTATTAATATTAAATTGTAGTGTCTTACATGGAGACTCTTTTAAGTTTATCTGTGATACAAAATTTTAAGATGATCATTTCAAGAGAACAAAGAAATGGTGTTCTTTGTCGCTTTTAGTTGGAAATCACATCTAATAGTAGTATATGTAATAAATCAATTAAAGAAGTTGATCTTTTTAATCTTACATGTGCACAAATTGATATGCTGCCATAGAATGTGCTTCTGATTTTTAACGGCACCTGTTCCGTGGAGATCAACTGATCACAGATAATTGCCATAAAATTGCTGAGGAATGTCTTGTGGAATTCCTGAAAAAAATTAGTTATTACAAAAGAAATGAAGTTTCTATCCCTTAAAATTTGACAGGTTTGACGACAGTAAGATTCTATTTGTCCGTCTGACGTGGCCTTCGGCTTTGTAACGGTCACGCTTCCATTTGATTTCATTTGTTCCAAGTCATACATGGTATGGCAATTTCTTCCGCAGTAATGCATCAGTAACCAGCTGCAGAAGGCAATCAGTATGGTAGTCATTTGAAAGCTGCCGAAATCATTCAGGCTGTTCGATGTATGTTCTAAAACAAAAACAGAGGACGAGCCGAGTAAAGAGGCGACTTGCGACCATCTCGTCAATTTATAGCGATCATTTTCATTCTGTGAAATCTCCGTGAATAGACAACAGACAGTCAATCCGATAAATGTAAACATTGTGTCCCAGAAGAATAGCGTCACAATCAGATGGAGCCCAACTGTAACAGGATGACTTCCCCATGAAAACCACGGCACGAGAAAAGACAAGGCGAACAATGGTGCTCCGTAAAGGATGCTGTGTCGTCGAGTGCGTGTAAATCTCGTTTGAAAATTGTCCTGGCAATACGCAAACAGAGGATCATTAATCGCATTCCAAATCATAAACAGAACCTGCGCTGTCTGGAACCACTTTTCTTCAATATGGTAAAAGTTCAAGAAGACTTTGACATAGTAGAAACCAAATGCTCCACTTATCAGACTAAATCCCATTGAACAGGCACAGTACGCCAGGATCTGGTAATCATGATCTGACAGCCTCATGTTGTACAATGTGAACAGGCTGAAAGACGTCCAAAACTCCTCCTGAAAAAGAGAAAAATTATTCAGTTTTATTCTAAATGCATCAAGTTATACACAGTATAAACACAGCACATCTGCTTCTATTTCTAATCTATAATGTACAATGTGCCTCAAGTTACTGAAAGTCTATTTTCCTTCAAGTAAGGTCAAGGTCATTGGGTCAAAGGTCAAGGAGCAAAATGAAAGGTCTTGTCACAAGCAATTTTCCTTAACGTACATCAACCTCTAAGGTCGAGGACACAAGGTCAAAGTTACCTCATGAAAAGTCCTGTCACAAGCAACATCAGCTGTACCTTATATGGTCTTATACCTGTCTATAGGAGGGAGTCTCAATCCTTTTTTTGGATCTCATCTCCCTCTTAAATTTACACCCTGATCACTCAAAGGAGCCACATTGTCCACTTATAATGTTTTCTCTGAGGAAAAACCGGGGTCTAGAATTTCCATTTTCCATTGCCTGGGGCAAGTAAAAAGTTAGGTTAGGAAAGTGCAAAGCAGGTGTTCACTTGCCCCTGGGTAAGTCAACTTGTTGAACGTTTTTATACTCTTCATTCAGAATTTTCTTTCTTATCTCTTAATTCTAAGACAGGGTTTTAATTTATTCTGAGGAATCGAGCACTTGATTTGCTGAATATGCCACATTTCAACACAGCCTTTAAACTGAGTTGCAATATAACTGTATAAGAGCTACCCTTCTCTACAAATGGTCACATATAATTTTTAATGGGCAAGTGATTTTTAGAGTCGGGCAAGTAAATTCTATGTCCTGAGTTCCTCGTGGCAAGTAAATTTAGAAAAAAATTCTAGACCCCCAAAAAAGAGTAAATTCATCATGTTCAATGTATTGAATTATTTTGAAACAAAATGAAATGCTGTCAGCAAAGTATCCACCAAGTATAATGACAAAATGTGTATGCATCATATTGTAGCCATTGTTGATACATTTTCTTGGACTTGCAAGACCCAGCTACATGTACCTGTTACATCATATTAATATTCAAGCCTTAATTGACAGATATAAGCGTATATGGTAGAGAGTGTTACCCTACTGCCCGCACAGCTCACTTCAGTAATCGGAAAATTAAAGTTTTCATCTCCTTTGTTGACAAATGTTCCGATTGAAATTCAGCTAGGGGGATAGATCTCGAACTCTCGTAACTAACGGTGTAAGTTATATGTGCGACCAATCCTTCGCTCACAGTGATAGAAAGTAATTTTAGATGAGGAGTTTTCTATGTTAATTTTTGCGTGACGTCGCCGATAATTTAACATTGAGCGTTGAGTCTATGGAGAACGTCAACAACATCATGCTAAAAGTAAGATAGAAAAGTCCCCATCTAAAACTATTTTCTTTGACTGTGAGCATAGTACTTTGGTCATACAGACATGTAACTTACACCGTTTGTTTTAGGAGTTCGAAATCTATCCCCCTTTATGAATTTTAATCGGATAGTCAGGTACGAAAAATACAATAGCTGCATGGACACTAATTGACCCTAGCTTCCGATTGCTGGAAAAAAATGGTAAATTTTGTGACTTCACAATGCTTTTACCTCGGACAATTCGAACCTCAGTCAAACATGAAACATGAAAATTGCATTGTGATGTCATGGAATTTCTCAAATTTTCCCCCCTTTCAGAAAGATCTGACAAATTACAAGTGAAAGGAGCAGGGGGGGGGAGCAATGGAAAATGACAATTCTCCATACAAATACTCATACGCTATTGATGAAAAAACAATAATGATAATAGACAGGTTTTCTCTATTTTTTGATAGAGATTCTGTAAGTGTAATAACAGACCCCCCTCCCTTATCAGCTGCTATGAAGACAGTGACGAACACTTTGTTACACTGCATTGCAACATGCGGATAAAACTCTAATGTAATTCTGTGTAGTACTGTGAAAATTCTCGACACTTAAAAATTTGAGAACTTTTTATCATACAGTGAAAAAAAAACCTTCTTTTTCTGCTACCTGACAAAGTGACGAATTTTAGTTACCACGAGCCCGAAATGGATTTGGGGGGGGGGGGGTGGTGATGCTGTAGCAACTCATTCAATTGTTAAACGTCTTTAAATTCAATAGCATCATTTAAAACCTGATAAATTTACAGCATGGACCAGACATGCACGTTTCGGGTACTAAACCCTCGTCAGTGATCCTAAGTCTAAATAATGTAATACGGCCAAAAAGTATGAAAATTATTATGTCCAAAAATGTACCAAAAGACGTAGCAGAATTGGTGGGATATGATGCTACAGGACCCACGTTTTAGAAATTTCAAGAAATTTTGTAACAGAAAATTTCAAATGCGTTTAAGAGACAGACGATCAACCGAAGTTGATCGAACTTGGCTACATGTGCCCTCGGGGACTCTTGGTCCACCAGCAGTGACACTCACCAAGTAGTTCAAATGTTAAACGTCTTTAAATTCAATAGCATCATTTAAAACCTGATAAATTTACAGCATGGACCAGACATGCACGTTTCGGGTACTAAACCCTCGTCAGTGATCCTAAGTCTAAATAATGTAATACGGCCAAAAAGTATGAAAATTATTATGTCCAAAAATGTACCAAAAGACGTAGCAGAATTGGTGGGATATGATGCTACAGGACCCACGTTTTAGAGATTTCAAGAAATTTTGTAAAAGAAAATTTCAAATGCGTTTAAGAGACAGACGATCAACCGAAGTTGATCGAACTTGGCTACATGTGCCCTCGGGGACTCTTGGTCCACCAGCAGTGACACTCACCAAGTAGTTCAAATGTTAAACGTCTTTAAATTCAATAGCATCATTTAAAACCTGATAAATTTACAGCATGGACCAGACATGCACGTTTCGGGTACTAAACCCTCGTCAGTGATATTACTCCCGTTAACTTGACCGGAAATGTTTTGTATAAGTTACAGCCACAAAAACAACATACAAACAAACAACATTAGCTACTATGTACCCAGGGGAAAAAATCTAAGTTCATGTCAAATCAAACGTTTCTTGAGAACAGGTGCCCGTCTAATGCTGTTTATATAGCCCTTGGCTCTGCAAATATTAATACATTGAACATGTTGAAAAATGTTCAGGAACTTATTTTGATAAATTAATTTGAATTTATTTCGTTTTTAGAAAAAAAAGAAACAAAACATGATATCATTTCATCAACTTGAGGACTTATGATGAAGTTCATGTTCTAATTCGTTCCATTTCAAACGAACATAAATCATTTATAAAATTAACTAGAACACATGATATAGGATGTCAGTGACGGATCCAGCTCCCCCTTTGCCGGGAGGTCAAGGGGCGAATTTTGCCGATTTTTTTTTACTGAAAATGGGCCAAAATATACCTGTTTTTGGAAAAAAATTTGGGTCAGTGCCGGGGGGCGGATGCCCCCTCCGCACCTCCCTAAATCCGCCACTGGATGTGAAGCGCTTTTTAAAATTATTTACACAACATCTTATGAATAAACACATAGAACATGTAAATTGAAAAAGTAAATCCCTCGGCATTCGTATTATATTCGTGGGTGGGTGGGTATCGATGTTAACTCGTAATGCTGGCGTCACACTGTCCCGATTTAAGCAGCCGATGGCCACAAGATAAAGGATTTTTTCAAATTCGGGTGTGATCGTAATATCATCGGGCTATTCGAAAGGCCATCTTGAACCATCGTATGACCGCCGGCTTGATTTGTCAAACTTCGGGAACAACTTCGGGAGTGCTGTCAAAATCTTTAGCATGCCAAAAAATTCCCGGTGACACTCCCGAAGGACCATCTTCGAAACAGGTTCGTGTAATCATCTTGCCCTTCGTAAGACCATCGAGAAGGCATCTTGCGTATTCGTAACATCTTCGTTTCTGCTTCGAATTACCATAGGCACCATCGGGGAAATTTTGCCATACGAAGGCATTACGAACGTGTCAAGAACCTCCCGATGGAGTTAGGAAGGCTATACGACTTCGTGACAACCTCGTAATTACATCGAAATGACATCGTGATGTCATCGTACTCTAGTACGATGACGTTAAGATGGGATCCCGATACAAAAGATGACAGACACAAATATTAAACAAAACATTTCAAATACATAATATTCAAAGCCATTTTCAAAGTATTTTTCTAAGTTAATCCAAATTTATCAAAGTAAAATCTTTTCTGTCTTCTTCAAATTTGCAAGTTCACAATCAAAGCATTATAAAGCAAAATGACGTGCCTTGATAATGCATTGCATCTTTAAATGCATCTAGGAGAGCATGTACAGACTCAGTATTTTCTATAATTACAGGTAATACTAGTATCTTGTTGTGACATATACCCATTTTTATCTTTCTTACATGGAATCATCACATCTTCCACTTGTTTCCACCAATTATGTTTATAAATGAAATTCGTGATATTTTAAGACGATTTTTGGTTGACAAAAATACATGTCAACTGCTGCGCAAAGGTCACCGATAACTAAACCCGTTGTCTATTTATCCGTCTGGTAGTCACACTTTCACAAGAACTGTAATGATATGCCTTGTAAAATCAAACTTTCAAAGATGGTCGAGCATGATAAGAATCAACATTCATATATCTTTGCTAACCATGCTAAATAGACAGTGCGATTCAGATATTCGATAACATATATTTGAGTTATTTACTTTTGGGTATTTTTTGTATTTTTCTGAGACAGAAATGATAAAAGGCGGAGGAAGAAACCATTGATATACTGTGCTACAGATTAAACAAGAATTTTTAAACATCCAAAACGTGATGCATTCCTGGTTATAATCCGATGCATCGCATTCAAGATACGACGTCGTGAAGCAATCTAATAGCCTTCGTTAATACATCGTAAGCCTTCGTATGACCTTCGGATTTGTTTTAAGATAAAATTCGTCCCCTCGTGTTGTCATCGGGAGCGGTTCGGATACAATCGTGTAGTCATCTTTTAGCATCGTGTAATCGTCTTTTAGCATCGTAAAAACATCGGTTGCTGAGCGGATCTTAACCATATTCGGGAGTAGCTTCGCACGAAATTGAAAATTTCATATTCGTGTGTCCATCGGATATCATAATCGGGACAGTGTGAGGCCTACATAAGAGCAGAGCCTTCGAATGGATATATCATATACACCGGGTACAACACAGCATTACGGGGGCTTGTTGTGCTGCGACCGGGGGCTTGTGCTGAAGCGACGAAAAGCTGACCGAGCTGTACATCAGCTTCTATAACTCCAGAGGTAAGATACCTAGGCTCCTAAAAGTGATTTTACGGAACTCAGCAAATATCAAGGAATGTTCCCATGTGCTTAATTTCGTTTCACAGTCGTTTGTTCTCTCAAACACTTCAACACCATTAAGCGAATTGGACGATCCAAATAGAGAAATAATTTCAATAGGACATTAATGTCTTAAAATAGGATTTTGCGTACGCGTTCATACATGGAGATATGGAGAATGGTCATATTTTCCTATTTTGAATGTTTTCAGGTGACAATCCAGCGTTATAAAGGAAAGAATCTACAATTTCTGGTGTTGTGTATGGGGGCTTGTTTTCATGTTGTGTATGGGTGTATGTTCATTCTATATTTTGGTTGATATGTAAGGTTTTATTACATTATAACACAAGAAACATGTATGGGTTTTCCTGAGATATGCTGCTTTCAATACCCCGTCAACATTATTTATGTAATTACTTTAATGAAGTACAATTTCGAAAGATGAAGAAGGATACTTTCGTATATTTTTGAAAATGGATCAGAAAACATTGTAATTAATAAATGTACATGTACACTAAACGCATCAAAATGGATTAGACTTTACACCCCTGGTCTTTACTGATTTTTGTTCCCCACGTTTCATCATCCTTTGATGACGAATGAGCATGAGTTATGTAGAGCAAGAAACCATATTTTTGTACATTTTCTAGAATATTTTCTCGATACGTTGAGGCAAAGTTGACGTATTTTTTGGCTGAAATTTAATTTCTTCTCTTTAAGGATGTAACCAGGGGACAATTAATGAATACGCACAATATAGACTGGGAAATATTAGGCATGGTCCATTTGAATTTCAGGGGGGGGGGTGGCTTGGGTTTTTTGTCGGAGCAAGATTATTTTTTTCGCTCCGGACCGGAGCAAAATTATTTTTTTCTGGCAAAGTTGGAGCAAGGAATTTTTTTAACAAAGTGATGCGCATATGAAGAATGATTGTGTTTTATCAATAGAAATTATTTACATTTTTACTCAAAACTCTAAATATTAATATATTAGTTTATTTTTATGCAAGTATTCAATTCACTTTTAAAACAGAGAGATAAAAGATTTGTACAATACAATTCTCAATATTTATATAAGGTACATGTATATAATATGTATAAGAGGGTCTGAGGGAAAGGTCTCCTAGACAATCTTTTTTTTAAATGTTACTAAGAATTGTAAATTGGTGAATAACTGAAGTTCTCCTTCCAAGCTTACAAGAACATGACTCTATGGGATACATACATCATGTATTAACAGCAATACATAAATATTGATAATACATGTTTATTTAAGCTTTTAAGGAAGCCCTTTTCCATTCACATACACGTATAACTTTTGATATCCTCAAATATCTGAACTTAAAATGCTATTAGTGAATAATGTTTTGATAGAAAACTATGGCGAGCGAAGCGAGCTGGAAAATTTTCAAGAATTTTAGCGAAATTTTATGGTAAATCTTCAAATTCAGATTATTTGTAAGAGCACGATTATTTTTTTCTGTCACACCATAAGCAAATTTATTTTTTTCATCAAAATTGAGAGCAAAATTATTTTTTTCGAAAAAAAAACCCAAGCCCCCCCCCCAGAATATCAAATGGACCGTGCCTTATGACTTTCAATTGAATTCTTAACTGTGGATGACTGGCGAAATTTTTTTTGGCACATTCGGAATTCTCTACCAATGAGTTTTCATTAAGTCCAATTCCTTACATATTTAATACGGGGGAAGGTTGTTGGGAGTTATATTATATAGTAGTTAGGGAAGAGCTGTAATATTTGAAATTGATAAAGTTGTGAACCGGCAAGCGGTAGCGAGCTAAGGATTTTTTTTAAACAATGACAAAGAAAACGATTCAGATTTCTCAGAATGAATGGTTTGATATAGAAATTCATACCATTTTATCTAAATTGATAACGAAAATTTTGAGAGACTCTAGATCCGCCAGTGGTTATATAAGATTCGTTGGAGATCTCCTCCCTTCTTTGGAATGACATCATTCAATATCTTACTTCGAATCATAATTTTAAAATGGTTCCGGAAAGTCTCAAAAATACAGAATGAACATACACCCATACACAACATGGATACAAGCCCCTATACACAACATCAGAAATTGTAGAATGTTTCCTTTATAACGCTGGATTGCCACGTGAAAACACTCAAAATAGGAATTTATGACCATTCTCCATGTCTCCATGTATGAGCATGTGCGTAAAATCCTTTTTTAAGACATTAATGTCCTATTGAAATTATTTCCTTATTTGGATCGTCCAATTCGCCAAATAGTGTTGAAGTGTTTGAGAGAACAAACGACTATGTAACAAAATTAAGCACATGGGAACATTCCTTGATATTTGCTGAGTTCCGTAAAATCACTTTTAGGAGCCTAGGTATCTTACCTCTGGAGTTATAGAAGCTAATGTACAACTCGGTCAGCTTTTCATCGCTTAAGCACAAGCCCCCGGGTCGCAGCACAACAAGCCCCCGTAATGCTGCGTTGTAACTGGTGTTTGATTGAACCAAGTAAATACTGTCTAAATCTACTTTATATGAATTCAGTTTAGGCCTATCATATGATCATTATTATCAATTATATGATGGTAATTTATTCTGGTCAAGAATAGACGTATATTTGGAGAACACTTAAACAGAAAATTTTCTTTCTGTCCGTGCACCATATCATAACATGTGGTGAGCACTGAAAAATTTCTGTGTAAGTGTTCTCCAAATATACGTCTTCTAATACTAGATCTGTTTTGGACATAGACTTTATGTCATAAAATCTATGACCAAAATTGTATTGAAGGGATTGTGCCAGGATGTCAACTTTTATTTGGATATGATATAATAGGATCAACTGCGATATCAATCACTAAAGTCATATGGCCTTGACCTTCAGATCCCTAATTCGAATAAGGCACTTGTTTCTAGCAAGTTTCAGGATGATCGGCGCAATATTGACCCGAATTCCATTTTCAATCATCAAAGTCAGAACTATTACCTGGCGGCCATCTTCGACTTCCGATCAGGTCGAAAAGCACAAAATCTCCATGGAAAACTTACTAGAGGACCTTGAGTACTTGCTTCCTCTGTATAGTAAGGTTTGGCGAAGTTCTGTTCAGCGGTTTTGGAGTCGAAAATGTGAAATAGTAAACAGCAGACGCAAGATGGACAACAGACGGTAAGCTATGACAACAGCAGAGCTTCGCACGGGTGAGCTAAAAAGCAAAATTCATTGGCGGATTTAGCGGGGCGTAAGGGGGCCACATCCCCCAATCGTTAAATAAGTTATTTTGGGGGGCTCAAACGTCTATGTGTAGACACAATTTCTGGGAGTTTTGAGTCGAATTTCAGAATTTTTTCGCTTTCCATATCAGTTTTGTAATAAAAATCTAAAGCTAGGCTAGACTAAATAATCCAGTCTCTACCGCTGCTGCTGCTAGCGACAGCGGTAGAGACTGGATTATTTAGTCTAAAGCTAGGCATGACGATTTCGTGCCAAATGCCTGTATAATGAAATGCTAAAAGCTTTTCCTGATCTCATCTTCACTCTATACAATTTTGACCGGTATTTATGCCCCCGGAATCAAAGATTCGGGGGCATATAGTTTTTGGCCTGTCCGTCTGTTTGTCTGTTTATCTGTTAATCTGTTTGTCTGTTTGTCCAAAAAACTTTAACATTGGACATAACTTTTGAATGGGAAGTGATAGGGCTTTCATATTTCACATGTGTATTCCTTGTGACAAGACCTTTCCATTGATACCAAAATTTTTGACCTCGTGACCTTGACCTTTGACCTACTTTTCAAAAACTTTAACATTGGACATAACTTTTGAATGGGAAGTGATAGGACTTTCATATTTAAGATGTGTATTCCTTGTGACAAGACCTTTCCATTGATACCAAAATTTTTGACCTCGTGACCTTGACCTTGACCTTTGACCTACTTTTCAAAAACTTTAACATTGGACATAACTTTTGAATGGGAAGTGATAGGGCTTTCATATTTAACATGTGTATTCCTTGTGACAAGACCTTTCCATTGATACCAAAATTTTTGACCTCGTGACCTTGACCTTTGACCTACTTTTCAAAAACGTTAACATTGGACATAACTTTTGAATGCGAAGTGAAAGGGCTTTCATATTTCACATGTGTATTCCTTGTGACAAGACCTTTCCATTGATACCAAAATTTTTGACCTCGTGACCTTGACCTTGACCTTTGACCTTTTTTTCAAAAACTTTAACATTGGGCATAACTTTTGAATGGGAAATGATAGGGCTTTCATATTTCACATGTGTATCCTTGTGACAAGACCTTTCCATTGATACCAAAATTTTTGACCTCGTGACCTTGACCTTTGACCTACTTTTCAAAAACTATAACATTGGGCATAACTTTTTAATGGGAAGTGATAGGGCTTTCATATTTCACATGTGTATTCCTTGTGACAAGACCTTACCATTGATACCAAAATTTTTGACCTCGTGACCTTGACCTTTGACCTACTTTTCAAAAACTTTAACATTGGGCATAACTTTTGAATGGGAAATGATAGGGCTTTCATATTTCACATGTGTATTCCTTGTGACAAGACCTTACCATTGATACCAAAATTTTTGACCTCGTGGCCTTGACCTTTGACCTACTTTTCAAAAACTTTAACATTGGGCATAACTTTTGAATGGGAAATGATAGGGCTTTCATATTTCACATGTGTATTCCTTGTGACAAGACCTTTCCATTGATACCAAAATTTTTGACCTCGTGACCTTGACCTTGACCTTTGACCTACTTTTCAAAAACTTTAACATTGGACATAACTTTTGAATGGTAAGTGATAATGCTTTCATATTTCACATGTGTATTTCTTGTGACAAGACCTTTCCATTGATACCAAAATTTTTGACCTCATGACCTTGACCCTGACCTTTGACCTACTTTTCAAAAACTTTAACATTTGGCATAACTTTTGAATGGTAAGTGATAGGGCTTTCATATTTCATATGTGTATTCCTTGTGACAAGACCTTTCCATTGATGCCAAAATTTTTGACCTCGTGACCTTGACCTTTGACCTTTTAACCCAGTGACCTCACATACATGTACTTAACAGAAAATAGTGTTCATACTAACAAAGATGCCATCGGGGGCATTCGTGTTTCACAAACACAGGCTTTATTTTCTGATATAGTTACAGAGAAAAACATATTTATGACATAACCTTACAGCAAAGGGGATGGAATTTGTGGTGTATAACCTCCCCTCAACAGATTTTCATTGGCTCGCTTCGCTTGCCAGATACAAGTATATAACTTCAATAAAACGATTTTCAGTCCGGGGGGGGGGGGGGGGTTACAACAGGTCTTAACCCTGGACCCACTCGTTGGGAATGAAGGATTCTAGGTGGCCAAAAGACCCTTTCCCTTTTTGGTATTTTTCACACACCCCCCCCCCCCCCAACTCATCCTGTATCCGCCCCTGAAACTGCAATCCATTCATAAGACACCGCTGAAGACGATATTAATAACTGGATTGCTGGCAGCAGCTTGTGTTTTGAAACACTATGTACATTTAAAGCAACAGAGTGCAATATTAATATCTCCCTTCAATTAGTTTCAATATGAGATTCTATATAGTTTTGACACTCTTTAGTCTAATTCAAAATCATATATTCAAGGTCAAGGCTCAAGGTTAACTTCAGTACCAAAAATCAGTTCCACTAACTATGATCTTCCTCTATGGCAAGTTTTAAAGTGATACTTCATAGAGTAACGGCGTACATGTATGTCCACTTCATAATAATACTGTCAAGGGCAAGGATCAGCCTGAAATCAAGTCCAGTTATCATGTTCTACCTCCATGGAAAATTTTAATGTGCTATCTAACAGAGTGCAATGAAGTCTTACTCATGATTTCATATACCAGTATATGTAATATTGGTACAACAGTACAATAGTCTAATTCAAAATCTTATTTTCAAGGTCAAGGTGAAAAATCTTAAGGTCAAGGTCAATATCTGAAATCAGATTCACTTGCTCAGATCTTTCTCCATGCAAAGTTAAGATGTGCATTGTGATGTATTATTGGTACCTTACTTATTCTGAATATCAACGGTAAAGACTTTAAAAAAATCTGCCAGAACTGTGACAGTACCACAAGGGTATCCATCCAATTTCAATCGTGCAGAGGGTTTTTCCCTTGAAACCAGCCTCTACCAGGCCGCCTCATAGGGGCTCTAATCTGGATCTGAAGGGGCAGTCCTCAAATCCTTGGCACTTGTCATGACCCCCCCCTTTCTAAGTGTCGGTGCCTCACAAATTACAAATCAACAGTTTTATATACTCAAAACTTTACTCATATAACAGAAAAATGTAAAAACCATAACAGTTTGAAATCATTTCAAACAGATTTTTAAGGATAAGTGATGAAATTTCATTTTTTTTTTTGGTCATTCTTAAGAGAGAAAAAATAGTCAATGAACACATTTTGTTGCCTGCGAAAAGTTTGACTAGAACCATCATGTAATACCTGAAATAATAGAAATGGTAAACTAAGAAACTATTACATTGACATTGAAGTTGTATTTAAAAATAGAAATGGTAAACTAAGAAACTACTGTAACTTTAAAAGACGTTTCGAGCTTGAGGAGTATTTGGATTTAAATATGTCATTTAAAGTACGGTGTGACCTTGCATGGTTCCGTATAAGTGCCCATAAGCTCAAAGTTGAAACCGGAAGACATACAAGGCCGGTTACTCCACTAAATGACATGTTATGTGACAAGTGTAATGCTGGAGAGATTTAAGACGAAACACATGTAATTTTACGTTGTTCTGCATATAAACAACAAAGAAAGAAATTCCTTGATATACTTTTTGAAAAATGTCCAAATCTTATTCATCTGGACAAAGAAAGTAAAATGAGTTTTATTTTCAATACATTATGGTGACATGAATTTGATAAATAGTTTGGGTCATTTTGTACATGATATATTAAATTAAATTCAAGAAGCTCCCCAGGAGGTTCAAATGCACATATAGATCACAATGTGAGTATGAGTATTAATGAATGTGTTGTTACTTTTATATGCATGATGACTTTATATTGAGTTAATGCAATTAATGAATTTGAATTTGAATTTGAATTTACCTGAATGAGCTTGTTACAAAAATGAACATATGACTAGTATGTACAGAAAGATAAAACTCAAAAGGAAGAATTCAGGCTTGAAATACTAATGCCATGTCACTGAGCAATCACACAGTTTAATAAACCTTAAAGTTTTAGAAAAGTAGATCAAACACATAGCTAAGGCCATGAGGTAAAAAAATATGGTAACAATAAATGCTACTTGCTTAAAAAAAATGCATATGAAATTATTAAATCCATATAACTTACCATTCAAGAGTAATGCTTCGTCTTTAACTTTTTTTTAAAAAGTAGGTAAAACATATAGGCCAAGGTCAAGAGGTGAAAATTTTGGTATCTGCAGAAAGGTCTTTTCACAAGGAATATATGTATGAAATATCAAAGCCCTATCCTTATCATAGTCAATTTTGATGTTAATAATAATTTCCCTAATTTAAAATTTTAATACTAATTAATAATTAGCATTCCTGACCATCAACATAAATCACAGCCATTTTCTTTCGATCCCTTATAGTGTAAAATGACCATAGAATTAATTGTATCAAACCTATTGTTACAGAATAAAAGCAGATCAACAAAAACATAATTCTTTTGAGATTGTCTAATTCTGAAGCTGAAAGCCCTGTGGAAGAGTTGTCTTTCTTGATTCTGTCATAGCCATAATGATTCAAAACGGAAACCACTAGCATCGGTGAGAGGGATATGGCTGGTTTGATGATCAAAGCATTGGTTCCAAACACCATGGATGATATTGGATGTCTGCAAAAAAATGAAAAACTTTGTAGTACAATATAATATTACATTCATCTTCTTCCACATAAATCATAATAGACAATCAAGATTCTATTCGCACACCAAGATTACCCTTGACATGACTAAGGAGCAGGTTCGGTAACATGGAAAATCGGCCCTAATTTTAAAAATGTTTTAGATTTTGATTGTATTTCATATCAAGGAAGTTAAATGTGTGGTTGTTTGAAATATCAAATAAATATTTTAATTTACGCGCAATACACCGAAAGATATGGCTTCAAAATTGGCTTAAAGTCGTAAAATACTGAAAAATCGCAAGAAATTGGCATAATTCTGGTCAAAATTTATGAAAATAAGTAGGGCGCCAGCCCTCACCTGAAATAATTTTCATATAAAAAGTTGAATTTGCAATTTATCTTTCGATCTACATAAAATTTATGTTGGGTGAGGGTTGGCGCCTATACTAATTTTAAAGATTTATGCAAAAAATATGGCGATTTTCCTTCATTTTCCGTCATGCAGAGCAAATGACGTCAAAATATGACGTCATAACTAGCGCACGTGACGTTTTGACAATGAAAAATATTTACTCTCTATTTCAGCAGGTATTTGAGATAAATATAAGAGATGCTGAATCATGATTTTCATGAAATTATTTTTTCGCAAAAATTTAGGGCCGATTTTGTAAATAGTGAACCTACCCCTTTGACAGACCAAAATCTTGAGACTTTTGACTACTAGTTGAAAATTCTGTCATGAATATAAGAACCATTGCGCATTTAATCATATTTCTACTCAAGACTGCAAAAATTGCATTTGTCTACCCTAATAATATCATTTTAGTATTTGCACAACTGAATAATTTAAAAAAATTTCTTTATTAAAATTGCATGGCATATACATACACATGAATACCAATTTTGTTCTCCTTCAATTGTAATACTAGAATAGCTTGAACAATTTGCAATGATAGTCAACTTACTTTCTGTTGTACCTTTGCATATTATTTTCTGCAACATCTGATAATGGCATATTGAACAGATTGTAAGCTCCAATGGCAAAGCAGCTAAAAGAGGCAAGAGGTCTAAATGAGTCAATGCTGCTCATGTGAGCACAATTTATGCATCTATAAAAAAAAGGGCAATCAGGGACTGGATTCATTCAGGATATATAACTGTTACCGAAATGGGGGCAAAGCACCCCAGAAGCTCATGCATTTTAGACTTTTGGCGTGCTTTGCCCCCTGGTTCCCCTACCAGGACCTAGGCCGTCCCGAGAGCCCTTGCCAATTTTATGCCCCCTCTAACTCAAAAGCTGGATCAACCACTGAAAGCCATTCATACAATTGTAAGTTGTGTGCATAGTAATTTGCGCTCGTGGGCAATTATTAAAGTTGTACTTTTTCGTCAGTTCCTTGTGGTCACAAAATCAATTCTTATAATTCTTACGTTTCTTCTATACTTCCATATAAAACTGTTATCTTATTTATTACTTATGTCAAAGACAAATTAAATGTAAAAAAACCCCTTAAAATTCTACCAACCTCTCTAATAGTAAGAAAACCATAAGACACCAAGGCTGATTCTGTCCTATAAGAAACATTGTTGTCCCTGAGATGATCTTCCATGCAAAACTAGCTCTGATTACGAGGAAGTATGAGAAACGAGATATCCATGGCATAAACAGGATCAACATTATCTGAAATGATAAATATTCCACTTTTCAGAAAATATCTATGACCGTTTTAATTGACTTTATATGCACAGACACAAGACATCACATATCATTTGGCAATTTTTTTCCATTGTGACGTCACACCTGATCGCACCGTCTTGAAGCACCTTGACGTGTTGCCATGCCTTTTATTTTGACATCACAATGAAAATATCACCAAATTTTGTGACGTCTGATGTCTGTCTGCCTTATGTATCTATTGGAAAATCATTTATTGCATCAATTTTATACGATTAAATGAGCAAAACTAGTACATGTATATAAAAATTCATTGAAAGTTTCTATCAAAAAACAAAATATAATTTCTATGTAATCTTATATGATATTATATATAATAATATTTTCTTAATAATTATTCTATATTATGATAAATATAATCTGTCCTTTTAGTAAAATTAATTTGTTAAGAAAAGAAATAAATTATCTGAATTAATTCTTACATGTAATTCAGGATACATATTTAGAAGATTGAAATACACTGTATATGTAGTCCATGTAAAATAATTACATTTATTCCATAAAAATTTTCTTTAAATTCTTTTTTTTTTTAATTCAATTGTCTTTCAAAATATCTTACATAAGTTAACATTGAAGTGCTGCCATAGAATGAGCTCCTGATCCACAGAGGTACCAGTTCTGTTGATATCAGCTGATCACAGATAATTGCCATGAAATTCCTGAGAAAAGCAATGTGAAATTCTTGAAAGAAGTTCGTGATCACAAAAGAAAGAAAGTTCCTGTCGCTCAGAATCTGGCAGGTCTGACGACAATACGACTCAGTCGGTTTTTTGCTGTGATCCACTTCGTCTTTATTATTCTGTGGGCCATTTTTCAATTGTTGTAGATCGTATTTTGTATGACAATTTTTACCACAATAATACATACACAGCCAACTACATAGCGCAACACATATGGTGGTTATTTGAAAATTTTCAAAATTGCGTAAACTAGTGGATGTATACTCAAAAATAAGAGTACTGGAAGAGCCAATCAGAGAGCCTACAACAGAAAACCGTGTAATTTTATATCTGTCGTTTTCGTCCTCTGAAATTTCTGAGAAAAGTGCACATAATGACAATCCAATAAAAGTAAACATGGTATCCCAAAAAAAGAGCGTAACAATTAAATGCAGTCCCACTAGCGCTGGACTGGTCCCCCATGAGAACCATGGCAGAAGGAAAGACAAGGCAAACAATGGGGCCCCGTAGAGAATTGTGTGGCGTCGAGTGCGTGTAAACCTGGTTTGATAATTGTCTTGGTAATATGCGAATAGTGGGTCATTAATTGCATTCCAAATCATAAATAGAATTTGTGCTGTCTGGAACCATTTCTCTTCAATGTGGTAGAAATTAAGGAAAACTTTGACGTAATAGAAATTGAACGAAGTGCTGATGAGGCTGAATCCCAGGCATAATGTGCAATAGGCAAAAATCTGTGCATTATGGTCTGCCGTCTTCTTCAAAGACCTCATAGTGTAAATCAGGCTGAGCTAAATCCATGGAATGTTCTTATATATACCTGAAATGTAATATAAAATAAGTTAAAACTACAATCTACTTAAAAAATTTGTAAAATAAATTTCAAAACCAGCTGCATAAGGTAAGGTGCACGTGCATCAAATTTGTAATGTTTGGAGTTGCAAAACTTGCACCTGAAATAATACCATTGGGAACATTTCTGACAGTAACATTACTCATTGTATACATGTAGTAAACATTCAAAAAAATTAAGTATGACATTTTTCTGCATAGCATAAACTTAACGCTTTCTTAAATAATATTTATACATGTGCATGTATTACAGCAACTTATAATCAAAGATACAAAAACACATTGCTAATTTCATACTTAAATTCTCAACCCACGTATTTTAAAAATGTTCAAAATTAATCATTATTTTAAAGTTTATTTTTTTTTATCTCATTCAGTGGATTATGAAAAATTAATGGTAATTACAGATAGAGTTTTCGGTCTTAAAGTTTAATTGCCCCCCCCCCCCCCCAAATCAAAATGGTTGTTAGCAAGAGGAAGGTAGTCCCCCTCTAGCTGTGCCAAGTAAACTACAGTACTGTTGAATAAACCAAACCAGAGACAGCATCTGTTAGTAGCGAGAGCAATTTTACATGTAGTTTTTGTGAATAGATCGATCATTGCATGAAAAATGCAATGCTGTTAAAATTATGAAAATTGAACACCAAATAATCAAGGTTTGATGGTTTTAGAACATGGTCACCCCTAATTTTCATTTCTGCCATGACAACCAATTTTAACTTAATCTAACAACCAATTTTAATACTTAAAAAAAAAACCTGCTAGATACAGTTTTCTATCAAAAATGAATTTTAATTCTGCATAGTTGAAAATACAACCCCTCTACTACCCAAATTTTCCCAATCCATCCATGCACTCATAAAGTACAAAGGTTATTATCCAAAAAAGTGTCCTCAATTTGACAGACAAAATTTGCTACAACTATGAAAATTCGTGAACATGGTTAATGTCATTGTTAAGTATTTGACACACGGAAGCCAGAAGGGGGCTAAGTACTAGCATGTCAGATTCCTATGGCTGTGTACTGGTTAAGAAGTAATTATCGCTGATTTTTAAAGCATTTTTTGCTCTATTTCCTTTAATTTTCAAGAATTGCACATGAAATTTGGACAGCACAAACTAGAACCCTTTGCCTTTATTTCCATGAATTTTCAATAAATTCTGATGAATTTTACTGGTATTATAAGCAATTAAAATGCGCTACATTTAATTAGCACTCTTTAAACAGGTTTGAGAAGCAATTATCGCCACGTGGGATCGTTCTCGTCTAATAACCACAATATTCCAACTAAAATTATACCATTGGATTCCTCTTTTCTTTTTCTGATCAGTTGTGATAAAAATGATTGAAAATAGTCTGAAATTTCTCCAATTATTGAGAGTGAATACAGCAGGTGCACCCCCGAGGAGCTTGGGGGAAGACAACGCATTTCCATGAAATTTAGCTACTAAAATCTTGGCTTACATCGCATGGATTCATTTGAAATTTCATATGCAGTTTGATTAGTATAAGAAGTATTAGCGCTGAAAAAATCAAGTCTCTGTCATTAGTATAACCGAAGATAATGGGCAACGGTGGGCGATAAGAGCATAGGCACCAGATTCCTAAAAAAAAAAATCAAAACCCCATCTTTAAGAGGGCGTTAAAGATGGGGTTTTGATTTTTTTTTTTTTAGGAATCTGGTGCCTGTGGATAAGAGTACTGCTTGGCGACAATTACTACCCGATTAGTATTGCAAGAACAGGCAAACATTTTTTTATGCATATTAGGCCTACATATCCATTAACTATAATATTAACATCAACCTTAGCTTGATACAGTACGATGACAAATTCAGTGATAAATTGCTTTTTTCGACTGCTACGAAGGGGGCGGGGAGGTATTGAACCAATCAAATTTGTAGCACAAGAAACATGGCGTCTTTGTTTACCATAGATACACAATTAAAACAGAGAAAAGTGTAATTTAGACACAAAAATTGTTTTGAAACATGCATGCACGGAAAAAATAAATATTTACATTTTAAATTAAGAGCATATTTGATAATCTATATGCCCCAGTTAATCGATGTACGGAATTTATACACAGAGTGCGAAACACGCTTGTCATTCTTGTAATCATGATGTAAACATACCCGTGTTGTTCAGGTCGGGGAAACGGCAAATCTAGCTATTAAAGCTAGATCTAGCTTTTAAAGCTCGTTCTAGCTTTAAAATTGACCAAATTGAGCAGTTTTATTTAGAATGTGTGAAAACGAAGACGTTGCGCACTTGCGCCTCGATGGATATCGTAATGTTTACATACGAAAACGAACATTGGATCTTAAAATCGGAAACTCAGCATTGCATTTACGAGTGCAGCTGCACATGTGCATTCATGGAAAAGGTAAATATTCACTTGTTTACACCTTTAATAACTTACCTTTGTAGATTTAATGTCCTATTTATTTAAAAGAATGTTTTTGACTTGCAAATCCGCCATTTTTAATTTACCGATCTAAGTGGATTCACTGTTTGCAAGAGAAAAGATCAACTAGCAGACGGATATGCATTATTCCGGTATAAAAGTAGGATGTTGGTCCCGTTTTTGCATTTTAATTAAATCTTCTAAAAATTGATTTTTTTTTCATTTTATTTTCATGTTTTGAACAATTACATGTAAGTTATGTATAACAAAAACAAAATAATGATTTAAAATGGAAATTATCGAATTTTTAAAAGCATTTGTATCAGGTGAAATATGTCTTGGACGATCCTACTTTTATACCAGAATAATGCATATCCGTCTGCTAGTTGATCTTTTCTCTTGCAAACAGTGAATCCACTTAGATCGGTAAATTAAAAATGGCGGATTTGCAAGTCAAAAACATTCTTTTAAATAAATAGGACATTAAATCTACAAAGGTAAGTTATTAAAGGTGTAAACAAGTGAATATTTACCTTTTCCATGAATGCACATGTGCAGCTGCACTCGTAAATGCAACGCTGAGTTTCCGATTTTAAGATCCAATGTTCGTTTTCGTATGTAAACATTACGATATCCATCGAGGCGCAAGTGCGCAACGTCTTCGTTTTCACACATTCTAAATAAAACTGCTCAATTTGGTCAATTTTAAAGCTAGAACGAGCTTTAAAAGCTAGATCTAGCTTTAATAGCTAGATTTGCCATTTCCCCGACCTGTTGTTCTGCAGAAAAGAAATCTCTTAACAGGTACATAACCTACATGTATGCTGATTTTTTTAATAGATAGGAGATGGAATATTAGTCTACAAAATGAATGATGTCTTTCACTTCGTACTTCTTCGTAAAACAAGATATATTGAGAAAACGTACAATGAAATACATAGTAAAAATCAATACAAGGGTGCTACCTACAAAGTTACTTTCGATTTTCAGCATTTCAATCGATCCCGAAAATGTATTCGGCCTTAAAAAAATTTAGCTCACCTGAACAAAATTCTCAACTTGCACTCAAGGATGTAGGCCGTATTTTAAAATACCGACTATAACACTAATAAATGGTTGAGAAAAGTTTGAAGTATGATCAACAGACTTCCGAGGCCTCCCTTTCGGAGAAATTAGACTGAAATTAAAAGGAATATTTCAAAACAAAATTTTCTTGAACCCAAAGACTGGATCCCCATCCCATAAGCGGCTTGGACACGCCCTCGGTACCCTGGAAAAATTCTAGATCATACCATACCATGCATGGTGATGCAGAGCCCGGCTAGGGTAATTCTGTTTCTTCTGTTGATTCCTTACTTCAAATTTTGTTCTCATTGTTCTTTTCCCCCTAACCATCTCTCTAAATCCGCGCTTGTATGTTAATTTTTGTAAGGTAACGAAATAAGTAAATGATAAATTTCCTTGACAAACTAGAGATCATGGGTGCCCCCATCCCCTGCATCGTTCAGATTGAAAGGTTCATTTCTTGGCAATTTGATTCTGAAAATAAAGAAAAAACATGCATTTTTCTTTGCAAAATTCATGGAGGCAGCCGGTATAAATCTGGCCAAAACAATTTTAATTGTTCATTTTAAAAAGCCTCAAATCAAAAACGATCTTGAATAATTAAAAAAAATTGTCAGTTTTATAGAAGGTACGTTATATCGAAGATTTGGTCAAGAAAAATGCGTTAAATATGCCTTGCGTATAGGACCGTTATTCCCGAGTCACCCCTCAGATGCAGAAAATTCGATATGAACATGATTATGATTCAATGTAGGTTGTTTTCGAAACGTGTACACGTACGTCCACGTACAGACAATGGACATGACAGTAATGCACCTTTCCCGACTTTGTTACCTACTATCCCCGAGAAATTTTTGAAAAATGTATTCAAATCGGTGGTTTCTGGGCGGTTTTGGGGCTTTTCCTGACTAATTTCATAGATTTGTTACGGGAACAGCAGTATATAATGCTTCCAAAAGCATGTCATAAGTGCCCCTTCTTTGGGCACTGCCGGGGGCACGTGCCCCCGTGCCCCCCCCCCCCCCCCCCGGCTGAATCCGCCATTGAGGACTTCTAAACTTTGTGGACCTGGTCCTTGATATAACACAGGACTTGGTAATATGATATTTTAAAAACTTTAAATTTGCACTAGCCTGGGAGATATATTTTGAAAAGAATCGTGTTTAGGAGTTATCTCCCCTTGATGAAAAATAAAGAAAGAATTAATTGCAGAAAAACTAATTGGTGAACTTTTGATTTTCAGCGAAATTTTATGAAATATATTTCTTTTTAGAAATTTTTGACCAATCGATATTGGATGCCCCGTCATTCTGTTGAAAAATTAAGGTATATTGACATTAATTTTCCAATAGAGTTCAAATTGTTCATTGTAAACTGTAAGGGCCCATGCATAACTCATAATGGGAAGTGACCATTTTTTCAAAATTCAAATTTTTAATTAATTTTTACTTTATAAATATATGCTGTGCTTTTGGGTTTCAGGATTGCATAAATGGGTGGCCCAATATTACTTCTCATTACCAATCATGATTTAAGATTATGATGATTTTGTTGGTTTATAGTCTTCTAGATGTTTCATAATATGCCTGGAAATTATATGCCCCTTAATTTTACATGAGGTAGATGGCCAGGTCGGTGTAATTTTCTCGGGCATGTGCTTGTCTCCTCTTTTGAAAATATTTGATATATATTATAAGCACACCCCAACCTCTTTTTCAGATTTCTGCCTGGAAGAAGGGGGATGTCTGCATGTGCCTTGGTAAAATCTACTTCTGAGGGAACAATTACAACTAGAACTGCCCTTAAGGTGCGTCATTGGTCACGATTTTGGACTATTCTTGCGCATCTCCTGTTTTAACACTCATTGAGCTGACTTTTACAGATATTTCAATTTATTATGGCCAAATGTATCATTTCTTACCCCATTAATTAAGACTTTAATTCATTAGACACATTAAAGCGGCCAAATTTGAAAATTTGATCTAAAATAAATGAAGTATGCGTAAAGAAATGCTTCGCGGCAATTTCTGTAAAAATTGACATGGAGGTACTTTTTTTTAACTGTTCGGATTTCTTTTACGTCAGTAATTACCCATGAATTTTGTTCTACGTATGGAATATTATTGATTTAAGCTTTTTTAAAATGTATTGGCTGATGAATACCGAAAAATTATAAATTGTTTAAATTCCACCCAAAATAAGGCAAATTTTCAGCTCTGACACTTTTTCAAGAAAACTACAAAATGACACTATTTGTGAGCGTCTGTTCTGTCTTATTTGAACACGGATATATACTTTTTCTTCAATATTTTGAAAAGTCTTCCCTAGGAGCACGTATTACTGTGTGTTTGGATAAATAGTTGAAATTTGGTATCTCTGAAATTTTGACCTAAACTTGGATGATTTTCGTTATTTTTGCGTAAATCGAGATCATTTTAAATTATCGGTGAAGTTGGTACCTAAGACAAAGAAGGGGATCTCCAACAACACCCGGTTGCAGCACCCACAGCAAAACCCCAGAACACCCAATGCAAAAACACAAAGCAGACAAGCACGGAAAGAGACGCATAAGGGACAAGGAACGTCAACGCACAACACAGAAACATCAAACACAAAGGACTACACATTAACCAACGAGGCCAATGGGCAACCGGTGCCGACTTAGGACGGCCATCTGCCACGGAAATAGCCTGGATTACGTGCGCACAACCCTCCCACTTTTCCGATTACCCGGAGGTCTCGAAGAACGTACAATTGTGGTGTAAAACAACCTCCTCACTGTCAGATGACCACACACAAACAAGACCGCAAAACGCAGGGGCCCAAACAACACAGATGAATATGTAAATGGATATAAAAAGAGGGCGTACGTAATACAATCCGTGCTCTTCCACCGCGAGCTCATGTATGTTATCACCCGAGGAGTCCGACTGACATTCAGAAAGGACAGGTGGTCGGAGCCCTGTCTTCTCTAAAGAGGTTTGGACAGGGCCCGTCATGGAGTCCCGTCGTCACAGTCAGTCAGAGTGCAAGTTTTAAGAATGCGCTTACAAGTACAAGACTGTAGATTGGCCTAGTGTCCGTCTGGTGACATTAGGATCATATCCACGGTATAAAAGGCGTTTGATGATTCTGACGCATTTTCGATAGTGATGTTTTCTATCTTTGATCCTTCTTATCTTGTTAATAATGTCACCATAAAATGCAGGTTGTGAAATACCCAAAGTAATATACTCTGTTGCCTGTATTGGTCCGAATTTCTGAAGAAGTTGACAATATTTTTTGTAAAATTTCCAGAAAGTCTTTACTAGTTTGTGAAAGCGAAAACCTTGTCCTAAAAGTTTCTTGGTAATTTGTAAATTTCTACTATGAAAATCCAAAACATCAGTACATGCTCTAGCATACCGGATGAGTTGTGAAATATAGATACCATAGGACGGTAATCTAGGAACATCACCGTCAAGCCAGGGGAAATTTACTATGTTAAATCCAAAATCATCTCTTTTGTCATACACACTTGTATGGATCTCTCCGTTAACAATTTTGATATTTAGGTCCAAAAATGGTGTTTCTGTGTTTGAAACGTTTGCCTTGTTTAGAATCAATTCTTGTGGATAAATAACATTTTTATACTTTTCAAAAACAGGATTGTCGATAGTAAGAATATCATCCAGGTACCTAGAAGTACCAATGAAGCATTTCACATCATCACTGTGAAAGAACTTTTCTTCCGCATAATATTTCTTCCTCCCGGAAGGTTTATTATTATAATGAAAATTCCCAGAATTTCTTAATTATGGAATATTTTTTCCTTGTCCATAATTCTTTTTCCACACTCCTTTCAGTACGTAAAAACGAATAAAATATCAACAATTTTCTAGGGCTGGGACGATACGGGTCTTGAGCGTATCGATAAGTATCACGATATAGTGCCTACGATACGATATGTATCACGATATTTCTTATGTATATTGCTATAACGAAGATCCAGGCTGTATAGAATGAAACTCAAGTAAAACGTTAAAATATTTCGACAAAGACTATATTTTTCTAGATCCTGGAATAACCAAAATTTGAAAAATCCCAAGCAATTAAATAAACTTTTCAAACTTTGAACCATAACATCACAAGTTATTACTGATAGACAGACCCAGGTAGCACAAAACATTTTTGAAACATTTCAAAAAGATCGTATTTGGGTTTCCTTTAAACATTCTTATCAAAATGTTTTCAAAACATTCTTAAAACATTCTAGGCTAAAGACAAAACATTTTTAAAATGTTTTGTTAACATTGTGTTATATCCTTACAAAAGTTAAAACGAGTCAGCTTAGAAAACATTTTCGTAACATTATCAAAATGTTTTAGAATAATGTTTTGACTAAAAGTATGCTCAACATCAAATTTAAAACATTTTGATGATATTCTTAAAACATTGTGGCAAAACGTACGTTATAAAACGTTTTTACGACTTTTCAAAATTTGCCTTCTGACGTCCAGATTGGAAGTCATTACATTGACGCATATGTTTCAAATATCTTAATAGTGATATGTTATATCATAAATAAGAATTAAAACATGTTGAATTTGGAAACATTTTTACAACATTATAAAAACATTTTTGAATAATGTTTTCATTTAAAGTACCCTCAACATTAAATCTATAACATTTTAGGGATATTCTCATAACATTGTAGTAAAATGTTAGAATCATACTTTTTAAAACTTCTTAGTCGAATTTTTGTAATATGTCTCCTGACGTCTAGATCGGAAGTCATAACATTTACCAATATGTTTCAAATATTTTTATAGTGACATATTATATCATTTAAAATAATTAAAAATCGTTGTATTTGGAAACATTTTTACAACATTATAAAAACATTTTAGAAAAATGTTTTGAACACAAGCACCATCAACACTAAATCTATAACATTTTAGGGATATTCTTAAAACATTGTAGCAAAATGTTAGAATCATACGTTATAGGACTTTTTTGACGACTTTTTGTATTATGTCTTCTGACGTCTAGATTGGAAGTCATAGCATTTACGCATATGTTTCAAATATTTTGATAGTGATATGTTATATCAAAAAAAAATTAAAATCGTTGTATTTGGAAACATTTTTACAACATTATAAAAACATTTTGAACAAAAGTATCATCTATATTAAATCTAACACAAAACATTTTCAGGATATTCTGAGAACGTTGTAGCAAAATGTTAGAAACATACGTTATAAAACTTTTTTGTCAACTTTTTGTAATTTGTCTCCTGACATCTAGATTGTAAGTCATAACATTTACGCATAGGTTTCAAATATCTTAAAAGTGATATGTTATATCATCAAATAGAATTCAAACATGTTGAATTTGGAAACATTTTTGAAACATTTTAAATTTTTTTTAGAATAATGTTTTGAACACGAGCACCATCAACATTAAATCTATAACATTTTAAGGATATTCCTAAAACATTGTAGCAAAATGTTAGAATCATACGTTATAGAACTTCTTTGACGACTTTTTTGTAATTCGTCTCCTGACAGCTAGATTGGAAGTCATAACATTTACGCATATGTTTCAAATATCTTAAAACTGATATGTTGTATCATCAAAAAGAATTAAAATATGTTGAATTTGGAAACGTTTTTACAACATTTTAAAAACATTTTGGAATAATGTTTTGAACACGAGCACCATCAACATTAAATCTATAACATTTTAAGGACATTCCTAAAACGTTGTATCAAAATGTTAGAATCATGCGTTATATGATTTTTTGACGAGTTTTTGTAATTTGTCTCCTGACGTCTAAATTGGAAGTCATACCATTTACGCATATGTTTCAAATATCTTAAAAGTGATATGTTATATCATCAAAAATAATCTAAAATTGTTGTATTTGGAAACATTTTTACAACATTTTAAAAACATTCTAGAATAATGTTTTGAACACAAGCACCATCAACATTAAATCTATAACATTTTAAGGACATTCATAAAACGTTGTAGCAAAATGCTAGAATCATACGTTATATGACTTTTTTGACGAGTTTTTGTAATTTTTTCTCCTGACGTCTAAATTGGAAGACATACCATTTACGCACATGTTTCAAATATTTTAATAGTGATATGTTATATCATCAAAAATTCTAAAATTGTTGTATTTGGAAACATTTTTACAACATTATAAGAACATATTAGAGTAATGTTTTGAACAAAAGTACCCTCAACATCAAATCTAATACATTTTAAGGATATTCTTAAAACTTTGTAGCTAAATGTTAGAATCATACGTTATATGACATTTTTGACGAGTTTTTGTAATTTGTCTCCTGACGTCTAAATTGGAAATCATACCATTTTCGCATATGTTTCAAATATCTTAAAAGTGATATGCTATATCATCAAAAATTCTAAAATTGTTGTGTTTGGAAATATTTTTACAACATTTTAAAAACATTTTAGAAAAATGTTTTGAACACACACACCATCAACATTAAATCTATAACATTTTAAGGACATTCCTTAAACATTGTAGCAAATTGTTAGAATCATACATTATATAGCTGTTTTGTCGACATTTTGTAATTTGTCTCCTGATAGGAAGTCAGAACCTTTACGCATATGTTTCAAATATCTTAATAGTGATATGTTATATCATCAAAAAGAATTAAAACATGTTGTATTTGGAAACATTTTTACAACATTATAAGAACATTTTAGAATAATGTTTTGAACAAAAATACCCTCAGCATCAAATCTAAAACATTTTAAGGATATTCTTAAAACATTATAGCAAAATCTTAGAATCATACCTTATAAAACGTCTTTGTGGATTTTTTGTAATTTGTCTCCTGGTGTCTAGAATGGAAGTCGTAACATTTACACATATATTTGAAATATCTTAAAAGTGATATGTAATATCATCAAAATTAATCTAAAATTGTTGTATTTGGAAACATTTTTCAACATTTTAAAAACATTTAAAGATAATGTTTTGAACACGAGCACCATCAACATTAAATCTATAACATTTTAAGGACATTCCTAAAACGTTGTAGCAAATTGTTAGAATCATACGTTATATAACTTTTTTGTCGACATTTTGTAATTTGTCTCCTGACGTCTAGAGTGGAAGTCATAACCTTTACGCATATGTTTCAAATATCTTAATAGTGATATGTTATATCATCAAAAAGAATTCAAACATGTTGAATTTGGAAAACTTTTTACAACATTTTAAAAACATTTTAGAATAATGTTTTGAACACAAGCACCATCAACATTAAATCTATAACATTTTAAGGATATTCTTAAAATATTGTAGCGAAATGTTAGAATCATACGTACGTTATATGACTTTTTTGACGAGTTTTTGTAATTTGTCTAGAATGGTAGTCATAACATTAACACATATATTTGGAATATCTTAATAGTGATATGTTATATCATCAAAAAGAATTAAATTTTAAACATGTTGAATTTGGAAACGTTTAAACAACATTTTAAAAACATTTTAGAATATTTTTTTTAACAAAAGCATCCTCAACATTAAATCTATAACATTTTAAGGATATTCTGAAAACATTGTAGCAAAATGTAAGAATCATACGTTATATAACTTTTTTGAGAACTTTTTGTAATTTGTCTCCTGACGTCCAGATTGTAAGTTCTAACATTTACGCATACGTTTCAAATATCTTAATAGTGATTTGTTATATCATCAAAAATGAATTTAAAATTGTTGTATTTAGAAACATTTCTACAACATTATAAAAATATTTTAGAATAATATTTCGAACAAAAGTACCATCAACATTAAATCTATGACATTTTAAGGATATTCCTAAAACATTGTAGCAAAATGTTAGAATCATACATTATGAAACGGTTTTACGACTTTTTAAAATTTGCCTTCTGACGTCCAGATTGGAAGTCATAACATTTACGCATATGTTTCAAATATCTTAATAGTGATATGTTATATCATCAAAAAGAATTAAAACATGTTGACTTTGGAAACATTTTAAGAACATTATAAAACTTTAAAATTTTTGAATAATGTTTTGAACAAAAGTTCCATCGACATTAAATCTATAACATTTTAAAGATATTATTAAAACATTGTAGCAAAATGCTAGAATCATACTTTATGAAACTTTTTAAAATACTTTTTGTAATTTGTCCTTCTTAGGCTGGATTTGAAGTCATTACATTTATGCAATGTTTCAAATATATTGATAGTGATATGTTATATCATCAAAACGAATTAAACATGCTGAATTTGAAAACACTTTTACAATTGTTAATTGTTAGAATCATTACCTATGTAAAGGTAATGTGTGGTCATTGTCCGTGAAGCTCTGTTTATAACTCGCTATAGGTACTGAGTGTAGACCGGATCGGGATAGCCTACGTTGCACATGTGTTGATTTTCAGGTATATTCTTGTGTGGAAGTAAATTGGTTAGTTTTGTGTGGATACGAGAGTCCTGTATGGATATTTGAGCCCTGTGTGAAAAGCCAAAATGAGCAGTTTTAAGATATAAGCTCTTTTGGTACGTCCATAACGGTGAGTTACATGCATAATTACTATGTTTGCATTTTTATTGTTTTATATTACTTTGATCACTTCATGAATGAATATATACAATACTTGATGTTTCTGCAGTTATTTGTATAATAGATAACTATTTACATGCATAATGAAATAAGTACGTATGTGATATACGAACACTCATTTTTTAGCTCGCCGGGACGAATGTCTGGAGAGCTATTGTCATACCCCCGGTGTCGGCGTTGGCGTTGGCGTTGGCGTCTGCGTCTGCGTCTGCGTGCGCGTGCACAAAAACTTTAACCTTGCTTATAACTTTTAAACCAATACAGATTGGGCTTTCATATTTCACATGTGCATTCCTTGTGACAAGACCTTTCCATGGATACCAAAATTTTTGACCTTGTGACCTTGACCTTGGAGATTGACCTACTTTTGAAAAACTTTAACCTTGGCCATATTTTTTGAATGGTAAGTGATAGGGCTTTGATATTTCACATGTGTACTCCTTGTGACAAGACCTTTCCATGGATACCAAAATTTTTGACCTTGTGACCTTGACCTTGGAGATTGACCTACTTTTGAAAAACTTTAACCTTGGCCATATTTTTTGAATGGTAAGTGATAGGGCTTTGATATTCCACATGTGTATTCCTTGTGACAAGACCTTTCCATGGATACCAAAATTTTTGACCTTGTGACCTTGACCTTGGAGATTGACCTACTTTTGAAAAACTTTAACCTTGGCCATATTTTTTGAATGGTAAGTGATAGGGCTTAGATATTCCACATGTGTATTCCTTGTGACAAGACCTTTCCATGGATACCAAAATTTTTGACCTTGTGACCTTGACCTTGGAGATGATTGACCTACTTTTGAAAAACTTTAACCTTGGCCATATTTTTTGATTGGTAAGTGATAGGGCTTTGATATTTCACATGTGCATTCCTTGTGATAAGACCTTTCATGCCGTACCATAAATTTTGACCTAGTGACCTTGACCTTGAAATTTTACCTACTTTTCAAAAACTTTAACTTGGGCCATATTTTTTGAATGGTAAGTGATAGGGCTTTGATATTTCACATGTGCATTCCTTGTGATAAGACCTTTCATGCCGTACCATAAATTTTGACCTAGTGACCTTGACCTTGAAATTTTACCTACTTTTTGTTGTTGTTGCAATTTACATATGGTTGCCACCGGCGAGCTATGTTGTCATTCTGACAAGTCTGGTTTAAAATTAGTATTTAGTATTAATCAATATTGTTATAGGTGACCAAAGTGTGATCTCTTGTCCTCTGATGTCTTGTCCTGCCACCCTCTACAAGTTATATATAATGGCCCGTTTGAATTATGACATTAGAAGTCCAGCATAATGAACATTTAAGGACATCGAATCATCTTGATATATCCTTTATACAGAGGCCTACAGACGTTAACATTTTTGTTGATTAGCATTTGAATTGTGATGTAGAAACAGACGTATTAGTTTAGATTTTGTTTATATGATTTACCTTCCGGAGTATGTGTGTGTACTTTGTATTTTCCTTATCATGTTTCATTTCATATTCTTGCAAATAAACTTACTTGAAATTGAATAAGGGTTTTTGAGAATCTTTGAGAGTTAATGCTGTTTAAGGTTTCTCATTTATTCTGAAAACACATTTTGATCAACATTTTCAGGATCTTCCTAAAACATTGTTGAAAAATAATAGATTCACACGTTAAATTTTTATTTTTCGACTTTATGTTATTTGTCTTCTAACGTCCTGATTTAAAGTAATGACAATTACCCATACTATCTTACTGATGATATGTATATAATCAAAACAAGAGGACCTAGAGGGCCACGATCGTTCACCTACATTTACTATAAGCATATCAATATACATAAAACAAAAGGAAGTTTGTCAAAAACTTGACTTCGAGGTGGAACCAAAAAATAACAACTTTAGACATCTCTCTAGATCATCCTGATGCTTTGAATTTGTAGATTTGTGCTTCGCTTCACGGAACCCCCATGATTTATTTTTGCCTAAGGTGGCGCCCCCTGTTGAAGAATCGAAGGTAGACCATTGAAATTGTGTTAGAATAATCAAACGCTTTTTATACCGTGAATATTACCCTTCTGTTACCAGATGGACTAAATCTACAGCCTTGTACAAGCGCATTCTTAAGAATTGCACTCTGACTGACTGTGACGAGGGGACGCCATGACAGGCCCTTTCCAAACATCTTCAAGGAAGACAGGGCCCCGACCACCTGTTCTCTGAATCTCAGTCAGATTTCTCAGGTGATAACATGCATTAGCCCGCTACAGCCGGCAAAGCACTGTATTCCGTACGCATTCTGTTTTTACATCCATTTACATATCCATCTGTGTGTTTCTTGGCCCCTGCGTCATGCTGTCTGTTTCTATGTTCATCTTACAGTGAGGAGATTATTTTTCACCACAGTTGTACGTTCTTCGATACCTCTGGATAATCGGGAAAGTTGGAGGGTTGTGCGCACGTAATTTGGATAACTACACAGTCTGCTACTGACGTGGCAGATGACCGTCCTGCACAGTCTGCACAGATTGCCTATTGGTCTCGTTGGTTTATGTATATTATGATTTGTCTTTGATGTTTCTATGTAATTTAACGTTCCTTGTACCATTTGCGTCTCTTTCTCTGCATGTCTGCTTTGTGTTTTTGCAGTGGGTGTTTTGTTATTTGCTGTTGTTGTTGCAACCGGGTATTGTTAGAGATCCCCATCCTTTCTGTAAGTGTTTTTAAAATTGTTTGAAGCTGAAAATCCCCCCTTTATTTTTACATTTGAAAACAAATTATAAACATTCTATCAGTTGAAATTTCAGCCTAAAATACAGCTAAAAGCATTTAGTAACTGGAATATGCCAAATATGCAGTAAATGAGAGTCTAAAATCATACACGTATTGAAATATATAAAGAAAATGCAAAAATGGGCATTTCTGACTACGTTCGAAAAGACGTCAAAAACGCGTAAAAATTTGAATTTTAATTTTGGTTGCACTCCGAAGTCAAATTTACGTATTGGTCAAAATGTTTTGAAACAGTTAGTTTATATGTTTTAAGCAAATATTTAGGAGATGTTTCACAAAAATGCTTTGAAAATGTGATTTTGTCGACTGTTAATAACATATTTTTTAACATTATATTGAAATGTTTCAGTGAGATTCTGTTATACTGTCTGAGAGGAATCATTTCAAGAACGTGTTTGAAAAATATTTTGAAAATTTTATTTTGAAAGGTTTCAATAACATTTTTAAATCTTCTTTCGAAACATTTTGTCAAAATGTGTTTGTAACATTTAATTCATATGTTTTAAGCAAATATTTAGAAAACGTTTCACGAAAATGTTTTGAAAATGTGATTTTGTAGAGTTTTGATAAGATTCTTAGATCATTTTTAATAAACATTATATTGCAATGTTTCAGCAATATTTTTATTGCATTCGGGGAGACATTACTAAAACGTGTTTGAAAAATATTTTAAAAACATTATTTTGTAAGGTTTCAATATCATTTCAAAAACTTTTTTAGTAATATTTTGTCAAAATGTTTTAGTAACATTTAACTTATATGTTTGAAGCAAATATTTAGGAAATGTATCACGAAAATGTTTTGAAAATGTGATTTTGTGGAATTTTGATAACATTCTTAGATCATTTTGAATAAACTTATATTGCAATGTTTCAGCAATATTTTTTATTGCTTTCGGGGAGACAATTCTAAAATTTGTTTAAGAAATGTTTCAAAAACATTATTTTGTAAGGTTTCAATTACATTTCAAAAACTTTTCCAGTAATATTTTGTCAAAATGTTTTTATATCATGTAACTTATATGTTTGAAGCAAATATTTAGGAAATGTTTCACAAAAATGTATTTCAAACGTGATTCTGTGGAGTTTTAATAACATTTATAAAACATTAGTTATAGACATAATATTCTTGTTACATTTAGTCATGTTTTTATAACATATTTATATAACATATATATTTCAATATTGACAAATTCAACCATTAGGTTGGTATCACTGCTGGTGGATTGTTAGACCCGAGTGTATCACTCGCCTAGTTATTGTGTTTACGTACTGCATGGAATTATATTCTAAATTTACTGTCATCCAGTTAGACCTAAATCTTAAAACTAAGAAATATCACCCTCATTGCATAGCTCTGTCTTTAGCTGGGATTTCAGCATACTTTGTACGGTCATATTTAGATTTTAAAAGCTCCTTTCGCCTACCCGCCAACGATTTTTGTCTGGCCATATTTGTCACTTCAATACGCTTGTCGAGTGTCACTGCTGGTGAAATAGGAGTTCCCTAAGGCACATGTAGCCACGTTCGGTCAATTTCGGTTGGTCGTTTCTTCAAACGCATTTGAAAATTTCTGCTTACAAAATTTCTCAAATTTCTAAAAACCTGGGTCTTGTAGCATCATATCCAAGCCATCTTGCTACGTCTTTCGGTATATTCAGGGCATAATTTTCACAGATGTTGGCCATTTTACATTGTTTAGATTGAGGATCACTGACGAGGGTTAAATACCCGAAACGTGCGTGTCTGGTCCATGCTGACAATTTATCTGCACTTCAATGATGCAAATGAATTTGAAGAAGTTAAAGATTCTGAAAGCATCCGACACAAAATTTGGAGCGAGAGGAAATTAACAGTATATATCGTAGACGGCGCCAGGAAAATCCACTTTGGCTTTTTTCAACCTCTTTGACATTAATAATGCGGAAGTGTTCCAACTCTATACCTTCTTGAAGAATATTTAAACCATTTTTATGAACCAGACACGTGTTTCGAATATTAAATCCTCATCAGTGATGCTTCCAGCCGAAGTAATTTTGCAGGAGCAGCCTAAATTGATATCTGCAGCGTCCTTTAGTGCTATTTTTAAATTTAAATTTGTGTATGTGCTTTACAGAGGGTGCGCGGCTCAAAATTTCCTGTAGGGTCGATTAAGTACTACTGGAGAGGATTTAATATCCGAAACACATCTTTAGTACAATCAAATTGGAACTATAGAACATATATTTCATTGACAATTGCAATATTTCAGTGACGTTCTATTCTAGTGTTTTCGAGGAAACATTTCTATAAGATGTTTGAAAAATATTTTAAAAACATTATTTTGGTGAGGTTTCAATAACATTTCAAAATCTTAAATTGAAACACTTCGTCAAAATGTTTTTGTAACATTATTATTGCCTTTAGCAATCATTTTAGAAATGTTTATGGAAAAACGTTTTGAAAACATAATTTTGTGGAGTTTTATAAACATTTTGAACTAACATCATAATGCAATGTTTTAATGACATTCTTCTCAAATGTTTCTGGGGAAACATTTCTGAAACGTTTTTAAAAATACTTAGTAAAAATATTATTTGTAAGGTTTCAATAACGTTTTAAAAGTGTTTTTCTGAAACTTTTGTCAAAATGTTTTGATGAAACATTTGACTTAAATGTCTTAGGGAACAATACAGATAAGTTCTGGATCAGTGGTGCTTGAAGACACCATGTCGAAATATGAATCTATCATTTCGTATCAATGTTAAGATGTTATAGATGTTTTAAAACATTCTTCAAAAACATTTTGATAAACCTTTTCAAATGTTTCCAAATTTAACATGTTTTGTCTTTTTAGCTCACCTGAGTTTTTGAAGAGTATCTAGAATATTAATACTTAAACATAAATCTATTACATCTCATGAATATTTCTAAAACATATTTCTATTTGAATATGGTTTCTTCAAGCTCCACTGACCCAGAATAGATCCTTAATGTTCCCTAAGACATATAAGTCAAATGTTTAAAATTATTATGACAAAATGTTTCAGAAAACAATTTGAAAATGTTATAAATATTAAATATTTTTCAGAAATGTTTTTACAGAAACATTTGAGAGGACTGTCATTAAAACATTGCATTATAATGTAAATTCAAAATGATGTTTTCAAACGTTTTTGAGAAACATTTCTAAAATGATTGCTAAAGACAATAATAATGTTACAAAAATATTTTGACTAAGTGTTTCGATAAAAGGATTTGAAATCTTATTGAAACCTCACCAAATGTGTTTTTAAAACATTTTTCAAACACGTTTTAGAAATGTTTCCCCGAAAACATAAGAAAAGAATGTCACTGTAAATATTGAAATATATGCTCTATAGTACTAATTTTAATGTACTAGACACGTGTTTCGGTTATTCGATCCTCGTCAGTGGTACTTTATGTCACAGAGTTTGAATAAAGCCAAAGTGGATTTTTCTGGCGCCGTCTGCAATATATACTTTTAACTTCCTCTTGTCAAAAATGAGCGGCTCCAACTTTTTTGTAGGGTGTTTCAGAAGCGTACTTAAATAATAATTAGGCCAAAAACCGTTGGAGGGTAGGCACAATTTAAGGAGCTTTTAAAATCTAAACCTGACCGTAAAAATTATGCAGAAATCCCTGTTAAGGACAGGGCTACGCGATGAGGGACTTACCTCTTAATTTTAAAAATTTAGATCTAATCTAACGACAGGTAATTTAGAATATCTTTCAATGCAGTACGGGTAGCCAAATACCAACCTAGAGGTTGAAATTGTCAATATTGAAGTATATATGTTATATAAATATGTGACAGAAACATTTTAACTAAATGTAACAAAATATAATGTTTATTCACGATGTTTTTAAACTGTTATCAAACTCCACAAAATCACTTTTTCAATACATTCTTATAAAACATTTCCAAATATTTGCTTCAAACATTTAAGTTAGATTTTACAAAAAGATTTTGACTAAATGTTATAAGAAAAGTCGTTGAAATGCTATTGAGACCTTACAAAATAATGTTGTTTTCTTTTTCTTTTTTAAATATTTTTCAAACACGTTTAAAAAATGCTTCTTCGAAAGCATTAAAAATTGTCACTGAAACATTGCAATCTAATGTTTATTCAAAATCATTTTAAAATGTCATTAAAATTCCACAGAATCTCATTTTCAAAAAAAATATTGTAAAACATTTCCTTAATATTTGCTTAAAACATATGAGTTAAATGTTACAAACACATTTTGAAAAAATGTTACAAGAAAATTTTTTAATAATACTGAAACATTTCAAAAAATGTTTTTCAAATATTTTTTTTCAAACACGTTTTAGAAATGTTTCCTCAAAAACGTTATAATAAAATGTGACTGAAACATTGCAATATAATGCTTATTCAAAATATTATTAAAACTCCACAAAATCAAGTTTTCAAAACATTTTTGTTAAACATTTTCTTAATGTTTGCTTTAAACATGTTAGCTAAATGTTACAAAAACATTTTGACAAAATGTTTCAAAAGAATTTTTTGAAATGTTACTGAAACCCTACAAAATAACGTTTTAAAAATATTTTTGAAATAAGTTCTAGAAACATTTCAGAAGAATGTCACTTAAACATTGAAATATATTGTTTATTCAAAATGTTTTTAACATGTTATTAAACCTCCACAAAATCACCTTTACAAAACATTTTTGAGAAACATTTCCTAAATGTTTGCTTAAATCATACAAGCTAAACATTACAAAAACATTTTGACAAAATGTTTCAAATGATGTTTTTGAAATGTTATTGAAACCTTACAAAATAACGTTTTTAAAATAATTTTAAAACAAGTTCCTGAAACATTTCAGAAGAATGTCAATTTAACATTGCAATAAAATGTTTATTCAAAATGTTTTTAAAATGCTATTAAAACTCCACAAAATCACGTTTCCAAAACATTTCCGTGAAACATTTCCTAAATGTTTGCTTAAAACATATAAACATTTTGACAAAATGTTACAAGAAAAGTTTTTAAAATGTTATTGAGACCTTACAAAATAATGTTTTTAAAATATTTTTGAAACAAGTTCTATAAACATTTTAGAAGAATGTCACTTAAACATTGCAACAAAATGTTTATTCAAAATGTTTTTAAAATGTTATTAAAACTCCACAAAATCACGTTTTCAAAACATTTTCGTGAAACATTTCCTAAATGTTTGCTTAAAACATATAAGTCAAATGTTTCAAAACCATTTTGACAAAATGTTACTAGAAAAGTTTTTAAAATGTTATTGAAACCTTACAAAATAATGTTTTTAAAATATTTTTGAAACAAGTTCTATAAACATTTTAGAAGAATGTCACTTAAACATTGCAATAAAATGTTTATTCAAAATGTTTTTAAAATGTTATTAAAACTCCACAAAATCACGTTTTCAAAACATTTTCGTGAAACATTTCCTAAATGTTTGCTTAAAACATATAAGTCAAATGTTTCAAAAACATTTTGACAAAATGTTACTAGAAAAGTTTTTAAAATGTTATTGAAACCTTTCAAGTAACGTTTTTCAAATGTTTTTGAAACACGTTTTAGAAATGTTTTCTCGACAATATTTAAAAAGAATGTCATTTAAACATTACAGTGTAATATTTATTCCAAATGTTTTTAAAATATTATTAAAACTCCACAAAATCACGTTTTCAAAACATTTCAAAGAAATATTTTCCAAACCATTTTAGAATATTTTTAAAACATTTTAAAAACAATTCTGTGTTAGCTGGGGAGGCTAGTTAGCTACAAGTCAAGCTACAAGAACAAATCTGTACCCTTTGCAATTATGTTTTCAACTTTTCACCTTAACATGTATTTATACTCTTTTTTGTCTGTTCATTTTCTCAGTAACTGCATCAACAAGACAAGCCATGAATTGGTAAATAAGAGGGCCTCATGCTCTCAGCTTGAAAATGAAAAGTTCATGAATTTATGTAACCCCCCCCCCCCCCCTCTTCCTTTTATATCTCTCTTTTCGGTTCCCCTTCTTATTTAAATAATCCTAGACTGATTTTTTTTATGAGGAAATCTTATTAAAACAACCATAACAATCGTAACAAACGCTCCTTTCTCTACAATATTGAAAGGATTACCGCATAATTGTTTTTTAAATGTGTTTGATTTTATTCGATGGATACATCCTGCACTTTGATTTACTTAGGACAACTAAACGGTTTTCCGTCTCTGTACATTTTATTTTATGTACATGTATTAACACAATTTTGGGAGAGAGTGAGAGAGAGAGAGAGCATGTGCTTTAACCACGTGGACGTAATCTACTAATCTTTAATGATTTTATTCTCGACTTAAAGTTGTCGCTGACGTGAATAGAAAATATAATAGATATACATGTATAAAGATCGTAGTAGACAGACATTTTTCCCCCTTCTTCTTTAAAAGGCTGTTTCCGACGTTCAATCAAGGATTGACACGAGTCGGTTTTATATTAAAAATTTTCGAAGTTAAGTAACTAGCATTACATACGATTTCAGAACTCTTTCTTTTTCAGATAAATAAATGAAATCATCTTAAATGGAAGAGATTTAGGTCGAATGCCAGTATCTCAAAAATCGATGGTAAATGAATGGATCATGCACGCATGAATAGCTACTGGACATAAGTTATTTCATGCCGTTTTCACGTCGCTCTCACTCTCACTCACTCAATCAGGCCCCAAGGTTATAAAACTTAAACCGTGCTCAACTCAAATCTCATGCTCAAACTTTGAGATCGTGCTCAACGGAGAACGCGACTTGAGATTAGGTCCAAGGTTATAAAACTGTTTTGAGAACGTTCTCCGTGCTCAAACTCTGCTAGTGTGCTCAAATATGAGATCGTCTCTAATATTCGAGGTTATAAAACGTCTTAAGTTTGAGAATGTGCTCAAAATTGAGCATGTCCTCAAACATTTTTAAGATTGGTAGGAACCTTGCTCAAACCCGTGCTCAATGGCTGTCCATGTCCGTTTGCCGTGGTGAGACATTCGCGAAAACGACAGAAGGCTAGTCATTCACTAGTCTTGAGAGACCAGTCTATTATCCAACCGGACTATGTGGTGAAATTGAGTCCGTACCCCTCCCTTTTAGATTTCTCGGGGGGGGGTCCGAAACTTGAAAATTTAATCGACTAGTTTTTCCAAAGAATTCGGCTCGTTACTATTGCGAATGAATAATATACAAATTTTGATAATGATATATAGATCATTCGTTAAATATTATTATCTTTTTATAGAGATGGTTAGATCATTTAACATTTATCTATCTAATACTTGTAATAAATAAATGTTTAAACAAGATATTTCCAAGATTCCCAATAGAGTGTTGTGGACAGTAGCATCCTTTTACCAAAAAGAGTTTGTGAAAATGCTTTATATGAAAATAAATGTGTTTGCCCCTGCTAGAACAGATCATCACTGCATATTACGACTTAATATTTTTTGGGGACTATTATTATTATTATTTATCGCGGACTATGCATATATTTTAATGAATTATTGGTAAAAATGGTAACATCATGATTGTTAAATCTCTGTCAGGCATACACAACTTTTTATTATATATTGATTTACTAAAAATTAAATATTTTCTCATGTATAGTCATTTTTGCAACTCAATCTATTTCCAAACTAAAGAAAGACGGCTTTTCAACAATTTCTAACATCATCACACATATGTTTAAGGTCAATCTTTTTACATTTAGAGTTTTGAAATATTTTACTTATGGAAGTTGTGAAGTTGTTTGAGAGCAACAAATTATATCAAGTAATTAGCCATGAACATGGGACTTTGGTCCTAAATATGTGACCTTGACCTTGAATCTGACCATGAACCTCATGGGGTGTTGAGTCTCATCATGGTTAATCATGCATATCAAGATAGCTATGAACATATATGTGAAAGTGTGACTACCAGATAGACGGGCGCGTACAGACAGACGGACGCCGGACAAAGTAATCCCTATGCTTCGAATGCGACACAAAAAAGTCTCTGTGTTATGATATGGGTATGCAACACAAAGAAAACCACATGCAATAGATCATATTTATTATGAAAATTGAGATAGCAGATTAACATGTACGAGAATCTGCATTTACAAAAACTTGAAAAAAATTGAAGTTGTGGGGAAAGACTCCTACTCCTACGTCAAATACAAAGTACAGTCATACAATATGTATAAACCATAGGAAATGCGTGGTAACCTTTCCTTGGAAATGGTAGATACGATGTTTTTTTTTCATTTATAAAAAGGACAGTCATCATGTTTGAGTATATAAGGCTGTAAGTGGTAGTTACGACATTATATATTATACAAAATTTTGCAGTTGTCGACCTGACTATGTTATATTGTAAAATAGATACTTTTTACACCAGAAGATGCGGCATGGCTTTAATATATAGAATTAAAAAAAACATGAAAAAGGTCGTAAGTACCACTCACGACCTTATATGTCCCTTATGTGCTTGTCTACACTGTTTTCGCATCACGTGTTTTGCTGTGGGTGCTGATACCGAGTCTGAGAGATCCCCTCCTTTCTTTTGATTTTTTTCCCAAATATGAGTACCTATTCTAGTAAATTTGCTGAAAATTTGAAGAAAAAAATTCCCTTCATCTTCTTACAAGCAAAGTGAGAGAATCATTTGAAATTCTATTAAAATTCATTCACAAACTTGTTTATTTATAAAACAAGAATCTACCTAAAATACACAAAAGTAGCTGTGAATATATCTATAATAACTTAGGCGAAAAGACGGGAAATATGTCAACTTGAATAAAAATGACAAAGTGCAAAAACAAGAATGTGTATCAAAAATCAAATGAAAACTATCCAAATATTTTTCAAATGCATAAACACCTGAAAAAATAAGGAAAATGAAAAAGATTGGGAAACTTGAAGCAGGATTCGAACTCACAACCCTAATGTTCCCTTAGTAATGTGTCAGAGAGAAAGGCAAATGACGTTCTCAATTAACGCCGTACTAAACTCAATAGAGAACATGCTCAAAATGTTTTATAACCTTTACCAGACCTAATCTCAAGTGGCGTTCTCTATTGAGCACGTTCTCAAGTTTTATAGCCTCTAAATTTAGAGACGATCTCATATTTGAGCACGCTAATAGAGTTTGAGCACGTTCTCAAACTTTATACGTTTATAACCTCGAATTTTAGAGACGATCTCATATTTGAGCACGCTAACAGAGTTTGAGTACGGAGAACGTTCTCAAAACAGTTTTATAACCTTGGGCCCAGGTACTTTCTCTGGACAATATAAGCTATTGAATAGTATCTTACAAAATTGTAAATATTAAGATCGCGTTAGATGCGGATTCTGAAAACTTTACTTTCGCCGCTTTAATTTTTTTAAACGAACATGAGTTTGAGTAAACAAAATATCTGTAGGATTCCCGCTAGCCGCGGAAACGGACAACGACACGGATCAACAAAATATCCAAGTGCCATTGTTCGTTTCTGCGGCTAGATTCCCACAAACCACAGGCTGGATATGCGTATTTCTAAAAAAAAAATTTAAAGCGCATACGCATATCCAGGCGATCTTTCCGCCTGTACTGCAAACTATATATGCATGTAAAATTGACTACTGCATACTATCCGGAGCAAACATAGGAAGATTAGTCAAGAAAAACATCTTTACCCTTTTCAGTCAGTAAGTCACACGTTTCAGTTAGCCCGAAGCTTTCAATCGACGAAGTTAACGAGCGTGTTCATGCCTTTGAACGGAGTTTAAAATGGGTCCGAATATCGCGATATAGCTCCAACTTATCGATACGCGTATCGTGGAACACCGTATCGCGATTTATCGATATATCGATGTATCGTCCCAGCCCTACAATTTTCTATATAGATGGAAACGTTGTTATAAAAATTGTTGATGTTTTACTCTTTTTTCACTTGCTTTTTAAGAAGAAATATTATATGTGAGTTAATCATGTATAAAATTACTTTTTCCATCTATGATTCAAACACATAAATGACTGATTTACGGATATTTTCTCATAATTCAAACATTTCAATCATTACATTAACATGGTTAGCTTACAGGAATAAATATTACAGAACAAAAATTCTGTGGAATGGTTAATTTGTTACATGTTAGTGAAATAATTTAATTAGAGAATAAGTGTCTTAATTTGTGTTTTGTTACGGGTATACAACACACAGCAAGTGCATTTATCGTACATGTAATGCGCGTTAGCGCATTTCATGCGATAAATGCACTTGCTGTGTGTTGTATACCCGTAACAAAACACAAATTATGACATTTATTCTATATATATGCACCATAGTTGTCTATTTCATTCTTGTTTTCTGAAATCGCGTTTTCTAAGTAAAAGGGTGACGTTAAAATTCAGGTCACCGCGGGCTCAGTTTGCAGGTTAGAACAGCCGTCGCGGCATGTTTCTTTAGATCTTATGCATTGTGACGTCACGAGTGTTAATACACGAATTGCAGCACGTTTCTTTCAATAGTAACATCTCAGGGAATTACATTGGTTGTGCATATATTTAAGAAATAAAAAATGACAAGCCGGGCTCTATTGTCTCATAATGCCCGAGCGTCCTCAGCCAATCACATTTATTACCGAGCCGCGTCAGCGGCGAGGTGATAAATGTGATTGGCTGTGGACGCGAGGGCATTATGAGACAATAGAGCCCGGCTTGTCATTTTTATGCCCCCGGAATCAAAGATTCGGGGGCATATAGTTTTTGGCCTGTCCGTCTGTTTGTCTGTTTGTCTGTTTGTCTGTTTATCTGTTTGTCTGTTTGTCTGTTTGTCTGTCTGTTTGTCCGAAAAACTTTAACATTGGACATAACTTTTGAATGGGAAGTGATACAGCTTTCATATTTCACATGTGTATTCCTTGTGACAAGACCTTTCCATTGATACCAAAATTTTTGACCTCGTGACCTTGACCTTGACCTTTGACCTACTTTTCAAAAACTTTAACATTGGGCATAACTTTTGAATGGGAAGTGATAGGGCTTTCATATTTCACATGTGTATTCCTTGTGACAAGACCTTTCCATTGATACCAAAATTTTTGACCTCGTGACCTTGACCTTGACCTTTGACCTACTTTTCAAAAACTTTAACATTGGGCATAACTTTTGAATGGGAAGTGATAGGACTTTCATATTTCACATGTGTATTCCTTGTGACAAGACCTTCCCATTGATACCAAAATTTTTGACCTCGTGACCTTGACCTTTGACCTACTTTTCAAAAACTTTAACATTGGGCATAACTTTTGAATGGGAAGTGATAGGGCTTTCATATTTCACATGTGTATTCCTTGTGACAAGACCTTTCCATTGATACCAAAATTTTTGACCTCATGACCTTGACCTTTGACCTACTTTTCAAAAACTTTAACATTTGGCATAACTTTTGAATGGTAAGTGATAGGGCTTTCATATTTCATATTTGTATTCCTTGTGATAAGACTTTTCCATTGATACCAAAATTTTTGACCTCGTGACCTTGACCTTTGACCTTTTAACTCAGTGACCTCACATACATGTACTTGACAGAAAATAGTGTTCATACTAACAAAGATGCCACCGGGGGCATTCGTGTTTCACAAACACAGGCTTTATTTATTTCTATTCTAATGATGACCAAACTTAGACCTTTTGATGAAAGTATTAAAACAAGAATCTTGGTAAAAACCAGTTCCTGCTGGTTAATCTGTTTTCAGAAAATGGGTAGGCGTGGCTTATCGCTATAGGGCCTATATTGGAGAATAGAGCCCGGCTCGCGTCTGTTGTTTTAATAGGGAAAAAGAATCAAGTCATATTAGAATACTCTTTAATTTCTTTCTACAAGTACAAGACTCGGCTATTTGAAGAAATAATGTAGGGATCAAATTTTAATGCTGTACAGTACATTGTACGGTACATAATTTTTTTACTTTATCATTTCTTAATCTGAATTCTATTTTTGAATAAGTTCATTATAATACTTTTTTCCGGTGACAATTATTGTTCATATATTTGAATTAATTCTATTCGAATTTTTGTTCTGTAAGTAAGATTTTTCCATCATTTGGTACTAATCAGAATTTTTATCATTAAAATTAAAAAAAATCCGATGGAATTTTTGATATGTAATATATTTTCCATGGTATGAGAACTTCTATTATGATCATGGAAGATTCATTACATAATAAAATTTTCTTTTGGATTTTTTGATATATAATAAAAGTTCTTGGGAAAAAATATTATATGATAAAATTTCCAAGGAATAAACATTATGCTGGAAGAAATATTTCATCACAGCACTTTATCAAATTCTACCTTGATACAAAGTTTCTAACCTGTTTTATTAAATTTGTATAATAACAAAGAAAAGTAAAATAAAAATCAAATGAGTGCATTTCAACACTTTTTGTATTTTCTTTATAAATTTGCTATTTTTAGCAACAATTTTCCGGCAGTTTTACCCAGTTTTCAAATAAGCATAAATCTTGATTTTCATCACGAACCTATTAATTTTCCTTCATAAAATGATTTTAAAAGTGACATGAATACTATATTCATATGGTTATCATAAAATCGTTGAAATTCCTTCATTCAGAAATGACATGTCTTAAAGTGACGAATTATACTCCCTTTGGGACATTTTTCTCTAAACGGATTATTTTATGACATATCACAGTTTAAAGCTCTGGTCATAAGGGATCTATATGCTAAACATCATATATAGCCATAATCCTTACGGTTAAAAAGTAGGTCAAAGGTCAAGATCACTACTGAGTTCAAAAGTCATGGTATCAAATGAAAGCTATGGTCATTAGGAATCTACATGTGAAATATCAAAGTCCTATCCCTTATAATTCAAAAGTAGGTCAAAGGTCAAGGTCACTGGGTCAAAAGTCATGGTATCAATGAAAGCTCTGGCAATGAAGAATCTATATGTGAAATATCAAAGCCCTATCCATTACAGTTAAAAATGTAGGTCAAAGGTCAAGATCAAAGTCAAGGACAAAAGTCATAATATCAAATGAAAGCTCTCATCATGAGGAATATATATGTGAAATATCAAAGCTCTACCCCTCATATTTAAAAAGTAGGCCAAAGGTAAAAGGTCAAGGTCACCATGTCAAAAGTCATGTTATTAAATGAAAGCTTTAGTCGTGAGGAATATATATGTGAAATATCAAAGCTGTACCCCTTATAGTTTAAAAGTGGGTCAAAGGGCAAGGCCACAAGGTCAAATGTCTTGGAGTAATACTTGTTATGATGAATGTGTGTATGAAATATCAAAGCCTTATCACTTAAACTTCAAGATATATTCAGTTTAAGAACTTCTTAACCAAAATATTACTACGAGGTCAAAGTTAAAAGTCAACGTCACTAGGTCATATGTCTTGGTATCAAAATGTAGTACTTATTATGGTGAATGTATGTATGAACTATGAAAGCCCAGTATCACTTATATGTGAAAAAATAAATGCTTTAAGAACTTCTTAACCAAAACTATAACTATATCATAAAGTCAAAGTTCAAGGTCAAGGTCAAATGTCTTGGTATTAAAATTTATAGTACTTATTATGGTGAATGTTAGACCGAGCAAGGACTTATAAACAGATTATAAGTTTATAAGTCCTTGGACCGAGAACAGGTCAAAATTTTATTCTTGAGTTGGTATTTTAAAATGAATGTATGGGCCTTTGTTCAGTTTAGGGGACCGGGACTATATAGGTAAAAAGAGACGATTTTAAAGGGTTAAAAAATCAATGTATGTTAGCTATGTATGAAATATGATAGCCTTATCATTTATACTTTAATATGGATTCTATGTAAAAACCTAAAAAATCAGACATGTTTGGCCACGACATGTCTCAGATTTTGGATATTTTTTGTGTATAAGGTAAATATGATGTCCTCAGAACGAATTGACCTTCCATTTTTTTTCTCCGACGTTCCGTTGCCATGGTAACCAAGGTTTTGTATAAAAACACCTTTAAAAAAGGCATTTTTATGCATCCCGTTACCATGGAAACAAATGTTGAATGTATATGTAATTTTCCGAAAAGATGATTTAAATCCTCTTAAGTTGAAACAATTTGATTTTTCGATGCTCCTACCTTCTGTGTGTCATGTAAATTTGCTTCAATTTCAAGAAAAATTGCTTATTCAAAATGAGCCATTTTCGGCCAATTTAGGCCTTATTTTACCTATATTTTACTTACTTTTGACAAGAGTAATAATGCAATTGCACAAGATTTGAAATACAGTTGACTATTTCCTGAAGAGTATTATCCTAGGACTTCATGGGAATCGAAGGAAATTTATCTAGAAGTGAGATTTTTCTGTTTACATGCCTTTGAAATAGGTTACCATGGCAACATTTGGTACCAAGGTGTAAATACCTGTCATAAGTAAAAAGCTAATTTCTACATATGTATGCCTGCTATCGTTACAAAACTTGGTATGTAGATGTATTAAAGACCATTTGATGCTATCATGACCTTGAGAAAATGTCATGGTCATTTGCTCAATTTTCAAGGTCATTGAAAAATATTTGCTATTTTCAGGCCAAATTTTGTGGTTTTTCACTAAAAAGAGACATGATTAACAGTAAACAGTATGGAACCTTGGCAAAACAATCAATTATCGGTAAAAGTATGATAAATGTATTATTTGTTGGGATGAGTATCACATTTATCAAAGTCCAATGAGGACCCCAAAAATTGTTACATATTTTACGAGAAAATTTTAGAAAATCTCAATTTTATGCTCTTTATAATGTATGTCATACATAGAAGTGAAATACAATTTAACAAAATTGTGATGAATGCTACTTCTTTTGATCGGTTGTTCAACTGTAAATATTTAAGAGGGAAAATCACTTGCCATCGAGCATTCCCTATGAAAATCATGGAAAGTGCAAAAATTTACATTTCAAATTTTCTTATTTCATCGAAAGAAAATATAGGATTCTTAAACAAAACAATGTATGATATTGATTTTTAGTCAATTTTTCATAGTTTTTATGGCATTTAAAGTTGTTACCATGGATACCGCTTTTTTGTATATATCAAGATGTCTAAAACAGCAAAATGTACACTATGTTTTCTTCAGTTTAAATGAAAGATTTCATAATTTCTGAAATGTGATATCATAGTTTGAGGTTTGGTCTTTAAGAATGATTATTAAAAAATCCTCTGCATATGTTGAATATGTTGCTATGGTAACCGGAAGTTGACCTAGTTTTCATAAAAGGCCTCAACTAAATTTCATCATTTTTTAGGGTCAGCTAGTTCAAATCTGCAACCAGGTACAAACGAAAATAAACTAATTCAGTATAGTACTAAAGTTTATTGAGTTATCTGAAAAATAAAATTGGGAAGCCTTTTAACGGTTGCTATGGAAACGAAGCTTAAACTTCCTTAATTTTGTGAAAAAAAAACAAAACAACAAAAATGATATCTTACTCTTTTTCATCTGTATTGACTGGATTCATTCGTCATTTTGCCGTAAAATCAAAATATAAATATTGCATTCGTGTTGAATGAAATAATTGAATCCTTTTATACATTTTTTTGGTTTCCATAGCAACCATTTACTCCTTGGTAACGACTCAAAATAAGAGTTTAACAGAGTTTTAGAGACCAAAAATTTAGATTGTGTTTTTGTTTTATGCCTTTTAGAGTGAAACAGTGACATACAAACTACGCACTGCTTAGCAACCATTCATGGCATCCATAGCAACCATGAATATCCCATAGCAACCGTTGATATTTCTTTAATTTAATGCGATGTAACCATATTCCTAACAATCTTAAATCTCAATGAGCCAAATTGTACCATAAACATTTTAAAAGACTTCAAGAAAGATGCAAATTAACCACCCCCATGCCCTCCTGATCAGTATTTCATATGTCCTTAGCAACGGATAAGAGTGTAAAACAAAAGGCTATAATGACTCTATTTATAAACCAAAAGCTGATATGTCTGGGATCAAAGATCAAGAATAATTGATATTACGTACGAAAATCGATAACCTTTTTAAAATAATTAAATTGATGCAGAAAATAAATATTGAAAGCACTGTTTAAGTTTAAGATTTTCAAGGTCAAAGGTCAAGGTCACAGATCGGAAATAATCAAAATCATAGTATACAGCCTAAAGATTGCACGTTTCATTGGATCTGTATTCAACTTCATACAATTATGACTTATGGAAAGGGTAAATACCCTAGTGATAAAAATTTTCAAGGTTTTAGGTCAAAGGTTAAGGATACAGGCTGTAAATATTTAATATAGATTCCCTGTAAAAACCTAAAACAGCTGGCCACAGCATGTCATTGATTTCGATGAAAATTTCTGTAATAATCAATCAAAATCTGAAAACAATGAAAACAAACTATATTATTGTATTTGAACCATAGTTACCATCGCAATGGGGTCTATCTATTTGACACCATCAGCTATATGAGAAATAAGACATATTCGGGCATTATGTTGTCATGGAAACCATGTCAAAAATAAGGTTTACTTTTTGAAGGTTGAAAACCATAATTTGGTACATGTTATGCGTTTTCGATGTCACCTTGACAAAATTAATGTCCGTTGCTGAAAAATTCAAGAAATAAAATTTAGGGTGAAACTTACCATTTTGTCATGAATACTAATCAAAAACCGTTTAGCAACTTGGAATCAATATTCCAGTGTACCGCATATTTAAAAACATTGTTTTTCCCCATTTTTTAGTCTTATGATTCTGAAATAGGATACCTGTATACAAATTTCGTTTATCATTATCACTTAGTATTCTAATCATTTCAGGGTCATCTGTCCAAAGCTCAAGGTCATTTCTAACTTTAGACTCAAATTTACACGAAAAACAGGATTTCCGGTTATTTTGAATTGATTTCTCTAACTTGTTTCATTAGATATTTTGATTTTGAATATTGACAGTTGAACAATCTATCAAAAGAAGTAGAATTCATCACAGTTTTGTTAAATTATATTTCACTTTTATGTATGACATACTTTCAATAAGAGCATAAAATTGAGATTTTCTAGATTTTTCTCATGAAATATGTGTAATTTATTTGGATCTTCAGTGGTATTGGATAATTTTGATACTCAGCCCAACAAATAATGCAGTTATCATACTCTAATCCCTAATTGATTGTTCGATACCGTTTACTGTTAATCATGTCTTTTTTTAGTGAAAAATCTCATCATTTGGCCTGAAAGTAACAAATATGTTTCAATGACCTTGAAAATTGATCAAATGACCTTGACATTTTCTCAAGGCCGTGTTAGCATCAGATTATCTTTAATACATCTACATACCAAGTTTTGTAACGATAGAAGGGATATATCTTTAGAAATTAGCTTTTTACTTATGACATGTATTCGTTCCAAATACATGTATTACCATAGTAACCTATTTCAAAGGCAAAAAAACCAGCAAATCTCATTTCTACATAAATTTCCATCAATTCCCATGAAGTCCTAGGACAGTACTATTCAGGAAATAAACAACTGTAATTCTAATCTTGTGCGACTCCATTATTACTCATGTCAAAATTAAGTGAAATACAGGTAAAATCAGGTCTAAATTGGCCGAAAATGGTACATTTTGAAGGCCTAAAATGGCACATTTTGAATAAGCAATTTTCCTGAAATTGAGTTTATATGGCGTACATTAAGAAGGAGCATTGAATAATCAAATTATATTAACTTAAGAGGGTTTAAATAATCTATTCAGAAAATTGCATATACATTCAACATTCGTTTCCATGGTAAAGGGATGCATAAAATTGCCTTGTTTAAAGGGTTTTTTTTTATACAAAGCCTTGGTTAACATGGCAACGGAATGTCAGAGAAAATATTGGAAGGTCATTTCGTTCTGAGGACATCATATACACCTTGTACAGAAAAAATATCCAAAATCTGAGACATATCGTGGCCAAACATGTTAGATTTTTTTTTAGGTTTTTACAGAGAATCCATATTTAAATCCTTGTATACAGCCCAAAGGTTGCAGTTTTGATTGGATCTTCACCAAACTTCATACAATAATTGCTTAGGACATAGAAAGAACCAAATTGATTTTCAAGGTCAAAGGTCAAGGTCACAAACTGCTAATGTTTAAAATATTTGTATACGTAGAGGGTACATTTTTGAATGGATCTTTACCAGACTTCATACACGTAGTGCTTATGACGTGTGTCAGATTACTATTGATTTCAAGGTCAAGGTCACAGATTGGAAATGTTTAAAATATTTGTAAACAGCCTTGATGGCACAATTTAGATTGGAGCTTCTGACGAGCCAGTAAGGCTCGTCCTGGAGTTCACTGAAGTATATCCTGAAGAGATGGAGGATATGCTTCAGTGATCCCCGGACCATCTTATATCTGACACTATTTCTATAAAAGATATCGATCGGTCCCTCACCTTTAGGTGAGGTAGGCCTATATTTCCCATTAACATATGAGGGGCTTGTGGCGCAGAACTGTCATTTCCTATTAATCATCAAGGTAGATGAATTATTACCATACAATGATATCGCTTTATTCCATTCACCATACAATAGTACATATAATTTTACAAAAAGGAAACACTTTACATTTGAAAATTCCATCTGACGGTGCTTAGCAGAGAAAAGATAAATGGTTGCTAAGGTAAAAAGTTAGTTGCAATGGAGAATTTTGTAATCTAACAATTATTGTAAATTTTCCATACATAGTATGAAGTAAAATCCATTTGGTAATATGAAATAAATTGGTATTATGCATCTATGGAGCTGAAAGGTATGGAAACTAAGGTGTATATCTCGTTGCTAGGTAAAATGGGCAAATTAAAAAAGGGCAATTTCTGTGTCATTTTAGATAAAAGATAGGCTCCATCTTAAAAAAATCGCACATATAACTAGATAAAGCCCCGTCATGAATAGTTAATTTCAATTATGTGAAATGGTTGCTATGGAATACATTTGGTTGCTATGGAGGATTTTTCACATCTTATATATATAATTTCTCATGTTTCTGCATATGACTGTAAGTCCATAAATGAGTATACAATAGATATCCATACGAGAGAATATAAATGAACCGGTATCATGCATCTACTGAACTGAGAGGTATGGTAACTACGGTGTACAAAGGTGTACATCTCGTTGCTAGATAAAATGGGCAATTTTAGTTACCTTTTTGATAATTTGTACAATATTTGCAACATAAGAAAATATCCTTTTATGAGCCAAATAAACAATTACATACATAACTAGACAGAAGCCAGTAATAAAATGATTAATTAAATTAATGAAATTGGTTGCTATGGAATAAAATTGGTTGCTATGGAGGATTTATCACATCTTATGTATAGATTTTCTCATGTTTTGTAATTTGCGTATTATTGTAAGACTTTCAATACATTAGTATGGAATAAATATCCATACTTGGTAATATAAGTTAAACCGCTATTATGCATCTACGGAGCTGAAAGGTATGGTAACTAAGGTATATATCTCGTTGCTAGGTGAAATGGGCAATTTCTGTGAAATTTTGGGAAAAAGATGAAATATTTGCAACATAAGAAAATATCTCATATGAGCCAAACAAAAAATCAAATACATAACAAGTAAAAAATTTGTCATAAAAAATCAAATTTAATTATTGAAAATGGTTGCTATGGAATTAAATCGGTTGCTATGGAGGATTTTTCCCATATTACATATGAATATGTCTCCCTTAGTCTATTTATACAAAATAAGAGGGAAAATACATTTGTAAATGAGAAAAGTTATTTAAAATTATTTGATATTGAAAATAATAAATTTTGAATTTTACTGAAAAAAGGGACTTTTTTAAACAATTTTTTCCGAATTTCCTCAAAAAGGCTTCCCAATTTTTTTCATGATTATAATACAGCTATGATTGGTTAATCATATGCAATCTGTATTATATGTCCTGACTGTTGCAGATTTGAAATATTGAATTATGTTTTAGAGACATAATTTCAATTTTTCAAAATTTAAAAAATAGGCCTACATCAGGTTACCATAGCAACGGAGTCACTTCAATTTAATGCATGTTATTCAATTTTTCTTTAACACTATGCATGAGACATTTGTTTGATATTTAATTGAATTTAATTGAGCAGTGGGAAACATGAAAAAAATACGCTGGAAAGCTTACAAATTTATAGAATTTTTTTGTCTCACTAGCAGGTTTCCATGGTAACAGCTAAAACAGAGGGAAATATTCTTTTAAAAAGTTTAAAAACCTTTTAATTGCTATTAATGGTCAAGGAGCATCAAAATGATTACAAAAAAGGTGAAAAAATGAAAATCAAAATTTTGAAGTTTCCATGCAATGCTCGATGGTCAGTGATTTTCTCTCTTAAAATCAAAATATTTAATGAAATAAGTTAGAGAAATCAATTTAAATTAATTGGAAATCCTGATTTTTGTCTTAATTTTAGTCTAAAGTTAGAAATGACCTTGAGATTTGGACAGATGACCTTGAAACGATATGAAGGTCAATTGATAATGATAAATATAATTTGTATACAGGTATGCTATTTCATAATCATAGTCCTCAAACATGAGGCAAAACAACGTTTTTAAATATGCGGTATATGGTAATATGGATTCCAAGTTGCTATAGCAACGGATTTTGATTGGCATTCATGACAAAATGGTGAGTTTCACCATAAATTTTATTTCTTAATTTTTTCCAGCTATAGACATTTATTTTGGCAAGGTGATGTTAAATACCCATAACATTCACAAAATAATGGTTTTCAACCTTCAAAATAATCAAAAACAGGCCAAAAATGACCCTAAAATTAGACCTTATTTTTGCTAAATTTTCACATAATTTGACTGAATATCAACAACTACCTGATAACCCCCTCCCCCGAAAAAGTTATTCTTGTTAGAGTTGAACTTACGAAGAAAAGTTTTTGTGTTCATAAAGTAAATTTTGACCATGGTTTCCATGGCAACAGAATGCCACAATATGTCTTATCTCTTATATTTATGGGGGTGTCAAATAGATTGACCCCGTTACCATGGCAACCGTTGTTCAAATATAACAATATGGTTTGTTTTCATTGTTTTTACATTAAGTGTGATAATTACAGAAAGTTTCATCAAAATCCATGACATGCCGTGGCCAGCTGTTTTAGGTTTTTACAGAGCTAGAATCCATATTTAAAAGAGTTACTTCTTAACCGAACGAATTGACGGACGGACAGACAGACAGACAGACAGACAGAGTGTATCCTATATACCCCCCCCCCCCCAAATTCGTTTGCGGAGGTATAAATACATGTATAGTGTAGCACGGTGATTTTTTTAAAACAACTTTCGAAATAGTCGAGATCTCATGAACGAGCAGCACAAATCCTTCTTTGAAGGTCAACGAAAACAGAAAATATTTACTGTTTCCTTATCATGTAAGTAGATTTATGAATTTATATTGGAAAAGTGTTTATAAAAAGCTGCAATCTACTAAAGAAGACCACATATTCAAGAAGAACTACAAGTGAATATTTCTTTAAGCCTGCAGTCCAAGTTTTCTCTGACTTCACTTCACCTCATTTTTCAAATCTCGATGCTGTTTGATAGATCTTTATTGCTTGTAAATCATCACTTAAGTTATGTGCTTATAGGTGGTATTATTTATCTTTTTTGACATTATTCGATGGAGTCTAGCATAGTAAGGATACGTTAAATTACTGTCCGCGCAGCTCACTGCAGAAATCGGAAAATTAAAGTTTTCTCTACTTTATCGGCATATTTTTTAGTTAAAATTTACATAAGGGGATAGATCTCGAACTCTCATAACTAACGGTGTATGATATATGTCTGTACGACCAATACTACGCTCACAGTGAAAGAAAATAGTTTTAGATGGGGAGATTTCTATGTTAATTTTAGCGCGACGTCGTCGACGTTCTCCATAGACTCAGTGTTAAAGATCGGTGACATCGCACTAAAATTAGAATAGAAAACTCCCTATCTAAAACTATTTTCTTTCACTGTGAGTATTGGTCGTACAGACATATATCATACACTGTTAGTTATGAGAGTTTGAGATCTATCTCCCTATAAAAATTTTAAACGCAAAAATTGATGACAAAGTAAAGAAAACTTCAATTTTACGATTTTTGAAGTGAGCTGGGCTGACAGTAGTCCGACTCTTGCAGACCTATGAGTCTGTTTTTTCTCTTGCAGACCTATGAGTTCTCTTGCAGACCTATGAGTCTGACTCTTGCAGACCTATGAGTCTGTTTTTACGTCTTCGGTCTGACTGCTATGCATAGGCAAAACTTGATCATTTGGGTATGAAAAAATTTTGGCAAGTCGTCCTTTCTTAATAAATTTCAGTATCTTAAACCAAAAAATAACTCACCCAGTCCTCCTGCCCCTAAAGATATCCCCTCTAAGCCTGGTTTCACCTCTTCTCTTCGATTTTTCCTCTGATCGACGACATTTTGTCATGAGCACACTGAGAACCAATCAACCAATGAAATCATGCGTTACATCCAGGGGTTTTCCCCATTCTAAATACAAATGTATACACACTGTAGGCTATTTTGGGGAAAACTTTATAAAAGTTTCCAGTTGCAATATCAATATTAATCGAAGTAAAGTACAAAACATACATTAAGACACCGGAGAAATAAGCCAAACAGAGTACATTCAAAGGAGATTGATAAATCATGGTCATCAATGAATTTCATTCTGTCGTCAAGTAACATTGTCAAAAAAATAAGCTTGCTCTTCACGCCGATCAACATGATCAAAGTGGCAATGGGGAGAATGACGTCATTAACCACGGTTTTGGAACCTATAGGTATAGCATAGAATTCAATTGAAAAATATGATTTTTGGCCAGATTGCAAAGCAATTCCGGCCTATAGATTGACGATGTCCATCCGTCTGTCTGTCTGTCTGTCAGACGGACGTCCGTCTGCTGTCAACATTTTGGTTAAAGTTTCTGGTTAAGGCAAAATCTAAGGAACTATACGCAGTAGAAACTTTATATTATACATGAAGCTTGCCCATGACAAGGCCTTTCAATTTATGCCATAACATTTGACCTAGTGACCTTGACCTTGGACTTTGACCTAGTTAAATATTTTGGTTAAGTTTCTGGTTGAGGCAGAATCTAAGTAACTATATGCAGTAGAAACTTTATATTATACATGAAGCTTGCCCATCACAAGACCTTTCAATTTATGCCGTAACATTTGATGAAGTGACCTTGACCTTGGACTTTGACCTACTCAAAGATTTTGGTTAAAGTTCCTGGTTTAAGCAAAATCTATGGAACTGTATGCAGTAGAAACTTTATATTATACATGAAGCTTGCCCATGACAAGACCTCTCAATTTATGCAGTAACATTTCACCTAGTGACCTTCACCTTGGAATTTGACCTAGTTAAGGATTTTGGTTAAAGTTCCTGGTTTAAGCAAAATCTATGGAACTGTATGCAGTAGAAACTTTATTTTATACATGTAGGTTGCCTCTGACAAAACCTTTCAATTTATGCTGTATTATTTGACCTTTTCACCTTAACCCAGTTAGTGACAAAAACTTATTTTGCAATCCCGCCATACTGTCTTTAGCGGTGTTTTATTCCTATATATAATACACCATGGGGTATCAAGTGATACACAAATGATATGTTCCATGGGAATCCCCTTTGATTGATCCAAGTTAACACTGTCTAAATCTACTTTATATAAATTTATTTTAGGCCTATCATATGGTCATTAAGACTCATTATTATCAATTATATGATGGTAATTTATTCTGGTCAAGAATAGACATGTATTTGGAGAACACTTAAACAGAATTTTTTCAATGCTCGCCACATGTTATGATATGGTACACGGACAGATAAAAAATTTTCTGTTTAAGTGTTCTCCAAATACGCGTCTATTCTTGACCAGAATAAATTACCATCATATAATCTATAATAATGACCATATGATAGGCCTAAAATAAATTCATATAAAGTAGATTTTGACAGTATTTACTTGGTTCAGTCAAAGGGGATTCCCGTGGAACATATCATTTGTGTATCACGTGATACCCCACGGTGTAATATATACATGTGCTACCTTGATGAGGACTACGTCCTCTATAAGTTGTTCGATTGTCAAACAAAGTTGTTGCATTATTAAGCGAACCCTCAGCATGTCGTATTTACTAATTTAGGTTATCTAGTCAAACATAACTAAGTCGTATTTACACTTAATGATAACTTCAACGACATCTGCAAATAAACACTAGTAGTTACACTACTGGAAATCACAATTCACAACAGAAATACATGGAAACATTTTAACATTACATTTCGTTTTCAGCTTTCTGTAGTAGATGTTTCACCCTTAGGCTTTACGATACTGACGGCACACAAAGTTTTCTTATCTCTCTGCACAAAATATTTCCAACTGTTACAATACTTTCCAGATGGTGCAATAATTTTCATTGTGCACTGTGCAGCAATGATTAGATAAATGATTGAAGTAATGATCATGATGATTGAAAGATTAACTGAGTTGTTGACCGATCATGCTGATTACCATGAGTAGTTTTCTTAACTAGCAATGAAGAATTATCCAATGATTGGTGGTAATTGTTTGATGGCTTGACATATGCCGTACAACAAGTGGTTTTAATAATACAAGTATCCTAAAGAAGTAGGTCTGGTAACCTGCCAGATCAGCCCTATTTTCAAAGTTGTTCATACCGTAATCGTCCGAAAAAAGTCCGCACGAGTAGATATCACGCAGGCAAAAAATTGCGCTGAAAATCGTGGAAAAAACTCTAATCTAGTAAATAATACGCATTAAAAAAATCGAAATTTCGCCGATGTTTTCTCCCAAATTAATCTATATTAACATTAAAAATACCAAAGAAACGGCCCGCTCGGTAATTATAATTGTAGATATAAACGTACCCGTTTTTAAAAATAGTTTAATTAGATAAGTAACTTAATTAGTTGAATTATTAACGTACCCGTAATTAAAAATAAATAGTGAAGCAATTACTAGATGTTTTCGTGATCGCTTTGATGGCCCGATATGTTTTAATAACATTTATATTAACGTAATGACTTGAATTAGATACCGATTACAAAATAATCCATAGTACGATTGAAAGAATTAGGATTGACAGCCATATTATGTATCAATTAACTGAACTGACCATTGAAATTTACCGTTAGAATAAGCCTATTTGAGAAGATTTTACTTCCCCCTTCACCTGTCAAAAGTGGCAGATCAATTTCATGCTTGACCGCACCGCTACCGGTGAAGGCTATTGTCTCCGTTCAACACCTCTCGGGGTAGACAGGTGTTTAAACTCATACAGGTATTTAACTTACACGCACTTGTACGATCTGACCTTAGATGACCAGGTACCGTAAATACTTGGACAAATGTTATTGTAACGCGATTGCTTACTTACGCACGGACTGGTAGCGTGAATTAAAGTCAAATATACTTACAAAATTGATCTATTGACGAATTCTCCGTTCAGAAAAAAAGGTCTCGATATTCTAAACCAGTGTATTGACCGCATTCAAGAATTTTTTTAGCAAATTGCCATAAAAAGTAGCGGGTAATACACCGACGGAGACGTGATCCATGATATTCTACCGATATTCTACCGGTAGTTTTTATAATGCCAAATGTATGGTGAATCCATATCAGGAAATCTTACTTTGATTTCACAGTCCTATACTGAATAATACGTCGCAAAAAACGTCTAAAAACGTTAAAATCATTGAAAATATTAACAAATGAGCGAAATTTCGATAGAAATTTATGAAATTAAGTATTGATCCAGGCCTTGCCCATGATAATTTTTGTACCAATCGATGGATTTCTAATTAGCCTTTAAATTTTCATAAAAAATATCGTGGGCGAGGCCTGGATCATAGATGAATTTTGAAGATTTGTATGTAAAATCCGATGATATTCCTTCGTTTTGCGTCATTCAGGGCAAATGACGTCAGAACATGACGACATACATCACATGCGTGACGTTACGATGGCTCAAAAATATGACGCGGTAATTTATCAAAAATTCAACATTGCAAAAAGTGATAATTAATTGTTTGTTTATCAAAAGCATTTTTTGTCGAAATTATAGGGCCGATATAAGGGGTTAGTGCACCAAGTCCTTTTCATTTTATCATGTTTATTATGGTAAAGAAAATATGACGAGGAAAGTATAATTTTTCAGGAATGAATATTGTATACCAAAGAAGTTATATTTTGATAATAAATGCGAAATATCGTTTAGGGACCATACAAATTTCATACAATTCTAGGCAATGAAAACATTTCTTGTTATGAGAGAATAGGAAGTTAAAAAATCTTCAAAAGGAGTATATGTGGTTTTTATATACGTTATTTTTGTAGTAAAGTGGCCCCTATAAAATCAAGTTCTCCAAAATTAGATTTTGTTGTCATTTTTAGAGAGTAAAAAATATCAATATTTTGAGAAATCAAGTTATAAAAGCTACTCTTCGCATTTTAAGACATTGTAAATTTTGCAGAAATATCATGAAAACCTGTGATTTAGCCATTTTTTCACGAAAAATAGCATAATTCTCATGATTCTTGATTATTTTCATTCAGATAACATCAAACTCTTTCCTTTTGCATGCACTTAAAGACGTGCAAATGTAACAACAGATCAAAATATGAAAGTTGTTTAGAAGCCGGCTCGATACTAACAGATAGGAAGTTTGTCAAAAATGAGCCCTAAAATGATGTTTTTCCAGAAATTTGACCATTTGTACCATTTTTGAAGCCCAAATTATAAGAAATTGAGAAAGGAAATGAAAGGTTTTCTCTCATTTCATAAGTAGCTAACATTGTAGAATAAATTTTGGTACAAATTCATTATTTCATGAAAACTTTAGATTTTGCCCTGAAAGGGGGCCGCTTTACTATATAAACCATATGATATATAGTCCTTTAATATCGAGATTTGGAGACAATGACATGAGATCTTTCACTTTTACATGATCATGATGATGATGATGATGGAGCTTTTCAGGGCAATAGCCGAAATTCAAATGAAATCTATCTCAAAACTGAACATGGTGGGAGTCCTTGTAAGTTAAATGCTCATATACATGTCAGGATTTTTTTTATTTTGGGGAAGGTGCCTGTGCCTGTCCCATATGGGAAAATTTGCAACATTTTGCTAAAATTGGGAAAAATTTTATATAAATTATCACCAAAGTCTACCGTAACCCTAATATTATCCTTTATACATGTAAAAACTGCTGATCCATTGATCTGCTTGAAATGAACAAGGGATGAATAAAAAACTTTAAAATGCACTTAGAAATAGGACATTTTGTGCGGACTACCAGGTTTTAAGTCTTATTTTCTCATGTGATTTTTTCATAATTCCTCTGTAGGAATTTCAGAATGATTTTTTTTTTTTGGAAAAATAGAGAAAATTTGGCATTCAGGGAAGGGAAATTCGGCCCCAAAACTCGGAAAAAAAAACACTGAATGTACATGTAGAATGCTCAAAATATCTGCCTCAAATTGCAAAATTAAGACTGTGCTTTAAATCTGATTCATCTGACTGAAAACCCTGGTTATTTGTGGATTCTTGTACATACATGTATGTCGATATGAGTATCAAACTTATATAATGAAAGAAAGGAGGGGATCTCCAACAACACTTGGTTGCAGCACCCAATGCAAAAACACAGAGCAGAAAGAGACATACATGTAAATGGGACAAGGAACACCAAATCAAATCAGAGAAACATCAAACGCAAATGACTATGTGCATAAACCAACGAGACCAAAGGCAATCGGTGTCAACCTAGGACAGCCGTCTGCTACGCAACATTATAGACTACATTTATTGGCAAAAGGCAATAGCAATGATTGGTAAAGTTACAAGAAAATTACTCATTTACTGTCCTGTTCACTAAATCCAGAGCACAGCCGTCTCAGCCGTCTTAGGAATTTTCCATATGTTAATTGTCTCCGTAGATTGACCTCCTTTAGTCGTAACAGGAAATGTGCATGCACTCACCTTTTCAACTGTATTTAATCTGCCATATGAAAAATAAAATGTCTACGGGAAATTTCCATGTTAATTTCAGCCCGCCGCCATCTTGTTCTCCGTATCAACATTGGTAAATAGTGACGTCATGGCGTCCGACGTCACACATTTTATGTCATTTTTACTATAGAAAATCCCTGTAGACATTTTATTTCCCGTCGTATTTTTTGACTAAGCTACACACAATCAAAAGGGGGCCATTTTCTGTTACGACTAAAAAAGTTCTATAGACTAGATATCAATTTATAAAATGACAACTGTACATTTCGGAGAAAATCGCCGAAACAGGGTGCCCTGGATTTAGTGAACAGAACAGTAGATAGATCAAATGCTGTGCATCTCACGATAGAAATATTGGTAAGACGTCGACAAAGTCATGTTTTTCTGATTTCTGAAGTGAGCGGAATGTAGACATTTACTCTTTTAGTCATTTGTCATAACTTTTTATGCAATATTAGTAGAATGAATTTGTCATCTAAGTATAAACATACATGTATTTTATTTCATAATTACATGTTTTGAATGCTATGACCCTCTTTTTCATTTTATTTTTGAAAAATTATTTTGCAGATATTCCAACATGTCTGACTGTGACCTCAAAACCCCTTCCCAGCCAGCAGCACAACTGAGAAATGACACACTGGTGGAAAGGAATCGTGACACCGATCTAAGAACGGCTCCATTTGATTCCAGGTTTCCAACTCAGAACCAAATGACGTATGTACCATAAGATGTACTTGTTTAGAAATAGACCATTTTCCGATTTTGTTAGAAAGCACAAAGTGTCCAAGTCAACATCTTTTGGCGTTGTTTTACATTATGATGTCACTGTTAAAAGACACAATTCTATTGTGACCTATCAATGAAAAAGTGCGCAAAAATTGCTTACCTCGAACATTTTTCGTCATTTTGTTAGCCATTGTGAATATTTTGGCAAGTGGCCTATTGGATTTCTTCATTCATATGACAGTGTTTGAAATGGATTGTCATACATGTCAGTGTTTACGAAGGTTTCAAATCTTTACAGGATATTCGTTCATGTGAAGCTCAAAACTTTACCAGACCAAACAATGACTTACCAGACCAAAAAAATAATATGATGAAAATAAAACGTGCGACTTGCGTTCTGAAACCTAAAACGGGTCTGGAAGAATAGGTGACTACAAAATACATTCTTAGCTGGATTTACTGGTTGAAATATTTAGCGGACATAGAATGTTTAAGATAAGGAAATTGCTAAATAAAGCAACCATTGTTTGATAACATTGTCCCCTTCCTCCACAAGTCCATGTGCATGTCCTTACCGGACATTTTGGTCCGGCGCAGTTTTTACCTGGAAATTTCTGATGTCTGACGAACCTTCATGATCACTGACATGTTCCTTTACATGTTTGGGATATGTGGGCTTTTTTTTCTTTTTTAAAGAAATAATTCTAATTTCTTGGCCCCTAATACAGATTTAGATATGAGCTAGACAAAGACAGACCAAGATTATTTTAATGTGTTGTTACCAAGAAAACAATGTATTGCATTTTTGTTTGATGACATTCGTGATGTCATCTTTTCTGACCCGCAAACTGCACCTCGATGACCTGCAGTGACTGTCTTGTTAATATATCTCCTTACATGGAAAGTACAGATTTCAGAAAATAAGAATAAAACTGAAATGAAAATAGTGGTGCATTTATGTCATATGACTCATAATTTGAGTTTTGTTATGGGTATGCGACACAAAGCAAGTGCATTTACACAGCCAATTGTGCCTCACATGAAATTCATATGAAATGAGCATCATGTAAATTTTACATGAAAGTTCATGTGAAATTCATATGAATTTCACATAAGATTTATGTTAAATATTTTTCACATGAATTTCACATGAATTTTACATGAATTTTTCTTTGTGACCTCCATGCGAAATTGAATTCACATAAAATGTTTGTCAGAAACTTCACATGAATTTATGTTAAAAAATTTCATGTAAATTTCATGATCGTGCTCGATTCACATAAATTTCATGAGAACTTTTATGTAAATTTTATGCAAATTTCACATGAATTTCATATGAGGCACAATTGGCTGTGTATCGTATGTTATGCGACACACTTGTACAATCATAAAGTGGAACAATACAATTAATGATCATTATCTTTATCGTCAGCTGATTATCGTTATCTTTTGTAGATATTGTTTCCAGAGCTTCTGCGACTACCAGCGCTGCAAGAAAATCAAGGGAGAGGATTATTTACCATGTGAATACTTCAAGCGTTGCTATAGGTCCATGTGTCCAAATCATATCGTAAGTTTTGCAAGAACATGTAGTCCATAATTTCCCCCTTGCAAATTAGTATGCACTATTTCTGTTCATGCTGCTGTTAGAAAATAAACATTCTTGAATAAATTGCTGTATAGTTCTAAAGATGAACCTTATAGAAATCAATTGTAACAATCTTGACCCAAATACATGTAATTACATTTTTCGAATTTTAATTCTTTTTTGTATAAAAATGACAATTTTTGAAAAAAATTGTGCTGATGAAAAAAGTTTCTATTTACATTTTCGTTGTCAGAATTCATAATTGTGAATTATATGAAGCCAATTATTAGGGATTCTTCAAGTTCAAATGGAAAAATTTGGATAAACTAAAATAGAATTTAGAGTGATTTCTTTCTTTGTATAGTTATTTATGGATGACAGTGTACGTCGGGTAATATTAATGTAGGGAATATTAAGCTTAAATCAGATTTGGAACATGAAATAATTCTTAACCGAGTGTTATTTTAGGGAAATCCTAAAAGAAATTAAAATAATGAATGACTTGGGGCATTTGTCTATTTGATACCTGTTCATTATCTAATCCTAGTAAACACATGGTGAAGGTCACTCTCAATCAGTTTTACTAGCATTTACTCAAATTTAGCATATGCAATCTTTGATGTATATTTTGACATGTATTGTATCACTTAATGGATAGTATTCCGATGATTGCAGTATTGTTACAAATTGGAGCATGTCCCTTCCCACAAAGGTCAAACTTATCAAATTCTTGTTTCTCAGGAGTCTGAATCAACTTTTGTCTCGAGTCAACTCCAGGTCTAGACTCAAGTTCTAGATGAAAATGCTCATAGTACGGTATTTCTTGCAATACGCTCTAAATGCATCATTGAACCACAAGTTATCACTTAATTTTCAGAGAGAGAGATATGAAGAAGCTCTTGCAGAAGACAGATTCCCAGCCACATTTTGATTCCTACGGCACTTTCAAGATTTCCAACCTTTGTTGAGTGTTTTAAAAAAGGAAACATAATTGTTATGGATCAGTGACTTCAAAAATATTCTTCATTTAGCATGTTTAGACACCAAGTCTGATAAAAAAAAAAAATGATTGATTATTAAATAGCCATAATTTAAATGAGATTCTGTTATTATTATCTACAGATCCAATATTATTCAAATAAAGATCGCATTCAGATTGATGTGTCATCATAATACTTTGATTGTAACATTAATTTTAGCTCACCTCCACAAAGTTTAAAGTCAGAGCCCCGTCCCCATCTGCCGCTATGTCCACTTAAGTTTCGGGTAGCTCAGTATTTGTTTAAGAGCTAATGGTACAGTAACCAAACTTGCACGATCCATCTTTGGATGCTGAGGTGAATCCATGCATCGGATGCTTCATCTGAACTACATTTTTAGCTCTACTGGCCAAAGACCACTATGTGATCGCCTTTTGTCCAGCGCCTGTCTTTTTTTAAACTTTTCTTGTGAGCGCGAATCCTCTGAATCTGTGAATAGTACAAAATAATTTTTTTTGGGCATTATAATGGGTCTGTGGTCTAGTTGTGCACCTGATATTTTGTTTGAGCCACTGACTCCCAGGGTCTTGGTAAATTGGTGTGGTCATTTCTCCTATATAACTCTATGTAATCCTGTGAACACCAATTTTCAGAAAGTATAATTGATAGAGAGATAATTCTTTTAGCATTATTCTCAGTCTGTGATATAGTTGTGCACCTGAGAGCCCCTGACCCCCAGGGTCTTTGAAAATGGGTGTGGTCATTTTCTCCTGTGTAATCTTGTGAGTACCAATTCTTAGAAGGATAATTCTTGAAGCATTATTATCAGTCTGTGGTCTTGTTGACACCTGATATTATGTTTCAGCCCCTGACCCCCAGGGTCTTGGAGAATGGGTGTGGTCTTTTTCTCCTATATAACTATGTAATCTTGTGAGTACCAATTCTCAGAAAGTATACACATGTAATTGATAGAAAGATACATGTAATTCTTTTGGCATGATTCTCAGTCTGTGGTCTAGTTGTGCACCTGATAATTTGTTTGAGCCCCTGACCCCCAGGGTCTTGAAAAATGGGTGTGGTCATTATGTCTCCCCCCCCCCCCCCCCCCCCCCCCAACGGGGAGGAGACATACTGGTTTTGCCTTCGTCGTCCGTCTGTCCGTCCGTCTGTCACACATCGTGTCCGGGCTATATCTCCTGAACTGTTTGCCCGATCACTTTCATATTTTAGTATGTTGTTGCTTATGACCCGAAGGTTTCACATCACCTTGACCCAAGGTCAAGGTCACTTAGTGCATTTTAATGATATTATGAATACATTCCTGTCCAGGCTAATACTCTTGTACCGTTTACCCGATCACTTTCTTATTTTAGTACGTTGTTCCTTATGACCCAAAGGTTTCACATCACCTTGACCTGAGGTCATGTGACCAAGGTCAAGGTCACTTAGTACATTTTTAATGAAATTGTACATACATTCCTTTTCGGGCTATATCTCCAGAACTGTTTGCTGTATCACTTTTATATTTTATCATGTTGCTGCTTATGACCCAAAGTTTTCACATCACCTTGACCCAAGGTCTTGTGACCAAGGTCAAGGTCACTTAGTACATTTTTAATGAAATTGTACATGCATTCCTGTCTGGGCTATAACTCTTGAACCATTAAACTGATCACTTTCTTATTTTAGTATGTTGTTCCATATGACCCGAGGGTTTCACATCACATTTACCGAAGTTCATTTGACAAAGGCCAAGGTCACTTACTACATTTTAATGAAATTATACTTACATTCCTGTCTAGGCTTTATCCCTTGGACCGCTTACTGGATTGCTTTCACATTTTAGTATGTATTTGCTAATGACCAAAAGGTTTCACCTTGACCCATGGTCATTTGATCAAGGTCAAAGTTACTAGGTACATTTTAATGAAATTGTACATGCTATCCCGTTGGGGCTGTATTTCTTTTAACTAATTATCAGATCACTCTCATATTTTAGTATGTTGTTGCTTATCTCCTAAAGGTTTCACATCACGTTGACTCAAGGTCAATTAGTATATTTTAAATGAAATTGTATTTGTTTTGTGTATTATGTCCAGGCTTAATCTTTTGAACCGTAATTGGATCACTTCATATTTTAGTATGATGGTGCTGATGACCCAAAGGTTTCACACCACCTTGATCCAAGGTGATATGACTAAGGTCAAGGTCAAATATTACATTTTTGAGTTGGCAAAGCCAACTCTCATTGCTATGGCTTTCAACTTTGCACTTGATAACCCTGCACGGACCAAACAACGCACAATGTTACTGGCGCAGGAAGAAATAGGACCACTACGATTTGACAAAAGAACATATTAGACGAAAGACGTTTAAGTTCAAGTTGTAAATAATGGGTTAAATGCATTATGAGAATGCAAAAAATGCTACAAGGAAAGATGCTACAGGAATAGCGATCACATGTTGATGTTAGTACATTAAAATATGGCGCATCTTTTTTCTTTGTACTTCCCTCCTCTGTATAAGGAGCACCCCATTTTTAGATAGATAGGTAAACGTATTGTATTTAGGATAAAAAAGACCTTAGATTTAAAAAAAAAATTGTGGATGTGTAGAAGACTAAAGACAAGTAAATAAATAAATCAATCAATCAATAATATTTATTTAAAGTCGGACATAATTTAAAACAATCAACATTAGCTCTGATGAGCTATTTACCGACTAGGAAAAAAGGTTTTTCAGTTTGATACTTAATAAAACTAAGATGTTGGTTTTAAGTTGGTCGAGAAGTTTCAAAAGCAAATATCTCCTAAAGTAAAAGTGATAGGACATTATACTTTATACATACACCAATAACAATTGCAACAAATTTGACATGATCATATTGACCTTGAACTCTGACCTCAAAATCAGTTATTTGGTTAAGAAGTTCTATCATTTTACATATTTATATATTTCCAGACTTTTTTTTTTTTTTTTAGATTTGAGACAACACTTGAATTGTGAGAATCACTCATTCAAGCATTTGAGGCATAGATATGGAGTTTGATTTGTGCCAGTTTTATACTTGCCTTCTGTATGTTCGTCTCAATGTTACTTTTTGCCAACTCGCAGGACTTTCAGTCCTTTGATTTAATGAAATTGTAAATGCTATTGAGTCTGGGCTTTATCTGTGGAATCGTATACTGGATCACTCTGATACTTTAGAATGCTGTTGCTCAGGATTGGAAGGTTTCTTGTCATCTTGTCCCAAGGTCAAGATCATTTAGTTCTTTTTAATGAAATTGTACGTACTAATCTTGTCTGGGCTATTCCTGAACCCTTCTTACAATTGTTTTTTATATTTTAGTATGTTGTTTCTCAGGACTAAATGTTTCTTATCACATTGTCCCAAGGTCACATGATTAAGGTCACTTCTTACTTTGGTAATGATATTGTATATGCTATTCATGTCCAGGCTGAAATTGTCATTGCTTATCATGTTTATGCTTTATATTTTGAAATGTGTATCCAATCACTTATTCAGTTTTTAGCTCACCTGAGCGAAGCTCAAATGAGCTATTGTCATAGTGCGCCGTCCGTCGTCCATCCGTCGTCGTCGTCCCTCCGGCCTAAACTTGTAACATTTTTGACATCTCCTCTGCAACCGCTGCATGGAATTTCACCAAACCTAATAGGAAGCAAGTACTCAAGGTCCTCTACAAAGTTTGTGTTTTTCATGCTGAACGGTCAACAAATATGGCCGCTGAGGGCTCGGATTGGCTGACGCATTTTTGACTTCTCCTCTGAAACCGCTGCACAGAATTTCATGAAACTTCACAGGAAGCAAGTACTGTCAATGTCCTCTACCAAGTTTGTGTTTTTCGAGCCGATCGGAAATCCAAGATGGCCACCACAGGCTCTGATTGGCTGACACATTTTCGACTTCTCCTCTGAAACCGCTGCACAGAATTTCATGAAACTTCACAGGAAGCAAGTACTCAATGCCCTCTGCCAAGTTTGTGTTTTTCAAGCTGATCAGAAATCCAAGATGGCCGCCACAGGCTTTTATTGGCTGACACATTTTTGACTTCTCCTCTCAAACGGCTGTATAGAATTTCATTAAACTTCACAGGAAGCAAGTACTGATTGCTCTCTACCAAGTTTGTGTTTTTCGAGCTGATCGGAAATCCAAGAAGGCTGCCACAGGCTCTGATTGGCTGACACATTTTTTACTTCTCCTCTGAAACCGTTACACAGAATTTCACAAAACTTCACAGGAAGCAAAAACTCTGTGCCCTCTACCAAGTCTGTGTTTTTTCGAGTTGATGGGAAATCCAAGATGGCTGCCACAAGCTCTGATTGGCTGACACATTTTCGACTTCTCCTCCGAAACCGCTGCACAGAATCTCTCGAAACTTCACAGGATTCAAGAACTCAATGCCTTTAACCAAGTTTGTGTTTTTTGAGCCGTTTAAAAATCCAAGATGGCTGCCACAGGCTCTGATTGGCTGAGGCATTTTCGACTTCCCCTCTGAAACCGCTGCACATTTCATGAAACTTCACAGGAAGCAAGTACTCAATGCCCTCTGCCAAGTTTGTGTTTTTCGAGCTGATCGGAAATCCAAGATGGCCGCCACAGGCTCTGATTGGCTGACACATTTTCGACTTCTCCTCTGAATTCGCTGCACAGAATTTCATGAAACTTCACAGGAAGCAAGTACTCAATGCCCTCTACCAAGTTTGTGTTTTTTTAGCCAATGGGAAATCAAAGATGGCTGCCACAAGCTCTGATTGGTTGACTCATTTTTGAGTTCTCCTCTGAAACAGCTGCACAGAATCTCTTGAAACTTCACTGGAAGCAAGTAATCAATGCCCTCTACCAAGTTCGTGTTTTTCCAACCGATCAGAAATCCAAGATGGCCACCACAGGCTCTGATTGGCTAGCTTATTTTCAACTTTTGTTACCACTGAAAATGCTGCACAGATTTTCACAAAACTTCACAGGAAGCAAGTACTGTCAATGTCCTCTACCAAGTTTGTGTTTTTCTAGCCAATCCGAAATCCAAGATGGCCGCCACAGGCTCTGATTGGCCGACACATTTTCGTCTTCTCCTCTGAAATCTGCACAGAATTTCATGAAACTTCACAGGAAGCAAGTGCTCTTTGCCCTCTACCTAGTTTCTGTTTTTCAACCGATCGGAAATCCAAGATTGCCGCCACAGGCCCTGATTGGCTGACATATTTTCGACTTCTCTTCTGAACCTGCTGCATAGAATTTCATGAAACTTCACAGGAAGCAAGTACTCATTGCCCTCTACCAATTTTGTGTTCTTTGGAGCCGATCAGAAATCCAAGATGGCCGCTACAGGCTCTGATTGGCTGACACATTTTTGACTTCTCCTCTGAAACCGCTTCACAGAATTTCTTGAAACTTCACAGGAAGGAAGTACTCATTGTCCTCTACCAAGTTTGTGTTTTTCGAGCCGATCGGAGATCCAAGATGTCCTTCATAGGCTCTATTTGGATGACACATTTTTTACTTATCCTCTTTAACTACTGCACAGAATGTCACCAATCTTTACAGGAAGTAAGCATGGTAAGTACACATTGTCCTTCTCAAAGCTTCACGAAAAGCGATTTCCTTCAAGTCTTATACTGACTTTGATTGAAAACATACATACAGTCTCCTCAGGTGAGCGATGTGACCCCCTTTGGCCTCTTGTTTGTTGCTTATGATCCATACAATGTAGGTTTCAGATCACCTATATCCAAGGTCATGTGACCAAAGTCATTTTCACTAAATATGCTTATAATGAAATTGTATATGCTAATAATGTATGGGCTTTACCTCAAACAATATATTGAATCACTTTCATGTTTTAGTATGATGTACTTGCCCATGACTCAAAGGTTTCACATCATCTTGGTCCAAGGTCAAAGTAACTTAGAGGGAGGGGAGAGACATCTGTTTTTTCTGAAAAACATTTGATTTAATTTTCTCCTATATCACTATGTAATCTTGTGAATACCAATTCTAAGAAAGTATAATTGATAGAAAGCTAGGTGTGTTTACATTATTCTCAGTCTGTGGTTGATACATGTATGTGCATCTTGTATTTTGTTTGAACCCCTGACCCCCAGGGTCTTGGAAAATGGATGTGGTCATTTTCTCCTATATGTGTACATTTCTATCATGTATTCTTGTGAACACCAATTCTCTGAAAGTATACTTGATAGAGAGTTTAAAATTCTTTTTTTCCATAAAATTAATCATTCTCTGGTTAAGTATTTTGTTCTAGTCCCTGATTCCCAGGGTCTTGGAAAATGGGTGTGTCACTCAGATTAATTTAAGCAAACAATCAGGAGAGCTTCAGTCCCATCAGAGACTTCTGGTCCACTTGAGTGATTGGGTTAAGAAGTTCGGGTAACTCAGTATCTTACAAAGAACTGATGCTACGTACAAAGTTTTCTCACAAAACCTCATAACTTTCACGTGTGAAAGTTGTAAGAATCATGTTAGAAGTGTATGCAAATTAGTTTGTCTCACGTGAGGTTATGTTAGATCAAATGTGAACTTCTTTTTATCCAAATTTCCTCACGTGTGGAATATTTCTCACGTGAGAAATCATGTTAGAAATCAATATTAAGGTTACTGTGCGCACTAAGTTCAAATTTCTCACGTGAGAAATTTGTTAGAAATTTGGACTTTGCCTCTATTATTGGCGATTCAATAGAAGAGAAGACTAAGCCAAAATTTCTCACGTGAGAAAGATATTAGGATTTTTAACTTTGCCATTTGTATTGAAGATCGTAAGTTAAATGCACTAAGTCCAAATTTCTCACATGAGAAATATGTTAGAAAATTGGTCTTAGACATCTATAGAGAAATTTTAAATTAAGAAGACCAAGTCCAAAATCTTGGTTTCAGAGTAAAAACATGCCTATATATTAGGTAAATAATTCTCTTCAAGACGACAAAGAGTTGGAACACTTCCATTATTATACAGATGGCACCGGAAGCATTACTCCTAATTTCCATTCGATTTGTGCATCCAGATTATGTTTTTCTACAGAATATATCTTCTCTTTCAACACTTTTTTTCTTCCAATAACCTCTGATGCCCTGTTTACACGACGGGTTTAATGCGCATTAAATCGAATTTAATGCGCATTAGATTTTAGCTGCGTTCACACGGAGAATCTAATGCGCATTAGTTTAATTCGCATCAGATTTAATGCGCATTAGATTTTGTCGTGTGAACGCAAAGCGAATCTAATTCGCATTAAATCTGGCGCATGCGTATATGAGTTGCTAGAATTCTACAGTACATTTCCATCATAACTAGACACTTTTAATCACATTTGGACCTCGAAACATGGAATAAGGGGTAAAAATACTTGATTTCATTCACAATGAACACTCTAAGTAAGTAGATGCGTCTCTTTACTTGCGTAGAGTGGCATTATATTATGACGTCATTTTATCTCACAATGACGTCATTCAATGCACGCATAAGCCCAACTTACGAAGAGGTAAATTATTATGAGCAAAACAATATACAGGCATGCATTCGACCCGCTTACTATCTAAAGTATACGGCTCTCAGTGCAAATGTACCAAAATCTAATGCGCATTAGAATTTGTCGTGTGAACACAATGCGAATCTAATTCGCATTAGAATAAAGCGCATCAAATCTAATGCGAATTAGATTTAATGCGCACTCGTGTGAACAGGGCATGACATATATGCAATTCAAAAGATACCAATTACAAATATTGGATGGCCTCAAAACCCTTACAGAACATAAAGGAATACACATTGAAAAACAGGTGCGGTAGCTAGAGAGCTTGTTGACCCAGAACCTCAACAGCCCGGGGCCTGGCCCGGCTGGGCACAGACACTTATTAAGGGGATTATTTGCGAGACCCTAAGTGTTGAGTTACCGGAGTTTACTGAAGAACCCCCCCCCCTCTCTCGTTTGTGTGGATTAGGAGAATTCCTCTAGAAAAAAAAAAAAAAGAAAATTAGACGCATTAGTGGCCTCAGAAATATATTTGAGCTGGATTTAGAAGGGCTCAAGTGCATCAACAAAAGACAAACCGTGTCTAAGATGAGGAAAATATCCGATATGACCATGTTGTATCTTTTTTACATCCACATAATTTAATTATATTGGACGTGACAGTCCTGAATCCTTTCCAATCGACCACTCGCGTTTTGATAGCGATCATTGCGTGTAACTTCGAACGTGAAAACCTCAGAAAATTTTGGAAAAAAAATTTCAAAGTCATGCTTCTAAAAAATGGAGTGTCTAATACTGTCTATAGACTACTTTTGAACAGTCACTTTGCTGCAAAAGCCAGGCCATAATCGCTCCCTTCTTTTGGCACTGCATGCTGAGGGAGACGATTTTAATCAACAAGAGTCCAGGAAGGCAGTATTGAACCGCGTGCCCCCTACCCCCAACCAATAAATAAATAAACTGAATTAGTAAAATCGGCCGCATTAAGGGGAGGGGGCATTCCCGTTTCTGAATAGTGTAAATAGATCGATATTGTAATCATAATAATAAAAAATAATGATAAGGAAAAAAATCAAAATGAGGCAGAAACCGGGAACTCATAGTGATGTAAGCTAATTTCTCATGTATTGTTCTGATCATAGGCGCTCGTGGCAAAGATAATTTTTTTTTCTGCCTGTGCTTTAACCTACGGTGGTTTCCCGGTCAGCTGTTTCTATGTAATTTTACATCATAGTGTCGATAGACAGAAGAAAGGAGAAAGAAGACTCCTTTCTTCTGTCTATCGACACTATGATGTAAACATAGAAACAGCTGACCGGGAAACCACCGTAGGTTAAAGCACAGGCAGAAAAAAAAATATCTTTGCCACGAGCGCCTATGGTTCTGATATCAATATTAGTTTAGACAATTAAACGTTTTATATAACTTCTTTTTAAGTACGATGGTCGCCAAAATGGGGTGTGCTTTTTTAATAGTTAGGAAGCTAGCCGGCACCCCGACTACATGTACCAAGGATCCGCCTAGCTATGACTTTGAACATGTAACTAAAAATTAAAATTGGGAAAAAAATAAAATAATGTTAACAAAAATCCAGTAGGGTTCTCACTCCTTGACTCCTCCTCATAAAACCGTACATTACTTTCATTTCAAAGAAATTCACCTCAAAGTAACCACCCGCGGCCAGACTCCCCCCCCCCCCTTCCAAAAAACAAACAAACAAACAAACAAACACGCAAACAAGCAACGAAAACAATCTATTGAAGCTTTCTTTTCACGTAAATTTACCTGAACATGCTGAAAAGTCGTATTTGGCGCAGCAGTGTAAGAATAGCATATGGCAAAATAGCGCTCAATTTATTCATATTATGCAAATGTATTCATATGACGATTATATTACGTCATATACCTATGTTTGAAACGCGCCAAATCTCAAACAAGAATGACCCGACATGCCAGGAAAAACAATACATTTTAAATACATCAGATCAAATAAATGCAAAGAGCAGAATGCGCCCATGGCAAAATACAACTGTTTCTAATTTATTTAAGCTTATTTTTTACCAAAAAATTTACCTACTCTACGTATGAACACAAGATTATCTTTATCCTGTCAAAGCCGATAAAGTGAATCCATCAATATGACAGGCCTATTTCTCAAAATATCGATTTTTCAACCCAAAAGTGACAGAACTTAATTTCATTTTATGATTCTCATGTTAACAAAATCCGGAATTTGATATCGCGATCTATCCGAAACCATGTGGACAAATACACAGCTCCTAAGATTTCCTACTGATAAACAAAGTTAAAGTGCGGCTAGTGACAAGTTTTGGACTTTTTTAACATTGGGGGTATGGGCAGTATCGCCTCGAATTTTCACCTCAAAAGTGACAGAAGTAAAAATTCGTTAATTTATCAAAGATGTGGATTTATAAATTCAGATTGTTACAGAGTTTCTTCCTATATGTGGACAAATTTGATTGGTGTCTTGAAATCGTGAGTATTCTCAATTTATTATTTGCTCCCCATAGACTCCTACAGTAAGAATATGAAGCCTCCGGAATCCAATATGGCCGCTATGCAAATTAGGAAATTGAGCGCTATTTTGCCATATGGAGGAAATGATGTAACTAACAAGTGCACTCCACTATAAATATAACACATGTTTGCTAACCTCGTACATCGCGCATTCTTCGTGAAATTTGATGCCGCTCCCAGCGTGAGACCGCACCTCGCTGGATGCGCGGCAGATTTACTTGGAACTAGTTTATGTAAGCAGGTCAGCTCCACGAATGTGCAGATATTTGGATATTTCACTGTGTTTAAAAAAATACTTTGTGTATCTACATCATATCATAATGGATCTCCGATACTGTACATATTTATTTTCTACCGAACTTACAACCAAACGAAACACCAGGATGCTGGAGGGGATCGAAGCAAATTTGTGATGGGAATGACAAAACAATTGTCAGCTTTAACATAAATAATGAAGGTAAGAAACGTGTTCAATAAATCATTTTAAATCTACATCGATCCTTTTATAAGACTGTTTTGAAAAAAATAGTGTCTCTGATGAACAAAACTAGGAGTCTATGTCTATATAGCATATTCAAAATTCATCAGTGGCGCCTTGGGCATGCGCATTCATAATTTTCCCACGGCATATTGAATGAGTCAATACTTTTGCAGCTCGTGGGTGATGTGAGTTAATAATATAAACATAATTGAAAAGCACCAAGCTATATGATACGGACTGAATAAATTATATTATAAATCCAATATCTGAACCCTCTTAAAGCGTACAGGGCCGGGGGAGGGGGGGGGGGGGGGAGGTTCAAGCTTCAAGCATAGATGTAGAAGGTGGGGGTGTCGAGGCAGGACCCTCACTGAAATTTACCATAAATTCTTATTATTCCCCTTTATTTAAAGTTTTTCATATTTTTATGTATATTTTCTTTCAAAAATGTAGGCTGAATCTCCCCTTTTTATGCAAAATTTCTTCCTACCTATTAAACATTAATTGATTATTTGAAAACTTTACAGATGAACTGGAATAGTGTCCTGTGGATGACGTTAACCAGTATATACCTTTATTGATGCCATTCTATATCAAAATCAGAAGCAGAGGGAATCACCTGACTCCTCAATGCTAAATATGTATTGTAAACCCATGTAAGGTCAGTTGTTTTAAAAAGAAAATTGAATTTTTTAAAAGAATTATGTAGATTAGAAAATGCATGACATTCTATAAAATATTCTTTTAAATAATGCAAACTGAATGTATTATAAATATATTTGTAACTTTTGAATTAAAAGTATATTTGTAGAGTATCAAAAAGATGTGACCACCTTATTATTATTACACATTTATACTTTTTTTCAAACCCTTTCAGATGGCATCTGAAACCAAGAGATATCTTCTACAAGTCCTGCTTACAAGACTCCAGTGCTGCTGATATATGTGATAGAACTTATCTTCCACTAACAAACGACCTTCAGGCTCAGCATTCTGCTTTTGGAGAGCAACGTACAGCATGTACATGTATATATTATATAGACAATATTAAGATCAGAAAAGCAGCTCTTAACTACCAGAAAATTACAAAGACCATGCCAAAGATGTAACAAAGTGAATTAATTCTTACAGAACGGACAGGGATGTGATCTGATCAACATACAAGCAATTACTTGTTCAAAACTGGAGATTTTTAATTACTTCAACGGAAGAAAAGGAGAGTGTCATATCTGTGTTGTGTATAGTGCATAGTATAGTGAAATCGTGTAAAATCACCCAAATAGAAGAGAAGGAGTGTTAGTGTACAGTACATGGTGTAAATATGTAAAGAATACTGTAAATATATAAAAAATAGTGTAAACATGGTAAATGTGTAAATCATAGTGTAAATATGTTAAGAAATCCAAATGAAAGAATGAAAAACTAACTATGGGCATCATCACATTTTTTGAAAATTTATAACAACAAAAACACTAAAAGATGTCAACAATGCTTGAAATTTTCTTTTCTAACATAAAGCATTGAAAGTATGATTTTTTTTTGTATATAAATGTCATGAAATTTTTGTATATAAATGTCATGAAATTTCTGTATATAAAGTTTTGAAATTGAAAAATTCTATTGTTGTTGTCCATGCACTGTCAAGTGTATTTTGATGTATTTTTAAGAATTTCTCATGTGAGGTTTTGTTAGAATTTTTGTGAAGGTGGGAATTTCTCACAAATCATCACATGAGGTTTTATGAGGACTGGATTAAAGGAAAACAATACTGGCACTGTATTTCTCACGTTAGGTTTTGTGAGAAAAATTTCACACATGAGGTTATGTTAGAGACGTCCACATGTGGTCATGTTAGAATCTAACATGAGAGACACCTAATTTGCATGTTAAAAACCTCACGTGAGGATTAGATGAGATTCTCGTGTGAGATCTCACGTGAGATCTCATGTTAGATTTATGTTAGTCAATTTTGGTAGTAATCAAACTGTAACCAAACTTGCACAAGTGATTCATCTTGGGATGCTGCAATGGACCAAGTAGTGTCTGACCTACTTTTTCCACTTGAGTGATTTTGCTTTTATAAGCCAATATTGAACAAAGTATAAGTGCTACATGTATCAAACTTGCATGTTGGATGTATCTTTGATCAAACTTTCATAAAATGACCTTGACCTACTTTTTCCATTTGAGTGATTTTGTTTTCTAAAGCCAATACTTGTACTAAGCAAAGTATAAGTGCTACAAACTTTCATAAAATGACCTTGACCCACTGGAATCTAGTTGTATGAATGCAAGCTATTATGCAGAGTGTACATTTTGCAAAAATTGCCTTCTTTAACTTCATTACTTCTAGGAAAGTGTTAAAATTGAACTTTTCTGCCGGGAGGTGTCCTTTGTAATACCCACGTTTTATACATATTATTTCTATGATGAGGGAATAATGCCATTTTTCTCCCGGATAACGAAGCAAATTCTGGTTTATGAAACGGTGAAGTCTATCCGTCAGTTTGTCCATCCATCAAATACAAGCAAGACCAAAATGTTAAGTGTTTTGGGAGAAAACTGTTTGGAGCAGCAACTTAAAACTTTACATGGTGATAGAGCACGATATGAATCAAAGGCAGGAATTTATTTGGACCTTGACCTTTGACCTTGATATAAAATACAGCATTTGTATCTTAGTCCACGAGGAGAAAAATGTGGAGTATTGATAGGTACATGTTAACTTCATTTGATAATGAAATGAACCCTGTGCCCTAATTAATTTTACCTCCACCTTTGAACTAGTGACTGAGCATGAAGTTTGGCATATCTATGCAACAACAGCAAAACAAAGTCCAGAAAACTGAAGTGTAACAGACAAACAGGGTAAAACTGTAAGTCCCCTCAGTGAGCCGGTGGGGTACTAATTACATGTATGCTGCTCAGGAGATCTCGTTTTTTCAGAATCCATAAAGGATATTTTAATGGTCAAGAGAATAAAACACCCCTACTGATGGTATGGCAAGACGCAAAGCAAATTTTGTAAGTAATAATTGTAGGTCAAAGGTCAAATGTTATCATGGCATACATTTACATTTGAAGGTCTTTTCATAGAAAACCTATCTATCTGTATAGTATTGTTTGTTACACATGTTGTAGTATTGAATGAAAATGTTGCAATTGCCCAATAAAATTTTTAGGTGAAACAAGTCTGCACTTTGAACAAACACTCCCTCTTTATAATTCACATAAATGTACATGTAAATATTACCAATGTGTTTGCATTCTGTATCAGTAATCTGTTAATTCTAAGCACTAAGGTGAGATGATAAGGGATAGATTAATTTCCGGTATTGCATATGCTGGCATATCATACCATGAAGACCTTGGAAGTAAATGGCCTGTTGCATCACCAATATGCATACCTGGGCACGGGTAAAATTGATTCTAGCATTTAATTTCATGCAGTATACCACTGAATGAATTTAAACCATTCAGTTATCCTCAAGACATGTTTTACGTCAAAAATTAAAATCAAACATCCAGTCGTAGTATTTTCAGATCTTTATGTATTTGATATGCATCATAATAAATAACATGTAATATTTATAAAACAGATCATTTCAATAACATGTATGAGAATGTGTAACAACACAAAATATACAAAGCTTGTGATGAATTGATATGGACGGAATCAAACAGAACACATGTTCAAAGGGATTATTGAATATGAATGACAAATGCATGTAGAATGTTACAGCATAGAAACATTTTAGAGTCAGTTATGAGCATTTCAAAGTAAAGACGTGGTAGCACTACATATGTTTGACTAATCGGCAATAAGTTCTATATTGAACCATGTCACTGAACATTAGTAAATTGAATAAAGAATCAACATGGGGAACTTCATTCAGTCTGAAAAAAAAAATTGTAAGTACCCATAACATGTACCAAGAAATACCGTAATTATTATTTCCATGTAACCATATTTTTTACATGTATTCTAAAAGATATTAAAGCTGATCCAGAAAATTATTTCCCAGCTTTTTGTAAAAAATATTCTGGGCAAGACATTCATACAAAGATATTCATTCATTATATAAAATATACATTGTACAATGTGATAATGCCAATTGCTTTCTAGACATACATGTACAACTGCAATTTGAACATCCATGTGAGCATTTGTAGCCACAGCCTAAGTTCATGTACATGTAGTTATACTACAAAATTTGTAATCATAATCAAGGTAATACCCAACAGTTTTATATCACAGGTAAACTGAATAAAGATTATAATGCTACTGTAATACATGTACATGTACTTCAAACAACCTTACTGTAGGACTTTAGCTCTTAAAACAACCCGAAATGACAGAAAGAGTAACTTAGACCTTCACCTTTTTGCCGAATTTTAATAAGTACCTTTCCCACCTAGTGTTCATTACATATATACCCAAATTTGGAACTTTTGGTGTAAGGTTCTTGAGTAGACATCTAAAACCCAATTTTTGAAGTTTGTTTTTCTAATTGGTGACCTCTGACCTTTTGACCCTAATATCAACAGCTACTTCCCAATCGGATATGTATCCATAAACTATCATTGGATGATACGTTGAAAGTATGATGGAAGGACGGAATGATGCCTTATGTAAGTGATGAGCAAGGGGCATAATCATTACAATCATAATTGTTATGTGGTAATTACATTTACTACTTTCAAAGAACTTTTACTGGATAGCAATGAAATAAACAAGCACAGGACGAAATGATTTTATCAGATTTCTAACCAGCTGATTTAGAACCTGATAAATAAGGGACGAGGATATTTAAAGCTGTCATAACACATGTATCAAGTATTCTGCGAAAAATTGAAGATTTGCGTGTGCAATTAATTGTATGACATATACTTGTATACAGTAACAAATGAACGTTTTATACTGTACTTTCTATATAAAGATGGCTTATAATTCTGAATTGAAAAAAAAATTTAGCACATAAATAAACAGTAACTTTTTCTTAAAACACTCCTAAATGATTCAGGAGCTCTAACTACTTCATGTAATTCTAAGTCCTACTGACTTTTGGTAAAGATAAACAAATCGCTAAGAGGGATGTTCAAGAATTTTTCTGTATCCATTATGATTAACATCAAATCAAACAGTTGCCAAATTTAAATTTCTTTTTTTCTTTAAATCTGAAATCATTTCATTGCGAGAAAAAGTAACAGAAATAACTTGCAATGTAAGCAAGGCCAAGACTTTCCTAAAAACAAAATCCATTTAATTGCGAGAAAAAGTAACAGAAATAACTTGCACTGCAAGCAAGGCTAAGACTTTCCTAAAAACAAAATCTTTTGACAAAAACAAACGACATGAGGTACATCAATGTGAAATCATCATGCATCACAATTATGCCACAGAAACGAAACTTGGAAAGACTGTAATTATGACAATCATCTTCTTTGTAGCACCAGGAATATGAAACTTTGAACGGAACTTGTTGTAATAATCTGCTTCGTCTCGTCTCGAGTTTACCTTCTCTTCTTCATCATGCCAGTCACACTTGTCTTTGGTCTCAGCTCTGAAAAACAATTGAATGAATGGTAATGTACATGTATAATGGGAATAAATAGAAGAACAAGAATAGACCACTTGCCAAAATCCATAATGGCCTACAAAATTACAAAAAAAATGTCCGAGGCAGGCAACTTCCGTGCACTTTTTCAATGCTACATCTCAATAGAATTGCGTCTTTTAACAGTGACGTCATAATGAAAAACAATGCCAAAAGATGTTGACTCGGACATTTTGAGTTTTAATCAAGATCGGAAAATGGTCTATTCCGAAGGAGTATAATTAATTTTTTCAGGCATCTAAATTTTTGCAGAAACATGCCAAACACTTGATACCATATCATAACAAGTGTGGAATTCATGTATAATGTTATCACAGTAAAATCATAGCAATATTCTTATCAACTCTGACTAATGAATAAATAAACTAGATGTTACAAAAGAAACTTTGTGGAATAGAGTGCTCACATATACAATGTACATGTATGTAGTACTACTTTCACATAATATGTGAAAGTACATGTAGTATAGTCTGGGATGTATCACTGGGTTGGGTGCACCCCCCCCCCTTGATCCTCCAAAACCGGCCTAACTTTGTAGCATTTTTTGCGCTCTTTCAGGTAAAAATTTGTCTCATGGAAATTTCCATTGCAAAAGTGGTGTTTTTTGGAAAAAACATGTTTTTTTAGTCAAAAATCACTGAAAATAGGAAAAAAATTATAACTCTTATATGGTTGATGTTTTTAAAAATTGAAAAGTGTAAATATATAGTATTTTTGATGCTCTTTCAGATGAAATAAGTTGCAAGTTCCAATTCCTATTTTTACTGTGTGTTTTGGGGTAAAAAAGTCGAATTTTTGCCAAAATTCACAGAAATTTGAGAAAATTTTAATTTATTTCTGCTTCTCAGCTCCTCAATATTGCATATGATCGTTCAATGATGATTTAAAAAACATCTTTAAAGTCTCCTCTTTCAAATGACATATATTTTATATTCTTATTTTTTTGCAAAATCCTCGAAATTAATTATTTTATACAGAAACCTGTATTTTCAATCAGAAATCTCAGATTTCTGTATATTTATTTAAAGAACCCTTATTTGTTATAAAAGCAATGATTGAAAGCTATTTTCTAGTGTAACTTTTCACACTCTATCAGATTATATATGTTTTACTAACATTTCATTCAAAATCAGCGTGTTTTTTCGGGAAAAACGTATTTTTTCATTTAAAAATAGCTGATTTCTGGAGAATATTTATTGAATCTATAGAAGTTCTTGAAATGATAGCAGGAATGTATTTTGAACTGTAATTATTTAGGTTCACTCATAAATTACATGTATGAAACATAAAAGGTATATTTTCTACTTAATTTTGGGGCAAAATGCCTGTTTTTTGTCTAGAAATTACAGATTTTTGGAAAAATTTTATTAATTCATTTTCTTTGCTAAAACTATACATTTAAAGCTATTATCATTATAGAAAGTAATCATCTGGTCAGATGATTGTGAAATGAAATGTAATAATCAATTAAAACCATCATTTTTGGGTAAAATATGCATTTTTATGCAAAAACCACTTATTTTGAGAAAATAAATACTAGCTCTTTTAATTTGCCTAAATTGGTATGTTTTAGCTTTGATATTATGCTGTTTCTTATTATAAATGGATAGAAATGTTATTTGATAACTGAAATTTAATTTATATCTTATTTTGGGGCAAAAAACCTTATTTATGTGAAAAATTCACTTATTTCTGTTAATATTTTTTAGAATTTATATTTCTTATTTTATCAACACTGGAGAGGTTTCATATAATTGGATGGCATTAATGTGATCAAATTTAATGAGTTAGAAGAGATTTCTTTGATTATCTTGCTATTTTGGGTGGAAAATCTTGATTTTTATTTAAAAATCGCTAATTTCTGGAAAATCCTTATTACTATGAAATCAGACGTTATTATTTATATTCAAAAGAGTTCCTGGGTATATCATAGCTTGTTCTTGTAAATCATATGCATTTGAAATATCCTCTGTTAATTCAATTGATATTTTGGGGCAAAAAACCTAATTTATGTGCAAAATTCACTTATTTCTGTGAAAATTGTTTTAAATCTATATTTTTTATTCAATCAAAGCTGGAGAGGTTTCATATAATTGGATGGCATGAAAGTGATCAAGTCTAATGAGTTAGAAGAGATTTATTTGATAATCTTGCTTTTTTGGGTGGAAAATCTCAATTTTTATTTAAAAACCGCTGATTTCTGGAAAATCCTTACTACTAGGAAATGTGTCGTTATTATTTATATTCTAAAGTGTTCCTGGATATATCATAGTTTGTCCTTGTATGTCATATGTTTTTGAAGTATCCTCTGTTAATTCAATTGGTATTTTGGGGCACAAAATATGTTTTATATGAATATATAGCCTATATCAAGAAACTTACTATTGAAAGTCTTATATTTCAGTTGAATAGGAAATACAGAGGATAATAATCATAGTTTGAAATATGATACTTTCTATAGTAAGTTTCTTGATATAGGCTATATATAATTCATAAAAAACATATTTTCTGCACCAAAATACCAATTGAATTAACAGAGGATACTTCAAAAACATATGACATACAAGGACAAACTATGATATATCCAGGAACACTTTAGAATATAAATAATAACGACACATTTCCTAGTAATAAGGATTTTCCAGAAATCAGCGGTTTTTAAATAAAAATTGAGATTTTCCACCCAAAAAAGCAAGATTATCAAAGAAATCTCTTCTAACTCATTAGACTTGATCACTTTCATGCCATCCAATTATATGAAACCTCTCCAGCTTTGATTGAATAAAAAATATAGATTTAAAACAATTTTCACAGAAATAAGTGAATTTTGCACATAAATTAGGTTTTTTGCCCCAAAATATCAATTGAATTAACAGAGGATATTTCAAATGCATATGATTTACAAGAACAAGCTATGATATACCCAGGAACTCTTTTGAATATAAATAATAACGTCTGATTTCATAGTAATAAGGATTTTCCAGAAATTAGCGATTTTTAAATAAAAATCAAGATTTTCCACCCAAAATAGCAAGATAATCAAAGAAATCTCTTCTAACTCATTAAATTTGATCACATTAATGCCATCCAATTATATGAAACCTCTCCAGTGTTGATAAAATAAGAAATATAAATTCTAAAAAATATTAACAGAAATAAGTGAATTTTTCACATAAATAAGGTTTTTTGCCCCAAAATAAGATATAAATTAAATTTCAGTTATCAAATAACATTTCTATCCATTTATAATAAGAAACAGCATAATATCAAAGCTAAAACATACCAATTTAGGCAAATTAAAAGAGCTAGTATTTATTTTCTCAAAATAAGTGGTTTTTGCATAAAAATGCATATTTTACCCAAAAATGATGGTTTTAATTGATTATTACATTTCATTTCACAATCATCTGACCAGATGATTACTTTCTATAATGATAATAGCTTTAAATGTATAGTTTTAGCAAAGAAAATGAATTAATAAAATTTTTCCAAAAATCTGTAATTTCTAGACAAAAAACAGGCATTTTGCCCCAAAATTAAGTAGAAAATATACCTTTTATGTTTCATACATGTAATTTATGAGTGAACCTAAATAATTACAGTTCAAAATACATTCCTGCTATCATTTCAAGAACTTCTATAGATTCAATAAATATTCTCCAGAAATCAGCTATTTTTAAATGAAAAAATACGTTTTTCCCGAAAAAACACGCTGATTTTGAATGAAATGTTAGTAAAACATATATAATCTGATAGAGTGTGAAAAGTTACACTAGAAAATAGCTTTCAATCATTGCTTTTATAACAAATAAGGGTTCTTTAAATAAATATACAGAAATCTGAGATTTCTGATTGAAAATACAGGTTTCTGTATAAAATAATTAATTTCGAGGATTTTGCAAAAAAATAAGAATATAAAATATATGTCATTTGAAAGAGGAGACTTTAAAGATGTTTTTTAAATCATCATTGAACGATCATATGCAATATTGAGGAGCTGAGAAGCAGAAATAAATTAAAATTTTCTCAAATTTCTGTGAATTTTGGCAAAAATTCGACTTTTTTACCCCAAAACACACAGTAAAAATAGGAATTGGAACTTGCAACTTATTTCATCTGAAAGAGCATCAAAAATACTATATATTTACACTTTTCAATTTTTAAAAACATCAACCATATAAGAGTTATAATTTTTTTCCTATTTTCAGTGATTTTTGACTAAAAAAACATGTTTTTTCCAAAAAACACCACTTTTGCAATGGAAATTTCCATGAGACAAATTTTTACCTGAAAGAGCGCAAAAAATGCTACAAAGTTAGGCCGGTTTTGGAGGATCAAGGGGGGGGGTGCACCCAACCCAGTGATACATCCCAGACTAGTACTACATGTACATGTACATTTGTACATGTATATGTGAGCACTCTATTCCACAAAGTTTCTTTTTATATGTACATGTATGTAGAACATTAAATTTTCGACATGAAAACTTACCTTGATTGACAGGTTTTCCTTGCTGAGCTTTCTTTGGATCATTGTAATGGCTGACCACCTGTTTATCATTGGTCAACTGGATGTCCTGTTCTCCTGCCTGATTACTGTAAACAATATATCAAGTACCAGTAATATTTTCTAAATAAAACCCTTGAAAATGAAGGAAACCTTTCTATATCCTATAATCTTTTAATACCTGTATTCTACACTGTAAATCATAATTTCATCTCAAAAGGTGAAATTTTTTTTTAAAAGGTGAAATTTGTAAAAGTAAAAACTTTAAAGATGGGAGTGGCTATTGATAACATATTTCTGCCTAGGTGAATTGAGTAGTATGAAATTGGTACGAAATATACAAAATTATAATCTTTAACTTTAAGTCAATCAACAAAATGCAGTGTAATACTTTGCTAAACGCATCGATATGTCATACCTGTCCAGCAAATGTAAGATTGGTCTGATCTACAACTTCAACTATTTCTGACCAAACGTCTGAAGTATGTTCACTTACAGTATATCTGATGCATTAAAAAAAAGTTTCTTGTGGTCTGAATTTCTAAATCTGTCCAATAGTATACAAACAACCAAAGTACATAACCAAGTTAAATACATGTAAATACCTGATTATAGAATGCTTTTCCTTCTTGATAATATCTTTGTTGTCAGTAAATATGATGGTATGGTAGGACTGCGGGGCTTCGGCTGTGGGTAATATACCCTTAGCCCCCTGTCTGATGGACGACAGCATACCGTTATATACCAGTAAGTCGTCAACCAGTAACTGAAATAGAACAAGTTAGGCCATTTACAGGCATAATTCCAGTTTACCAGTAATTACTTTACAACAGATTTATCAGATAAGACAAAATGTGCATTGATTTTCTGCAGTCAGAACCTGAATTTGGTGAAAAACTTTACTGAGTTCACAATTACTTAATAGGACGACAAAATACTGTAATATGTGTACTTATTTTAATGTGACCAAATTTTAGCCGAAATTGGCAAAATTGGGCTAAAGGACATACATGTACACGTAATAGTGAAATCATAAATTGGCGAACTTTACTTATTTTCCATAATAATCTATGGCAGATAATATAATAGAGCAGTTGCATTTAGTTTACTTTACCACTACTTTTACCTCACCTCTACACTTCAGTGGTCACTGCGGTTAGGGGTTACATAATCTTGGTCTCAAGTATTGACGACTACAGTTAACTTTTAAAGCTGACCTACCCTGACGTTTTGCGGGTACATTTCATATCTTAGACATAAAACTTACGGGTACATTTTATGTAAATTTCCCTTTTTCGTACGAAGAAACATTAAGCATTGTAATTTTTGCTACATAAATAAATGATCTTTCCGTCTGCATGTCCGTCCGTCTGATGATTATACTTTCACATTTAAATGGTAAAAAAGTGACAGGTCAGCTTTAAAAGGTAACTGTAGTTGGATCGCCTCGGGACAGGTGTGTATTGAACAATGTAAAGCCATGGCTGTGAAATATTCTGTTTAACGTGTGCGGACTGGTACCTTTCGAGACAAAATACCAGATAAAAAGCATACATTCACAATTAATTAGAGATTGCCAAAGGTATCCTGTCATACTGAAAAAATAGTTCCACTACGGCTTTATTGCTCGAAATGAAAAACGGCTCAAATGGATCTATTTAAACCAAGACTTAGCTCACATTCCCGTCTCCCCTGACTTGGACAGTGGATATGTGCCTTAAATAAAATTTCAGAATAATACATGTCATTGACAACAATACAAAATTTGTATATTTGTGTTTTTCGCCTAACTGGAGGGTGTCTTTTTTTAAAACACCAGGATGGAAAACGAATTTTAAATACCACGGCCTAATCCCTAACCACAGTGACCACTGAAGCGTAGAGGTGAGGTAAAAGTAGACGTAAAGTAAGAAGTAAAATAAATGCAACTGCTCTATTGAGTGTAGTCTAGAATTACCACAGTCTTTATAGCGCTTACTAGTTGTTTTTCTATACATGCAATTTTTTTCAAATACATGGACATGACCTTGTAATTTCATGAATTGAGGAATATGACTTATTATACACGTATATTCAAGAGTAAAATCTTAAGGCAAATTTGATTTTTTAGTGAAACTTTGTTTGAAATGTTATGTTTTTGCAGAGCAATTATCTGTAGCATTATGTAGAAACCTGTTAATTAAACAAAACTCACAGCAAAGTCTTTAGCGCCCCTGCCTGGTGTTTTACTGTAATTCCATATCTTGATCATGGACACTGCAGTGGGCTGATCAAATATTACATAAACTCTGTTCAACTACAAAAGAAAATCAAACATCATATAAATTCTATTCGACTACAAAAGAAACTAAGTTCCTTGGAATGATACATGTATATTCTTTTGAGGATTAATGCTTACTTTAGGGATTGTTGCTACAGTTCAGAGATTGTTTTGTAAAACAAGTCCACACTGTAATGCACATCAGCATTTAATTTAATTGGAGATGATTAGTATCAGCCATACTTGTCTGGATTCCTTCATTTTACCCTGTCTAATTATTGCCAAATTCTATCTGCAAGGCACAGATTAATTTCTTCTTTATGTATATGTACATGTAGGTCCGTTGGGAGTTTTTTTTTTAACAATGAACTCAGTGAAAGCTCTCTGAATAAGAAGCACTTTAAGCATGTTAAATGTTCCTCAAAATGATACTCCCAAAAAACATTTGATAAAGGGCAACAGAAAATATTTGCCTAATACTTACGAAACAGACATATTAAATTTTGAAAACAGCTAAAATCATTAGACCTTTACCTGGCAAAGAATATGTATGTAATCTTTACACTCTAATTTGTATTTTGGTTTGAAATTTCATTGAAATCTTACATGAACTTGACACAAGATATCACTATAAGTTTTATACATATTATGAATAAAAAAAATTATTAATTTTTTTATTATCAAGTGTGTTTTCCATTACCACCATTGCACATTTTACATGTACTTACAATAGAAGGTAGTATAGGGGCCAGCCACATGTGTCTTCCATCTGTCGTACTATTTATATTGTCTATCAGCTTGTCTGGCGTCCGTACGTCATTCTGCATGTTGGACAGTACGTTTATGCTATCAGGATATGCTGAGATATCTACAAAGAGTCAAAATATTCATGGTAGTATTTTCATGTAAATGTACTACAAACCATTTTCATTGAAAAATGTTATGATTAAGTTGTTGATTAAAGTACATGTATATTAATTGTCATGTTGAAAGCACAAATTTGAAGCGTTTTTCGTCCAATTGAAAACATTGTACACATTTTCAGAAAGTCCAACGGTTTATTCTTTGTTTTAAAAGCATAAAATTTCATCTGGTAAGAATATGTGTAATTTTGAACATGTCTAATTAGATATAATGAATAAGTTTAGAAAACATGTACCTGTTCACGCAACTTTCTTGCATATCTACACATTAATCATACTCACTATTTTCTGTTAACTCTATCTTATTATGCATGGCATCGAAGAATTCCAGACCATTCAGGCCAACATAGTACTGATCTCCCCATGTCGAAATCAACTGTAGCTGGTAGATAACTAATCACAGATAAGGAAATACAAGGTATCTTTCAACAATCCATTCATGAATTTTGGAGGTTGGCACTTTTTAACATGTAACCTGCTCAATTTGACTTCAAGGTAGCCTTAGAGGTACATGCCAAATAAATGTAGATGGTGGTATAAAGATGTTTCAACTAAATTTAAATGAAATATCTCTTCGTTTTTTATGCCCCCGGAATCAAAGATTCGGGGGCATATAGTTTTTGGCCTGTCCGTCCTTTTGTCCAAAAACTTTAACACTGGGCATAACTTTTGAATGGAAAGTGATAAAGCTTTCATATTTCATATGTGTATTCCTTGTGACAAGACCTTTCCCTTGATACCAAAATTTTTAACCTCGTGAACTTGACCTTTGACCTACTTTACAGAAAATGGTGTTATACTAACAAAGATGCCACCAGGGGCATTCATGTTGCACAAACACAGGCTTTATTTTTTATATTGATAAATAATCATTCCCTGAATGATGTGCTCAGAATAAAAGATGTTGTAAAGCTTTGATTTTTTTAAAAATATATATCAGAAGGAGCACAAACTGATACATAAGTACATTCCATAGTTGAGTATAAGCCATGAACAAAGAGACAAAAGGATACATCCACACGGCATCTGCATTGACTCATATTCTTGTAAAGGATCATCAGACACGGAAGATCTGAAAAATAGTGAACACAATTTACAATGTATATAGTAATTTAATGTACACGTATATGATAGTCGATTATTACGTACAATGACATTTGAATATACAGTCATGTTTTTTTTTTGCTATTGTTGAACTTCAAATTTGTTAGTTTGAAATATAAAAGGCTTGGGAGGGGGAGGGATTTGTTGAAGCCTCTTAAGGTACAATACATTAAATACATTTTGTAATTTTAGTTTTCCTTTACAATAGAATTTATCTTATGAAAATACTGTGTCATGACACTTTCGCCCATTCTGAACCTCTCCAATACACAAAGGTTAGAAAGTTTTTACCTGACAGAATCGCCTTTAACAGGATATGAGGGAGATGGAGTTTTCTGTTGTTGAGGAGCAAAGCTGATTTCCTGAGCGTAATCAAAATGGCAGTTCCCTGGACCTTTCCTTATAAGGTAGCCCTCAGCTGGAGATAGCTGCTTACCGTCTATGGTAACGTGGACAATCTTGGCCTGCAAATAATTAAAACTCTCTCCATAATACTTGTAGACTTCTATATTCGGTCTTTTCGAAACAAAGAGTTACTTCCCATTTGTGCAGGTATCTGACGTCAACGCATTGTGACGTCATCAAATTCTATGGAAACCAGCATGAAATTCAGGGAAACAGGGCTACATATATTAAATTAAATTCAAGAAGCTCCCCAGGAGGTTCAAATGCACATATAGATCACGATGTGAGTATGGGTATATGAATGTGTTGTTACTTTTATATGCATGATGACTTTATAGTGAGTTAATGCAATAAATGAATTTGAATTTATATGACGTTTTCAAAGGAAATTAATGACGTCACAATGCTTTTACATCAGATACCTGCACAAATCGAACGTAGGACTGTAAAATCGAAAAGACAGAATAGATGAGATACACACTGAGAAGAAATACCATAAAGCCCCCTTAGAATTGACGAGGATTTTTTATTTGGGGGGGGGGGGGTAGATTTTTCAAAGACAATCAAAAGAGAATTGAATGTGCAGAGGAAAACAATGCTGTAACATTACGTACAAGTCATGTACATGTAACTACAGGTACATCAAAATCTATCAAATTCTAAGTGGGGAACAAAGCTTTTTTCACAAACAAAAACACCCTACTAGTAGATACAAACATTATCCATTTATGTGAAGAATATTTAAATTCATTACAGTAACAACTTTATTTTTAGGCCGTCATCCCTCTACACTCTTATCTTTTTACTTTTTAAAAGCTGCATAGAGGGGGGGGGAACTCTCCTCCTCCCACCACCTTATCTCCCCCTCCTCTCTCCCCCTCCTTTTCACCCTTCCCTTACCTCCTCCATCAAGCCTCCCCTTTCTCCCTCCTCCTCCCCCTCCCACCCCCTTTCTCCCTCCTGCCCCCTTTCCTCCCTCCCCCTTCCTCCCTCTCCCTCCCATTTTCCCCCTTTCCTCCCACTCTCTCCCCCTCCCTTTCACCCTGTCCACCCCCTAACAGAGAGATACATGTAACATGTAGATAGTTGACTGTTCATTCAGATCAACATACATGTATAGGGGTATGTTTTAATGATGTAAAGAACCTTACCCCTCGGTATGTATCCTCGGGACTTTTATTATAGTTCCATATCCGCAGGCCTGCAATAAGCTGAGTCTGTGGAAAGTCTATGACAAACGTATGGTCATTGCCTTCTTGGAATGGTATCAACCACATGTGTTCATCTGACATTGTCACATTGGTACCGTCTATTACCCTATAATATAATTTTTTTCGTATGTTATTTAATATGTAAATAAATTGACCCTTCTGAACGCGGGAAAAAATTGAGAAATTCAATGACGTCACAATGCAATTTCGATGTTTGACTGAGGTTCAAAGCTTGTTTGTCCGAGGTAAAATCATTGTGACATCACCAAATTTTGCTATTTTTTCCCGCAATTGGAAGGGTCAATTAACATAGTGTGACATGTAAACATTATTGTCGTAATATTAGAAGTAGGGCTGTTAAGCAATTTTCTTCGGATAAATTAATGAAGTTCTTTAATCAATACATGAAGTTGAAATCTTGCCCATTTTAAAACTAGACATGATTTTTGAGTGTGACATTAAAGCCCTGCAGGCATCTCTCAGTCCTCAACATTATACTTGTACATCTGTGAACCAATTATCATTTGGATCCATCAAACCTTCAAGGAGTAAATGTCCAGAGATGGAAGGATTGAATAAAATCAGCATAACAAATGTATAACTTACTGCACCTACTACTTTGTACATTCCAGGGAAATTTTGAGCAAGATATTTAAGGATTCCGACTATTCCGTCGGAATCCTTTCTGTTATTGTATTGTCTTTTCTTTATTCTTATTATTATTCTTATTATTATTATTATTATTATTCTTACCCCCAGATCGTTCCAGTCACTGTACAAAAAAGTGCCACTTCTTATGATAAAACAAAAAGTATCATGTGAAAGAGCATATAAAGATCAAGAGGTAAAAAAATTTTGTCGTCGAAAAGTTCACGTATGCCCCCGCAAGAGGTCATCAAAGGTCAAATCTTTAAACACTTATAACTCCTAAACTAACCGTACGATTTGAACGAAATTTGTTTTAAAATGTTCTTTGGAAAATTTGTAAACTTTTATACGCTTACATGCTCGATAAAATATTTACGGTTTTCGCGCTATTCCGAGTTGAAAATGGAACTTTAAATTGGCACAGTGCCAATTTCTACAGTTTTTGAAATTTTGAGTTGAAACTTTGATGGAATGTTACTTATAGGTAGTAATTTAATGTTGACCTACTTTCAAGGTCAAATTATGATTCTCAAGGTCACAACAAACTTTTGCCTATAGAATTAAGACTATTTGACCTTCAGAGTTCAAACTTCATACATAATATCGTTAAACCAAGCTCTTTCACCTTCACCTTTACCAAAGGTCAAATTTTGATTCACAAGGTCACAACAAACTTTTGCCTACAGAACAAAGACTATTACACCTTTAGAGTTCAAACTTTATACATAATTTCATTAAGCCAAGCTCTTTCACCTTGACCTTGACCCAAGGTCAAATTCTGATTCTCAAGGTCACAACAAAATTTTTCCTATAGAAAAAAGACTATTAGACCTTCAGATTTCAAATTTCATACATAATATCAATAAACCAAGCTCTTTCACCTTGACTTTGAACTAAGGTCAAATTCTGATTCTCAAGGTCACAACAAACTTTTGCCTAAAGAACAAAGACTATTACACCTTCAGAGTTCAAACTTTATACATAATATCATTAAGCCAAGCTTCTTCACCTTGACCTTGACCCAAGGTCAAATTCTGATTCTCAAGGTCACAACAAATTTTTTCCTATAGAAAAAAGACTATTAGACCTTCAGAGTTCAAACTTCATACATAATATCAATAAACCAAGCTCTTTCATCTTGACCTTGACCTAAGGTCAAATTCTGATTCTCAAGGTCACATCAAACTTTTGCCTAAAGAACAAAGACTATTACACCTTCAGAGTTTGAACTTCATACATATAATTGTTCAGTCATGATCTTTCACCTTGACCTTGACCCAAGGTCAAATTCGCATTCTCAAGGTCACAGCAACTTTTGCCTATAAAACAAAGACTATTTCACCTTTAGAGTTCATACTTTATACATATAATGCTTGGGCCCAGCTCTTTCACCTTGACCTTAGGTCAAATTCTAATTCTCAGGGTCACAACAAACTTTAGTCTATAAAACAAAGACTGTTTGATCTTCAGAGTTCAAACTTTACTCAAATATTCTTTGCATCAAACCCTTTCACCATGACCTTGACCCAAGGTCATTTGTTCGATTTCAAGGTCACAAATGACTTTTAGATGATTAGATATTGAACTTTGCTCAGATTGATATCAATCGTGATGAGAATAATCATTATACTTATCTTTCATCCATGACATTGGTTAAAGGCTAAATAATTATTCTCAATGTCATAATAATCATTTACTCTTGTAGAATACACACTTTTTGTCCTATACTATTTATTTTTCACACAAGTAGTCCTTCTTATTTGAACTTAACATAGTATAAGAAAGATAATTCTTTTATTCTTATTCTCTGTTTCTTTTTTTTCTAATTAGCATTACATATCTGTACTTTCATGTTGTTGTCATTTTCTATAAATAGAAATTCTGTGTTGAGAAAGTAATTGTAAAGGATTTGATTTGATAGAGCATGGAGTTTAAAGCTTTCGTAAACATGAAATGTACTTAATATTTTTTTCTTCTATTTTGTTGATAAATAAGTAAGAGTCCCAAATTTGACATCAGCTCTTTTGACTCATTTGCTGAAGTGAATAAGGTACTTCAGCAACTTTTCTTTTTTCCATCTTCTTTATTCGAATTTAAACAATTCACTTCCGAGGAAGGTCTAATAAAGGCGGAATCCGTCTGTTGCTTGCAACAGTTCAAACTTTATACATACTACTGTTAAGACAAGCTCTTTCATCTTCACCTTGACCCAAAGTCAAATTCTCAAGGTCACAACAAACTTTTGCCTATAGAAAAAACATTACTTTTCCTTCAGAGTTAAATCTTCATACATACTTTCGTTATGCCGAGCTCTTTCGCCTTGACCTTGACCCAAGGTCAAATTCTCATTCTTAAGGTCACAACAAAATTTTGCCTATAGAAAAAACATTATTTGACCTTATTTGAGTTCAAACTTCATATATATTATCGTGAAGCCAAGCTCTTTCACTTTGACCTTGACCCAAGGTGAAATTTTTATTCACAAGGTCGCAACAAACTTTTTTCCTTTTGAACATAGACTTTTTGACCTTCAGAATTCAAACTTCATGCATATCATCGTTAAACCATGATCTTTGACTTTGACCTTGCCCCAAGGTGAAATTTTGATTTTCAGGGTCAAAACAAACTTTTGCCTATAGAATAAAGACTATTTGACCTTCAGAGTTCAAACATCATACATATAATTCTTTATCCGAGGTCTTTGATCCTGACCTTGATCCAAGGTCAAATTCTCATTCTCAAGGTCACAACAAACTTTTGCCTAAAGAACAAAGACTATTACACCTTCAGAGTTCAAACTTTATACATAATATCATTAAGCCAAGCTTCTTCACCTTGACCTTGACCCAAGGTCAAATTCTGATTCTCAAGGTCACAACAAATTTTTTCCTATAGAAAAAAGACTATTAGACCTTCAGAGTTCAAACTTCATACATAATATCAATAAACCAAGCTCTTTCATCTTGACCTTGACCTAAGGTCAAATTCTGATTCTCAAGGTCACATCAAACTTTTGCCTAAAGAACAAAGACTATTACACCTTCAGAGTTTGAACTTCATACATATAATTGTTCAGTCATGATCTTTCACCTTGACCTTGACCCAAGGTCAAATTCGCATTCTCAAGGTCACAGCAACTTTTGCCTATAAAACAAAGACTATTTCACCTTTAGAGTTCATACTTTATACATATAATGCTTGGGCCCAGCTCTTTCACCTTGACCTTAGGTCAAATTCTAATTCTCAGGGTCACAACAAACTTTAGTCTATAAAACAAAGACTGTTTGATCTTCAGAGTTCAAACTTTACTCAAATATTCTTTGCATCAAACCCTTTCACCATGACCTTGACCCAAGGTCATTTGTTCGATTTCAAGGTCACAAATGACTTTTAGATGATTAGATATTGAACTTTGCTCAGATTGATATCAATCGTGATGAGAATAATCATTATACTTATCTTTCATCCATGACATTGGTTAAAGGCTAAATAATTATTCTCAATGTCATAATAATCATTTACTCTTGTAGAATACACACTTTTTGTCCTATACTATTTATTTTTCACACAAGTAGTCCTTCTTATTTGAACTTAACATAGTATAAGAAAGATAATTCTTTTATTCTTATTCTCTGTTTCTTTTTTTTCTAATTAGCATTACATATCTGTACTTTCATGTTGTTGTCATTTTCTATAAATAGAAATTCTGTGTTGAGAAAGTAATTGTAAAGGATTTGATTTGATAGAGCATGGAGTTTAAAGCTTTCGTAAACATGAAATGTACTTAATATTTTTTTCTTCTATTTTGTTGATAAATAAGTAAGAGTCCCAAATTTGACATCAGCTCTTTTGACTCATTTGCTGAAGTGAATAAGGTACTTCAGCAACTTTTCTTTTTTCCATCTTCTTTATTCGAATTTAAACAATTCACTTCCGAGGAAGGTCTAATAAAGGCGGAATCCGTCTGTTGCTTGCAACAGTTCAAACTTTATACATACTACTGTTAAGACAAGCTCTTTCATCTTCACCTTGACCCAAAGTCAAATTCTCAAGGTCACAACAAACTTTTGCCTATAGAAAAAACATTACTTTTCCTTCAGAGTTAAATCTTCATACATACTTTCGTTATGCCGAGCTCTTTCGCCTTGACCTTGACCCAAGGTCAAATTCTCATTCTTAAGGTCACAACAAAATTTTGCCTATAGAAAAAACATTATTTGACCTTATTTGAGTTCAAACTTCATATATATTATCGTGAAGCCAAGCTCTTTCACTTTGACCTTGACCCAAGGTGAAATTTTTATTCACAAGGTCGCAACAAACTTTTTTCCTTTTGAACATAGACTTTTTGACCTTCAGAATTCAAACTTCATGCATATCATCGTTAAACCATGATCTTTGACTTTGACCTTGCCCCAAGGTGAAATTTTGATTTTCAGGGTCAAAACAAACTTTTGCCTATAGAATAAAGACTATTTGACCTTCAGAGTTCAAACATCATACATATAATTCTTTATCCGAGGTCTTTGATCCTGACCTTGATCCAAGGTCAAATTCTCATTCTCGAGGTCACAACAAACTTTTGCCTATAGAACAGAGACTATTTGACCTTCAGAGCTCAAACTTCATGCAAATAATCGTTGAGCCAAGCTCTTTTACCTTGACCTAAACCTAAAGTCAAATTCTCATTCTCAAGGTCACAACAAACGTTTGCCTATATAACACAGACTATTTGACCCTCAGGGCTCAAACTTCATACAAATGTTCTTTGTATCAAGCTCTTCTGCCTTTGTTTTCTTGATTAAAAACATTAAGTTTTATGAGATAGAGGTCATCAAATTCTATTCCTGACCTTTGTTCAAGATCAAAGTTTTTTTCCAAGGTAGTTGTATTCTTAAAGAGAAATATAGCATCATTTTCTGATGTGCCTGTTGAAATAAATAAAGTAATAATACAACTGTTCCTCTTATCTTTTTATTCTGATTTCAAAACTCATTTCTGAGAAAATAAAGGAAATGAATGTCCCATGTGTGCAAATTAAAAGACGTAATTTTAACTGAAATCAATATGTAAAGCGTACATGTATATAAACATTAAAATTAACAGCGCCGAGTGCCTTGTATATTCTGTTTAATCTCTTGTAACACAGACGATGACGACGAGGACGAAGTATCAAAAACACAACACAGTTTTTCTCAAATCTTCATGATGTGAAAAAAAAACTTCTGTGATATCGTACACGGAAATATATACCTGATTTCATAAAATTGATTTGATGCACAAAGAACACATATTGTCGAAAAACGAAAAAAAAAGCACGCTATTTCACAATTATTTATTTCATTTTATCCTATTATCCACATGGGTGGGTCAAGATTTTTTCGGGGGAGGGGGGTCCAGCCCATCAAAGAGGGGTCTATGATATGGTTTTGAAAAAAAAAACACGGCATTGAAAATTTAAGAAAGATCCTCTGTGTGTCGTCGATCGAACGTCTTAAATATGGAATTCCGACAGGGGGGGCGGGGGGGTGTCGTTGACCGAGGAATTAGTTCGATACTAAGAATTCATATCGTTTTGAATAATAATAAAAATTAATTTTCCGATGTAAAATTTGAAGACATTCATTTCAATTTTTTTCCATAGAAAGCTTTTCGAAGCTTAGACAAAGTGTTTATTTTTCAATTATCATCGATTTTCTAGAATGACTAAACTTATACATACATGCATTTCATAAGGCTTTCGGGGTTACATGTATAAGCTCGTCAGTTTTCATGTGAATTAATTTTTTTTAAGTTTTAGTAAACAAGAAATTTAACACCATTTCGTTCCCCCTTCTTCTCTTTTGAGAAAAAATCCTAAAACATCCTCCAGCTAAGTAGTATGTGTCGTCATGTAAATCCACTTTATTATCAAATACATATTTTAAACTTGTTTTTTTTTTATTAAGATTGAATGTTTACGACTACTCTTTCAATTTTGTTTAATCGGATTCATCTGTAGTTAAATCATTTCTATAAATAGGGAATCACGCGTACATATGATCAATAATGAAACGGAGAGGGGGACGTACCTTTTTTTTTCCTTTTTCGACGTCTTAAAATATTGATTTAAAGGTCAATGGTCATAACTAATTGATTTTTCCAAATAATCCAAACAAACAATATATCGAAAATTTTCATCGTATAAAGTATTTGTACTGGCAGTGTAATTTAAAATCCCCCTCCCCTTGCCTTCCCCCTTTCCTCGAACAGATGAATTAAGCAACGATGCAAAAAATATAAATTTAGCTGGACGAAACCCAAGCTATAAATAAATATAACGGCATTACACTGACCCCGCCTTTGATTCTTCATCCAATTGTTTCATGTTGTGAAATAACGCTTTGTATATAGCTGAATCTTTGAAAGTTACACTACACTTATCTGCTCTTCGTACGAACGGTATCGAGACTTCATTCAACTTGAAAAAGCGACTGAAATCTGCTGATTTCTATCATCTGACGAATACTTCGAAACCTACACAATATCTACAGTGTAAATAAAGAAAAGAGAGACAACGAGACATATAGCAAGCAGTCGGTAAGTTTATTGTTTTCTCTTTTCTTTTCTTTTTTTTTTACAAATAAATGTGTACATGAAGGTAAGAAGGGGATAAAATAAAGGACTTAGTCTAGTGGCTTAAGGGATTGCTACAAGACCTAATTAGACACAGGTATTATTCATCGTATGTTTCTTTTTTTCATAATTAATAGTTGAACCGAGGAGCATCCTTCGCGTGACAACAATTTTATACCCCCTAAACAAAGTTGTGGGGCTATACTGGAAATACCTTGTCCGTTCGTCCGTCCGTCGGTATATACTAGTAGACAAAAACATTCGTTTTTCCATCCGACCGTCCGTCCATCCAAATGTCGGTGCATAGACAAAATCTTGTCATCGCAATTCTTCCATAGGCCATAGTAATTTTATAAACATTTCGTTGATCGCGGGTGGTACTTTCTCGAAAAAAAAAAACAACAAAAAAACAACAACAACACACAATAATACATTAATTAATGTCCATAAGTTCATTTCAAATCAAACTTGAAAATTTCTCTTTAAATTATCTTGAATACCACGAATAATGTAACACGACAAAATTTAAATTGCGCAATAAATTTGCGATTTGTTTTGCAATGACTTTATTCTGTCGTGTTGCGCAGTAAATCTGACGCATGCTCATAATAGCGGGAAAAGCAAGGAATTTATATATGGGGGGGGGGGGGGGGGGGGGCAGAGGGTACCTCTCTCCCCCTTTCCACCCCCTCCTCCTTCCCCCTCCTTTTCACCGTTCCCTTACCTCCCCCTCCCGCCCTTTCACCCTGTCCACCCCCTCATATATTATTCGAATTTATAATTTCTATGATTCTACTCAGGACTTAACGGTTGAATGACGTCATTCTTTTGTCCTGCTGATAGATATTTCTATTTAAAAAGGAAATCTAGTAGCAAGGTGGGGAACATTACTATAAACAAGAATAGCTATATAACATTAATGTTATAGCTGGAGTATGGTCTGCCTTTTCACTTTAATCATGTAGCTATGAAAGCTTCATGTAACCTTATATGAAAACACACACAAACACACAAAAAGAAATATTTTGATTTAATAAATGATCAGGTTTAACGTCTTCAAATATCGATTTTCTACATGGAGTGGGGCTTCCTTGACCTCATTTGATAAGTACGGGCTACCTTTCACTCTAACCATAAATGTATGATAATCGTATACATGTACGTCTATGGTCTATGCTCTAACCATGTAACTATGAATTTTCCAAAAAATCAAATGAACATTTTGATTAATAAAAACAAAGCCATTTGAAAAAAAAATTACGATGGCGAGATTCGAACCCGCGACCTCGGGCACTAGAACTCCACAACATTTGATAAAAGAACCATCGAATTTCTACATAGGATGGGGTCCACTTGAATTCATTTGAACATGTTGATTTTCGTGCAGTTTGCGTTCTCATTTTATTACACGTATGCTTAAGCGAGGCAATAGAAACTGAAAGATAAACTAAAGTGAAGCCAAGTCCGCCATTACTGACCATAAAGAAGAGACAACAGAGACTCTGCGCATGACCGGAAAATGGAGGCATACCGCTCGTTTGGGGGAAAGAAAATAGGTACTGTGATTATTGTTTCGATTCAATTTTATCTTTTCATAGCCGATGTCCTCGTAAAAAATGATAATTTGATGATTCTTTGTTTGTCAATCAAGAAACCATGATCGTAGTTTTTGTAAACATTCTGACAAAAGGAACGTCGTGGTCGAAATATGTTAAACACAATGTTGTGGTGGTTTCCACGCAAATATCTACAGCATTTGTCACAATGTTTGTAAAAACAACGGCATTTTACTTACTGACGAGTCCATGGTTTTAAAAGTATTAGTTTAGATTAGACAATGTTATAGGGTATGAAAAGATAAAATTTAATCGAAGCAATTATTGCAGATCATGTATTCTTTCTTCCAACTGAGCTTTTCATTCCAACGTAAGTCACGTGATGCTACACAGTGATTTCATTTCGTCGCTTTTCAATGTTTATTTGCAGAAAACTTTTGCATATGCAGTTTTCTGTCCAATTTTTCGGGTGATACCTGCATCAACAGAAATAATATAACTTAAAGATTAATTTCTTAAATCAAACCAAAAAGAAAAAAAAAATCCATGTGTCTAGTCATCAGTTTTTATTTATAACTCCAAATATGATTAAAGAGGATATACATCATAGCATTTTCTGACAATTCAAATCCAATTATGCAAATAAAAGAAAAATGCTGGCTCGCTTCTGCTCGCCAGTTATTTATTAAATATAAGTACATTTTAACTCCACTAGATACACAGACACATGAAATTATAAGTACTTACTAGTATCTTTCAACCCCCCTACGCCGTTAGGACTATAAGTAAGGGAGGGAGAGATGCAACAATGGGGCAAACCTACTATTTAACACCGACCCGATCTTAAGTACAGGTTTTAAAAATGGATAATGTTTCCACTGTCAATTGAAAAGAATAAACGGAGGGCCATAAAAATCAGGCTCTGTAAATACATCTAAGAAATACCCCCCCCCCCAATCCTATAAGGATTTTAAAAATGGTTGCTTCCCAAAGAAACTATAAGGATGGATCTTTAGAATGGATCATTGTGTTGTGGCACTCTATATCTGTCTATCAAAAGGCACAAAATCGTTTCCAGTATTTTTTGTTTTAGTTTTATTGGTCATAGACCAGTCGAAGTTCGAACTTATGCGATTGCTCTATGTCCGCCATCCATGTCAATATATTCCTCTTAACATGTCGTAGTTGGAAAGTCGATTTAATTCATTTGTGCACCTCACACGTTGTTTGAGTCTCAAACCGCAGGGACGTAATATAATATGCCACTGTCCGTCCGTCCCTTTACCTAGTGACCGTTTAGATTGCTTATTACAAGACGAAGGTCAGGAATCAAATGCCATTATGAGCTAAAAAATAGCTTTTTTTGGGGTGAAAATATTTAAGTAAACTTAATACCGCTGAAGACATTATGACCGGATAGCAAAGCATTAATTTTAGTTGATGTATGATATACTTTATTTATCAAAGGTATCTATATGTGAAATATCCAGACCCTAATCTTTACAGTTAAAGAGCTTGTGCCAATTTCGATATCAAGTAGTTGTCAAAATTCAAGGTCAAGATCTCAAATGAAAGGCCTTATCACAGTTAATCATTTTGTGATTAATTGAAGCCATACTGCTTTTGGTTCAAGTGATATAGTCAAGCTTCATTTTTAAAAAGTACATGTATGTCAAATTCACCGGCCAAGGCATTAAGTCAAAAATTAATTTCTCGTATGAAAGAACTTGTTGTAAGGAAATTACAATGGAAATATGGAAGTTTTACCTATTATGGTTCAAAAGACATACATGTATATCCCCGGAATGGCATATCGTTTTTGGTCTGTCCGCCTGTTTGTCTGTTAGTCCATGACAAAAAATTTAACATTGGGCGAAATTTTTGAATGTGTTTGAATGGTTAGTGATCTTGTGAAAAGACCTTAATATCCATTGATACCATATTTTTCTACCCCGTGACCTTGACCGTGACCTTTGACCTACTTTTAGAAACTTTAGAATTGGCCATTTTGTTTGGTAAGAGATAGGTCTTTGATAAGAACTTTCCATTGATACTAATTTTTTTTTTTACCTCGTAACCTTAACCTTAACCAAAATATATAAGAATAACGTTGTATTGCCTTAATTAATTGCAGATGTTTAAAATAATTTGTTTAACAAATATTTAATCATGTTCAATTTTTAGAACTTTTTTGTTTGTCATACAGGTTTTTTTTACTCATTGTTGGCTTAAAATATAGCATTTTTGTATTTAAATTTACAATATCTTTAAACGTTACATGGTCGAAACTCCTTAGAATTTGGTATACTTAGAATTTGGTATACTTATAAGTTGTTTCTCCCTTAAAACATGTAAATGACGAAAAAGGTACCTTGCAGGGGGTTTTCTTTATTCAAAGGGCATATGAATATAGTCTCTGGCATATTTTGACATGATCAAATATTAGCCCGCAAATTGGGACATTTTTACCATTTCATTGCTATTTGTCTTCTACTGCTAATAATAAGTACCTGCAGTTCTTAAACAAGTCTTTTCCAGAAACTTTGACTTTAGGTACCTTATATTCATTTTTATTCAGTTTTCCTTGGATATACACAAAATTTGGGCAAAGTATGATTTTCCACTAAGAGTGCCCGACTTTGTTCAAGTATTAGACCCTAAAGATGCCCTGCACGATGCATATATTTTATACATTTTAGAATATCTGAAGATAGATTTTTAGTTTAGAGAAAAAATAAAGTTAGTTTTTACCATCCAAACAGTGCAAAAATAACGATACTCGAACCCCCCTGGGCATAACTTTTGATTGGTTAGTGATAGGGTTTGAAATTTAAAATGTGCATTCCTTGTGACATAACCTTTCCATTGATACCGAAATTTCCACCTCATGACATACTTTTCAAAAACTTTAATATTGGGCTCAACTTTTGAATGGCAAGTGATAGAGTTTTGTTTTCTTCACATGTGCATATCTTGCGACAAGACCTTTCAATTGATACCAACATTCTGTACATTTTCTTTTATTTTCAAATGTAAGCCAATCTTCAAGGTCGAAGTTAAGGTCTGAAAATGAAAGGTTTTGTTACCAGGTCAAAAGTCAAGGTCTGAAATGAAATGAAATGTTTACATTTAATTAACATGTGAAATACTAAAGCCATATCTCTTTCGATTCTTGAGATTTATTTGTAAAAAATAGGTCGAACTTCCAAGATCAGAGTCACAAGTTCAAAGGTCAGGACAAATCATCACGACATGTTCGTTTCATCATAATACATGTTCATGTTTAGTATACAGTTAAAGTATACCATTGAGGGAGTTAGCACGATTCTGGTTCCCCGAGACCAGACCTATTTCCCGAGGCTTCGTATACCATTGAGGGAGTTAGCACGATTCTGGTTCCCCGAGACCAGACCTATTTTCCGCGGCGAAGCCTCGGGAAATAGGTCTGGTCTCGGGGAACCAGAATCGTGCTAACTCCCTCAATGGTATACTTTAACTGTTTTATTATACCGAAACAAACATAATTATACCGAAACAAACATATCTCTTAGGTATACCGAAACAAACATTATACTGAAACGAACATATCTCTTAAATTCACAGGGTTCAAATGAAAATTCCAATGATTTTACCTTGCCTTCTCGACTGAATGACTGAGTAACGGAAAATATTAATTTTTGATGATAAGATAAACAGAAACAGCATTTATCATACTCATACATGTTTAATTTTTGATTGTTTTTTTTTATTGCGGTTTAATTTATGGGCTAAGCGGATAGGAGGCGGATTTCTCTGCTCGCGTATTGATAGCGTCATCCGATCAACCTTCACATCATCCGATCAACCTGCAACGGCGCTGATTGGCTGATACTGACACACCCCAAAGAAGCTCCGCCCCATTTTGAAACTCACTCCCTAGGGAAATAGTCTTCTCAACTAACGCACCCCTTTGCAGGGAAATAGTCTTATCAGGCGATTTTCAGGGATTTAGTTAAATTTAATGAGTCTCTTTTTATATATATAGGAAAAAATCAGTAGAGGTATAATAATAAATTATGTTAACAGTTTTCTACCTATTAGCTGACACAAAAAAATTTGTATTTGATTTCTCAAGGTCAAAGTTCAAGGTAAAAACTTTAGCTGCATTAGAGTCTATCACCAAATGTTGTGTAAACCGATAGCCCTAGTAAAATCAAATATATATGACATTTAGCATGTCTAGATTGCTTATGATATTTTCAAGATGAAGAATTGATGAGTTTTCATTAAATTATCGAATGGTACAAAGTACAAAGAGAATGAGCTATAATACAAGAAGATAAAAATAGAAGCAAGCTTTTCAAAGTACAAGGAAAACTAAACTCACATAACAAAAGTTAACATTTTCACCGTTCATAAAGTTAATTTTAGCTAAAATCACTTCTGCTGCTTCTCTTAACAGTTTTCTCCAAACATATTTATGCCGATTGTTTACGCAGAAGAAAGACGGAATGACGGATGGCAGTGATGGGGAATCAGTTACACCTTCATAATCGATTATCTGTTATAATCGGATGTCCATCTGATGCGATTTTATCGATTATTAATCGATTACGCAGAATCAGTGGAACTTGTAGTTTTTTTATACGCCCGTATAATGTTATGGTGCTGTCCTTCCGTCCGTCCGTCCATCCGTTCCGGACTTTTTCTTGAAACTGGAAACATGAGTTGATATCAAGCGGCGTAAGATCCAGTTTGAGTTTCGAAAATCTGACCAATTTTTAGCCGACCTCGACGAAGTAGAGGGTGGCTATGGTATCGCCCCGTCGTCGGCGTCGGCGTCGGCGTCGGCGTCCGCACTAGTGATTATAGGTTAAGCAAAACGGGACAGGTCTATTCCCGCCTTACTATAAGTCCTACATCAACCAAACTTGCATGGATGATGCATCTGAGGATGCTTACAACAATGTATGGTACAAAGGCTGCATCTGACCTACATTTCATGCTTGAGTGGCCAGGTAAGGTAAAATGGGACAGGTTCATTCCCGCCTTACTATAAGTCCTACATCAACCAAACTTGCATGGATGATGCATCTGAGGATGCTTGCAACAATGCATGGTACAGAGGCTGCGTCTGACCTACATTTCATGCTTGAAAGACCAGGTTAGGTAAAATGGGACAGGCCCATTCCATCCTTACTATAAGTCCTACATCAACCAAACTTGCATGGGTGATGCATCTGAGGATATCTACAACAATGCATGGTACCGAGGCTGCATTTGACCGACATTTCATGCTCGAGTGACCAGGTTTAGTAAAATTGGACAGGACCATTCCTGCCTTACTAAAAGTCCTACACCAACCAAACTTGCATGGATGATGCATCTGAAGATGTTTACAACAATGCATGGTACCGAGGCTGCATCTGACCTATTTTTCATGCTTGAGTGTGCAGGTTAGTTAAAATGGGACAGGTCCATTGCCGCCTTTCTATAAGTCCTTCACAAACCAAATTTGCATGGATGATGCATCTGAGGATGATTATAACAATGCATGGTATGGAGGCTGCATCTGACCATTATCTCATGCTTGAGTGACCAGGTAAGGTAAAATGGGACAGGTCCCTTTCCGCCTTACTATAAGTCCTTCATCAACCAAACTTGCATGGATGATGCATCTGAGGATGGTTACAACAATGCGTGGTACGGAGGCTGTATCTGACCTACATTTCATGCTTGAGTGAACAGGTTACATGTAAGTAAATGGGACATGTCCATTCCTACCTTACTATAAAACCTAGGTCATCCAGAGTTGTATGGTTGATGCATCTAAGGATGCTTACAACAATGCATGGTATGTAGGCTGCATCTGACCTACATTTCATGCTCGAGTGACCAGGTTTAGTAAAATGGGACAGGACCATTCCTGCCTTACTAAAAGTCCTACACCAACCAAGTTAAATTTTATCCAATTTTTGACGATTTTTGTGTGTTTCTTTACCCAATAAAACCAAAAGAATAAAATTAGATAATGTACTCAATTTTCTAGAAGATACAGGTTCTACAACTTTAAGTCTTTTTCACATTTAAAAAAAGAAAAAGAAAGAGAAAGAAAACAGAAATGTTTTCTCTGTGTCAAAACTTTGATTTACTACTAAAAGTCACCAGCATTTAGATAAAAAAAAAAAACAACAACAACAAATCATCATTCGTTTGACTCAGTCTGTTTTCTCTGAATAAACATCAAAGAAGTACTAATCAGTTATGCAGTCTCAAAGTCGAGAAGGCAAGGCAAAATCATTAGAATTTCCATTGGTTGCGAACCTCGGAATGAATAAACTCCGAAGTGAGACCAGGTTTAATTTGGAGTCATAATCGACCATAGGAATCGAAAGCAACTCTATGTCTAGCGATATTCTATTATGAGCGATGGACTTCGCCATTTCGTATACCGGGTTTTTTTTTTTTTTTTTTTTTTTTTTTGGTCAATATACGACATCTATGAAACTCTGATAGTATTACAAACAAGACACCGCTAAAGACGGTATTAATGGCCGGCTTGCTGACAGGAGATTGTGTTTGAAACACTATGTCCATTGAAAGCAACAAAGTGCAATATCAAAATCCCTATTCAAAATTTCAAATTTGGATTCTATATGGTTTTGACTCACTTAGTCTAATTCAAAATCATATCTTTAAGGTCAAGGTCAATCCTTAAGGTTAACTTCAATACCAGAAACAAGCTCCACTAACCATGTTCTACTTCTATGGCAAGTTTGATTATTCTATTATTGGTACCTTACTATGGTAAGGTAAAAGGGGTATTTTCAAGGTCATGGTCAAATTCACAACTGACCTAAATGCAAAATTAAACACCGCTAAAGACGGTATGGCCGGATTGCAAAGTAAGTTTTTGTCACCAACTGGGTCAAGGTCACCAAGTCAAATATTACAGCATACATTGATTGAGAGGTCTTGTCAGAGGCAACCTACATGTATAATATAAAGTTTCTACTGTATACAGTTCCTTAGATTTTGCTTAAACCAGGAACTCTAACCGACGTCTTTAACTAGGTCAAAGTCCAACGTCAAGGTCACTAGGTCCAACCTGCGTTCAAATCCTCACCCTTTTTTTCATCTTTGTACCAAGTTTGAAGATTTTAGCCCTTATAGTTCTATCACAACTGACCTAAACGCAACAGCAGCAACAACTTGTTGACACAGATGGACAGACAGACGGACTTACAAACGGCCGACGGACGGACATCACCATTTCATAAGCCGGATTTTGCTTCGCAACGCGGCCAAAAAGTGAAACTGTTGTATCATGAAAGTATTGAGTGTTTCACTGAATACTTACGTTGTTTAAAAAAATCAGGAAATTCGAGCCAGTCCTACATAATGTACCAATTAGTACGGACTAACCGTACATAAGTCGTGACAATCCGTAGGTCTTCCGTAGCAATCCATATCTATAGATCCGTATCCATCCCATCGTCGGAACCCACGGTCGGTCATGCTAAACTCACGGTGAGTTTAGCGTGACCGACCGTGGGTTCCGACGATGTATCTATCCTAATGTGTGTCGTAGCAATTCGTAGTCCGGGCGGTACATTGTATCTGTTGCAATCCTTAGTTATCCGTACTCTATTTGCACTTGTGTCAACCTGTAACAATCCGTACCGAAGACGTTGTTTCATGGATCTTTCCGACATTCCACAGATAACTCTATTTTGAAGTCATATTTGCAACATGTCTAATGATACCAAAAGATTTTGTCCTGATGACCTTGATATTTGAGTTTGTCCTTCTTAGCAGGAAACCGTAATTTTACCGAGAGGAATGTTTGTATGGTCATCTTACAGTGAGGAGGTTATTTTATAATACATTTGCGCATTCTTCGTTACCCCTGGTAATCAAGACAATACGCATTTTTACTTTTTTCTCAAATAAATGATAACAATGAATCAATAAATCGAGTTTTTATGTTTTCATCAATGAAAACTTTATAAAACAGAACAAAAAACAACAACAAATGGATGTTTTCCATTATTTCAAAAGCTTAAAAAGGAATAAAAAGATGACAATGGCAGGTATGGAAAGTGTTTCGATGTCTACCACAGAATTCTGGTTGGTGACTGGTCACGTGCAAATTCCGTGAATCGCGAATTATACCCCCATGAACACCAAAACTCAAACATTTATTTCTTATATTTATTTACATTTCTCTAAATATTAGACATCCTATTTTTGCACGAACATCGCAAACACAGCGAATTACAGCGTCAAAAGTATTCTAACGTTGGTAAATTCTTTCTAAGTTCAAAATTTGAACGTGACGTCACAATGACAAACCGATTTATCAAAAAATAATTACGATAGAAAATTTATCTGAACTCGTATGTCTGAACGTTTATGTGATCAATGAATATGAGAAGAAATATGAAAATAAGAACTAAAAACGAATTAAAAGTTTACGATTTAATTTTCTTATCAAGTTTATTGAAAGTATCGATACTCAGCATTTGTGTGTCGATACGTATTGAAAATCTCAAAGAATCGATACTCTTCTATATTTCAATATCAATATACAGCACTAGGGTGTTTTGCTGTATACTACAACCAAGTGTTGTTGGGGATCACCTTCTTTCTTTTCAACCTCATCAAAGACTAGACTAATTAAACTTCAACCATTGATTTTCATTGAGCACATAGGGATCCCTATAACTTTTGAGGTCAGAGGTTAAAGGTCAAGGTCAGACTATTTACAGCATTTGACAACATTTTTCTACCATATTTCGATGAATCTTCAACGAAAAACGATAACCACGACTTTTAAAGAAAATGATGCAAAGCATCAACCCCTTTAAAAATACAAATAATTCCTTATGAGTATATAGAATGTAAACACAGAATCAGGAGACGCCGACTCTCCCCAGGCATCTTGTCTCACTTCGGAATGTTCATTCCGGGGATCGCAACAGTTCCGACGGGAATTATCACGATTAGGCCTAGCCTTTTCGACTTTGAGACTAAATAATTTTTTTTAGAAATTTCGCTCTAAAGTGTCCAAAAGTCAATATCATAGGACACTGATGATTGAAAATGGTTTCTGCATCATAATATAGCACGTATTACAACTATAATCGTGAAACCTGCCAGAAATGATTCCAATTAGTCAAGAATGACCCCTATTGCTTTAGAGAAACAAAGTCATAATACTAAGACAATTGAAAATGATTGAAATATTTCTTCCAGAGTGTAGGGATGATAACAAATAAAAACAAAATCACTCAAATACACAAGTTGTCGGCCCCTTGGCCTTTATCAAGTGTAAAAAAAAAGAACAATTACAATGGCGTTCATTGCAAATCATCTTGCAGAGAAGCAAGGATGGATTTTACTTAGAATTGTTATAGATCGTCGTTTTTTACACTCGATAAAGACCAATGGACCGAACATTTGTGTATTTGAGTGTTTGTGTTTTCAACTGAAAATGGTTTCTTGATCATATATAAAAGCGTGTATATTTATACTTTACATTCCACTTTTGCAACTCGTCACTTTGCATCTTTGATGCATTTTGAGCTTATTTGTTGTTCAGAAAACTTTCAATGTTTTCCTTTTATGTTCTTGCAGAAATGCACAAAAAAGCAAATAGAAGAAGTAAAGTTGGCTGTAAACCAAATTCTGACAGCAATATTGATGGACGCCGTTCCATTCCATTACAAAATGAAGACAACAACTCTATGTTAAGACTGTCATTGCAACATCAAATTAAGAAACAGACTGCTTCTATGGGAAAGATTTCACCCCAACAACAAAAAAACAAAAGCAAAGCCTCTATGGGACTGGCACCTCCTTGTGAGGATATGTCCCTGGCCGCTAGGAGGTTGGCCTCTCTTTGTGAGAAAACGCCTCTGAATGCCCGGGGGTTGGCACCTCCCTCGGGAAGTCGTCTGAGTGCTACAGATGTTAGCATGCCACCGAGCCCTGATACTCCACTGTGGGTATGTACTCCACCGCGGGTACCCTCGCCAAAGCGCGGCGTTGCAGGTCAGACGCAAACTGGGATGAGAACTCATTTCATGGCAATGGAATGTAGACCCAGTATAATTGAAACGTTGAGAAAAGATGCAAGGAATATTGAAACGAATACTGAACTGAACTATGAAACGAATACCGAGCTGAACTATGAAACGAATACTGAACTGAACAATGATACGGATAATGAACTGAACTATGACACGAATACTGAATTGAACTTTGAAACTGCATTGCATTCACTACAACATATGTCTTCAATAACAGATCAGATTGAGAGAAACAAAAAGGAAAGAAAATTCATCAAAGATGAATGCTCTTATGTAACAAAGGTTATACAAGGCAACTTTCATCAGGGAAACTGCATGTTTGGTGAAAATGCAGGCAATCAATGTGTTCCAAATTGTTTAATAGCAGGTATTTTTGGTACGCTAAAATCTGTACATGTATGGACTTCAGAGGATATGGACACAATTCTTGTGACAGGGAATGAGCTATATTCTTTTCTTAGAGCAAGTTCGTTCATTAATCACAATCACCTGTTGGTACACGAACTTCCTAGACATATTGAAGTTTTCCATATTCTCTATAACGTTCACATTGATGAATGTTAAACAAGACTTGACTGAATTTAATGCTTTACCTTTAGATGAGGCAATAAAACTGTCAATAGAGAAATACCCTACAGCATTCGTTTGCTTTGCCGGCAGTACTATGCTAATAGGTAGATCGGAGTTCGGATTTTTCATCTATGATCCACATTCGCGATCAGAGACTGGAATGATAGATATCGAGGGTAAAAGTACATGCTTGCTGATGACACATATCGGAGATATAAGTGAACATTTATATGCTCTAGGGGAATCAATGAATGCATCCGGTGCAATCATGATTGAATTTACTGGGTTCAAACTAGAAAATGAACATTCCTCTAGTGACAAGCATATATCAAATGCACAACCTCACTGTAGATCAGAATATGTATCAGATGATGATGATGATGCTGCCATCTACTTATTTCAGGACGAATCTATCAAACCTGACTTTAAATTATTGTGCAAAGGGACACAAAGGCAAATATGTTCGAAGCTTCATATCAAGTACGAAAATACTAAAGTACACAGCAACAGGCTAATTAAAAATGCCGAAAAGCCCAAAACTTGGCACAGAGTCATGGCCGATGGAAATTGCTTCTTTAGAGCTTTATCATTTGCCTTGAGCAACACGGAGGAGAATCACAATAAGCTAAGAGAACTTGTCTGTGAACACGCATTATCACACCCAGATGTGTTTACTTCAATACTTCGAGCAGGACATGAGTCAATATTATGTTATTTAGAGAAGACAAAGATGAGAGAGGATTGTGTTTGGGCAACAGAATTTGAAATTTATGTAGCGTCCAGTTTGTTAGACTGTACCATATACACATTTAGCAATGGTGCTTGGATTAAGTTCGCAATGCCTACAGCAAATAAACGAAATATTCATGATAAACATAAGATATTCTTGGACCATGTAAATGGTTTACACTACGACGTTGTCTTGTCTACAGAATCTGAAACAATGGATGGACAAGATAATTCAAGCAAGTTCCAAGGTCTCAAAGATATTAAGCGAAAGAAAAAAGACCTCAAAGAAAGAGATGCCTTGAGGAAACGCATGAAAAAACAGGAAGACTTGATAGGTGAAGAGAGTAATTACGTTGAAGGGCTCAACACGCAAGGCAAACAAAAAATGAACGGCAGCTCTGTCGACAAATATGTCGATAAATCCCCTCTTTTTGACAATAAGTTTCAAAGAAATTGTAAGAGAAAATTGCGATACATGAATGACGAGACCTACCGGGACACCAGAAAGAAAATGAGCAGAAGAACATACGAGGAAAATGAAACTTATAGAACATGCAAGAAAAATTTAAACATAAATAAATACAAACAAAATGTCGAACATAGAAGAGAACTCAAAGAGAGAAGTGTTATGAAGTACATGCTTAATGAGGAACACAAGAGACAAGTCAAAGAAGCAAGTATTTCAAAATACAAAGAAAATGAGGAACACAAGAATAAAGTCAAAGAAGCAAGTGTTTCAAAATACAAAGAAAATGAGGAACACAAGAATAAAGTCAAAGAAGCAAGTATTTCAAAATACAAAGAAAATGAGGAACACAAGAATAAAGTCAAAGAAGCAAGTGTTTCAAAATACAAAGAAAATGAGGAACACAAGAATAAAGTCAAAGAAGCAAGTGTTTCAAAATACAAAGAACATGAGGAACACAAGAATAAAGTCAAAGAAGCAAGTGTTTCAAAATACAAAGAAAATGAGGAACACAAGAATAAAGTCAAAGAAGCAAGTATTTCAAAATACAAAGATAATGAGGAGCACAAGGAAATTGTTAAATTAGCAAGTTTTAAAAAGTACAAAGAGAATGAGTTATACAAAAAGAAAAAGAAAGAATTGAGTGTTTCAAAGTATAAGGAAAACGAAGATCACAGAACAAAAGTAAAAGAGAATAGTATTTCTAAATACAAACACGACGAAGATCACAAGCGTACAGTAAAAAGTGCAAGCATTTTAAGATATAGGGAGGACGCTAACTTCAGATCGAAACTTAAGGAACAGAATCTGCATATGTATCATGAAAATGAAGCTTTCAGAATGAATGCTAAAAGGAAAAGCAAGCTACAGAATGTTAAAGATGAACGCCACAAGTCACACGCGAGACAGACTGCGAAAGAAAAGTATACAACAGATCAGAAATATAGATCTCAAAAACGTGAGTGTGCAAAAAAAGCGTATGCAAATAAAATAGAAAGAATTCCAGAAATGAGAGCGATTCTTAGTGAAAAGAAGAAATGCCAAAGAGTCTTACAGAATCATGAAAAATCAGATGCACAGCTTATTATAGCAAACTTTAAAATCAAGGCTGAAAAAGGACCTTAGTTTGTATGTTCCTGTTGTAAACGGCTCTGCTTTTACAATCAAGTTGTGCCATGTAGATTCGATTCATATGCTAAGAAAAGACTTAATGTCACGAAAGCTGCGAGAATGAGTATTACACACAACTCCGAACATTCCTATTCAGATGAAGAACAAGACGATTGCCTTGAAATAGACTTAAAGATATGTCATACATGTCATCGTAAAATAATGACTGGGTGTATACCACAAGAATCTTCCTCAAATAACATGAGCCTAGATGATATTCCCGATAAGTTAAAAGCACTAAACAGTTTAGAACAGAACTTAATTGCAAAGCATATTACTTTCATGAAACTAGCAATGCTGCCGCAAGGAGCCCAAAATGCTATCCATGGACCAGTTGTCTGTGTTCCTTCGAATCTCAACAAAGCATCTAGTTTACCAAGACAAGAAGATAATGACCTCATCCTTCGAGTAAAACTGAAAAGAAAGCTAAGCTACAAGGGTCATTACGACTATAAATTTGTGAATACAAATAATGTGTACAACGCTTTACAATTTTTGAAGGAAAATAACAAATGGTACAAAGGCACAGAAATAAAGCAATCGGACTTGGAAGAGGAGAATGCATATTTGTCACTATCTACATGTAATGAACAAACCGATCAAAACAGGCACCATGACGAAACAACAAATAGTTCTAACATCAGATCTGAAAAGATACAACCAGAGGAAAGCGAACCTTTAGAGGAATATGGCGTACAATATGATACCTGCTTACAACCTCCCGATGTTGGACAAGAAGTGCTAGACCATTACTTTGACGAAGTATTTAACTTAGCTCCTGCTGAGGGAATGAATCCAGTGAAAATGTTGCAAGAAATAGGCAATGAAGCAAAGTGTTTCCCCGTATTATTTCCTACAGGAAAGAACTCCTTCGATGAGACACGAAAACTGCCTATATCCCTAAGCAGATACTTTAATAACAGATTAATGCATGCGGACAACAGATTTGCTCAAAACACAAATTACCTCTTCTATGCCCAATATTTATCTGAATTGAAACAGGTTATAGATAAAACACAAATTTCACTTAGAACGACAGATTCTAAGGGGACAACTGCAGGAAAAGTGACCGCAGAGACATTACAGGACAAGGCAAAACTGAAACAATTGTTTCGGAAGGACGAGGCACTGCGATTTTTGCAGCCCATACGAGGGACACCAAGTTACTGGCAGAGTGCACAGAAAGATTTATTTGCAATGCTGAGACAACTTGGAATTCCTACCTGGTTCTGTTCCTTCTCTGCAGCAGAATTCAGATGGAAGGATATGATAAATGTCATCTTAAAGCGACAAGGAGACACCAGAAAATTTGAAACCCTTGACTGGTCAGAGAAAAGTCAGATCCTCAAAAGCAATCCTGTGACCGTAGCAAGAATGTTCGACCGTCGTTTCCACTTATTTCTACATGAAGTGATCTTGTCACCATGCAACCCTGTTGGCAAAGTTATTGACTATTTCTTGCGAGTTGAATTCCAACAACGAGGCTCACCTCACATGCACTGCCTTTTTTGGATAGAAGATGCTCCAAGACTAAATGAAAATGACCAACAAACAGTATGTGCATTTGTAGATAGATATGTTTCCTGTCAACTACCTGGAGAAAAGGATCCGGAATTACATGACATAGTACAAGCAGTACAACAGCATAGCAAGAAACACTCCAAGTCGTGTCGCAAGAAAGGAACAACGTGTCGTTTTAATTTTCCGAGACCACCTTCCTCTAAAACATTTATTGTCTCCCAAACGGAAATGAAAGTCAAAGGTGACGAGAATGAAGATTTGAAAATATCAAAATCAGGAACAAGTTGTGTGGAGAGTGAAGAAAAGGAAGCACGAAATTCGAATTCAACAGAGGAAATGCCAAAGACGGAAGCGTATGATATATTGAGACGAGTCTGGGATTCCATTCAATCCGAGTCGTTTAACAAATTAGACACAGAGGGTCTACTTGAAAGAATAGGGATAGACCAGTCAACCTACGAACAAGCACAGCATCTTGTGGCTACAAGACAAAGCATTGTATTGAAACGTAACCCAGACGAAGTGTGGATAAATCAGTATAATCCAACATTACTGAAATGCTGGGATGCAAACATGGACATACAATACGTACTTGATCCTTTCAGTTGCATTGTATACATAATATCTTATATTTCAAAGTCTGAACGTGAAATGGGAATGATACTGAAACAGACGAAGATTGAGTCTGAAGAGGGCAATCTGAATGCTCGTCAGACGATGAAAGCTATCGGATCTGCCTACCTTCATCACAGAGAAGTTGGTGTTCAAGAGGCTGTATACAGAGTTTGTGGCTTGAAAATGAAAGAATCTTCAAGAAAAGTAGTTTTCATACCAGTAGGAGAAAATCCAACACGTCTCTCCAAGCCATTATCCCAACTACAAGCCAATAAGAAGTCCAAAGATGACGACGATACTACGGACGCCCATGACGACACCGAACAAATATGGATGCTTAATGTCATTGATAGATACATAGCCAGACCAAATATGCAGGAATTCGAGCAGATGTGCCTTGCAGTATTTTGCTCAGTTTTTAGAGTTCTGTCGAAATCACAAGTTCCTAATAAGCCAAATGACAATGTATTCAAATTGAGGGATGAAAAAGGATACATTCAAAGGAGAGTGCGCTCTGACCATGCAGTGATCAGATATCCACCTACAAACATTTCAAGAGAGCCAGAAAAACATTATCGAAGTATTCTTCAATTATTCCTTCCATATTGGACTGAAAGTCAATTAAAGCCATCAGAATTCGATTTGTACCAATCCTTCTATGAGACTGGATGTGTAAAGTTCAAGGACGATTCATCCCTACACAAAGTACAAGACGTTGTTAATAAGAACAGAAACTTGTTTAATAAGAATGAGGATATTCTTATCGAAGCACAAGAACTTTATGATTTAATCGGGGAACCTACCGACGCCTGGGCAATGATTTGTCCTGAATCAGAAAGAGGCCGCGATGAATGTAGACAAATGAAATCATTTGATGTAGCTGACGAAAGTGTGCAAGAAGAAATCGCTGATCTTCAACCTGATAATAAGCCAGATATCGCTTATACAATTCAAGGTCGAAATGCATCAAAGGAAGAAATACTCCCGATTCTGAGATCCTTAAACTGTAAGCAAAAGGAAGTTTTCTACTTTGTAAGGGATTGGTGCTTAAAGAAAGTTCAAGGAAATAATGTCGAACCATTCCACATATTCATCACAGGAGGTGCAGGGACTGGAAAAAGCCATTTGATTAAAGCAGTTAAATACGAAGCTTCAAGAATCCTCGAAAAAATATGCGAGGAGCCCGACCAACTTACAGTCCTGTTGACTGCTTTTACGGGAACAGCAGCTTTCAATATTCAGGGTTGTACTGTCCATCATGCATTTAGAATTACGAGAGGTTTGCCGCTACCTTATGATACACTAAAAGAACATACGCTTAGCCCTCTTCGCGCCAAATTAGAGAACTTGCAGATACTTGTTATTGACGAGGTTTCCATGATTTACAAAAGACTATTATACTACATTCATGAACGACTAGTACAGATAAAAAGAAACAAAAGTCCATTCGGCGGAGTATCTGTGTTGGCTGTAGGAGACTTTTTTCAACTACCCCCTGTGAAACAGAGCAAGAATGAGAGATTGTACAATGACAATGCATCTTATCCTGTTGATTACTGGAACGATTTCTTCTCTGTTGTCGAACTAGATGAAATTATGAGACAGAAAGAAGACATTGAATTTGCTAAAGTTCTGAACATGTTAAGAACAAGAACAGATGAGAAACCAGTCCCGGATACTGCACTTCAGATCTTGCGTGAATGTGAAAGGGAAGGCGAAGGCGAAGATCTACATGTGTTTTCTACAAACAAGGAAGTAGACCTCCATAATCAAGATATGTTGAAATTCTTGAGGAAAGAAATCGTTGAAATACCCGCAAAGGACTTCAAGAAGGACAAAGCATCTGGAAAAATGACATCTTTATCTATACCAACTTCAAAATCTGATTCAGATGGACTGCCAACTATCCTTTTAATGTCAGAGGGCGCACGAGTTATGCTTACGAGGAACATTGATGTTCAGGATGGTCTAGTCAATGGAATTATGGGAACTGTTGAGCAGATAATAGAGAAACAAAGCTCTTCAGCAAATTCTAAATCAGAAATTTGTGCCATAGCCGTTGTATTCGATAACAAAAAAGTCGGAAAGTTTGTTGGAAAACTGACGGATAAAGGTCGTATAGTTACAATAGAAAGAACTGAAGAGGAATTACGAAAATCAGGAATAACTAGATTCCAGTTCCCTCTCAAGCTAGCCTGGGCATGTACCGCGCATAAAGTACAAGGGATGACACTTAACAGAGTTGTTGTCGATCTGAAGAAAGTATTCAGTCCTGGGCAAGCATACGTAGCCCTCAGTAGAGTTACCTCCAAGGCGGGTTTGTACCTAAAAAGCAGTGGAACTGTAACTTTTGAGAAGAAGATATTTGCAGATAAGGAAGTTGGAGATAAAATAGACAACATGAAGAAGTTTTCTGCAGGAAAAGCTGGATTGGCAACAAGTTCTGAAGATGAAAGTGGAATAAATTTGATTTTATTTAATGTTCAAAGCCTCCTTCACAATGTCAAACAGATGAGGACTGATGAGCGCTTCACAAATTCAGACGCAATAATGGTTACAGAAACATGGCTGAAATCGGAAGAAAGAAATAACGCAGTGCAAATAGACCATTTCACATTTTCGCATCAAGTGAGATATGACTCGTACTCTTACTCATCCCCAGTCACATCTAAACTGAAAGAGTCATCGGGTGGCGGAGTTGGAGTATACATCAAAGAATCAAGTACACTAAAGACGAGTAAACTGCATCACACAGACATTGAAGGCATGGTGCTTAAATTAATGGAAAAACTACAGGTACTAGTCCTTTACAGGCCTCAGGCATATCCAATTTCACTTTTTCTGGAACGACTTGCCAATATCACTTCAATTTTGACCGTAAAAAACGTTCCTTGCATAGTCATGGGAGACTTCAATGAGAACATTCTTCAGAACAATGGGAAGATTCAGTCATTCATGATCAGCAAAAACTTTAAGCAAGTTGTCACCTCACCCACTACAGAGAATGGAACATTGATAGACCATGTGTATGTTTCTGAGATTCTTGATGTAACAACAAATATAATACCGACATACTACAGTGACCACGAGGCAGTTCATGTTCATGTTAAGATTCCAAGTAATGATCGCAACGATGTCTCAGATACAGATGTGTTACGTGTGCCTCTTTAGACAAAATAGTAGGTTTGTATATTAGTAATAACCGATAAATTCATTTTTTGTATCCAATAGCCAAGCGCGGATCCAGAGATGGGGGGGGGGGGGGGGTCGGACCCCCCTGGAATTTTCGAAGCATAGCTATTTTTTTTTTTATAAATAAACAAAATATACATATTTCATAAGATTAAGTCACAATTCCCCTTATGTTGTCTTAATATTTTAAATATATATCATGAATTTCTATTCGAAATCTTTCATTTTGATAATATTTTTCAAAAATTTTCTTAAGCTCGCTGCCGCTCGCCAGAATTTATAACATACATGTACGTTATTTTCAAATGATGCTGCGCTTTCCTATATACAACACATATACATGTACATTACACCTAGGTAAATAAACAAGGGAACTAAGAAAACGAAAAGAAACTGAAAAAATGATTCGAATAGTGGATTCTATTCCAATTTTCGGGAAAAAATCGCTGGCTTGCTATCGCTCGCCATTTGTTCAGATTAGAACTGACAATCAATAATCAAGTACCATGATGTTGAAAATTCAAGATTTTAAGCTTTTTGTTCGCCGTTGCTCTCCAGTTACTTTTTATGAATAATTAGAAACAGAACTGTCAAAACTTTATTTTCTTGCGTTTGCGTTGTTTTGTTTTGTTTTGTTTTTTGTTTTGTTTTGTTTTGTTTTGTTTTGTTTTGTTTTTTTTTGCTCTTCAAAAAATTCGGACTTTAGGACACCTCCCCCCGAAAGAAATTCCTGGTCCGCCCAGGAATAGCAATTAAAAAGACGGCATCATATTTCATCTAGAAAGTTTAAAGAGAAACGAGTAAAAATATCCTAGTACTTGAATGATTTATATCCCTCAGATATCATGTTTTCTTCCACAGAATGTACTAGTATTCTTCAGTGCATCAAAATATTAGATATGGAATACAATGAATACTGGAGTATATGATATGATGGAAAAGCAACGCTACTTCATTTTGACAATAACTTTGAATTGCAAAAGGGGGAAATATTTTCGTCCTGTTAGTGTGCCCAAAACATGGTAACTTTTGTACCGTTAAGGAATTTAACTTGTGCATTAGTGTGACATACGTTTAGATGTAATACATAATTATATAGTTTTGACCCTGTGACATTGACCTTGGAATTTGCTATATACTCTAAAGGTAAATATTTATATAACTTCGTAAGATAGGGTTCTGATATTCACAAAAAAACATTGCTTTTGAAAGAATCTAAGTACCGGTGTATTATTTTTAGCAATCATTTCAAGTAGAGAAGACCGAACATTGTATGTTTTATTCTATAATAATTTACTCTTTTCTTCACAGGACTAATTCAAACCACCGAACAAGATTTTTTTTTTGCCTTGGACCGGAGCAAAATTATTATTTTTGTGCAATAAGAATGTTTGTGTTTTAACGATAGAATTTTCAAAAATTTTTAATCAAACTCTAAAATATTACTTTATCTTTAAGCAAAAATTTAATTCACTTCTATGTATAAACAGGGAAAAGGAATTTTTTTTACAATATAATCTTCGGTAAACAAAAATTTATATAAATAAGGTACATGAAAGAGGGTCTGAGGGGAGGGTGTTCTAGACAAATTTTAAATTTACAATTGTAAATTGCTGAGAAACATAAGTTCTCCTTCAAAGGTTGTTACAAAATTAGACTCTATTTGATGAACATGCATCTGTTAATAGTAATATATTTTATTGTATATAAGACTTTAAGGAAGCCCCTTTTCCATTAACATGCATTCTTTTGATTTTTTTTTCATACATGAACTTTGCAATTAAAGAAACTATGTTCCGCAAAATGTTTAACGTCTTCATATTCAATAGCATCATTTAAGAACAGGTCAATTTACAGCATAGACCAAACATGCACGTTTCGGGTACTTAACCCTCATCAGTGATCCTCAATCTAAACAATGAAATATCGCCAAAGAGTGTGAAAAATACTATGTCGAAAAATGAACCGAAAGACGTAGCAAGATGGGTGGGATATGATGCTAGAAATTTTGATAACAGAAATTTTCGAATGCATTGAAGTGGAAGATGATCGAACTTGGCTACATCTGCTTTCGGGCAGCAGTGACACTCACCAAGTGGTACAAATGTTTAACGTCTTCAAATTCGTTAGCATCATTTTAGAACAGATAAATTAACAGCATGGACCAGACATGCACGTTTCGGGTACTTAACCCTCGTCGGTGAGCTTTTCAAGATGCCGTATGATACGGTTTTACTCGTTGAGAACCTTTTGTTCAAAAGGAGGATCTGACCCCTTGGGCAGAAAAATCAGTAGGATCCGGGTTTCTCCTCCTTAACTATACAGACAAAGCATTTAATGATGTCGTCTTAGAGGGTGTCATTTATATTTGTGCACGTGGGTTTCTAAATGTGGTTCTGATCCCTGTGTTGGGGAAAATGGATGAGTTCATGAAAATCTGACAAAGACCCTCCTCCTTAAATACAAGAAAGGTAATGGAATGGGGTGATGTCTCTCTTTCATATTTTCTTAATGTCTCACCTATAGAGTCTGAAATTATTTTTTTTCTATTTAATGCTAGCATCAGATTGGTAACAATTGGCATTGAACATTAGAACAGAACCTTCATAGTTTTACTAGTATATAAGATATTCTGTTCAGACTACAGTACTATATATCTTTAGAAAATCAAAATACTAATTTCTCTTTTTTTTCAGAAACGACGTTTTAAACTCCTGGATTCACTCATTAGGATTCCCTCAAACCATGTTATCCAAACATAAATCCAGTGTAAGTACATACTCATCTTAATCATGTAAAGTGCAACTCATTTAGAAACTGAAGATACCGTCAGAAATAGTGTTTTTTGAAATGAAAAGGTAATTCTGGGAACTACATGCGAATGTATTAGAAAAAAATGCATATATATACATGTAAGCAGTATGTTATTGAAAATGGATACGAAGAAAGAAAGCAGTTGGAATACAATTTGTTACTTCATTCATCAACTTAATCTTTTGAATTATAATTGGTGGGACAAGACCATTCTCCTCAGACACTGAATGTGACCTTGACCTTGAAATTTGACCTACTTTTGTCGAACTTTAAATTTGGTCACAACTTTTGAATTGTCTGTGATAGGTCTTTCATACATTCATTCATTCATTTTTGTGTAACCTGCGAAGCATAGCGACACTTGGGGATCACTTTGTCCGTTGTCCGTCTGTCCATCTGTCCATTTATGTTTCACAAATACAAAGCTTGTTTTATAATGTACAATGCATAGTACATGTAGCTATTTCAAATACAAGATATGGAATCCAGAAATACACTGTACAGGTTAAAAGAATTTTTATATGCTTAGATGAATTGTTACCTAATTTCATTTCTAAATTTTAGGTCATTAAAAGAAGACAAGAGTAAGACGTTTGAGAGGCCTACTACCAGCAATCAACTTTTGTTTGACAATGATTAAATGAAGTACAAGCGAAAACCCAGAAACAAGAAATCACAGTCAAAAGGCCCATATACTCGCGAAAAAAAAAAAACGAAACAGAAGCCTATCAAAGAGAAAAGAAAAAGGCGACAATAACACAGCACAACAGAAAAGTTTAAGTACAATTTAATCCAATGAACAATCTCCAAATTCCAGGGCAAGAACGGAATGTACTGTATGTAGCTGTAAAACAACACGCTGCACCCCAAACATAACCCAGATCCGCATGAACCACGCCAAAACACAACGCACAGTACTTCGTTATACCTAAATGTTCCATTTAATGCAATGTCGCCATAACGTCAAATTTCATTGGTTGTTTGCTCCTAAGTTATGGCCGTAAAACGAGAACATACTAGGCTTTGACGTTGCTAACATCACATTTCGCTTTATATTCACAAAAATATAGGATGCATTAAAATGCCAACGCGTCGCCAGATAAACTCAGTAAAATCAGCATTAACCGCCCACAAACATAACATCAGAAACTAGTTATTCCCTGATTATATGAGTGAAATCTACCTTATTTTGTCTTGCCCATGCTGTAAATTTATCGCTTTTAAATGATGCTAATAAAATTGAAGACGTTTAACATTATTACAATGGCAATGCAGTCAAAATCTAATGTTTATAATGTTTGTTTATGAGTGATTGTATACCCCGATTTTCGCGATATTATTGATATTTAATGCATAGAAAATGAATGGCCAGTTTCATTTTTCATGATAAAAAAACCTATTGAGTATTAAAAGAATACATACAGAAAGATATATATGAAGATTGAAAAATACCATAATCGCTTTTCCAAGTGAAGCAACAGATTAAGGTCTTTTAATTATGCAAATGCAAATTGCATCAATTGTCAAACATGCAGTTTCAAGTGGATGCCACACTTTTCATTGCCCTTGTTAATTGTTATTATGTATAAATTTTCTCGTTGATGATGTTTCACTTAATGAATTGTATTGTGACATATTGAATAGAAAGAAAATAAATATCTCGTATTTTACTTATTTTGCTTATCATCGACTTATTCTTTGTTAACAAATGGACTGTATGGAACAATGCGTATACATATTCTTTTAAAAACTCTAGCAGAATATGATATACACTAATCGTATTATAGGAAGGAATTCATTTTGAAGGAGCTTAATTGATATTGAGCAGCTAATGCTTAGCCTATCTCTTCACGGTAAAGCGGAAGCTTTACATGTTTGTCTTATGTCTATGATTCTGGGTCAAATTCTCAATGAATAATAACAAAGCTAAGATTATGCTTTCTTCACGCGAGGAGTGTTTTACTGACCCAAGAGTCGTATACGCATGGTAATAGTTGCTAGTTACATAGCCATTATTAATGGTACAATGTAATATATGAAAGTCACAACAATTTCTTAAGAAATAACCAGCATCTGGTTTAGTTTACTGTCTAACAGAAGATTCTCAAAACATTCTTCCTGGGCACCTTGTCTCATTCAAAGGTTGGGAGTTCACTACTCTTACGGAGTAGATTATTATCCCTTTGCGCAACTTTGTATGTATAAATTGGGTTTCCACAAATGTTTGTGGACATTAAGAGGTCACAGTTTGTAATTTTCGTAAAACAATGCATGTGTGTTGCCCATGTCTATTTTCAAGGTGACGGTCACTATGTATAATGGCTATTTCTGATGGATAGAATTCAAAATCATGTCCTATGTGTTATGATTGTGTCCGTCCAGTGTCTGTTGCCTAGGGAGCAGCTATTTGATTTTCAATGGGACGGGGAGGGGGAGAAAAACTTCACAAGAAAAAAACCGCTCAAATTTTTGACGAAATAGAAAGTCGGAAAAAACCGGACCATGTATTATACTGTAGAATTTAAGAAAAAATCCGCTCCAGAGCCCGCATCCTCTGGTTCTAAAACTCCCCCTAAAAAAAGGTCTATTGGGAAAAGCCCTCTCCCTTATAAAAATCACATAGTTGCTCCCTTGTGACTTAAAGATTTGTCATGACCTTGAAAGAAAGTCAAGATCATTGTACACAGTATGGGTAGAACCATGCCCAGGCAATAACATCATAAATTCATACATCTTACATTGAATTGTGTGAACAAGCATCTGATTTAAAACAGAAAAAGAGAACTTAATTATGTATAATCCCAGTCCGATTCTTACATCAACCTGTTCTAAACATTGTCATGTGTTGAGCTCTAACGTTCGCATTGACCTTGTGATTGTCATGCGTTCAATGTCACTTGAGTTGTGTGGATGAAACTCTATTTATAATCTAATCAGAGTTAGAACAAACTTGGTAAATATAATATCTAATGTACAATTTTATTATACATGAACGTGGTTCAAGTTTTCTCCACAGGGCCATTACATACGTTTGCTTATAGGTAAAAAGCAGTTGAAACCTCGTATCTACACTTGACAAAAATTCGTTCTCAAAATTGACGGAATTTAAAGGTGATGAAAAAAATATTTCATAATTGACCTTGGTTCAAGGTCAAGTAGTCATTTTAATGCCATAACAAGGTTTGCAGCAATTTATCCGCTTTCTGTTCTGACTTACATTTATAAATGCGCAAGGAACATATATCATATTTATTTTTCTATCTTTTTTATTCGGATTTTAACGTTTCAGTTCTTAGGAAAATCTAATAAAGGAGGAATCCGTCTGTTGCTTGCAACAGTAGCCATCTAGTTCTTTATTATTATTTCAAATGTTCTATGTTTAGTGAAGTCAGACTTTCAAACAAATAAGGTACAAACATGTACATGTACAGTATCTAGGAAAAGACAAATTTCAAAAGACTAAACAAAATACTGACTTGTCAAGAGTCCTGTCGTCCCGCTCATGTCCCTGCAGATGATGTAGATCTCTAGGCGTGGCAGTGATCATGTTGAGGTTGACGGACAAAGCTTCCCCTTCCTTACCCACAACTTCTATACCGGTAAGACCCAAGTAATGAAGGTCTCCCCATGTGGCAGTGAAATTCAACTCTAGTCCTATGGAATGAAAGTTGTTACATGTACTACTACTGTTTTACTCCATTCGACCAGCAATATGCATGCACATGGTGAATGTGTCACAGAAATCTAGTGATTATAATTTTTAAAGCATTTCTAAATTCATCATGGTATTTTTCCTTATCAATCTTAATTTTTTTCTTTTCCTAATAGTATGTTTATTTTGATCAAGAAATCATGAGAGACTTTTCTTTTCTTTTTTTTTTGAAATCATAACAGACTTACTTTTTCCTTTGAAGACTATAACATCTCCTTCAGTAACCATACTAGTAGCTGGACGTGGTGGTATAGAAGCGGATTCTTTCTCAGCCTTCTTAAGGTTACCAGCAGCTCTTGTGAATGGCCTTTCCTATATTGTACAAGTTAAATGTTGCAATTAATGCACACTGATGTAAAAGTAATAAAACAACGCTAAAGACGGTATGGCCGGATTGCAAAGTAAGTTTTTGTCACCAACTGGGTCAAAGTCACTAAGTCAAATATTACAGCATACATTGAGAGGTCTTATCAGAGGCAACCTACATGTATAATATAAAGTTTCTACTGCATACAGTTCCTTAGATTTTGCTTCAACCAGAAACTTTAACCAAAATCTTTAACTAGGTCAAAGTCCAAGGTCAAGGTCACTAGGTCCAATGTAATGGCATAAATTGAACGGTATCATCATGGGCAACCTAAATGTATAATATAAGGTTTCTACTGCATACAGTTCCATGGATTTTGCTTAAACCAGGAACTTTAACCAAAATCTTTAACTAGGTCAAAGTCCAAGGTCAAGGTCACTTGGTCCAATGTTATGGCATAAATTGAACGGTATCATCATGGGCAACCTAAATGTATAATATAAGGTTTCTACTGCATACAGTTCCATAGATTTTGCTTAAAACAGAAACTTTAACCAAAATCTTTAACTAGGTCAAAGTCCAAGGTCAAGGTCACTAGGTCAAATGTTATGCCATAAATTGAAAGGTCTTGTCATTGGCAACCTAAATGTATAATATAAGGTTTCTACTGCATACAGTTCCTTAGATTTTGCTTAAACCAGGAACTTTAACCAAAATCTTTAACTAGGTCAAAGTCCAAGGTCAAGGTCACTAGGTCAAATGTTACGGCATAAATTGAAAGGTCTTGTCATTGGCAACCTTCATGTATAATATAAAGTTTCTACTGCATATAGTTCCTTAGATTTTGCCTCAACCAGAAACTTTAACCAAAATGTTGACGGCAGACGGACAGACGGACAGACGGACATCGTCAATCTATAGACCGGAATTGCTTTGCAATCCGGCCAAAAATTGTTATTGCATGTACTTTGTAACATCTATTACACACCCAATCAATTGCAACTAAAATGTGTTATACATGTATCAACAGAACCTTAATATAATATCATATAAAAGGCATTTTTGCAGCAACAGACATTTACATAATGAGAAACTCATAATTGCTGCAGATTCCCAAAGTGCAATTTTTCAAGATGATCACTTTTCCCATTCAATCAAAGTATATCCTTTTCAAATTTTTGACGCAATCAAAATCTCCTGTCTGGAACATGTACTTCTAATGATAGCATCACTATTCTGAAGATTCTTTTTAAAGTAGGGTGGCAATGAATTTCAAAGAAAACATTTCTGCATTCCATTATTATGGGGAAGTTAAGGTAATCAGTGTAAACCTTTAAAGAAATGACAGATTTCTTAATATGTATCACAAATCAATACTAACATCGTCACTTCCTTCATCAGCTGTGCTGGGGCGTTCAAATGGCACATCATCAGGTTCATCGTCACTGAACAAATCTCCCTCATATGCGTCATCATTCTTGGATACTGCCTCCAAAATAGTCTCGTCAGTCGTGAACAGTATGGTCTGAAAATGAAATTAGCCAATTACAAAGCTATGACTTTCAAAATCTTCAAAAACTGTTGCTATATCAAAATAATCAAGTAATAAATGATTTAGAATAATCAAACAACGACTATCATTGCTATTTTCAACACAGTCTAATTCACACTGATGCTATGAGATAAAAGCAACATTGATGTAACTTACATCACCAAAAGCCTCTGTTCCTCCCTCTATCCCCCCGCAGGCTCTGGCAATCTCTCCTTTAAATATCTCCGTACTGTCTAACGTAATGACTACATCCTTGGCACCACGATAGGAATGGATTCTGGACTTGTTGTAGTTCTATAAAATACAAGTATTGATATCTGATATGTATGCCATTTACATTTATAAAGGTGCTGCAAAATAATTAAATTTTTGTTGGGCTGTATTACATGTATTTGAAATCAGGAGATTTACACACTTTCATGGGCACATCATTTGATTTCAAAGAAAGACAACTCTATTACTTTCTTTATCCTCCTAAAGGATCAAGGAAATTGGATGAAAGCTGAGCCTACACGAAATATGATAATTTGCTATTTGCAAAAACCTGTACCTTAAAAGTATTTAATACAAGGGTTAATGACTCTTACAAAATGTGTTTTTCAGAACTCATATGAATCATTTCTGTGTAACACTCCATAAACTTGATGACATAATTTGATGCAAGTCAATCCAATCACACAATTCCCTGCTATACATGTATAATTGACCCTTCCGATTGCAGGAAAAAAATGCAAAATTTCGTGACGTCACAATGCTTTTACCTCGGACAAACAAGCTTCGAACCTCGGTCAAACATTGAAATGCATTGTGCCGTCATGGAATTTCTCAAATTTTTCCCGCATCTGGAAGGGTCAATTATACCTGTAGCTGAAAAATCATTCACAACTTCAAAACAACCTATTTGCGAATCTCCTGATAGAGTATTAATAGATTCACAAACAAAAATCCAAGACTGTTACACCACAATATTTATGATCACTTACCCAGATTCTCATTAATGAGATTTTACAGGCTTTTTCGAAGGTAATATAGATGTAATGATGACCGTTGGGGGTGAACGGAGCTAGCCACATATGGACGTCGTCTCTCGTCCTGTTCACTCCATCAATTAGGTTATTTATAACTCTGGGATCCTTCTCATATTCCGACAGTATGTTAATGTCCAGTGGATTGGCATGTATCTAATACATCAAATAGTCCAGTATGATAATAGGGTTTCTTTTCTTAATTTTTTTTGCTAATTTCCATTTTATCAGAATATCAAAATTTCTTCAAGATGCAAGTGTTCATGTATCACTACTTAAATTTCATGAACTTTCAGGACAAAAAAGTGAGAAATGAACAATGTAATTATGTGCTCCAAGCCTTTTGTAGGATGAAATGATTTACTGAAATGATGTATATTGTATCAATTCTCAGGCATAATAGATAATGTTCAACAAATTGTAATACTTAATGTTAAACTACACATAATATGTAACTTGCCAAAATTCGTAATGGCTGACAAAATGACGAAAAATGTCCGTGGTAGATGTAGGCAGTTTTTGCGCACTTTTTCATTGTTACATCTCAATGGAATTGCGTCTTTTAACAGTGATGTCATAATGTAAAACAACCCCAAAAGATGTTGACTCAGACATTTTTGTGCTTTCTAGCAAGATTGGAAAATGGTCTATTGAATGAAGATATACATGTAGTTTATTCTTCTTCTAACAAGGGCTGCTTTAACTCTAGCAAGGCCTTTGTGCAATAAGAAACAATTACCTTTGTAGTGGTGACAGGCTCTCCAGTACTTGAGAACAGCTCTATACCCGTTAATCCTACATAATGACGATCACCCCATGTTGATTTAATGTCTATCACTAGTTCTCTACCATATGGCAATTCAGGTATTACAAAATTGTCCATATCCAGTCTAAAATAGAATGAAAGGTACAAAACAGTTTCATCATGTGTTCATACTTGTTTGTTAGGAATCACGAACAATTGTACTCGCGAAAATAAAGACACCCTATTTTACCATAAAATTGCAAAATTTGATACTTGCAAAAATTTCTGGTTATACTGTATTACATCACCAAAACTCAATTTCTAACTACAGCCATCATTAGTAAATTTTGTGATTGGTTACCACACCCGGCCATCATTAGTAAATTTTGTGATTGGTCAATCTCACAACTTAATAATACAAAATTGCATGCATACTGACTACAAGTACAAGTACTGTGTGCCATTGATAACAAAATTGTTAAACTCATGACCTGGACCTTTGACCTACTTTTGAAAAACTTTAACATTAACTCTTTTAAATGGAAAGTGATAGCCTTGTGACAAGACTAAAATTCTTGACCTCGTGACCTTTACCTGTCACCTACTTTTGAAAACTTTAACAGAACTCTTGCCCATCAAAATTGACCTACTTAACAGAAAACAGTGTTAAAGCTGACAAACATGCCAGCGGCAGCATTCCTGTTTCACAACCAATTCTTATTTATTATTAAAAGTATCCTCACTCTTCCTCCACTGCTGCCAGTGCAGCTTTCTCATCATCTTCCTCTTCTTTTATACTCGGCTGTGGGGCGGCTTTCTTTGACGGCTGGAGGTACTCGTCTAAAGCATCATCTATAAATAGTACAAGCCTTAAAATGTAATCTGATCAAACTTTGAAAACTATATGACATCTATATGACATCAATAATTATTGTAAAATGGTGAAATATAGCCAAAAAGTCATGAAACTTTCAGCAAATTGACCACTAGTTTGAGAATTGAGAGCACTACCTACATGCTAAAATTGAAAATATTTGTTACAAAACAAGACACAAAAACTTATTGTAAAATTATTTTTCCTTTTTCTTTTACATGGAGTTCAACTAAAATCTGGCTTAACTTTCGATATACGAGGGCCGTTCCAAAAGTTCGTGGACACATGCCTTAAAAATCACATTTGAAGTCGTATGCGAATGAAATTTTCTAGAAATGAAAGGGATACATTCAGAATGAGAAAACAAAAAATACTAGATTAAAATAATTTGCTAAAAGGGAATAATTGTCACCTTCATATATGAAGGGTAGAGGTTACGGAGCAGTAAAATTTGAGTTGTTGAAATAAACCTACCTCTTTCATTAAATTGCTGAATAAAATTAGAAAAAATATTTCACTATCAATTAAACTTTCTATATCAATAATACTATTATTTGTTATGAAAAGTGCAAAGTTTTAACAAAATTGGACCGATTTACGACTTTTATGATGAGTTATGCATGATATTGTTGAACAAATCAACCAAAAATTTATGACGTCAGCGCTCTTTACGGAGCAATAGACAGTCATTCAGTTTTGATTTTCTGTTGAATAAAACAGACGGAGACTTAACAGCTGATGGATGCATCTTGATATGGACAAAATACATGAAAACTAATGCTGCTAGAATAGGAGGAATGTGTTTTTATGATGATTAGATACATAAGTACGCGATTTTGGTTGGAGTTGAACAAAAAAGTGAACGAAAATAAGTAAAGTGATGCCGTTTTCTCCCTTAATGGTGACCTGACTTTGAATGATTCAAAGATGAAAGCACAATATGATACAGAAGTAGAAATGCACATGAAAATAGAACATATCTTCCTTATCAAAATACATGAAAAGCTATTTAAATTTTATTCAGATGAGAGGTGTTGTTATTTCTTTTTAAAATGTCAAATTTATAGTGGACATCTGACGATGTCGTTACTTTTTATTAGCTGCTCCGTTACCCAAAACCTTACGTTGTTCAAAAGGGCATTTAGAAGGTTATTATTGACCAATGGTAATGAAAATTCGTATATGTATTAAAAATTATCTGAATTATAAGGAAATCAACATGGTTTTTATCAAATTCTACAGATCTGTCCTTAAATGGTGTTGTCCATGAACTTTCGGAACAGCCCACGTATTCTGGGAAAAATAACATAACAAACTCTGTACATGTATTTGTATTTTTCAATCTCCAGATCTGGATGATCACATAATAATGTAAAATGCCTATGATCCCATGTAGGTATACTGGATGTAAATACATCCTATAGAAAAAACCTACCATCTAGATCCATGGATATCCTGCCTTTCTGATGTCTATCAAACATGTTAAGTTGACCCCATGATTCCTCTAAGTTTTTCTTTTGGTTGTCCCTCCACTTGGCCCGATTCTGTTGTATTTTCTGCATTGGAGTTGAGGATTCATTTGTCTGGGGTTTCTCCACTACCTTCTCTTTGTCAAACACAGTGTTCAAATGGGGAACTCTGAAAAGGAATTATAAATGGTAACATTGGAGTATCTACACATTTTTCCATGGAGAAGGTATGCGTTTGTCTGAAAGGGGTGGGGAGAGGGGTTTGCATAATGTTTTTGAGAAAGTAATATGCATAAATCTGAAAAGTAACAACTAATGACAATTTCAAAGGAGTCTTAACCTTAGTCTTTCTCCAGACAAATTTCATTCTTATCATTAATTGGGAATGTATGTGTACTAATTTTGCTGTTATGACTGCACTAGTTCAAGACTACACTTTATCATTTAACTCTTACAGATTATAATGGAAAATATGTCAAGTGCACTTTATTCATGATTACTCTTTATACATATGTAAATTTGCCCATTTTTACCTGTTTCTGCTTAAATTTGGTTGCGCTAAAATAAATACACTAACAGTATTCACCTAGGATAATTTGAGCTAGAACATCTGGAGAGGGTATCCATCTGGAAAGTTTAGTAATTAAGAAAGCACTCGAAAATTTTGAATAATATGACAGCAAATGTCCATACCCTTTTTCTGGCCAGTTCATGGCCAATTCCTCATCAATCAGCATATCAACGTCTTCCTGGTGTGTCTGTTTCATATGATCTTTGGTCGGCAGTATTGATTTCTCACTCCCTGGCCTCCTCCCCGAGTCTGGCCTACTATTGCTCTCTTTTGTACCCTGTTTAGCGTCTCTCTCTCCCGTACCTTGCCGTTTATCAGTGCCGGGACGTTTACCGCTGCTCGGACGTGCTGGGGTTGCAGTCTCCTCTGGTTTCGAGCTTGGTTGACTGTCCACAGGATTTTCAAATGGACCTTGTGAAAACAATAATTCTTTATTCAGATTTTTAATTTATTTCTGGCGACACAGATACAGGTACATCAAGCAAAACAGCTGTACCAAATTTTGAAATTTTTCAACCGCAGAACTAAGGAAGATTGAACAAATAAACTGCCACCCTAACAAGTTAACCACTCAACAATGGTACCGACAAAAAATATTTCCAATTCAAGTACATTAATTTAAATATACTTGATAAAATGTGTAAATTACTTCATTAGCAGGTTTAATATTACAATTCTAAATACATGTAATATGTTTGATATCATGAAGACATAGGCAAATTCTTCTGTGGCTTACCAGGTACTTCCTCTTGTTTCAACCATTTTGGTACATCCTTCTTTCTTTTTTGGTCTCTGGAAAACAATTACAAAAGGTTCTGATGAAAAAATATGGAAATAAAATTGTTTACTTTATAAAATACACCAGAATGTTTTCTTAATAAGAGGAACTGTGAAAAGTTCAACCTTATGTCAACTCATGTACTGTTAGTCACCATCTATTTACATGTATACCCTGGTATATTGTATGTAAATGAACTGACTGAACCTTAAAGTAAAAATGCATTTTTTTTTTAATTCACATGAATTGTAAATAATGTATTCTAAAATTTAATTTCAAAAACCTTCTCTTCAATACATGCTCAGGAATTTAGCAGTTGAAAATGATTATATTAAGAGGACTAGGAGGTCTATATACATATACTTTAAATATAAGACCTTTTCTACGATTCAAAGCTGTAATAAAGGATGTGAATGCAGTCAACTTAAGTCATGTTCTCTTCAACCAATCAAATGTTGACTTAAAATGTTTGAAATAATTTAATGTTTCAATCCTTTTTCACAGCCATGTCATAGATTGGGTCTGATTTCAATGAAACCGAGAGGAATAGTGGCTGTTTCATAACTTATGATGCATTGTTTAAAAGTTTAACGTTAAGCAGAACAAAGAGGCAATTTTATTGAAAAGAAAGAACATTTACATGCATGTACCCAAATCTAGTCGGCTTAATGAAGGGTTCAGCAAATACAACTAGGTGGAAGCCTACTCAACCATGGTTTTGGATGCAAATTTCTTTATGTCTTATTCATACTTCAATCTTTTCATTAGTTTTTCCTTCATTTTGGAAAATATTCAATCAATTATTTTTATACATAGCTTTTAATGTCTAATGGACATTAGAATATATTTTTTTGGAATATTTAGGTCACTGGCCCGTCACCTCACTCCTTAGACCGCAGGGCTGAATAAGTACTGGGATTATATTTTTTTTGTTCTCAATGCAGAAATCAAATTTTGAAAATCCAATCAAATTGAATATCAACATATAATACCATATAAAAGGCCATGCATGGCCACTTTAAAGTTCTCCAATTCTCCAACCACATGCATGCAAAAATGGCAAGAACTTATCAATTTCAAAAGCAGAGAAAAAGCATGCTAATATCTTTATATCAACAATTATTACTTTCTACTTAGATTCCGCCCTCTGTGTAATAATGCTCCCAGCCAAATGGGCCTTCTTGAATTTTCTAAGATAATTTGACAACTGCTAAACACACAAAATAAGAGTTAACTAGTAGTTCTATGCTACAAGAGCAAATGGTGTACATAAGATGGGATGCTGGTACACAACAAAGTACTAATTTCTATCAGAGGATGGCTTTTGGTAATTAGCTGACTCGAATCAACAAGATTAATATGAAAGTTAGTCTATATATGCATAATGTATTCAAAATCATACAATTAGAAACTTTATTAAATGATCAGGAATTGTGGCCGATTTTGCTTATTTCTGATTGGTGGAGACGCTGTTTGATAGAGTGTACCTCAGAGTGAGTTGACCGCTAACGCGGTCTATTCAGGATTAGCGCGTGCGTTGATTTTTTAAGTGTTAGATCTTTGACATCTCGCATCATTTCAATGAAAATGTTAATACAATCCTGACAATTTAATAAAGCAGTTATTGACTTTTGATTTCGGTCTATTCGTGACTATACAGACATGGTCAGGGATTGGTTAACCTCGGCCTTTGGCCTCGGTCAACCAATACCTGACCAGGTCTGTATAGTCACGAGTAGACCTCATCAAAAGTCAATAATTGTATAATGAACAAATAGACAGAATGTACAGAAAAAACTCGAAAGTTTTTTTTACACCATGTAATTTTTTAATCAGTAAAATGTCTTGTCATTAAAGACACACTGCTATTCAAAGGTAATATGGTGTCTAAATAAGACATGTCAAAACGTTTTGTTCTGATTAATTCGCCAAGACTTGAAAATATTCTCAAGTGATTCTTTTTATCGAAAGATTAATTAAGAACGTTTTTCGGAAGCTTAATAAACTACATGTGTTTGCATGTCAAAAGCATACAACATTAGACTTACTTCGTATTCTGATTCATCTCTTTCAGCTTCTGTAACATTGGTATATCGTCAGAATCCTGAGTTCCCAGCATGGAATCCTCCACCCTAAGTCCTGCTGCCTCCGTCCCCTTGCTCTCAACGGGCGAAACAACCTCCTTCCCCTCCTTGTCTCCACCCTGTGGGTCCTTAGAACTCCGCGCCTGGCTGACCGGTGGCTTGCTGTGGTCCGTGCTACGCAAAGAGAAACGTTTCCTGATTGTAACGACTCTTGAATTTCTTCTCCATTTTAAACTTAAATTCTATTGTTTACGTAAGAGAAAATATGACTCCTTGCAAATCTATTATTGGAACATTATTGCTATTTTCGACAAAAAGTGATGATTTGGAGAGAGAAAAAGAAAATAAATATCATGCGACTAGAACTGCCTGTATAAGACAAATACTGGGCGAAGGTGTTAATCAAACGCCAGTAGCTGAGTCATTACTTATTCATACAGAATCAATCTATTAACTAAAGTGCTAGTCCAAGGTATACATAGAGAATACTTTCAAGGTCTGGACAGCATGAAGATATCTACATGATTGTTTTAGAAAATAAAAAGTTTCAGAATCTTTTCTCTTTAATTCCAGCGAAATTTGCAATTTCTAGTAAGTAGATTCGCCATAAAATTCAAACATATTAGTCTAAGGCAACGATTTGTCTTGATTTCAAATCGAAATCGTCCAATGAAATCAATAAGTGGTTTCTATATGGGCATTTGGAATTAATCAGCCAACTTCTATATCATTAAAATCGAGCCTTCTACAAGTTCTACATACAAGAGACACAATACACTCGGGAAATAAAGAAAGCTATTAAAGAGTGCAATGTGATCAATAAAGTACTAATCAGACTACTTCTGGAAGGAAACACTTTCAAATGCAAAAGGTCATGAACAGGTCGAGCTCTAGCTCAAGGTTTTGGTATAAATATTAATTATTAAAATGACAATCTGAAAAGTACAGTCTATTATTTCCCAGTAAACTTGACCAGAAAGATGGAGGGTAGAAGCTCTACGCCATTTCTATTCTGTGACATAGTTATCGCAATTAATACTAAAGTGTCACTACCAGACAGACGGAAGGAAATGACAAAACTTAGAGTGCTCAGGATAACAACTGTAGCCTGCCATAACGTTTGACACTAAATGCGTTACCCAGCTTGACCTTGACCTCAAAGACGATCTTGACCTTCTCTGCAGCTTTGTGTACTGACAATGAATGCGATTGACATTCCCTTTGTCAGAAAGTTAAAGCTAATCATTATGTCACCTGCAACGCAAGAGCGACATAAAGGGATTTCGTCCGTCTGTCTGTCCGTCTGATTGTCACACTTTCACATATTTGGCTACATCTTACTTGATATAAATCAGACATCGCTCAAACTTGCTGGGATGGTAAATCATTATGAGACTCAGCATTCAATATAGGTCAAGGTCACTATCAATGTCAAAGTCACGTACTTAGTGTCAAACAAGGCGACATACCTATTCTTGAACAGAGTTTTTTTTTTGTGAAAGTGTGATTATCAGACAGATCGACATATAAACGGAAAACATGGTCCTCAAATGCCACTTTGGTGGCGAATGTTACTGCAGTTTTCCTACATACCTGTCTGTGATTGATTTAGAATTGTCAGTCTCCGTTGATGAATGGCCGTCCAGTTTAGCCGCCATCCGTTTGGATTTCCTCGGCGTCCGTGACCCACGAGGTTTCTTGGCATGTTTTGAATCATCTAAAGAAATGAATATACAGTCAGACATGTAATTCAGAAAATTAAAACTTGCATCCAATCCTTTAAACTATTCACCACCCTTTTTTATGTTTAATGTGTTCTTGAATTCTATTTTAGCCTGACTGCTTTAAAATCGGATTGAAAATGGAAAATATTTTCATTTCCACGATTAATTTAAAATGTCAAGTAATGGAAATTTTAAAGATTATATTGTATATTCATGGTAATTGTTCAAAATTGAACGTATTACATTTGATAATGTTTATCGCTCATTTTATTCCGGAACTATGCAAGCTTGTATGCAAAACATCTTAAACATCTACCTTTTCCAAAATTCTGAATTTAGTTCTAATTCTAAAATCTTTTCTCCGAAAAACATTTTTTGCTCTGCTGTCGAGGGCAATGCCCCAATTTGCATTCGTTCTTATTCAATAGAAATGTCTTCTAGCTTTCTATAACGTGGTCCTTATGTAATACTAGTACCTGTTCCCATTGTATCATGAAAAGTTTCTATTTAATTTTGCCGAAGCTACGCCACTGTTTCATGTATGGATGTAGCTGTGAAATAACATGTATGACCTTTGCTTTCTGCATGCTCCAGCATTGAGCAATCCTTATTACGTAAATACTAGGACAAGATGTATCGATTACCTTTAAGCAAGTGCGCGTAGATGGCAGGTAATTTCACAGAAGCCATTATCAATCCAAAAGAAACGACACCACAAGCTACATGTAGCTTATACCATCCTACGCAACTTTAGTAAACATTCTCAGGTTTCAAAACATCAGCAGAAAAATTATATTATAATCATAGGTATCACTTTTTCACATAATCGCCTTTTCGTAAACGGTCACAGCAAATGACTTCCAATACTGACATATTTCACACTTGGTTTTCCAAATATTAAAATTCTTATAGAGCACTGTGGTAAAAGTTTACTTTATTTCCATTTATTCAGCTTATATCTACTATATAGTATGGAAGCGATCCAAGTTTTCATCTAGAAAAGAAACATCTCAATTAGAATATGTTAAGAAGGCAGCGCGATTGATTTTTGCTGCTAGAATCATAATTGTGGAATACTCGTGTATTTTATCAATTCAGTTCAAGGTTGACGGCATGCCTTTTGAATACCTTCCGTAACGCCTACCTTTTAGCAATTTAGGTGATCGCATAATAGCATAAACGCCAACAACAAACATATATTATATCTTGTGTATTCAAGATCTTGATAATATGACAATGCGATTTAATCATTTTCAAAGAGCCGAGGAATAACATTTCATAAAGGAATGCTAAACGTAACAATTATAGTTAAACCTCAGTATATCGGTAATGAAAGAGAAGTTGCTCTCTTTTACCGCCTGATACAGTAATTTGGAATGAAAATTTGTGAGTGTGCACGATTTTATATAATTTCAATGGCCAAGTCCTTAGGAAAGTACACAGCTTTCCATGACTTTTTTTTTCAAATTAATGGGACTTTTGTATGGCGCATGACCCTTATCAATCCCAATCATTTCAATTTTATGTATTTTATACCTGAATTTCCACCAATGTCCACCCAAAATTTTCTCGGATCGTCATACTCCTCTACGGGCGGAGACCAACTCTTTCTGACTAGGGAAGTGTTACTCATACTACTTTTGGATACAGAATTTCTACCCCGAGGCTGCTGTTCCGAACCGTTGTGTAATCCTCCAGATTTCAAAATTCCATTTTGTTTACTAGAGTTTGAAGTACTATTAGCAGTTTGTTTCTTTGTATCTTCGGATTTTTTGCCGGATTTTCCAACATCATCCTTGAAGGACACCATTCTATCCTTAGCCGGGGGACTAGAAATCGTGTAGGTATATTTGGCCGGTCTGGTGTCGTCTGCATCATTTGATGAATCTTTCTCGTCTTTGGTGTATGTGTATTTGGCAGGACGGAAATCCTCTGACGTCACTAACTTCGGCTCCTCCACCGTGTGGGTATACTTCGCAGGCCTAGCGTCGTCTGCTTTTTTGGGATCTTTTGACCCATCGGATTTTCTCCCTAATCTGACAGATAATGGAACACTCTGTGCGGTACGCTTCATACCTTTTGGAATTTCCGAATAACTTCTGGAGAGATCCAGAGATGGGTCTCTTGCAGACAATGACTGAATGCGACTCTGACTTCTGACAGACACGTCTGCTGCTGAACTTTTATCGATGACCGGACGACCTCTTGCTCTCGGCGTACTTCGAACATATCCTCCATAATGACTAGGGTATAACATTTCTTGGTAAGAGTTTCCAAACACGTTTGGTTCAAACACGACGGCTTTGTCCTCGGGTGTTCTTGTTAGCCCAAACTGGGATTCCACAGTTTTATTGTTTGGCACTTTAGTTTTGGCACTTCGGTACTTGTAAGAATAATACTCACTTGGCACATCATTCATAGGCACTCTGTCATCACCATAATTGTTATTAAACATGGAAGTACTAGGAACATTTCTATCGTACTGATTATAAGGAAAACTGTTCGCATGAATTTCGTTTTCGTCGTCTGGTCCGTTACCTTCAATGACCATATCTACATTTTTATTAGGTCGGGACCACTGTTTTCTCCTACTACTTGATAAGTGATTCAGTACTGCTATATACATTATCATCATACCCTATCGCATTTTCCCTGGGATTTGACAAGTTTGGTAAAGCAACATTTCGTAACTTTGATCTTTGAGGATTATAAAGTCTTGGACCCGCATCTTCCGAGTCGGGGACAACCCAACTACCACGCTTCCTCGGCGTCTCCTCGACTGACGGCACGACATTGTTATGCCCACCCCTACCCTGCCTAGTTTTCCATGTTTTCCTTCTCCGTGGAGACTCCAAAGTTGGCTGGGGCTTGTGAATTGAGGGTAAATTATTGCTGTCCCTCCTGTGGTCAGATGCATGACCCCCTACTCTGGTGTTTTCAGTCCCGGTATACGGGAAGCGAGGCTCGGGTCGAGTGGACTTTTGGTCTTCATAATAAGCTTGGACCATATGATTGTCCACACTTGGCTTGAAGAGGTCCTTGCCATATCTGCGAGGAGGGGCCCGCTGTCCGCCGCGGTTCGTCAAGTATGGAAGATAGACCCGCGGGGAACCGTCTGCACGGACTGTCATCGTATCGTCTGCTGTTACAGACGTCTGCAATTCGTTCCATTTACGCCATATTTGATGTTGATTTCATTCATATTACCTCCATTGGAAGGGTATAGTAAACACACACGTAGATTTAAAATCCATGTTTATTGAACTGCTTGTGTATGTTGTATCCAGGGAACTTTTAATCGATTTTATCACTGTCGGACGGTGTAACAAACAGTCTTTTATTCACATATCCGAGTTCATGCGACAGATGATACATGTAACACCTTCAATCCATGCAACATACGACTTCTTATGTAAAAAAATCCTCTTTATGCATGAATTATATCATATTATTTCTATTATCCTGTTTCGCTTACACAGTGGTTTTTATTCGGATTAATTATGGTTATTGAAGAAATAATTTCAACATTTGATCGATCGCCTAATTTCACGATTTTACACACACATAACAAACTTTGAACTTTAAAACCTGCGTCACTTCTCGTTCGTATATTTATTCCAAAAGGAGACAAACTGTCAACAGAAAATATACTTCTATCGCTACGAACCGGAATGTATGTCAACAGTTAGTAAACTTCTTTCCAAAACTCGTTTCAAGGTAATGAAATATACACTTAGTTCAAGCAAATAAAGTTTTCTCGTGCTCCTAAAAAGTTTTAACGTGATTTTTTTAGCATATGAAGGAGAACTTCGATACAACAACAGCTCGAAATTTAATTAGATTCCACGGCCTTATTTTCACGTTCTTTAGAAACCGGCGACAAACAAAAGAATTAAATGTACAGACCCGAGTACTTTCATTTAGGTCAGAGATATGTGGGTTTAACCTTATTTATTCATAATTATATATCCAATAAACTATGCATCTATTCAACATATTCAAATAAACTGTATGTTTGAAAGCATACTAAACCACAGCCTGTTCTAATAGTATTAAATGAAGATTAAATACTTCTTACTTAATCTAGACATATCAAACAACAATAATTAATGAGTAAAGGAGTATGGTAGTAAATGAAATTAATTTGGCATTGGCCTCTACCCCCCCCCCCCCTTTCCCCAATCGTAATTTGGTACCGTGAAATGAAAATGAGAATTTGTTTTTGTTTTTATACTAGAAATAAAATTGTAAATGTAATCTTACTCATCAATTATATTTCTTATTGTTTGAATATCATGCACAATATTTATTTTTAATGATAAAGTTTAATAAAGCTGTTACAATGTAGTAAACAAGTGGTTTATGAACAAATAAATGATGAGTCAGACTAATATGACTGCAATATTTCCAATAAATATAATAAAGTGAATTTCTGGATAAATGAATGAAGAAATAAAATGTAATTCAAAATTTGCGAAAATAAGTACTTTCTCAGATATCACAATAAAAATACTTCTTTGAGATTGATAGAAGATCTCTTTGCATGACCCATACAGTGACCACAAGATTTCTTGTACTGCCACTTGTGACCTTGACCTTTGACCCACTTATAGGCCATGTCCTCTAATCATGAGCAATTCACATGCAAAGTTTAAAGAAGATCTGATGTAAACTGTGACTTTTCAGAGTGTCAACATTCTTGCAAACGGCATTTTATATACCCTCAATGTCAAAATCCGGCTGGGGGGAAATTATCAATGCCCAGTAAAAATGACCTTTAAGGCCCAAAAAATCAATAAGAAACATCCTAAGTTCTGACATGATGAGAAAGTATAGATAGGTAAGATATGATCCAGAAACTGTTTCCAACCATCTATAATCTATAGGCTATGACCTTGACTTTAGACTCATCAAATAAATTTTCATGACAATAGATGCAATACTCACTCAGTTACAATCCATAAAGCATTTTCAATCAGTCTTTACGCAAATTCTTAGAAACCGCTAGCCCAAAAGACAATTTCTAAAAGTTTTGTGTAAAGCATATATGTGAAATTCCATTAGCCCGACAAAATTTTTACTAGCCACAAGCATTGGGATAGCGAGTTTTGGTAAATGCAAATGTCATATGACCTTGACCTTTGATGTGATCTGAAACCAATTCAAATGTACTATGACCTTAAACTTTGCCTTTTTGACTCAAATTCAATGGTTCGCACCTTTGACTCATGGAGAATATGTCAGGAAAATATTTTAAATCATCTTCATGATCGATGTCAAATGGCCTTTAATTGACCTTTTCACCCAAAATAAATGGAAAACATCCTTGACTCAAGCAAGGGGAACAAATCTGTCAAGATTCACGATGAAAGCTTTATGACCCAGAAACTATTTTCAATCACCGTTATCAAAAACTCAATAGAGCACATCCTATAGACATAGGGAGTAAGTGTATGAAGTTTCAATACCAAATCACTATTTGGCTTACGGTTCAGAGGAAACCAGTTGTTGATACCTGCCTGCCTATCAGTAACCAACAGGAAGTCCACTTCACATCAAATTAAAGGCAAATGACCTGACATAACTTGATAAGTGTCAGTGCTTCTTATTGCTTTTTTCTGATAATAATTATCATGCATTCTAGTAGTTTTGTAAAATGACAAAGAAAATGTATGTATATAATGATGTTTTGTGTCCTTTTATCTGATTTTGATACTCGATGATGTAGATTGTAGATGGTTGCACTATGTATAAATTATTGATGTAAATTGTAGATGGTTGCACTATGTATAAATTACAATTACCAGTTCTAAACCTTTTCTTCTAATGGAATCATATCAATCCAGTATGGATGATTAACATGATTAGTACATGCTTGCTTTTGAACAATTATATGATATAAATATACCATTTTCATATAACTTGGTTTGGAGGTCAGGTGCTAGACATGACATCATTTGACAATGTTTTAAATAGTGACATCAGAAGGTTACAACACTATGTCATGGTAGAGTCAAAACTGTAGTTGGTTAATTCTTAGTTAAAATAATATAATGAGTCAGACAACTATTCTGTCTTCTCTTTGGATGAATATGAAATTCATCTATTCACACAAGATAAATGAGAATACATTTGTATATGAATCGATAAATTTTCAGACCAAATCATCCCTCATTTAGCCCCTAAATTCGTTTTCATCTAAGGAGATATAAAAAGGTCAAACTTTGATACAGAAGAAACGTCTTGTCACAAGGAATACATTCATTTTGGTGAAATATGGAAGTCTGATCTCTTACTATTCAAAAGTTTAACGTTTGTGCAAAGTTATACTGCATAATACATAATATTTAGGACAGATAGACAAACAAACAATCACACATGCCAAAAACAACATTACCATTGATCATTGATATGTGGGCATTGCAAATTGAAAATTAATATTCTCACCTTTACTCTGACCTTCCTCCGTCTCTGATCCAGACCTGTCTGACAGCATCACCGGCTTGGGTAAATTCCTTTCTGAATGATTCATAGTCCTTGTTTCACTACGTATAGGAGCCCTATCTACTTTCGTTGAAAGAGTTGCGGTAGCACGAGTCGACTCACTAGCTGTGTGCGATGAACCATTAGAAGGTCTAGTGGATGGAGACGGACTGCGGACATTTTGTTTTTGAGTCACTACTTTTTCTGTCCTCGGAGATCTGACATGAATCACAGGTGAGAGGCTTTTTGGACTAGATTTATCCTCGTCTCTTGGTGAGACTTTGTCATTGTCTTTTACGTACACGTTGAATCCGTAGTCGAAGACTTGGTTCCCACAGCCTTTTTCTATATTTCCATCAAATATCAGTTCCCCTCCAACGAATATTCTGGCATGTTTAACACCTATGTCTAATTCCTATTGTCAAGAAAAACACATAATGGATTAGTTATGAATAAATAATGATACAGACAAGATGTGCTTATGAAAGAATACACTTTTTAAGATAAATCTATAAATTAGGTTCAAGTGGTCATAGACATATACATACAAAATTCTTATCACTTCCATCCAATTATACCAAAGTGTTCCAACTCTATACCTTCATGAAGGAAATTTCAAACCAATTTTTCCTGCACCAGACACGTGTTTTGAATATTAAATTCTCATTAGTGATGCTTCCAGCAGAGCCACCAAAATTCATTTCAGTAGCGCCCTCTTTTTTCCAAGTTAATAAGTTGTGCCCAAGGTTAAGGCTGCTTTAAGTTTTAAAAAGTTGGCTATACACATATACATGTAGGTCAGGATCACTGAATCAAAACTTTAACATCAGTATTTTCCAGTAACAAATATGACTCAGTACACTTACAGTAAGACTTTTGTTGTAGTTCCAGATTTTGATTTTACTGACTTCCATTCCAGCATGTGTGGTAGGTACTGATACACATATTTCTACTGGCACTCGAGGTCGATATTTACAACACCACATATTTCTGTCTTTATTACTCTGAAATAAAATACCAAGTATTGTACATCTTTCTCTCTAACTTAAAACTAAGATTAGCTGTATCATCCTAATCTCCAGCCTATTTGATCAAAATCTAAATTTCCTTATGCAGCCATGGTTCTTCTTTGTATCGAAGTCATGTAGTGTATAGAATTTCACCTTCTGAGATAATTATTGTAATACAAGTTCAAGTTCAAGTTCAAATACTTTATTAACGTGTCATATGCCAAATAAAACAAATACAATAGCTATAAGACAGTAATAATGTACATACATGTATATGCTATTTAAAACAACATAAAATTCATAATCAAGTATTTGGCACCCTGCCTAAAAGACATACAAGACATGCAATACAATCAATTGTAAAACTGGTATGATCAGATAATCTTATATGATGAAAAAAATATAATATAGATTAAAACTGCAATCATTATTCTTTTGAATGTTTTCTTCTCTTGTATATCTGAACTATAAAAATTGATAATTTCTTCTGTATAAAATCACTATTCATCAAAAAATGTAATTTTTCGTCTGGATTGAAAGAACAGAAAGTTGGATAAATGTTTAATATATGTGCATAAAAATCATCTCTAAGGTCACTGTAAAAATCACATTCCAATAAAAAATGTTTCTCGTCCTCCACTTTATCAAGTTTACAATATATACATTTTCTATCGTGTAAATTTGTATAATACAAATAATACGTTATTATTTAGATTTGATCAATAGGCCACATGCCAGAATTCATAATGGCTGACAAGGTGACGAAAAATGAAAGAGGTAGGCAATTTTTGCGCACTTCTTCACTGTCACATCTTAATGGAATTGGGTCTTTTCACAGTGACATCATAATGTAAAACAACGCCAAAAGATGTTGACTCGGACACTTTCTAACAAGAACAGAAAATTGTCTATTGTGACTAATTTTGAACTTAAAGTAATTGGATCTTTTTAAATGCATATTTTACTTGAGTAATGAAATACTTCTTGGATATCTTCTTTCTGCAGAGTATTGACATGAAAGTTGATAATCATAATAATATACATGTACATGTACTTGTATCAGGGCATGTTCATAAGGACATTTTTAAATGTTTTACTTTAAAGAATGAAGATTTGAATCAACAAGTACATGTACATGACATAATTCTTATAATGTTAATGTAAGTAATGAGCGTATTCCTGAAAGTGTTCATTTTCCTCATGTGCGGTAATTTTCTAAGAATCACTTCAAAATTCATGAAATTTGTGTCCGTACCACCATAGAGCTTAAGCCATGAAGACACTCAAAAATTGTTGCTTCTTTTAAAATAAATAAGTAGGAAAAAAAATTTACCTTTGCTTTACCATTAAACAAGACGTCAAGGTTACTGCTAGGAGCTCTGCACCCATGTAATGAAATATTGCTGGAAGTGAGTTTTATGAGCTGCCACCTCTCGTCAAAGAACTGTAACTCTGTAAGACCTATTAATTCTTTATGTCCCCAGGTGGATAGCAATTCTATATTAACCTCTACAGTGTCCTCTAATGATAATGGCTTATTCTGAAAAAAAGAAACAGGTGGTATTTAAAACACACATAAACAATTTTACTCCATTTTACCTCTTCCATATTAAGTCTGATTTACATTGTATAAAAATACCAACAGTTGTAAAAAAAAAACATAGGTAATCACAGATTACGAAGCTCACCTCGTGACAGCAAAATTCAATTAAAACATATTTCTTAGTACATGTATATTGGCTTTTAAAGGCAAAACCACTCAAGCAGAAAAAGTAGGTCAAGGTCATTTAATGAAAGTTTGATCAAAGATACATCCAATATGCAAGTTTGGTACATGTAGCAGTTATACTTTGCTCAATATTGGCTTTATAGAGCAAAACCACTCTAGCAGAAAAAGTAGGTCAAGGTCATTTTATGAAAGATTGATCAAAGATACATCCAATATGCAAGTTTGGTAGAGCAAGTGACCATATTTCGCCATATTTTTCGTACATTTCTTTGAAAATCTCAAAACTTGGAGGCCAATTCAATAATTGCTTTTGTTAGAATTTGATTTAACTCCATTCTCGATTAAAAAACTACAAAAATAAATTATTTTACGCAATTCATTGATTCCTTATGAAACGTCAAAATATTTCGTTTCCATGTTTTCGAGGGTGACCATATTTCGCCGTTTTTGTTGATATGTATCCTATTTACACAAAAACGGACATAAATTGTGATTCCATTTTCAGGAAATGTTTCGTCACAACTACTTCTATGAAATCATGCCAAATAAAATATTTTCGTTTTTCGGTTTTTGTAAAAATTTCGAATGTTTACGTCTAAAATTTGGTGTTTTCGTCAAATTTTCCCCATTTAGTTGTATTTTTAGTCAAAATTGAGTGCACGATATATCATAATCTATCAAAACACGACTATTACGGTCACATTTGAAAGGATACAGAAAAATAAACTTGACGAACATTTCCGATAACCAGTGAGAAGTAATTTAACTATGAAACGGCGAAATATGGTCACCGGCGAAATATGGTTCCTCGCTCTACATGTATCACTTAAACTTTGCTCAATATTGGCTTTTAAAGGCAAAATCACTCAAGCAGAAAAAGTAGGTCAAGGTCATTTTATGAAAGTTTGATCAAAGATACATCCAATATGCAAGTTTGGTACATGTATCACTTAAACTTTGCTCAATATTGGCTTTTAAAGGCAAAATCACTCAAGCAGAAAAAGTAGGTCAAGGTCATTTTATGAAAGATTGATCAAAGATACATCCAATATGCAAGTTTGGTACATGTATCACTTATACTTTGCTCAATATTGGCTTTTAAAGGCAAAATCACTCAAGCAGAAAAAGTAGGTCGAGGTCATTTTATGAAAGTTTGATCAAAGATACATCTAATATGCAAGTTTGGAACATCTAGCACTTATACTTTGCTCAATATTGGCTTTTAAAGGCAAAATCACTCAAGCGGAAAAAGTAGGTCAAGGTCATTTTATGAAAGTTTGATCAAAGATACATCCAATATGCAAGTTTGGTACATATAGCACTTATACTTTGCTCAATATTGGCTTTTAAAAGCGAAATCACTCAAGTGGAAAAAGTAGGTCAGATGCTGCATCCGATGCATGGGTCCATCTCGGCATCCAAAGATGAATCACTTGTGCAAGTTTGGTTACTGTAGCATTAGTACTTTGTCAGATACTCAGCTACCCCAAACTTCTTATCCAAATCACTCAAGCGAAAAATGTAGGTCAGATGCTGCATCCAATGCATGGGTTCACCTCAGCATCCAAAGATGAATCACTTTTGCAAGTTTGGTTACTGTAGCATCAGTACTTTGTCAGATAAGGAGCTACCCCAAACTTCTTAACCAAGTCACTCAAGCGGAAAATGTAGATCAGATGCTGCATCCGATGCATGGGTTCACCTCAGCATCCAAAGATGAATCACTTGTGCAAGTTTGGTTACTGTAGCATCCGTACTTTGTCAGATACTGAGCTACCCCAAACTTCTTAACCAAGTCACTCAAGTGAAAAATGTAGGTCAGATGCTGCATACAATGCATGGGTTCACCTCAGCATCCAAAAGATGAATCACTTATGCCAGTTTGGTTACTGTAGCATTAGTACTTTGTCAGATACTGAGCTACCCCAAACTTCTTAACCAAGTCACTCAAGCGGAAAATGTAGGTCAGATGCTGCATCCGATGCATGGGTTCACCTCAGCATCCAAAGATGAATCACTTGTGCAAGTTTGGTTACTGTAGCATTCGTACTTTGTCAGATACTGAGCTACCCCAAACTTCTTAACCGGACGCGGACGCATAAGCTCACTCAACTTCGTCGAGGTGAGCTAAAAAGCTTCCCACAAAGAAACTACATGTACATGTATATCTGAATCTATAGTTCAGTCTTCACAAAAACTTTGTTGAACCACTGGCCCAAACGTAAATTTCACTGGCCTATGGTATAGTTTATTAGACAAATTCTACTAGTTTGGCACATTTCCTAGTAGCCCCGGATATCAGGCAAGTGAGTTTTGGTGAAGACTGAATTATTACTAACAAGTACTGGTAGATACATTGTTACATCATAAACTACTAAACAGACTTGATGATAACAAAAATACTGATTGAGAGATTGAAAAATGTCCCATATTGGACCTTTTGGCAGGCTAAAACATTATAATATCATAATAAAACGGCTGATCAAAGCATTTTTAGCTCACCTCGACGAGCTTGAGTGAGCTTATGCTAAAACCCCACGCGTCCGCGTCCATGTCCGCGTCCGTGTTAAGAAGTTTGGGGTAGCTCAGTATCTGGCAAAGTACTAATGCTACAGTAACCACACTTGCACAAGTGATTCATCTTTGGATGCTGAGGTGAACCCATGCATCAGATGCAGCATCTGACCTACATTTTCCGCTTCAGTGACTTGGTTAAGAAGTTTGGGGTAGCTCAGTATCTGACAAAGTACTAATGCTACAGTAACCAAACTGGCACAAGTGATTCATCTTTGGATGCTGAGGTGAACCCATGCATCGTATGCAGCATCTGACCTACATTTTCCGCTTGAGTGACTTGGTTAAGAAGTTTGGGGTAGCTCAGTATCTGACAAAGTACTAATGCTACAGTAACCAAACTGGCACAAGTGATTCATCTTTGGATGCTGAGGTGAATCCATGCATCGTATGCAGCATCTGACCTACATTTTCCGCTTGAGTGACTTGGTTAAGAAGTTTGGGGTAGCTCAGTATCTGACAAAGTACTGATGCTACACTAACCAAACTTGCACAAGTGATTCATCTTTGGATGCCGAGATGGACCCATGCATTGGATGCAGCATCTGACCTACTTTTTCCACTTGAGTGATTTCGCTTTTAAAAGCCAATATTGAGCAAAGTATAAGTGCTAGATGTTCCAAACTTGCATATTAGATGTATCTTTGATCAAACTTTCATAAAATGACCATGACCTACTTTTTCCGCTTTAGTGATTTTGCCTTTAAAAGCCAATATTGAGCAAAGTATAAGTGCTAGATGTTCCAAACTTGCATATTAGATGTATCTTTGATCAAACTTTCATGAAATGACCTCGACCTACTTTTTCCGCTTGAGTGATTTTGCCTTTAAAAGTCAATATTGAGCAAAGTATAAGTGCTAGATGTTCCAAACTTGCATATTAGATGTACATGTATCTTTGATCAAACTTTCATAAAATGACCTTGACCTACTTTTTCCGCTTGAGTGATTTTGCTCTATGAAGCCAATATTGAGCAAAGTATAACTGCTAAATGTACCAAACTTGCATATTGGATGTATCTTTGATCAAACTTTCATAAAATGACCTTGACCTACTTTTTCTGCTTGAGTGATTTTGCCTTTAAAAGCCAATATTGAGCAAAGTATAAGTGATACATGTACCAAACTTGCATATTGGATGTATCTTTGATCAATCTTTCATAAAATGACCTTGACCTACTTTTTCCGCTTGAGTGATTTTGCTCTATAAAGCCAATATTGAGCAAAGTATAACTGCTACATGTACCAAACTTGCATATTGGATGTATCTTTGATCAAACTTTCATAAAATGACCTCGACCTACGTTTTCTGCTTGAGTGATTTTGCCTTTAAAAGCCAATATACATGTACTAAGAAATATGTTTGAATTGAATTTTGCTGTCACGAGGTGAGCTTTGTAATCTGTGATTACCTATGTTTTTATTGGCCATTGATGTAAAATGTAAACGACTGCCAGCAAGTGCAATGTCACACATTTGGCAATCCAGCAATGAAAATGCCGTGCAGCTACAAAATAAGACAGTACCTCTGTTACTGGACTGACCATGTCTTTGACTGGTACTGTAGCTTTCACTGGTTTTGACGGAGGTGTCCTGGACACTGTTTCTGATTTATCTCCACTTTCTGTTGATTCCTCTAGATTGCCAAGCATTTTAAACAACCTCTTCTGTTGTCTGCAGAGAAATCGAAACAAATATAATTTTGAACTTGTAATTCAAAATGAATGGCAATGTTTTTTTGTCATCAGGGACTTTCATAATTTACATGTCGTTGAATAAATGTTTTTCAATATTTTGATAGTTTTTAAGTGAGAGCAACATAATTTCAGAAATACTCAGAAAACTTGATTTCAATAACAATAATTGATTTCAATCTATTCATAAACTAAAACTAAATTATATGTTAATGCCCCTCTGCACCCTGATATCATTTTAAGGATCCCGCACCCTAATGAAGTACTTACAGTAAAAATTTATGCACATTTTCATAATGTTTCGACAAATGCCGATGATTTAATAATCAGGAATCTTCAAGATGACAAAGTAGGTCATTGTATGAGAAGTGTTATCCCAAAATCTAACTAGAAAAGTATGTGTAGCTTTCTTTTTGAAGAGAACGAAAATTCTTATTTCTGGTATTTTTTATTGAAAATGCATTAGGGGTTGAATACCTTAATATATAGAATTTCTGATAGTCTATAACAAATCTATCAAATTACATGTGAATCATTCAATCATTCACTGCAGCCAGATTTCTTTGTGAATTTCACATGTATAAGTATGATTTGAGAATGAAAAACTCTGTATTTATGCAAAACTTTGTACTTCAATAGATATTTCCCTCTGAAGGTATTTATTGTATGTACATCACTACATGTACAACTCTACGCTTATTACAATAAAACATACAGGAAACTGGAATGATGGCATTGTTTAGACAATTGTCAAAATTTAACAAAGGATTTGATATTCACAAAAATTATGTATGGTTATGTACATACTTAGGTTGCATGAGCATGACTTTCTTCATCACATCAGTGAGTCGTTCATCGGACAGAAAACTTTGGTTAACATTGGCAGTGGAGGATGGTTCAGCTGACTTATTTTTAGACAACGATGATGACGACGACGGTGGTCTTTTTTCCACACTAGATGATGGATGTTTAGAGACGTTTCTACTAGAGGATGCTGAGGATGGCCTCTGCTCTGAGGAATATCGAGGAGAGGCGAGAGAGGATCTTGAAGGATCAGAGGATTTCTTGGGAGGATCTATGGATTTCCTTGGTGAAGCCATGGGTTTTCCACCACTGAGGACTTGCTTCTATAGAAAGAGGGTATAATCTTTTAAGCTCTCTTATGGAAGCTACACATGACAATCTTGGTCAACTTTAAATTTACACTTTGTTCTCATACAACTAAAGTTATCCTTCCAAAAGAAAATTAACAATAATCAACAAACAATTTGAGTACACACATACGTGTACCTGTACATGTGATGTACTAGGATGTCATAACACCTATTTACATGTATATGTGCATCAATACAGAATTGATAACAAGTTCTAAATATGCCTCACATTTGAATAAGAAGTTTGTCAATTACACTGATATTTTGCAAACTAGAATTGCACATATAAAAAAATCCCATATAAGTAGGAATCCTTTTTGTAATCTTAATCTACATGTATGTGTACCTTTTTATCCTCTATGTAATATCTTACTTGTGATGTGTGAGGTAGTTTGTGACTACTGGCCTCTTGTTTCAGTCGAGATGCTTTCTCGTTTTCTTCCCGTAAAGCTCTCATGACAGCGTTCGCCTCAGCATCAGAGTCTAGTTTCTCTTTCTGTGAAACTCTGTTGGCTGATAATGGCCGATTGCTACTTTTCCTTGGAGTATCTTAAAGTAAAACAGATAAACTCTTATTACAGCAATAATTGCATTAAACATGTAATTTGTAGCTTAACTATATGTACTGGTATGATTCAAATAAGAATTGTAAAATTGTATATTTCATACTGAATTCATTAAAGTCCTGTGATTTCAGGACACTCCCTAAAACTTCCCCTTTTCTGATAAATGTACATGTAAATTTTGTTTGGATTTTGGAGTTGAGAAACAGTGGTACATTGTATTACAATGTAACTGGACATTGTATTACAATGTAACTGGACGTCTTTCAGTCTTTTTTTTCTAACTTTTTGGGGAAGGGGGTCAGGGCTGATACATGGGGGAAAATATGCGGGTGAACTACTCAAAAAGGGAATTTTTTCATAAATTAAAATTCTTGCAAAAATTGTATTAAATAGCTTTAATTATTAATTGGAATGGCTTTAAATACAAATAGGCATAAAAAGGAACTATATTCTACTATTTGGATTCTGATCATGTTGAATTTTACACATTATCTTAAAACAAATTTTTGCCAGTGAAAAAAGTCTTCTATATACAGTTTACTCTCGTTTACTCAAACTTGGTTAACTCGAATTTCCGCTTAACTCGAACTGTTTTAAAAGTCCCGATTCGCTGCTATTGATTTCTATGCAATTTTACTCCTGATCACTCGAATTCAGATAACTCGAACTTTTCGTTAAGTCGAACTAATTTTTAGGTCCCATGAATCATTTTACATTGAAAATTTTACATTGAAAATTTATCTCAATTAGTCGAGCCACAAATTAATTTCAATTCTTAAACAAAAACCAATTCATTATAAGGAGATCGGTTGACCTATAATTAATGCTCTCTTGCTATGGAGTCGTAAATACAAACATAAAATCTAGCTTGGTCATAAAAAGAGGACAACATGAATGTTTGTGAACGGTAATGGAGAGAAGGGAAATTAGTTTTGAAAAATCAATTGCTGATCATGTACTCAATAAGTCGAACTCCTGATAAGTCGAACTATTTCTGATGGTCCCCTGAAGTTCGACTTATCGAGAGTAGACTGTATGGGGAAATTTCTCTGACAGGAGGGGAAAAACATATACTCCAGAGAAGGGGGAATTGGACCGAATGTCGCTGATTTTTTTTTGGGGGGGGGAAGAAAAACACTGTCTTTAATGCATGGATAAAATGAAATTTTGCTACAAGTGTTCTTAAATTATCTCCTTAAAGCATCATAATAAATGTAAAATAACTCAACTCATATCATACAGTGTCCTTTCCGCTTTTTAATACTTACTTGATTGTAAAACGGTGGCAGATTGGGCTCTTGGTTTTGATTCAGAATTATAACTCTTTCTCACTCTGTTTAAACTTGTGTCTTCGTCCAAATCCACATCTTTTTTCCTTGCAGCTGATAAATTTCTTTCTACTTTATCTGTAATTGAAGAAGATAATTTAAAAATGAAATTTTTAAAATACATGTAAAAAGCAAATAAAATCAAATTCAAGGAATTGTGGTCCCCTGCTTTTGGGTGTTTGTCTTTAAAGAAATGCTTACAGACATCCCCCCATTCTTAAATTTTAATAATATATCTCATATATTATCAACATTCTAAATATGAAAGATAACTCCAAGAAAAGGTCAAAAGGTCCAAACTTTTGTTTTGTTTCAAAGGGACAGGGCTTATGAAAAGGTATGCACATGTGAAATATTTAAGACCTATGATTTAAATTACCATCAAAAACTTATGGTTGAGGTTGAAGTTTTTAAATGTGGGTCAACCTCCATGGACAAGGTCACAAGGTCAGAATGTTGTTACCAACAGAAAGGTACCAACAGAAAGGTCTCATCACAAGGAATACACATGTGAAATGTGAAAGCCCTATCATTTTCCATTAAAAAGTTATGGACAAGGTTATAGTTTTTGAAAAGTAGGTCGAAGTCCAAGGTCAAGGTCACAAGGTCAAAAATTTTGGTATCCATGCAAAGGTCTTGTCACAAGGAATACACATGTGAAATATCAAAGCCCTATCAATTTCCATTCATAAGTTATGGTCAAGAAAAAAGTTTTTAATAAGTAGGTCAAAGTCCAAGGTCACAAGGTCAAAAATTTTGGTATCCATGGAAAGGTCTTGTCACAAGGAATACACATGTGAAATATCAAAGCCCTATCACTTACCATTCAAAAGTTATGCACAAGGTTAAAGTTTTTGTGACTGACGGACAGACGGACGGACGAACTGGTTTTAATGTCCCCGCGATTTCGCGAAAGCGGGGGACAATAATTCAGATTTTATGTACCAAAGGATGTGGTTGTATTAAATTGCATTTATGCCACCAACTTTAAGAATCTGACAATACTCTTGAAATAAATGTAAGACCACAAAGTGACGAAAAATGTCTTTTCATTGTTAACAAATGGTAACAAGAGAATCGTGTCTTTAACAGTATCGTCATAATGAAAAACGATGCCGAGATTTCTCAATGCAGATATTTTGAGCTCAATAACAAGATGAGAAAATATTCTATCGGCAAATCATCAAACCAATTGTCACTTGAAGTTGCACAAAACATGACAATTTCCTTCATTCTATAACTCGTACATCGTAATTCAACAACGTGTTCAACATGTATCAGTTGTACATGTAATTGTTTCAAAGTAAATCACTAACTTTTCGTGGGAGGAGCTGCCAGTTCTAGCACCACTGTATCGGTGGGTTTGAGGAAGGGTGATTTCTTTTTCGGAGTATTTTTATTGTCGTTCAGACACACGCTATCCATGGCAGGTACCAGGTCCTCCTCGACATCCTCTGCTATAGGTGAAGGAGGCTCACGAGACTCCTCATCCTGTACATAATGGAGAAATGGCACAATGATCAAACAGAGCAAAGACGATGACAATGTAACACTATCTAATGCATTATTTTGATAAATAAATTGCTGCTTTAATTTTTTTTTTGCTTATAATTTTTTTTTATTTTAATACCTCTATTTACTATATTCTTATGACTGACAAATAATGTCTTCTAATTTAATGACTAAGTGAAAATTTGAAAAATCACAAAATCATACTGTAAATTGGTTTTTATTCGTCAAGTACCAATTTTCGTCATTTTTGTCAGAGCCTCCCCTGACGAAATTATGTACTGATGAATATAAATACATGTACTTCTGACAAAATATGGTGTAGAAAGGAAATGGTTAATACAATAGGCAAATAATAAATCATTAAAAAAGGAATACGCACGCAAAGTCGCATATAATGTACTTCTAATTACCAAATAATATGTTTTCACAACAAGCTAGGTGGTATACATGTCTCTAATTGTTTGTTTACCAATAATTGTTAAACAAACAATGAAAACAAACGCATACAACCTATACCTGAATGTTAAGTTGGCATTTGAACAGACGAATTTATGTTTTGCTTACCCTTAGATGACGAATTTACGTACTGACTAAATGGTCATTTTGAACAAATTGACGAAAATTGGTACTGACGAAAATAAAGCAATTTACAGTATTCGATTATCATCATGTTTAAACCAAAGTATGTTAATTCCAAGGAGTATTCAGTAAGTGACATACATGTATTTATATTGAAATACATGTATAATACATGTACAACATACAAACATCCTTAAACTACTGAAATACCCATGAGACAAACATCAACAACCTGTGAGGCACAGCCTAGGTTTATGCAAGACTTTCAAATATTCATACTGTACAATGACTTTTATCTAACTAAATTGTAAAAGCAAAAGAAAATGCCCTGTAAGCATTCTTCATCTTTCCATTAAAAACTTTTACACTGACATTGAAAATCTCTCATGCTAGAATAACATGTACATGTAAAAGCTTTGTGAAAGCTTTTTCTACACTTAAATTTCAATCAAAAGACGTCCCACAATAACGAATGTGTCTATAACACAAGAATAGGCATGCAAACAGATTTTCTTCCATATTTTTGAAACTGAATAAAAAACAGGAAAACACAAACTTTTAAAACAAAAGGAACCTAGTGACAAGAAAATACAACCATTAGACAACATTCCATGCCTACAAATCTTATTGTTTACCTCAAAAGAACTCTCTGATTGTATGTGTTCTAAAATTTCCTCATCTGAACTGGAGAAATCCTGATAACAAATGCCCAAATTATTATTAATGAATGCCGAATGTGCAAACATGTGAAAGTTCAAAGTAATATTTTCTACACCTTCATGTATTATACATGTATGCATGTACTTTGACACTGATCTCTGACTTCGAAAAAGACCTGATGTTGGGTAGCTACACTTTGTACTGAACTTTCTTTTAATGTCTATCAAGACTTTGGTGAATCATACAAAGTTAAACTCCCACCACTCTTCTTTATTCAGAATTTTAGTGAAATTTAAAACTCTTAAATAGTTCACCATTTCAAAACAATAATGTTTGTGAATGAAAACTCTTCACACAACTATCAAATACATGTTCACGGCAAATTCCGGAACTAGTATTTCAACAGAATAATAATTATTCAAGTCATGCAGAATTTGAAAGAAAACAAGATGCCATGGCTTGGTATGTTACTGAACAGTAGAACACAAGAAACAAATAAGAAACATTCAACACTTAAGGAAAGAAAATAAATAGCTTTTTCCTAACTGAAGAACAACTGACTTGCAAAGATTAAACATACACATACTGTTTTTCATACATGTAGAACAAAGTATAATGTACATGTATGTTCTAGTGTATCAACAATGACATGTTAAGCTATAACCTTCCATAAGTGATTTATGCATGCAATCCAAGATATAATCTATATCAATGATATAATCTGACTTTTCCCCCCTCCCATCCCATGAAATCCTGTTGCTAAATCAAATACATAATACACCAACCGAACTGACTTCTTTAGCTAGGCTTTCTCTGATACTTTTGTTCATGGCAAGGCTGGCTCGAAGTCTCTGTATAGGTAAATTAAACAAATCATGCTCTTAGTTTACATAGTCATGCGTATACATAGACTCAATAATAATGATAGCCAAGAAAGTAATTTGAAATCAATACATACATGTACATGTATTAGAACAACTGATAAAAATTCTTAGTCACAAGTTAATACATGTATAAGATATTCACACATTTTTGCACATGTAATTTACATTGTATGTATGCAAAGCAGACATTATAGGCTTTCATACACGAATTCATGGCCTTTAAATGAAAAATATTAAAAATAAAAAAAAAAAATCCAAGCATGCATGGCTGCTACAGAGGAAATGAAATGGAATATGCTCTTTTCATGCCTGAAACCTCAATGATGCACATGTACAAGTATAATAAATTGATTCTTTATTTCTTTGTAGAACTAGAAAAGATAAATGCAGAATTCTGTACAAAAATTCTCACTTTCGTATTTTTGATACATGTATCATGTGTATATACAATTATGGTTCTTACATTTGGGACAGTATTTAACGTATATACACTATGACAAAATGAAATTCCGATATCATATTGGAAGCATGTCTCTCTAAGACTTTTATACTCGTTTCCACAGAATATGATGATATCTCATGTATAAATACAATTTACGTCAGATACCATTCCAAAGGGGAAGTAGCTCTTTATATCGAATACTTCAGATACCGTTCCAAAGGGGAAGTAATTCTTTATAATTATATTGAATACGTCAGATACCGTTCCAAAAGGGAAGTAACTCTTTTTAATTGTATTGAATACGTCAGATACCGTTCCAAAAGGGAAGTAACTCTTTTTAATTGTATCGAATACGTCAGATACCGTTCCATAAGGGAAGTAACTCTTTATAATTATATCAAATACGTCCGATACCATTCCAAAAGGGAAGTAACTCTTTATAATTATATCGAATACGTCAGATACCGTTCCAAAGGGGACATAACTCTTTATATCAAATATGTCAGATACAGTTCCAAAGGGGAAGTAGCTTTTTATATTGAACAGAGAGAATATATTAATTTACATCTTACTTTGATATCTGCTAAGCTAAGGAGTAATTTCTCATTTTCCCCTTCACTTTCTGGATCAGAATCAGAGAAAGTTTCCTGGGAGGATCTAGGGGGTGGAGCCTTTGGCTTGACCTTCGATGGATGATTCTTGGTGTGTTTGGAGGCATCAATTTCTATATCACTGTCTGAATCTTCAAGGGCATTTGACATCTCCATTTTAACCTGGAAATGAAGTACATGTAGAGATAAATATTTCTGTGCCTATTTTATTTCATAGTACAAATGATCCCTTTTAGTACATGTACATGTACCTTGTGAGTAGTAAATGTTCCAATGTCTTTCACATGGAAAGAATTTCTCAATCCTTTTGTCTAAAACATTAGACAATCTTGAAATGTTTTACGGACGGATGGACTGAGAGACTCAGTTATCTCTATTTGCCCCCATTGCGTTGATGGCAAAAATCTTTTTTTTTTAATTTTCTAGAGCTACATGTAATTATCTTCTCCTATAATTTTCAAGAAATCAATTGTAATATCAAACAGGGGATGCTTACTCCTCCCGGGCACCTGGTCCCACCTCTAGCTAGCTTTTTGCAAAAAAAAAATACTGTAAAATCATTTATTTTCGTGGGTTTAAAATTTCGTGGTTAAGAGGCTGAAACTGTTTTCGTTGACATTTAATTTCGTCGATTTCTGTCTTTCAAAAAATAATTTTTAATTCAATAAAAGAATAAAGTGAAAGAAATAAAACGACGTAAATTACTTTAAACGGGTGAAAGCTGTACGTTTTGCAAGTAAACGTCATAATAAGACTCATATAGTGTTTTTATTCTTATCATTTTACTCAGACAATGTTATCTTTCCTATTTTTGATAATAATCACTGACCGATTTAACAAAATTTAACCTCTTTGCGGAGTTTGTGTTCTCGTAATAGAATACGTAGCGACGATAAACATACTTCCGGAAAGTTGAAATGATCTATGAAAATGAATTTGTATTGTGTATCAATGGATAAAACTCGCTACCCCGAGCTCATACCTGGCACAACATAGCTTGTCCTTGCATTGTCAGATTTGTTTCCATCTTGCCGGTTTTAACAAACAATCATGTGTTTGGCTATTTAATTGTTTGTTTAGCTACGACCGTAATTAGAAAGTTTGGCTTCATTGCTAATGACCTTTGCAATATAATAGTAGTTGTTTGATTTTCGAGTGTTGCAATTCTAGTACCATGTTCTTATATAGGTATGTGGATTTTTTAAGAGACCGATGCCTCCGGCTGTTACTACGCATTCGAGATTTTTAAAGGCATATAAATGCTTATATTAAAGATGAACATTTCTAAAACGGAGCACATTTTATACAGACAATGAAAGTAACAAACATGTGTCAGTAACGTAGGAAATGGTCACTAAAATCTCAGTTACATATTTATATCCATCAAAGTCAAAGATAATTTTCATCATGGATTTAATTTCGTTGTTTTTTACTACCCATGAAGATAAGGAAATTAAATCCCCAACGAAAATTTATTATTTTACAGTAAATTACAAAAATTTGTTATCAGATTCATAACTTTACCTTTTCTTCATCACTTTCATCATCTTCAAAATCATCATCATAGTCATCAGTCACAGTTTCTGCAAAATCATAAATTTGAGGCTGAATTTCATAAATGATTGTCTAGTTTAGTTTATTTTGCTTTGATACATGTTAGAATCCAGAACCTAAAAAGTATACAACCGAATGTTTGTGTTCTACTTAACAACATCATTTACTTAATTGGTTAAAGATTTTCAATAAATACTATATTCTTCTCATAATCTCACCTGGTGGGCGTAGTTTGCATCTCTCGCCTCTTTCTGTTTTTATATCTACCGAGCCAGCCATCCAGTTTCTCCGCCTTTCCCTGGCAGGAGCTGTTTTTAATCTTCTCTTCTCTTCCGCCTTCCTTTTCTCATCAGCAGCAAGCATTTCTAGATCATGGAGACCTATCATCCTTTTCTTTGTTACATCTGTATTACATGATATATTCATGACACATGTTTTCACAGAAATTTCAGGAATGCCCTAGAAATTGAATCTTTTGTAAAATGCACATAGTACATATACATTTTTTTAATTATTTTTTCTCCTTGATATTGTGTAAAGGTATAGTAATTTTCTTCTCAGAAAATTGGTCTCAAAAGGTTTGAGGTGATTAGGCCATACCAAATTAATTAAATGTTCTTTGGATTTCCCGCACCATATTTTTCAAAATTCAAAAAATAATATTATAAAAATAAAATGCTCGCCCGCACCACAAAATTTCTGGCTAAAGATTTTTTAAGGGTCGGTTCTGACTTCTGCAAATCTTAAAGCTTCTAGAAGTCTGAGATTGTGCAAATTTCGAAGAAAATTATACTTCTTGTGTTTGAAAAATTATGTTTGGAGCAAATTTGTTGTCCCATCGAAAGTCAAGGAGGGGGGAATGTTCGAAAATCTTTTCCGTAGAGCTATGTACCAGGCTTCCTAGTCACCAGATTTCTATGGGGATTCCTTTTTGAGTACGAAAAACATGAGAAATGTATTACTGAGGTAACCTATATCAAAAATGAAATTATTTTCTCGCCCGCACCTTAAAAGTTGCAATACTTAAAAAAATAAAATAATATTATTTTCGCCCGCTCGCACCCTTTTTTTCTCAAGAAAATCCAAAGAACATTTAATTAATATGGTATGGCCTTACTGTAAAAATAATTTATTTTCATGGGTTTAAAATTTCAGTTGTTTTGGGGCTGAAACTGTTTTCGTTGACATTTAATTTCATTGATATCTGACATTCAAATTTTTTCAAATTAAATAAAAGAATATGATAAAAGAAATCAAACGTCGTACATCTGTAAAATAGATGTACATGTAGGTACTGCAATTAAAAAAGTCAAATAGTGGTTTTTATTTTTGCTTTTACTCGGACAATATGTTCCTTACTATTGCAGTGTTCTCCCCACGGCGTTTTAGCGTGGTGGCCCCGCCACGCTATCGAGATTTACCGCCACGCTATCGGGATTAGCACCACGCTATATTTTACGGCCGCCATGCTACATTTTGTATATTTTTTCCCCTAAAATTCGTGTATTAACTATTTTGTGTACCACTTTGCGTTAATTGATTGATTTAACCGCCTCATCCCCGGTTAATTAGCCCCGGCTGTATACAACCAGAGGTCTTGCTTTATTTACCTGAGCTAAGAACGTGTCTGGCTTCTATGGCGCACGTCAATCTATCAGACATTTAAAATAACTGCGTTGTCAAAGTCTATCGAGTGACCAACAAAAGACGACCATTCTATAACGTAGTTCATGAAAACGTTTTCGTCTACATATATAATCGCTAGATCGTGTTGACCGGCACGTGTCATAATGATATAGTTACAGCGTAACGGTAAATTGGAAATAGAAATACGATAAATCAGATGTCATTAAAAAATGTTTTAATCCGTCTTACTGTTCGACATATTACCCGACCTCGCCGTCTTTGTCATACAAAATAAATGCCGTTTTTACAAGATAAGAAAAAGGTTATCTCGCTCGCGCAAAATCATTTTACTTTGAATAAATAATGAGTCGGTATGTCCGTATTTTTTTTTTTTTATGAAATACGCTTGAATCTAGTTAAAAGAAGTTTAGACGGATGGATGAAATTAATCATCAAGATACAACATGGTGCACGGATCATTGTTTTATTGATGAGTCTGAGCACATTATAGAAGGCTTTGTATACATCTGACATATAAAATAGATATCGGTTTCTTGGGGGAGGGGGGGGGGCAAGTTTGCTCCATACTGTGGGCAAAGTAGAACAATTGTCAGCTTTCTTTGCCAGAGATTACCACAAATAATATTGCAATGGCTAATAAGGAGGGGGAGGGGGGTAAATGTTTCCATATTTGGACCCAATTTTTCAAGTAGGAATTCGTATAAAGATCATTTTCAACCTTTTTTAAAAGGTGAATCCTGCCCTTTCCCTGAACCAAAAATTCAGAACTAAAGGTTAGACACCCTTTCCATAACATGCTTATATTCACTAATATCAGTGATTAGGAAGGACAGAGGACATGCACCATAGTCCCATTCATTTGCAAAATGGCCCATTGAAAACTTAGTTGTTGTTTTTTTTTTGAAGAAATAGCCCATTGATATTTGAGAAAATCATGGAAAATGGCCCATTCACAGAATTTCCTTCCAAATAAGTGTAATAAGCCAAATTCTTACTCTAAGCTACCTGGAGTTATGGCCATGAGACAGTCTCAAGATTATTTTCTCAAAAGGCTAAAAACTAATTGAGTTTTAAAACTGTCATGAATCTCTCTTTACAAATAGAACACCAATGATCTCACTGTCTAAAATTTAATGATAATTGGCATGTAGATATGAATGTAGTACTATTAACACATTTATTTCATTATCAAAATTATTTTGAACAGTTTAGTAATAAACATGATAAAGCAACAACACATGAAACAGTATGCAATGATGTAACGTGCAATGACACATCCGGCAAGGTGCACCGCGAAGACTTAGCACCATGTTATCTGAAATTTCTGGGGAGATCACTGTATTGTTGATGGTAATAACCGACTGATTACTAGAAGCAGAGTTAGCTTAATTACGCCCATTCAGAAAAGAATTTTAAAACCATATACATGTACCTCCAGCAGTTTTTAAGCGAGTAGGCTTAGACAATCGTTCCTCCGGCTCTGGAGACATACATTTGTGTGATGACGGCTTGGAAGGTTTCCCTGCTTTCTCTTTATCAGCATTGGCACCACTTACATACAAGGAAAATCCTTGCTCCTTCCTTTCATTTTCTATTTGTCTTGAAGATTTCTTCCTCATTTTTTTCAGTAGTCTACGTGTAACACAAGTGCATAAATTCATTATTGGATTATTATAATATTAATATGTACATTTTGGTTCAGAAATTGCAAAAGTCAGAATTTTCTGTTATATATATCTTAAAAGAAGTATTATTGAAGCCAAATCTGTGACTGTGTTGTTCACTGTAAAATACTGCACAAAAATAAAATTGATTCAACAACTCCCATTTTGGGTCTGTGAGGTTGACAGGTAAATGGATGCGTACCTGATACATTAGTTTACATGTGTATAGCGTTACAGCTTTTAAATTACCTGTTCCTTTCCTGGAGTAGAACTAGGTATTCCTCATATCCTGGTAGAACTTCTTGTAGTGCAGCTTTCTGCATAAAGCACAAAATGAAAATAAAATTGTATGTACATGTATTTATATACATAGTAACATGTAAAATCTTACATGAGTCAAGTACAAGTGTAACACAGGAGCTCGATGCCACGATCCACAAGAATATCCGCCCCTTCTTTCCTTATATATAACTTTGACTAGAGAGAGATGGGAAGGGGCGGGTGTCATTGAGGGTTGTTGGCATCGAGCTCCTGTGAAGTATAAGCAAGCATTATTCATACTACCATGATAAAAATAGCAATCCAAGGAATGCTTGTGTCGCCTGCGAAGCAGATTTTTTTTTTTTATTGAAAATAGGTCAACTATCAAGGGGGAGGGTCACTAGGTGAAAAATTATGGAATGTTCAGAAAGGTCTTTTCATAAGGAATACAAATGTAAAATATCAAAGCCCTATCACTTACCACTCAAAAGATATAGCCAATCTTAGATTTTTTGAAAAGTAGGTCAAATATATAGGGCAAGTGCACGAGGTAAAAAATGATGGTATGTGAAGAAAGGTCTTGTCACACAGAATGCACATGTGAAATATCAAAGCCTATCACTCAGCAATCAAAAGAAATAGCTAATCTAAGATTTTTTGAAAAGTAGGTCAAATATCTAGGTCAAGGTCATGAGGTCAAAAATTATGAAATGTGTAGAAAGGCCTTGTCACAAGAAGGAATACACATATGAAATATCAAAGCCCTATCACTTACCAATCAAAAGATATAGCAAATCTTAATTTTTTTGAAAAGTGGGTCAAATATCTAGGTCAAGGTCACGAGGTCAAAATTATGGTATGTGTAGAAAGGTATTGTCAAAAGGAATACACAAGAGAAATATCAAAGCCCTATCACTTGCCAATAAAGAGATATAGCCAATCTTGGATTTTTTTTAAAAGTAGGTCAAATATCTAGGTCAAGTTCATAAGGTAAAAAAATATAGTATGTGAAGAAAGGGCTTGTGACAAGAAATACACATGTGAAATATCAAAGCCCTATCACTAACCAATCAAAAGATATAGCCAATATTAAATTTTTAGAAAAGTAGGTCAAATATCTAGGTCAAGGTCACAAGGTCAAAAATTATGATATGCGTAGAAAGGTCTTGTCACAAGGAATACACATGTGAAATATCAAAGCCCTATCACTTACCAATCAAAAGTTATGGGGCGTGACACCCAAGTGTGACAGACAGACGGACGGATAACGAACAAAGTGATCCCTAAGTGTCGCTGTGCTTCGCAGACAACAATAAAAAGTTAACAAGACTATAGTTATTCAATTTAACCAAGGTACATGACATTGTACATCTATATAAATACCATGATTTATCGTAATATTGAGCTCCCTAACAAAAGAATTATATTTTCTCAAATTATCTATTGCAAATCTGATACTGGTACTTACATGTACATACATGTACATGTATGTGATTTACTGAACAACTGATGCAAGACAATACAGTACAAGTACCGTAAGGTAAGTTGAACATACGGTGTATACACTACGTAAAGTGTAAATTGGATGACAAAATGGTACTAATGTTGTATCGGTAGTAGCAAATTACCTGAAGATTTCTCTTCTTCTGCTGTTCATCTATAACTCCTTTTTTTCTTTGAGAGTGACCTGTGATTAAAGAGCAAGAATAACATTCAGTAATCTATACACTTATTCCAAAATTAAAATCTTTCCTATTTAAATATAACCCAGGTATACATGTACTTACATTTGTACGGTATAATGTACGTACCACTAGAAGAAAACAAGGTATAATGTACGTACCCAGGGATTTTTTTCAGTAATTTGGTAATGGGGTCGGAGCCCGTGCAATTGGGAGAATTAACGACATTTGGGAATATTTTGGGAAGTACTAATATATGAGTAAAAAGACATTTTATACAATCAAAAGATCAGAGTTGAACATGTTGAATGTTTAATCAAATAATTTTCTTTTAGATATGATTTAATTTCTTGTACTTACAATAAATGGCAAATAATTAGTAAATTTTCTACTTTTGAACCAGTAAATTTCACTATCTAAGGTGATAATTCCATCTATATGTGATTGGGAAATTTTAGAGCCACAATTGGGAAAAAAAGATACTATTTTTCATTGGGAATGGGGCCGAATAACGGCCCCAAAAAGGGGCAAAAAAAATCCCTGGTACCACTAGAAGAAAACAAGGTAAGAAAATCACATCTACATGTACCAGCACATGTACCGGTATGTTATTATTGAATGAAGTTCAGCATTAGATTATAACTATATGATACAACAAGCAACTTGACAAAGTCCTGTCTGGTATTGAATGTAGAGTGTGAATGAAATTCAATTTAGATTTTTGTAAAGGGGACATGTACCGTACCCATTCAAAATAATTTGTTTATATTCGATCACAAACATAAATTCAACCTGTATAGCTTTTGGACAACTTGCATGACTTGCTAGCCAATCTTATGTTCGAGACAATTACGGCCACTCAGATTCTCTCTAGAGTTTCTATTTCTTCACTGGTTGGCAAGTTGTCAGCAAGCTACATGTATACAGGTTGAATTTTCATTTTGTTGTTGTATATAAACTGTAAAACAACTTATTTTGAATTTTCTGTGGTAGATTTCAAAAGACTGGAAATTTATCTACAAGCAGGTGCTTTATTTTCTGTTGAATAGCGCCATTACCCGGTAAATGTTAAAAATACTGTTTGAAGCAGACCCTTTTTAATCCCATTTCGTATCTAAGGTTACTGGTAGAAGGTGACAATACTATAAAAGGGATTTAACAGAGTACGGACGCCTACAAATATAGCTTTTTACCCCACACAATTATAGAGTGGAATAAGCTACCTGAGGATGTGATCCTATCTCCTTCAACTGAAGTATTCAGGGTGGGGGTGTGGGATCAGTTGATGTAAATTCCTGAAATCTGTTTTTATCCTATTTAACTTAAAATTTTTTATAGATTTTAAACCTGTGTGTGCTGGTCTGCGCGCAATATATCCGCAAAGTGGATTCCGACTGCGGATTATATACATAGAATTAGAAGAGTAGAAAGTGACTATACTTTTCATGTAACAAGTGCATGTGAGGTTGTAACTGAGCCAATTACACCCTGGCCTGGATGGAACCGCGGCTGTTGGATTTGAATTCTAGAGCATAATCGAGTGAGCTAAAGGTTTAAAATGATAGCTCAGTTATTTAACACTCTGAACTATTGGAGGATCATAATCCTCAACAATCTTCCCGCCTTTCTTTGAGGAGGCCAGTAGTGTACACCCTTCATTGAAGAACTTCTGGTGGCAGTGTCCCCGCAACTTGTGAATGAATTATACATTGCCAATTTGTTCACCTCCTCGCCAATGAAGAAAATGAGCCCAAATGCCCTGGTGGGAGATTGAACCGCAGCTGTTGGAACTGAATTCTACTGGTCGGGTACATATTATCGCCAGGCACATATCATCGCCACTTCATTTATATCTCCGCATATTGTTGATGTAGAAATTTAATTCTTTCACCATAATTACATCTTTTAAACATGAAATGGTATACTAAATTTCATAACCTGCAAATACTAAATTTTATGATAGAAAGTCGGTAAATCTGAATGTATTTTCCCCGCACCTACGGGGAAAGGGTAGGTCACTTCATCTTCCCATATCTCTTTGGTTTTTGAATTTTTTGTATGAATTTTTCACAGTCGAAAAGAAGAAAGTTCAAAGATACAAAAAATATCAATTTTGTTGAAAAAGTGTAAGATTTTCAGTAAGAACAGATAGAGGTGGCAATAATATGTACCCTTCCTTCTTTCAAACTTGGCTAAACCCTGACGTTCACAAATCACCGATAAACAAGAACAGGTTATCAGATTTTCATGAAAATCACATGAAATGTGTATCAAGGGTTCTTCTTCCATCTGTGAAAATTTCATCGAATTTTATGAAGAAATAAAGATTTTAGGGCAAAAAATTTTGAAAAAAGTGGCGATAATATGTGCCCGACCAGTAGAGCATTAGCAAAAACTGAAAAAGAGGATCATAATCATGGCCACAACACAAATTGGACCGTTTGAACTTGAACAGTTGAAGTTTCATTTTCTGATTAGAAGCACTTGAATATGTCAAAGACGAAATTAAGTGTTACTGCTGCGTATAACTGAGAAAATGGCATCCCAAGACAAAAATGAAATAGTCAATCAGCAAGTGAAAAAATAGGAAGGGGGGGGGGGTCAAACTGGAAACTCTCCCTCCTAGATCCCTTCTCTCCCCCAATGTCAATCTTTCACTGAGGATATTCAAACAAAGCAGAATAAATAAGCACTTACGGTGTTCCATTTTCAATTACTTTTAGATTATTCTGAGAGAGGAATAAGGAAAATGAAGCAAAGTTTTGTTGCTGTTTGGATTAGTTTACATTGACATTCCACCATTGCAGATTTTTCCTCTGTGCGCATGAGCAATGCATCCATCTAACGCCGAGCGATCCTAGTCCGTCAGACGTTTCAGATAAATGGGCTCATTTCGAGACGAATCTCACTCAATGAAAAATGAAAAGGTTGGTTGATAAAATGCAATGCCAATGGCCAATATTATGAAAGACGAAAACTGATTAAGAATCTTGTGTAATCTTGGGGTTTCTTTTACTGTGTATTCTTGGTTTTTTTTTTTACTGATTTAGGAACATGAAGAATTCATGATATCTCGCACTTTAGACACTTCGTACTCAAAACTTTTCATTCCATAATTTACAGTCAGGGGAACCACTGCATATGGTGATGAAAATAATCACTGAATGCAGTGATTATAAAATTTGTATAACTTTTGATAAAATAGTACTTTTTGGCCTTATATCTAAATGCTCTTCCCTATGTAATGTCTGATAAAATTAGGTCATTACTCAGTATTTACCTATTAGAAATTGTTTAAAAAGATGAGGCATGACTAAATCACATTTAAATGCTTATTTTGTGACTTCCTGGCATAAAATTACCACATTTTTGAGCTCTGATTATGAGTAAATCTGAGTTTTCCTGGTATGACTGTTAGTTTTCCCAGATGGAGCAGAATCTAAAAATAACTTTTATGACCACTTGCACCAGTACGCATCAAACAGAAATAGTGGCGTTTGGGCTTTAAAGTTTGGTTGGGTTGTATGGTTAATCACTTTATAGAATGATTTTTTAAACTTGAGTTTGGGAAATCACTGTCTACAGTGACTATCAATGATCACTCCATCTAGTGATTTACTAAAATACTTTACACAGTTTTCTGAATTGATCACTGCAATGAGTGATTATCATGGATATTAGGAGGGACAACTCTTTCTTTGAGTTTCAAATACCACTTCATACAGTGATTTTTAAAATCACTTCATACAGTAGTTCCTCTGACTGATTTAAAAGAAGTCACATAAGAGAAGTCACATCCATACGTATATTCCAGGTTGAAGGGTCCAGTCAATAATTTCAGAAATATATGCATAGACTAGCTTTTAAGTTTAACAAAATTATTGATACAGGATATACTGTCCCCTCCACAGGTGCAGAACATAGTCCTGCTTACAAGGCTCTGGTACTCTTTTTTTTATGGTGCTGACATCTTGCAACGAGGTTATATATTAATGAATAAATAAATGTTGTGAGTGCGACATTGTCCTCTTGGAAACAAATAGAAAAATACTGTTTCCATTGTTGATTCTGTATTAACATGATTAATCTACAGTTCCACTCCAGCTTGTGTCTTGGGACGAGGCCATAGTAATCAAAATTTGTTTTATGTCTGCGGGTGGGTACCATTTAGAAGAATTGCTAAAAAAAAAAAAACACACACACAAACTTATAAAATTATCTGACTGATATCAAATGTACCCATTATTTCACATAAAAAGTTAAATAATGTTTTATTTCCTACAGCAAGTAAGAAAATACAGCAGTAGAATGCAAGAGCACTAAGTCTTCCATTATTTTAAAAAGGAAATAGCTTTCTCAGAAGAAACTGTTTCAGTTAAGAAAGATAGTCAAAATTGTAGCTGAATTTCAATGAAAAAGTTGTAAATTTATGCAAGTTTGTAACTTTGTAGATTTTTAAATAGAATTTTCAATTCAATAGCAATAATTTTTCCTGTAAATTCAGACTTTCCTTTTCAAAATAAAATTCAAATTTAAATTACGATAATTGCTTAAAGCTTTACTCCTTTCCTTTAAAGATAAGCCCCATTCAATAAATATTACTTAAACAAGTAATTTTAAGGAATGGTATTAACCTTGATATTTCTGTTGCTGAAGCAATTATTACTGATATGAGTAGCCCTAATAAGAATTAAAAGATTGAGAACTTTAAATTTGTACGCTGCCATCATTACAAACCATCCAATGCCCTACTTTTTATGTAAATTACTAGTAGAAGTAATATGTTGCATGAATATAGCAAGTTAATCAGTTTCTTTTAGAAGTAAACATTTTAGAAGGCAGAATTAGAAAGTTACTTGAAATCGGTAAATGATATTGAATGCCATAAAATGCCTATGCAATCATTAATTTTAGCAAATAATAATGATTTTTATAAAGTCAGCATTATCCATCTCACTTGAAGAAAAATATTTTCTTTTTATGTTTTCAGTCTTCCTCTCCAAATTCCTTCATACTGATCATGTGTTTGTGTGTTTTTATGCCTGGTGGTAGGGGTATACCTTGTAGGAAAAGTCTGGGACGTAAAACAGAATATTTAATTACTATGGCCTAATTAGGAATACCTCAGGATTATTATGAATCACTGTTTAGCTGCCTTACAATTTTTAAGTCATTAATTGAATAAATGATTTATTCCTTTTAATTTTCAAAACAGATTCAGGTTTTACTTACTAATAGACTTTAATTTAAAATGAAATTATTTATTCATTTACTTATTCATCTAGATTCAAAATGACATTTTAAAATTGATCTATTAGATCTATTTATTCTATTTGTTTAATTGTTTTAAATAAGATTAAATGCTACCTTTTGTAAGGCAGTCTAGACTGAGTTATTTTTGAAGTGATATTTTCATGTAAGCAGTAAAAGTCAACTTGGGCCTCTTGTTTTGCAAAATTTGTGTAAAGTGGCATCAGTAAAGTACATGAACTTTTATACTTAGCTTGGCCCTGGACAGCTTCAGACTGAGAGCAATGGCAAGTTGGTTGGCCAACTCATTTTTTGGAGGAGTTAATTCTTTGCTCCTTGATTTATAACTTGCAAAATTTGGTTATTATCCATCAACCAGAAAATTTTCTTAATGGATTTAGATATTGAGATGAAATTTGATACTGTAAAATAGCTACATTACAACATATACAAGTTCAAATTTGATCAATAATTATTCAAGTTCAACATGGTCAAGTTTGGTCAATAATTTTGGGGGTTTTTTTTTGGGGGGGGGATGCCTCTTAATGACACACACAACTAAACACAAACTTTACTTTCATGAATTATATACAGTTTTATACTGTAAACGTGGAAATTTTTGCATGGGGGTAATTTTCGCATTTTTCACGAATCAAGGGACTTCACGAAATATACCCCCATGTAAAAATATCCCCGCTGCATTTTTACAATAGGAAAAACATTTTTCTCGAATATTTCTCCCATGCGTAAATTATGTCTTGATGTTACAATCACGAAATTTCCCCCCCCCCCCCCCCACGAAAATAACCACATTTACAGTACTTGTTCTCATTATTCAAATTGTTTATAATTATTTATTCCACAGTGCTGGAGAGTTAATTAAACATAGTCAGAGAGCAAACAAGTCACTACCCCAAAGAGGTGGACACAAGGACTTTTCCCCTGATGATGGATGGCTGCAAGCTAAAAGACTGGAAAAATTCCTAGAGGAAAGAAATGAATGTCTTAGTGAAGAAAGAGTAGAGAGGCTGTAAGATATAAATTACATTTTTGAAGGGAAAAAAGCTCTCCAGATATCAGATATCAATTTCTCTGATTACGGATCATACCTGTACCAAGTTTTCTCATGTCATTTGTTTCACTTGACCTTTGGTCAAGGTGTTGTGAAACATATTGGTCAAGGTGATGTGAAACAGTTGGTCATATGGCAATTTACAATATGCTATTACAATGTAGATGAAGATGAAGTTTGAAAGATAATTACTACATTTCACCTTGACCAATTTTTGTGTCGCCTGCGAAGCATAGCGACACTTAGGGATCACTTTGTTTGTTGTCCGTCTGTCCGTCTGTTAGTCTGTCCGTCCATCCGTCTGTCTGTCTCTCACACTTTGGGTGTCACACCCCATAACTTTTCATTGGTAAGTGATAGGGCTTTGATATTTCACATGTGCATTCCTTGTGACAAGACCTTTCTACACATATCAAAATTTTTGACCTCGTGACCTTGACCTAGATATTTGACCTACTTTTCAAAAAATCTAAGATTGGCTATATCTTTAGATTGGTAAGTGATAGGGCTTTGATATTTCACATGTGTATTCCCTGTGACAAGCCTTTCTACGCATACTATAATTTTTTACCTTGTGGCCTTGACCTAGATATTTGACCTACTTTTCAAAAAATCTTAGGTTGGCTATATCTTCAGATTGGTGAGTGATAGGCTTTGATATTTCACATTTGTATTCCTTATGAAAAGACCTTTCTAAACATTCCATAATTTTTGACCTAGTGACCTTGCCCTTGATATTTGACCTTATTTCTATAAAAAAAATCCGCTTCGCAGGCGACACAAGCATTCCTTGGATTGCTATTTTTTAATGTTAAGTGATATAGAACATGTGTGCTCCTTATTGCAACATTTCTTTGTCTGTACCAAACTTTTTTTTAACCATCTTTTCAGACAATGATTTAACTTTATTCTATGAATCAATACATGTGACTTGCAGAATTAGCATTTTTCACAATCAGATTTCAATATACCGGTAACTATATCTAATGATAATACTATTGAGAGAACTTAAAGATGTTCAAAAGATGTTCTTTTCTCAAAAGGGGTAGCCTTGTGCAAGGAGAATGGGTACCTGAAAAACAACTGGTGGAACTACATAAAGAGATGGTAACAATATACATGTAGTTAACTCTTTACTGACTTTACTTTTATTAAATACGATGTAATATGACATTGATATTCACAAGATTGAATGCTAACATGATATGATGGTATAAAAAAACTGAAGATTTTGTATAAAGTAATATTCTTGGAATTCAGAAAAATACCTGTATGATGTGAGGATGATGGATTAATGGTCAAGGTCACAAGTTGCAATAATAGAGTCTTGTGGACTCCTTGTACATTTAGAGATCATAATTTACCGTAATCCAGGTCCCGCATGGTTTTCATCAAACTTTGCATGTGAGTTGCCCGTGGTGAGAGGATGACACCTTTGATTTCAAGATCAGAAATAAAAGGTCAAGGTCACTTGAGAGGAGGAGATACCTTATTTAGGTTTAGAGGTCAGAGACTATGGCAGCTATGGAATAAATTGAACATTCTAGAAGTCACTGATTTTAAATTTATAAAAAAGATTGATGCAGATGTGTTTGCCTTGATTTGAGAATCTTATTTTAGAATTTTTTTTTTACTTCAAGACATGGGAAGACACTTGAAGATGATGTTTTGATTGCAATAATATAAGGGATGCTACTCTTCGCTTTGCAGAGATTGTTGAGTGTAATTCAAATACATAATCATTATTGAATATTGAAATAAAGCAAGTACAAGAGCTTGACACCCCATAGTGGTATCCGCATCTACTTACTATATTGAGAGAGTTGGGAAAGGAGCAGATACATGTAACATGGAGGGCTGTTTGCATGGAGCTCTTGTGGATGTAAACTATGTAGATTGACTTCTTTAGTGAGCTGTACAAGACCACTAGGGCCTCTTGAGTGAGCTGTACAAGACCACTAGGGCCTCTTGTTTCACGGCTAAGTACTATACATGTACCATTTATATTTTGCAGGGAAAGTTCTGGGCACAGATGGGATTTGTTGATGAGAAAAGAATGTGGCTGTATCCGGAAGAAGCTCTGTACCTAATGGAATCTGTAAGTAGCGTGTACTGTAATTAGACAAAGACCAAAGTTAGTTGTTGCCACTGATTTTTCACAGTTTTTAGCTCACCTCGACGAAGTGGAGGGGGGCTTATGCTATCGCGTCGGTGTCAGTGTTTGCGTCGGCGTCCGCACTATCGGTTAAGCAAAACGGGACAGGTCCATTCATGCCAAACTATAAGTCCCACATCAACCAAACTTACATGGATGATGCATCTGAGGATGCTTACAACAATGCAAGGTACGGAAGCTGCATCTGACCTACATTTCATGCTTGAATGAGCAGGTTAGGTAAAATGGGACAGGTCCATTCCTGCCTTACTATATGGCCTATACCAACCAAACTTGCATGGATGATGCATCTGAGGATGCTTACTGCAGTGCATGGTATGGAGGCTGCATCTGACCAACATTTCATGCTTGAGTGAGCAGGTTAGGTAAAATGGGACAGGTCCATTCCCGCCTTACTATAAGTCCTACACCAACCAAACTTACATGGATGATGCATCTGAGGACGCTTACAATAATGCATGGTACAGAGGCTGCATCTGACCCACGTTTCATGCTTGAGTGAGCAGGTTAGGTAAAATGGGACAGGTCCATTCCTGCCTTACAATAAGTCCTACACCAACCAAACTTGCATGGATGATGCATCTGAGGATGCTTACAACAATGCATGGTACGGAGGCTGCATATGACATACATTTCATGCTTGAGTGAGCAGGTTAAGTAAAGTGGGACAGGTCCATTCCCACCTAACTATAAGTCCTACACCAACCCAACTTGCATGGATGATACATCTGAGGATGCTTACAACAATGCTTGGTACGGAGGCTGCATCTGACCTACATTTTATGCTTGAGTGAGCAGGTTAGACAAAATGGAACAGGTCCATTCCCGCCTTACTATAAGTCTTATACCAACCAAACTTGCATGGGTGATGCATCTGAGGATGCTTACAATAATGCATGGTACAGAGGCTGCATCTGACCAACATTTCATGCTTGTGTGAGCAGGTTTAGTAAAATGGGATTGTTCCATTCCCGCCTTACTACTATTCATACACCAACCAAACTTGCTTGTATGATGCATTTGAGGATGCTTACAACAATGCATGGTACGGAGGCTGCATATGACCTACATTTCATGCTTGAGTGAGCAGGTTAGGTAAAATGGGACAGGTCCATTTCTGCCTCACTATAAGTCATACACCAACCAAACTTGCATGGATGATGCATCTAAGGATGCCCAATGCAATGTATGGTGCAGATGCTGCATCTGACCAACATTCCATGCTTGAGCAATCAGGTTAAGTAAAATGGGACAGGTCCATTTCTGGCCTATTGTAAGTCCTAGATCAATCAAAAAACTTGTGTGGGTTATGTATCTGAGGATGCTTACTGCAATGCACTGTACAGATGCTGCATCTGACCTATATTTCATGCTTGAATGACCAGGTATGGTTAAATTAGAATCTTCATTTCCAGCCTTCTTTAAATTTTTTATCAACCAAACTTATGTGGATGATGCATCTGGAAATACTTTGTGCAATGTAGGTACAGATGCTGGTCATGGGACAATGATGCCATCGAGGTGAGCGCTGTCATCTCTGATGGCCCTATGTTTTGCTTTTGAGCCTGGGTCTAAAAGAATTCAGAACAAAATTGTTATTCAGAAATGGAAGGGGGTACTTTATGTTTGGTGTAAATCTGATGAAAAAACAACCTACATTGCGTAATATATAAAATGCTGGATAGATTCAAGTGGCCGGCGAGGCAAGGGAATTGAATAGAGAACAGGTGTCTTAATTTGTGTTTTGTTATGGGTATGCAACACACAACAATTGCATTTATCGTACATATACTGCATGTTAGAGCATATGATGTGATAAAGCACTTGCTGTGTGTTGCATACTTGTAACAAAACACAAATTATGACATTTATTCTACATACATGTATATGCACCACAATTGTCAGTTACATTCTTGTTTTCAGAAATCACATTTTCAAGGTAAAAAGGGTGATGTTAAAATTTAGTTTGCAGGTTAGAACAGATGTCACAGCATGTTTCTATAGAAACAGTTTATGCATTGTGACGTCACAAGCGTTTTCTTGTGAAATGCATGACAATCCTTTCAATAGTTTCATCAAAGGAATTACATTGACTGTGTTTATATAAATCACACATTGTCAACTCTTTTTGTATAATTCAATATCGTATGAAATAGAAAATCATTCAAGATCCTCTATATACATTACATTTAGAAGCTTCACAATGAATCCCATCGATAAGAATTGTTATATTCTTCAACAGAATATACTGGAGGTCTGGTATAGGGGTTTACCAGTAAGCATTCAGCAAGCGTACGTGGCCTTCCTCAACACGGACATGTCGGATGATGAGTATCAGGTGTATGCACATCTACGCCGCTTAGGATATGTCGTCATAAGGCACCAGGGAAAGTAAGATTTTTAAAATTTTTACTTTGATACATTGCTTTTCAGATACATGTATGTGATTTTCATATACTGATATAATATTATGTAGTAACAACAGTTGCACAACCTTTGATTGAAGGGGCAGATCAGATGTAAAATTTTCAAAAAAATGATACTGACACTCCCATTCTTTTATTTTATGTTAAAATTGTTCAAACCAATTTAAATTTACAAATTCTATGTTGTTTGATATTTTCTCTTTTTGGATTGGATATATCTAAATAGTTTCAATTTCTAAAAATCATTTTACATGTACACAAAACTCTGCTTCCTTAACAACTGTGAAGCATGCATCTTTACAAACCAATGTTCTGATTTGTTTCAAGTATCTCCATCCTGAACTTTCACTCCGAAAACTCTCAGGGATCCTGTGAGGTACCCTAAAGCTGCCAAGGTTAGGAGATAAGAGAATCAAATTGTATCGTTGGCTCATAAAGATGCTGTGATTCTGAGTTAACATGTATTGTAATTTCATTCAGATTGCCATTCACCAGATATGAAAGACAGATAGGATTAGACAAACATATAAAAGTGAAGAGCCGCAAAAGGACAAAACAAAAGCAAGGCAATGATGTAAAGACCAGTTGTAAGAAAATGAAAACGGAGCCAGTGGAAGTAGAAGTATACCTTCCTGGACAAGCGGGCACTAAAGCAGAATCTAAAGACGGAAATTGTGACATTGAAGAAAATGGACGTGATAAATTTCATAAATTGCATAGAACAAAAGGGAATGTTTTGATACATGAAAAAGGGGACGACATTGTCATACAGGAACAACAAAATCTTAGTGTAGAGATGGAATACAAAATTCATCAAGATGATGATTCTGGATGTAAGTGGGGAAGTTATGATAATTGTCGGTACCAACTTCATTATGAATCAAAAACAAAACATTCTTCATGGGATTTTGATAGCATCAACTTACCTAACATCGCATCTTTAAAAATTGTCGAGATGGAGAAACCTTCAGCCCACTTATTGCCAGCAGGGGTGGATCCTCCAAAGGAAAAATACCGTTTTGACGTCAATCATTATTTCAGATCGAGATCTAAGGAAAAGAGGTCATCTAATCGATATAACAATGAGGAAGACAGTATTTATGAACTTGACTTTTCATATGCTGAAATGATACGGAAACAACGTTCTGTTCAAGCATCAAATTGGTCAGAGTACAAGGTTAAAATTAGACATGTTGACGAGAATTCCGTATTAGTCAGTCCAGCTAGTCACTACTTTGATGAGAAGGTCCCACCTTTATTACAACCAGAAGACGCTTGGAGCACAAGTATGTATTGCATATGATATACATTGAATGATTGTACATGTGCATATACATGTACCTTTTATGTGTCTAAATAAAGAGCAGAATTGAAGGATTTCAAAATGTTTGACATCACATTTTCATTATGATGTCACAATCAAATAGCCTGTCAAAGCATTATTGAATGGACCATTGCTGCATGTGACGTCGCAATGTCAAAATCTGCCAGCAGATGTGATTATGGACATTTGGCGATCCCTCAATTGCAACAGTTTGATATAATTTGCTTACTCTTTTCTTAAGAAATTTGAGGTTCTTACATTTATATACTTTTAAAAATGATTCATCAGATCTGTACAGCATAGTTGTTTATTTTTTTAAAAAATCAAATGTTTATTCAAGATTTTCTCATGAATTTCAGGTGCAATTCTTAGGAAATTAAGTGTCATCAATAGTGTAGATGAATCAGACGACACAGGGTAAGTATGGTATATTTACAAAGCTACAAGTATATTTTGATATCTATTTAAGATGAGCATGTTTGCTAAATGATTAAAGTATGTTAATTACTCATTCTAACTTTATAAGCTCCTTTCTTATGACTTGGACAGAATCCTTATACATGTTGTTGTGGATATTAGTTACCCAGTCATCTAGTGACCTGGTACGGGATGATACCAGGTCACTAGGATTTATACCGAGTCTGATATAAGACCTAGTGACCTGGTATCATGGAGCAACAGGTCACTAGATGACTAGGTAACAATTTACCCCACCGATGACTATTTGATTAATATCTGTGAAGTGTTTTGACGTTGTTGTTGTGTTATACGCTCTGACATCACTGCGAAAGAGAACATTGTGACGTCATTGAGGGCCTGGTATAAAAGTCTGGGCACCTTGTATAAAATATACCCTGTCTGTTGACCGTTATTAGGCAATCGCTATCCAGGATTTCCACGCTATCTTGTCAGAGGTGGGGTAATACAATAAACATGTAGGTCAGTATCAGTATCTTTGCATGTATAACTCTCAAGGGTGAATTTTTAAAAGAACTGAATATAACTTGATGCTACAAAGGAAAAGTTATTGAAATCATCAGTCAAAGATCAAGGAAAAAATCTTGTTTTTAAAATAAATTAATTACTCTATTTTAATCTATTTATATTTACAATAAGATGATATCGATACTATGCGAGGTTTGTTGTCTTGTTTCTGATTTACTACATGTTCAAAATCCTACCCTTATTGGAACTTATTTCAAAGACTATCAACATGTATTTCTTCTTTCTAGATTGAAGATCCCTCAACTTGACATACAAAAAGTCTCTTTTGATGTTTACTTACCAAATGCCAAATTCAAAAAGTCACGACCTGGTGTTCCAAATCACAGAGTGATTGTCAATAGGTAAGAATTTTATTTTAAAAATATCATGCATAATACATGTACATTCTAGAAAGGTTTTTACAGTACATATGCACATGTTTTTGTGTACACGTAGTTCTATCAGTCTTTTCATTACATAATAGATCCCTTTGAGTGTCCAGAATATTTTAAGAAAATTCATTACATGTACTTTGCCTTTTGAACATTTGACCACAATCAGAATGGTAAGTTATACTATCAGTGTATAATTAGGGAATAACTAGCTTCTGACGTTATGTTTGCGGACGGTAAATGCTGATTGAACGGTCGCAAACTGAGTTTTTCTGGCGACGCATTAGGAGAGCCAAAAAAACAGATGTTTGCACCGTAAAATCAGCATTTTCCATTCGCAAACATAACATCAGTATATAGTTATTCTCATTCTAATGCAATCTATATTTTTGTGAAAATTTGGCGAAATGTGAAGTTAAGCCGGGCTTCCACTGTTGTGAATGCAGAGGCGATAGAGCTACAATTAGGTGATTTTATTAAAACCTGGCGAATTCTCCTCTCAATTGCGGGCATTCTTGTCTCATTGTGTCTTAATTGTGTCATATTTTCCTGCATTCTCCTCTGTTCGCGGCACTGACACGAATGTTTCAAACTGAAATCTTATTCGCCTCACACTTGTGGCACATGCGCAGCGCATTTGCGTTGCATTCTCCTCCATTTGCAGCGCGTTCTCATCACATTTGCGTGAATTCTTGTTCCAAAGGTGTAGGAGAATGAGCCACGATAGAGCCCCAATAGAGCCCTGGCATATATTGAGTTGTTGCATTCGTGGCACTATTGTGTGCCTATCACGCCAAGTAATACTTCATGAGAACAGACAAGAATGTGACACGATTGTTCATTCGCCTCTGATCGTAGCTCATTCTCCTCTACATTCGCGACAGTGGAAGCTAGTGTGTTCTTGTTTTACAGTCATAACTAAGGAGTAAACAACCAAAGAAATTTGACGTTATAGCGACATTGCATTAGAATGAGAAAGATAATTATAGAAGAGAAGTCAATTACATAGTAAATCTGTATTAATTTTGTATTTTCTGAAGAAAATAAATATACAATAGTGCTTTTAAATTGATTTTTAAAATATTAAAGTGCAAAAGTACTCAATGAAATATTGATTCAATACCTACATGTAACAGCACTCAATCAAAAGTGGAATGGTTTAATATTTCTAGATTAAAGAAATGATTGGAATAGTTACTTGTAGATTTAAATGTAATGATATTCCATATTTCATATTATTAAAATTTTCAGAAATATGGATCGTCCACCAGATCTTCCAACATTGACAGCTTTAGAGAATTATTTCGATGATAAAGTACCATTCCACTGGGCTGTCAACAACGATGGTGAAAGTGCATTCTGCAAGTTTGATTCTCAATGCGTTCCCACTCTAATTCCTCTTGGTTGACATAATGTAAGTGTGATAAGTTAAAACATCAGTCATGACTCTTTTTATGAAAATTAGCTGGGAAAGACCAAGAAAGGGCTAATCACCATAATTTTCAAAACGAAATGTGCTTTAAAAGTGTCAAGTAATGTTACATGTGGGAAAAAGTTGACTTCATAATTAAAATGTACCAGTACATGTGCCAGCTGAAGTGGAGTTTCCTCTTGGTATACAGTATATGCATCTGTTATTTGTGTTTCTGGGACACAAGTCAATACATTCCCCAAGATATGGTCTTATATGCATGTACATGTATGTATGCAGCTTCAGATGTAATTTGAGACAGAGATTGGTTTAGCACCCTGAAAATTATTCCATGCTGAAAATTTATCTGTCATATGCTGACAAGCATCTCATATTACAAAGTTAATATTTTTTAGCTCACCTGAGCCATAGGCTCAAGTGAGCTATTGTCATAGTGTTGCATCCGTCGTCCGTCGTCGTCGTCGTCCGTCGTCGTAAACTTTTCACATTTTAAACTTCTTCTCCAGAACGGCTGAAGGGATTTTGATGAAACTTGGTAGGTATGAAGTACTCATGGTCCCCTACAAGTGTTGTTGTTTTTCGTCCGGATCTGTCAACAGGTGGCGCCACCACAGCCAAAAGTAGGTCACGGGGGGTACCCTCCTTTGACAAACTTCTTCTTCAGAACCGAAGCATGTATCGACAAACCGAAAGCATCAGGATGATCTAGAGAGATGTCTTAAGAAGTGTTGTTATTTTTGGTTCCACTTGGAAGTCAAATTTTTGACGCGTTTTTGACGTCTTTTCGGACTTTGTTAGAAATGCACATTTTTGCACTATTTCTTTAAATAACTCAATAAGTGTATGATTTTACACACTCATTTACTACATATTTATCATATTTAAATAACTTAATGCTTTGATATGTATTTTATGCTTAAAATTTATTTTTTTGATTTTTATGAATTTTTTTCTTATGTAAAAAGGAAGGGGGGGGGGGTTGATTTTCATACATTTTCTGCTTCTTTTCTATAACCACTCTTCAGATTGTCATGACAATTTGTAGGTATGAGGTACTCATGCATGGTACCCTACAAGTGAAAGAATTTTGTCAAGATATCCACTTTTGGATTTTTAAGGAATATTTTTTAAGATTGTACATAGGTATAATGTATGTTTTCCATGCCAAATGGACCCATGGGGAGTAGCTTCAAACCCCGGCGGGACCCCAACAATTTTTTTTTTCCCTTTTTCAGTTTTTTTCTCTTTTTATTTTTATATTTATCGCTAGAAATGAAACTGTGAAAGAATTTTGTCAAAATATCAATTTTTAGATTTTTAATGATTTTTTAAATAAGACAAGCTATAGCTAGTTTGGCTTTGTGTACTTATTTTCATACTTCGAATTAACTTGGCCACATACGCTATCAAATATACTCTGAATTTATTTTTAAGATGTTGACTTTTTGTGTCGCCTGCTAAGCACAGCGACACTTAGGGATCACTTTGTCCGTTATTCGTCTATCCGTCCATCCGTCCCTCCGTCTGTCCGTCTGTCTGTCACTCTTGGGTGTCACACCCCATAACTTTTGATTGGTAAGTGATAGGGCTTTGATATTTCACATGTGTATTCCTTGTGACAAGACCTTTATACACATATCATAATTTTTGACCTTGTGACCTTGACCTAGATATTTGACCTACTTTTCTAAAAATCTAATATTGGCTATATCTCTTGATTGATTAGTGATAGGACTTTGATATTTCACATGTGTATTCCTTGTGATTAGAGCTTTCTACACATATAATGTTTGACCTTGTGACCTTGATCTAGATATTTGACCTACTTTTCTAAAAATCTAATATTGGCTATATCTCTTGATTGGCAAGTGATAGGGCTTTGATATTTCACATGTGTAATCTTTGTGACAAGACCTTTCTACGCTAACCATATTTTTTGACCTCGTGACCTTGACCTAGATATTTGACCTACTTTTCAAAAAATCTAAGATTGGCTATATCTTTTGATTGGTAAGTGATAGGGCTTTGATATTTCGCATGTGTATTTCTTGTGACAAGCCCTTTTTCACATACTATATTTTTTAACCTTATGACCTTGACCTAGATATTTAAGATTTGCTATATCTTTTGATTGGTAAGTGATAGAGCTTTGATATTTCATACGTGTATTCCTTCTTGTGACAAGGCCTTTCTACACATATCATAACTTTTGACCTCATGACCAAGACCTAGATATTTGACCTACTTTTCAAAAAATCTTAGATTGGCTATTTCTTTTGATTGCTGAGTGATAGGCTTTGATATTTCACATGTGCATTCCATGTGACAAGACCTTTCTTCACATACCATCATTTTTAGCTCACCTCGACGAAGTTGAGTGAGCTTATGCTATAACCCCACGCGTCCGCGTCCGGTTAAGAAGTTTGGGGTAGCTCAGTATCTGACAAAGTACTAATGCTACAGTAACCAAACTGGCACAAGTGATTCATCTTTGGATGCTGAGGTGAACCCATGCATCGTATGCAGCATCTGACCTACATTTTCCGCTTGAGTGACTTGGTTAAGAAGTTTGGGGTAGCTCAGTATCTGACAAAGTACTGATGCTACAGTAACCAAACTTGCACAAGTGATTCATTTTTGGATGCTGCGGTAAACCCATGCATCGGATGCAGCATCTGACCTACATTTTCCGCTTGAGTGACTTGGTTATGAAGTTTGGGGTAGCTCAGTATCTGACAAAGTACTGATGCTACAGTAACCAAACTTGCACAAGTGATTCATCTTTGGATGCTGAGGTGAACCCATGCATCGGATGCAGCATCTGACCTACATTTTCCGCTTGAGTGATTTGGTTATGAAGTTTGGGGTAGCTCAGTATCTAACAAAGTACTAATGCTACAGTAACCAAACTTGCTTAAGTGATTCATCTTTGGATGCCGAGATGGACCCATGCATCGGATGCAGCATCTGACCTACTTTTTCCATTTGAGTGATTTCGCTTTTAAAAGCCAATATTGAGCAGAGTATAAGTGCTACATGTACCAAACTTGCATATTGGATGTATCTTTGATCAAACTTTCATAAAATGACCTTGACCTACTTTTTCCGCTTGAGTGATTTTGCCTTTAAAAGCCAATATTGAGCAAAGTATAAGTGCTAGATGTTCCAAACTTGCATATTAGATGTATCTTTGATCAAACTTTCATAAAATGACCTTGACCTACTTTTTCCGCTTGAGTGATTTTGCCTTTAAAAGCCAATATTGAGCAAAGTATAAGTGATACATGTACCAAACTTGCATATTAGATGTATCTTTGATCAATCTTTCATAAAATGACCTTGACCTACTTTTTCCGCTTGAGTGATTTTGCTCTATAAAGCCAATATTGAGCAAAGTATAACTGCTACATGTACCAAACTTGCATATTGGATGTATCTTTGATCAAACTTTCATAAAATGACCTTGACCTACTTTTTCTGCTTGAGTGGTGTTGCCTTTAAAAGCCAATATACATGTACTAAGAAATATGTTTGAATTGAATTTTGCTGTCACGAGGCTAGCTTCGTAATCTGTGATTACCTATGTTTTACCTCGTGCACTTGCCCTATATATTTGACCTACTTTTCAACAAATCTATGATTTGCTATATCTTTTGAGTGGTAAGTGATAGGGCTTTGATATTTCACATTTGTATTCCTTATGAAAAGACCTTTCTAAACATTCCATAATTTTTAACCTAGTGACCTTGCCCTTGATATTTGACCTAATTTCAATAAAAAAAAATCCGCTACGCAGGCGACAGAAGCATTCCTTGGATTGATTTTTTTCATACATGCATATTTCAGAACAATTTCCCTATTTAATGATTTATTTTCTCTGTCTTATTACTGTATCTATGGTAAACATAGTCGCCATATATCTTGTGTTACAGATTTGATTGGTTCAATACCTCCTTGCCCCTTTAGTAGGGGTAACTACAGGAAATAAAAAAGTGCACACTAAAAATTTTGGCTGATTTGAAATGCCCGGAAGTCTGTAAAATTGGTCTTTTTTGATTGCGAATCTTTGGCACGCATAAAAATGTAAAGAAAAAGGGGGGGGGGGGGTCATGCATGTCCTTTTTTCGCAAATTTCACTTTTTTTACAGGAACTCTGCGTTTTCATCGAAAATGTTCCGAATTTTGCATATTTTCAAACCTATCTGTAGATTGCATAAAAGACAAGATCAAGTTCGAACTTAAATTTATCACGACTATTGATTCAATATGCTAAAAATACATTTCCAAGCGCCGCATTTCAGCATATTTACCGAAAATAATTTGTCCAAGTGGCTTCACTGGGTCATGAGGTTTGATACACGGTACACTGCTGTTTGGAAAATAAATTGGCTCAATTTCTGCACAACTCACTTGAATTAATATTGTCCGCTAACAACTTGTCTGTGTTAATTGGATTAACACGATTTTGACTGTACATTACATGTATAAAGATGAAATCAATACTATTCAAAAGCTCTCATTCATAGATTTCTGTATAATTTAATATGAATAAAGGCAAAACCGAAAAGTCTTTGTTTTTTATGCTTCCGGAATCAAAGATACGGGGGCATATAGTTTTTGGCCTGTCCGTCTGTCTGTTTGTCCGAAAAACTTTACATTGGGCATAACTTTTGAATGGAAGGTGATAGAGCTTTCATATTTCACATGTGTATTCCTTGTGACAATACCTTTCCATTGATACCAAAATTTTTGACCTCGTGACCTTGACCTTTGACCTACTTTTCAAAAACTTTAACATTGGGCATAACTTTTGAATGGTTAGTGATAGGGCTTTCATATTGTACATGTGTATTCTTTGTGACAAGATCTTTCCATTGATACCAACATTACTCTGACCCTGACCTCTCACATACTTAACAGAAAATGGTGTTTATACCAACAAAGATGCCACCGCGGGGCATTCGTGTTTCACAAACACAGGCTTTATTATCTTCTGGCATACTAGCTATTAATAATGAAAGGTTTGGTGTTCAATTTTAAATAAACTTAATTTATGAAATCATTTCATTGTTTTATTCTGTTTCTGTTGCACATTAATGTGGAATTTTACAAAATGATTTTATTTTTGATGTTGCATTATCAAACTATACTAGCTGGGCATATGACTTTGGATCGCATAATCCATCTTTTCAAATTAGTAAAAAAATTGTTGTTTTGAAATGTGACTATTTTCTCTTGTTTGTACTTTTAAAGGTTGTCTGAAAAAAAACTTGTCTGCATCCGGCAAAAATCTTGTTAGAAAGGTTGTGGGCTAAAATCCTGGTACTGGCACTATCAGTATTCAATGTCAGTATGTCAATTAGAGCGTGCATGGGTATCAGGTGAGCGTTGTGCCCCCTGGGGCTCTTGTTGTTGTCAATATGATATCTTTCTACTTTGAATAAAATACACTCATTGTTGAACTGACTTTTTTTTTGTTCAAAGCAATCAAGGATTGTTATACCATATCGAATTTAAACCTGAATCAAGCTACAGTTTTCAACCATTCAATTTCTGTTTATCATTGTGAATGTCCTCGCATATGTAGATTGGAAGTAGATTTTCTATGTTGAAGGCTTATTCAATTTTAGCTAACAAGACCAGTTTTAAATTAAGCTGTTGTAACTTGTTACAGCAGGCCTAATTATGTTTTTCATTATGAACAAAGTTTTATTTGGTTTTCACAAAACTTGACATGAGTTGACCATAGTGTGAGGATGAAACCTATTGATTTTCAAGGTCAGAATTCAAAGGTCAAGGTAAAAGATGACAGTAATAGAAACCTTGTAAACACTCGAGGGGTTACTTGGATTTTCATGTAAATTGACCATTGTGAGAGAACTATAGAAATTTGATGGATTTTTCAATACCAGGAATCAAAAGTAAAGGTAGCAGAGGCAATACCAGAAAAAAGTTTTGGACACCCTGGATGTCTTTGGATAACAATCCAGCACAATGCATGTTAGTTGTTCTTGGGGAGAGGACAACATCTACTGATATTCAAGGTCAAAAGTCAAGCTGGTCATAAATGACATGATCACAAATAGAAAAAAACCTTCTGGACGCCCTAGAGTAATCATTATATGTTCGTCCAAATTTATATGTGAGCTTCTGATGTGAGAGATCACACATTTACAAGGTCATAGTACACGAATAAGAAATCCTAGCAAATAAGACACATGTAATTAGATGATTGAATGAAAATGCTTACAGAAAATTAAGAAATTTTGTCACGCAAAAGGATGCTACGCCATGTGTTGAATTTTTTCAAAGCTTGAGCACAGTATTTCTGAAGTGAGCAATATGTCGACCTTGTCATTGTGGTTCGCTCTTATTATACCCCCTACAAACGAAGTTTGTGTGTGGGGGGGGGGGGTATATAGGAAACACCCTGTCCGTCTGTCCATCCGTCCGGTTAAGAAGTTCTTATAGCAGATAACTCTTCAAGTATAAGTGATAGGGATTTCATACATACATTCACCATAATTAGTACTACATTTTGATACCAAGACATTTGACCTAGTGACCTTGAACTTTGACCTTGTAGTAGTATTTTGGTTAAGAAGTTCTTAAAGCGAATATCTCTTCAGGTATAAGTGATAGGGCTTTCATATTTTATACAGTCGTTCATCATTATAAGCACTACATTTTGATACCAAGACATTTGACCTAGTGACCTTGACTTTGAACTTTGACCTTTTTGTAATATTTTTGAAAAGATGTTCTTAAAGTGAATATCTTCAAGTATAAGAGATAAGGCATTAATAATTCATACAGATATTCATCATAACAAGTTTTACTCCAAGACATTTGACCTTGTGGTGTTGACTTTGACCTTTGACCTACTTTTAAACTATAAGAGATAGGGCTTTGATATTTCACATATATATTCCTCATGATGAGAGCTTTCATTTGATATCATGACTTTTGACCTAGTGACCTTGATATTGACCTTTGACCTACTTTTAAATTATAAGGGACAGGGCTTTGATATTTCACATAATATATATTCCTTATGATGAAAGCTTTCATTTGATACCATAACTTTTGATCTAGTGACCTTGACCTTTGACCTACTTTTAAATTATAAGGGATATGGCTTTGATATTTCACATTTAGATTCTTCATGATAAGCGCTTTCATTTGATATCGTGACTTTTGACCTAATTACCTTGATCTTGACCTTTGACCTACTTTTTAAGTATAAGGGATAGGGCTTTGATATTTCACATATAGATTCCTCGTGACCAGAGCTTTCATCTGATACCATGACTTTTGAAATAGTGACTTTGACCTACTTTTAAACTATAAGGGATAGGGCTTTGATATTTCACATGTAGATTCCTCGTGACCAGAGCTTTCATCTGATACCATGACTTTCGAAATAGTGACTTTGACCTACTTTTAAACTATAAGGGATAGGGCTTTGATATTTCACATATAGATTCCTCGTGACCAGAGCTTTCATCTGATACCGTGACTTTTGAAATAGTGACTTTGACCTACTTTTAAACTATAAGGGATAGGGCTTTGATATTTCACATATAGATTCCTCGTGACCAGAGCTTTCATCTGATACCATGACTTTTGAAATAGTGACTTTGACCTACTTTTAAACTATAAGGGATAGGGCTTTGATATTTCACATATAGATTCCTTATGACCAGAGCTTTCTGTGTTATGTCATAAATGAATCCGTTTAGAGAAGAATGTCCCGCGGGGGTATAATTCGTCCACTTAGGGCAGTTCTAGCTTTCCTTGCTTTCTTGATTCAAACAACATGACATTAAAATTAATCTGTCTGTCTGCCCATCAGTATGGGGCACCGTTTTACTTTTTATTCAGCTTCAGTGATATCACTTTAACGAATAGGTGTTATCACTAAATCAATATAGTGATATCACTATATAAATTGGTGATATCACAAAATCGATTTAGTGATATCACTTAAATGATTTTGTGATATCTCTATAAGGAATAAATGATATTACCAAATCGTTTTATTGATGTCCCTACATCACCAAAACGATTTAGTGACATCACCTATTCGTTATAGTGATATCACTTCAGCTGAATATTCAGCTTTAAAAGTGGTATCAGTTCGTTATGGTGTTATGGTGATATCGCTAAAACGAATAGGTGATGTCACCAAAATGAATCGGTGATACCACCAAATGAATAGGTGATATCAGTAAAACAAATACTGATTTAGTGATGTCACCAAATCGTTAAAGTGATATCACCAAATCGTTTTAGTGATGTGATCACCACAATGATTGAGTGATATCACTTTAATGATTTGGTGATACAACCAATTCATTTTAGTGATATCACTAAAATAATTTGATTTAGTGATATCACTAATTGGTGATATCACCAAATGAAGCAGTTATATATGATTTCTCTAAAGTAATTCAATTTAGTGATATCACCATAACGAATTGGTGATATCACTTTAAATTGAATGATAGGACTCTCATAAAAGTTTTGACTTTGTGACCTTGACATTCTTTTGTGCCAAAAACAAAATTCTCAATTTTGCATATTTCTAGTTTCTGTATATCGCATGCAATGCAAAGGGATCACTATGACTATGTCTGTCTATCTGATGGTCACATTTACTCATAAATGAATGTGCTTTGAAAAAAAAGTATACGAACTTTCAGGGACGGTCAAATACCCTTTGAGGGTCGAGGTCAAAATTGAAGGTCACATACTATGTAGGACAATAGTGACAAAGTTTTCTTCAACAGTGTAGTTTAAACAGGGGGCTGATTGTTTGCATTGGCTTGACTTTTGAAGAGTGGAAAAAGCCAATTGAAAGTTGAATTGTAGACATGTACACACTAAATTTGCATCTTACTGTGTCAGTCATAACTTTTTTTTTTTTTGCCTTCCAACTTTTACCTATGCATGTCTTTGAGTTGTGTTCCTTCATATTTTGGAGACAACAAACCAAACAACTTTAGATCTTTATATTATGCACACCAAGTCAAACAAAGACTTTGCATGGGTAGATTGCCTTCGACATCTTCTGTGATTCAAGATGATGGCACATGGTCCTCAATGATAATGGTAACATAATTATCCACAAGAGAGAGAGAGAGATATATAGGGGTCGTCCGATGTCCGTCGTCCGTCATCATAATATTTTTGTTTTATAATTTCAACTTCTCTTTTACTCAGCTTGTGGGTTGAGAATCATCATTGCATAGTTTTTTTCAATTCGAATATATTAACAGATATCCGACATCGTATACCCAAGCGTCGTCGAAACCCACGCAAGCTAGAGCTTGCGTAACCGAGCGTGGGTTTCCGACGATGATACCCAACATGATTAAAGACGTCTCAATGTATTGTTTTACATTCAGTGTATGCGACTTTTTTTCTGCAATCTTAGGCCTCAACTGAATTTCACCTAAACAAGAAGATCGCAAACCTCATTTTCGTAATGAACATGTTTATTGTATATACGCCAGCTGTTGAACAGTATAGTTTTTTTTTTCAAATTGACAATATACTATTGTAGAACCTTGTTTTGTAACATTATAAAAGCCCGACTTTTAAATCTAGGTTCTGTCAAAGATTGTTGAGGGTTGTAGTGAAGATATTAATCGTAGTCGCAATATCTCATGATATGTTATTTCTTTATACTCAGGTTATTTATCTGTTCTTAAGATGCTATTGAATTTGAAGAAGTTTAACATTGCCACAGTCCCTGTAATACGACAAAGCTTTTTGCCTTCTGCCAATTTGTCAATACAATCATACATGTACAATGTAGAAGGACGTGAAATCAAAACAAATTCTTGATATGAATATTTTAATAAAGATTGTAACGTACAATAAAGCACTTCAATAACATAAGAAGTCGTGTGATTGGTCCCGTGTTGATCAGTTGATAGTTTTAATAAGCTGGATAAAAAAGGAAAGAAAAATATTGATATAAGATGTTAAGGAAAATTATTTAATCTTAAAACGCGTAAAGAATTTTAGAAGTATCATAGCCTACTAAATCAATGAATTTATATCAATGTTGAAATAAATAAACAAATTTTTATTATTTCAATTAGTGAGTCGACAAGACAACTACATATTTACCTTTTCTTTTTATAAGGGGTCTGCCAATTCCGGATGATCCACTTGAATAATATGAGCTATAATAAGATCCCCCTCCCAATCCACCTCCACTTCCGGATCCCAATCCACCTCCTAATCCGACCCCCAATCCACCTCCAGATCCCAATCCACCTCCGGATCCAAATCCACCTCCTATTCCAAGACCGTATCCGTACCCGCCTCCCGATCCACCTCCGGATCCCAACCCACCTCCTAATCCGAGACCGTATCCATATCCGCCTCCAAATCCACCTCCGGATCCCAATCCACCTCCTAATCCGAGACCGTATCCGTATCCATACCCGCCTCCGAATCCACCTCCGGATCCAAATCCACCTCCCAATCCGAGGCCGTATCCGTATCCATACCCGCCTCCAAATCCACCTCCGGATCCCAATCCACCCCCGGATCCCAATCCACCTCCTAATCCGAGACCGTATCCGTATCCATACCCGCCTCCGAATCCACCTCCGGATCCCAATCCACCTCCGGATCCCAATCCACCTCCCAATCCAAGACCGTATCCGTATCCATACCCGCCTCCCGATCCACCTCCGGATCCCAGTCCACCTCCTAATCCTAGACCGTATCCATATCCGCCTCCCAGTCCACCTCCTAATCCGAGACCATATCCGTATCCACCTCCGGATCCCAATCCACCTCCCAATCCGAGACCGTATCCATATCCGCCTCCATATCCACCTCCGGATCCCAGTCCACCTCCTAATCCGAGACCGTATCCATATCCACCTCCAAATCCACCACCGGATCCAAGGTTATATGGTACAGGGATTCCGTACTTATTACACAACCAGAGGACGTACTGAGTAGGCACTAAATGGGAAAAAAAGGATTTTTTTTTCCAGTTTTAGGGTTTTTTTTTAATTTTTCGTTTAAAGATCTACTAGTCTCGATGCAAGCATTTCTACCATGTCTATAGTAACAATATCCACTACGTGATTTTGAAATTGTTTAAACAGACAGGGCTAACTCACGGTAGCATATCACGTGAAAAGCAAATGATATGTTCCACGGGAATCCCCTTGTATTAAACTAGGTAAATATTATATAAATCTAATTTATATAAATTCAATCCTATCAAGGCTTTCATATGACCATCATTATTAATTATATGATGGTAATGAATCTAGTCTGGTCAATAATAGACCTTTTTCAGAGAACAATTAAACATAAAAGTTTGTATCTGTCCGTGAATCATTTCATACCATATGGTGAACATCGAAAATTTTCTGCATTAGAAATTAATGAATTAACAGTGGGCAAAATAATAATGAACTTGCACGCTAGTTCATTTTTGCACCCATCCACCCTTGGAGATACTATATAAAACCAATACTACCACCAGGTAGGCCTAGGGGGTACCAAATTTAGTAAGAATCCAAACTGGTGCACACCTGATACCTGAGATATTCACCTTTAATTAATAAAAATCCTGCAGGAATTTAAAAATTCCTACTGCAATTTTTAATTTCCTGCAGGATTTTTTTTCCTGCAGGAATTTTTGTAATTCCCACAGGAAAAATAATTTCCTGTAGGAATTTTTATTTTCCCGCAGGAATTACTTTTTGTAGAATATTCCTGCAGGAGAATAAAAATTCCTTCAAGATTTTTATTAATTAAAGGTGAATATCTCATGTACCAGGTGTGCACCAGGTAAAACAGTTTGAATTCTGACTAAGTTTGGTATCCCCTACCTGATGGTATTATTGGTTTTATAGTATCTCCAAGGGTAGGTTGGTGCAAAAATGAACTAGCGTGCAAGTTCATAACTATTTTGCCCACTGTTAATTCATAATAAGTACATTTAGATAGTATTTACCTAGTTTAATTAAAGGGGATCCCGTGGAAAATATCATTTGCGTATCACTTGATATGCGACAGTGTAAATGATTTAATAAACACAATTCTTCAAAAAAGAGGAAATTATTTGAAGTTGAATAAGTAAAATAAAAGACATATCTGAAAAATATACATGCTCATATTGCAACCTAATGGAGGAAAAAAAAAAGGATTATAATTAAAGAATAAAAAGAAAACATGTTTCTTCCCTCCCTCTAAGTGACTCTGACCTTGATCAAATGACTTTTGGTCAATGTGATATAAAACCTTTGAGTCATGAACAACACCGTACTAAAATATGAAAATATATAGTTTTAGGGATATATCTCGAACATGATTAGCATATAAAATAATCATTATAAACATAATGAGTGACCGTGACCTTGATAAGGTGACCTTTGGTTGAGGCGATTTTAAATCTTTGGATAATGGGCAACAACAAACTGAATCATGAAAGTGACTGGATACACATCGTCGGAAACCCACGCTCGGTCACACAAGTTCACCATCCGTGGGTCATAACGGCAGAATTTTCGCTGGATAGCATTACAAAAAGTTAATGCGAGTACTCGTCAGTGAATTTGTTATCGATAGCAAAAGTATGACCTACAGTCAAACCTGTGATAGACGGTCAGCTTTGGGAAAAACCAGACATGGCTTCATGCTTAAGACAAGTGGCCTTTAATTCCAGGTTGTCCATAAAGGGAACAAAAACTGATTTGACTATCTAAGGTACAACAACTAACATTAAATTTCCTATCTCTTATTAAACAAATACAGCGATATATTTATGATTATCCATATTCGTGCAATAAATGCATAAAAATGATATTTCTACTAGTAATTATCCATTATTCAAACACAAAAATTTACTTTTCTGCTAAAAATGACGGCTGAAAACAGTCTAGGAAACAATTTTGGTCAGATTTCTGCTTGCCGCGTTACGAGATTGGCCGTTGATTTAGGTACTTTTATACAGCAAATCGTTATGGGGGGGGGGGGGGTTAAAAAGTGACCGTTGAGAGGGAGTGACCGTAGAAAACGAGTGACCACAAGGACAGGTTTGACTGTATTTTATATTTTTGTCAACAAAAGATGTCATAATTAATGTTGACAGTGATTCAAATTTGTTGCTTTTAGAAGTTACAAAACAATATTACTTATAGATTGGCTTTAAATAGCTAATTTTCTAACGAGAACTTGAATTAGATTTTTGTAATGCTATCCAGCGAAAATTCTGCCGTTATGACCCACGGGAGGTGAGCTTGTGTGACCGAGCGTGGGTTTCCAACGATGGTGAGTAACAGCATACTAAAGTATGAAAGTGATTCGGTAAACGGTCCAAAAGATGTAGCCCGGACACAATGTGTGACAGACAGACGGACGGGCGCAAAAAACAACATGTCTCCTCCCGTTTGGGGGAGACAAATTAAGGATTCCGACATCGAGGATCTTTAGAATTTTTATTTATGAAAAATAAATTCCAAATAGGTTGGGTCCTCCAATTTCGATTCGTGCACGTGCGATATTGACTAAATGTTTTAGTGTATCTTACATATTTATCATGTTTATAGGAAGAATAAATAAATATACTAAGAACTTTGGACAAATGTTCTTGGTAAACAATATAAAAGCATTTAGTGCTGCTTTTTTCTACGGAAGCCCGTTTAGTGCCAAATGTTAATTCAAAAAATAAAAGCAAATGCGAAATATATTTAGGAATATGCAAAATATATTTACGATAATGAAAAAAATATATATATAAATAACGAAAATGGATATAAATGTTAAAAACGAAAAATGAGATACAAATATGAAAAACGAAAATAGGAAATACATGTATAAACGAAAATCAGAAAATAAATATATGAACGAAAATGAGGGAAAATATAAAAAAAAAAACGAAAAAGAGAAATAAATATAAAAACGGAAATACGATAATGCATGTATACATGTAATATTATTCGTCTATTTGCTTATTTATTGCCAAAAATGTTCATTTCCCCGTTTTTACGTAGCTTTAACCACACCCCACCACACCCCTGGAGAAAATCTCAATATCAGGTCCATGAACAAAATTAAGAGTTTTTTACACTATACTCACAGAAGTTTATGAAAGTGCTGGATGCAAGGACTACTATTTGAAGTAACACCAAAACTACTAACAGCTTCATGTTTCTGGAAAGAAAAGAGAACAATGTATAAAACTAGAAAGAACTAGAACTTAAGAAAGCTGCCTCTTCGGGACTGTCATGAAAGAACAGTTATTGTGACAGTAATCTAACTTTGTTCTTTCTTAACAATATCGAAAGTGATCAAGATATTAACAAAAGGATTTTTAAGCGGAAAAAATGAAAAAAAAAATATATATCTTCTTTGCAAACAGAGCAGAGGATCAGTTTTATTTGACAAAATGGCTAAAATATATATAAATTTCTTGAGAATTAAAAAAAAATGATATCAAACAGTAAATATGAAAATAGATAAAAATTTACCACTATCTTTCTACTTTATCATTAGAAAAAGTTCACGCAAAAATCCGTTTGTTTATTTCTTTTTTTTCCCTATAATTTTGAATTATCAAAGACAAAATTGTAATACCTTGATGGAAATAAAATTTCTTCATTTAAAACAAAGATCAACCACCAAGAAATTTAATTTTTTTTTAAATAAGTGTTGAACCCCCTCTCTCCTGCTTCGACTAAAATTCTTACCTTCGTATTGTGTGTCCTTTCTTTAAGGAAGGCCTCGGATATACTGGTATCTACTTAAATAAAATGCCGACTTATATATATATGAAAAATTTCTCTCATTAATTAATTAATGCACTTCATCAATTAAATAAATTATCTGCATTATGTTCCATTTTCATGTGATGACATTAACATGTGTTGATGGGAACTTAAACATGACATATGATCATTTACTACAAGATTTTATTATTAAAATTCCTCTTGGTTGTATAGTTTGAGTTGGTAACACGGGTTTTCGATCGAGGAATAAAATAGGTAATTTTTAATAATATTTCACGCAAAACCACAATAAAAATGGGCTTAAAACGGAGAATATTGGGTTTTTAATCATATTACCCGAAATAATTTTAAATGATAGAAAACGACGAAATTTGGACTGAAAAGTGTGGTGTCTATTTTGATGACCACGGGACATTGAGATATTCACGACATTGACAGTATAGTTAGATTACAACTTAGTCAAGTTAGAGAACGTACTGGAATTAAAACACTTCAAACATCGGGTCGCGGGGAATTGTATTACCAATCCCACACTGCAGCACGAAATAAGTGTAGATATAAAACAAAGGAGGGGCGGATCAAGGAAATTCGTTGAGTCTTTTCACAATACATCGGAACTGCTTTGGTGAATGTTGGAAACAGACGGAAATTTGAATACATTATGGCGAAGGAACCAATTACAACAATTACAAACATGGATACACCAGACACCTACCATACAAGAGGTGACAGAAAAACTTAAAATGACAAATATGGACAAGAACCATATCCCAATACAGAGAACAAAATGAAAAATTCGAAAAGCATTAGCCGAAGGGCATACGAAATCATGATAAACCAGGAACCAAAGCAAGCAAACAAAAATCAACCATATGAACGGAAGCGAACTCCCAATAAGGGAGGGAGACCATGTGCCCAGGAAGAGTCAGCATTCCCTGCTTGCGTGCAACACCCGTCGCTTCAATTCGGCAAGTTTTTCACATCCGGTTACTTCCACAAAGGAAAACATAAGTATGTTCTGTGGTTTGAGGATTCCAAGATTGACTACCAGAGTTGAAAAATTAGAAGTGAAGATGATAGAAAATGACAATAAAGTGATATATTTAGGAAATTTGCAGGGAAATAGTATACCGGTAGCTGTTCGTCGTTTGAAAGAATTACAAGTCTGACAAAGCAGCGACTGACCTAGAGGAGCTTTGAGAATGAGTTTTATGTACAAAATATGATGAGAGGAGTATAACAATGCACATAAACAGTTAGATCAGAAGAAGTGAGGACATTGATGAAAAGGACTAAGATAAGCAGTGTCGATAGATGAATAAATAACATTTACGGGAGTCGGATGGAAGTGAGGATTGCGAGAAAGTAATAGAGACGTATACAGCTGAGAGGATAAAGGTAGAGTTCCCCTAAGTGAATGTGCATTGTATAAGGAATCGGTCGTACGCAAGGAGAGAGGATCGTCCCAAGTCGATCATAGCCAATTAAGCTGACAAATATGGGTAATGACCGTATCCAAAAACACTGTACAAAATCGATAATTCAGAAAATTATAGACCGAAGGCATACAAATGTTTAACGTCTTCACATTCATTAGCATCATTTTAGAGCAGATAAATTTACAGCATGGACCAGACAAGCACGTTTCGGGTATTTAACCCTCGTCAGTGATCCTCAATCTAAACAATGTAATATTACCAAAATCTGTGAAAATTATGTCCTAAATATACCTAAAGACATAGCAAGATGGCTGGGATATGATGCTACAGGACCCAGGTTTTAGAAATTTGAGACAATTTTGTAAACAGAATTTTTCAAATGCGCTTGAAGGAACGACCACCCGAAATTGATCGAACTTGGTTAAGGATAAAACAGGAACCAAAGCAACAAACAAAAACAACTCCACCATAGGAAAAGAAGCGAACTCCCATTATGGTGCCAAGGAAGAAGGGAACTCCCAATATGGGAGTGAGACCTGGTACCCAGAAAGAGTCAGCATCTCCTGCTTGCATGCAACACTCACAGCTTCAATTCGGGAGAGGTGTCCCATCCAGTTACTTCAATTTCGGAAAAGCAGGCGAGGAAGGGATGTTACTACTCAGAAAAGGAAAGGTTTTGATACTGAAATTGAAGTCGTCACGTTTGTCATAGAGTGAGGTGTTCATGTGACCATCAGTGTCGTAGGACAACATAATATCAAATAAGGATGCTGAATTATTTCTCTCTGTCTATCTTAGTCTTTTTCCGGATTCATCAAAGTAGAGGCTATTGACAATAGTTTTATTCAAAAGCTTTTTGTGCGTACCATATTTTGGGGTTTTGACGAGTGGCAACCTGGTCGACTAACAGTTTCCTACAGAATTAAAGATGGTTCGACATTTTTTTTTTTTTCGATCGCAAAGGAGGATAGAAGGGAGGAGAATAGAGTAGTGTTGATGCGAGATAGACTGTATGTTGAGAACGACCTTATAAATCGCTTCAACGCGCGTCTGGCTACAACGCGCCCCGGTCAAGATACAAAACGATGCAATATAGACCCACGCCTGACCGTACGTACATGTAAGCTAGAATGGCGTTGGATGGCATGCATATGTTTTAGTCACTGACTCGAGCCTAGATACATGCAGTGATAAATAGAATGAGTTAAAGAAGATCCTGACGATAATCTCCACAGCACTCACAATAGAGCACAAAATTGAGCATCGACGGACCCCTAGCAAGCCAGAGGTGGGACCAGATGCCCGGGAGAGGTGAGCATCCCCTGTTGGCTAGCCTCATCCGCGTTGTTCATGCACTGAAATTTAACTGTAAATTTATCGAATAATTTTTGCGTTTTGAATATTTGTGGCATATTAACCAAACTTAACTACCGTTTTTTGTTGAGTATGTGAATAAATTTGATGTAAATTATTTCATAGGATCGAAAACCGACAATTAAGAAGTTCCTCAATGACAAGGCCATACCCAGCTAAGTAGTAAAAATGAAAATTGGACGAAGTTCCACGAAGGAATTCATGCGGCATTGTTTTAGCATGTAAAGAGGGGTATAATGATATTGAGACGAAATGGAAAATGTAATATGTTTAGTACCCGAAACGTGCATGCTGCAAATTTTTTATCTGTTCTTGAATGATGCTAATGAATTTTAAGACGTTAACATTTTAGATTTTTCGCAAATTGCTGGGTGGTTTAATTTTTAAAAGAACTAACTTAAGGGTAACAATTTATTTTCAACGATAGATTTGGGGCCATCTCATCAATGCATGGTATCTAAACCCATATACTAAAGATTTCGAAACTTGATGCGTTCTGAGGCGGGGTTACATTTATTCTTTCCTCAGTCTTTAGAGTAAATAGGTATACGCATACTGCACGGATGCGTCCTGATGAATGTTTAACGTCTTCACATTCATTAGCATCATTTTAGAGCAGATAAATTTACAGCATTGACCAGACATGCACGTTTCGGGTAATAAATCCTCGTCAGTGATCCTCAATCTAAACAAATATGACCAAAATCTGTGAAAGTTATGTCCTAAATATACCGAAACAAATAGCAAAAAGGCTGGGATATGATGCTACAGGACCCAGGTTTTAGAAATTTGAAAAAATTTTGTATACAGAAGTTTTCAAATGCGTTTGAAGAAACGACCAACGGAAATTGATAGACTTGACTACATGTGCCCTCGGCGACTCTTGGATCTGTGAAAGTTATGTGCTAAATATACCGAAACAAATAGAAAAAAGGCTGGGATATGATGCTACAGGACCCAGGTGCTGTCAACCGTCTTGTAATAATACCAATAACGCACTCGGCCGTGTACCCCTTCCAGCTAGTGTCCAACGTTCACGATCACTTTAAAACCGATATAATTTCCAAATATGCTTGTTTACACAAATCTACGCATTTTGATTGGTCCAAAATACACGTTCATACCCCAATGAACACGATAAAATACCGGATGAGCTGGAACTACTTTCATCAAAATCACTAAATGTTGCTAAGATCGGCTTTTGAATGATAAAAATACAAATATATACATATATATATTTGTAAACGCTAGTCCTTAGATATAAATACGATATAAGAATTAATGATGATTACCGGTGTGCGCGGTTTTGACAGTGTTTTTCGGTTGCTATGCGCCTGTTTTTGAAGCTCCTTCGACCATTCCCTGTCCTTAAATTTTGATGATAGACAGAAATGCAGTAAAATCACGAGAGAAACAGAATCTCCAATTTACTTTCTTCAAAATTACAATCGTATCGTAACAGTTTTTGGGTCAAGCATCCCGCGTTTGAAATTTTCCATTGGCTGACGACTGTCAACGTGCTAAAGTTTTGAATGAAAAGGACCGAAGATCACTGTTTCAAACAATTTCTATGAGATACAATCGTTCTGAACCTATGGATTATTGAAACTAGAAACTTCTCTAGTGATGTATTTTCACCGAGATGAAGAATTTATAACAAAATATTATCAGCGAACAGAAAATTAGAGATCAAAAGACGGCGACCTATTTCGGCTTCGATCACGATACAGTACAGTAGGAAGTTACTAAACACGGAACAACGGAATGTCGGAATAGCGGAACAACCTAATATACGGAACAACGGAATGTAGCGGAACAACTAAATATACAGAACAATAAAAAATGACGGAATAGCGGAACAACCTAATATACGGAACTGAGATTAATGACGGAAAAGCGGAACGACCTAATTGTACGGAACTCGTTGTCGCAAAGAAGAATGAACAATTACATTTCTGTCGTCATTGTAAGTTTTGCTGACTACCGGTTGTAGCATGGCTCAAGCAATGCTAACTGGACATATTCCAAAGGAAAAACAAAGTCCCTTGTTAACTGGAGAAGTTCTGGAGTTATTTGACACAGAATTTACTGTAAGAACAAAACCATCGGTCGTAAAGAAAATAGTAGGGGAAGGTGAGGAAAAAGCCCCACACAAGGTGTACAAACAAATGATCGCTGGAGAAAATGTAGTAAACGAGGAATCAGATAAACCACGAAACGTGAAACAAGTCCAGAATATCAAGGCAGTAAGTGTTAGTGCCAAGCGGTTATCCCGTGATGCCATAATGAACATACATGAAATCGCATACGAAGAAAACGGTTGTATATGGCACAAAACAACTACCCAGATGCCGCTGTGGTAATCGGACAGCAAGGGATTTTGGATTTACTTACAGAGGCTATTTCCTGGGATCGACCTGGTATACTGCTGTCATATGATACCACATTTTGTTTAGGAGAATTCTATGCCTCCCTTTTGCTGTTCCGCTGTCCTTCTTCGAGGAAAAACCTTAGAGAAATCAGACAGAAGGAAGGTATATCCCTCTCAAAACCTGGCGTTTTTACGGTCTTTGATGACCGTAACTTCAACACAGTTAAACTGTTTCCATCAGAATGCAGTTGTCCGGTTAGGAAAGGATGACCTAGCGGTTAACTTTAAAGAAATTTTAAGATCTTCAAAGAGACAACAATAAGCTTTAAAGGGAACACATTTAAATAAATATTACAAAGTTTCAAAGATCAGCACACAATCACAATGAGTCGTTCTGTATCAGCACCCTCTTTCCATCCTTTCCAAAGGACAGGGCCGTCTACGATAGAGCGTACATCACCGTTAAACGTCAACAGAATGGTTACTTTTAAGGTATATATGAGTCATTATCAAAAATTGCAGCCTTTTCTGTCAGTAGACAATTGCCATACTTCTAGATAAGTTATATAACCAAAATTATATCCTATATGATATCGGGAGTTCGCTTCTTTTCATATGGTGGAGGTTTTTGTTTGATTTTGTATGCCTTCGGTTTCTGATTTTCTGAATTATCGATGTTGTGCTGTTAACAGGGATATGGTCATCATCCATATTTGTCATTGTTCACAATGAAATCTATCTCATGAGCACACTTTCTTTGTTCATTAATGAGGAAATCATTTCATTCCGTTCTATAGAAGGTCCATTTTATGGCAAATTTTGCTGTCAACTGGCTTCAGAAATTTCTGAATGTACACACATATATATGATTTTATAAGTATGAAACATATCACTGAACCATTGTTTCATCTGCATATGTATTATATGTGTTTTTGTCAAAATCTCTTATCATGTTACTTTTATATTTCAGTTGGGCGTGTGACTTCGTCAAGAGACTGAGAGATGGAATCTTCACCACCGTATCCGCAGTCAAAGACGAGGCCTCCGTACTTCGGAAGACGAACAGTTCCGATTAAGACTCCCGTCGGGCAGTGCATGTGCCCTCGTTGAATTGCCGAGGTCATGTTGTGCGTACGACAGGAAAATCGACCGAGAGTGAGTCCGACTACCGTAAACGTTTGCGTACTGACTGTGATGCCTCTGCCGACTCCGACATGACAGCGATACTTGGTTCCTATCATAGCCGGTCGCTCCGTGTACTAACCATGAAGCGACCCCAACTCAACAGTGCAATTCAGGACAGTGTTTCATCTTTGTCCGCGTTACAGACTCAGATGGAGGTACCTACCAGGACTGTTGACGAGGCACGTGTGGCTTTTTTGCTTGCAGAACTGCACTCTTTATTTTCTTCACATTGATAGTGTTTCATGAAGCGCATTTCATGTAGTGCTCTTTGTCTCATTCCTTTCATAAGTCGATCAATTAATGCTTAAATGTATCGTCATGAATTTTCACAAATAACTTGTAACTTTTGAAATAACTAAATCCTAGGGAGATATTCTGATACCAATAGATCATAATCATACCGTTTTCTGCAAGTATTAGATCTATAAGTACAAAGAATATGTCTGTATAAACTCCCAGCTCCTGCGTGTACAATCCAAACAAATAACTGTCATGTCGGCGAACTTAAACTTGAACTGCAGAACGCGTCATCAAACAGCTACGTCATATCATCTGATGATGTAATGAACTGTTAAAATGGGGCTCCAGACGGGGAACAATATTTTTGACACATTTGAGGCTTTCAACTAGCTACGTATGCATTATTTCTATTTTGTTTGGGAACTAGTTCGCCTACGGGCCCTACGGAGTTAATAATTTCAAACGCAATGTACTTAATTACTAATTTCTTGAGTATATTTGTGAAATTTGGGATAAATTGGGGTTTGGAAATTATAAGAATTGACTGTACAATTTTGACAGCTTATTGGAGTATGATTTTTTGTTTGCCGCATCACATATATGACGTAAAACCGCCTCGCGTCGCTACGCGGTTTTACACAATTTGTGATGCGACAAACCAAAGTTCATACTCCAATAAACTGTCAAAATTGAACAGTCAATTCTTATGTAATCAACATTTCTTCAGTTTTCATCAATGAAATACTTGTAGATACCAAAGCTTCATTAAACAAACAAAATTATTCCATAAAAGCAATAATATGAGTGCTACCAAACAATGACAAATATGGATAATGACCATATCCCTGTATACAGCACAAAATCGATAATTCAGAAAATCAGAAACCGAAGGCATACAAAATCAGGATAAAACAGAAACCAAAGCAAACAAACAAAAACCTCCACCACATGAAAAGAAGCGAACTCCCGATATGGGATGACAAATATGGATAATGACCATATCTCTGTATATAGCACAAAATCGATAACTCAGAAAATCAGAAACCGAAGGCATACAAAATCAGGATAAAACAGAAACCAAAGCAAACAAACAAAAACCTCCACCACACGAAAAGAAGCGAACTCCCGATATGGGATGACAAATATGGATAATGACCATATCCCTGTATACAGCACAAAATCGATAATTCAGAAAATCAGAAACCGAAGGCATACAAAATCAGGATAAAACAGAAACCAAAGCAAACAAACAAAAAACCCCACTACATGAAAAGAAGCGGACTCCCGATATGAGAGTGAGACCAGGTGCCCAGGAAGAGTAAGCATCTCCTGCTTGCATGCAACACCCGCCGCTTCAAGTCGGTGGAACTGTCACATCCGGTTACTTCCATTTCGGAAGACACAGAGTACAATCTTTGGTAGGATAGTTCAAATGGTCTATGACAGAATATCACCCACCACGATACCCATATTCTTTCATTCACTGTATGCGTCGTTTCAACACAACACTTAAGCTTCAGTCGTTGGAAGAAAAACGCACTTTGGTACAGGCTCAAGGTAAAAGGGTTTTAACCTTTTATACAATCGTTGATATGTAATAGTGTTCCAAATATACAAAACCATTTTGAATGAATGTGATATTAGAATGTTATTTAATTTGTAAGATTTTTTGTCATCGTATTTATTTCTGAAGTATAAAATGTGTACATATCTAAAAAGGATGTATTGAATGGTACCAGGATAGCTTCTTCAGATGTGCGTTCAATGTAACATTTCAAGGACGTCTATTCATACCATTTTTGTATTAAATTGAACCAGGTTAATACGTCAAGCCACATACGATAATAATTCTTCTCGCAAGAACATCAGCATAAGTAATTAAGGAATCAACCTGTTCATTGATGGTGGGGGTGGGGTGAGGCAGGGCAAGAAAACGGATATCATTGGGGAGGGCGCGAAGAAGGGGTGTCAATATAACGAGACGAGGATTTTTTTAAAGGTCCTTTTGGGCCGTATATTTTGTTTTAGTCAACACTATCAGCCGGAATATTTTTTTTTTTTTTGCAAATTCTCGCTTAAAAACAAATGGTTGCCATCTAAATCAAAAGAGAACAGGTAAATATAAAGTGATAGAACTTCATAACGGTCCAAACTTAATGTGTGGTAATAAACAGAGGTTATACATTATCTTGGAGCTATTTCTACTAAGTGGGTCATATCATAAGACTACAAATGCTGAAATGGGACCTAAAGCAATGTAAGTTTTAATGGAACCTTAGTGTATGTTGTACAGTTAATTTATCTAATATGAAGATAATAAAACCAATTTCACTGTATGGGATTGATATATGGGGATTATCGAACTTAATTTTGTTAGAACGTGTGAAATTGAAATTTTGTAAATTAGGAGATAAACTCCAAATTTGATGGATTGGATATTTGTCAACTTATTGTTGATATCAAGGCTAGGATGATTATAGACCGAGAACAGGCCAAAATTTTATTCTTGAGTTGGTATTTTGGCCTGAGACAAGGACATTTGAAAAGTGGTAGAATTTACAATTATACAATTTTTTCATAATCTGCTCATATTTCAATTTTTTCAATTAGTTATGTCATTATTTACCTTTGTTCATTTGATTTTGCGAATTTCAAGTCCATTAAGTATGATTCCTCTCAATTTTCTGTGATTCAAAATACTCTCCTTCATCAACTTTTCGGCATGTTTCGTACTGATGTCTTTTCAGTCCAAACTTAAAACCATACATTCACAAAAATACAAGCAATTGTAGTCAATATTTTCATTTATTTTGTTAAATTATGAAAGTATTCAATACTTGTATAGGTATTTTCCATCCCAATATGAGATTGATATGCATAATTCCGATTATGTGAGCAAAAACTATGAAAGAATTCAGAGCAGAAAGTCATCAACACGAGACAACTTGAACTAATAATAAAAAATCAAATTCAAGGAATTGTGGTCCCCCGCTTTTGGGTGTTTGTCTTTAAAGAAATGCTTACAGACATCCCCCCATTCTTTAATTTTAATAATATATCTCATATATTATCAACATTCTAAATATGAAAGATTAACTCCAAGAAAAGGTCAAAAGGTACAAACTTTTGTTTTGTTTCCAAGGGACAGGGCTTATGAAAAGGTATGCACATGTGAAATATTTAAGACCTATGATTTAAATTAAAATCAAAAACTTATGGTTGAGGTTGAAGTTTTTAAATGTGGGTCAACCTCCATGGACAAGGTCACAAGGTCAGAATGTTGTTACCAACAAAAAGGTCTCATCACAAAGAATACACATGTGAAATGTGGAAGCCCTATCATTTTCCATTAAAAAGTTATGGACAAGGTTATAGTTTTTTGAAAAGTAGGTCGAACTCAAAGGTCAAGGTCACAAGGTCAAAAATTTTGGTATCCATGGAAAGGTCTTGTCACAAGGAATACACATGTGAAATATCAAAGCCTTATCACTTTCCATTCAAAAGTTATGGTCAAGGTTAAAGTTTTTAATTAGTAGGTCAAAGTCCAAGGTCACAAGGTCAAAAATTTTGGTATCCATGGAAAGTTCTTGTCACAAGGAATACACATGTGAAATATCAAAGCCCTATCACTTTCCATTCAAAAGTTATGGTCAAGGTTAAAGTTTTTAATAAGTAGGTCAAAGTCCAAGGTCAAGGTCACAAGGTCAAAAATATTGGTATCCATGGAAAGTTCTTGACACAAGGAATACACATGTGAAATATCAAAGCCCTATCACTTTCCATTCAAAAGTTATGGTCAAGGTTAAAGTTTTTAATAAGTAGGTCAAAGTCCAAGGTCAAGGTCACAAGGTCAAAAATATTGGTATCCATGGAAAGTTCTTGTCACAAGGAATACACATGTGAAATATCAAAGCCCTATCACTTTCCATTCAAAAGTTATGGTCAAGGTTAAAGTTTTTAATAAGCAGGTCAAAGTCCAAGGTCAAGGTCACAAGGTCAAAAATTTTGGTATCCATGGAAAGGTCTTGTCACAAGGAATACACATGTGAAATATCAAAGCCCTATCACTTACCATTCAAAAGTTATGCACAAGGTTAAAGTTTTTGTGACTGACGGACGGACAGACGGACGGACAGATGGACGAACCGGTTTTAATGTCCCCGCGCTTTCGCGAAAGCGGGGGACAACAAGTTGGAAAGTGAAAGTAAAGTTGTACACAGAAAAGTGACTAGAAATCTTACTTAAAGGAATTAAATGATGATAAAGGAAATGTAAAAAAAGCAACTTATTACATAACTAACCGAAAAATTCAAGGTATGAGCAGATTCTAAAAAAAATAGTATAATTGTAAATTCTACCACTTTTCAAATGCCCTCGTCTCAGGCCAAAATACCAACTCAAAAATAAAATTTTGGCCTGTTCTCGGTCTAGGATGATTAATGACTTGGTAGATAAATGGAAATGTTAGGACCTATAATATGAGTCCAAAATGTCGTCACTACTTATAAATTAATGCTCATTCAAATTGATTTCTGCGAATAGAAGAAATTCATGGGTAATGTGGTTTTAGTAATATTTTTTAAAATATGCAGGAATATCTAAATGTCGTGGTTACCAATTCATACAATGTTGGAAATCTAAAATATTTAATTCATCAAAAGTATTGTCCGTTAAAGAATATGGCAAATTGGAAGAATATTTATATAGATTAATGAGATAAAAAGGAAACATAATTCTTGCAAATTTAGAACAACTTACCATCATTTACCAAAGGAAACAAGAAAATTGCAGTCTATTGAGAGAAGTTACAGGAAATGCATAAACTGTAACAAAAATGATATAGGGGATAGGTATCATTAACTGTTGTTTGTTCCTTTTTCAATTTAACGATAAAACTTATTAAGAGACAATGCAAATACTTAAAAATCAAAGCGGTTGTTTGAAACACTCTACGTAGACTCTATAAATTAATAAAATGTAATTAACACGATTGTATGACAAATATGGAAAATGACCATATCCCAATACACTGTACAAAATCGATCATTCAGAAAATCATAAACCGAAAGCATACAAAATCAGGATAAAAGAGGAACTAATATATAAAGCAAAAAAACAAAAACAAAAACCTCTACCACAAAAAAAGAAGTGAACACCCAATATGGGAGTGAGACCAGGGCCCAGTTTCACGAAGTTCTTAGTAATACGAAAATTTTCAGGAATTTTCGTAACTTTCTGCCTTTAATAAAAGGTTTAAAATGTTTTCTAGTTAGATTGTATCATGGTCTCTCATATCATTTCAACATACTAAATATAAATTCAAAAAATAAACTTCTCAAATTTAAGTAAATTAGTAGAACTGAGCAATCAAGAGTTTCGAATTTTCCTGAAATTGTTCGTAAGTATTTTTGTGAAACATACTGCAGGTGCCCAGATGTATATCCTGCTTGCATGCCATCCAATTTGTTCTCCAAATTATCTTTGTCAACTGTTTCATGTACTATTTTGAATACCTATATATTTTGTTGTATATGTATATATGTTAATCTATATATTTTGTTGTATATGTATATATTGTATGTTATACAATTATGGACTTTTAACTCAGTGTATATGATGTGATATTGACTTACTAAGAAAGTAATGACCGAGGCGATGCCGAGGTCAATATTTTCAAAGTAAGTCAATATCAAATCGTATATACTGAGTTAAAAGTCCATAACTGTTTTATTCTATAATTTCATTTTTGATTCACAATAAATATCGTCACCATTTGCAGAAGTTAGTGGGGTAATCCCGGTCTATTTTTAGACCGTGGTATATGACGATTTATCCAGGAGCATCGACGACGTTATCAGCCAATCAGAGCGTCGCTATTTATAGATAATAGAATATATGTTAATTATATATGTTTAATTGTATATAAAAGCACAAAAGGGGTGAAAACAACCACGTTCACTATTCAGACAATGTATGATCCATCCAATAAAGGACGAATGCACGTCGCTTGGAAGAAAAGATACAGACAGCACAAAAGGATACAAGAGGCTACGACACTAAATCGTGTTTAAAACCAGCAGAAGGGACAGAACGTCGACCCCTTATTCCGTCTGGACACACGTATATATTACACACACTCTCATACTTGTCAGAACCTGTAATGTACTGAAGCTCGAAAGGCATGTAGGTACTATTTTAAATCAAGAGAACCAAAGCAGACCCAAGCGAGACCAGGTCCCTGGATAGAGTCAGCTTCTCCTGTTTGCATGCAACGCCCGTTGCTTAAAAAGTGTAGGCGGACTAGTAAATAGAAACACGTCCTTTACTTCCAAAGGTTCGAAATTAAATGACTTATAGACACGCGCGAGTCAGTTTAAATAGGAAAGGGTGTGACAAGGGGCCCATCAGCGGGGTCCTCAAATATCGAAAAAGATAGGCGAAAAAACCTCATTATGACATAATGAATACTTATGTAAATTCCATATCATCTACTTTGATATCATATTGCAAGATTCTGCCGCCTATGATGACATTGGTTAGTTGCAGACTTCTAAAACATTTAAGAATATTTTGGAATAGGAAAGGGAATGATCTCCAGCATGACCACCAGCACTCACCCAGCGAAACAAACCCACAAGAAAGTGACACATAAATGACATCATACAAAACTACAAACCGCAAAAGACACAACAATATCAACAAGAACATCATACAAAATTATCGTAACAGACGTACATTTTTGACATAATAATTTTCACACTTCTAACGCGCGAGTTCAATTTAAATAGAAACAGGTGTGACAAGGGGCCCATCATCGGGGGTCCTAGAAATCGAAAAAGATAGGCCAAAAAACCTCATGATGACCTAATGGATACTTATGTAAATTCCATATCATCTAGGATCAAGATTTGTTCTCTACTTTGATATCATATTGCAAGATTCTGCCGTTTATGATGACATTGATTGCAAGTTGCAGTCTTCTAAAATATTAAAGAACATTTTGGAATAGGAAAGGGAATTATCTCCAGCATGACCACCTTTTGCCATATTTCATTGTTTAGATTGAGAATCACTGACGAGGGTAAAGTACCCGAAACGTGCATATCTGGTCCATTCTGCAAAATTATCTGTGCTTAAATGATTGCATTTGAAGAGGTTTAACGCGGTAATAATATAATAATAATAATATTCCAGGTTCAACGTAACTTCAGACAGCAATGCGACTGTTCAACAAACATTAAGCGGTCAGAAATATCACGTCAGTTTTCTGTGCTGAGACTTGAAACTCTCTTAAATCTTATCAATCTGCTATGAAATCCTACGAGAAAAGAGAATAAAATAGATACACATAATTATGATAATTGCCAATTTAAGGAGAAATTCAGTTCTCTGTTTCCATATTCTTTACGATGATTATTGTGGATTAAGCGTAAACGTTGTAACTCTTGAATTTAAAATTTTGAAGCTAGGAAGAGTCCCTTCAATTTTCCTTCGAAATACTTCTGAAATTGTCAATTTGGTGATCTAATTTAAAAGTTATTCTATCGAATCCCACAAAGGATGCCCGACCAAGGCATCAACCTCTCAATATATATTTTTCGGATACTTCCTTTCAGAAAGTCTCCTTCTGTTATCGTAAAAGTTGAGACATTGCCGCTTTGCAATGTATCCATACACCTCAAAATATAGAGCTTTTTCTAATTTAGGATTTTGCTGTCTGACACATGCAAGATCAAGATTATCGTCCTTCTTGAAAAAAGTTTCAATTGCATATAAACTAAATGCATCACAAAAAAAACAACTATGTAGTTCTTGCTTTCACAGCTCGCCGGTGGCGTAATAATATATTACTTCCTAAACTTATACAATGTAACTTACAGTAATAGTTGTCTTCCCTATGTACATGATGTATAAACCGATGAGAAACGAAAGTAAAAACGAAGCATGATCTTGTTGAAAGAAATAGGAAATTCTGTTAATTAAAATTTTTGGAAATTACCAGTGATAATAAACTTAAAAGCTACGCTGGAACTACATGTAACCGCTCTTTTATCAAATATTTTGCAGATTGTAAGTAATTTTAAACATGCATGTATTGTCTTAACGTCTTTCTAGTTTTCATTTTAAACATGCATGCATGGTCTTAACGTCTTTCTCGTTTCCAAATGAGTTAATTTTAAGACACTGCTCCGAGTTTAAGTCGTCAGAATAAAATGTAATTTAAAGTATACCACTTAAACTAAATATAAATAGTTTATGCTGTTTATAGAACAGAATGAGCTCATAGAAATGAAAATTATTAGCTTCATATGCATATGCATCCTATGTATAAAAAAATCATCATCAATTCATCATAACATAAACAATAAAATTATTCAACATTCATCTGCTGACTATAAATTTTGAATAGTAGTATCGTTCAGGACCTTCAATCCTTTGATTTACTTTCAGTGTGTTTGACCTTCTTTGCAACCCCGCCATTGAATTCTGCCAAAACTAAGTTGCACGTAATCGATGTCATTCTTGTAGTGTGCTTCGATGTACTTATGTTTAACATCACCTTTTGTGTGTCGAACAGTCGTTTTTGAAACCAAATAATTTGTCACACTACTGCAACCTTGTTGTATCATTTTGTACATGCCAGACTTTGAATCAAGGTTTTGTTAAGTTGTAGTGAATATCTAACGCTTTTTCTTGACAAAATGAACATATTTTATTCATATAATAATTTCTTTGTAGCTACAACGACAATGCTTTTTGCTTTCAACCAGTTAGTATATAGAATGTGAAAATAAAGTAACAACAAAATTATTAATATGAATATTTTAATAAAGCATGTAACGTACAATAAAGCACTGAAATAACGTAAGAAGTCGTGTGATTGGTCCCGTGATGATCAGTTGATAGATTTAATAAGCTGGAAAAAGAAGAACAGAATTGACATAACTTTTCAAGGAAACTTGAGGTTTTTAACGTATAGTCATAGTCAGCTTTATAGAATTTATCATTTTGGCAAACAAATTGTTATAAATAGCAAGACAAAAAGCTACAAATTTACCTTTTCTTTTTATGTGGGGTATTCCAATTCCGGGTGATCCACCGATTCTGTATGAGTAGCTAAGTCCTCCTCCTGACGGATATCCTCCACTTGAATAATATGAGCTATAATAAGAACCTCCTCCTAATCCACCTCCTAATCCACCTCCTAATCCGAGACCGTATCCATATCCGCCTCCTAATCCACCTCCGTATCCACCTCCGGATCCTAATCCAAGTCCATATCCATATCCGCCTCCTAATCCTCCTCCGTATCCTGATCCGAGACCGTATCCATATCCGCCTCCTAAACCACCTCCGTATCCACCTCCGAGACCGTATCCATATCCGCCTCCTAAACCACCTCCGTATCCACCTCCGAGACCGTATCCATATCCGCCTCCTAAACCGCCTCCGTATCCACCTCCGAGACCGTATCCATATCCGCCTCCTAATCCACCTCCGTATCCCCCTCCGGATCCTAATCCGAGACCGTATCCATACCCGCCTCCGGATCCCAATCCAAGTCCATACCCGTATCCGCCTCCATATCCACCACCGAATCCGCCTCCGGATCCTAATCCACCTCCGGATCCTAATCCAAGTCCGTATCCATATCCGCCTCCGAATCCACCTCCGCCTCCAAGTCCTAATCCACCCCCAAGTCCCAATCCACCTCCGCCTCCAAGTCCGGAACCATAGGAGAAGCTTGATCCATAACCTCCTCCTAATCCACCACCATATCCATATATGTTATATGGTAAAGGGATTCCGTATTTTCTGCATAACCAGATATAGTATTTGCTGGGCCCTAGATCAAAAAGGAATATTTCAATGTTAGTGGGTTCTTGATTTCCGTTAATTCTAATTTGTACTAGAGCTATGAGATAAGGCATTTTATCTTGTCTGTATTAACAATATCACCTACGTGCATGTTCATATCACATCTTTAACTTATAGGAGGACAATGTTTTAATTCAAGAAATCTGGCATGCATATATGGAGGGGGGCTGTTAGAAAATGGGGCCCTGAACCCTCGAATTCTGTACATAACGTAACGATTTCATTATAAAGTACTTAGCTTACCTACCGTGATTTTGAATTATTTTACTTGTATTTTCTTTGTATTATCGTTGTTTGTTTGACTTTAATTTCATTTCATTTGTTCATCTGGAATTGCTCCATTTTTATAATGAAATACTTGTTTACAACCAATTGCGCTATGTTTTGATTATAAAAACATTGCTCCTGGTGAGCAATGCCTATTTACTATAAATATTATAGCCAAGTTAGTGATATATCACATGCCAAGGAGGACACATCGCATTTAATTTACAATTTCTTTTCACTGATTTTTTATGATATGTAGACTTAGTAATTCTTAGTTTATGTATATTCTGTAATAGATAATGAACATTTCATCTTATTTATTCTCAATTCATGGATTATATTTTGCTTGAGAAATAAAGAGCAACATGATGTGAGAATCAATGTTAAACGTCTTTAAATTCAATAGCATCATTTAAAACCTGATCAATTTACAGCATGGACCAGACATGCACGTTTCGGGTACTACTACATTTCATACATGTATATCCCCTACAGCAAACGAGGACACGGTACAATAATAATAGTGCTTCGATCCATATCTGTAAATTATAACTGTCATTGATTTTTTCGACAGTCTACAAAAAAAATTTCAATTTTATGAACATGGTTTCAAAGTTTTAGATGGTTTGTTAAAATCAATAACAGATTCTACATGTATAAATGTTGACATTTATGCGATCCAAATACACAAATCTAATGAATATTTCACATATACATAGCTGAATATCATTAAAAAAATTTCTTTCTTTTGTTCACAAACAATTTTAATGATAGAGGTAATAAATGAGTCAAAGAAGATCCTGACGACAATCTCAACAGCACTCACAATAGAGCACCGACGGACCCCTAGCAAGCTAGAGGTGGGACCAGGTGCCCGGGAGGAGTAAGCATCCCCTGTTGGCTAGCCGCACCCGCCGTCGATTTTTAAGCACGAAAATGAAAACAATATCTAAAATTCATGCACTCTTTGACGTTATCTCTACATAGAAAGTGCTATGGCGACAATGTCAGGGAAATATATTCAAAACACTTACTGTCAAACCCCTCGCGGGGAACTTTTTTACGAGCTCCACACGGCAAAGGGCATAAGTGTGAATTTCCCTCGTTACGAGACATCAGGGCTAAGCACCATAAACAAAGAATTGACTTAACTCAAATTCTCAGCATACAAATATAGCAAATCAGTGAAAAATTGAAATCTTCATTGAAAATAGAAAAATTCTGTATATAACTCATATTATAATAAGACAAAAGAAAATTGAAACTTAGACTTAAGTCAACTCTTAGTTTATGGTGCCGGGCCCTGTATTCCATCTAATGGAATTAATTCTTCGGCGTTAAGTATTACTTCATTCCACATAGGAAAGTCTATCTATTTTGACATCAATTACTTGCTTTAAATGAAATAATATGTGCAAATGATTTGAAGAAGATACTGACGATAATCTCAACAGCACTCACAATAGAGCACAAAATTGAGCATCGACGGACCCCTAGCAATTTAGAGGTGGGACCAGGTGCCCGGGAGGAGTAAGCATCTTTTAAGGAGCTTGTAAGATAAGGACTCGATTTAGCCCTGGAATCACTCGATCATTTATAATGCACTGTCGTTTCTTAGTAAGAAAAGATTGTAACAGTTAATACGAAAAGAATGAATAGGCAACTTTTATCTATTTCAGCACTCTAAAGACTGATTCTAAAATATCGCTCAATCCCTCTTCTTTCTTTTTGTTTTCTTTTGCCACGTGGGACATTGCCCCCCCCCCCCCCCCACCCCCACCCCTTTCGAGATACATAATGCCACTTGGTGAGAAAATTTGTATTATTGATACATACCTTTGGTGAAAGTGGCATTCTGTATCTAGGGAGGGGGGGGGGGTAGTTTTCACCATGGGACATTTACCCCGCTATTGACCATGATAATGTTGACTTACCCCACCTCTGACTAGTTAGCCAGGAAATCCCGGATAGCGATTGGCTAATAATGGTCACATGAAGACGTGGTATATCTTATACCGGGTGTCTAGTCTTTTATACCAGACCCCTTGTGACGTCACAATCCTTCATGTTGACGCCGTAGCGTAGCTTAGACAGACAATGACGTCCAATCACTCTATGAAAATAATCAAACTAGGTCATCGTTGGGGTAAATTCGTTACCTAGTCATCTGGTGACACCAGGTCACTAGGTTTTATACCGGTCTTGGCTTCGCCTCCTAGTGATCTGGTATAATCCCGTACCTGGGATGACTAGGTAACTAATATAACCAGTATTATAAATAATTTATCAATCGGACGGCATATTCATTAGTGGACCAAGCTAAATGACATTTCTACAGAAACATAAATTGTCAAATTTTGCATTTTGAAATCTCAGCTTTTCAGGACTGATTTTACGCCATATCTTCTTTGATTTTTTTTAACATCTCCTTTGTAGGTACGTGTTTATTACGCGTATTACAGAATTATTATTAAAACTTGGCAGGATAATGAAAAGAGCTATTTCTTTCACTGATTTTTCTATATCTTATGTATTTATTTTAAAATATGTACGATACATTTATCAGTAAATTTGATAATTAATTTGAAGAATATGATATTTACATTAACTTCAACATGATTACTACTCAACCTTGATGATTTTTTTTTAATTTTATATTTTCAAAGGTATAAGTATCTATGATTCGAACTATAGCTTTTTTCTTCTACTTTTGTAGAATACTCACAGTAGTTGATAAAGTTACGACCGGATGCAAGGACTGCTATTTGAAGTAACACCAAAACGACTAAAAGTTTCATGTTGCTGTAAGAAAAGAAAAAAAACATGAACTAGAATTTTTCTTAAGATCGTTTCCTTATTGGGACGGTCGTAAAAGAACAATTATAATGATCATAAAAGATAAACAGTAAATCATGATAATTTTCATATCGATTTTTTCATATCGATCTCTTTTTTTCGATATCGATTTTTCATATCGATTCGATTCGATATCGATATCATATCGATTTGATATCGATTTTTCATATCGATAGCTATTTTTCATATCGATTTTATTCATATCGATCTCTCTGCTAACACATTTTTCATTGTCGAAAACCAGCGACTAGGGCCAGGTGCCATAAACTAGGAATTGACTTAAGTCAAATTCTCAATAATGCGGAAGAGATCCAGCTCTATACATTCTTGAAGAACATTTCAAACCAATTTATTATGCCCCAGACACGGGTTTCGAATATTAATCATCAGTGATGCTTTCAAGCCAAAGTGCATTTCATAAGCCGCCTAAATTCATTTCACTAGCGGCCTTTGGTTTTATGTTTAGAATTTAAATTTGTGTATTTACCTTACAGAGAGTACACGGTTTCAAATTTCCTGTAGGGTCGATTCAGTAGCATATCCAAATAAAATCTATGTTCAAAATAGCATTGGAGGGACGGTCATAAGATATTAACCTCCTTTACTTTCGATAATATGTTTGGATGAAATGACAAGACTCCGAAATACCCAAATGATATGTACAGAGTGTACGTTAAATTGATTAAGTGCCAAAACAAAGCTTCTTTCATGCGACAGAGCTGAAAAGAAGTAATCATTACACTTAAAACATCCAATGTCCCGGGGAACGAGTTTAATTGCTCCACACTGCAACAGGGAATAAGTGTTTTTATTAATATTGCGGAAGGGTTCAACTCTATATCTTCTTGAAGAAAATTTCAAACCAATTTATTTTGCACCAGACATGTGTTTCGAATATTAAATTCTCATAAGTGATGCTTCCAACCAAAGTGCTTTTCATAAGCCGCCTAAATTCATTTCACTAACACCCTCTGGTTTTATTTTTAGAATTTAAATTTGTGTATTATACGAAAACACGATACATAATTTATCCGTGAAAATGAGAAATATTGAATTCATCCATTCTATTCTACTCTGAAAATAGAAAACTGTTCGAATAATTTCAAGCCATCACTTTTATCATAAGGAGAAGAATATTTGAAATTTAGACTGAAGTCATTTACTTTTTTATGGTGCCGGGTCAACCTCTCAGATACGCTAAGTAAGTGCATTAGACCGTAGTATACAGACGAAGAATATTCGGTATCTCGTGAAGAATTCATCAAAAAATTCAAACGGGAAAATGAAATATAAAATTCTAAGTTCCAACTGACAAATTGGTTAAAATGTTTATAGATTTCTTGATAAATACGTCCAGAACCCATTGAATGAGAAGATATCCGAAAAATAAAGTTTATGAATACTTTGTTTCACTTTTTTAAAATTTAATTTTTTTTTAAAATTCGACAGACTTTATGCAAATTCAGTTTGAAAAGCATATATATAATTTTCTTCAATTTTACGAACTTGTTTTATTTAATTTACGCAAAGTTTCACTTCAAATAAGTATTTTTTTTTCTATTTTCTCTTTGGCTCCTTCCCTCTCACTTCTACTTAAAATTCTTACCTTCGTCTTTTGTCCTATCTGTATGGAGGGAGATGGATACTGGTATCTACTTAAATAAAATGCCGACTTATATACGAAAAAAAAATTCACATTCCTTCTGCATTTCATCAATTAAATAAATAATCTGCATTATGTTTCTTTTTCTTTCGATGACATGTACATATGTTGATGAGAAACTTGAACATGACATGCGGTTGTAGCATTATCATTTACAAATGAATTTCTCGATACTACAGGATTTGATTATTAAATTCCTCTTGTTTTCTAACAAAGATGTGGTAATAAAAATAAATACAAAGTTGTATGCACGTCATTTTGACTTATTACGACATCAAATTATTTCCCCGTCGTTAAGAGACAGATACATGTTTCTTGAAATGAAACCATTTAGAGGTCACTTATGTCAATTATGTCAGATTACATAAACTACCTCAAAATGAATAAAAAGGCATGGCTAAAAACACAAATTGGTTTTAAGGGGATATGTCAAACAGTGCATTTTAAAATCGTTTATATCAAATATAGCTTTCAAGTACATTAAGTTTCATTTCACATAGAAGTGGCGTGCATGAACTGTGGCAGTCGATAAGTTTAGAAAAGTACGTTTACCATTTATAAAAAAACGTATTCGTAAGCAGTTTTCCTTTAATGGTAGTAAGATATTCCTGCTAGGTCAAGGACATTAAGTAATTAAAAGACGAGGTTAAGATCTGTCATACATTGTAATAAACATTCATATGAACTCAACTCTAACTCCCATATCGGGAGTTCGCTTTTTTTATAGGTGGAGGTTTTTGTTTGTTTGCTTTGGTTCCTGTTTTATCTTGATTTTGTATGCCTTTGGATTCTGATTTTCTGAATTATCGATTTTGTGCTGTATACAGGGATATGGTAATTATCCATATTTGTCATCCCTATCTTCAAAAATTACAAAGATATGCATGCGTCCTCATTCAGTTATGATTTTCCCCACTTTTGGGTGCATATGTAATACTTATTTAATTCAGGACCGAAATTTCAAGGGAAAACATCCCAAAACTGATTATCTAGGGAGGCACATTTTCAAAGATTTTAAAGATGACATTAAAATGAGAACCACAAGATGAACGGTCGCTCAATGATAATTGTACGCTGCAGCACATTGAAATATTTCGTCCAAAGGAAATAAATGATATGAATACATGAATTGAACTCTTTACAAGACTTGTTTGACGAATTTAACAGAGAGAACGAAAACGAATACGATGTAATCCAGCGGAAAAATAATTCACCCTGAAGAAGACTTCGGCAGAAACATTGAGACAGAGCAATTTGTTGACTGTTATTATATTTGAGTCCTTCATATTAGAATAAAAGACAGAATAAATAAATGACATAAATAAGATCACAAACACTCGACTATTAAAAGTTTTGACCCCCTTTTATTTTGGCTTTTATCAAATGTGAAAAAAAAAACAACATCAATGTATATGACAGCTGAGTTTACTTTGTCGTATTTTACTCTTGATTAAAGTATATGGGCAAAAGATTGTGTAGTTGATCATGGGTATTTTACATCATTAAACGTTGCAAACGTCTTTTTGTTATCGCGGTTCCAATACGTCCTAACAGTGCCAATCTTATCGGTCCCTATACGTCCTAACCATCCTAATCTAGAAGAATAGGACGGTAATGACGAGTCGGAAACGCGATGAATGAAGTAGCGTCAGAAAATAATCAGCATTGACCGGTCACAAACATCATGCCAGATGCTAACTAATCCCCGAGTGCTTCGAAAGTGTAGTGTATAGTGTACGTTTTATGCATAGAGACTTAACAAATCTTTAAGAAACTGATCAGTCTGCTATCAAACCCCCTGTCAGATAAAAGAAGAGTAGTAAAAATTAATTCCTTTTTACATGTACTTAACTGATCAGTTCTCTGTTGTTTTCGTCACTCTGAAAAATTGTCAGTTAAACTATTTTGGATCCCATCATGAAGGTTCTAATCTTAACAACAATTTTTGGAACTGGACAGTGACCCCTCTATTTTTCTTGGGAAATGGTTCGTTTCGGTAATTTAAAAGAAAGGAAGGCTCTCCGTCGTGACTCTGTTGCAGCATGCTAAGCCAAAAGACCAAACTGCGTAAACACAGAGTGGACACAAGCACAGCAAGAGACACCAAAGGAACAAGGAAGACAAATCCTCGCGGGAACTTTTTTTACGAGCTCCACACGGCAAAGGGCATAATTGTGACACAAATGAGTTCAAAAAGATCCTGACGATAATCTCAACAGCACTCACAATAGAGCACCAAATTGAGCATCGACGGACCCCTAGCAAGCTAGAGGTGGGACCAGGTGCCCGGGAGGAGTAAGCATCCCCTGTTGGCTAGCCGCACCCGCCGTCAATGTTCATGCATGAGAATAAAAACAATATATAAAATACATGCATTGCACTGAGAGTGTTATGGCGACCATGTCAGGGAAAATATTCAAAACACTAACTGTCAAACCACTCGCGGGGAACTTTTTACGAGCTCCACATGGCAAAGGGCATACGTTCGACACAAATGAGTTAAAGAAGATCCTGACGATAATCCCAACAGCAGTCACAATAGAGCACCAAATTGAGCATCGACGGACCCCTAGCAAGCTAGAGGTGGGACCAGGTGCCCGGGAGGAGTAAGCATCCCCTGTTGGCTAGCCACAGCCGCCGTCGATGTTCATACACGAAAATAAAAACAATATAAAGAATACATGCATTGCACTGTCTGAGGTTATATCTATACAGAAAGTGTTATGGCGACCATGCCAGGGAAAATATTCAAAACGCTTACTGTCAAACCCCTCGCGGGGAACACAAGCACAGCAAGAGACACCAAAGGGACAAGGAAGACAAAACACAGAGCGGACACAAGCACGACAAAAGACACAAAAGGGACGAGGAAAGGACAAAAACAACGACCAAAAATGGCTAAAAGTTTCTTATCGTATATGGATTTGAAGAAACGTGTATTTGGGGTGGAGTGGGGATGGTGTCTGACTCCATAGATAGGCGATCCGCTTATGTCGTTTGTATGTTATCTCACTTTGAAATTTTCTTATGTATCTTAAAGTTTGTCATGTGGTTTTGCGAGCAGACGATTGAAAAAAAGTGTTTATCAATTACAATTTTCAACAAACAATTGACGCCCTTGCTTACATCCTTCTACTTGTGAATTCATGCATGTTTTCTTGTGTTTTAAAATGCTTGATGATCTAAAGGAACATATAACATGTTCTTTATCTATGTTATTTATTTGTTTTTCTTCCGTTACTGACTTGTTTAAAAGAAGCCACCGTGAACTCCGAGACATCTCCACTTGTTTGTTTTCTTTCCTTCTTTAAACTCAGAAATACAATGTCACCAAGTACGGTGTTCATTATGGGATAGCGTTTCTTCACGTACGTTTGTCTTACAATATGAAACGAACGGTCGAAGAAACGATGCTAAATGGCGTAGTAACGATTCGAGGAGGCGAAGAAATGATACAAATAAATTATACGAAGGAGCGAAGAAATGATTCGAAGAAGCAATAATTTCTTCGCTTCTCTCGAAACGCATCATTTCTTCGCTTTTTAGCATAATTTCTTCGCTGTTTCTCCTGCTCTTAGATTGTAGGGCGAAGATGATGTGTCCCCTGATGAACACAGCACTAAGGACCTAGCAATGAAATTTGAGTGTCAATGTAAGCACAATATGAATTGCGATTCAATAAACATTTTCTTTTATATCAATTATGTTGGATTATTTTGAAATTAATGTTCCTTGCAGTCGAATTTAGTTAATACTTCCTGCATTAGATGTGTAACATGATTCATATGATTTCTGAATATGTCATATGTTATTTGGTCCGTCGATGTTTACTTTTGTGATCTATTGTGAGTGCTGTTGAGATTATCGTCAGGATCTTCTTTAAGTCATTAACTTTGCAAATTATAGCAAGGCGCCCCGTTTTAATCAGCTCCTCCTACAGTGCCTTCCGCACAGCACTTTACTATGGAGATTGATCAGTAGAGAAAGCTGTCCGTCGTGTGTCTATGGAGCTGTGATATTGTCTATATCTGTTTTCTTTTTTCTCGCTCGATTTTGTCTAATCTCGTGAAAAAGTTTCATTTCATATTTTTTCCATGAATTTGTAAGCCTTTTGATCACAGGTATTTATCACGCTAATACCGGCTGCTCTATTTACTGTATGTGTTATATGCTTATAACACGTATACATGTAGTAAATAGAGCAACAGGTATTAGCGCGATAAATCCCTGTGCTTTTGATTGTGATTTTGGAATCTGATTTCGGGTTTTGTATTTGACTTTCTTTCCTGATTATTAAGTAAATTTTCAAAACAAATTATTCATATTGAGTGAATTAAGTTCTTACTTTCAAATTAAATTTTCAAGATGTATATAGATAAAGATTGTGTTTAGTTATATTATTAAATAATGAGAAAAGGGATTGGCTATAATTAAAGTCTTGCAAAATTAAAATAAAATCAATTGTATTTCCGAAATAAGTATAAAAACTAAAACAACGTACAAAATTATTATTTCATGTATTGATTATTTCATTTTATATTAATAGGTTTAGGGGTTAGGGTTATTTATTTATTTTATATTATTCATTTAATTATTTCATGTATATTACCTAGATTAATGACGGTGACCTTTTGTGTTCAACCACGCCTACATTGCGTGATTTCCAATCATCCTTTTATTTCACTGCATTTATTTAAAAGGTAACGCATTGAAAAGACTATGACACGTCTTGGGAAAGAATTCATCAACCTTTCAATTCAAAAAGAAATTTCCGTCATTTCTAACGTCTTGTACATTGTAAAAACATGCAATACAGTTAATTGATAAACTATTCTAAATATAAATAATGATAACTTTTCTTAGGTGTATTATTTCAATCATTTTATATGAACTAGTACATTTTGTACACATTACTTCAGACCATTTTGCAATTGCACGGTCGAATATCACGTGATATGCAAATACTTTCGATGCTCGCTACATGTTATCACATTGGTAATTCCTATAAAGCGAAGGTAACTTACACACTAGAATTCACATGAGCGCTCTGACGATAGAAAGATGAGTAATATTTATTTATACATATTTTAAAAACACACATGTATCAGTACATAATTTATTCATTTGCTCAATATCAAATTACAAATGCTACATCTAAGTTAAGAAGCAGGGCTGTACGGTTTCGAACAGAAAATACACCTTTTAGATTTCAAACGTGTATGTTATAAATCGATTTAGACTTGAAAGTTAACGACTTTGATATGTAAATGATGAAAATAAAAAAAAAAGTCAATCGCTCTGTGAAATATTATCTGTATGACTTATGCTAAGAGGGCAACCATTTGATTTTTATTGGGGGTTAATTTTACATTTTTAGGAGGGGGGGGGGGTTAATTTCATAATGTTAAAAATCACTCTTTAAAGTATAAATCATTCACAATGATTTTTCGACAGTACCAATATTAAGAACAGAGTGAGATCAGGTGCAAAGGAAGAATTTCAACAGATAACTTCTTTTTAATTTCTGGAATAGCATATAAAACCTATATTTTCACTTAAATGATACTCAACGCAGAGTGTGAATAGTGTTACCATTGACTTGAATTTGATTTCGTTCATTTGAATAAAGTTTCTTTCATTTTTAATTGTACTTGTGTTTACCCGGAATGTGGAAATGTCGGAAGGGGGGAGGCAATTTTATGATCCGGAAATTTTTGCCGGCCCTTCGGCCGGAAAAAATTTTCCCTAAAATCTCGATCCGGACAATTTTTTTGCATAGTCTTCCTGTCCATGTCCTGGATATCATCATTAGCAATGAATCATTTTCTTATTGAAATCATTGTGAAGTAATTGAACCAAAGGTTTACATGTTTGTCCGTCAATAGATGCAATATCACTCGTTGTTTCATGTGTTGATTTTTTTTATCTTAGCTTTCATTTGAGTCGAAACATTGGCTCTAAATGTGATATGTGAGACGGGCGGGCAGGCGTTAAAAATGGGTTTCGGACAATGATTCAAATATGAAAAGTGCTAGTGCTATGAAACTTCATACACATACTCACCATGAGTCAAGGATGACCCCTCGTGAATTTGAGGTCAAAAAGTCAAGGTCATAGGACTCTTGTGACTTGAAGAAGTTAACTTCTTAGCACCATCCCTCCAATGCAATTTGAATATATATTATTTGGATATGCTACTGAATCGACCTTACAGGAAATTTGGAGCCGCACACTCTCTGTAAAGTAAATGTAGAAACTCAAATTCTAAAAATAAAACGAGAGGGCGCTAGTAAAATTAATTTGGGCGGCTTATGAAAAGCACTTGGCTGGAAGCATCACTGATGATAACATAATATTCGAAACACAAGTCTGGTGCATGAACATTGGTTTGAAATTTTCTTCAATAAGGTATAGAGTTGGAACACTTCCGTATTATTAAAAAGTTTTTCGGATCATATTAGAGCGCTATTGCATCTACGATAATGAAATGTGCCAGCAATGTTTCCCATGAGTCATTGATGACCTCTTGTGATTGTTTGGGTCAAAGGTCGAAAGCAAGGTAATTAGACTCTGATTATTGAAAATGGGTTCCGGATTACGCTGTATTGCACTTACCATCATGAAACTTGCCAGAAACAATTTTATTGTGTCATAGATGATACCTTTAGATTTCGGGATCAAAGGTCAAGGTCATTGGTCTCTGATATTTGCAATTGTTTTCCAGATCATTTTAGAACGTGTATTGCACGTATTTTCATGACATTTATCAGAAATAATTCCTGTCAGTGAAGAATGACACCTATTGATTTTGGGTTTAAAAGATCAAAGGTCAAGGACTCTGATGACAAATATGGATAATGACCATATCCCTGTCTACAGTACAAAATCGATAATTCAGAAAATCAGAAACCGAAGGCATACAAAATCAGGACAAAACAGGAACCAAAGCAAACAAAAACAAAAACCTCCACCATATGAAAAGAAGCGAACTCCCGATATGAGAGTGAGACCAGGTGCCCAGGAAGAGTAAGCATCTCCTGCTTGCATGCAACACCCGTCGCTACAATTCGGTAGAACTGTCACATCCGGTTACTTCCATTTTGGAAGATATAGAGTACAATCTTTGGTTGGATGGTTCAAATGGTCTATGACAGAATATCATCCACCATTCTGGATAGTGGGACATCATAGTGTATGACGAGTTCCCCATATCGACCGTAGAACTTCCTCAGTGACGATGTTAGTCGGTCACAAACATATCCCTGACTGAGAAGCTTATCTGAAAGACGCCTAGCTCTCAGAACAAAATCCTTATATTTGGTACTTGCTCTGGCATAGCGTATCAACTGAGATATGAACACGCCATAAGCAGGCGATGAAGGGATGTTGCTATTCAGAAAAGGAAAGTTCGTAATGCTGAAATTGAAGTCGTCACGTTTGTCATAGAGTGAGGTGTTCATGTGACCATCAGTGTCGTAGGACAACATTATGTCCAAATAATCGTTTCTAGATAATGTAAGAGCATGATTGCACCTATCATCATAAAACTTGCCAGAAATGTTTCCCGAGTTGAAGTTTTGAAGTTGAAGTACATTGTTTAGATTGAAGATCACTGACGAGGGTTAAGTACCCGAAACGTGCATGTCTGGTCCATGCTACAAATTGATCTGTTCTTAAATGATCAACATGGGAAAGGCGCCTCCATAATACTATGAAGAATCGACAACCCTTCATGTTCCCTCAAGTGGTTACGGGAATTTCTGGATGTACGACCCTTTCCTGGACCTCTTTTTTGTCCCTTTGACGGTAAACCACTTACGAGCAATACCTGACTTGGGGTTAAATGCCTCCCGATATAAAACCCATTCATTCCGCATCGGAGCCGCTACAACAGTGGAATGCAAGGGAGTTTCAAGTGACCTCAACTATGCAGCCGGTTGCTGGAAGTCCCCCGTATATAAAAACCACATTCGTTACCCCTTTCCCTGCTAACAACCACCCCCCTCCCATCCTGAATTCCCCCAAATCTACTTTCTCACTTTAACTTTTGAAAAATAGCAATCCAAGGAATGCTTGTGTCGCCTGCGAAGTGGTTTGATTATAATTCTAGAAAGTGGAACAAAATTATTGGCATCAGTAGAAAAGTCTTGTCAAATGAAATTCATTTGAAATATCAGGCCTCTTAATTACAAATTAAAAGATATGGTCATTCTCAAATTTTCAGAAAAGAGTGTCAATCATCTAGGTCAAGGTCACTACATAAAAATTGGTAACAAAAAGGTGTCATCATAAGAAATATTTAAGACCTATCACCTACCAGTAAAAAGATATATACAACCTTAAAAAAGAAGGTCAAATAGTTAGGTAAAGGTCAAAAGGTAAAAAATTATGGTATGTGTAGAATGGCATTGTTACAAGGAAAATAAATGTGAAATATCAAAGCCCTATCACCTACCATTAAAAAGATATAGCCAATATTACTTTTCTTGAAAAGTAGGTAAAATATCTAGATCAAGGTCAAAAGGTCAAATATCAAGGTCTGTAGAAAGGTCTTGTCACAAGGAATACACATGTGAAATACCAAAGCCCTATCACTTACCAATCAAAAGATATATCCATTCTTAAATTTTTTGAAAAGTAGGTCAAATATGTAGGTCAAGGTCAATAGGTCAAAAATTATGGTATGTGTAGGAAGGTCTTGTCACAAGGAATACACATGTGAAATATCAAAGCCCTATCACTTACCAATCAAAAGATATAGCGAATCTGATCTTTTTTTTCAAAAGTAGGTCAAATATCTAGGTCAAGGTCACAAGGTCAAAAATTATGGTATGTGTAGAACGGTCTTGCCACAAGGATTCCACATGTGAAATATCAAAGTCCTAACACTTACCAATCAAAAGATATATCCATTCTTAATTTTTTTGAAAAGTAGGTCAAATATGTAGGTCAAGGTCACTAGGTCAAAAATTATAGTATGTGTAAGAATTTCTTGTCACAAGGAATACACATGTGAAATATCAAAGCCCTATCACTTCCCAATCAAAAGTTATGGGCTGTGACACCCAAAGTGTGACAGACAGACAGACGGACGGACTGACAGACGGACAACGGACAAAGTGATCCCTAAGTGTCGCTGTGCTTCGCAGGCGACACAAAAACCCCAGTCATTTGAAACCTTTTTCAGATACTCCCACCATTTGGCTTTTCGTTTCAGCACTGGTAACGCGAGCGTTCTTCAACCTGAAGACGCAATCCAAAGACATCAATTTGGGCCTTGGAGCAACCTTGTGGTGGCAGGGATACAGCGGTATGACCATGAAACGTGCACGACAACGTCTGTGTTACCTAGCTGCTATTGGAGAATCCCCCAGGTGATACTAGTCCACTGTGGGACTAACGATTTGGGCGTCTACCCTTTACGACAAACCATTAAGGGATACAGTAGCAGTGTACAACAGCACGCGATTCCCCAGTGCCACTCTTATCTGGTCAAATGCTATAGGTCTCGCAAAACACCCCGTCGCAAGAATTGCATGAAATTAGACGGCCCGTTTGGATTTACTGTAAATGGTTGCCATGGCAACAGTTTAACAATTATTTTTTCTGTGCCTTATAACCACCAAGACTGCAGTGTATCATGATAGTGCTAATAAATATACCGCTTACTTACCTTTGATAGAATAATCAATAAGCTTAGCAACATATATCACTGAAATACATGTAAGTAAATAATGCCCCAAAAATGACCCCTCTTTCCCTAAAACATAACACTATTCCAGATAGTTAGAATCTGTAAATTTCTTGTAAAATTCTTGCTCTTTCTAGTGATGCCACATTCAATGTACATTCATTGATTCAATTTTTCACAATTTTAGCAGCTTTGTCAAAGACACTTTAATTCTGCCCATTTCCCCCACATGTCATTTGAGTGTGTACAGGAAGTCAGCTAGCTACACATAAAATCAGGAGCAGTTTCGTATTTCAAGATCAGTTTATTTTCACCAGAAAAAAAACATTCTTAGCAAGTTTGACAGTGGTCAATACGAAAATAACCCTTGTCACAATAACGGAAAGAAGGGGGGGGGATTGTTGCGAGACCTATACCCAGGGTATCGTGGTCCTTTGCAAATAAAATGACAAAAAGGCAACTGAAAAGCAAGGTGCCGCCTTAATCTTCATGTCACCAAAACATTTACTCATCCAGGGAAACCCAGAGTTACCGCAGTTTCTTTTTTGAGATACCTAGAGAAAAGTCACAAAAAAGGGCTTAGCTACATCCGCAGCCCAAAAAGCAACTGATGCAGCAAAACAGACCAAACAGAAAAAGATGGCGGGTGAACAAACTAGAGCTGATGAAGAAAGAATGAGGAAGAATCAGATGGTGATACACGAATATCTATACACGAAGAGGATGGTTGTGAATCCGAGAGAGAATCAAATGAAGAAAGGGATGTAACAAAGGCCAGTTGTTCCTTTTCTATGAAAAATGAGGAGTGATTAGTTAAGATTTTTTTAAAACAACCCTTTTTTATTATAAGTCGCAACCGAACTATCAAAATCAACAACAGAAGAACAAAAAACTACTGAACCAGCTGGCTACTGAACTCAACACAACTACATTGTAGTAAGTTTTTAATTCCAATTTTATTGCCCCGCTTTCTCAAAAACGTGTATGTAATAAACCCGGTCGGTCTTTCCGTCGACCTGTCTGTCACAAAAACTTTAATTTGTTTAACGTCTTCAAATTCATTGGCATCACTTTAAAGCAGATAAATTTACAGCATGGGCTAGACATGCAAGTTTCCGGGTATTTAACCCTCGTCAGTGATCCTCGATCTAAACAATGTAATATGACCAGAATATGTGAAAATTATTTCCTAAATATACAGAAGGACGTAGATACATGGCCGGGATATGATGCTATAGGACCCATGCTTTAGAAATTTGAGAAAATTTTGTAAACAGAAGTTTTGAAATGCGTTTGGAGAAACGACCAACCGAAAATGATCGAACTTGGCTACATGTGCCCTCGGGTACTCCAGGTCCACCAGCAGTGACACTCACCAAGTGGTACACATGTTTAACGTCTTCAAATTCATTAGCATCATTTAGCATAATGTTAGAGCAGATAATTTTACAGCATGGACCAGACATGAACGTTTCGGGTATTTAACCCTCGTCAGTGATCCTCAATCTAAACAATGTAATATGACCAAAATCTGTGAAAATTATGTCCTTAATATAGCGAAAGACGAAGCAAGATGGCTGGAATATGATGCTACAGGACCAATGTTTGAGAAATTTGAGAAAAGTTTGTAAACAAATTTTGAAATGCGTTTGAAGAAACGACCAACCGAAATTGATCGAACGTGGCTACGTGTGCCCTCAGGGACTCCAGGTCCACCATCAGTGACACTCACCAAGTGGTACAAATGTTTAACGTCTTCAAATTCATAAGCATCATTTAGCATAATGCTTTTAACTCGCTTGATTTAGTGAGCATTGAAGACAGAATCAAACAACTTAGGATGAATCATGTTTACAATATTTTTCATTAAATGTTCTCCACCATACTTACAAATTGACTTACCAGCATACCTACGATCTGACTTATCACTTTCCAACTGTTGCGACGGGTGTTGCATGCAACCAGGAGAGGCTGACTCTCCCCGAGCACCTAGTCTCACTTCGGAATGTTGTTCATTCCGGGGTTCACAGCCGTTACGATTGGAATACTTACGATTTGGCCTTGCCTTAATTATCGACCTTTAGACTGAATAACAGTTAGGTACTTCTTTGATGTTTATTTGTATGAAGATCCACATCTACACGGAGCTCAAGATTTTCATCAAATGACCACATCATTCCCAGGGTAAAATCATGTGAAAAATTAATGCAATTCAAGACTGGAATGGTTTGCCTCTCCATGAAAATAAAATACTCAAGTGTAAAGAAAGTTACAAAAATGCAATGAAAGAATGGTTGAAGCAGCGAAAGTCTTGTTAAACCGTAAGATAATTTTGTGATTTATTAAATGTATTTGTAAATCTTGCATGTTTTACCAGAATTTAAAGGTATATTGGTAGTAGATGTCTTTTTATGTCATTGCCCCAACTATACTGCCTATAGAAGTTGATAAGGGCTGTATTTAGCCCTGAATATCATGAAGAATTTCTTCTACACAATGTTCTATTCACAAGAAAAACTTGATCAATACTAAAATATTTGGAGATTCCTCATCCAATTTTTATTCTGGTAAGCTTATTTCAAGATATTTAAGACCACTTCTCTGTTACCACCAGAGTTCTGGCGCCAGGGCATGTCATGGATTTTCATGATTTTCTGCATATTGGGTATGTATCATGTCCTATTGCAAAAATTAAGGTTTCCGGTCAATGTGAGTTCCGGTTGCCATGACAACCAGATAAGTCTTTTTGTGCTACTTTAAAAACTGTGAAGTATCCTACTTTTCGATACTTCGTTGCCATGGATACCATTGTTGCAGATATTTCATTTTCGTACCTTTGGGCATCGTTACCTCCTTTCTTGCAAAATGCATTCACTTTTATGATGGATATTACAGGACGTTTACTTTGCCCAGCCAAGATCAGTAACATTCAAGTCAATAAAGCCTACGCTCAGGCAGCAAGATACGCCCGTTGGGATTTTTTTCACAACACCAAAATATCTAAGTCCCATAACTCCATAAGGACAAATCGGATGAACTTTAAAATCGAAAGGCGGCTTCCTTTTCAAAGTCTGATCACAATGTACAAATATCATGAAAATCTGTTGACGCATATTCAAGTAATTGCGTTCCATGCACCTATATTAAGTTATTGCGTTCCATGCACCTATATTTTGCCCTTAGCTTAACATGTATGTGCATATAACCCCCCCCCCCCCCCATTACACATAATTTCCGGATTATGTGACAAAAAATTCAAGAACCCGTTATATATGTGAAAGAACATCCTTTCTACTTGAAGTATACAAAATTTCAAAACATTTTGACCAGATATAGATTTTTAAAGAAATTTTAACTATTTTAGTATATTTTCATTGTATTTAAAATATCTAAGTCCCATAACTCCGTAACGACAAATCGGATGAACCTGAAAATCGAAGGACGGCTTCTTCTTTAAAGTCTGATATCAATGTAGAAATATCCTGTAAATCCATTGAGGCATATTCAAGTTATTGCGTTCCATGCGCCTTTATTTTGCCCTTAGCTTAACATGTATGTGCATATACCCCCCCCCCCCCCATTACACATAATATCTCGGTTAGGCAACCAAAAAATTAAAAACCCTTTACATATGTCAAAGAGCATCCTTTCTACCTTAAGTATACAAAATTTCAAAACATTTCAACCAGAAATAGATTTTTAAATAATTTTTAACTATTTTAGTATATTTTCACTGTATTTTAAAATATCTAAGTCCCATAACTCTGTAACGACATATCGAATGAACCTGAAAATCGAAAGGCGGCTTCCTCTCCACAGTCCGATCAAAATGTATGAATATCATGAAAATCCGTTGATGCATATTCAAGTTATTGCGTTCCATGCGCTTTTATTTTGCCCTTAGCTTAATATGTATGTGCATATAACCCCCCCCCCTTCCTATTACTCACAATATCTCGGTTATACGACAAAAAAAATTAAAAACCCGTTACATATGTCAAAGAACATCCTTTCTACTTGAAGTATACAAAATTTCAAAACATTTCGACCAGAAATAGATTTTTAAATAATTTTTAAATATTTTAGTATATTTTCACTGTATTTTAAAAATCTAAGTCCCATAACTCTGTAACGACAAATCGGATGATCCTGAAAATCGAAAGGCGGCTTCCTCACCACAGTCCAATCATTATGTATGAATTTCATGAAAATCCGTTGACGTATATTCAAGTTATTGCGTTCCATAGGCGGACGGACAGACGGACGGGCTTCGCCATACCATAATACGACCCGTCAAATGACGGGCGTATAAAAATGAAGGTAAACTTAGGGGTCATTTTTATGTGAGTTTTACCATTTTTAGTGTCAATTATCACTAAAAGCAGACCTCTTCGAGACCTATGATGGGTTATTATGAAAAGTAATGTCCCTTAATAATATAATGAAAGAAAATCGAATCTGGGATCTTTGAGCTCTTCATCTCAATTTTGACGTGAAATCCTTTGCTATGGCAACTTTAAGCATTAAGGCTTGAATATAGTACCTTTTAAAATTGATTTAACTCCTAATAGATACTACGTATGACCGTGAAAATATAAAATGAACTGATAAGACTCTTCATTTGTTTTTATATCATTGAAAATTTCCAAGGTTTGACTTGAAATTCAAGGTCATTTCTTAACTTAGACTAGAAAATTCGATATCTATATGACTTCAAATTTTTGTCATAAATTTGATGTATTTTCTTCTTGAATTTTCCAATAACTCATATATATTTTGATAAATGATGGAATCTTAAAAAAGAAATTTCCTGATTTTATTGATTTTTTATATTCAAGTGCAATATCTTTGTTAAGGCGAAAAAAAAAACTGAGAATTTTAAATTTCATGATCTCTATTTTTGATATCAACACCTTAATTTCAGAAGGTCAAAGAGTTGATTGAACTCTTAAAGTTATCATAAGAAATTATTATTATACCCATTATTTTGTTGCATATAGCCGTTTTATTTGTCTTAAAAGGCTTATTCTAGTATTGATCCTTTTTTTCTACGAAAAATAACAATTTCGGTAAAATCTGCTCAATTACAATTCAGTGACCTTGAAAATACAACACATGACCTTGAATAAGTATCCAGGTCATCTGTACATTGATTTGTCTCAAGTAAATATATGAACGAGATTTTGGTTTTATATCATAAATGGACAGTTCAACATAGACTCATAACATACGCATTATATGATACAAGATCCCCAGCCAACCTTTTACAATTTCTTGCCGTTAAGGTACAATACATATTGAATATATAAAAGAAGAAATCCCAAAACTTCTGCTTTTATGAAATTTTACACCATAAAAATACACAAAAACAAGCAAAATAGGGGCTCTGTTGAGCCACAAATTGAAGAGTTTAAAACCTTATGCAGGCACTCTTTTTGACCCCTTATACAAGAGGCATAGCGATAAAGTGTGAAAACCATTTCAGATATTCATAACAAAGAGGATTGAAAGAATAAAATCGTGGTTATTACAATTCATCAATGTACCCGTTTCTATGGCAACAAAGGTCACAAACACGCTAAGTCTTATGGAATTTCCTAATGCTTCATATTTTAGAGATGGTTACCATGGCAACGACACCCTTCTTCTACATATGAAAGAAAATTTTCATCTTAGCACTCCATATTGAACTTCTAAACCAAAACTCGCTGGAATCTATGACATGCCTTGCCAGCGTGATATTGAATTTTTTTGATTTTACAGAGAATTGCTCTTAGATATCACTTTTTGCAGTGTTGAATGTTTACGAAATTACCACAATTAATTTTGAGCCCGCGTAACGTCACGCGCGTGATGTATAACGTCATGTTCTGGCGTCATTTGCCCTGGATGACGCAAAACAAAGGAAAAGCATCGTGTTTTACATAGAAATTTTGTAAAGTAATCTACGCTCCAGGCCTCGCCCACGACGAAGGCCGATCAGAAATCAATCGATTGGTACAAAAAAAGTCATGGGCAAGGCTTGAAGCGATACTTGATTTCGTAATTCTATATCGAAATTCGTTCATTTATTGATATTGTCAATTGTTTCAACGTTTTAAGACGTTTTGAGCGCCATATTATTCAGAATAGGACCGTGGAATCAAAACAGGCTATCCTTATTTGGATTCACCATACATTTGACATTTTCATAACTAGAATATAATGGATATATGAACAACTCTGAAAATAGGACCAAAATGGCAGTTTACCGCTCCTACTCCTTTCATAACACACATATTTTATTGTCATAATTATATTCACAATGTATTGCAATCTGCCTATACTTCCATTTTTTATTTGCTGAAATTTTAACATCTTCTGAGATATTTAAATCCGCAGTGATATAAGTAATATATACATGTATGTCTTATTATTTAATCACCCTATGAGTTAAAATTGTTGTTAGATGATGACATTGTACCACTGAGTAAATACTACTACTTCTTCTATCTGCGAGCTATGACGCAAATGATGACGTCATAGCCTGCGTTTTGCGGTCTTCTTTGTGTGCGGTCATCACACAGTGGGGAGGTTGTTTTTAACCACAATTGTACATTCTTCGAGACTTTTGGGTAATTGGAGAAGTGAGAGGGTTTGCGCACGTAATCCAGGATAACCACTACATTTGCTACTTGTGTACCAAAGTCGGCACCGCTTACCCATAGGTATCGTTGGTTTATGTGTAGTCTTTTGTGTTTGATGTTTACATGTCGTATGTCTCTTTTTCGTCTCTTAGTATGCTCGTCTTTGTGTTTTCGCCTCGGGTGTTTTGCTGTTAGTACTTCAACAGGGTCTTGTTGGAGATCCCTCCCTTCTTTTATTGTTTCTCCTCTCTTTGTTTGCATCCATCATTTCTACATTTGATGATGGATAATTAAGACAAAATTATTTCTAAGGTAAATATATTAGTCTATAATTGTCTGTATTAAACACTATCTTGTTAGTCTTTGATTTATCGCGTTTATATCTATGCAAATCAAGGGAAATATTAAGTTGATCCTTCATGTTAGTACACGTGGTTGTTGTTTAGGTGAAACTTAGGTAAAAGAACACTTTTTCTTAATTAAATTTTGTTTTACTCAGGTAAGTATAGAAATATGAGAGAAGGGAGGGGCTCTCCAACCAGACCCCGTCGCAGCACCAACAGTAAAACACAAAGACGAACACACTGAGACGAAAAAGAGACAAAGGACATATAAACATCAAACACAAAAGACTACACATAAACCAATGCGACCAATGGGTAACCGGTGCAGACTTTGAGTGGCCATTTACCATACAAGTAGCAAATGATGTGGCTATCCTGGATTACGACTCACAACCATCTCACTTTTCCGATTACCCAGAGGTCTCGAAGAACGTACATTTGTGTTGTAAAACAATTTCCTCACTGCTAGATTACCAAATACAAACTAGACCGAAGGGGCCCAAGCAACACAGATGAATATGTAAATGGATATAAAAAGAGGGCGTACGTAATACAGCCCGTGCTCTGCCGTATGTTATCTATGTAACAAATAATCAACATCAGCAATCCGCTGTATCTTCCTTTAAACACTTTGCTTCAAGTACCTTTAACATAACAACAATTAATAACTCTTAACATGCTCAATTTGGTGTTCTATTGTGAGTGCTGTTGAGATTATCGTCAGGATCTTCTTGAACTCATTTGTGTCACACTTATGCCCTTTGCCGTGTGGAGCTCGTAAAAAAGTTCCCCGCGAGGGGTTTGACAGTAAGTGTTTCGAATATTTTCCCTGACATTGTCGCCATAGCACTTTCTATATGGAAATGGCCTCAGACAGTGCAGAGCATGTTTTTATCTTTTCATTTTCGTGCATGAACATCGACGGCGGGTGCGGCTAGCCAACATGGGATGCTTACTCATCCCGGGCACCTGGTCCCACCTCTAGCTTGCTAGGGGTCCGTCGATGCTCAATTTGGTGTTCTATTGTGAGTGCTGTTGAGATCATCGTCAGGATCTTCTTGAACTCATTTGTGTCACACTTATGCCCTTTGCCGTGTGGAGCTCGTAAAAAAGTTCCCCGCGAGGGGTTTGACAGTAAGTGTTTTGAATATTTTCCCTGACATTGTCGCCATAGCACTTTCTATATGGAAATGGCCTCAGACAGTGCAGTGCATGTTTTCATTTTCGTGCATGAACATCGACGGCGGGTGCGGCTAGCCAACAGGGGATGCTTACTCCTCCCGGGCACCTGGTCCCACCTCTAGCTTGCTAGGGGTCCGTCGATGCTCAATTTGGTGTTCTATTGTGAGTGCTGTTGAGATTATCGTCAGGATCTTCTTTAACCTATTCGTGTCACACTTATGCCCTTTGCCGTGTGGAGCTCGTAAAAAAGTTCCCCGCGAGGGGTTTGACAGTAAGTGTTTTGAATATTTTCCCTGACATTGTCGCCATAGCACTTTCTATATGGAAATGGCCTCAGACAGTGCAGTGCATGTTTTATATGTTTTCATTTTCGTGCATGAACATCGACGGCGGGTGCGGCTAGCCAACAGGGGATGCTTACTCCTCCCGGGCACCTGGTCCCACCTCTAGATTGCTAGGGGTCCGTCAATGCTCAATTTGGTGTTCTATTGTGAGTGCTGTTGAGATTATCGTCAGAATCTTCTTTATTTCATTCGTGTCACACTTATGCCCTTTGCCGTGTGGAGCTCGTAAAAAAGTTCCCCGCGAGGGGTTTGACAGTAAGTGTTTTGAATATTTTCCCTGACATTGTCGCAATAGCACTTTCTATATGGAAATGGCCTCAGACAGTGCAGTGCATGTTTTTATATGTTTTCATTATCGTGCATGAACATCGATGGCGGGTGCGGCTAGCCAACAGGGGATGCTTACTCCTCCCGGGCACCTGGTCCCACCTCTAGCTGCTAGGGGTCCGTCGATGCTCAATTTGGTGTTCTATTGTGAGTGCTGTTGAGATTATCGTCAGGATCTTCTTTAACTCATTAACATTTTTTATAATTAAATGATTTACATGCATAAATTATATAATTTTATAGTCACTTATATTCATTTGATTTACCTATAAATTTTCAAATTCAGATATGTTACCTGCTAATCATCAAACATGTTACCGAACAGCTTATTATAAGATTATGCAAGTCTAGAAGTACCCTTGCTTCAACTTTACTTAAAAGAAACTGTCAATTCAAAATTCTAATTTGCATCACATGTGACATCCCATTTCATTGGACGACATTTTTAAATTTGCGGCTGAAAAGATAGCGTTGGTTTTTCTTGATCTGTGCATGCTCTTTAATATAACAAGTCTCAAAATGCTTTGTCCCTTTTTTTTTCCATCAATACTTTGGTAATGTCATTTTAATTGTATGTTATCATGCTTGTTTTTCTTGTTTGCATTATTCTTACTACTACTACACTGTAAATAGAAAAATGAGTTTCTATCAAAAGTTCAAGGCTTTGCCTTTGAAATCTTATGAGGCAGACGCTAAGAAGAAAATGACTAGGAAATTAATCAAGACCACTATAGATAATCAGGAAATGTATCCAGCTGAAGGTCATGTTGTCACTTGGGTAGAAATCATGGAAATTCGAAAATTCTATTCTTTTGTGCTTCAGGAGTTAACTTGGCCCAGTGGAAGTTCCGTATACTTCTTGGACACAACAGTTGATGATGACGATGATCCCATTAATAAAATGTTACCTCTAAAACTAAAAGGATCCAGATTTCCCCCACTGCATGGGAGCTCCGCTGTTGTATCTGTAACAGGGTTCCATAGCAGTTCCCGGAATAACAACAACGCACTGGTACATTTCAATGATATATTCAGGAATCAGCATAAAGTGATGTACAATACACATGAAGTGATGTAGAGCACTGTAACAAATAATAAGGATTCATAAAAATATGTTCACAATATCTATGGAAAATATAAATTCAATAAATCATGATATACAAGAGTTGTCTTTCTTACTTTTATCAAAAATACCATTACAACAATATCTAGTTGAAAATAATATTTCTCAACAATAATAACACTTAGATTACATATCATAAATACTCAGTACAAATATGAATTATACAAAATATAGAAAATAAACACAAATCATACCTAAATGTGGTTCAGTGCCAAACACACTATTTTCTCTGGGATATCTATACTTCTACATCCTAATAATAGTCCTAAAATAAAAAGGTTTATCTGAGAATGGTTTCTATAAATTATCAGGTAAGTATAGGTTTTACAAAAATATCCAAAATCCTGGGATGCTGACAACAGGTAAGTATATTTTCCAGTTTCAGGTAAAAATCAATATTATAAATGCAGAAAATCTCATCATGATAATTAATAAAATAAATCTAGTACTTACAGTCAATGTGTGCAGAAAATGGTAAGTATTTCAAAAAGATGTTTCCAATAATCAAAATGGCTACTGTTCTTCTTCATACCAAAAACAATAGTACAAAGGGAAGAGGGTCTAAACCAATGAAATACATTCTTATAAATCATGAACCAATGAAATAAGTTTAATTCAAAAGAGTGACCAAATGACCAATAAAGTTGACCAATACATTTGAGTATCACAAAGAAAGATAACTCTAAAGGAAAAATTAGCAAAGCTATGTAACTCTTACAATAGAGGTACAAAATACAATGTGGAAAATGGTAAAAATACATTTTCATACAATATACCTCAAAAATGACCCTATCACATACTTCCCCTCTTTCTGAAATGACGTCCTCGTCATTTACATATAAAAAAAAATGCACACAAATACAAAATATGACTGTAAGTTTTAAAGCTAAAAATATATATCTGAAATGCAAATCAAAATACATGTACTGAAATGAAAATCTGTCATTTCAATCAAACATAGTATACTTACTTTATATGTCTGAATACATGAAATATCACTGACTTTGACTAATAAAACAAAATTATACCTTTTCTGTGATGATTTTGAGAATAGCTCTAGAAATTTCAGATGTATCAAGTCCAAATTGTTCATGTTGGGATAAAAGTGAAATCAAATAATCAGCTCTGTGCTTCCAGTCAGGTTGTTCTTCTTTGGTTATCTGCTGATTTACAACAAAATCCTTCATCCAGGTTGGTCTTTTCTTTCTTCTTTTGAATTTTCTGGGTGTTTGTACTTGGAAACCTTCTGCACTCTCAGCACCAGTACTTTGAGTCAATTCATCAGCTTGGTCAGGGTGTGGTACAGAACTATCAGGTTCAGTAACTCTGTCAGCTGGGGGATGTTCTACTGATGTGGTCCTTGTCTGTGATGAGGTTCTCTGTTCTCTCTCTGTTTGTCTCTGGGGTTGTACTGCTTGTTGTCTATGTGTGGATTCAGATTGGGTTTCATGGTGGATCTCAGGTTGGGTTGCAGTTGCGCTTTCACTGCTGTGTGCAATGTTCACTGCCTCTATAACTATTACTTCATCTTCATCATCACTATCACTGTCACTATCTGTTTCTTCATGACCTTTCTCTACAGATTTCTTATCTCTGCTTCTGGTTATCATTCTTCTAGGTGCAGGTACAGGTTTGTTGACTGGTTCTTCTATGTTTGTAATGTCATCTAGATGGTTGATAGGTAAGAGTAGGTTTCTGTGTAATGTCCTAGTTTTCTCGTCATTCTTTATCACAAATACTGGAATGTTGGAATTAGGCTGGCTTTCTACAGTGTAAGGTTTTTCTTCCCATCTGTCAGAAATCTTGTGTTTTCCATCATAGGCAACTATCTTTGCTAGGACCTTGTCTCCAGATTTAATCACTGCTCCTCTGGCTTTTACATCATAATTCTTTTTCTGTCTACCTTGCTGTTTCTGTATGGTGTCCTGAGCTAACTTGTAGGAATGTTGTAGCCTGTCTCTCAGTTGTTCAATATGGTCCTGTAATGTGTTCTCTTCTTTGTTGTTCTCGTGTGGGTTAGGGAATATGATGTCAACTGGTAATCTCGGTTCCCTCCCAAACATCAGATAAAATGGTGAGTGTCCAGTTGTTTCTTGTTTGAGCGAGTTGTAGGCATGGACTAAAGAAGCTATGTAAGATTTCCAATCGTGTTTCTGGTGGTTCTCTAATGTTCCGAGCATATTAAGTAAGGTTCTATTAAAACGTTCACAGACGCCGTTGCCCATGGGGTGGTAAGGAGTGGTTCTGGATTTCTGTATGTTAAGGATTTTACATAGTTCTCTAATGATGTTCGATTCAAATTGTGCTCCCTGGTCGCTATGGATCTTTGCTGGTACTCCGTAATGAACAATGAAGTTGTTGAATAGGGCATCTGCAGTGGTTTTAGCTGTCTGGTTTTTAGTTGGTATAGCTTGGGCAAATCTGGTGAAGTGGTCTGTTATTACAAGTATGCTTTGGTATCCACCTTTAGATGTTTCAAGGCTGAGGTAGTCTATACAAACAAGTTCCAGGGGTTGGTAGGTCTTGATGCTGATAAGTGGTGCTCTTTCGGTTGTCAGTGTCTTGCGGAATAAGCATCGTGTGCAGTTGTTGACGTATCTTTCCACATCGCTGGTCATTCCATACCAATAGAATCGATCTCTTATCAGTCCTATCGTCTTGTCTCGTCCGGGGTGTCCCATTTCCTGGTGCAGATGGTAAAGTACACTCTTAACACATGATCTAGGTAAGACGATCTGGTATTTCCGTTCTCCGTTCATGTCAATCATTCTGCATAGGATGTTGTCTATCAAGGTAAGACGGTCAAAATTCTTGTGGAGTGCTGCATGTACCGCTGGCTGATGTAAAGGTAAGTATTTCTTTTCAGGTTTTCGATGTCGATAAACCAGTGGTATCCAATAGCGTATAACAGGATCTGATCTTTGTTCTTCAGCAATGTCGATCTCTGTGAAGTTACGGATGGAAGGTAAGTATTCAGTAACTGAAGATGGATCGAGCGATACAGTCTCTACAAGTGGAGGTGAGTAGCTGATGTTACAGATAGCTTTGATGGTGTCCGATGATATGGTGTTACTATCAGTGCTATCGTCACGTGGAATTCTGGACATTCCGTCTGCGTCGGCATTCTTCGAACCAGGTCGGTAAGTGATGGTAAAATTAAAGTTGGCTAAGGCTGCTACCCATCGCTGGCTGGTGGCATCTAACTTTGCTGACGTTAAAACGTAGGTAAGCGGGTTATTATCTGTTATGGCGGTAAATGTTGATCCATATAGGTAGTCATGGAACTTTTCAGTGACTGCCCATTTCAATGCCAGGAATTCCAGTTTATGAACAGGATATTTCTTCTCGCTTTTGGTAAGACTTCTGCTGGCATAGGCAATTACACGTTTGATGTTGTCTTGTGTCTGGTAGAGGACTGCTCCAAGACTGCTGGAAGATGCATCGGTATGGAGTTCAAAATGTAAGTTATAATATGGAAAGCCTAATATGGGGTAAGTTGTCAATTTCTGCTTTAAGGTGTCGAATGCTTCTTGTTGTTCTTTTGCCCAAATCCAATCTTGTTTAGGTTTCTTAGGTTTGGCTCCTTTTACTGCTTTTGTCTTCGTGTCCGGTAGTAGGATGTTCAAGGGTTGAGCTATCGATGAAAATTTCTCAATGAATCTACGATAGTATCCTACGAATCCAAGGAAACTACGGACATCCTCTGGTGATGTTGGAACAGGCCAATCTAATACTTTGTTGATTTTGTCTGAATCCGGTTCAATTCCGTCTTCGGATACAATGTTTCCTACATATCTAACTTTCTGTTTGAAGAATTCGCATTTCTTGGGTGATAATTTCAAGTTGACTTCTCTGAGACGTTGGAAAACTTTTTCTAATCTTTCAAGGTGTTGGTCGAAGGTAGAACTAAAGATGATTAAATCGTCAAGATATATATAGCAGATGTCTAGGTGGAGACCATCAAAACACTGTTCCATTAGTCGTTGGTAGGTCGCCGGTGCATTGACTAAACCAAAAGGCATGCGGTGATATTCATAAAATCCTAATGGACCGACGGTGAATGCTGTTCTTTCTTTATGTGGTTCGTGTAACTCAATTTGATGATATCCTGACTTCATATCTAGGATGGTGAAGAATTTGTTGCCAGAAAGTGCGTTCAATATTTCATAGGTTCTTGGTAAAGCGTATGCATCCTTCTTCGTACGCAAGTTCAATTGGCGGAAGTCCACACACATACGTAGTTCACCATTTTTCTTGCGGCACAGGACTACGTTGTTGGACCATGGGGATTTGGATTTTCTAATGATGCCGCCAGCAAGAAGGTCCTTTATGTGCTGTTTCACTTCTGCAAACATAGATGGGGGTATTCGTCTTGGTCTCTGTTTAAATGGTGTATCGTCCAGGAGTTCAATCTTGTGTCGTACTAATTTGGAGTGGCCAATATCGGTTTCACCAGTAGAAAATATGTCTCTGTATTTCTCTAGTAGTTGAAGTCCTTTGTCTCTTTCTTCTTGGCTTATGTCATCGCTGATTTTGACTTTGTTGAGTGGTTCATTGATTTCATCTTTCTTTTCTGAACTAGGTGTTTCATCCTCAATGGTCACAGGCTGGATTTCACAGATGATGGCTTTAGGCTGGACCCTGACTGTCATGGTAGTGATGTTTTCTATGTTGATGTTCTTTTGAAGTTGGGCGCCATAAAATGTAACAGGGTTGCATAGCAGTTCCCGGAATAACAACAACGCACTGGTACATTTCAATGATATATTCAGGAATCAGCATAAAGTGATGTACAATACACATGAAGTGATGTAGAGCACTGTAACAAATAATAAGGATTCATAAAAATATGTTCACAATATCTATGGAAAATATAAATTCAATAAATCATGATATACAAGAGTTGTCTTTCTTACTTTTATCAAAAATACCATTACAACAATATCTAGTTGAAAATAATATTTCTCAACAATAATAACACTTAGATTACATATCATAAATACTCAGTACAAATATGAATTATACAAAATATAGAAAATAAACACAAATCATACCTAAATGTGGTTCAGTGCCAAACACACTATTTTCTCTGGGATATCTATACTTCTACATCCTAATAATAGTCCTAAAATAAAAAGGTTTATCTGAGAATGGTTTCTATAAATTATCAGGTAAGTATAGGTTTTACAAAAATATCCAAAATCCTGGGATGCTGACAACAGGTAAGTATATTTTCCAGTTTCAGGTAAAAATCAATATTATAAATGCAGAAAATCTCATCATGATAATTAATAGTGTGCAGAAAATGGTAAGTATTTCAAAAAGATGTTTCCAATAATCAAAATGGCTACTGTTCTTCTTCATACCAAAAACAATAGTACAAAGGGAAGAGGGTCTAAACCAATGAAATACATTCTTATAAATCATGAACCAATGAAATAAGTTTAATTCAAAAGAGTGACCAAATGACCAATAAAGTTGACCAATACATTTGAGTATCACAAAGAAAGATAACTCTAAAGGAAAAATTAGCAAAGCTATGTAACTCTTACAATAGAGGTACAAAATACAATGTGGAAAATGGTAAAAATACATTTTCATACAATATACCTCAAAAATGACCCTATCACATATCATCTAATTTTGTTTATGTATGGGGATGACTTAAATAAAACACCTACAGTTTTTAAACAAACTTATTATATTGGATACCAGCACACTAGATGTTGATGACGAAATAAACGTAGAGATAGTGCACGATGAATCTGGAATATCCAAGCATAAAATGACTGGTGACATTCCTCCTGGTAGAAGTGGCCATTCATTGACACTCTTTTCGAAAACATTATACTGTTTGGTGGCATATATTTACCTTATCGCTTTTCATAAGATATTTCTGCTTCTTCTTATACATTCAAACATGTATCTTGTGATAACAAATTTTACATTTTTGATTTTCAATCACTCAAATGACTTCACCTTTCTTCCATCTTAACAGACTTAAAACATTCAATAGTGCTTCCATTATTACCATCAGTGGCTTATCTATACTTGTGTATGTAGGTGGAATATAAGGGTCTGATGAGCTCCTTTCGGATATACATTGCACAACTTAACCTTGCTCACTTAATATCCAGATCAGGGTTATGTTGTACAGAATGACAAATATGGACAATGACAGAGTTAGAGCATCAGGTGCCCTCTGTGTTGTATGATGTTAGAGCATCAGGTGCCCCTTTGACAGGGTTGTCTTACCATGCATCTGTTCCTCTGGGACCTTGTATTTTTGTCATAGCTGGTGCGACTGATGAAAATCTGCATGGCACAAATACTATTTATGTATTAGATATAAAGACTATGTCCTATGACAATATAAGAATTGACGAGTCCCTTAGTTGTTCTAGACATTCATGCATGTCTCTTGGTGACGCTTGTTTACTAGTCTGTAGATGATTCCATAAGCAGTATTATATTCACAACGACAAGCAGATGATTCCAATGAGTTAAAGAAGATCCTGACAATAATCTCAACAGCACTCACAATAGAGCACAAAATTAAACATCGACGGACCCCTAGCAAGCTAGAGATGGGACCAGGTGCCCGGGAGGAGTAAGCATCCCCTGTTGGCTAGCCGCACCCGCCGTCGATGTTAATAAAGCATGGAAATGAAAATATATAAAATTCATGCACTGTCTGACGTTATGTCTATATAGAAAGTGCTATGGCGACAATGTCAGGGAAGTATATTCAAAACACTTACTGTCAAACCCCTCGCGGGGAAGTTCATGTGTTCTTGGAGAAGCAAAGGACATCCTGAGATCTTCAAAAGTAAATCATCAGGCATGGATCCAATGTGAAAGGTAGTTTTCAACTTCAATAGCATCATTTCAGAACAGATAAATTTTCAGCATGGACCAGACATGCGCGTTTCGGGTAATTGACCCTTCCGATTGCGGGAAAAAATTGCAAAATTTCGTGACGTCACAATGCTTTTACCATGTGTTTACCTCGGACAAACAAGCTTCGAACCTCGGTCAAACATCGAAATTGCATTGTGACGTCATGGAATTTCTCAAATTTTTCCCGCGCTCGGAAGGGTCAATTAACCCTCGGATGTGATTCTCAATCTAAACAATGTAATATTACCAAGGAGTGTGAAAATTATAATGTCCAAAAGTTTACCGAAAGACGTAGCAGGATGGGAGGGGTACGATGCTACAGGACCCACGTTTCAGAAATGTAAAGAAATTTTGACATTTTTTTTTTGAATGAGATGAAAGAAGGGAGATCTCCAACAAGACCCCGTTGAAGCATCAACAGCAAAACACCCGATGCAAAAACACAAAAGACGAGACGATCAACCGAAGTTGATCGAACTTGGCTACATGTGCCCTTTGGGACTCCTGGTCCACCAGCAGTGACACTCACCAAGTGGTACAAATGTCAAACGTCTTCAAATTCATTAGTATCATTTAAGAACAGATAAATTTTCAGCATGGACCTGACATACATTTTCGAATGCGTTGAAGAGACGATCAACCGAAGTTGATCGAATTTGGCTACATGTGCCCTCGGGGACTCCTAGTCAACCAGCAGCGATACTCACTAAATGGTACAAATGCGAAACGTCTTCAAATTCAATATGTATGTTAAGTGGTGGATTCAACAGTTTTGTGCCCATGTTTTGTACAAGACTTTTCATGGCAAAATAATTTGTAAAGACTGCAATGCAAAAAGAAAAAAAAGATGTGTGATATTGTTTATATATGTATAAATAAGGGCTGGTTCAGGTTTCATTCGATTCGGTTCGGTTTCGGTTCAACACCTCTCGATTTGATTATTTTCGAATCGGTTCATGGTTACTACAATTATTGTAATTTACATGAAAATAAAAAAAAAATTCAGATGCCAGATCCTTTAAGGATTTTGTTATTCAAAACAAGCAATACACATGTACAAGTTCAAGTTAAAACTTAAAGATGTCAATAATAAGACAACATAAATGCCCATAACACGTTAAAGATGTGAGCACTGAGCAGCAAAATGACTAGATTAAAATTAGAGTGATCCTGTCACATGAAAATGACTAAAATGTATAAAAAGAGAAGTTATACTTTCACTCAAACTGGTACAGTATCAGTACAGTAGTGCAGACAGTTTATCTATTTTAAATTCTTCTTTAAGAAGATAAGCCTATTTACTTGGTCGGACTTAAGACATGATTTTTGTGCAGTCACCAGGTCTCCAGCAGAAGAGAAAATTCTTTCACTCGCAACTGATGTTGCTGGTACACATAAATATAGTTTAGCTAGCTTTGATAGTAATGAATATTTTCCTTCACTTATCCCCAACCATTGAAGAGGAACAGTTTTTATCATATTTATAATCCAGAATTTCCTGTTGAAACCTCACTTAAAATGGTTTAGCTTCCTCAACTTTTGTATCAAAAACCTCCCCGAATAACTCAGACATATAGCTTTCTTTAAGGGTGGTTCTAAACAGAGGAATCTCTTGTTTCAGAGGCTCCCTGACTTTCTGTGGCATTTGTATCCATGGATATTCCATCATTAGGAAGGAGTACAGGTAAGGAAGGCAAGGAATCCTGGTTGTTGTTAACTTCCTCCTCCACTTTTATGTGCTGGAATAATAAATGATTTCTGAATAATAGAAATCAATGTATTTATGACATATCAACTGACAGACTTATATTTACTGTAAAAATAGTTAATATAGGGTACATGTATGATAAAAAGGTAAGTAAATCATTAAATCAATCATACTATCTTGATAAATTTATCATGTTTGTGAAATTTGAGAATATTGGATAAAATTTTTCATTTCATTCATACCATAAGATCTGTTAGTGTGGCAGCCTGTTCAGTGAGTGTGTGGAGTATTTGCCGAGTCTCGGTTTTGTCAAGGTAAGGCATGGACTTGACGCGTGGATCCAAGTATGAACTCTGGAGTAGGAACTGCTCAATACTGGACTTTGTATATCTGAAAATATTTAAGAATGGAAAATAAAGTTTCACTATTAAAAAAGATTGATGTCTTGTACTATTTAGTCATGATAGTACAAATGTACATACTATTCAAAGCATTTAAACATGTTAAAATTTGATTAATTTTAGGATTTTGCACAAAAAGAACAGCACGTCATATTTTACCTAGCTCAAGGTCTTTGCTGATAGCTTCCTTTACAGCTTTAGCGAGGGAATTATCACTGTCCTTGACCTTCAGCTATTGGATAAGTTTGTGCTTTAATGGATGGATGAGAGACACAGTGGGAGAAACTTCACCACAAAGTAATGTTGTTGCTGTTTTTAGGGGCTCTAAAACAGACATAACACTCTCTGCATTAGCCAAATCATCATCTGATAAAGTGTTCACCTCCTTTGCAATTTTCTTTATTTCCTTTATCTGCAATGTTGCTGCAATTGCCGGATACTGTTCTAGAATCCTAGAAACCATGTCGTTATTTGAATTCCATCGGGTGGTTACATCCGGAATAAGTTTATATTGTGGTGATTCCAAAATCACCTGCGTGTTTCGTAAAATGGCCATAGCAGTAGTACTTTTATCAAAGAAAGTTAGAACTCTGCGGATTCTCCCTTTAGTATATGTAGTGGTTATTCCAAACAAAGGAGGGGATCTCCAACAACACCAGGCTGTAGCACCCACAGCAAAAACCCCAAAACACTCAATGCAAAAGCACAAAGCAGACAAGCACAGAAAGAGACGCATAAGGGACAAGGAACGTCAACGCACAACACAGAAACATCAAACACAAAGGACTACACATAAACCAACGAGACCAATGGGCAACCGGTGCCGACTTAGGACTGCCATCTACCACGGAAATAGCAGAAGGTGTGGTTATCCTGGATTACGTGCGCACAACCCTCCCACTTTTCAGATTACCCAGAGGTCTCGAAGAACGTACAACTGTGGTGTAAAACAACCTCCTCATTGTCAGATGGCCACACACAAACAAGACCGCAAAACGCAGGGGCCCAAGCAACACCGATAGATATGTAAATGGATATAAAAAGAGGGTGTACGTAATACAATCCGTGCTCTGCCGCCGCGAGCTCATGTATGTTATCACCCGAGGAGTCCGACTGACATTCAGAGAGGACAGGTGGTCGGGGCCCTGTCTTCTCTAAAGAGCTTTGGAAAGAGCCCGTCATTGAGTCCCGTCGTCACAGTCAAAATCCAAAATCACCTGCTTGTTTCGTAAAATGGGCATAGCAGCACTACTCTTATGAAAGAAAGTTACAACTCTGCGGATTCTCCCTAAGAATCTGTACATCTGAGAGACTTGTAGTCCACGCTGTGTTGCCAGATTACTAGTGTGTGCAACACATCTTATATGTGGGAAGGAGCCTGTCATCTTATCAGCATTAACAATGTTCGCTGCATTATCAGTTGTCAGGGAATGCATTTTATCACCCCTTTTCAAGTCCCATTCACTCACTGCCTGACACAACATTCGTGAGAGATTTTCTCCAGTGTGAGCTGCGTCAATCCAACCAAAGATTGTACTCTATATCTTCCAAAATGGAAGTAACCGGATGTGACAGTTCTACCGAATTGAAGCGACGGGTGTTGCATATAAGCAGGAGATGCTTACTCTTCCTGGGCACCTGGTCTCACTCTCATATCGGGAGTTCGCTTCTTTTCATATGGTGAATGTTTTTGTTTGTTTGCTATGGTTTCTGTTTTATCCTGATTTCTTCGGTTTCTGATTTTCTGGGTTATCGATTTTGTGCTGTAAACAGGGATATGGTCATTATCCATATTTGTCATTTTTACCACTGTCAACGTCACTGCTGGTGGACAAATTGTCCCCGATGGCACTTGTCGGGCAGTCTTTTGCGTAAATGGATAGAAATCAAGAGACCTACAAAGTGGCTGGGGCGTCGCCCACTATAAAAAGGCCCCAACCTGTTGCGTCTACGGACACATACGCAACAGGTAATTTAGGTGTCCCTAGAATAAGTTTACACGACATTAGACATGAAACATTTGTAGTAAGTAATAACCATGAGTTTTGGTATAAACATGCAGATGGGTATATTAAAATCAAGCCCTGTAAGATTGAAGTGGTCGATATACTAAAAGAGCACCAATTTTCACCAAGCGATTGCTCAATTTCTAAGTGCGGCATGAAGAACTGCAAAACTTGTAACATCCTAATAACAGACACTTCTTTTTCAAGTAATCTCACAAAACAAACATTTAACACGCATAGTGTTGAAAACCTTAACATCTAATGTTGCGTAAGGAATAGAGTGCTCACTTTGTGGATTGATTTATGTGGGTGAAACCAAAGGTCAGCTCCGAAAAAGAATGTCAGGACACCGGTCAAAAATAAATAATAAAGGAAGTCAACTCCTTTATCGACATTTTGACCAGGCGGATCATTCTGTTTTATCTATGAAAGTCAGAATCCTGGAGAAAATATATCACCCCACAAACAATCCCAATTTGAGCACACCTTTCCGTCGCAACAGAGAAGAGTTCTGGATAAAAAATCTTAACACTGCAGCGCCCTATGGGTGCAACGATAACATCAGCAATATAGGAAACTTAACAAGTCCCGGTTGTCAATCGGTAAATGTGACTAGCATATTCAACAGACCGCAAAGAAGACCTCGAAGTCATGGCATTCGAAAATATAATAGGCCTGAGATACATAGTTTCTCCTTCGATGACTTGGTTCCATTTTTGAATGAGCCTCTAGGCCTGCATTACATTCGTACCAAATTATACTCTGTTCCTTTACGGAAGTTACACGAAATCTACGATTATACGAAGGACCTCGTATATACCGACTACAAGGAGTCATCTTGGACATTTCTACTTTTCGTTTATTTCAAGCAGTTAGATCAGATAAATCAGAGAAGAAAACAAACCGCCCTTTCATTAAAGTAAGATTTGCAAACAAAGGTATTGATAACTTGAATCTTGGTGAAATTTTGAATCACAAAACTGTCACAGAAAAAATCCCACCATATTTCAAAAGAAAAGAAACTCCTTGTATTTCCTATAGCTACACACCAACAGTTGCATCTAAAATTTACAATTACAAACGATTCCTGCAGTGTATTGATTTAAGTAATCCCTCACTACATCCACTTCCCTGCGAATGTTCTTCATCGGATTTCAACTACTCTCCTTGTGGACACGTTATTACTGGTGACCTTAATATAGTCAAGAACGACAAGTTGAGAGAATTGTTAAAAAAGGGTCCCAAATACAGAGAAAGTATGTCCTTTACATGGAACCAAAATGTCAAAATTATCATGGACTCTTGTGAGGAATATGCAAGACGTTGGGCAAAGAAAGAAGATGTACAGCTCGACACCCTTTCCGAATGGATAAAATCAATCAGAGGGTTACTTTTATCTAGAATTAACCGATTAAAATCAACTGTGAACACCAGATTCTTGTCTATATTTAAAGACCCTGATGTTATCAAAGAGCTTACCTACCTCCAAGAACATTATGTCATCACACCAGCGGACAAAGCCTCAAATAATTACACGTTTACTTGCAAAAAGTACTATTTCGACAGTCTAGTTAAAGAGTTGGGTTTAAATTCGACACCTGGAAATCCCACTTACACCCCAACAAACCTTTCTGCCTTTGAAATAATAGATAACCACAAATCAGCTCTTGCTTCTTTGGCTTCGACACTACCAATTTAGATTTAGATTAACCATACTTATACTGCATACCTAAAATGCATAAGAATCCGTACAAACAACGTTTCATCGCTGGTTCCTAAAAATGTTCTACCAAATCTGTATCGATCTTACTCACCAAAGTTTTATCTGAAATCAAATCTGGGCTTCAAAAATATTGTTCGACAGTATATTCTCGCAGTGGTATCAACCAGATGTGGATTTTAAAGAATTCGAAGGAACTTTTAAAACATCTGAAATCCACTCATTTTAGTAGAGTCCATTCGATCAAAGCCTTTGATTTTTCGACACTTTACACTACAATTCTACATTCTAAATTGAAAGAAAGACTCGCAAAAATTATAAGTAATGCGTTTACGAGTAAGAACGGTAACCGCAAATACAAATTTATTGTTGTAAACTATGACAAAACCTACTTTGTAAAAGAAAAGTCCGATTCTGAAAATAAGTTCACTGAAACAGACATTATTCAGATGTTAAACTTTCTGATCGACAACATTTTTGTGGTGTTTGGAGGAAAGGTCTTCCAGCAAATTGTCGGAATTCCAATGGGGACCAATTGTGCCCCACTCCTTGCCGACATTTTCCTTTACTCGTACGAAGCTGAATTCATTCAATCTTTGGTCTCTGAAGGGAAAAGATACTTAGCTTCTGACTTCAACTTCACTTACAGATACATAGACGATGTGTTGTCCATCAATGATCCAAAATTTGCGGATTACCTAAGCAGTATCTATCCTTCGGAGCTTGAAGTCAAAGAAACTACAGAGACAAATAATTCAGCATTCTATTTGGACATAATGTCCTACGACACTGATGGTCACATGAACACCTCACTCTATGACAAACGTGACGACTTCAATTTCAGCATTACAAACTTTCCTTTTCTGAGTAGCAACATCCCTTCATCGCCTGCTTATGGCGTGTTCATATCTCAGTTGATACGCTATGCCAGAGCAAGTACCAAATATACGGATTTTGTTCTGAGAGCTAGGCGTCTTTCAGATAAGCTTCTCAGTCAGGGATATGTTTGTGACCGACTAACATCGTCACTGAGGAAGTTCTACGGTCGATATGGGGAACTCGTCATACACTATGATGTCCCACTTTCCAGAATGGTGGATGATATTCTGTCATAGACCGTTTGAACCATCCAACCAAAGATTGTACTCTATATATTCCAAAATGGAAGTAACCGGATGTGACAGTTCTACCGAATTGAAGCGACGGGTGTTGCATGCAAGCAGGAGATGCATACTCTTCCTGGGCACCTGGTCTCACTCTCATATCGGGAGTTCGCTTCTTTTCATATGGTGGAGGTTTTTGTTTGTTTGCTCTGGTTTCTGTTTTATCCTGATTTTGTATGCCTTCGGTTTCTGATTTTCTGGGTGCTGTAAACAGGGATATGGTCATTATCCATATTTGTCATTGTAGGACAACCGATTTCAAATTCAAGTCATTTAGGAAGTGTGCGGTTACTGTGTTGTAAGATCCAGTGGTTCTTGATGTCCATGAATCAGTGGTTAGAGCAACAAAGGGGGCAACTTGGCCAACTTCTGCTTTAGATTCTTCATACATTTTGGATATCACTTTCTCTGTAAAATGTTTACGACTTGGCACTTCGTAACGTGGCGCTTATGAATTCAGCATTACTTTAAACCCTTCGTTTTCAACTACCGAATATGGTCGGAGATCCTTCGCGATAAATATGCCTATCGAGCGAGTGATAGACATAACAATTTTCATACCTTTTGGCCATATTACATTGTTTAGACTTAGGATCACTGACGAGGGTTTAGTACCCGAAACGTGCATGTCTGGTCCATGCTGTAAATTTATCAGGTTTTAAATGATGCTATCCACTGTGTAGCATCACGTGACTTTAGTTGGTGAAACCACGAATAAATAAAATGCTCAATTGGAGGAAAGAATACAGGAACTGCAATAATTGCTTTGTTTAGATTCTATCTTTTCATAGCCTATATCCTTTTCTAAACTGATACTTTTACAATTGTTGACTAGTTAGAAAATAAAACGCCGTTGTTTTTACAAACATTGTGACAAAAGCTGTAGATGTGTTCGTGGAAACCACCACAACATTGGGTTAAACATATTTCGACCACGACATTCCTTTTGTCAGAATGTTTGTAAAAACTACAATGATTTCTTGATCGACAAACAAAGAATCATGAACATATCATTTTTTACTAGGACATCGGCTATGAAAAGATAAAATAGAATCAAAACAATCAAAACAGTACCTGTTTTCTTTCCCCCAAACGAGCGGTATATGCCTCCATTTTGTCTTCGTGGTTTCACCAAATTAAGTCACGTGATGCTACACAGTGCTATCGAATTAAAAGACGTTTGACATTTGAACTACTTGAGGAGTGTCACTGCTGGTGGACCAAGAGTCCCCGAGGGCACATGTAGCCAAGTTCGATCAACTTTCGTTGATCGTCCGTCTCTTCAACGCATTTGAAATTTTCTGTTACAAAATTTCTTGAAATTTCTAAAACGTGGGTCCTGTAGCATCATATCCCACCCATTCTGCTACGTCTTTTGGTACATTTTTTGGACATAACAATTTTCATACCTTTTGGCCATATTACATTGTTTAGACTTAGGATCACTGACGAGGGTTTCGTAACAGAAACGTGCATGTCTGGTCCATGTTGTAAATTTATCAGGTTTTAAATGATGCTATCGAATTAAAAGACGTTTAACATGTTAGCATGCCTAGGGAACGACAATTTCAGTTTATTTTGAGCTTTAAACAGTTCCGAAAGCTTCAGTTGTCCGCTGGATGTGTTAGACTTCTTGCTTTCACTTTTGCCGGCGTCCTTCGATGAACGCTTTGCTCTTTGCGTCTCGCTGGTTATGTCATGTTTCCTTATCAAATGCGCCTTCATAGAACTTTAGACCCATTTCTGTATGAAAATGTTTCTGAACATAGCTTACATACTGTTGTATTAGGGTCTTTTACTCCGTCTTTTTCTAAAAACTCAATGTTCCCCACACCGGAGAACGTTTTGGTCGCCATTTGCACGTACAAGCGCAGAGTAAAATTCGACCTGAACCGAATCGAAATCCGGATTTAACAATCGGTGTTCCGAACCGACGGAATGAATATCGAAGCACCGAAAATTTCGGTGTACCGCGCAGCCCTAATATAAATATTATTTTGTAACAATATAATTGTAAACATCTTCAAATTGAATAGCATCATTTAAGAACAGATAAATTGGCAACATGGACCAGACATGCACGTTTCGGGTACTTAACCCTCATCAGTGATCCTCAAATCTAAACAATGTAATACATGTGTATGCCAAAAAGTATGAAAGTTACTATGTCGAAAAAGCGTACCGAAAGACGTAGCAGGATGGGTGGGATATGATGCTATAGGACCCACGTTTCAGAAATTTCAAGAAATTTTGATAACAGAAATTTTAGAATGCGTTGAAGAAACGATCAACCGAAATTGATTGACCTTGGCTACATGTGCCCTCGGGGACACCTGGTACACCAGCAGTGACACTCACCAAGTGGTATCAATGTAAACGTCTTCAAATTGAATATCATCATTCAAGAACAGATAAATTGGCAACATGGACCAGATATGCACGTTTTGGGTACTTAACCCCCGTCGGTGATAATTATATTATAGCAAATATATAAATTATACCAAATTTTGACTGATACCAAATATATAAATTTTGACTTCAAATGAAAATCTAATTTGACCTCAGAATTTTGTATTCAGTTTTTGAAAAGAGTTTCTGCCAACTTTTTCACCTGGCCGTCTTTCTAACACTGATCTTTTTTAAGATAAACGTCTTCAAATTGAATAAAGAACTGACCCATAGTTATATCGCAATGTATCTTTCTATTGGTTGAACATTTGAAATTGGACTCATCTTAACACCTTTATATAATTTTTGATTTTATAGAAGAAAGGAAGGTTCTCCAGCAATACTCAGTTCTCTTAATGAACACTGCTCGAATCACACAATGTTCACCTAGCATATAAGGATTTACTCTGATCAATTCTCCAATTTTTTTTATGTTTCTTCGAATGTTCTTGAGATCGAAAAAGAAACAACTTTTGATTTCGCTTCTGAACGGTCGACATGTTTACAAATAATTGGATCCACTACCTTGCAACCCAGAGTCTACCCTATCCCTTTTTTCATCTACACCCCGTCCGGCTTTAGTGTCACCTTTCGTTGATCAAGACATTTAGATATTACATCATACAGGTGCGTGTTTACATAGATGTCAGTTCCAAACAAACGCCTAATTACACCGTGAGTTGTTTTCATATTGTCTCAGTCGGGAAATACCCACTGTACGAATTGGATAAAAAAAGACCTATACATATACGATAAAACCGTTACCATGGTTACATATATAAATGTTGACTTCGTTCTTGAACCAAAACAACTTTGCTATCTTGGAGGAGAGAAGGGGTGGGGGTCGCTATTTTCAACAAAAAAGTGAACATTGTAATTTAAATATAGCATTGGTTGAAATACTTTTGAAAATATTATTTTTAGATAAATCGTAGCATATTTTTCTATTAATGTAAGTAAGAAGTGTGTGAATGATGGAGGATGAGAGAGGAGTACTTAAAGGGAGATTTGCTCCTCCCGCGATCCAGTTTAATACCCTCTAAACCTAAGAACAAAGATTGATAAAAATTATGATATTTTACTTCAACATCAATCTAGCATTGTGATCCCGTCATGCTTGGTACACACCTTATGAGGACAATATCACCTCAATGAACAGTTTTACTATCGTAGTAAATTCTATCCAATCAAAATCGATCCAAGTTGTTGCGACATGCTTTGTGACACCGGCATCACGTGGTTTACCTTTCACAGCTGTCTGGTTTGACTGAGATGAACTCTAATCACCCCTCTGTCTGACGTAATTTCTAATCGCTACGATCGACGAAAGGTAACACTAAAGCCGGACGGGGTGTACCATACTATTAAAGAATGTAGTTTTATCTTTAAAAAGGCCACTGTCTGAACAACTAAAATATTTTTTTCAATAAATCTCTCTCTTTTTTCTATAGGTGACATAAAACAAACGAACGGTTATTTTCGTCAGATAAAGCCTCTGACAACGGCCTACTTGTCCTTACACTTAGTGTACACGGACATGATAGTCTAGTCAGAGGAGTAAGTGGGGAATGTGTGGCCGAGAGAGGGATACCATATTCTTAGTCACATCTTCTCAAGACAAGTGTATGGAATACCTTACTCCCGAAGTACGTATGGAAGTATGGCATTACGTACACTTGTCTCAAGAAGATTAGTATAAATTGTATGCATTTGTCAAAAGTAAGAATTGTGATTTTATAATAACTATTATGGTAAATTCTGTTAATACAGAAATGTCAGACTCAGAGTCACAGGCAGGAATAAACCCATGGGAAAAAAGGGCGGGGGAGCTTCATGATGACCCAAAATAAGGGTTTCTGTAATTATAAAGATAGTCTAGAGGATGCGAGTTAACATTTTTTCAACGACACAATTTCATATGTTTTTTTTTTTATTTTAAGTTTTCGTGTTGTATTTCCGTATGTTAAGTCTTTGAGGAACATGTGTCACGTGTCAAGTTAAGTTGGTCAAACATCTGGACTAACGTCACAAAGAAACACACGAACAAGTTGCAGATTTGTGTAGAGAAAGTCTTGTTCCAAGAAGTCAATGTCAAACGGCGAAAATTTTGGATACGAACAAAATTGATAAACAAAGAGGGTCAATCTTCAAGGGTTTTTAAGGTATCCATTTTTTCAAGGGTTTTTAAGGTATCCATTTTAAAAATAAATATTGTATGTATAATAAATGTTAGAATCGTGACACATCTTTACCTATATATACCATCACACAACTTGAAAGCAAAGGTCAACATGCTGTCATTCAAGCCACGGAATCCATTGAAAGTCTGCCGAATATTACCGAGACAGTTTTAATTACCGGTAACATTATTTAAATGGACAAGAATGTCTTCAAATTCAATAGCATCATTTAAAAACAGATAAAAAGGCAACATGGACCGGACAGTCGGCAAGATTCTCATACACTTGTACATAAGATATCTTGGTCGATGTCTAACATCTAGGTCAGGAGTAGAATCAATGGGATGCAACACTTCGATGACAGACAAATGGATGGAAATACATACAGACCAGACAGATGTTAACCATTGAGATAAAGAAGATCCTGACGACAATATCAATCACAATGGAGCACCAAACTGAGCATCGACAGTTGTCCGGGAGGAGTAAGCATCCCCTGTTTGGCTAGACGCAACCACCGTCGATGTTCATGCTTGAAACCGAATACAATATCTTCAAAACATGCACTGTCTGAGGTTTTCTCACTATGCTTTGCAGGTGACCCACACACCCTCACACAAATATACATGTATATGGTTCGCACTTATTATAGATGTTCAATGTTTGATCACAATGCCCAAATAAAAGTGAAATGTGCTTCAACTGGTTTCATTTCAGGATACTGTGCATTTTACATTTGAAGGCCATATTATTTAAGACTGTATCCTTCAACTAACGATTTATGAATTAACGTTTACATATTATTCATTAAAATACAGCCAAGACATTTAATTTATTATGAAAGGCATTGCACTCTAACTTGGCCATAACAAGATATTCATATTTCTGTGATCATGTTTAACGTATCCAATGTACAAATGAAGATCTCGCGGACGTCTCGTCTATTTAAACAGTGTTAAAATTTTCTCGGTAATTTTCGGCAGTGTCTCGATAGTTTCCGTGGTTTGAGTGACGGTCAGCATGTTGACCTTTGATGATACAAACCATTATAGGTATATTTGGGTAAAAATATGCCAAGATTCTAACTATATAATACACTTGATATTTTTTGTACAACGGATACCTTAATGGTTAAGGGTGATCCACGAGGAACTAGAAATTGAAAAATTATTTCCGCAAATTGGTTTTCGTTATTACATGCTTTTAGTTTAAATGTAGATGCCAATCCAGGAGACGGTAAATTTGATAGTGCAATCACATCTCAATGAAATGCTTTCTACCATGAACTCCACTGGTCTTTCGACACACAGCTTTTGTTGTGTTTGAAGGAAAGATATTTCAACAAATTGTCGGAAAATCAATTGGAACCAATTGTTCCCTACTCCTTGCCGACATTTTCGTTATTAGTACGAATGTAGCATCATTTAAGAGTTAAAGAAAATCCTGACGATAATTTCAACAACACTCATTTTCATGCATGAACATCGACGGCGGGTGCGGCTAGCCAACAGGGGATGCTTACTCCTCCCGGGCACCTGGTCCCACCTCTAGCTTGCTAGGGGTCCGTCGATGCTTAATTTTGTGCTCTATTGTGAGTGCTGTTGAGATTATCGTCAGGATCTTCTTTAACTCAAAATAGAGCACCAAAGTGAGCATCGACGGATCCCTACGTAGCAAGCTAGAGGTGGGACCAGGCACCCGGGTGAATTCAGCATCCCCTGTTAAGAACAGATAAATTTTCAGCATGGACCAGACATACACGTTTCGGGTATTTAACCCTCGTCGGTGATCCTCAATCTGAAGAATGAAATATAGCCAAAATTTATGAAAATTATGTCCAAAATATACCGAAAGACGTAGCAAGCTGACTAGGATATGATGCTGCAGGACCTAGAGTTCAGAAATTTGAGAAAATTTTGTAAACATAAATTTTCGAATGCGTTTGAAGAAACAATCAACTGAAAATGCGTTTGAAGAAACAATCAACTGAAATTGATCAAACTTGGCTACATGGTAGCTTTAGATGCAAAAGCGATGTATTAAATATCATCGCTTTAGTGAAAACGGTAACGTTCACGGGAAGGTGAGAGGAGACATGTATGCGCGCATATTATTTGCTATAAGAAAAATATTATACATCCCATTTGTTTCAAGACGACTCTCTTGTGGTCTAAACATAACCTAGGCATGGATAATTTAACCTGTTAATGTCTTAAAACTTGTTAATCCATGTGCATTTGTTTTAGACCCAGTTCTAAACATAAATGAAAGGAGGGGATCTCCAACAACACTAGGTTAAAGCACCCACAGCAAAATCCCAAAACACCCATGCAAAAAACACAGAACAGATACCCACAGAAAGAGACGCAAAAGGGACAAGGAACACCAGCTCACAACATAGAAACATGAAACACAAAAGACTACACATAAACCAACGAGACCAATGGGCAACCGGTGCCGACTTAGGACGGCCATCTGCCACGTAAATAGCAGACGGTGTGGTTATCCTGGATTACGTGCGCACAACCCTCCCACTATTCCTATTTCCCAGAGGTCTCGAAGAACGCACAATTATGGTGTAAAACAACCTCCTCACTGTTAGGTGACCACACACAAACAAGACCGTAAAACACAGGGGTCCAAGCAACACAGATGAATATGTAAATGGATATAAAAGAGGACGTGCGTAATACAGTCCGTGCTCTGCCGGCTGTAGCGAGCTCATATATGTTATCACCCGAGGAGTCCGACTGACATTCAGAGAGGACAGGTGGTCGGGGCCCTGTCTTCTCTAAAGAGGTTTGGACAGGGCCCGTCATGGAGTCCCGTCGTCACAGTCAGTCAGAGTGCAAGTCTTAAGAATGCGCTCGTACAAGACTGTATATTGGTCAAGTACCAAGCTTAGTGTCCGTCTGGTGACATTAGGATCATATCCACGGTATAAAAGGCGTTTGATGACTCTGACGCATTTTCGATACATATGCTGTCTACCTTTGATCCTTCTTATTTTGTTAATTATGTCACCATAAAATGCAGGTTGTGAAATACCCAAAGTAATATACTCCGTTGCTTGTATGGGTCCGAATTTCAAAAGAAGTTGATCATAATTTTTGTAAAATTTCCAGAAAGTCTTTACTAGTTTATGAAAGCGAAAACCTTAACCTAAAAGTTTCTTTGTAATTTGTAGATTTCTATTATGAAAATCCAAAACATCAGTACATGCTCTAGCATACCGGATGAGCTGTGAAATGTAGATACCGTATGACGGTAATCTAGGGACATCACCGTCAAGCCAGGGAAAATTTACTATGTTGAATCCAAAATCATCTCGTTTGTCATATACACTTGTATGAATTTCTCCATTGACAATTTTGATATTTAGGTCCAAAAATGGTGTTTCAGTGTCTGTAAAGTTTGCCTTGTTTAGAGTCAATTCTTGTGGATAAATAACATCTTTATACTTTTCAAAAACAGGATTATCGATAGTAAGAATATCATCCAGGTACCTAGAAGTACCAGTGAAGCATTTCACATCATCATGTTTTCTTTGCTTTTGAAGATTTTGAATAAATTCCTTTTCATATGTGTATAAAAATAAATCTGCAACAAGAGGCGCACAATTTGTACCCATAGGAATCCCTACAACCTGCTTGTAGAGATTCTCACCAAATGTTACATAAATGTTGTCCAAGAGGAAGGACAAGGCACTACACAGGTCGCTACATGTCCATGATTTGTATGATTTGTATTCTGTAGCGGAAAAGAAACCCTTTGATTCAGATGTACAAATATAAATTTTCCCCTCTCGATTATAGCACCATTTAATGAGTTTGGACAATTGATCATTGATCTTGTCGTGAGGAAGCGTGGTGTACATATTTGAAAAATCGTATGAAGCAATCGTATTGGCTTGAAAATTTCTAGATTTTATCTTGTCAATCACATCCCCGGAATTTTTTATAGACCAAAATAAATTTACATCATCCCTGTTAAGAACAGTTTCACAATATTTTGCAACGTGTTCCTTTACCGCCGTGAGGGCTGACGTCAGATGTCTAGACAAACTTGTAGTTGAGCAGTTGCTATAATTAGCAATGTATCTAAATTTGTAAGGAGATTTGTGCAGTTTTGGTATGCAGTATATTGTAGGAAGATCCAATTTAGAAATAGGGATGTTGAATGAAGAACTTTCAATGCTATGTTTGCTCAAAATGTTAGGGACACTTTCATTGCTTTTGATACAAGTATTTGTAGACGAAAGTTCCGAAACTAAAGTTGATATATAGTAAAATTTTTATATGATTATGGTGTTGTTGGCTGCTTTATCTGCAGGAGCGAAGACAAATTTTTCATGTAAATTACGTAATTTGGATTTAAAATATCTTTCAGATCTAGAACTTGGATTTTCAAAAAGATGAGGATTTTTGTGGAAGTTGTCTATTCGAATGTCAGTAATGTCCAAAATGAGGTTTTTCCAGTCATTCAGAGAATGCGATTCGACTCCTTCCGATTTACACCATCGTTTGGTATAGTTAGTACTTCGCGACATTTAATAAAATCTATCTTGGATGGGATTCTATACTTAGGTCCTTTTTTGAGAAGACCACGGAGCTGCCTGTCTTGGATAATTGAAAAGTCACCTGTAATAATATGACCAGCTGGTTTATATAGATATTCAGATGTTGCACATTCTCAAGAAGCAGGACATGATTCAAGTATTTTAGGATCTGATGTAAGTTTGTTGTAGTTAAAAACGAAATTTCGAATAGGTCTCTTATATTTGTAACAAATAAGAGGAGGTTCTAAATTTTCAAAATATTGAGGAATAGCACTTTGTACACGATGATCCCGAAAAATATTAGAGATGTTAAGAAGATCGATTCTTTTGTTAATAAATGAAATTTTTAAGAATCGTTTTTTAGGTGGGATGTTTTTAACAACTGGATAAAGTTTATTCTGTGCGAATGCAACAATGATATTAAGTCTGAATCAATCAGTATTTCTTAAGAATGCAACCAGTGCTTCATCCAAGATAGATTTCAATTGAACTGCTGGAATTGATGAGAGAGCATGAAGCAGTTCATGTCTGCCGCCGTTGCGAGCAATGATCAGAAGATCGTTGAGGGTACGGTGTAATCTAGATCTTATTCTGAGTTTTCGGTTTCTTCGTCTTCCGTGAGACCTATGCTTCCGTTTAGTGTTTGGGCGGATTGAAAATACATTAATATTAGTTGACGTCGAGGAAATATTTCCTTGTCCATAAATTTGATCGTTTAGACCAAGGGGGTACGCAGTTTGGAGTTTTGTGGTCCAGGCAAGTTCAGCTTGTAGTCGGCGTTTTTTAATTTCCGTTTTACTAAGATTTTTAAGTTTAGAAAAAGACTGAACCGGTGTAATAGTTATATCCGAAATGGAATGATTGTATTTAACGAAGTGATTATAAAGGAAATTTCTTTGTTTTTTGTGATGTGAGTTTCTTATCTGATACGAATGAGTTCTAAAACGAGATTTTAAGGCCTGACCTGTTTCTCCAACATATTGGGCGCCACATCCCCTAGCGTTTCATGTTATAACATAAATGACATCTTGGTATGATCAATCGATGTCGTTTTCAATCTCAATTTTAAAAGTCTGCCCATTAACACTTGATTTAATTGTGGAATTGCAATTGATGAGCGGACACATACCGCATCTTTTCCCTTTGCACGTAGAAACTGCTGAGAACCCTCTATGTTTGTTGCTAAATGTAGAGCCTGCAGATGGAGAAGTAGGTGTAATACGTCTACGGGATTTAAATTTAAGAGGTGAAAGAAGTACTCTGGGTGAGGAAAAAAGTTTATTACTGTTAAAAGTCGATGATGGGAAAGTTACTGTAGTGATAGAGGGTAATCTCAAAGGAGTAAGTTTAATACGAGGCGACCTTAAAAATGCCATAGTGAGATGATCAAAGAAGGGTGAGTAGAGATCCTGCATGGAAGACACTACAACAAAGTCAAGTTAGAGAACGAAATGGAATTAAAACACTTCAAACATCGGGTCACGGGGAATTGTATTACCAACTCCACACTGCAACACGAAATAAGTGTAGATATAAAAGAAAGGAGGGGATCTCCAAAAACACTAGGTTGAAGCACCCACAGCAAAATCCCAAAACACCCATGCAAAAAAACACAGAACAGATACCCACAGAAAGAGACGCAAAAGGGACAAGGAACACCAGCTCACAACATAGAAACATGAAACACAAAAGACTACACATAAACCAACGAGACCAATGGGCAACCGGTGCCGACTTAGGACGGCCATCTGCCACGTAAATAGCAGACGGTGTGGTTATCCTGGATTACGTGCGCACAACCCTCCCACTATTCCGATTTCCCAGAGGTCTCGAAGAACGCACAATTATGGTGTAAAACAACCTCCTCACTGTTAGGTGACCACACACAAACAAGACCGTAAAACACAAGGGTCCAAGCAACACAGATGAATATGTAAATGGATATAAAAAGAGGACGTGCGTAATACAGTCCGTGCTCTGCCGGCTGTAGCGAGCTCATATATGTTATCACCCGAGGAGTCCGACTGACATTCAGAGAGGACAGGTGGTCGGGGCCCTGTCTTCTCTAAAGAGGTTTGGACAGGGCCCGTCATGGAGTCCCGTCGTCACAGTCAGTCAGAGTGCAAGTCTTAAGAATGCGCTCGTACAAGACTATATTAGTCAAGTACCAAGCTTAGTGTCCGTCTGGTGACATTAGGATCATATCCACGGTATAAAAGGCGTTTGATGACTCTGACGCATTTTCGATACATATGCTGTCTACCTTTGATCCTTCTTATTTTGTTAATTATGTCACCATAAAATGCAGGTTGTGAAATACCCAAAGTAATATACTCCGTTGCTTGTATGGGTCCGAATTTCAAAAGAAGTTGATCATAATTTTTGTAAAATTTCCAGAAAGTTTTTACTAGTTTATGAAAGCGACCTAAAAGTTTCTTTGTAATTTGTAGATTTCTATTATGAAAATCCAAAACATCAGTACATGCTCTAGCATACCGGATTAGCTGTGAAATGTAGATACCGTATGACGGTAATCACCGTCAAGCAATGACTGCCATTAAACAGGATGTACAATATCTAGTCAATTCGATCTAAGCATATTTCAATCGGAGAGCACCTCTCCTTTGTAGGAGCACTCACACCAAGGGATCAAGGTCGAAACAAGACAACGTATACAAAATCATTCATTCAACTGTTCCAAGTTCTTTCTCTTTCATTTTCAGGTTTATAATGTCAGTACATGCGAAATATATAATCCCATAGAGTGAGAGCACCAACAAAGGAGAGGTTCATACAGATTGAAATGTGCTACGGTCGAATTGATCGGATCTTGTACATCCGTAAAAAATGGCAGACATTTCTGTTTAGAACCGAGACAAACACAAATATTCGTGAATTTACAAGTTTTAAAACATTAACAGTTAAAATAATCTATGCCTAGATAAAGTTTAGTAAATTGATGAGCTGATTTGAAGAATGCAGGGCACAATATTCCTCAAAAAATAAACTTCCAACCAAGCGAACCTGTTGCACTATCGCTCTGTATATTACATCACATACAGTAGCGTTTATCTAGCGATAGGCTACATGGCTGAATTCATTCAATCTTTGGTCACTGAAGAGAAAGGATAATCTTTTGACTTAAACTTCCCTTACCGATCTATAGACGATGTACCGTCGAAGGTTGAAAATCATATTCTGGATATCTAAAATTCCTAAATTTTAATGTGCAAAGCTTCTTTTCTATAATATACTGTATTTTTAATGAGAACAAAATTACATTATCTATGTCCGTGTTCATTATGTCATTTTGACCATTGTGTATAGAAAATTACCTTTGAAATACAAATGTTAAACGTCTTCAAATTCAATAGCATCATTTAAGAACAGATAAATTTGCAGCATGGACCAGACATGCACCTTTCGGGTACTTAACCCTAGTCAGTGATCCTCAATCTAAACAATGAAATGTGGCCAAAAAGTGTGAAAAATCTGTGACATCCAAGAGTAGGGACCCACCTTAAAGTACATGTACAACAAATATACTGGTGTACAGCATTTAGAAATTTCTGTCAAGAGGGCAGCTCTCTTGTAGTAGAGCTGGAAGCTTCATTTTCTTCGTCAAATCTCGACACCTTGAATCAAACACCGGGTCAGAATTCAAGAAATCGACGACGGGAAGATCGCATTGATTAAAACAATATAGTAAATTATGCTTCAATGCTATCTATTTCTCAACCTATTTCTTTTCAATGATTATAAATCGCATTCTAATTCATGCTTGTTTCACGCATTCTGATCGGTCTAGTCTCGTATTGCTGTCGTAAACGACAATATAAACGGGCATAAATCCACTCCATCTTTCAATGAAAAACGAAATAAGCGTAGAATGTTAATGAAAAGCTCCATACACACCATCTGATACTTAAACTAATCAGCAATATTGCGTTTGCAAAAACATTTCAAAGATGTCATTGAGGAAGAATGATAGAATGCGAGCCGTGCAAAGAATGGTTCCATTCCAGTTGTTTTAACTTGCCCTTACTGCCGAACATATACCAAGTTTGGAGTTGGACGTGGGATATGTAATCTCGATGATTTTTGTGTTTAAAATAAAAGGAAAAGATGTTAGCCCTGTAAACATAAATATACAATCCCCAAATTCATCGAGATAACAACCTTAAGGCTTAAATCCATCGGAGATGAGATAGATGGTAATAAAATATTCAACGACATTTCTACAGAGAAGAATTACCTGAATAAAAGGCTGAATGAAGTTACCCTTTGCCGTGCGGAACTCGTAAAAAGTTCCCTGCGAGGGGTTTGACAATGTTTTAAATGTGTATATTCTGACATGGTCGCCACAACACCTTATATATAGACTTAGCCTCAGACAGTGCATGTTTTGTAGATGTTTTCATTTTCGTTCGTGAACATCGAAGGTGGGTGCGGCTAGCCAAACAGTGGGTGCCTACTCCTCCCGGGAACCTGGTCCCACCTCCAACTTGCTAGGGGTCCGTCCATGCTCAACTTGCAATTGGTACTCTATTGTGAGTGATGTTGAGATTGTCGTCAGGATTTTCGTTATTATTTTAATGTCTGAATATGGAGATACTTCTAAAATTTGTCAAAGAGAATCTTTATAATGTAAACTTAAATGTCTCATTCAAAAACATTCCACAATATATGAGCCTTATAATAATTCAATTAATTTTACCAGTTCCCTTAGCATGTTCAGGCGATTCCTCCATACAAAAAAAATCTTGACCAACAAAAGAAGATGCAGTCAAGGAACAGCTTTCATGTTCACCAAGAAGTGAGGCAACATAAAAAAGAAGACAATCACCCAGGAAAATTAAAAAGGTCGTGAATGACAGGAAAACTGTAGAAGATCCGTCTTCTATAGTTCCATCGCCTCAAAACTGATAAAGGGTATGCTTTCCTCAGAAATTGTTTAACTTCTAAACTCCTCGACTTAGATTCTGTTCCTACGCACAGAAATGGTAGTTTAAGATAACTACGAAAATCCATTATCAACAAAATAAATGAACTTTTGGACTTAAGTTTAATTTCTATGGAAAAAGTTTAATTTGATGGAAAATTGCAGGGACGTTTTAGGGGCTTCGTCACCATACCCCTTTTCAGCATGGACCAGACATGCACGTTTCGGATTCTCAACCCTCGTTATCGTCCAACATGAACTTCAAGATACTTATTATACTGCAGATATATCGAGTTAGTCTATGTTCAAAATATCAAGTACTGATTTAATTCATCTTCTTATATACAAACAGGGAAGATACAGAACTGACCAATGGCAGCATCCTTTAAATGAGGGTTATCAAAAAAACAATAAATATTGTGTTTTCATTGATCAAATTAACCATAATTATAAGCAATTGCAGGAGAAACAGAAAAAGGCGAATTGTACCATACTTTTCCGCATCTGCATCGTGCAAATTTAAAGAGTGTCCTGTTTCAGGAGAAGTCAGGGCACAATATAAAGGCAAAGTAAAACATCATATTTCTAAAAACACACACGACCCCTAGGAGAAAAGGAAATAGATTGTTTAAAGAAATTAGAAAAAAAACGAGGCATAATCGTTCAAATATTTTATGAAAGGAATGTCTTCAATGAGAAAAAAGAAGAAATTATTTCTGGCATTTCAAATCACACTAGCTAAGCTTTACATGTGTTTCCGGAACCAGACAAATTGGAAAACTGGACACAGATGAAATGATATCACTGAGCAAACTATCACTCCTCGAAAAAACAGGAAGATTTCCTTCTATTCGAAAAATATCTCTCTATCAGTGTTATATATTCTACTGGTCAGATGACGGCATCAACTACATTGTGTATCAAAACATTTCTGTCAGCGATTGTTTATTTTGGGATGATACAGGGTCGGAGCGTTGTTCGGGGAAATTCTGATGGAAAGCAATCTCTACATTATGAACATGCAGTTCGTAATCATGTCAAAGGTAAAATGGGAGTACCTGTTTCTGCCATATTATCATACGACAGTAGTCTTCCTATTTTAGATTGGATTTGTTGATTCGTGCATGCAAAGAACCAATATATGGTCATGGAAATATTTCAGAGCCGAAACTAATCATAAGCGATGAATCATGGGTACATGTATTCACTCCTAGTTGCATTGCGGGAATTTGATAATGAAACTTTTAAATCATTTTTAGAAAGATGTTGGAAACCAGCAAATTCATCACGTTTCACCAAATTATACAAAAATTTTGGCTTATCTCTGCAGAAATCACTTTATAATTTAGACACACTTCAAACGAAATTTAAAAATTGGTATATATATGATGGGTTAAGTAGCATAAGAAATTACCTTTGATACTATTGGTATCCTTGTTTCTAAATATGTACATAAAAACAGAAGAAGATATTTTCAAAAGTTAATAGATAAAATAAACAAATTTGACATGTCTATTTCTATGGATGAAAACATCGGTTCAAGTACCAGAGATAATAAAAATGACAACTAATGAGTTAAACAAGATCTTGACGATAATCTCAACAGCACTCAAAATAGAGCACCAAATTGCGCATCGACGGACCCCTAGCAAGCTAGAGGTGGGACCAAGTGTCCGGGAGTAAGCATCCCCTGTTGGCTAGCTGCACCCGCCGTCGATGCTCACGCACGAAAATGAAACCAATATATAAAGAATACATGCAATCTCTGTGGGTTTTTTTCTGTATAGAAAGTGCTATGGCGACCATGTCAGGGATAAATATTCAAAACACTGTCAAACCCCTCCCGGGTTGATAAACAGAAACTACACATCCCTCTGAGCGGAGAAGACTTTCGCGGTCATGCAAACTGATCTCCCTTTATTCAACAGGCTTATGATATATCAAATCGCTGTTGACTACTTTGCGCATGACATTACATCAAATGCATATCATTCCGAGGATTTTCTTCATTAAATTTTGAATAGATATATCGACATTTTCCTTCTTTTTAAGAGACATCAACAGTTCTAACTAAAAATCTTCCTTTAACAAATGAGATTAAGATCTTGACGACAATCTCAACAGCACTCAAAATATAGTACCAAATTGAGCATCGACGGACCTAGAGGTGGGACCAGGTGTCCGGGAGGAGTAAGCTAGCCGCATCCGCCGTCGATGTGCAGGCACTAAACTAACAACAATATCTACAAAATATGCACTGACTGAGGTTATGTCTATATAGAAAGTGCTATGGCGACCATGTCAGGGAATCCATTTAAAACACTTACTGTCAACCCCCAAGCGGAGAACGTTTTAACGAGCTCCATACTGCAAAGGGCATAAGTGTTAAACGTCTAAAATTTGAAAAGCATAAGTGTAACACAAATGAGATAACAAAGATACTGAGGACAATCTCAACAGCACTCACAATAGAGCACCAAAGAGAATCGACGGAACCCTAGCAAGCTAGAGGTGGGACCAGGTGCCCGGAAGGAGTAAGCATCCCTTGTTTGGCTAGTCGCATCCACCGTCGATGTCTTCGCACACAATGGAAATAGTATCTACAAAATACACACTGTGTTAGGTTATATCTATATAGAAAGTGCTAAGGTGACAATTTTAGGGAAAAGGCATTTTAAACACCGTCAAAACCCCTCACGGGGAAAGGTGCGAATTGTCTAACGCAGAGTACAACAGAAAATAGATTTAGAATAATAAAACAAATCTGGAAGAAAGATAGGCATTTGGAATTTTTTTCAGTTTTTTCAAAATATTGCAGTTCAGAAGATGTCGTCGAAGGATTCCCTAAATCTTCAGAGGAAATAAACTAGAAAAGGAAAAGCTACTAGCACAAATTCAGAGGATTGGAACAAGAAAAGTAAAATTGAAGATGCCAATAACATCAATACTACAGTGTGCTATAAGAATGCTCCTAACGTTGAAATCAAACCAAAATTCAATGAAACAAAAAGTCCATCCGAACTATTTGTCTAATGATAATTATAAGAGCACACTCTTGGTTTTATTTCATATTACAAGCTCTCGCTGTGTCCAATTTTACACAATATTTAATACTGAATATGATGACAGCAAATCAATAACAATAGACAAAAATGACTTTGAAAAAAATGCAGAAAGTAAATACAGGAATTCTGACATTGGATCACTGACAAGGGTGAAGTACCCGAACGTGCATGTCTGGTCCATGCTGAGAATTTATCTGTTATTAAATGATAAAACAGAAATTGAAGACGTTTCACATTCATACAAGAAAATCGCGCCATTGATATTAGTTCCAAAAGAAGTAATTTCATATGTTGTTCATAAAGTCATCTTATAACAAGCACAAAGAATCGGTGAAAAAATATTTATAAAACTATCAAATGCATTGACTGCAATTTTTCACCTTTATTAACCGAAAACAACATACACTCAATGACTTTGGAATTTCAGAGAAAGATGGTTTAACGCTTACCATAAACGAATTGATAAAAAAAAACTACTTTGGTCAATGACATACATGACAATGAAAAAAATACCGTGGCATACAAGATATTAAACAAGAAATTACCGAACTTCCAGCAACACTTGTACGTTTAAAAAGTGTAAGAGTCGGTCCCATATCTAAGCAAAAATGGAAAAGTATCAAAGGAAATTCAGAAGAGACAAATAAATCTCGCTACATTGCAATTGATTCAATTTGGTAGAAAAAAAAGATATTAAATTGACTGCCCATGATTGTTTGGCGATGAGAGTAGATACGATTGCTGGACGTTCCGGCCACAAACTAATCCGGCCACGACTCCCTGACAACGCGGCCCTCGTATACTTTTACATAGATTGACAGTAGTCAATGACCCTGTCTGTATAAACCCAGGACGACCCGGCCCCTGTATACTTGTATATATATGGAACATGTTATATCCCAAGTCGATCCAGCCCCTGTATACTAGTATATATACGGAATAAGTTATAGTTAAGTCGAACCGGCCCCTGTATACTTATGAAATATGTTATACCCCAAGTCGATCCGGCCCCTGTATACTTGTATATATATGAAATATGTTGTACACAAAGTCTATCCGGTCCCTGTATAGGGACCTATATATTGCCTGATGATCTGACCACCGTTAACCTGTACAGTATATTTGCAGGTAAAATTACTATCCCCTGACAATTCCGTTCCTGTTTATTTACATTAAAATTAGGTGTCCCTAGATGATTCAGCCCCAGTATGTATTTAATGTATAGAACCCCCAGACGATCCGGCCCTTACATACTTTTACAGAAACTAACTTAATACTAGTATAACGTGTATTCCTCACGATAAGATTAATGACGATTAATTATCTTCCTCACGATAAGATTAATGATCAATTGTCCAAACTCATTAAATGGTGCTTTAACCTATGGGTACTAATTGTGCGCCTCTTGTTGCAGATTTATTTTTATTCACGTATGAAAAAGAATTTATCCAAAATCTTCAAAAACAAAGAAAACATGATGATGTGAAATGTTTCAATGGTACTTCTAGGTACCTGGATGATATCCTTACTATCGACAATCCTGTTTTTGAAAAGTATAAAAATGTCATTTATCCACAGGAACTGACTCTAAACAAGACGAACGTCACAAACACAGAAACACCATTTTTGGACCTGAATATCAAAATTATTAATGGAGAGATTCATACAAGGGTGTATGACAAAAGAGATGACTTTGGATTCAATATAGTAAATTTTCCCTGGCTTGACGGTGATGTTCCTAGATTACCGTCTTATGGTATATACATTTCGCAGCTCATCCGGTATGCTAGAGCATGTACTGATGTTTTGGATTTTCATGACAGAAATTTACAAATAACAAAGAAACTTTTAGGTCAAGGTTTTCGCTTTCACAAACTTGTCAAGACATTCTGGAAATTTTACAAAAATTATTGTCAACTACTTTTGAAATTCGGACCCATACAAGCAACAGAGTATATTACTTTGGGCATTTCGCAACCTGCATTTTATGGCGACATGATCAACAAAATTAGAAGGATCAAAGGTAGACAGAATTACTATCGAAAATGCGTCAGAATCATCAAACGCCTCTTATAGCGTGGATATGATCCTAATGTCACCAGACGGACACTAGGCTTGGTACTTGACCAATCTACAGTCTTGTACCAGCGCATCCTTAATACTTGCACGCTGACTGACTGTGACGACGGGACTCCATGACGGGCCCTGTCCAAACCTCTTTAGAGAAGACACGGCCCCGACCACCTGTCCTCTCTGAATGTCAGTCGGACTCCTCGGGTGATAACATACATTAGCTCGCTACAGCCGGCAGAGCACAAGTCGTATTACGCATGCCCTCTTTTTATATCAATTTACATATTCATCTGTGTTGCTTGGGCCCCTGCGTTTTGCGGTCTTGTTTGTGTGTGGTCATCTGACAGTGAGGAGGTTGTTTTACACCACAATTGTACGTTCTTCGAGACCTCTGGGTAATCGGAATAGTGGAAGGGTTGTGCGCACGTAATCCAGGATAACCACACCGTCTGCTACTGACGAGGCAGATGGCCGTCCTAAGTCGGCACCGTTTACCCATTGGTCTCGTTGGTTTATGTGTAGTCATTTGTTTTTTGTTTTTCTGTGATTTGACGTTCAATGTACTACTGCGTCTCTTTCTGTGCGTGTCATTTTTGTGTTTTACACTGGGTGTTTCGGGAGGTTGCTGTTGATGCTGCAACTAGGTGTTGTTGGAGATCCCCTCCTTTCTTCCAAGACGTTCCGGCCACTATTACGTAAATAATTTATAACCCAGCATGACCCGACCCCTGTACATACTTTACTTTGTCGTTTCGTCGTCTGGGGTATCAGGTCTAAAGGATCTTATCCCTAAAAATTAATTAATTTTACAAAATTTTGTAATGCAAAATCTTTCTTTTCATATGAAAGGTTACATTCTCAATTAAATTCTCAGGCAAATTTAACGCATGCATCCGTAGTTATAGCCTTTTGAAAACGTCAGTTTTAATTTGAGGTGCGCAGCTCTAATTCATTACACTAACGCCACCTACGATGTATTGCCTTTTTACATTAGAGGTATATGAAGATTTTATTTTACAAATTCGACAATATTATGGTCGCTACTGCAAATTTCAAATAAAAAATTCTATGGCTTCTTTTTATCCTCAATCTAGACCCTTCGGAATAAATTTTACGTTTTTTCAGGGACACTGTATCTTTAATGATAATTAAAGAGGGGCCGAATCGTCTGAAGTGTTTGATTAAATGGGACCGGAATGTCTAGGGACATTGTTTATTTATATAAGATACACAGGGGTCGGATCGTCTGGAGGTACAATATTTTAATGATAATATACACGGGCCGGATCGTCTTAGGTGTTTGATTAAACGGGATCAGGATTGTCTGGGGGGGGGTATAAGATTTTTATGATAATATACACAGGGGCCTCTTATCTTCTTAGGCATTTGATTAAACAGGGGCCGGATCAACCGTGGCTGGTTCCCATTTCATAGTGGCCGGATTAGTCTGTGACAGGATCGTAATGTTACAGTAGATACTCGACAAAACAAAGGCCAATACAAATCTCAATATATTTTAAAATCAAAGTTACTCTGTCCACTGCAACCTCCCTCTATGCTTGACTCAACCGAATATAGTTATATGCCTATATCATACAGACATGTGATTGAGGGCGGGGAGATGGTTTTTTTCACCTTCCAAAAAGAAGTTTGATTCTGATCGCCATTCCAAGATTGTTTAATTTGAACAAATTGATTTATCTCTATTCGTAAATGAAATACATTTTCCAAATTTGCAGATTCCATTGCAATGTTAAACGTATTTAAATTCAATAGCATCATTTAAAACCTGATAAATAACTCACTACAATGAGTTAAAGAAGATACTGACGATAATCTCAACAGCACTCACAATAGAGCACCAAACTGAGCATCGACAGACCCCTAGCAAGCTAGAGGTGGGATCAGGTGCCCGGGAGGAGTAAGGATCCCCTGTTGGCTAGCCGCAACCGCCGTCGATGTTCAAGCACGAAAATGAAAACATTATATAAAATACATGCACTGTCTGTGGTTATGTCTATGTAGAAAGTGCTATGGCGACCATGTCAGGGAAAAACATTAAAAACACTTACTGTCAAACCCCTTGCTGGGAACTTTTTTAGAGCTCCACACGACAAAGGGCATAAGTGTGACACAAATGAGTTAAAGAAGATACCAGTTTTAGAACCGATGATTATCAGTTAATCGGGAACATTTAACCTTGATCCAAATTTGACTTTTAACACATGTGTTAAGGATGGGGCTGATGAGATGGGGGATCTGTCTGTACATATGGACATTTCTGACAGATTTTTGCCAGATAAAGCATTTCGATTTTCATTTTGTATTTTCATTTTTGAACTGATTTTACAGGATGATAAGAAATTAGTGTTTTTGAGGAGCAGAAATCAAATTCTGTACGAAATAATAGACCACTTTAAGAGGCAATATTATAGCAGCAAATGTGTCTGTATGTCTCCAACTGAAAATGAGAGAAATTTCATGAAAAATAAAATCATTTGTGTTGAAATTTAAGTTTGGGTGGGGAAGGCGCTACAAATTACAATTTTATAATTCAATGATTGATGAGAAATTAGATCGATGGATGGGGGGGGGGGGGGGAGAGGTTGGCTGGATAGCGGATCAAGATATTTATGTACTGTGTGTAATGCGACTTGAGAAGCAGCCAGGACTCTGGTACATTTTTAATTACAAGAACGTACGAGGAAACAGTCAATAAATATGTCAAAATGTGTAAATATCAACCCCTTTATCATGTGCTGATCGAAAGAAAAAGGCATTGATGCCATGCATGATGACATACATTTAGGCCAATTGTTTTGGAAAAGCAAGAGCAGTGAAATATCGGGATTGACTCACTGGGAAATTACAGATGTTAAAATCAATTGCAAAAGATGCTAAAGTCAAATTTTATCATTGTATGAAATTAACAACCGGAATTCACCCTCAATTAATGCTACCTTGAGATTATTCACATGTAGTTTTTGATGAGTTGAATGAAAGTCACGTATTATCTTTGATTCCAAATCAAGAAAATGCTAACAAATAATCATCAATCATGAATATGTTTAGAGTTCTTAGGAAAGTATAGATAAAAAAGTCCACGTGATGAATTTCAAGATGAAGCAATGAATTATAAATCATTTGCTATTGAAATGGATAAGGGAATTATAAACCACATTGATTATGTTCGATGGCCAAATTACTTAATTTTAATGCCAGATGATGTACCTAATGTTAAACGTCTTCAAATTCAATAGCATCATTTACGAAGAGATAGATTAACAGCATGGACCAGACATATACGTTTCGGGTACTAAACCCTCACTTACGGTACCACTCAAGAATATTTGAGGTTTGAGTGGTAAATGATCATAATAAGAGGGATGCAACATTTTCAGACGCTTCAGAAAAAGCTCATCACGTAAAGGAAATATATTTTTTGGGGATTGCGGGATGTTTTATGGCTTCATTGATTGTACTGTAATCCCCCAATCCTTTCCCTTACCCCGACTCAGCATAAAAGGAAGAAATGCTTCAATTGTCAGGGAGGCGGCTATAATAGAATGACCTATCCATGTAATTAATTAATATTAAAGATACAGTGTCCCTGAAAATAAATTTTATTGAAAACGTAAAATTCATTCCAAAGGGTCTAGATAGAGGGAAAAAAGGAGCCATAAAAAGTTTTATTTGAAAATATGCCGTAACGACCATAATATTGACGAATTTGTATAATTAAAGCTCTATATACCTCTATTGTAAAAACGCAATACTTTGTAGGTGGCGCCAGTGAAATGCATTAGAGTTGCGCACCCCAAATTCAAAATGACGTTTTCAAATGGCTATAACTGCGAATGTATGCGTTATAGTCGCCTGAAAATTTGAATTTATACAAATGAGAATGTATACTTTCATATAAAAATAAAGATTTTGCATTCCAAAATTTTGTAAAATTAATTGATTTTCAGGGACACCGTCCCTTTAATGAATAAAAAAATCAGAATGAATAGGGGGATTTCAATCATAAATACATTTTAGCGTTTTCTTTTTTTGTCCTTTGAAATGATTAGCATGAAGCACAGACATATTTGCCTCTAAGCAAAGCAATGTACATTTACACAAAACTGATGCAGCCATCTCCAACAAGCAGCCTCGTATTGAATTCATCCTTTGGTATATGAGAAATCTTTCCTCTTTGTTGTAATAAATCACGAGGTGATTGCTGCATCAATTTTGTTGTATAAATTAACATGTGTGCCTCCTGTAGATAAAATTCAATTATCTGATAATGTGATCAAAGAATGACCAGATGTTATAAAGTATATGATACTGGAATATCAATTGCTTCATACGACTTGCTACTCAAATCATGTGCAATATTTTGCAATAAGAAGAGGAATGTCGTTAATGCCCCTCTGGTAGACAAAAAATCAAAGTCTTCAACAGGGGATCTGTCTTCTTCCTTGTCGCTTTCCCCGTCAGATGACTTTCCTATTTAAACGGCAGAAAACGTAAGCTCCGTGTCGTATTAACATTATTTTTCTCCATATTTTGTTTTGATAGCTTTGTTGATAAGCGTGGTTTTCGGGTCACACATGCGTAGAGTCGAAATGACTTTAATACATTTGAAGCGCTTGATTTCTTAAAGAAAAACTGACTTAAATCGAATTCTACCTTCTCGACATCGTCGAGTCTTGCCCTTAACAATGGCAGCCGATTCGAAACTGTTCTTTGCACCGGGAGCAAATAACCATGAATATACAGAAATAAATGGCCTGACATGAACAATTAATTATATGGTAAGCTTTGTAGAACATTGTAGAGTTATAGGATTAGTTTCATGTCTAACAACAATGCAATGCAATGGAGAAATCAATAGAAACAATGTATTATGTAACCGCCGATATGCAATGTAAACAAACCGACGGAACGATGTTGAACAAATCGTAGCATACGTCCATATGTCAAGCGATAATAATTAATAATCAGGGCATATCACTAGAGAAAAAGAGTGCCAACACGATAGTTATATTTCAGGCGCTAACGATATAAGGAATAACTTGTAGCTTTGTTTAGATTGAGGGTCACTGACGAGGGTTTAATACCCGAAACGTGCATGTCTAGTCCATGCTGAAAATTTATCAGCTCTTCAATGATGCTATTGAATTTGAAGAGTTTCAAATTTGAACCACCTTGTGAGTGTCACTGCTGGTGGACCAGAAATCCCCGAGGGCACATGTAGCCAAGTTCGATCAACTTCGGTTGATCGTCTGTCTCTTCAACTCTTTCGAAAATTTCTTGAAATTTCTAAGACATTGGTCCTGTAGCATCATATCCCACCTATCTTTCGGTAGTAAGTTTTTGTACAAAATAATTTTCACACTCTTGCAATATCACATTGTTTAGATTGAGGATCACTGACGAGGGTAAAATACCCGAAACGTGCATGTCTGGTCCATGCTAAAAGTTTATCTGCTCTTAAATGATGCTATTGAATTTGAAGACGTTTAACATTGCACTATTTAAATACAACCTACTGAAACAAATAACAAGTACATGAATAAATAGTTGACAATTGTCCAAGCATAACAATATCACGTGTCCGGAAGCATTATGTTGTGCAATATCAGTTATCCACTTGCACCATTTGGCTCATACCAATCTGTTTTAAACTGGCTAAATAAAGTTAGTGTTCAACGCATTAGAAAATTTCCGTCATTAAAATTTCTTCAAATTTCTGAAACGTGGGTTCTATAGCATCATATCCCACTTACCCTGCTACGTCTTTCGATACATTTTTGGACATAATTTTCAGATTTGAAGACTTGTAACACTTTCACACTCTTTGACCATATTACATTGTTTAGATTGAGAATCACGTACCCTAAACGTGCATGTCTGTTCCTTGCTGCAAATTTATCTGTTCTTCAATGACGCTTTTGAATTTGAAGACGTTTAACATTTCTCCTCTTACTTGTCCGGCGCTGACAGATGTGATAACATTTTGCGCTCTATTATAAGTGCTGTTGAGATTATCGTTAGGATCTTTTTTAACTCATTTGTGTCACACTTATGCCCTTTGCCGTGTGGAGCTCGTAAAAAAGTTCCCCGCGAGGGGTTTGACAGTAAGTGTTTTGAATATACTTCCCTGACATTGTCGCCATAGCACTTTAATTTCTATATAGACATGGCGTCGGACAGTGCATGAATAATATTTTCATTTCCATGCTTCATAATCATCGATGGCGGGTGCGGCTAGCCAACAGGGGATGCTTACTCCTCCCGGGCACCTGGTCCCACCTCTAGCTTGCTGGGGGTCCGTCGATGTTTTAACTGCGCTCTATTGTAAGTGCTGTTGAGATTATCGTCAGGATCTTCTTTAACTCATTTGGAAACAACCAAGTCCTCCTTAAGAACTTGAGATTGCGTTTTTTCACTAGGAGTGTCGTCAGTGTCATAACTTGAATAATGCAACTTTTAGCCTTTACGCCTATCATGTCTACAGTATGATGTCTCTCTTATTCTAATTTCCAACATAGATCTTCAACGAATAAGCGACAAAATCCATGCTCTTCTCTTCCACAAATATTCAACATTTCAGTCCCTTCTCAATTACTTTCTTCCCGACAGAACCCAGAAAGTATTCGGTAAAAGGACGGACTGACAGACAGACCGAGAGGAAACTAAGAGTCCGCTTCGGCGTTGCCGGTAGGGGACTAAAAACAAACAGCTACAGACTACAATGCTACGCCACAAAAAGTAGACAAGGTAGGAAATTGTTACTGCCATGTTCAGAGCAATCACGATTCACACTGCCCTCCTGAAATCTATGGGGGATCCATCTGTTCGATGTGTGCTATATTCAAGAGAAATGTATTGACGGTGATAGGAAGTGGACCGTTGCTGGGTGTGACGGACTACCATATGCACCAGCAATAAGGATTATTGAGAGGAATCCAAGGTAAATAGATTTTACAAAAAACATTGCAGAAAGTAAGTATCAAAATATTCTTTGTCTTTGCTCCGATGCCTTTTCGTACTGGTGTATGACGAAACAACAGTAAGTGATGTCATTATTGCCAACAGAATGACATTTTTACCACTCTTTTATATTCTTCGATTATACTTCTATCAAGAAATAGACTTCAGAGACGTCAAAACAAGAATCAGTATGGAGATCGCATTGAAAGAATGGTGGAATAATAACGAGTCGTTCACTGTCTCGGGTGTGAAGGTGGAGACTTTCTTCTGGAGTCAAGGAACCTGGAATCCAAGGAATGGATGCCTACGGGAAAACCAGACGAGAGGAGGTGGATGCACTGCATCAGGAACCATGATCAACTAAAAGAAGTACAAAATGTTATACAATGATATTGGCACATATATCAAACATGCAGACAGTGCCATTTACAAATTTTAATATAATATAAATCGTATCCTATTTCTCTTTAGGTGTCCCCTGTGCCGCTCAAAAACAAATTAAACAAAATGTTTTTCATAAAAAACAACAGATGTCTCCCCCCAATGCCAAAATGCAAAATGATGTGAAACCTTTGAGTCATGGGCAATAACATACTAAAACATGAAAGTGATTCATTACATTGTTTGAGGTAAAGGCCAAACATGATTGGCATATACAATTTCGTTATAAGCATATTTAAAGAAATTGACTTTGGTCACATGACCTTGGATATAGGTGATCTGAAACCTACACTCACTGACGAGGGTTAAGTACCCGAAACATGCATGTCTGGTCCATGCCGCAAACTTATCTGCTTTTAAATGATGCTATTGAATTTGAAGACGTTTAACATTGTATGGATCATGAGCAACAAAAAACTGAATTAGTGATTGGATACACGGTTCAAAATATAAAGCCTAAACATTATTAGCATAGACAAGTTCAGCCTGGACATGCTTAGCATATACAATTTCATTACCAAAGTAAGAAGCTACCTTAACCATGTGACGTTGGGACAATGTGATAAGAAACATTTAGTCCTTAGAAACAACATACTAAAATATGAAAACAATTGTAAGAAGGGTTCAGGAGATATAACCCAGACAATATTAACATGTACAATTTCACTAAAAAGAACTAAATGATCTTGACCTTGGGCACATGACCTTGGGTCAAGATGATAAGAAACCCTCCAATCCTGAGCAACAGCATACTATAGTATAAGAGTGATCCAGTATACGATTCCACAGATATAGCACAGACTCAATACTAGTAATAATAGTAGCATTTACAATTTCATTAAAAAATGTAATACTTGACCTTAGTCATATGACCTTTGATCAAGGAGGTGTGAAGCCTTTGGGTCATCAGCACCATCATACTAAAATATGACGTGATCCGATCACGGTTCAAAAGATTAAGCTTGGACATAATACATGTAACAAATACAATTTCATTTAAAATATACTAATTGACCTTGACTTTGGTCACATGACCTTGAGTCAACGTGATGTGAAACCTTTACGTGATAAGCAACAACATACTAAAATATGAAAGTGATCCGGCAAACGGTTCAAGATTATAGCCCGGACAAGAATGTATGCACAATATCATTAAAAATGCACTAAGTGACCTTGACCTTGGTCACATGACCTTGGGTCAAGGTGATGTGAAACCTACTGGTCATAAACAACAACATACTAAAATATGAAAGTCATCCGGCAAACCGTCCAAGGGATATAGCACTGACTGGAATGTATGTACAGTTTCATTAAAAATGCACTAAGTGACCTTGACCACATGACCTTGGGTCAAGGTGATGTGAAACCTACGGGTCATAAGCAACAACATACTAAAATATGAAAGTGATCCGACAAAGGGTTCAAGAGATAAAGCCCGGACAGGAATGTATGCATAATTTCATTAAAAATGCACTAAGTGACCTTGACCTTGGTCACATGACCTTGGGTCAATGTGATGTGAAACCTTCGGGTCATAAGCAACAACATACTAAAATATGAAAGTGATCCGACAAACGGATCAAGAGATATAGCCCGGACAGGAATGTATGCATATTTTCATTAAAATGCACTAAGTGACCTTGACCTTGGTCACATGACCTTGGGTCAAGGTGATGTGAAACCTTCGGGTCATAAGCAACAACATACTAAAATATGAAAGTGATCGGGCAAACGGTTCAGGAGATATAGCCCGGACACGATGTGTGACAGACGGACAGACGGACTACGAAGGCAAAACCAATATGTCTCCTCCCCGTTGGGGGGGAGACATAATTCTACATTTAAAAAAAATAATTTGCTGTTTGGCATTTTTCACCCCAAACAAGAGGCATGACACCTGTAGGAACAAAGTGGGACTTTCACATCAAATCCAAATGTTTTTCTCTTTATCAACATTATAATTCTCTTCACAAATTTCACAAAAAAAGGAAATGAGAAAATCAAATGATTCTAAAAAGGCAACTAAAAGAACAATCAAAATGAAAGAAAATAAATTGATCTAAAATATGTTCAAAGAATTGAAAAAAAAAAGGAAAATTAAATAGAATGAAATTAAATCATGAAAATTGATTATTTATTCCGTCTTTAATTTTCAAGTTCATGGAAAACTAATTATACCATTCATGGTACATGTAGTCTGCAAACTGCAAATCTCTTTGCAGAATTCAAAGTTCATACATTTCTTAATCCAGCTTGACATCCCCCTTTGTTTTTACTGTAAGGTGTTCAAGTACTTTGATCTTATGATAAAGATGATGATAAATAATAAAAATCTATGTTTCATGTTATTATAATGATTATAGACCTTTTTCACGTATAATACATTTGTGTAAATAGTTTAATGTATATTGATTTGTATGCATGAATTATAATTTACAATTATTATGTATTTAGAATTGAAACGACAGATTCGACAAAAAGGACATTTCGTTAACCTAAAGGTCAAATCCATAAAATGTCCTAATAGTATGTGATTTTTTTTGTACATATGTTTGATGAAAATAACATTAAAGACAGGTCCTTCAGTCATTTTACCTTGAAAACAGTTTACAAAGCAGAAATATCTAAATGACGTAATTTGTCGGATGTTTTGTTGCAGTTTGTGGAGGAATAATTTGAAAATGAAATCATGACATAGTTAACTTGTACTGCTGTGAAGGCCTGGGAGGGAAAAAGTGTCTTTGTTAATCAGTGGTAGTTGGATATACTGCACAATTATAAAACTTCCTCCTCCTTTTGTTTTCTAATTTGATAAGAAAGCGATATCACGAAAGATCATTTTAGGAGTTCATTATTTGAAGCCAAAATGCAAGGCAATATATTTAGTATACAACTTATCATGCAGGAACCCCTAAACGTATTACAAATTGTGGCCGTGTACAATTGCCGACAAGTCCAAATATTGCGATTTATAACAAATGAATGAAGGAAATACAACATACTAAATCTGCAAAGGATGTTGGTAAACAAGCAAACAGTGACAACAGTATGACGTAATTAAGATGAAATAGAATGTCTAAAGCGGTGTGTACAAAACTGACGAAACTCGTGGGCATAAAACAAAGTAGGCTCCTCAAGACGGGGAACTTCGAACGGGTTGATTCGTCTTATAAATAATTCATACCGAATCATCCATTCTCTCGTCATATCTCTCCCTCTAGTTCTCGACTTTGGCTTTATAACATCCTCTCGCTCTTTGCCTTATCTTGCTTTAGTTCTATCTTGGTGTCACCCTGCCTCAAAATCTCGACTACCAATGCCTTCTTCTCGGCAGTGTCTTAATTTGTTTGTCTTCTTGGCGGTTATGGATGTAGGTATGTCAAACGTCTTCAAATTGAAGAGCATCATTTGCGATGTTAAACGTCTTCAAATTGAATAGCATCATTTGCGATGTTAAACGTCTTCAAATTGAATAGCATCATTTAAGAGCAGATAAATTGGCAGCATAGACCAGACATGCACGTTTCGGCTACTTAACCCTCGTCAGTGATCCTCAAATCTAAACAATGTAATATACCAAAACGTATTGAAGTTACTATGTCGAAAAAGCGTACCGAAGGACGTAGTAGGATGGGTGGGATATGATGCTACCGGCCCCACGTGTTTGAAATTTCAAGACGTTTTGATGACCGACATTTTAAAATGCGTTGAAGAAAGGATCAACCGAAATTGATCGAACTTGGCTACATGTGCCCTAGGGGACTCCTGGTCCACCAGCAGCGACACTCACCAAGTGGTATAAATATTGAACGTCTTCAAATTGAATACCATCATTTAAGAACTGATAATTTTGCAGCATGGACCAGACATGCACGTTTCGCATACTTAACCCTCGTTAGTGATCCTCAATCTTAACAATGTAATATAGGCCAAAACCTTTGAAACTTATTATGTCTAAAAAGTGTACCGAAAGAGGTAGCAGGGTGGGTGAGATATGATGCTACAGGACCTATATCTGTCCGATGTCAAAAGCCACGCCTGCGAAACTTTTCTATCGGACTCTTGACCTATTCTTTATCATAAAATTCATCCAGTATTTCTTCTGTGGAGCGATCAAGCGGATTAGCTCCAACTGCCTTATCAAGAAGTTTTTGACTCCTACTTTTGCCTCGGCGCTCCTTACGTCGCTCCTCTTGTTTGTCTCCCGGTTCACCTTACTGTATTTGCATTCTATTTCTTGTGATCTGCGTATCACTTCTAGCTCGATTTGGCGTCAAACTGACGACACAGTCGAGAATGAAATGATCATCCTCTTTGTGATGTGCTGTGGCTTCATTGGCTGTACAGTGGACCAGCTTTAATTGTCCTTGCAGCCAGTGACCAACAGAGAAAATAATTGTTGACTTTGTTTGAAGGAAGATCAAGACAGGTGGACATGTCCTTTAAAATTAGTGTTATCTTTATAATGAATCTTACAGTTATCATTTACATTCCAAATTAACTTGTGCTTTTGATACATATATGAACATATTACACAGTCATGATTTGGCTTCAATTTTATAAATATGAATGGCCTTCGAGGAACCCCACTCCGACGGTTATTATTAGTTTTGGGGACAATTGTGTTTATAAATAATATGTTGTTATATGAACACATATCCTATATATATTCATTGCCGTGCAACCATACTGCATCGTGCATTGAGACATATATAGTTTTCAATTTATAACATTGGATTTATAACAAGAAGCCTCAATCCCATGAATGTTTTTAGCTTTGGGGAAAATCATGTTATAAAGGTCATATATCGTCATATAAACACATTTTATGTACACTCAATGGATATCTGTTTTGCAAACATATGCATGTAGATATTCAGTGTGTTATAAGGACCCCCACTCTCACGATAATTATTTTGGGTATATTTAAGCGATCATTTCTGCTTATGTTATATTTATGTATTCACCCGTGCACTGCATCAAGTATTTGTACTACAGTTGTTTATGAAAATATTTGATACAATTATATCTCTAATCTCTGAGAAAATATGTGCTAAAAATAAGAATAAACTACATAAATCACAAAAACTTATCTATTTCCCTTATTTGACTTTTTCTCTTGGCATTGTTGGCATGTATATTTCCCTTTTGGCAAACACTTATTAAGGAGGCCAACACAATATTGCTGCAACGACCGATACTATATCTTCGATTTAAGTGATAAAAGCTGGGGTTCCCCAAGGGTCAGTATTGGGACCACTAATGTTTCTATTATATGTCAATGATAATATTGAAAACCTAATAAATACATCCCGACTAATTGCCGACTATACCTCAATTTCCTCCTCATCGGTTGATAACTCGGAAATTAAACAATCTCTAGAGAATGATCTTGACACTATTCTTGAATTGGCTCAAACCTGGAAAATTTCTTTTACAGGTACGGTGTCCCTGTAATTATTTTCCAAAATTTTATAACGCAAAATATTTCTTTTCAGATATATATTCTCATTTTTGTATAAATTCAAATTTTCAGAGGAATCTAACGTGTGCAGTTATAGACTTTTTTCAAAAAAGTCATTTTGAATTTGGGGTGCGCAGCTCTTATTCATTCCACTAGCGCCACCTACAATGTATCGAGTTTAGTGTCTAGTACATTAAAATTCGTACTATAGCTATAGAACATGTATCTCAATAGAGGTCGGACATTTAAAACGTATCAGTATCCGTATGGTATCTGTTCGTAACGATGCAAATATCCGGAATGCTCCAATACTCCAATAAATTGAAAATTTTGTACCTACCTTGAATATTTAAAACATCTTCGACGAATGAGACATTTTTAAAAATGAAATACTTAGATCATGAATACAGTTGTATAGTCCATTTACGCATCTGTATAGTCCCTTATTTACACATCGGTATGCGTGTCGGTATACATGTGTTGTATGAAATACAAACACAGGCGGATCTAGAAACTTCAAGTCCCAACTAATGGTGGTCAGGCACATCATTGTAATGGGGACGGGGGTATTTCAGATTGCTTTTGAAATCAGAGTTAAACTTAAAAAGAGAAAATAAATATTTATGGCAAATCACATGGATATGAGGTCCTGACTCCCCCACCGTCTATCTCGAGATCCGCACTCGACAAAGATATAATAACTTAATAAATGTCACTTTAATGTTCGAAAATCTTTCCCTTACGACAAATATATATCTAGAGTATAATTTCAAAAATGGTGATATTAACAATGTCTGTATAAAATAGCATGTATACCGAGAGCTGCTAGCTGTACATAAAGCATGTATTATATCGAGAGTGTTCGATGAGGTAAGTGAGTAAGCGATTGGACATGATCATGTTACTATAAAGTCACTATTTTTTGTATTATGTTTATTAATGTAAATGTGGAAACCTGACAATATGCATTACTAAGTTAATACTTCAAAACCAATTTCACGTAAAATACGTGCACAAGACCATAAGGAGAGTATTCGATTGTCGAACGTACAATGTGAGTGAATTTAAAGATACAGTGTCCCTGAAAATGAATTTTATTGAAAACGTAAAATTTATTCCAAAGGGTAAAGAAAAAGGAGAAAAATAACCATAAAATACATTACAGGTGGCACCTGTGGAATGAATTAGACCTGCGCACCCCAAATTCAAAATGACGTTTTTAAAGGTCTGTAACTGCGAATCTATGCGTTAGATTCGCCTGGAAATTTGAATTTATACAAATGAGAAAGTAAACTTTCAAATGAAAATAAAGATTTTGCATTCCAAAAATTTGTAAAATTAATTAATTTTCAGGGACACCGTCCCTTTAAGCAGTTTTCTTAACGATTAAGAGATTAAGAATTATTCAAATCAAGCTGCTAAGATTTGAAGAAAGTCTTTGTAATTACTTTCTACAAACTTTTATAGACTGGGCGAAATGAGTCAAAGATATCGATCTGGTTCATTTTTATCTATGGACAAAGGCCATAGTTACAGGGACCAAAAACAAATATACGAATTGGTACGAGGTAATCGATTCCAGTCGCATTCTATAACCAATATCATAATTTTATAAAACAAAAAAGCTGACAGCATTTAAGGGTCCCGGTCCAAACCACATTTAAATCCACCAGTGGATGTGGTGGATACGCCCTCACCACCTTTTGCTCAGGCAAAAAAATGAGATTTTTTGCTCAGACAAATAAAAAAAAAGAGATTTTTATCTCACTTTTCATATTTTCACTTTATACTTGAAATTGGTCGTATTAATTTACAGAAAAAAATATATCAACAGAAGATTGCACTTACATTTTGGACAGCTCCTAAAATAGAATAACACAATATCTTTTTAAAAGATAAGTCTTTTCAAATAAATGTTTTATTATCTTTTTCTTTCTTATAGCACTTTCTAATATAGACATAACCTCATACATTGCATGTATTTTATATATTGTTTTCAGTTCGTGCGTGAACATCGACGGCGGGTGCGGCTAGCCAACAGGGGATGCTTACTCCTCCCGGGCATCTGTTCCCACCTCTAGCTTACTAGGGGTCCGTCGATGCTCATGTTGGTGCCCTATTGTGAGTGCTGTTGAGATTATCGTCAGGATCTTCTTGAACTCACTTAGGTACCAACTTCACCGATCATTTGAATTTTTTTGGATTTTACACAAAAAATAACGAAAATCATAAGTTAAGGTCAAAATGTCAGAGATACTGAATTTCAACGATTTTTTTTCAAACACACAGTAACATGTGCTCCTAAGGAAGACTTTTCAAAATATTGAAGAAAAAGTATATGTCCGTGTTCAGATAAGAAAGAACAGGTGCTCACAAATAGTGACATTTTGTGGTTTTCTTGAAAAAGTGTCAGAACGGTAAAATTTGCCTTATTTTGGGTGGAATTTAAACAACTTATGACTTTTCGGTATCCATCAGTTTTACCTTATAGAACAGTTTGAACCAATGATATTCTATACGTGAAACAAAATTCATGGGTATTTACAAACGTAAGAGAAATCCGAACAGTTAAAAAAGTACCTATACCTCAATTTTTACAGAAATTACCGCGTAGCATTTTCTAACTCACACTTCTGTTTAGATCAAATTTTCAAACTTTACGCTTTTTAAATGTGTCTAATGAATTAAAGTCATACATATTTATTGAAATACCTATAAAAGTCAAGCTCAATGAGTGCTAAAACAGAAGATGCGCAAGAATGGTCCAAAATCGTGACCAATGACGCACCTTAAACGGCGTGGCATTCGAGCAAGTTGTGCGGCTGAGAAAGGAGTAACAATTGGATGTAGGGAGGGATATATTTGAAATTTTCTGTTACAAAATTGCTTGAAATTTCTAAAACGTGGGTCCTATAGCATCATATCCCACTCATTATGCAACGTCTTTTATTACCAAACCTGTCATTATCAAACCTCTGGGCCCCGACCACCTGTCCTCTCTGAATGTCAGTCGGACTCCTCGGGTGATAACATACATTAGCTCGCTACAGCCGGCAGAGCACAGGTCGTATTACGCATGCCCTCTTTTTATATCAATTTACATATTCATCTGTGTTGCTTGGGCCCCTGCGTCTTGCGGTCTTGTTTGTGTGTGGTCATCTGACAGTGAGGAGGTTGTTTTACACCACAATTGTACGTTCTTCGAGACCTCTGGGTAATCGGAATAGTGGGAGGGTTGTGCGCACGTAATCCAGGATAACCACACCGTCTGCTACTGACGAGGCAGATGGCCGTCCTAAGTCGGCACCGTTTGCCCATTGGTCTCGTTGGTTTATGTGTAGTCATTTGTGTTTTATGTTTTTCTGTGATTTGACGTTCATTGTACTACTGCGTCTCTTTCTGTGCGTGTCATTTTTGTGTTTTACAGTGGGTGTTTTGGGAGGTTGCTGTTGATGCTGCAACAAGGTGTTGTTGGAGATCCCCTCCTTTCTTTGGTACACTTTTGGACATAATAATTTTCATACTTTTTGGCCATATTGCATTGTTAAGACTTAGGATCACTGACGAGGGTTTAATACCCGAAACGTGCATGTCTGGTCCATGCTGTAAATTTATCAGGTTTTAAATGATGCTATTGAATTTAAAGACGTTTAACATTTGAACCACTTGGTGAGTGTCACTGCTGGTGGACCAAGAGTCCCCGAGGGCACATGTAGCCAAGTTCGATCAACTTCGGTTGATCGTCTGTGTCTTCAACGCATTTGAAATTTTCTGTTACAAAATTGCTTGAAATTTCTAAAACGTGAGTCCTATAGCATCATATCCCACTCATTATGCAACGTCTTTTGGTACACTTTTGGACATAATAATTTTCGTACTTTTTAGCCATATTGCATTGTTTAGACTTAGGATCACTGACGAGGGTTTAATACCCGAAACGTGCATGTCTGGTCCATGCTGTAAATTTATCAGGTTTTAAATGATGCTATTGAATTTAAAGACGTTTAACATTGCAGTCTGTAACTATGGAACAGTTTCTTGGAAGATGAGGAGGTGTCATCATATGATACATTTATGCGTCATTATTGTGCCCTAGAAACCCTGACTCTACATGTACTAGATTGCACTCATTGTCAATAACTACTTGTATGTGGATACAATGGAACCGCCTGTAGCCACTATAGTACAGATGCTGTGGCACGACACTCGGCATCAATATCTCATGTGACGTACCATCAATGGCCCCAACAGCATCAGGTAATATGTGCCACAACCCTCGCTTATGACGCCATTCTCTGTGGCTGGGCCATTAAATTGAGTCGCCAAATTCTTCCAATACGATAGGCCATATTTTATTAATAGTTCTAGAAACCTGGCGATATGATATCTGAAACATTGCTGCTAGCAGCAAGTAAGTACGATAGGACTTTAGCTAAATCAAAGTCAGCAATACCATATTACAAAGATTTAAAAGTCTAGAGGATGGCCTTATTTTTTTTTGTCTGACTCTCCAGTAAATGAGTAAAAAAACTTTCAGGAATCTCTCCACTGAGATCGTAAAATAGGTTCTACTGCAATGTAGTTATAACGTCGAATTTTATTGGTCGTTTGCTCATTAGTTACGGCAGTAAAACGAGAACATACCTGGCATTGGTTGCTAACGTCAGATTTTGCCTAATATTCACAAAAATAAAGATTGCATTAGAATGGGAATAACTAGATACCGACGTTATGTTTGCGGCCGGTAAATCCTCTAACGCGTCGCCATAAAAAATCAGTTTGCGACTGTAAAATCAGCATTTACCGTCCGCAAACATAACGTCAGAAGCTAATTATTCATTAATTGGACGTGTGCACAGATATGAGAAGACATTTCTTCCTTGACATGATATATATATATATATATACAAAATATATTTTTCATCAACATTTTTTACCATTATACCATAAATTACATTCGAAAAAAAAAATTAGCGTTATTGTTTCAATGAAATAAACAATGTAACAAACGTTCCTATAGATACATGTATAAGTTGATTGCATAAATTATATATACACTCGAATATATGAAATTTACACGTTTTAGATTTTGTATTAAAGACATAACATCATGAATTCTAATTCATTCTGCTTCTTTCACGCATTCTGATTGGTTCACATGATTTCTACAAGCATGTATAAAGACTTTATACATCTAGCAAACCGACTCGCTTGATATACTATGAAAGGTATTCCCACGTAAATTTACACGTTACAAACTTTAGCGCACTTTTTACGTATGACGTTATGATTCCTTGTGCTCTTTGCTCCAATGACTTCATAATGTGACGTAAAGCTACAAGTTATGAACTTGTAAACGGCGTTCTCCACTTATACTCATAAGAGCAATTAAGTATATTATTGATGACACTGATTTTTCGCCATTGTAAAAAACACGAAGCAGTTATATTTTGCAGCGCAATAATTTCTGTTAGTCGTTGCTCGTCCCCAGTAGCAACGTCACCTTTAAAGCGATACGTGGGACCCTCTGAGGGGTATAAAGAGTTAAAATATGTCACATCAATATTAGAATGTGGATAAACGTACTGAGTTTTGTAATTCCGACAGATATATGTTGGATATATTGTTGGAAATGTTTAACGTCTTCAAATTCATTAGCATTATTTTAGAGCAGATAAATTTACAGCATGGACCAGACATGCACGTTTTGGGTAATAAACCCTCGTAAGTGATCCTCAATCTAAACAATGTAATATGACCAAATTATGTCTTAAATATACCGAAAGACATAGTAAAATGGCTGGGATATGATGCTACAAGACCCAGGTTTTAGGAATTTGAGAAAATTTTGTAAACAGACATTTTCAAATGCGATTGAAGAAACGACCAACCGAAATTGATTGAACTTGGCTACATTTGTCCTCGGGGACTCTTGGTCCACCAGCAGTGACACTCACCCAGTGGTTCAAATGTTAAACATCTTCAGGCATACGTTATACTTTCGGGGGCAAGCCCCGACCGTATAAATTTCTGCGTTTCCAAAAGTATATCCAACATATACCTGTCGGAACCAGAAAACACGGTACTTTTAGCCCCGAATTAAAGCACCGTAACGTATCACGTGATGTGCAAATAATCTCTTACAAGGGAATCCCCTTCGATTAATCAAGGTAAATACTGTCTAAATCTACTTTATATGAAACTAGTTTATGCCTATCATATGAGCATCATTGTTAAATATGATAGTAATCTTTTCTGGTCAAGAATAGGGGATTATTTAGAGAACACTTAAACAGAAAATTTTCTATTTTGTTTTCATGTTATGATATGGTGCACGTAAATAAACGACCAGAATAGATAACCATCATATAATTTATAACGATTATCGTATGGAATGCCTAAAATAATTCATATAATGTAGATTTTGACAGCATTTACATTGTTAATCGAAGGGGATTCCCATACAAGAATTTGTTTGCATATCACGTGATACGCTAAGGTTTAAAGGGACGGTATCCCTGAAAAATAATTAATTATACAAAATTTTGGAATGGAAAGTCTTTATTTTCATATGAAAGTATACATTCTCATTTGTGTACATTCAAATTTACAGGCGAATCTAACGCATACATACGCAGTTATAGACCTTTTAAGGACCTGTTAAGATAAGGGCCCTATTTAGCCCTAAATTTCGTGACTTGTTTCTTTTTAATGGTGAATCGTATACTGAAAATACTAATCCTAATTGAAATATAATGTATTTGCAGACCTTTTACATGTTTTACATGTCGTTAAAGAAACCTTATGATTCTAAAATTAAGGTCGAAAGAGGTAGGGGTGCACGGATTGAAAAGCTGATAATATCGAAAAAAAAACGTAAAAATTTTAGAATATTTTACCAAAAATGGATAAATATAAATTAAAAGACATCAAATATGTCTACATTGTGTATCAGAAATAGATTTCGAACGTTCCATCTCCTTTAATCGGTAAATAATGCAATCCGGAACTTAAAATACGGTCTCATTTTGTATTCAATGGATACAATGTAAGCCTATTAGCGCGAAATACACGTTGGCGGATAAATGAACATCATTCTTGCTGATTTCACTCCTAATTCTTGTATATTTCATTCAGTCACATTTAGGTTACATTTTTTGATGGATTATAGAGAAAAAACAGTCAAATCTGCTATATTTTATGGTCGAAAAGGTCGATTCTTTAAAAATGCACCCCCCCCCTTTCCATTTTTGGTTTTTCGTCTATGGGGTTGTGTTCCCCCCCCCCCCCCCCCCGGAGATACAGAACCCCACTTTGCCAAAAAAATTGTATCATTGATATGCATCTCCAGTAAAAGTAGCTTTCTGTATATCCGGGGGGAACAATGTTCAAAAAACTTTCCCGGTTTCTATTGATTTCTATGAGAAAAAGAGAAGTTTTGACCTCAAAATTAGCAATAATATGCAAAACAGATAAAATCTTAATTCATATTCTGATGGTATGCAATATAGGTATATATATTTTACCAAAAAAAGTTTTTGAAATTTCAATTTTCAAAATTCCACTTTTCAGGGCTGATTTTACGCCTTATCTTAACAGCTCCTTTAGGGTACGCAACTCTACTGTCCTGTTCACTAAATCCAGAGCACCCTGTTTTGGCGATTTATTCTGTTGTCTGAAGAATTTTGCTGTAAATTATTGTTTCCGAGAATTGACCTCCCTTAGTTGTAACTGGAAATTAACTTCAACTTAACCTACCAGATGCCCTCAAACCGCAATATGAAAAGTAAAATGTCTACGGGAAAGGAGAAGGGCCATTAACCATCAAAATCGGCCCTCTTACCGTTTTTGAAGAAAATTTACGTATATATAATACAGCATTTCTAGTTTCTAAAAATGTAAGCATTATGAAAATCTGACAAAAGATAAGCGTTTCATGACCCGGCGAAGTTGGCAATGTGAAACGTCAAAATGCGCTTTTTTTCACCATGACGTCATGACGTAAAATGACAATTTACAACAACTACATAATGTAAAGCTCTACATTATAAGTATAACTGTTCTATTTTTGTTGCAGTCAAATTAATTCAGAGGATAATTAAAGAATATATTTGGATTTCAGTGTTAAATTAATCGGGAAAAGATCTCCGAGAGATATCAGAAGCATCTGAATCGCAAGGAAACTGTATGTTCGCTCTCAAATGACGTCGCGTCACATTATTCATCTTTGAATTCTAGATTCTTATGGAAAGCGGTTACATATATACACATTTGACACATGCACTTTTTTGTAGGGGAAGGGGCAGGGATCTCAATAAATTTTAAAGTAGGTGGATACTCTGAAGGAAGATACATAGAAAAAGAAAATTCTTGATTTTGACATGTTTAATACCTTTACAATAGAAAGTAGGCAACGGCTTTTCTCACAGTAGGTGGTGACTTTTCGCCAGCTTCCATGCAGCTTATGAAGGGGGGCTGTCATTATATACTTTTCAGAATAAGCAAGTTAGAATTTTCTCTGACTTTAATGAGGTCAGGTTGCATGTCCAAATCAGATTCAGGCGCGGATCCAGAAACTCAAATGCCGGATGCACATACAACTTTTTATTGGGATGAATTGCAACACAATGCAGAAGGATTGAGAGTCCGGATGGGAACTTATATCATCAATGTTTTGTATAGACTGCTCTTACAATATTTAAAAAACGCAATAATTATCTGAAAAATTCAAAACAATGCAATTTAGGACAAAGGAGAGGGTAAGGTTCATTACGCATTCGCGTAACCAAATTTTGAAAAAAAGGGGGAGAAAAGGGCAAGCTGTAAGCGACTGTGATCGTCATTTTTTTGGTTTTTTGTTTGTTTTGTTTTTTCTTCGCCGAGAGGGCTTCACAGGAAGTTGAGAGAGAGGGATAGAGATCAATCACATAATAATTATTCTATATACATCTTTTTCGTTTTAAATATGAATTATACTTACAACACTATATCAAATTAACAGTAAATTTGCTACTTTTGAACCAGTAAATTTCACTGATTTCAGTGATAATTCCATCTATATGTGATTGGGAAATTTTAGAGCCACAATTGGCGAATAAGGGTACTATTTCTCATTGGGAACGGGACCAAATAACGGCCCCAAAAGAGGGGGAAATCCCTGAATATTATCTGACATGGACGTAAATGTAGCTAGGGTGTTTTCGATGTCGACGCCTAGTCGCCAACGACAGGAGCGGACCCAAAATACAAGGGACACATTCTTTTTTATGAGGATGACTTGTAAAGTCAAAGTAAGGGACAATATGGAAGTAAGTTTCCCTCTTTCATTGTTGTTGGATAGGGGATCGGTCAGAGAAAATTTTGAGAAAGTGAAGCAGATTGGGGGGCTATTGAGCGTATTTGAGTCGCATTTAAAAGGGATCAAGAGCACGAAACGTATCTAAGATAAAGGAAATATCCGATATGCCGATATGAACATAATATTAATGCTGTATTCTTTTTTAAATTAAAAATGATAAAACTAGGGACATCATCTGTCCCAAATCGACCGTGCGCACATTGTTAGCGCGAATTTCTACGCCTGAGAAAACTAAAAAAAAAAATCAAAACGATCATTATTGAGTGTTTTTGGACTATATCACTGATATCACTTTTATTATTTATTACGTCCTTTATGTAGACCCCACATTTTGGGGAAATGGCGGGGTCTATTTATCTCTTTCCCTTCTTTTTTTTTTGCGAAAAAATTGTGAACGTTTTTGCGTACAAATGTACGCCTGGCTACGCCCATGAAATCTCCGTCTTCACAAATCTGTAGAATTTATATATTCTTTATTGTTTTATCGCTAACATTGGATGTTTTTATTTAATTAAGGTGTCGGTATGAACAATTATAATATTGGTCAGTGACAGGCATACGTATTTAGTTTGAATTTCGTCTTTTTGCTGTCGGTAACCGAAGTAACTCTGCGTTCGGAGAGTACATGTATATATCCTTTATCTATTATGACCTTTAACTGTCATCACTTCTCACTATTGAATTCTGAATTTCATGTCTACATGGATATATTCTCTACGAAAGCAAACAGGAAATAAATTTAACAGGAGCTTGAAAAAAAACCAAAACAAACAAACCAAAAGACACACACCCACACACACACCCTCACACACAATAAATAAATAAATAAATAAATAAATAAATAAATAAATAAATAAATAAATGAATAAAAAATGAAAAGATATGAAATAAAACTAGTAACTCCGAGTCGATCGAGAAAACCCTCTTTCCACCCAGCATTCGACTTGGTACAAGGAAGATTAATTAATCCCATGATTCGTTTATTTTCATTTGTTTTCCTTACACACCTGTGAAATCGTCGAAATAAAATCAAAATAAAGAAGTTTACAAAATACTGTGCTGAAAAAACAATCAATTATGTAACATTATTGTGTAATGGTCAAGCATTATTCATCGACCTTTTCTTTTCATGTCGCTTGAAACGCAAGAGCGACAAAAATAGATCACTTTGCGTGGCGTCCGTCTGTCTGTAGGTCATACTTTCATATACACGTATTTCGCTAGAACAAATAAACTTGATACACATCAGATTTGTCGGAATTGTATAGCATGATGAAACTCGGCATCCAATGAAGGTCAAGGTCACTTTAAAGTTCAAAATCACGTACTTCAGGGAGAGGGCGTTTATAATGTTGGTATAACTTTTGACCAATCCCATTTTCATGCTTAGAAAATAAAATATGTTTGAATTAAATTCAGGATCAAACATACAACAAGCAACATGCCTGTTCTTGGACAATACTTGCTAGTATATAGACTGACCTGTCATGCTTTACTGGTAACAGTTTTGCCTCCCCCCTCCCAAATATTGTGCTTTTTACGCAAATACTCATTTCTAGTTCCATGTTCGTTAATGAAAACCAGAGGGAAAGAAAAACGTAAACGGCGTGTTTAAACCGAGAGGCCAACATTTGATTTATGATATAAACGTAATTCCCTATGGGGAGGATTCATTCCGTAAACGGAGGTGTTTAAAATTATGACAATCCAGTTCAATAAATGAACGTCATTCAACTCGCTCATTCTCGATAATGTGTGAAGTATTTTTAAGGAATGAGTGTACATGTCTTTTTTTTTTTTTGCGTTCATGGCTCTTACACTCTGGTTCGACAGGCGTAAATCTCGTGAACCGCGACATAGTACACACGTACATAGAGTAGTTATACATATTTCAATGGTTCAACGGATTTTTTTTTCCGTCTGTTTCTTCTCTTTTATATCGTCTCATTCCCCGTACACATGTTGGGAATCTCCTCCTGATCGCAAATTCAGCATCATTATGCCCCACTGCTTAAACTTCTTGCGCACACGTTATGTGATTAGGGTCAACCTGTGTTCATCGTGAAATGAACGTCAAAATTGAATAGGCGTTTAATATAGGAAATCAACTTGCAATGTAAAATATTGTATAATGGATACATCTTTGAACAAAGCAGGGTTGAAACTAAAATTAACTCGCTCAAAGTTTCCAAATGAAGACATTTTGTTTGATATTATTAACTTTTCGCTGCAAAGTACGAAAGTTTAAAAAAAATGGAAAAAAATCCTTATAATCAAGGATAATTAAAGATACCAAACTTTTGATATATCTTACCCAATATATCGTTTAATCGTTAAAATCTAAATTTTTTTCCCGGTTTCATCAATACAAAACTTGTCAAAATCCGCCAAGAAACAAATAAGAGGAATTTGTGCACCGAAACTACAGAAGGACACGCAGCGATCGGTAAAACGACTCCTGTGACCCCTACTGCAATCAGATGGTTAAAAGTAAAATATCGTAACATTTTAAAGGTTTTCATATAGAGCACAAGTAGGTACGTAAATGAAAATTCGTTTATATTGAGAATATGTCAAAATAGTTTATCTAAAATAAAAATTAGGAACGTACCCGCCTGTGTTGTTAGCGAAAAACTGCAAAGAATGTATAAAAATTAACGAAAAATACGGATATTACCGTACCGTCACCAGTTTCTGACGTCATAAATGACGTCATAGAGCGCAAAGTTTCGCAAACTTTTAACCGTTGACAAATACCGATGTTGATAGATAGATTTACATCAAAATAATTCAAAATTATATCTTTTTAAAAAATCACTAAATACAGGGCCGTAAATCACGGTTAGTGGACCTTCTCCTTTCCATGTTAAATTTGAGACGCCACCATATTGCTTTCCGTGTCAACAATAGTAAACAGTGACGTCAAAGCCTCCGACGTCACGCATATTCAGCGATTTTACTATAGAATTTTTTTCCGTCTTATTTCTAACTTAACTTACGCACAGCCAAAACAATGGTATTTGTCTGTTACGACTAAAGGAGTACTATAAAATTGATATCTTTTTGGAAGATGACATTATCATATTTTAGAGAAAACCGGGAAGACAGGGTGCTCTGGAATTAGTGAACAGGACAGTAATTCATTCCACTAGCGCCACCTACAATGTGTTGAGTTTGTACAATATAGGTATATGGAGATTTAATTATTTAAAAATCGACAATATCAGGGTTGTTACTGCATATTTACAAATAAGATTTTTATGGCTCTTTTTTACTCTATCTAGACCCTTTGGAATAAATTTGGCGTTTTCAATAAAATTTGTTTTCAGGGACACTGTATCTTTAACATTACATATTTTATCACTAACTCGTTAATTTTTTTGTACAAATTAACATTGATTGAGCCTCCATCACTGATACAAAAATCACAAGTTTAACACAGCATATTGACTTCGAATAAGTTGCGATCCAGAGTGAAAGAACAATAGGTTCTATCATGTTCTAGTGAGTGAGACATAAAATTTATACAAGAGGCGGACATTTCTGATTTAAGAAATGAATCTTATATTTTTTCTGTTGATGCAGGTATCACCCGAAAAATTGGACAGAAAACTGCATCAATGCGCGTAGCGCGTTGATGCAAAAGTTTTCTGTCCAATTTTTCGGGTGATACCTGCATCAACAGAAAAAATATAAGATTCATTTCTTATCATTTAATTATGGAAAACAGACTGTTTTCTTTGATCTAAAAACAATCAATCACCGCACTTTATTTCGTAAGTCGGAAGGTTTTGAAGTGATACGTCTGCCAAAACAAGTTATGGCAGCCGCCATGATTCAAACAGCGAACGATCGTCTCTCTACATCTTTGGAATAAGGACCAGTTAGAGAAAATTCTACATGCACTGTTAATTTTTGCGTAAGTAGAAAAGAAATGGTACCCTAGAAATGATAAGCGAACATCAACAAATTGTATTTTCAGCAACGAGTTCATTCGTGTTTAAGGGAACCCCCAGTTCTAAAAATAGTGCTATAAATAGACTTCCGTGAAAAATTGTGTTGATCGATGTATCAACAAAATTTCTCAGCCAATCAGAATCTTCGTTTCTTGAAAATGACAATGGAAATTAAATGATAAGGCTATTCTAAAGGCGGCTATCAATAGCCAAGTTAGCAACAAATGCTCAAGATGTGGGCTTGAAAATATAGGCAAAGAATGGCGCAAAGTGTGGATAGGCTGTGAACCAAAAAATTGCGACAACTGGGCCCATGCTATCTGCCATTGCTTTGTCAATGCCAAAGCAACTACGTTTTATGTGCCCAGAACATGTAAAAATATCTATGAGCAAATGTTAAAGTCTTGGAAATGTAAATTTTGTTGTTAAAGCTCCGTTAGAGGAAATGGTATCAAAAGATTTTAAAGTGGGTGCGCATCTTGTAGTATTTGTGTCTTTTTCGATCATGCCGCAAATTATTTCCATACCTTGTCTAAAGTATCGGTTCTCTCGTAGACTCGGCTCAAGTCCTTGTAGTTCGGCAGTCCTGGAGACAGAAGACGCTAAATTCGCCTATTTCAAGATTCTAGGATGAAATCCGCACTCTTTCCTTTGTTTTCATTACAAGAAGGGCTGAATGACTCGTGATATCTAAGGAAGGTCTGTATAGGCTCTGGAGCAAGGACTCGTGTTCTTGTGTCATAGAAATCTATTTCTTGGTATATTTAGGGGTTACCATGCGTGTGTTTTACAAAAACTGACAGGGTATCGGCGAATCCCCTGTCAGTAATTGAGTTTTACCGCGAGGCGTCAGCCGAGTGGTAAAACGGATATTTCTGACAGGGGATTCGCCGATACCCTGTCAGTTTTTGTAAAACATCAGTATGGTAACCCTATTCTAATGCTTTGGGCAGTAAGAAGCTAGAAAACGTCTGCTTTCAACGACGTCGCCATAGCAACGCATGACGTCATAGCAAAAACTGCAGTGAAACGTGAATCCCCTTGCAGTTTTTTAATCGCTCAGCCAATCAGAATGCGCGTTGCAAACGGAGTGCATTAGAATGTGCTATATTAGTACAATAAAATTGGTACAAAAGAACATATATCTTAATATTGACAATTAAGTTCATAGGGAAAGGAGTTTTAACTGGCATCTACTGGCAAGGATGAATGACTGCTTATTTTTTCTAACTCGGCAACGGAAGATGAAGAGGGCCAGGAGGAAGGAAAAGATGACATCATACATGAAAATGAAATTTGGATTCCTAACCGATTTCAAGAAGGAATTAAATCCAGATAGAGTTGGAGATTTTTCGTAAGCTTTACAAGACTTTGCATAAGGGAGAATTAGCTCATCCATAGTTCCAAACAACAAGATCATAAGAATCTGCCATTATGTGTGTTGGTAGGCGCATTTCTAACAACACTGGAGGGGCACGTATAGTCTTAAAACCAAGCATCTTTGCGAGATCTTCAATTGCGACTTCCCATAATAGTTTAAAACAACACATGACCATGTTTATCTCATAATGTCCAAGTCCATGTAAAAGGAGGATGTTCCTAAGAGATGGATTGTTATCGATTAGTTTCGATCCAAGGATGTATGGCAATCAGTCACATCCAATTTTTATCCATTCTTTGCCATCTTTTGAAACAGTCTCTTCTATTTTTCAAAGCCGCCCCAACAACAGGGAAGGTGCATGGGTTTTGAAAGATGGTTTCCCCTAGAAATATAGTTGGTGTGTTGAAGGATGATGGCTTGTTGCTATATTGTAATCGTATGATGGGCTGGAAGAAGATGCATCTGCTATGAGAGAATCAATGGTATCTGTGGTGTTGTCGGATAGGTCATCAAGTACTTTCTGGATTCTGTCTTGAAGAAACTCATTTCTCATGTTTTTGATAGTCTCAAACTTCTGAACATAGGTTGAGAGGCTACTGCGAATGTCATTCAACTATGAAAAAACATTACGTTGTGGAGCCACTGCAGTGGGGAGAGAGAATTGATGTATTGTAGTCTTGTGGATGGAGCATGAACGATGTGTAAAACGGTGGTGATGACACTGGACTTGCATTTATAATTATGGGTAACACGCCAGTTTCTTGCAACGACCTGGTTGTTATCGAGGTATGTAAAGATGTCAGATCCGTTATTAGATTTGTAAGGCTCTTCCTGTCTTAATGTAAGCCAGTTCCTGTCTTGATGTAAGCCAGTTCCTGATAGTCTGGTAGCTGCCAGATGGTAGAAGTAGATTATTCATAGTTGAAACAATTTTGCTGCCGATGGAAGAATATGAGGGTAGACTTACAAGGAAAGACAACGGTGCAATAAAAATACAATCTATACTATTGGCAATTAGTAGCAGTTTCTTTGCGGTTATGGATGACTCATCTGGTGCAACAAAGGGTTTATGGTAGTGAGTAAGATTAGAGTTCCTCTGCTGTATATACTGTTCTATATAAACAGTTTGAAGGTATTCCGTGCTCTGATACTGGATGTTACTTTCCATGCTATCTTCATATATTTCAAAGCGGCCGATAATTTCTCCATTTCGTCACAGCTAATTTTCCGCTCCTCTGTTCTTTGTAACAAAACGTCAAATTCCGTCATAACTTTTTTAGATTTTGGTGGTGCAAATGTGTCCTCATAATAAGATGCACATGCTGTACAAATATAGGATGGATATGGACCTAGAAGGCCAGGCTCTGAACTGCGATAAGGTCGTCTGTTTTATCTTTTTACTAGTTGTTTCATGATGATCTTTTCTCCAACAAACTAAGCATTTCCGGAAGTACCGATAAATCAATACATCCGTTGTAAACATAAACACAGCTGTGTTTACATTTTGAAGTGTGGATTATAATCATGTCGTGGAGGTTTTTAGTTTTCTTTTCTTTTGGTTTTTTTAGTTAATTAAAGTTCCTGGAGAAGGGTAAAGCGACAAGGAAAAGGATGGAGTTGAATTTATCAATTTCAGGATATTGTCCACCTTAGATCATTGTTATGCTTTTCTTGGCGAAGAAACTGTTGATTCTGATAGCAAAAATATGCATGGGGGTGCCCGTCGATCGAGTGAATTGACGTGGTCATACGGGATGTCAAATCTGCATAAGATAATTACATATCGGTCTGAATTTCCGCCCCTCTAGTCTTCTACAGATTTGTTATCAAATGAAAATCTTTATATTTGGGGAGGACTAAATACGGCCAAAATGAAAACATTACATGAATTGTATGTGAATTGTACTAAAGATAAAAAATGGCAGTATTCATACTTTTTGGCCGTATTACACTGTTTAGACTGAGGATCACTGACGAGGGTTTAGTACCCGAAACGTGCATGTCTGGTCCATGCTGTAAATGTTTCAGGTTTTAAATGGTGCTATTGAATTTAAAGACGTTTAACATTTGAACTACTTGGTGAGTGTCACTGCTGGTGGACCATGAGTCCCCGAGGACACATGTAGCCAAGTTCGATCAACTTCGGTTGATCGTGTGTCTCTTCAACGCATTTGAAATTTTCTGTTACAAAATTTCTTGAAATTTCTAAAACGTGGGTCCTGTAGCATCATATCCCACCCATTCTGCTACGTCTTTTGGTACATTTTTGGACATAATAATTTTCATACTTTTTGGCCGTATTACACTGTTTAGACTGAGGATCACTGACGAGGGTTTAGTACCCGAAACGTGCATGTCTGGTCCATGCTGTAAATTTATCAGGTTTTAAATGATGATATTGAATTTAAAGACGTTTAATATTTGAACTACTTGGTGAGTGTCACTGTTGGTGGACCAAGAGTCCCCGAGGGCACATGTAGCCAAGTTCGATCAACTTCGGTTGATCGTGTGTCTCTTCAACGCATTTGAACTTTTCTGTTACAAAATTTCTTGAAATTTCTAAAACGTGGGTCCTGTAGCATCATATCCCACCCATTCTGCTACGTCTTTTGGTACATTTTTGGACATAATAAATTTTCATACTTTTTGGCCGTATTACACTGTTTAGACTGAGGATCACTGACGAGGGTTTAGTATCCGAAACGTGCATGTCTGGTCCATGCTGTAAATTTATCAAGTTTTAAATTATGATATTGAATTTAAAGACGTTTAACATTTGAACTACTTGGTGAGTGTCACTGCTGGTGGACCAAGAGTCCCCGAGGGCACATGTAGCCAAGTTCGATCAACTTCGGTTGATCGTGTATCTCTTCAACGCATTTGAAATTTTCTGTTACAAAATTTCTTGAAATTTCTAAAACGTGGGTCCTGTAGCATCATATCCCACCCATTCTGCTACGTCTTTTGGTACATGTTTGGACATAATAAATTTTCATACTTTTTGGCCGTATTACACTGTTTAGACTGAGGATCACTGACGAGGGTTTAGTATCCGAAACGTGCATGTCTGGTCCATGCTGTAAATTTATCAGGTTTTAAATGATGCTATTGAATTTAAAAACGTTTAACATGGTACAAACGAGTCCAGGTTAAAATGAGTTAAAGATGATCCTGACGATAATCTCAACAGCACTCATAATAGAGCACCAAATTGAGCATCAACGGGCCCCTAGCAAGCTAGAGGTGGGATCAGGTGCCTGGGAGAAGTAAGCATCCCCTGTTGGCTAGCGCCATGGCGACCACGTCAGGGAAAATATTAAACAGGCACTTTTCCGAGAGGGAGAGCAGGTCATAGTTTTGACAAAATGGACGACAATTCTTTTGTACGGAGGGATGTCATTTGACAGGCAAGGTGCATCTGGTCTTCAGCTTGGCCGTATTTTATCTCAATCATGTAATGATGGATATTTAATTTACTAGATATGAAGGAATTCAAATGGTCAAAATTGGAAAACATCCCTCATATAACTCCTAGAACATACCATGCATCTTGCCTGACAGTGACTGAATCTGGCCTCATTCGAGTAATTTATAATGGAGGGATCACCTACCAAGGCAGGGCATCTTCTAGAGACAAGTGTACGTAATATTTTACTCCCTGATTTTCAGGCCGCCACCTAGTGAGCATTCAAAATTTATGTCCCTTGAGAGTTGGTAATCACCAGCCAACTGGCATACATGTTTCGATAGTTTTCATTCAATTTTGGTACAAAATGAAGTACCTAACAAACCTATAAAAAGTAGAAAGGTATACGCATGTACCTCTTATTAATTCGGACCGACAGATTCGTTAGATTTCCATAGGCGTCACCCTAGTTTTTTCAAATGTTAAACGTCTTTAAATTCAATAGCATCATTTAAAACCTGATAAATTTACAGCATGGACCAGACATGCACGTTTCGGGTACTAAACCCTCGTCAGTGATCCTCAGTCTAAACAATGTAATATGGCCAAAAAGTATGAAAATTATTATGTTTGTCCAAAAATGTACCAAAAGACGTAGCAGAATGGGTGGGATATGATGCTACAGGACCCACGTTTTAAAAATTTCAAGAAATTTTGTAACAGAAAATTTCAAATGCGTTGAAAAGACAGACGATCAACCGAAGTTGATCGAACTTGGCTACATGTGCCCTCGGGGACTCTTGGTCCACCAGCAGTGACACTCACCAAGTAGTTCAAATGTTAAACGTCTTTAAATTCAATAGCATCATTTAAAACCTGATAAATTTACAGCATGGACCAGACATGCACGTTTCGGGTACTAAACCCTCAGTCTAAACAATGTAATATGGCCAAAAAGTATGAAAATTATTATGATTGTCCAAAAATGTACCAAAAGACGTAGCAGAATGGGTGGGATATGATGCTACAGGACCCACGTTTTAAAAATTTCAAGAAATTTTGTAACAGAAAATTTCAAATGCGTTGAAAAGACAGACGATCAACCGAAGTTGATCGAACTTGGCTACATGTGCCCTCGGGGACTCTTGGTCCACCAGCAGTGACACTCACCAAGTAGTTCAAATGTTAAACGTCTTTAAATTCAATAGCATCATTTAAAACCTGATAAATTTACAGCATGGACCAGACATGCACGTTTCGGGTACTAAACCCTCGTCAGTGATCCTCAGTCTAAACAATGTAATATGGCCAAAAAGTATGAAAATTATTATGATTGTCCAAAAATGTACCAAAAGACGTAGCAGAATGGGTGGGATATGATGCTACAGGACCCACGTTTTAAAAATTTCAAGAAATTTTGTAACAGAAAATTTCAAATGCGTTGAAAAGACAGACGATCAACCGAAGTTGATCGAACTTGGCTACATGTGCCCTCGGGGACTCTTGGTCCACCAGCAGTGACACTCACCAAGTAGTTCAAATGTTAAACGTCTTTAAATTCAATAGCATCATTTAAAACCTGATAAATTTACAGCATGGACCAGACATGCACGTTTCGGGTACTAAACCCTCGTCAGTGATCCTCAGTCTAAACAATGTAATATGGCCAAAAAGTATGAAAATTATTATGATTGTCCAAAAATGTACCAAAAGACGTAGCAGAATGGGTGGGATATGATGCTACAGGACCCACGTTTTAAAAATTTCAAGAAATTTTGTAACAGAAAATTTCAAATGCGTTGAAAAGACAGACGATCAACCGAAGTTGATCGAACTTGGCTACATGTGCCCTCGGGGACTCTTGGTTCGCTTCGTATGTTAATCAGGACACTTCAGGTCGATTATCATTGGTCCAGTGTACCTCAAACTGGATCCAATGAAACTGGCGAATTTATCGTGGCGAGTAAAACGTTTGACATCCGACAAGGGAGAGTAAGATATTACGTACACTTGTCTCGAGAAGATGAGGCAGAGAGCCAAATGAGAGATTACCAATCAATGAATTTGTTATTTTAAATTTCCTAAACTGTGATTTTGATTCATATTGCATAGAGATAATTACTATTCCCATTGCAATGCCACAATATGTTTCTTATCACAGTATGACAGAGCTGCAGGGTGAATTCTATATATATGGAGTTTATTCACAAAATTCAAAAGAAATAGTCAACAATTCACCACTTTTAAATCATGACTTGAAGATCTGTAATCTGAAGGATAAAAAGTGTACTCCTAAAAAATTAGATGCATCTTTTATCGCTTGTGGTCACTCATGTATCAAGTTAGCAAAAGCAACTTGTACATGTATGAAAATATCACTATGAAAATACCAAATCATGATAATATTTGCAAAGGGGTAGGTTCACTAACTCCCAAAATTGGCCCTAAATTTTAGCAAAAAAATAATTTTATGAAAATGATGATTCAACATCTCTTATTTATTTCAAATACCTTTCGAAATAGAAAGTAAATAGTTTTCAGTGTCCAAATGTCACGTGCGTTAGTTATGACGTCAAATCTTGACGTCATTTGCTCTGGATAACGGAAAATGAAGGAAATTCGCCATATTTTTGTCATAAGTTTTTAGCTCGCCGGGACGAAAAAGTCCGGAGAGCTAATGCCATACCCTCGGCGTCGTCGTTGTCGTCGTCCGTAAACAAAACTTTAACATGGGCTATATCTCTTGAACTATAAGGGTTAGGGCTTTGATATTTCACATTTAGATACCTTGTGACGAGACCTTTCATTTGAGACCATGACCTTTGACCTAGTGACCTTTGACTTTGACCTACTTTTCAAAAACTTTAACCTGGTTTCTGACAAAAACCTATATAGGCGAGCTATGTAATCTTTGATTACCCTATGTTTATAAATAGTATAGGTGCCAACCCTCACCTAACAAATTGTATGCAGATTGAAAGATAAATTGCAAATTTCACTTTTTTGTGTGAAAATTATTTTGGATGAGGGCTGGCGCCCTACTTATTTTCATAAATTTTAACAAAAATTATGCCAATTTCTTGCAATTTTTCAGCATTTTACGACTTTAAGCCGAATTTGAAGTCTTATCTTTCGGTGTATTGCACGCAAATTAAAATATTTAACTAATATTTCAATCAACCATACATTTAACTTCCTGGATACGAAATACAATCGAAATCTAAAACATTCAAAATTTAGGGCCGATTTTTTATGTTACCGATCCTGCTCCTTTATTGCAACAGAAAAAATGGACTTATCAAATGAAGCCATTATCTGCAGAAATCAATTTTCTACTGTTATAGTTCACACTTGCTGTCATATCACTGTAACAGACTTAATGTTTGCATATAACACAAATAAGTACAAATCTAACTCTGACAAAACATCGCTCTTTGTAGGAAAAGTCCTTATTTCATGACCCTCACATGAACAACTACTGCATTTACAAATCTCCTTTTCAGCCAAACTAATTAAAGAAGGACTACTGTACAACTTATGTAACTAAAGAACATCTCTCAAGCCACCCTGTGTGCTTCCCTTTCTAACCAACTTTTTTCTGAAATGTCTGAAAATCTTATTCCACCTTCATTTCCTTCTCCACTCAATCCCCCAATTGTACCTGGACCATCAGGTCTCTGAATAATTTCTTGGACATGTTCAATGATTTTGTGGATATAATTAGGCCAAATCACATAATCAAAATTATCAATAACTGTTTACCCATTTGAACAGCAACATTCTTATAATTTACAACTTCATCAGGAAAATTAATCATTGGTTGATTTGCTCTGTAGATTTTTCTCAGTATTCTGAATCTTCTTAAAATTGAAGATAAATTAAGTGCCCTTTATCTTCAATTAAAAACAAAACATGCTCTGCATTTTTTTTCTTCAAATAGAGTCCTAGCATAATTACCTGATAACATTAATTGTGGGTTGGTTCCTGTAGTTAATTTCATATGATTATCAAACAAAACTTCAACATTTTTCACAATACTTCTGATTTAAATTTTTTTTTTAATTTAAACTTTATTTATTTTACAACGTTTAACAAACAAGTTACACAACTTATATAAATGTCTCACGTTGGCTCAGATGAGGGGGTCCAAGGAGCAGGAGGAAACCGGAGTACCCGGAGAAAACCCCCCTGCAGAGGCCTGGGTTGGGGACCACCTACCCTCCCACATAAGACCCTTTGCCGAATCTGAGATTCGATCCCGGGACCTTAGAGGTGAGAAGCGAGCGCGCTACCACTGCGCTTACCCAGCCGTACTTCTGATATCTTCAGTGACATTCCATTGAGTAACTAATGCGATTTTCTTAATAATTAGCTTTCTAAAAAAAGACGGTGGTTGATGTCAGCATGATTGACGTCTGTTCCCTTATCTTTTGCATTAGCATATAGTGATGGAGCTGATTTTACACCTTTGCTAATTGATTCAATTTTATTTTTGATAAGTTGTCAGGATTTACTCAAATATATTCAGCAATTGTGCTGGTTTCTGGAAATGTTCAGCTAGTTACATACTTTCCCAAATTTGATTTTGCTGATTTCTTCCTTGTAGCATCACATAAGGTGCACAAAAATCTTGAGCCACTCCCTGCTAAACCACTCTCAGCTCTGTCGAATTTTTCGTTAATCATGCTAATGAAAAACTTTAATGTTTGTCTTCTCAAGCCATTTTCTTTTTATGCCCCCGGAATCAAAGATTCGGGGGCATATAGTTTTTGGCCTGTCCGTCTGTTTGTCTGTCTGTTTGTCCGAAAAACTTTAACATTGGACATAACTTTTGAATGGGAAGTGATAGGGCTTTCATATTTCACATGTGTATTCCTTGTGACAAGACCTTTCCATTGATACCAAAATTTTTGACCTCGTGACCTTGACCTTTGACCTACTTTTCAAAAACTTTAACATTGGGCATAACTTTTGATTGGTAAGTGATAGGGCTTTCATATTTCACATGTGTATTCCTCGTGACAAGACCTTTCCATTGATACCACAATTTTTGACCTCGTGACCTTGACCTTGACCTTTGACCTACTTTTCAAAAACTTTAATATTGGGCATAACTTTTGAATGGTAAGTGATAGGGTTTCATATTTCTCATGTGTATTCCTTGTGACAAGACCTTTCCATTGATACCAAAATTTTTGACCTCGTGACCTTGACCTTTGACCTTTTAACCCAGTGACCTCACATACATGTACTTAACAGAAATTAGTGTTCAAACTAACAACGATGCCACCGGGGGCATTCGTGTTTCACAAACACAGGCTTTATTCAATTTTCAAAACTTCTCTTTCAAATAATTCTCATTTTGTATTGGTAACAAACACACAGCTGTAGAGCTATGATTATTTTCATCACAAATTGATTATAATAAGGGTCTATTGATTCTCACAGAATTTGGTTTTGATTCAAGAAAAATCTCAATTTTTTCATTATCTTTTGAAATCACTTCAATCAAAATAATACAAAATGAAAATCTGAAAGCTTTGTCTGGCAAGAATTTATCAGAGGCTTCTCTATGTACAGGGACATCCCCCATTCCATCAGCTCGATCTTTGATACTGAATATAAGGAGAATGGATTGATCAAAAGGATCCAAACCGTTCTCCTCCTGTAATCCTGTAATAATTGCATGTTCCAGTTCTTGAAGGTGTTTTAGCAATGGCATCTGGATATGACCAACGAACACCTTTCATATTGGGTGTAGCAATCTCTGGAACACTTCTACACAAATCTTCCAATACATCAGTAGGTTCAAATATGCTGTTTGAAGTAACTAATTTTGGACAATCACTCATTTGTTTTGTTTTGGCAGGAGTGTGATAATAATTACTTAAATGATCATGACTCTCTATTGCATATCGAACAGCATATGGTGTGTAAGAATATTCAACATCATCTAATGCAGACAATGGCTGGTGAGGATTATTTGATTTTTCTTTCAAAATAAGATATTGCTCCTTATGTGTTTACCCTCATTGCTAAGCATTCTTTTGCTGTCAAAGTATTTGATTTTTTTTTTTTCAAATCGATTCTACATCTTTCAATTTTTGATCATTAGCTTCCTTAAAAGCATTGTGAAGAGTGAAAAAAGAACATCACATCGATCCTCATTTTTTGTTTTACAAAAATCATGAATAAAATCAATCACAGGCTTCAATCTTTTTTTGTTTGACACATTTTCTACTGCTGTCATAAATTGGTATTTTATTTGGATTCCATTGCCTAGGTTTTTGCTTTTAATGACCATTTTGAAATTTGATGGGTGATGTAGTCCTAAATGGATAAAATTTGTTTGCATCCTTTGTCAGAATAAATACATGAATCAGTTCATGAAGTGATGCAAGTTGCCCTTTCAATTTATGTACATCATTTGATGTAGTAATGGCTCTGCAGCAGGGGCAAACATTATTTGTATTTATCCATGCAAACAGGCATGTCTTACAAAAAAATATGTGAACATGTTGTAATTACAGGTTCAGAGGGCAAACCCTTGCAAATTGAATAGAAAATATTTCACCCAATGACTAATCAATAATTTGATCTTGATCTATGCTAGTAATTTGGGTTTTAAAATTATCAAATGGTGAGAAAGGAAATTCGGGGGTACTCTCAAATTCTAAAATGTTTGTTGCACTTTCTTTCTGTAAGTCAGACAATTTTCGACTGACACGTTCATGTGATGTTGATGGACCAAGTTTTTTGTCTGTAGATACAGATGTACCAGGACAAACTGTTTTTATTTCGGTGTCACTAGCTGTGTCAGTATAAGATGTAGCAGTCTCGGTGGATGGGTCAAAATAATCAAGTTTTGCTTTTTTTTAATTGGTTGCATTTGATCAATAGTTTCAGAATTTTCAGTGTCAGGATGATTAGAATACTCTAAAGAATCAATGATTTCAGATAACTCGGAATTCGGGGTCACACTTGTGGGTGAGATTGCTGACTGATTACTTGAAAAATCAAATGATAAAATGATCATAGGGACTTGAGCTTTACTTTTCAAGCCAGGTTTCTTGTTACATATAATACAGTCCTTATCATCATGCTGTGCAAATTTTAAGAATTCTGGACATTTATTAGAGCATTTTGTCATGTTTTCTTTACATTTTCTATGTTTAAATTGAATTATTCTGCAAGGTAGACTCACACGAGTAGGATGAATCAAATCATTGTCATCATTAACACTGATTGCATACACAATTTGAATTTCATCTCTGTATGTATCTACAGGATAGCTCTTATTGGAAAATGTAATCCCACATACCCTACAACTATTTGCAAGCTTTTTTATGGGTTTAAATCATGTCCATTGTAAAATGGTGTGATTTATCAAAAATCAGTGTAATGCAATGGTGAAAATAATTACCAAAACAAATGGATTCAAATGATTGATAAGGGTCTAAGAGTCTATTAAAATCAAACAGACATTGAATATCATATCAAAAAGAGGTAAAACCTAGGAGAAACCCCAGCTACACAACTTAAACTTTCGTTTTAAAATTCACCGGAAATCAAGAGAAATACTGATTTAATATTCCTAAAATGACTTAGGCTCTGGAGATGGACTCTAAAAACGCCGATTACCCGCGTGTTAGTCAGAGTCCCTTCTCTCTATAAAAATATAATACCACCTGTAAAAATTCAAAATCAAGAGAAATCCCTCTTTCAAACATGACACCCCCTCTTTTCAACGCCTTGCAACTTTTGTCTGCTTCAGATATTCAAAAGATCATTTAAAGCCACTGCTTCGATCTGCAAACTGTTTTCACCAAAAGATGCTATTGATAGTTCCAAACCGGATATAGGTCACTGCGCATAGAAACGAGGAGAGTTTCATAATCTTTTTATAAATGCGCAGATCTTATTGGTAGGCGAATCACACCTCCAAAATCTCTCCGCTTCGAGCACATGACGTAACAGCCAAACTATTTTAAATAATTTATGCATATTTACAAGGAGCATAGAAAGATGGTCAACCAGCAGTGACACTTACCAAGTGGTATAGATATTAAACGTCTTCAAATTGAAAAGCATCTAAGAACAGATAAATTGGCATCATGAACCAGACATGCACGTTTCGGATACTTAACCCTCGTCAGTGATCCTCAAATCTAAACAATGTAATATGCAAAAGAAAATTGTGAAAGTTACTATGTCGAAAAAGCGTACCGAAAGACGTTGCAGGATGGGTAGGATATGATGCTACAAGACCCACGTTTTTGAAATTTCAAAGAAATTTTGATAACAGAAATTTTAGAATGCGTTGAAGAAATGATCAACCGAAATTGATAGAACGTGTGTCAATTAATATTATGATAACAATTTAAAAAATTCAAAAAGCCTGCCCTTCTAAGGATCTAGCCAAAATGAACAAGCATCCTGAGAGTATTACTTAAGCAATACATGTCCCCTACCGGCCGGAACAAATCTGAAAGGGGCATAACTCCCGAAAAAAAATTGTCACTGGAACCAAAGTCGAACTTGAACTGTTACTATTCAATTGAAGGTACATGTCAACTTTCATTGAAATCAAACAAAGCAACAAAAGACTAAGAAAAGTTTGACAGACTGACGACAAGGGAACTAAGAGTCACCACCCCCCATTTTCACCGGTAAAGGACTAACAAAGGACAATAACCCCTACTTGACCTGTACTACCTGAAGAAAAAATCATGTCAGAATCTCAAAGGATACAGCGAAAGTCTGAAAAACTAATTTCCACGTTGCCAATTTATCTGTTCTTAAATGATGCTATTCAATTTGAAGACATTTACATTTATACCACTTGGTAAGTGTCACTGCTGGTGGACCAGGAGTCCCCGAGGGCACATGTAGCCAAGTTCGATCAATTTCGGTTGATCGTTTCTTCAACGCATTCTAAATTTGTTTTCAAAATTTCTTGAAATTTCTAAAAAGTGGGTCCTGTAGCATCATATCCCACCCATCCTGCTACGTTTTTTGATACGCTTTTTCGACATAGTAACTTTCATACTTTTTTGGCATATTACATTGTTTAGATTTGAGGATCACTGACGAGGGTTAAATACCCGAAACGTGCATGTCTGGTCCACGTTGTCAATTTATCTGTTCTTAAATGATGCTATTCAATTTGAAGACGTTTACATTGAACAGGGTCAATAACTCAAATAATATGAGGTCAAAAGCAACAAAAGTCGAATCTTACCTATATTACTAATTTACTTCAGGACAAATTCATATACCAAATAAATATCTCAAAGAACGACAGAAAAGTCCGGAAAATTATTTTGAAAAAAAAAGACATTAACTCATGAAACACTAGGTCAAACGCAACAAAAGCCAAACTTGATCTGTGCTACTGCAAGACAAATTCATATACCAAGTATTAGGTCAATATCTGAAAAGATGACAGAGAAAAGTTCGGAAAACAGATTTTGAACAAAGGGCAATAATTCATGTAAAACTACGTCAAACGCAACAAAAGTCGAACTTGACCTGTATTACTGCAAGACAAATTCATTTACAAAATTTAAAGTTTCAAAGGGCGACAGAGAGGAAAGTTCGGAAAACTTATTTTGAACAAAAGACGAATGAAAGTCGAACTTGACTTGTTTTACCCGAAAACAAATTCATTCGCCAAATTCCAAGTCAACATCTCAAAGGACGGTGGAGAAAAGTCTGGAAAACTAAATTTGGTGGAGGTTTTTGTTTGTTTGCTTTTCCTGTTTTATCCTGATTTTGTATACCTTCAGTTTCTGATTTTCTGAAATATCGATATAGGGATATGGTCATAATCCATATTTGACATTTGAGCAAAGGGCAACAATTCTTGTAAAATAGGTCAAACACGGCGAAAGACTATCTCGACCTGTTTTATTGCAACAAAATTTCATGTAATAAATTTCAAGTCAATATCTATGTAAAAAATTCAAGTCAATATCACAAACGTTGACAGAGAAAATTCCTGAAAACTTATTTTGAACAAAGGGTTATAACTCATGTAAAAGTCAAGCGTGACGAAAGTCGAACTTGACTTGTATTAACTGAAGACACATCTATCTGCTCTAAAATGATGCTAATGAATTTGAAGACGTGAAACATTTTTACCACTCGGTGAGTGTCACTGCTGGTGGACCAGGAGTCCCCAATGGCACATGTAGCCAAATTCGATCAATTTCGGTTGGTCGTTTCTTCAAGCTCATTTGAATTTCTGTTTACAAAATTATTTCAAATTTCTAAAACCTGGGTCCTGAAGCATTATATCCCAGCCATCTTGCTACGTCTTTCGGTATATTTAGGACATAATTATCACAGATTTTGGCCATGTTACATATTACATTTGGCACCGGTTGCCCATTGGTCTCGTCGGTTTATGTGTTGTCTTTTGTGTTTGATGTTTACATGTCGTATGTCTCTTTTTCGTCTCATACTATTCTCGTCTTTTGTGTTTTTGCATCGGATGTTTTGGTGTTTTGCTGTTGGTGCTGCAACAGGGTCTTGTTGGAGATCCACTCCTTTCTATTGTTTAGATTGAGGATCATTGACGAGGGTTTAATATCCGAAACGTGCATGTATGGTCCATGCTGTAAATTTATCTGCTCTAAAATGATGCTAATGAATTCGAAGACGTTATACAATCATATACCAGATTTCAAGTCAATATCTTAAAAGACTACAAAGAAAATTCCTGAAAACTAATTGTGAAGGACAGACAAGCGGACTGACAGACTAACAGCGAGGAAAGTAAGAGTCCCCTGGCACGCCGATAGGGGACTTACAAGCATTCTGAAAGTCCCTACCCCCTACTGGCCCCAAGAAATCTGAAAGGGGCATAACTCCTGAAAATTGTCGACTGGAACCAAAATCAAACTTGATCGGTAATTATTCATAATGAAGGTACATGCCAACTTTCATTGAAATCTAACAAAGCGAGACTAAGATAAGTCCGGAAAACCTAAGTGTGACAGACGGATGCACTGACAGACCAACGACAAGAAATTAAGAGTCACCCCGGTTTCATCGGTAGAGGACTAACAAAGGACAATAACTCGTACTTGACCTGCACTACCTCAAGATAGATTAAAGTCAATATCTCAAAGAAGACGGAGAAAAGTCTAGAATACTAATTTAAACAAGGTCAATAATTCAACTAAAATTAGGTCATACGCAACAAAAGTCAAATCTGATCTGTATTACATCAAAACAAAGTCATATACATGTACTAAATTTCAAGTCAATATCGCAAAGAACGACGGAAGAATGCGGAAATCGTATTTTGTACAAAGGACAATAACTCATGTTAAACTAAGTCAAACGCAACAAAAGTCAATCTTGATCTGTGTTACTGCAAGACAAAATCATATACCAAATTTCATGTCAATATCTGAAAAGACGACAGAGAAAAACTAATTTTGAACAAAGGGCAATAACTAATGTTATTTTGAGTCAAACGAGACGAAAGTCGAACTTGACTTGTATTACCGAAAGACAAACTCATATACCACATTTCTAGTAAAGATCTCAAAGGACGACAGAGAAAGTCCGGAAAACTAATTTTGATCAAAACGCAATAACTCAAGTAAAAGTAGGTCAATCGCGACAAAGTCAAATTTGATCTGTATTACCTAATTACAAATTTACATATCAAATTTCAAGTTGATATCTCCAAGGACGACACAGAAAAGTATGGAAAACTGAGTGGACGGAATGACAGACTGACTGACTGACAGACGGGGAGGAAACCTAGTCCCCCCGGTTTCACCGATAGGGTACTCATAAACGCTAATACTGTAACCAGTGAATGGGTGATTTATACATACTTCTTTTGTTTTCAAAAGAATCAATCTGACAGGGTACATGTAGTTTATCAGTCTTGGAATTTGTCAAGTATCGTTTGAAAACCCTTTAGTTTATATTAATTATATGTTAACCATCCAACCAAAGACTGTACTCTATGCCTTCCAAAATGGAAGTTACCGGATGTGACAGTTCTACCGAATTGAAGCGGCGGGTGTTGCATGCAAGCAGGAGATGCTTCCTCTTCCTGGGCACCTGGTTTCACTCCCATATCGAGAGTTCTCTTCTTTCCATATGGTGGAGGTTTTTGTTTGTTTGCTTTGGTTCCTGTTTTATCCTGATTTTGTATGCCCTCGGTTCCTGATTTTCTGAATTATCGATTTTGTGCTGTATACAGGGATATGGTCATTATCCATATTTGTCATTGTATAAAATCTGTAGCCTTTCATAGAATACATTCTGAATTTTCAGATGCACATTTTTGTATACAATTTCCACATCCCAAGATTTGCCCACGATCCTATAATTACAGTGTTGAATGGCACTTGCGTGCAGACTTTACACATTAAGATTTCTCTGAGAGCACTTGCCACTTAATTTTCTTCTTTTACGTCACTCACTTTCTCTGTCAAATTGTTCAATACATCCAGTTTCCGACTAGCTATTTGAAGGGAAGATTTCTTTTGTGTAAGCATTGTAGATTCGCGTCTTATATTTCAGACTTCAAAACATCTTTTGTGGCTTGCATCTCCAGTTTGATGTTTAATTGTTAAACGTCTTCAAATTGAATTCTAGACTGTCTACTAATTCCTGAATTTCGTCAAAAATCTAAAATCTTTCGTCAAAATTAAAACTTCTATTAAAATCTATACGATTTAAAAACTTTGATACTTTTGTATTGTTTGTTTGTTTGTGTGTTTTTGTTTAATGACAAATATGGATAATGACCATATCCCTGTATAAATCACAAAATCGACAACCCAGAAAATCAGAAACCGAAGGCATACAAAATTTGGATAAAACAGGAACCAAAGCAATCAAACAAAAACCATTAACACATGAAAAGACCCGATATATGGGAGTTAGACCAGGCGCCCAGGAAGAGTAAGCATCTCCTGCTTGCATGCAACACCGTTTTCATATATTTTGTCAAATTACTGAGAAATTATGCGCAAGGGGAAGGAGGTCAATTTATTCATACTTTTACCTTGTAATCAAGGTAGAGCCAAGGAACTTCAGAACCATGAGGATAAAGTCAAATAAGACGAAGAACACTATTGATATTCCAGATCAAAGGTCATTTCTGGTCCAAGAAAAATATTTGGTGATTTTTTTTAATTATAACAAATCGGTTGGATCAAATCTTCATATACTTCAAGGAGAAAGTATATTCTTTCATATATGTAACGGATTTCTAATATTTCATATCAGAAAATTGAGAAATTACGCGTTTTGGGCTTTTCATATTTGTATCCCATGATAAGAATATAAGGAGGGCCGCCAATTATCCGATTTCAGGACAACTTATTTGGCATAACAGAGTTATGGAACTTTGATTTTTTTTCATGTGAGCTTAATAATGAATAATTATTCCCGACGGACTTATCTTGCTGCGTTATCGTAGGCTTTAGCATCGGCTCATGCTATGGTCACTTCATCCTCGTCATGGGAATCTCTTCCTACTCGCAAATTCTTCAGTATGCTCCGCCAACTCAAAATGTTAAACTCTTTAAATTCAATAGCATCATTTATAAACGGACAGACGATCAACCGAAGTTGATCGAACTTGGCTACATGTGCCCTCGGGGACTCCTTGTCCACCAGCAGTGACACTTATAAAGTAGTTCAAATGTTAAAAGTCTTTAAATTCAATAGCATCATTCATAAACGGGTAAATTTGCAGCATGGACCAGACATGCACTTTTCAGGTACTGAACCCTCGTCAGTGATCCTCCATCTAAACATTGTAATATGGCCAAAGAGGTTGGAAAATTATTATGTCAAAAAATGTACCGAAAGATATAGCAGGATGGGTGGGATATGATGCTACAAGACCCACGTTCTAGAAATTTCAAGAATTTTAGTACCAGAAAATTTTGAATGCGTTGAAGAGACAGACGATCAACCGAAGTTGATCGAATTTTGACTGCATGGGCCCTCGAGGCTGCATGTGCCCTCGAGGAAAATTCATGCGCACGCGTTATGTGATTGGAGTAACCTGCGTTCATCGTGAATCAACGACTAAAATTGAACATAGGAAATCTACTTGCAATTTTTTTTATAAAAGAAGGAAAGATATCTCCAACAAGACCCCGTTGCAGCATCAACAGCAAAACACCCGATGCAAAAACACAAAAGACGAGTACAGCACGAGACGGAAAAGAGACACACGACATGTAAACATTAAACACAAAAGACTACACATAAACCGACGAGACCAATGGGCAACCGGTGCCGACTTTGGACGGCCATTTGTCACGCAAGTAGCAAATGGTATGGTTATCCTGGATTACGTGCGCACAATCATCTCCTCCAATTACCCAGAGGTCTCGAAGAACGTACAATTGTAGTGTAAAACAACCTCCTCACTGTAAGATGACCACACACAAACAAGACCGCGAAACGTAGAGGCCCAAGAAACACAGATGAATATGTAAATGGATATAAAAAGAGGGCATGCGTAATACGGTCCGTGCTCTGCCGGCTGTAGTGAGCTCATGTATGTAATCACCCGAGGAGTCCGATTGCACATTGACACCTTTTAATAACCAATTTGAAAGTAGACATCGCCTCCACATTTTCTAAGTAAAATAAAATTCAAGAATTCGATACTTTTTCAGTTCCTGGTAATGGCGGTCAGTGAGAGTGGACGTACGTAATCGCTCTCCGCACATAAGACCCTATACCGTAGTTTAACGTCGGAATATTTTGCAGATTTTCGGGTAGATGATATATCTTGTATCCAGTTAGACGTTCGTATAAAAATTTGACGGAAAATTGTGCTAAATTTATGACTTTGGAAGGGTTGTATGTAAACGTCTTCAAATTGAATAGCATCATTTAAGAACAAATAAATTGGCAACGTGGACCAGACATGCACGTTTCGGGTACTCAACCCTCATCAGTGATCCTAAATCCTAAATCTAAACAATGTAATATACCAAAAAGTATGAAAGTTACTATGTCGAAAAAGGGTACCGAAAGACGTAGCAGAATAGGTGGGATATGATGCTACAGGACCCACTTTTCAGAAATTTCAAGAAATTTTGATAACAGAAATTTAAATTGCGTTGAAGAGACAATCAACCGAAATTGATTGAACTTGGCTACATGTGCCCTCGGGGACTCCTGGTCCACCAGCAGTGACACTCACCAAGTGGTATAAATGTAAACGTCTTCAAATTGAATAGCATGTACATCGCAGATATATTGATTACTCGTCACGGAGATTGCACTGGACATACGTGGACACTAGTGGTCACTTAAGTTTAAACGCCCATATAATACACCTGGATCTGTGGTAATTAGCATACCTGTTTAGTGCACATAACAAGCATGGCATCAAAGTCTGAATCTCTCTCGACAAAAGGAAGTAAAACAAAACGCATTACAAGTACCAGTGATGTATCGAATACCAGAGGGGATGAAGTTAGTATGTTGATGTTGGAATTGGATGAAATAAAAAAGATGAAAAGATGATATAAAGGATATTGTTTCCAGTATCGTTAAAGAAATGTTGATTGGAGCAAAAGAAGTTATGGAGAAGCAGTTCGAAGAATTCAAAAAGGAGCAAGATAAAGTGAGAAATGATCTGGCAAAAAGGATAGACAGATTGCAGAACGAAAATCACGTGTTAAAAGAATCAGTTGCGGAAAAAGCGAAGCAGATATGAGAGATGGAGCAGATAGTAAAGGAAACATCCAAAATGGCAAAAAAGCTGACTCGAAAGCGAATTTCAACGAACAGTACTCCCGCAAGTGTAATGTCAAAATTTTCGGATTGCAAGAGGTAGAGAAAGAAAACACAAAACAATTAGTGCAGTCCATGTTGAAAGATGTCGCCAAAATTACCCTGAGAGAGGAAGATATTGTTGCAGTGCATAGGATCCCCGGGGGTAGGAGATCAGGACCGAGACCGGTACTCCTGAAAGTTAAAAATAGTGAGGTTAAGGCAGTGATAATGCGCAAGAGATCGGCGGTCAAAGGGCACGAACATTTGCGATTAGCTGACGATGTCACGGAATCTAATTCGAAATTGATCAAACGCCTCAAAGAACATTCATTAATCGAGCAAGCGTACTATTTTAACGGACACGTGTATGGACGAACAAAAGATGGGTCACAGAGGATCAGATTTGACATCAACGATGACCTCGCAAAGAAGATCCAGAAAAAATCCAGCGGATCCATGGCAGATTATGACACTTCGGACTCCGAGTAGTGCATTTCCTACTGAGTTATGTATCAGTAACTGAGTATGTGACACATGCATCGCTTTAGATATTATGGCTTTATGTTGAACAGTTTTGTATATTTATATATAATCGCTCTATTTTGAAAAAAAAATCGGTGCAGCAGTATAAGTAAAGTGTACATGTATACAATTTATCATTTGTTTTGAATCTACCTATAAACCTTGTTATTCTGATACGCCTCGTCGCACTGCATTGCTTTTTATATACCTTAGCTAGATGTACAGGTATCCGGATTCGACACTCACGGTTGGACCGATATCGGTTCCTATTAATAATGGTACACATCAATTTCCAGTGTTGTTATATGCTGGCGGGGGTGTACCGTAACTCAAAAAGCAATGAAGTATAAGAATTTATATATTTTCTTTCTTAACGAAAGCCAAATGTCGAGGGATACCTAAGAAAGAAAGGAGGGGATCTCCAACAACACTAAGTTGCAGCACCCACAGCAAAATCCCAAAACACCCATGCAAAAAACACAGAACAGATACCCACAGAAAGAGACGCAAAAGGGACAAGGAACACCAACTCACAACATAGAAACACAAAAGACTACACATAAACCAACGAGACCAATGGACAACCGGTGCCGACTTAGGACGGCCATCTGCCAAGTAAATAGCAGACGGTGTGGCTATCCTGGATTACGTGCGCACAACCCTCTCACTTCTCCAGTTACCTAGAGGTCTCGAAGAACGTACAAATGTGGTGTAAAACAACCTCCTCACTGTAAGATGACGTCACACAAACAAGACCGCGAAACGCAGAGGCCCCAGAGACTCAGATGAATATGTAAATGGATATAAAAAGAGGGCATGCGTAATACAGTCCGTGCTCTGCCGGCTGTAGCGAGCTCATGTATGTAATCACCCGAGGAGTCCGACTGACATTCAGAGAGGACAGGTGGTCGGGGCCCTGTCTTCTCTAAAGAGGTTTGGACAGGGCCCGTCATGGAGTCCCGTCGTCACAGTCAGTCAGAGTGCAAGTCTTAAGAATGCGCTCGTACAAGACTGTATATTGGTCAAGTACCAAGCTTAGTACAGGTTATTATTGAACAGGTAAAACATGTATTCGGCAATCACTTGCTAGCCTAATTGCTTTTTTTTCTTTATTGAAAAATATTTTGAAAAAAAGGCCTTGTAGAGGCTAGAGTCTACCTGACTTGATAACATATTGATGATCTGTATTCCCATTATTGAATTAACCCATATAGGGTCGAAACGTGTAGATTTTCGTCAGCAACTGTTGATCAAAGCTGATTGATCCGTCATTACCATCTTTATTTTTTACAGCAATTTTTTTTTCTTTGATTGTGATGAGTGTGTATGAAAGATGTGTGGAATTATGTGTTGTTTTTGAATGTGTGAATGAATGGATGTACTCCACTTATGATAAATTAGATAAACCTGAAATTACATGAATTGTTTGAAGATGTTATCAATGAATTGCAGAGGGTTAGGGGATTTTTGTAAAAGAAAAGATGTATTCAATTACTTTTAAAAGATCTAAGAAAGCATCAATTTACTGTTTACAGGACACACACTTTACTAGTAGATCAGAGAGTTTAATTAGAAGTCAATGGGGCTTTGAATGCATCTCATCCTATGGTACAAGTGACTCCAGAGGAGTAAGCATCTTATTTAATAATAATTTTGAATACAAAATCAATGAAAAAATAATAGACGATCATGGAAATTTTGTAATTATAAACCTAGAAGTAGAGAAAAAGCTCAATATCACTTTTGTTACAATTTATGGCCCAAACGAAGATAAAACCTAATTTTTTCCAGTCTATAAAAGAGAAAATAAGTGAACTACAACAAGAATTAATTATATTTTGTGGTGATATGAACTTAGTTTTAGAATTTGAAAAAGATTGCGATATAACTACATCAGACAAAATAATCCAAGAGCAACAAAAGAAGTTTTAAACATTATGGAAAAGCTGTCACTCAAAGATCCTTGGCGCATATATAATCCTGATAAACGAGTATATACATGGGCTCGACGAAACCCATTAAAAAGAGCAAGACTAGATTTTTTTATGGTGTCAGATTCAGTTCTCTCATTAATTGACAAAGTTGAAATAATGCCTGGATACAGGACTGACCACTCTATTATAAGCTTAGATATCAGATTGAATGATTTTGTAAGAGGAAAAGGCTTCTGGAAATTTAATGATTCACTGTTATCTGATAAGCTGTATGTTGAAAAAGTTAAAAATGTGATCCGACACACAAAGTATGAATACGCGAATATTTTATATAGGCCAATGGCGATAGAAAACATAGATGAACTTTTGTTGCGGATAAATATTTCTGACCAATTGTTTTTTGATACTCTGCTCATGAAAATAAGGACAATGACTATTTCTTACTCAGCAGAACTTAAAAGACATAAGAATAAAACTAAATTAGATTTAGAAAAAGAAATAAAAGAATTGAAAAGTAAGTTAGATGCAAAATATGAGGTCTCTTTAAATGATAGATTAACAGAAGTAAGTACTGAACTTGAAAATATAAGAAAGCATGAACTTCAAGGAATGTTACTAAGATCTAGATGTAAGTGAATTGAAGAAGGGGAAACGTCCACAAAATATTTCTGCGCATTAGAGAAAAGAAATTTTATTAATAAGAATATTGTTAACCTAGAAACAGAAAAATGTCTAATTACTAAACAGGAAGACATTCTAAATGAAGTAAAAATGTTTTATATGAATCTCTACAGCAACAAAGATAATGAATTAGTCAATGTAAACTTAAATGAAAAGCTAAGAGAATTCTCTGTACCTTTGCTAAGGGAAAAAGATAGAGAAAATTTAGAAAAACAAATTAGTATTAAAGAAGTAGGATACGCAGTACGTGCTCTCAAGAATGATAAAAGTCCAGGTCCAGATGGATTTTCAGCAAGGTTTTACAAGTTCTTTTGGCCAGACTTGAGGTTTTTTATTTATAGATCAATCATAGAGGGGTTTTCAAGGGGGGAACTTTCAATTTCATAAAAAATGGGGATAATTTCTATTTTGCCAAAAGGGGACAAACCGAGGGATCAACTTAAGAATTGGCGACCTATTTCCTTATTAAATGTTTCATATGAAATAATCTCATATCGCCTTTCTTTAAGACTGAAAGAAGTTTTAAACTATTTAATTCATGAAAATCAAAAGGGATTTCTAAAAGGGAGATATATAGGGGAGAATACGAGAATTTTATATGATGTCATGAAAATATAAGAGGAAAGGGGGGATGAAGGTTTACTGGTGTTAATTGATTTTGAAAAGGCATTTGATTCGATATCATGGGAATTTATTGATAAAGTTTTTGAATTCTTTAATTTTGGGCCTGCATTTAGAAATTACTTGAAATGTTTAAACAATAATTTTCAACTTTGTGGCATTCAGCATGGTATCTTCTCTCCTTTCTTCACTATCTCTCGCGGCTGTCGTCAATGGGACCCGATATCACCTTATATATTTATTTTATGTGTTGAAATCTTAGGGATATTAGTAAGGGGAAACAAAGATATTAAAGGGATAGTTATTGGGGGATTGGAAATTAAAATAAGTCAATACGCGGACGATACTAGTCTACTACTAGATGGATCAGTAAATTCACTTAAAACATCAATGTCACTTCTTGATCAGTTTGCAAAGTTCTCTGGTTTAAAACCAAATATTGAAAAATGTAAATGCAAATGGATTGGAAATGAGAAACAAAGCACAGAAAAGATTTGCCCAGAATTTCCTTTCATTTGGTCAAACGAACCCTTCACTTTCTTAGGAATAATTTTTAGCGTAAATTTGGAAGAAATGGAAACACTTAATTTTGAGAAAAGAATACTGGATATTAAAAAATTTATAGAATCATGGTCTCATAGAATACTTACACCTATTGGGAAAATATCTGTTGTAAAAACCATTATGATACCAAAACTTACGCATTTGTTCATATCATTACCAAACCCTTCTGACAAAATTATAGATGAATTACAAAAAATATTTTTCAATTTCATTTGGAATAACAAACAAGACAGAGTTGCAAGAACTACTTTTTTTTTCAGAATTATAGTCAAGGTGGACTCAAAATGATACATTTTAGGTCATTCATTTAATCTATGAAACTAACTTGGGTAAAAAGAATACTAAAGGATGATTCAAATTTAAGTGAAATCATTTGTGCAAGTGTTAAAACTGAAAAGAAATATTTATACAAATTAGGACCAGAATTTTTGAACACCACCTATGAATATATATATATAAAAAAAACTCTTTTTGGAAAGACGTTTTAATAACTTTATATGAGTTAAGAATTAATATTCAGAATAAAAACTCTGAAAAACAAGAAACTGTATATGAAGAATTATGGTACAACAAAAAGATAAAAATTGATAAGAAAATAGTATTTTATAAAAATTGGTTTGAAAAAGGAATTATCTATGTTTATGATCTTTTTGACACATATGGAAATATTATGAATTATAATGATTTTTGTGAAAGATTTAATTTTAGACCGCATTTAACTCACTTTTATGGTTTAATAAAAAGTATTAGAGATAGTTGGCCATGGCTGAGAGATAGGCAAAATATAATTCTACCAAATTTTAATGAACACTTAAAGATAATAATAAAGAATAAATCACAGAAACCATCAGTATATGACATATTCATGGAAAATGTAAAATTAACCTCGAAACATAACTACTTTGAAAAATGGCATCAATAGATAAACTTTGACAGGACTCATGGATCAGAAACTTCTATTAATATTCTACCATTTATTACTACTATTGATACAAAATTAAGATGGTTTCAATATAAAATAATTCACAGAATTCTTAGTACAAATACTTTTTTTTTGCAGAAAATTAATATTACTCAGTCTGATTTATGTTCATATTGTGAAATGCATAGAGAAACCATACAACATTTACTTTGTGACTGTACCGTATCAAAGGAATTTTGGCACGACTTTGAACTTTGGATCAATGTACAATTAAACTTTGAAATTCATTTATCTGACAGCGATATAGTTTTTGGAAAAATAAAATCGAGGGAGAAATGCCTAATCAACTTATTGATTTTACTAGGAAAATATTTTATTTATAAACATAAATTTAAGAATAGTAGACCCACAATGAATATATTTAAACTTGAAGTGAGATACTATTATAAAATAGAAAAGTATATTTATTTAAAAAATAATAAGGAAACTTTATTCTCTCGAAGGTGGAAATCACTAGAAAGCTTCTGTGAAAATTGATTTATTTCAGAAAAATATTTTAAAAATTCTTTGTATGTTTATTTGTTTGTCAAGCTTCTTATATGAATTACATTATTATACATGGACATCAGTAACTCCTTTACACATATGTACATGTATTATATTGGTTATCTTAAGTCTATACAGCTCGCATGACTTTGCTTAGCTATATTTGAGTTATGATGCAATTTTTGCTTCTGTTATTTTTTAGTTATGTTAATTAGATACTGAGTCTCTATAAAGTATGGTTTCTGGATCAACCTACCTTACTTTTTCATATCTTGTATAATTACCCAATGGGAACCATTGCACAAAGAATCCATAAACCAAACTTATATAGAAAGCTCTTTTAGTTCGCATTTTATTTATTATGCATGCATTTGCTTTTTTGGACTTTTTGCTTGTTATTAAGGTATCAGTTGTACAATAGAGTCATTTTACATAGCATTTTAATCATCTCCATTGTAAAGCCTGGTAAGGTACTATAAACTATATATTTTCTGAAAGGTAATGATGCCCTGAGTACAGATATAGGACTCACGGATCTTAAAAAATCAAACGGGAAAAACTCTTGTACAAATTTGTCATTTTGCATAGGTTATATAGAACTCATTCTCAAATAGAAACAGAAATTCTTATTTTCTGTTTTTGGATTTTTACATTATGTTTTGACAGAAATCTAGACAAAATGCAATATTTTAGTAAAAATACTTTATTTACTGAACACAGTATCAACAAAACAGCTCTTTTTCGAGTTTATACATAAATACAAGGGATTTCTCAGTAATTGTTTTCTTAGTAACAACTAGACTCAGTTGAATATTTCGGAGTAAATTTACTCAGAAATGTAGAATCTATTACACTGGCCCTTATCCAGGTTAAACAATATTCAGAGTAAATTTACTTTGAAATGTTCAAAATTGTAGTATTTCATTTCAATCTATTGCAACCTGAAAATTACATTGAATGGATCATAGAATGAATCTAGAAATCTTTTTTTTTTCAATTCAAAGTTGTGCAAGAATATGAGTCTTAAATTTCTTTTTCCTGAAAAAAAAATTGGAATTTACTCCGAAGTTTAGAGTTTATAGCATTGGCCTTTATCCAGAATAAATCATTTCAGAGTAAATGTTCTTTGAAATTTTGAAATCATGAAGTATTGAAATCAATGAATTCATATTTACCATACATATTACAGATAAGCTGTTCAGAGTAAATTTACTCCGAAATTTTGAGTTTTTTTATACTGGCCTTTATCCAGAAGGAATCATTTCAGAGTAAATTTACTTTGATATTTTGAAATCATTGAATCCATATTTACCATTCATATTATAGATAAGCTGTTCAGAGTAAATTTACTCCGAATTACTGGCCTCTATCCAGAATGAATCTTTTCAGAGTAAAATTACTCTGTAATTTTCAAAATTGTAGTAGTTCATTTGAAAATGATTTGTAAATTACATTGGAACAAATGAAAAAGATGGCACAGCTTTAAAAATGAATTTTGAGGAAAAAATGAATTCAAGAGTAAATTTACTTTGAAGTTTTGAAATAATCGAATTCATTTTAACCATACATATTATGATTGAGTTGCTCAAAGTAAATTTACTCCGAAATTAACAGTCCATAACATTGGCCGTTATCCAGACTGAATCATTTCAGAGTAAATTTACTCTGTAATGTGCAAAATTGTCGTAGTTCATATTAATATCAATTTGTTTCAATTCAAAAATGGTAGAAGACTAAAATTCGAATTGATTTCTACAAAATGAAGTTGGTGTAAATTATTCCAAAATGTATAAAAAATATATTTAGGATTCAAGTATCCAACTTTAAGGTATATATAACAAAACATTTTATGATGGATGGTACTACTACTAGTACCAGTACAATCAGTAGATGCACAACTTTAAAAATATAGGCACCAATTTAAAGATATGAACCAGAGGCAAATGCTATGTACATTACAAATGAACGAAAAGAATATTTTAGCTTGGAAAGTAACACCCTTTTCATCATTGAAGAAATGAGAATATTTTAGATTATTCTTTAGACAATTTTTAAATACAAATTGAAAATATTTAAAAGTCTAAAAATAATTCTGACATCCAATGCCTTTGATCCCTTCCTCTCAAATAAAATACCTAATTTTCCTTCTAATACCCTATTGTTCTGCAAACCTAAAATAAATATTTTTCTCCATTGATACACACACTCGTAAATCTATATGAATTAAACAATATATCATTCTAAGTCATGCTAAATACAAAAATCTTATTTCATAATGAGCAATAGGCCAAAGATACAGTTTATAATCAACAAGATATGCCAAAGATACAGTTTATAATCAACAAGAAGGCAAATTTACAGTTTAACAAGAGTCGAAATCTATAGTTTATAATCAACAAGAGGCGAAGTTGAAAATTAATTATCAACAAGGGGCCAGACTTACAGTTTATCATCAACAAGAGGCCATGTTTGCAGTAGGCCAATTTACAGTCTAGTATCAACAAGAGGCAAGGTTTACGGTTATAATTACAAAAGGCTAAGTTTACAATGTTTGATTTACAGAAGGTTATGTTCACCATGTGCACAGTCTATAATCATCAAGAGACAAAGTTTACAGATATATGATCAACGAGAGGTCAAGTTTATAGCTTATAATCAACAAGAGGCCAAGTTTAAAGCTTATAATCAACAAGAGGCCATGTTTAGTTTTATGATCAACAAGAGGCCAAGTTTATAGCGTATAATCAACAAGAAGCCAAGTTTACAGCTTATCATCAACAAGAGGCCAATTTTACAGCTTATCATTGACAAGTGGCCAAATTTATAGCTCATCAATAAGAGGCCATGTTTACAATTTATGATCAACAATAGGCGATGTTGATAGCTTATAATAAACAAGAGGCCATGTGTACAATTTATGATCGACAAGAGGCCAAGTTTACAGTTAATTATCAACAAAAGGCCATGTTTACAGCTTATAATCAACAAGAAGCCAAATAAATAATATATGATCAACAAGAGGCCAATTTATAGATTAAAATCACCAAGAGGCCATGTTTAAGTTTATGATCAACAAGAGGCCATGTTTACAGTTTATGATCGACAAGAGGTCAAGTTTATAGCATATAATCAACAAGAGGTCAAGTTTATAGCTAATATCAACAAGAGGTCAAGTTTATAGCTTATAATCAACAAGAGGCAATGTAAACAGCTTATCATCAACAAGAGGCCATGTTTACAGTTTATGATCAACAAGAGGTTAAGTTTATAGCTTATAACTAAGAAGAGGTCAAGTTTACAGCATATAATTAACAAGAGGCCAAGTTAACAGCGTATGATAAACAAATGGCCAAGTTTATAGCTTATAATCAACAAGAGGTCATGTTAACAGCTTATGATCAACAAGAGACCAATTTATAGGTTATAATCAAAAAGAGGCCATGTTTACAGTTTATGATCAACAAGAGGTCAAGTTAACAGTACAAAGGTGGCTTAGAGCCAATATTGTATCACTAAGCGAAATGAAATTCATTTATCTTCTATTCCATTGCCATGTGTTTTCTTCTTACTGTGTTCCATTCCTCTGCCATTTATTTTGAAGACAAACGGAAATGTTTTTACTGCTGATCAACAGTTTTATTCCATTTTTCTCCAACACACCATTTTCTTAAGCACTGAAGATATAACAAACACAAATCCAATCAAGTTCTTCAAAACTGCCACTTTGCTTGAACTCCATAACCGCATTTTCTATCTTTTTGAACGGTTTGAGTAAATGCCTAATGATAATCTACTCCCATCCGAGATTCTCTCTCTTGGCATTATGTTTTCTAAAATAAAAACAAATCGGAACATTATATTGGTTGAATGTTTCATATGTTTAAACAAGAGTTATGATCATGATGATAAACCAAAATGCAACATATGTCAATTAATTAAATTTTTCCTTTATCAATTTCACTTGTATATGTATAAATTTTGTGCCAAGGACGAAACACTTGAAACTTCATCATTAAAATAGAAATTTGCCATAAATATACCTCGTGCTGCCTCCATTTCATGTCATCGAATCACAGTTTGAAGATCAGTTTTTGAAGAAAAAAACATCTCCACAGTGTTAATTAAAAGGAAGACGGGAAGGGTTTTTGATGCAATCGCTTTCATCTCATCATTTCTCTTATCAGCACATTGTCGTATGTGTTTTAGTGGAATTAGCCTCTGAAGTTAGAAACAAAGGTTGTTTATTAATGCCATATCAATCAATCAGCTGTAAATAAAGCTATCCAGAATCCATTACCTACGTGTATATTGACTTGGCAGGTTATGTAAATTATGTAATAATCCGTCAAAATAAAATTGACCATGAAAAAGTCTTTTTACCTTGTTTACATAAAACAATCCTTATCTGGTTATAAACTATTGTTAAAGCAATATTAGCTGTCAGCAGTTGCATTTATATTTATTTGCTCATTTTCACGTATGTTATTACTCATAGAAAATGATGAGGGTTTGATAAATAGGTTGATTAAAAAAAAACGTCGGATTAACGCCTTTCTGTGCAAGAATAGCAGTTTTTTTTAATTCTTACAGCCCCAACAAAAATTCAACGTAAAGCCCACCCATATTCATGTGCCCTTACGTTGACCTTTCTCAGCTTGCTTTCTGCCCATGCGCAAGCTAAATTTGGTCAGTGAACATTACCGATTGAATAATTTGTAAAGGAAAGAAAGTATTCTTTTATTGATTAAGAGGTTAAGATGGCAAAATAAGGACGTTCTATAGTCCCATTACACAAGATTTTATATTGCAGATCATATAGAGCTCAATTTTCAAAGATAAAAGTCGTTAATAAGCTTTTCATGTCTCCGCAGGATTTGACCTGATTTATCTCAAACATAGCACATGTGGTCACTCGGCGGAGATTATGACGCACTTAGTTGCCGAAGGCATCGTAGTACAGACAGCTCTGTAGACTGGTAGACGTATATGTTTTCATGCTGAGTTTCGTTGCGTAACACGTTTATTTTAACTCGGATGACTTGTGTATCATCTTTTAATAACAATTAGAAGGTATTAAGAGATTTTTTGCAAGAAAATAATTTTTAGCCTCTGACTGCTAATATTGCTTTAAATCATCCCGAACATTCACATCATTGTAGTGCGCATGCCTAATCTTACCGCGCGTATATAAACATATCTTTCAAATCTATTCACAATTTCAGTTTTCCGAACCGCTAAATTAGTCACAACATGTACTTTAATATTAAGCTAAGAAAGGTCTTTATTACAAATGAGACACAAGTACGAAAATATAGATATATATATATATACAAAGAAAGAAAAGTCTTACCGGTCCACAATTTGAATAACTATTGATTGTTAAGATCTCCTTTTGATCACCTCTTCGTATAATTCCTTGACGAATTCATACAAGCTCAAATATATAATCTCTGAGACACAAAATTTTATTTCTAACATGTTGTAATCTACAAGCGTGTGTTTTCGCATATATCCAAATCACTCTCCTGAGATAAACTTGGTCAGTCTGCATCGCGCCCACATCTGTTTATTATCAAGAAAGCCTGGGAACAATCGGGTTGGGGAACAACGGGGAATCTTTCAAGTTTCTCCCAAAATTAAATGTTACAAAGAAAAACCAAGTGTTTTAATTTATTTATTTTCATAGAAATTTTATCAATCGTGAAATGTTCCCTTCGACTACTCATCCCATCATTTGGGGATTCTTATACTTTTAATTTTGGGAGTAGTACACTTCTACCCCATGAGGTACCTTGTATTCCACGTTAAATCACCAGAGGTTTAGATTCATTCAATAGCTACATCTGATTGTAGAATCCATGTACCCAAGTATTGAAATCGTTTCAAGCGCGGATTCAAAGGGAGGGGGAGGGGGGGGGGGTAAGGGGGGGGGGGGGGTCGGACTTCCCTGAATTTTCGAAGCATAGTTACTATTTCATAAATATACATAAGTCATAAGATTAAGTCCCGACTACCTTTTTGTTTTCATGATATTTGAAAAATAAAACATGAATTTGTATTGGAAATCTTTCATTATGAACTTCTCTGGCTCGTTTCCGCTTATCACATACATGTACGTTATTTTCAAATGATGCTGCGCCTCCCTATATACAACGTGTACACCTTGGTCAACGAACAGGTGCACTAAGAGTAATGAAAATGAAGTAATGAAAAGACGGAAATATTGCTATCGCTCGCCATTTATTTTATTTGCTTATTATAACTGACAATCAAAAATCAAGTACTACGATGTGAAAATTCAAGATTTTAAGCTTTTTGCTCGCTATGCGAGTCATCTGTTTTAATTAGAAACAAAACTGACAATCATTAATCAAGGACTATATTTCAAGCCGTGTTTTTTTTTTTTTTTTTTTGCTCTTCAAATTTTTTTTCATTGAATAACAAATATTGTTTACGGGAGAAAAGGGTCCCCCTTCCTTTTCATAAAGATATGTTTGCACCTAGCTTTCCGTAGAGAATGCATACTTGTCTATTTATTTGCAACATATATAATGTAAAATATGTTCCATGTTTGGAATTCGATCCTGCCACAGAAATCTTGTAGAAGTATAGCCCTGATATTATCATATTCAAATTTAAAGTAAAAGATCAGATATGATAAATAATTGAAGAGAACATTTCACCATGAATAAAAATTCAATGAAAATAAACATAAACACTTGGTTTTCGTCGTCGCTTTAAAGTTTTGGAGAAATTGGATAAATTACCCGTAGCTCCCCAGGCCGGATGTTCCCCGGTGTGATTGATGATCAACAGATGTGAGCGCTAAGCAGACTGACCAAGTTTATCTTAGCTTTCCTTAGAGCATGCATACTTGTCTATTTATTTGCAACATATAAAATGTAAAATACGTTCCATGTTTTGAATGAAGTATTATCCTGACACAGATATTTTCTAAGCATTTATATCCAGCTACGATTCAGCCTGGAAGCAACACCCCCCATTTTCACTGACTGCAGGACTTTTGAAATTCTTTGATGGTGTGGGAAGGGGGTGCTTCGGTTTTTAGGGGGGGGGGGGAAGGGGCCAGATTTTTTTATGCCCCGGTCCGGAGGAAAATTGATCTTGCAAAGTTGGAGCACAGGAGTATGGCAAGCAAATGTAGACAAAAATAGGAATTTTCTAATATTAGAAATTCCTTTTCTAATATTAGAAATTCATTTTCTAACATTAGAAATTCAATTTCTAATATTTGAAATTCATTTTCTTATATTTGAAATTCATTTTCTAATATTAGAAATTCATTTTCTAACATTAGAAATTCGTTTTCTAGCATTAGAAATTCATTTTCTAATATTAGAAATTCATTTTCTAATATTTGAAATCATTTTCTAATATAAGAAATTAATTTCTAATATTAGCAAAAATTCATTTTCTAATATTAGAAATTCATTTTCTAATATTTGAAATTCATTTTCTAATATTGGTAATTCGTTTTCTTATATTAGAAATTCATTTTCTAATATTTGAAATTATTTTCTAATATAAGAAATTAATTTCTAATATTATCAAAAATTCATTTTCTAATATTAGAAACTCATTTTCTAATATTAGAAATTCATTTTCTAATATTGGAAATTCGTTTTCTAATATTTGAAATTCATTTTCTAATATTTGAAATTCATTTTCTAATATTAGAAATTCTCATTTTCTAACATTAGAAATTCATTTTCTAACATTAGAAATTCATTTTCTAATATTAGAAATTCATTTTCTAATATAAGAAATTAATTTCTAATATTAGAAATTCATTTTCTAACATTAGAAATTCATTTTCTAATATTAGAAATTCATTTTCTTATATTAGAAATTCATTTTCTAATATTAGAAATTCATTTTCTAATATAAGAAATTCATTTTGTTATATAGGGATATCATTTTCAAATATTAGAAAATCATTTTCAAATATTAGAAAATATACTGAATTTCTTATATTGGAAAATGAATTTCTTACGTTAGAAAATTAATTTCTTATATAAGAAAATGATTTTCTAATATTAGAAAATGGTTTTCTAATATTAGAAAATCATTTTCTTATATAATATATTACCTTGATTTTCTAATTTTAGAAATTAATTTTCTAATAGTAGAAAATATACACCTTTTTCTAATATTAGAAATTCATTTTCTAATATTTGAAAATCATTTTCTAATATTAGGAAATAATTTTCTAATATTAGAAAATCAATATCTAATGTTAGAAAATCAGTTTCAAATATTAGAAAATGAATTTTAAATCTTAAAAAATGAATTTCTAGTATCAGAAAATGAATTTCTAATATTAGAAAATGATTTTCTTATATTAGAATTTACCTATGATTTTCTTATATTTGAAATTCATTTTTTGATATTAGAAAATGATTTTCTCATGTAAGAATTTTAATTTCAAATATTAGAATTTAATTTCTAATATTAGATATTCTTTTTCTTTTATTAAAAATTCATTTTCTAATATTTGAAATTCATTTTCTAATATTTGATAATAGAAGGATTTTTTAATATTAGAAAATGAATTTCAAATATTTGAAAATTAATTTCAAATATTAGAAAATGAATTTCAATCAGAAAATGAATTTCTTATAAAAGAATATGAATTTCTAATATTAGAAAATACCTATTTGTGTCCACATTGTAGGAGTAATGGGATTTAGAACGTAAAATTAGAGAATATAGCGACAAAGACACAGACAAACAACGCAATGCATCTAGTTTTTTTTAATCCTCGAAATATTGCTTACATATTGTTCCATACAACGTAATTAGTAAAAAGAATTACCTATAAATTATTCATGAGAAATATTTACAATATTGATAGGAACCATAATGTTTTCTTGTTCAACTTTTCTAAGCAGCGGTATGACATTGAACACAATTAAGGCACCTCATGGGATAGAATGTGCTTTCTTCCGAAATTTAAAGTAAAAGAATCCCAACGTGACCGGATATGATAAATAGTTGAAGAGAACATTTCACAATGAATAAAATTCTAAAAAAAAAAAAAAAAAAAAAACACTTGGTTTTCGTGGTCGCTTTTAAGTTTTGGAGAAAATTGATAGATTCCCCGTTGCTCCCCAGGCCGGATGTTCCCCAGTGTGGTTGATGATAAACAGATGTGAGCGCTATGCAGACTGACCAAGTTTATCTTAGAAGAGTACGAAGACGCACGCTTGTAAATAACAACAGTGTAAAGTGTCTCAGAGATGATGTATTCACGGGAATTGTTCAAACAAGATTGAGCTTGTGTCAATCTAAGGAATAACATATAAAGAAGTGAGTAGAAAGAGACATAAACAATCAGCATGCAGATTTTTAGAAATTTTGGACCCGCAAGTATTTTGTTTTACATGTTTATCTGTATTTTCGTACATATATTTGTCATTCGTACTTGTATCTTACATAAAATGAAGACTTTTTGGCTTCATTATGAGGTACATGTTGTGTAAGTTGACGGATTTAGCCATTTTTGGAACTACGGAAATCAATAAAATAAAACTGGAAATCGTAAAATAATTTGAAATAAATGTACTAGAGTAAAATGACGCATGCGCACGGCAATTTATATGACTGGACGGGATGATGGTAGTAATCCCTCGAGTTCTATGGAGAGGGGTTATCCCGATTTGGCCTCCATAACTCAGTAAACAAAGTTGATTTGAAAAATATGCTAATCTTCATGACAGAGGCTAATAAAGTATCTTACATTTGACCAAAACAAAATTTGGGGTTTATCGTTGCTTTTCTCCCTTCAACTTAATTCTCATTAAAAAAAAAACAGGAGATGAAGTTAATAGTCAATCTAAAATAAATAACCCCCCCAATTGTGCACCCCTTAATATTTCTACCTAAATTGAATTTCATGAAAATGTTTAGACAAACGGGGGATATAACAAACGACCGAGTAGGAACAATTTGCCCAACATAAGACTAGATGGACTAAAAATGTTGTACATGCAATGAGAGTCTACAAGCAGTACTTTTCTTTCATATCTGTATTATTGAATATTATCCGATCACAGAAGCGCTATCTTTTACTCCTTGTCAAACTTTGATGGCCCCAGAAGGGAAGCGACTCGTTCGAAATAATAACTACCTGTATATGATTTACAATGTCAGGTATTGTTTTGAATGATTATGACATAACCTGCCATGTCAATATACATGTAGCTAATGAAATTTGGATAACTGATTGATTGATTGATTGATTGATTGATTGATTGATTGATTGATTGATTGATATGACATTAATATACAAGGTTACATTTATCTCCTTGCTTCTAACTTCAGAGGCTGATTCCACTAAAACACATCGGACAGTGTGCAGATAAGAGGAATGATGAGATGAAAACGATTGTATAAAAAAGACTTTCCTGTGAAGACAATTTTTCTTCAAAAACTGATCTTCAAACGTGACCTCGATGACATGAAATGGAGGGTAGTACGAGGTATATTTATGACAAATATCCATCTTTAATATTGTAGTTTCAAGTGTTTGTCATTTGTACAAAATTTAAACATACAAAAGTAAAATTAATAAAGCAAAATTAATTTTTTTTTTACATATATTGCATTATGGTTAATCATAACATTAAACAGGGTTCCTGTAAAGTGCGAAACGAAACAAAAATGAAACGAAACGAAACAGATCGAAACGAAACGAAACTGATCGAAACGAAACAAAACAAAACATAAATCTTAAAGAATGTGAGAAAAAACACGCATAAAGAGGAAAATCGCCGAGTATGCTATCACTCTGCTTATGAGTTTATACGCGAACGGCAGCTATGCCACTTATTCTTCAATGTTCGAAGTGCGAAGTACGAAGTTCGAAGCGCGAAGTTCGTCACGATGAAAAATGTCTATTAGAGAACATAAAACTTGGGGCACATTTCAGGAAAAAAATCTAATCCCTTTTCAAACGAAATGTGCCCCCCCCCCCCTCTCAGTATTTGATCTGATAAAATTTTCAAACACACAGTTCCCTTTCCTCTGTACCAGACTCCTCCCTGTTAAATGATATTAATCCCTCCCACCCTCTTTCAATCCTCTAAAATGCAATTGTGCTATTTACCGTGGTTTAATCGTCAACTTTGACCCTAAAAAGTCCCTCCAGCCACAAGAACTTATGACTGAAGGCAATAATACATAAAAATATTGACCTTTCGTGCTATTTCTCTGCATTTACATCATTTCTTAAAGATTTATGTTTTGTTTCGTTTCGTTTCGATCTGTTTCGTTTCTTTTCGATTTGTTTCGTTTTTGTTTCGTTGCGCACTTTTCAGGGACCCCATTAAACATTCAGCCAATCTGATATTCCGATTTGTTTTTCTTTTAGAAAACATAATACCAAGAGAGTGAATCTCGGATGGGAGTTAAGATAATCATTAGGCATTTACTCAAACCGTTCAAAAAGATAGACAATGCGGTTATGGAGTTCAAGCAAAGTTGAAGTTTTGAAGAAACAGTGACTGTTTTAAAAACTTGCTTCAATATTTGTGTGGCATATTGGCAATGCTTAAGAAAATGGTGTGTTTGAGAAAAAATGGAATAAAACTGTTGATCAGCAGTAAAGACATTTCCGATTGTCTTCAAAATAAATGGCAGAGGAATGGAAAGCAGTAAAAAGAAAACAAATGACAATGGAATAGAAGATAAATTTATTTCATTTCACTTAGTGATACCATATTGGCTCTCAGCCAATTTTGCACTGTAAACTTGACCTCTTCTTGATAAATAACTGTGGAAATGGTGTCTTGTTGATTATAAGCTGTAAACATGGCCTCTTGTTGATTATAAGCTCTAAACTTTGCCTCTTGTTGATAATTCTTATTTGTAAATTTGGCCTCTCGTTCACTATAGACTTTGAATACGACTTCCTGTAATAAGAACCTGTTAACTTTACCTCTTGTCAATTATAACAGTAAAATTTTTTTCTTCTTGATTGTAATATGTAAATTTGCCCCCCTTGTTGATTATAAACAGTAAACTTGCCTTCTTGTAGATTTTAAACTGTAAATGATGCCCCTTATCGATTACAAACTGTACGCTTGGCCTCTTGTTTATCATATACTGTGAATTTGCCTTCAAAAACTGTAAAATTGGCCTCTTGTTGATTTTAAACTATTAACATGGCCTCTTGTTGATCAGAAACTGCAAACATGGCCTCTTGTTGATATGAAACTTTAAGCATGGCTTATTGTCAAGTATTACAGTAAACTTGGCACATTGGTAAACTTGGTTTCTTCTTGATTATAATCTGTAAAATTGTCCTTTTCTTGATTATAAACCATTATTTTGGCCTCTTATTGGTTATAGACTGTACACATGACCTACTGTAAATGATAAATTGAAAAGTTGGCCTCTAAAATGTCAATTATAAAAGTAAACTTGGCCTACTGTTGATCATAAACTGTAAGTCTACTCTCATGGTGATTATAAGCTGTAAACTTCCGTTTATCGTTTATTATAGACTGTGAACATGGTGAACATATAAACCCTCTGTAAATCATATATGAAAACTCATAACAGTAAACCTTGCCTCTTGTTGATATTAGACTGCAAATTTTGCTTCCTGTTGATCCGAAATTGTAAACATGGCCTCTTGTTGATTAGAAACTGTAAATTTGCCCCCTCCTTGAGCGTAAACTGTTAATTTGCCTTCTTGTTGATTATAAACTGTATCTTTGGCATATCTTGTTGATTATAAACTGTATATTTGACATCTTGTTCATTATGAAATAAGATTTTTGTATTTAGCATGACTTAGAATGATATATTGTTTAATTCATATTGATTAACCTGTGTGTATATTGATGGAGAAATTTTTCATTTTTACATTTGGTTTGCAGAACAGTAGGGTATTGGTAGTAAAATTAGGTATTTTATTTGAGAGGAAGGGATCAAAGGCATTAGATGTCAGAATTATTTTTAGACTTTTAAATATTTTCAATTTGTATTTAAAAATTGTCTAAAGAATAATCTAAAATATTCTCATTTCTTCAATGATGAAAAGGGTGTTACTTTCCAAGCTAAAATATTCTTTTCGTTCATTTGTAATGTACATAGCATTTGCCTCTGGTTCATATCTTTAAATTGGTGCCTATATTTTTAAAGTTGTGCATCTACTGATTGTACTGGTACTAGTAGTAGTACCATCCATCATAAAATGTTTTGTTATATATACCTTAAAGTTGGATACTTGAATCCTAAATATATTTTTTATACATTTTGGAATAATCTACATCAACTTCATTTTGTAGAAATCAATTCGAATTTTAGTCTTGTACCATTTTTGAATTGAAACAAATTGATATTAATATGAACTACGACAATTTTGCACATTACAGAGTAAATTTACTCTGAAATGATTCAGTCTGGATAACGGCCAATGTTATGGACTGTTAATTTCGGAGTAAATTTACTTTGAACAACTCAATCATAATATGTATGGTTAAAATGAATTCGATTATTTCAAAACTTCAAAGTAAATTTACTCTTGAATTCATTTTTTCCTCAAAATTCATTTTTAAAGCTGTGCCATCTTTTTCATTTGTTCCAATGTAATTTACAAATCATTTTCAAATGAACTACTACAATTTTGAAAATTACAGAGTAATTTTACTCTGAAAAGATTCATTCTGGATAGAGGCCAGTAATTCGGAGTAAATTTACTCTGAACAGCTTATCTATAATATGAATGGTAAATATGGATTCAATGATTTCAAAATATCAAAGTAAATTTACTCTGAAATGATTCCTTCTGGATAAAGGCCAGTATAAAAAAAAACTCAAAATTTCGGAGTAAATTTACTCTGAACAGCTTATCTGTAATATGTATGGTAAATATGAATTCATTGATTGCAATACTTCATGATTTCAAAATTTCAAAGAACATTTACTCTGAAATGATTTATTCTGGATAAAGGCCAATGCTATAAACTCTAAACTTCGGTGTAAATTCCATTTTTTTTTCAGGAAAAAGAAATTAAAGACTCATATTCTTGCACAACTTTGAATTGAAAAAAAAAGATTTCTAGATTCATTCTATGATCCATTCAATGTAATTTTCAGGTTGCAATAGATTGAAATGAAATACTACAATTTTGAACATTTCAAAGTAAATTTACTCTGAATATTGTTTAACCTGGATAAGGGCCAGTGTAATAGATTCTACATTTCTGAGTAAATTTACTCCGAAATATTCAACTGAGTCTAGTTGTTACTAAGAAAACAATTACTGAGAAATCCCTTGTATCTATGTATAAACTCGAAAAAGAGCTGTTTTGTTGATACTGTGTTCAGTAAATAAAGTATTTTTACTAAAATATTGCATTTTGTCTAGATTTCTGTCAAAACATGATGTAAAAATCCAAAAACAGAAAATAAGAATTTCTGTTTCTATTTGAGAATGAGTTATAGAGAAAATAGACAATTTGAATGCTTAACCGGTTATTCCCCTTTATTTTTCTGACCCCAAAATTATAATTTTTGAGCAGTGGGCATTATAACCTTTCAGAAAATATATAGTTTATAGAACCTTACCAGGCATCGAAAAATGCCCTATTGTACATCGGATACCTTAAGAACTGTTGCTTCGTTTCAGCTCATTTTTCGAAAATCTAATATTAAAATGAACAGTTGCTTCGTTGTGATGCTACATTATCTCATTTTTTATTGTTTTGTTTTTGTTTTGTTTTTTTCCCTATCCTTCTCTTCTCTTGACAACATTTTGATTTAATTAGCAGATAATGAGTATATATAATATATCACTTTATTAGAAGTAAGACATCTATATGTGGAGTACATGGAATGAAAGAGTGAGTGAAAGAGAATGCTAGAAAAATTTCCTGAAAATGTCACTTTTTTCTATATGTAATTATATCTTTTCGGATGAAAAAAAAATAAATTATAATAAAAATAAAAAAAAAATTCGATTTTTTAAAAAAACTACATATTGCCCGATTTATTTTAGATATTATTAATTCTGCATAGAGAAAAGAGCAATTATGTCAAAAAGTTTCTACTGCTGGGGAAATACACTACATTATATGATATTTTAGTTAAAAAGTTATTCCTCTTTGTCTATTACAATTTTAAAGGAAAAACAAGTTAACCTTCCGCGTAGATTATATTGCATTATTCATAGGGACTGGATTGAAAAAAAATCATTCATCAAGAGTGCTCATGGTATATGCTGGAGACATCGAACATGTTATTTTGTACTCTTAAAACATTGACGCACAAAAACATATTTTGGAATACAGTTGTCAATTGAATTGTCAACTGCATTCCAGAAGACAGTTGACAATTCGACCAAGAAAAACTTGTATTGAAGATATGTAAATTATAAATATTGTGTATTACTATTTCATCTTATATAAAAATACATATTCTAACATGACTTGAGATTTTCTCCCTATATGTACTATAGAACTCGCCTGGTGTAAAATCTCCAACAATCTTCCAGTTCACTAAGCTCGGCCCATGCACATGCTATAGAGCTCGTGCAGAACAATATTAAAATAGAAATAACAAGCTAGCTGTGATGTACTGTCCAGTAATTCCCCTCGTCGTATTCAACCAATCAAATTATCACCTAGCCGCATCGCTTCTCAGTAATACTTGATTGGTTCATGCGACTCGGGGAGTTACTGGACAACAAACCACGGCTAGCTAGTTGTTATTACTTAATTCATGACACCCATGTCCCACATCCACTTCATGCAGAATGAAAATAAAAGAAAGAAGCAAAGCAAAGACGCATGCCGTTGGTAATCGCTCAAACATTTTAAGTATTCCCCTGGTTAAGATACTGATATTTTTTGTTTCATGCCTTGGTATTGACTGATACACACTATAAATTTGGTGAGGGAACATGGCCTTGTTACCGAGGAATGAGTCCGAGAACTTTGCCAATATTTTTATTCCAAACTTTTAAAGTAATCCCTTGGTTAGGATACTGATATTTTCAAGTATTCATGCCCTGGCATTGATTTACAATCATTTGAGAATCTGTATGAATTGTAGAAATATTGACAAAGTTCTCGGCGTCATTCCTCGGTATCAAGGTCATGTACATTGATGTACCCTCACCAAATTCATTGTGTGTATAAGTCCAGGTCTACGCATGAATGCCTGAAAATGTCAGTATCCTAACTAGGGGAATACTATAAAAGTTTGACCAACGGCATGTGTCCATGCTTTGCTCCTTAATTTTATTTTCACTCTGTAAGAAGTGGAGATGAGGCATGGGTGTCAGATGTATTTCTATTTGATGAAATTGTAATTATACAGAATTATTATATTGATTAATATGTACACATTTTCAATACAAGTTTTTTCTTAGTAGTACTGTTAAAATATTGAAAAATAAACATAAAACAATCAGAAAAAAATGGCGGATTGCACGGCGAGTGGGGAGGTCAGGAAGCCGTTTAAATGTTTGGCGGTTTTTGGTAAGTGAAAAACATGAATTGAAAGGAATACTCAGGGAATATTTTCAGAGTGCTGGCAACCCTGCCTGGTACTCTGAAAGGTTGCACAATAACCAACTTCGGAGGTAAAGTCATAGTTCGATACGTGTTGTCCAAACATTTGGTACAGTATATATGTACATCCAATGCTATTTTGATCATATATTTGATCTTACTATGCTAATGAATCGACCCTCCATGACATTTGGAGCCGTGCATTCTTTCTTGAGTTCAAATTTAAAAATAATCAAAATAGAGGGCGCTGCTAAATAAATTGAGCTGTTTGAAAATAATTTTGGCCTTCAGCACAGCTGATGAGGATTTACTATTCGAAACACGTGTCTGGTATATTTATATTCATTTGGTATGAAATTCTCTTCAAGAAGGTAAAAAGTGTGAGCACTTCTATCTTCATATTTTGAAAATGTCGGGTATTCTAACATAACAAAACTAATCGACCAAAAAAGCACTTGACCATATTAACCGAATTCCCTATATCATGTATTTAGATACAGCCAACTAGGAAGCTGTTTCCCTCTCAATGACAAGCGTCGTCCTTTTTGTTATTTTGTCTTGAGCACGAAATCCGGTTAACACCATTTGCTTATAGCATGAGTAAAAGAAGATCCTGACAATAATCTTAACAACACTCACAACAGAGCACAAAATTGAGCATCGACAGACCCCTAGCAAGCTAGAGGTGGGATCAGGTGCCCGGGAGGAGTAAGCATCCCCTGTTTGGCTAGCCGCACCCGCCGTCGATGTTCATGCACGAAAATGAAAAAAAAATCTAAAATACATGCACTGTCTGTAGTTATGTCTATATAGAAATGCTTTGGCGACCATGTCAGGAAATAGATTCAAAACACTTACTGTCAAACCCCTCGCGGGGAATTTTTTACGAGCTCCACATAGCAAAGGGCATATGTGTGACACAAATGAATTAAAGAAGACCCTGACGATAATCTCAATAACACTCACAATGGAGCACACAATTGAGCATCGACGGACCCCTAGCAAGCTAGAGGTAGGATCAAGTGTCCGGGAGGAGGAGTAAGCATCCCCTGTTTGGCTAGCCGAACCCGCCGTCGATGTTCATGCACGAAAATGAAAAAAAAAAATAACTGTCTGTGGTTATGTCTATATAGAAAGTGCCATTGCGACCATGTCAGGAAACAGATTCAAAACTCTATCAAGCCCCATGCGGGGAATTTATTACAAGCTCCGCATGGCAAAGGGCATAAGTGTGACACAAATGAGTTAAAGAAGATCCTGACGATAATCTTAACAACACTCGCAATAGAGCACAAAATTGAGCATCGACGGACCCCTAGCATATCGCCGTCCAAAGTTGTTGCCGGGTGCACATTGATTTCCTTCCTTTGATGTGTTGTTGTTAATGTTTGGTGTTTCTGTACGTCTGTTACGATTGTTTTGTACGATGTTCTAGTGAATATTGTTGTGTCTTTATTTTCGATTTGTAGTTTTGTCTGATGCAATTTATGTGTCACTTTCTTGTGGGGTTGTTTCGCTGGGTGAGCACAGGGTGGTCATGCTGGAGATCCTTCCATTTTCTTTTGTCTGTGATAAGTGTGATTTCCAGCTGTTAACTCTACTGCTGTGAGTCAGTTTACCAGTCCGTACCGATTAAATCCATGTACTCTAGGTACATGTATGTTTGACCAAAAACATGATCGCTTAGACGAAGTTACCAATGACTCACCAAGCAAATGTTTTCAGGGAGCCATTACGCTACCACCAAATGATACCACGAAGCCATAGGGCTAAACGAAATGATAACTCTATGACTGAAGCATTTCCGATAAAGCCAACCAGAAAAGGATGCAGTGTCAGATCACATTCACCGTTAGTCAAGAATTGAGGGGATCTCCAACAAGACTCGTAACTGTAAAAAGTTACTCAGATTTCAAGAATTTATTTGCATGAAAATGAAAATGAAAACCCGAATATAACAAGTGAAGCCATCACATTAAAAAAGGGAGAATGGGGAGGGTGTTTTCAATTGTGTTAAATTTGTAACCCCGTCATTTTAAATAATGACATCCAAGAAGATACAGCTAAGATTTGAAGTTGGGTAGGAATAGTCTAAAAGCTACGTAAAGCAGAATTTACTATACACGCTGCAGAACAAATTTCCAGTCTGCATCGTCCCCTGTACAACATAGCAGAAGAGAACGCGACATTGATTTCCTGATATGGCTATTTGTGTAGAATAGCGTCACATGAAAAGCAGATAGTAACCAGGCGGCTATTCTAGGTTCAATGATTTGTGTAGCTCTCCTGGGGCGCGTTCCATGCAGTATCGGAAAGAATGAAGAAATATCTATGGTTACTCAGACGTCCGTTGAACTGTGCTTACATATTTGCTTAAAAAATAATGAAAAAGTACTTCTGGTGAACTGTGCTTACATATTAGCTTAATTAAAAAATAATGAAAAAAAGTACGTATGTTGATAAGTTTTTGTTTAAGCTATATTCAGACAATAGTAATTATTGATTCTCACCAGATATTCGAAAAAAAGGTATTCATATCACGGTACGACGACTACGCATTTGCAGCAAGGTTACTCACCAAGAAACTACTTCATAAGGGGTATATTTGGGAGTGACTGACTTTGTAAATGCAGAAATTTTGGGATGATACAATGAAAATACAAAAAGATATATAACATCTCCTTGTCCACAGTATTTATTTTTTCTTATATCAGAACCATCCAAAAAAAGCAAACGTAGTTATCATAGCATGACGGTTTTTGCTAGCAAACAGAATGTACTTACTTTTCCCGGACGTCTACTCTGACTCATCGATCTCATTGTAGATTCATTTTTGAACCATTTGTTTTTTAATTTCATAGTTCCATACGTCAAATGCATGTGATTTTTCAATTCTGATTTGGGTTTTGAGTTGTTTTTTTTTCTGGATTTAAAATTCCAAAGAGATTATTTTAACTTTCTTTATTGTCCCAAATAATAAAAAATTGTATGATCGCTGAGCGATATAAGTCCCCTACCGGCATAAATTTATGTCTTGCATCTCTGCCTAGAGCTCCCCAATTAAACATGAATTTAAATTTGTTGTCCGTACAGCTCACTTCAAAAATAAAATAACGGAGGTTTTACATGTATGTCCTCTAGCGACTTTTTGTAACTATCCGAGGATAAGCTGCTATCTAGGAAACTGTTTGTGTCAAACTTACTTTGTAAATATCCAAGACCAAGGTATGTTTCAAATTTCATCAGAATATCTTATTTGTTGCAGAACAAAGATCCGGAAAACTGAATTTTGCAAGTCATGGATTTTGCAAGTCATCAAGGGGCGTAACTCCTCGAAAAATTGGTACACGTAAAGCGTGACGACAGTCAAACTTGCTTTGAAACAATGCAAGACTAATCTGTGTATCACATTTCATTTGGATATCTCTATCCGTTGCGGAAAAAAGTCCGGAAAACTGAATTTTACCAGTTATCAGGGGGCACACTTCCTCCAAAATTAGGTCAAGCGAGTCGAAAGATAAAATTGTTCTGTTACTATTCAAGACCAAGCTGTGTATCAAATTTCACCTGAATATCTCTATCTGTTTCAGAAAAAAAAGTCCGGAAAACTGACAAAAACTGAATTTTGCAAGTCATAAAGGGGCAAAACTCCTCGAAAAATAGTTATAGCGTGACGAAAGTCATACTTACTGTGTTACTATCCAAGACAAATGATAAACATCTTCAAATTCAAGAGCATCATTTATAAACGGATAAAGCATCATGGACCAGACATGCACGTTTCGGGTGCTCAACCCTCGTCAGAAGCTATGTATCAAATTTCACTTAATCCGTTGCGGAGAAAATTCCGAAAAACTGAATTTTTTTTCAAGTCATCAAGGGGCATAACTCCTTCAAAAATAGGTCAAGCGTGACGACACTCAAACTGTAACTATGCAAGACCAAGCTGTGTTTCAAATTTCATCTAAATACCTCTATCCGCTGCAGAAAAAAAGTCCGGAAACTGATAATAGGACAGACGGACGGACGAACAGACCGAGAGGAAACCAAGAGTCCCCTTCGGCGTTGCCGGTAGGGGACTAACAAACCTAACTCATTTCAAGTCAACGGTGTACCATTGTACCGATCTCAAGATCAATATTAAGAGAAGCACATTCAGTAATAAAATGTTTTTATCATTTCTTCTATCTTTTTTTTTTAATTTTAATCTAATATTATTTACGTAATAAAATTAAATAAATTTTATGATATTCGGTACCCATCCGCTTTAAAATTACCTTGTGAAAAATTAGATTCAACGGTACTCCATACATAAAGCGAAATTCATGCATAATTACGCTGCAAGAGAAATACGAACAGTTCAAAAAAGTACCTCCAGCTTATTTTTATAGACGTAACTGCGAAGTACTTTTTACGCGGGTTTCCTTGAGTTTAGATCAAATTTTCGAACTTGTCCTCTTTTAGAGGTGTCATGGATTAAAGTGTTCAATCATGTCAGAAATCCTACCTTGACTTATCTGTATCATTCAAGTTCGATGAGTGCAAAATCAGGAGATACACTAGAATGATCCAAAATTGTGACCAATGAAGCACCTTAAGCAGATAATTTTCGATGATCACCACATGTTACATGTATTATCGATGTAGTGTACGTAAAGATACGAAATATTTTTTCTGCTTATTAGGGTTCAAGAATATACCTCTATTCCCAGAAAAAAGATTAACATCATATAATCGATAATGATGTTCAAATGATAGGCCTAAGTAAATTCATATACAGACGGTTACCTTGCTAGATTATTTGCGTATCACGTTATATTCGACCGTGATATAGCTAGACCTATAGCCCGATAGGAGGCAGTTTAATTGTATACTTTTTACTTTCCAAGGCAAGCCTCGTCCATATTTGTCAGCGAGATATGTGTGATATTCGGCTGTAACATGTACTTCTATTGCAATACGTCAATAACAAGTCCGTAATGGCTGAATCCAAGTACTCTATGTTTGACCCAAAACATGATCGCGTAGACTTAGTCACCAATGACTCACCAAGAGGGTGTTTCAGCCAGTACCTTACCACCAAATCGTACCTCGAAGCGGCTAGTGCTAGACAAAATGATAATTATTATGTCTGAATCATTCCCGATAAGCCTGCCAGAAAAGGACGCAGTGATCATAACCATTAGTCAAGAAAGCAGGGGATCTCCTACAAGACTCGGTTGCAGCACCCTCGGCAAACTTTGCCATCAAAGAGCTGCCTTCTTGACAAAAAAATGTCAACTACAGAGCACCAGATATTTGATAATGTTCCAGATACATAGTACCTAAGGGAACAACCCTTTGACTTTTTTATGGGGGGGGGGGGGGAGATTTAAAAAAAATCCAGATCGAGATTTAAGGGGAAAAATTCCCGGCCCTTAGCAATTTTTATTCCGGATCATGAAATTGCCCCCCCCCCTTTTTTTTTGCTCTTCCGATCTTTCCACATATCCGGTAAACACTTTTTTGTGTGTCATTAACTAAGTGAATTTAAAAATTAAACAAACTTTATTCGAAGGAACGAGATCAAATTCAAAACTTAATAGCACCATATAGCCTGTCTGCGTTGAGTATTAAGTGAAAAGATAATAGGTTTCGTATGCCATTCAAAAAAATTGAAAGTGTTCTGCTAGCAAGAAATGCATTAATATAGTATTACCGAATAATCACGCTGAATGATTTAAACTTCAAGAGTAAGTTCAACACTGGAATAAAAAATACAAATAGTCCGGCCAGAAGGGCCGGTGAAAAAAAAATTCCGGCTCTTAAAATGGCTGAAAATTTTTCCGACTGGCAAAAGTCTCCCCTAAAAATCAAATTGTTACTCCCTAATGCTTACAAAAATGTACATGTATGTTAAATAATTCAGTTGTGTCGCTTGTAAAGAGTTACTCAGATATCAAGGACGTATTTGAATATTTAACTAACCAAATCCGTATATTAGAACGAAAGTAAAGCCAAAACATTTAAAGGGGACGGGGAGGGTGTTTGCAAATTTGTTACATGTACAGTGTAATCCCATGGTTTTAATTAATGATATTCAAGAAAAACAGGTCTTCAATTAGAACCTAAGACTTGAAGTGGGGATTATTAATGGCCAAAAAGCTACATGTACATAAAGTAAAATATATACACGCTGCATAGCAATTTCCATCTCTGTATAGGGCAAAGAATATCGTCTCCTTTACAACATACTTCACAACATAGCAAAAGAGAACGTGACATTAATTTCCAAATATGGCTATTTGTGTAGAATGACGTCACATGACAAGCAGATACATACTTATGCTAACCAGATGACTGTCCTGTGCGCAATGATTAGTTCGGTCTCCTGGAGCGCGGCCCATGCAGTGTTGGGAAGAATGAAGAAATATATTCGGTTACCTAGACGTCTATTAAACTGTGCTTACATATTAGCTTAATTGAAAAATAATAAAAAGTCCGTATGTTCATCAATTTTTATTAATGCTATATTTAGACAATGACATTATGATTCTCATCAGATGTACTATTTGAAATTTTAAATGTCTTCAAATTCAATAGCATCATTTAAGAACTTATAGATTTGCAGCATGGACCAGACATGTACGCTTTGGGTACTTAACTCTCGTCAGTGATCCTCAATCTAAACAATGTTGTATGACCAAAGAGTGTGAAGGTTATGTCTAAAAATGTATCGAAAGACGTAGCAAGATGGGTTAGACATGATGCTATAGGACCCACGTTTTCGAAATTTCAAAAAATGTTGATAATGCGTTGATGAAACGATCAACCGAAGTTGATCGAACTTGGCTACATGTGCCAAAAAAATATTCATATCACTGTACGACGACAAAACTGTGCTTACATATTAGCTTATTTAAAAAATAATAAAAAGTACGTATGTTTATCAATTTTTATTCATGCTATATTCAGACAAATAATAGCAATGACAAATATGGATAAATAATGATTCTCATCAGATGTACTATTTGAAAAAAATATTCATATCAGCTAGGGTACGACGACTTCGTTTTGGAAGAAAAGTCACTCACCAAGAAAGTTGTTAATCAGGGGTATATTTGCGAGTGACTGACTTTGTCAATGTAGAAATTTTGGGATGATTCAATGAAAACAATATATATATATATAACATCTCCTCGTCCGCAGTATTTATTTTTTCGTGAATCAGAACCATCCAAAAATGCAAACGTAATAATCATAGCATGACGGGTTTTGCTAGAATACAGGATGTGCTTACTTTTCCCGGACATCTACTCTAATCGATATCATTGAAGATACACTTTTGATCCATTTGTTTTTCAATTCAATAGATTCGCTCGTCAAATAAATGTGATTTTGGAATTCTGATTTGGTTTTGAGTTTTTTTCCTCGATTTAAAATTAAAAAAAAATTTTTTTTTAAACTTTACTTACTGTATGAAATAACAAACGAAACTCATTTTAAGTCAACAGCGTACCAGTGTACCAATGATATGCCATTATCAATATTGAAATATTTATTCTATAGTACCAATTTTGTTGTACTAGACACGTGTTTCTGATATTTTAATCCTCGTCAGTAGTACTTCATGCCAAACAGTTAAAATAAAGCCAAAGTGATTTTTTTGCTGGCGCCATCTACATCGCAAGACTTTTTGTGAAAAATTGATAAATATTAAGAAAACTACATTCAGTCTCAAAATTTGTAATGTTTTTATTTCATTCCTTCTTTTTTTTAAGTTTAACCTAATATTATTTTCGTAATAAATTAAATACATTGGAAATCTTTGAAATAAAGTGTAAAACTAACAAGAGTCTCAGAATAGATTCGTGATAGTAATCGCCACTTTTCACTAATGCTTAAAGATAGAAATCACGCATTTCTATCTATCATAGTGAACAGGGAACTAATTATATTGCTCAAATAAAATGATTACAACCAACATACTTATTCTAGTTACAACCTTTCTCTGACTGATTGTTTAAAACATTCAGATTGTTTGACAATATCGTCATAAAATTCACAAGATTCAAATTTCTAACAAAATGTACATAATTATAAAGATATGCACTTTCTTGGACGTGTTTGGGGGTTGTTTCAAACAATAATATTCTTAGAAAATAGCATCATCAAATCCAAAATATTCATTTTCTGTACAGAATGCACATATTCAAATCTTGAGACATTCTAACGAACATATTTATCATACAGTTCTAATATCCAATCACCATTCCATCTCCACGTGGATCGGACCCTCCCCAGTATGCAAATTTACCATTGCCCGCTTCTCGCCTTTGGATGACTTGGGCCTTTCCGAATTTAGATCGGTCAAAGTTTTTGAGAGGACCGTCCACTGAATGACCGAGCTCCTTCAGCTTGGAAACCACACCCTCTTCGATTCCTTCCTCCAATGAGACGTACCTACTGTCGAATCTGTATAAATAGATACGTTAAATAAACCATGTTCAAGAACAGATTTGTCATCTATCAAAAATTGGACCCTAAATATGTCACCTTTTCCTCGTAGGTGACTTTGACCCTAATTTGTGTGTTTAATATAGTCATGTTTGACCATCCATGCAAGTTTGTTTCAAGAATAATGCACGACAATCAAGTAATAAAATCATAAAAGTGGCTATCAATTATTCAGTCTTTAGGTCGAGAAGGCAAGGCAAAATCATTTGAATTTCCATTGGAACGGTTGCGAACCTCGGAATGAGGTCTCCTGATTGCATACAACACCCGTCGCAACAGCTTCATGAAAACAGTTTTATCAAAGTTGGAAATTGTCAGGTAGAAATGGACAAGGGTAAGTAAACAATATGAATCGGATATCACGTAACATAGAATGATGGATGCTAGATCTATACACTTCTTCAAAATAATAGTAATATCATTATTGATGCTATATCAATTGAATTAAGCTTAAAATGCATCAAAGATGCGAAGTGCCCAAGTTGCAAAACTTGAATGTAAGTATGAATATGCAAACTTAAAATATACATGAATCGTATATTTTCTCGACAGCACGTTTCAGGTTGATACACATTCATATATTATTCAGAAACCATTTTCAATTACATGTACCCGAGTCCTATAAATTTGACCTTTGATCTTTTGATCCAAAAATCAAAAGGATAATCCTTGATTCATGGACAACATTTCTGACAGGTTTCATAATTATAGGTGCAATACATGCTCAAATATGGCCCCGAAACCATTTTCAAACATCAAAGTCCTAAGGTCTTTGACCTTTTGAAACCAAAATCACTAGGGATTATCCTTGGTTCATGGGAAACGTTTCTGGCACATTTCATGATCATAGGTAAAATACAGGTTCAGATATTGTTTGGAAAACATTTTCAATCATCCGGAGATATGGGCCTGACCTATAACCTTTTGACCTCAAGATCAATATGGGTCACCCTTGATTGATGTTAAACATTTCTGGCAAGTTTCATGATCGTAGGTGTAATACAGGCTCTTGTATGGTCCGGAAACCGTTTTCAATAATAAGAGTCCTGTGACCTCGACCTTTTGATCCCAAAATCAATAGGGGTTATCCTTGACTCATGTTGAGTAAGTGTATGACGTTTCATTACTCTAGCGTGTATCATACTTGACTTAAAGTCCTTAAACCAATTAATGACGCCCGCCCGTCTCACATCAAATTAAGAGCCAAGTTTTGCAACTCGGCTAATCATGATCGGTGAGCGATATGAGTCCTCTATAAGTCCCCTACCGGCACAGTTATCCGAAAAACTGAATTTTGCAAGTCATCAAGGGGCATATCTCCTGGAAAAATAGGTTGCGCGTGACGAAAGTCGAACTTGATCTGTAACTATCCAATAACAAGTTGTGTATCAAATTTCAGCTGTATGCCTCTATCCGTTGCAAAAAAAAGTCCGGAGAACTGAATTTTGCAAGTCATCGTGTGGCGTAACTCCTCGAAAAATAGGTCGAGCGTGACGAAAGTCGAGCTTGCTCTGAAACTATTCAATACCAAGCTGAATCTAATTTCAGTTCAGAAAAAAAGTCCGGAAAACTGAGAAATTGGAGAAACGGACAAACAAACCGAGGAGGAACTAAGAGTCAGGTAGAGGAATAAAAAGTACCAACATACACAAAATGAAGGAAAACACTGTCATTTACTAAACCACATATTCAGAGAACAACAATTGTCAAGATAACACACAAATCATGCATAGAGAGAAATGGGCAACTGGAGCTTCTACACCATAGTGACCATGTGATTGGGCAGACTATGTAGATATTAAAATCATTTGAGCAGAACACAACTAGATCACGGAGCAAAACATCAAAACTTCACCATGGAGCAGGACACAGAACTCGGGTCAAGATGGAACAACTTGATCAGAAAGCAAAATAATTCAACTGGATCAGGAAGCAGAACAAATCAACTGGATCAAGACGTAGATCAAATTAGCTGAAACAGGTAGCCGAAAAAATCAACAAGATCAAGAATTAGAACAAATCAACTGGATCAGGTCAACTGGATCAGGAAGCAGAAGAAATCAACTGTATCAGGAAGCAGAACGAATCAGCTGGATTAGGAAGCAGAAGAAATCAATCGGATCAGGTAGCAGAACAAATCAACTGGATCGGGAAGCAGAACAAATCAACTACATCAGGAAACCGAAACATTCAACTAGATTAGGAAATAGAACAAATAAACGGGATCGGAAAGCAGAACAAATCAAATGGATCAGGCAGCTTAAAATTCAACTAAATCAGGAAGCAGAACAAGTCAACTAGATCAGGAAGCGGACAAATTTAGTAGATCAGGAAGCAGAACAAATCAACTGGATCAGGAAGCAGACCAAGTCAACCGAATCAGGAGGCAGAACAAAAGAAGGGGGGGAATCTCCAACAAGACCCTGTTGCAGCACCAACAGCAAAACACCCGATGCAAAAACACAAAAGACGAGAATAGTATGAGACGAAAGAGACATACGACATATAAACATCAAACACAAAAGACTACACATAAACCGACAAGACCAATGGGCAACCGGTGCCGACTTTGGACGGCCATTTGTCACGCAAGTAGCTAATGGTGTGGTTATCCTGGATTACATGCGCACAACCCTCTCACTTCTCCAATTACCCAGAGGTCTCGAAGAAAGTACAATTGTGGTGTAAAACAACCTCCTCATTGTAAGATGACATCACACAAACAAGACTGTAATAAAACACCGCTAAAGACGGTATGGCCGGATTGCAAAGTAAGTTTTTGTCACCAACTGGGTCAAGGTCACTAGGTCAAATATTACAGCATACATTGAGAGGTCTTGTCAGAGGCAACCTACATGTATAATATAAAGTTTCTACTGCATACAGTTCCTTAGATTTTGCTTAAACCAGGAACTTTAACCAAAGTCTTTAACTAGGTCAAAGTCCAAGGTCAAGGTCACAAGGTGAAATATTACAGCATACATTGAGAGGTCTCATCATGGGCAACCTAACTGTATAATATAAGGTTTCTACTGCATACAGTTCTTTATATTTTGCTTAAACCAGAAACTTTAACAAAAATCTTTAACTAGGTCAAAGTCCAAGGTCAAGGTCACTAGGTCCAATGTTACAGCATAAATTGAAAGGTCTTGTCATGGGCAACCTAAATGTATAATATAAGGTTTCTACTGCATACAGTTCCTTAGATTTTGCTTAAACCAGGAACTTTAACAAAAATCTTTAACTAGGTTAAAGTCCAAGGTCAAGGTCACTAGGTCCAATGTTACGGCATAAATTGAAAGGTCTCATCATGGGCAGCCTTTGTGTATAATATAAAGTTTCTACTGCATAAAGTTCCTTAGATTTTGCCTCAACCAGAAACTTTAACCAAAATGTTGACGGCAGACGGACGGACGGACGGACAGACTGACATCGTCAATCTATAGACCGGAATTGCTTTGCAATCCGGCCAAAAAGTAGAGGTCCCAGCAACACAAATGAATATGTAAATGGATATAAAAAGAGGGCATGCGTAATACAGTCCGTGCTCTGCCGGCGTAGCGAGCTCATGTCTGTAATCAACTTAGGAGTCCGACTGACATTCGGAGAGGACAGATGGTCAGGGCCCTGTCTTCTCTAAAGAGGTTTGGACAGGGCCCGTCATGGAGTCCCGTCGTCACAGTCAGTCAGAGTGCAAATCTCAAGGATGCGCTGGTACAAGACTATAGATTGGTCAAGTACCAAGCCTAGTGTCCGTCTGGTGACATTAGGATCATATCCACGATATAAAAGGCGTTTGATGACTCTGACGCATTTTCGATGTTTATGCTGCCTACCTTTGATCCTTCTAATTTTGTTTATCCTATCACCATAAAAGACAGGTTGTGTAATACCCAAAGTAATGAACTCTGTACGTGTATAGATCCGAATTTTAAAAGAAGTTGACTGTAATTTTTGTAATATTTCCAGAAAGTCTTAACTAGTTTATGAAAGCGGAAACCTTGACCTAAAAGTTTTTTGGTAATTTGTAAATTTCTACTGTGAAAATCCAAAATATCAGTACATGCTCTAGCGTACCGGATGAGCTGTGATATGTAAATGCCATATGACGGTAATCTTGGAACATCACCGTCAAGCCAGGGGAAATTTAGTATGTTGAATCCAAAATCATCCCTTTTGCCATATACACTTGTATGAATCTTTCCGTTTACAATTTTGATATTAAGGTCCAAAAATGGTGTTTCTGTATTTGTAACGTTTGCCTTGTTAAGTGTTAATTCTTGTGGATAAAGTTCATTCTTATATAATTCAAAAGCAGGATTGTCAATAGTTAGAATGTCATCCAGATACCCAGACGTATTATTAAAACATTTCAGATCATCAAATTTTCTTTGCTAAGGAAGATTTTGGATAAATATTTTTTCATAAGTGTATAGAAATAAATCTGCAACAAGAGGCGCACAGTTAGTACCCATAGGAATTCCTACAACCTGATTGTATAGATCCTCACCAAATCTAACATAAATATTGTCCAAGAGGAAGGACAAGGCATTACACAGGTCACTACATGTGTATGATTTGTAGTCTGTCGAGGAAAAGAAACCCTTCGATTCAGATGTACAAATGTAAGTTTTCCGCTCTCGATCAAAACACCATTTAATGAGATTAGGTAATCGATCATTCATTTTGTCATAAGGAAGTGTGGTGTACATGCCAGAGAAGTCGTATGAAGAAATCGTATTGGATTGGAAATTTCCAGATTTCATTTTGTCAATTACATCACCTGAATTCTTAATCGACCAAAACAAATTTACATCGTTCCTGTTTAGAACCGTTAAACAATATCTAGTTACGTGTTCTTTAATAGCAGTAAGTGCTGACGTCAGATTTCTAGACAAAATTGTAGTGGAGCAGTTACTAGAATTAGCAATAAATCGAAATTTGTAAGGAGACTTGTGCAGTTTCGGTATGCAATATAGTGTTGGGAGATCTGTTATGGGTCAGAATACCCCAAAACGCCAGCAAAAATCAGACAAAGACTGAATATAAATTTACAAGTTTAATTATGTACAATATATATATATATATACAATGATTACAACTTACAATACAATGTCCGGATCAAGGTGTCCGTTATGGTCCACAAAGTCTATCGAATGTTTGGTTTCCGGTAATCACAAACGTTCTCGAAAGATCGGTGTCCAAACGTTGTTAAATGGATTAAGTCTCAACAAATAAAGTGTCCCAGTATATCAGAATAGATGAATGAATCGTGTCTACGAATGTGTACGAATGTCCTCTCAACATAGTTCCTCAGAGGTATTTATACTTAATAACAATGAATTAACCAGAAGCTTCTAGAACAATGACTCATTACAAATGATTAACAATAGAGTAAATTCTAGAAATCACAGTCATGTGATGATAATGATGTAACAAAGAACATACTGGAATATTCTCTAATGAAATAAACATGACATAGTAAAATCTAGAAAGAATTATGATGAAATCATTAAATAACATGACTAAGTACATGTGTACCTACACATAAAGTAAAACTAAAATAATACATGACCCACAACACCTCCCCCCTTAAAAAAAGGTTGAATGTCAATGAAAACTTAGCTGGTAAATTCTGCAAAAATCACTCATGAAACTCTCGATAGTGCATCTGCAATTACATTGTCTTTGCCCTTGATATGGTTAATAATGATATTGTACTCTTGCAACAATAAACTCCACCTTGTAAGTCTTTGATTCTTGTTTGACATTTTGTGCAAAAATGTGAGAGGGTTGTGGTCAGTAAACACAAGAATGGGATGTAAAGTAACATTCAAATAAACATCAAAATGTTGTAAAGCTAACAATAATGCAAGACACTCTTTTTCAATAGTAGAGTAATTCTTTTGACATTTTGTCAATTTCTTTGAAAAATAACAAACAACTCTATCTACACCATCATCATTTTCTTGAAACAAAGCAGCCCCGATTCCTACGTCACTGGCATCAACAGTAAGCTTAAATTGCTTATCAAAATTTGGAGCTGACAGGACAGGACTATTCATAAGAACACATTTGATTTTCTTAAAAGATTCGTCACAGTCATTGGTCCATACAAAATTCACTCTCTTTTGTAACAGATTGGTAAGTGGACCAACAACTGACGAGAAATTTGTACAAAATTTTCTGTAAAATCCTGCCATTCCCAAAAATCTCATTATCTCTTTCTTATTGGTAGGAATCGGGAACTTTGAAATAGCTTCCACCTTGTATGTAGAAGCACTCTCCGACTTTGTCCGCTTCTTCTCGGGGAAGGGCCCTCTTGCTTAGTCGGATGATCTCCGGATCTTTAGTTTGCTCGGAGAGGAGCTGCTCACGGCTTAAGGCATCTGTACCCCTGTCTAATGGCGGATAGGAATCATCACTAGGTACTGTCGGAGACTTGTCAACATGAAGTGGTACTGACGTCTCAGGTACGCTGTCATCAATGGTAGACATGAATGTGTCAGAAAGGTCTATATTTTTGGAGGGATGGTCCTCGTTAAGTGCAGAAGTACTCTCAGCCTCTTTTAGTCTGTTCCTGGCCATCGCCCTGGTAACTGCGCAGGCTGGGTACAAGTCGTCGTCTTCATCATCGGACACGACATCGGACGTGATTTTCTCACAAACAATCGGATCGGCTACAACTTTGCCGCCAGCTAAATCGTTGCCAAGCAACAAGGAAACGCCTTGAACGGGAAGAGTAGGTCGAACACCTACGATAACAGGTCCAGTAATTAAGTCTGACTTCAAATAAATTTTATGAAGGGGAACATCAATGATGCCTAGCTCCACACCCTGTAATAAAACTGACCTACCAGTAAAAGTGTGCTCAGACAAAGGCAATGAACCCTCTAACAATAAAGTCTGGGCAGCACCAGTATCTCTCAAAATCTGAACAGGCAACGCTTCGCTAGAATCACTGAGTGAAACAAATCCCTGTGACAAAAAGGGCTTATAATGATCCTCCACAAAATCATCAGAACTGGACTTAGAACCCTGAATCTCAGGAGTGTCAGAACAAATCGAATCTAAGGCTTTCCTATCATTTCTAACAGACGCACAGGCCTGTGACTTAAGTTCTTTTTCTTCTTAAGCTTCAAACACTCACCAATAACATGACCTTTTTTCTTACAATAATTGCATGTAGGAAGCGACCCCACCCCTGGGGATGCCTCAGAACGCTCGGACCTAGGACCGGACGTAGAACCACCTTGAGATGGTGACTGGGAACTAATGGACGACTGAGACTCTTGTAAATTTTTCTTTGGAAAATCTGAAGTTTTTGCGCTATCGCTAGATTGAGTTTTTGACACAAAATTTTTCTTATGAGTGAGAGCATACGTATCAGACAAAACAGCGGCTTCTTCAAGAGTTTTAACATTTTTGTCTTCCAAATGAGTTCTTAAATCTTGATGTACACACTCTTTGAACTCTTCTATCAGAATTATTTGACGCAAATTGTCAAATGAATTGGGAATTTTCTTGGATCGAAACCACTGGTCAAATAAATCTTCTTTTTCTCGAGCAAATTCAACATATGTTTGATTTTCAAACTTTTTGTACTTTCTAAACTTTTGTCTGTACGCTTCAGGTACTAACTGATATGCTCTCAAAATCGTGTCCTTGACCTTGTCATAGTCTGAACTCTCAGCAATACTGAGCGCCGAGTACACTTCAGCCGCTTTGCCAATCAGTACGCTTTGTAATAAAGTTGGCCAAAAATCGCGTGGCCACTTCAGATTGGCCGCGATTTTCTCAAAATGTGGAAAATATTTGTTCACGGACTTTTCTTGAAATTTTGGTACTAATCGGATGTTTTTGGCGGCGTCGAATTCAGACTTGACAAGCGAAGGAACAGGATTTTCCTTAGCGCTTTTCTCTAACTTTAACTTTTCTAACTCAAACTAGAGTTCTTTCTCGTGCATACGTTCCTGTTTCTCTCTTTCTTCCTTTTCTCTTTCAAATTGTCTTATTTTTTCTTCTTTTTCAAATTGTCTTTCTTTTTCTTCTTTTTCAAATTGTCTTTCTTTTTCTTCTTTTTCAAATTGTCTTTCTTTTTCTTCTTTTTCAAATTGTAATTGTATTTTAATTTTCTCTAATTCAAACTCATATTTTGACATTTTGGTTTCGCTTGAAACAGGTTCAACAGGAAAATCGTATGACGAAAAGATTTCCTTAGCTAAAAGCTCTTTAGCCACAATATTTCTAATTTCTTGTTTTCTCATAGAAGATTTTACATCTAACTTCAAGTGAAGACCTAAACCAATCAAATCATCTTTTTTCAATGATTCGAACTCATCTACAGTCGGCGATTTCAAAAATTCAGTGACCGAAAATACCATGATTGATTTCTGCTGGCAAAAGTTTGGAGAATTTTCCTTTTTTCAAAAAACGAACTTTACGTAAAGTGCAAATATGCAGAGATTACGATCCCGGACGAGCCCCCAATTCTGTTATGGGTCAGAATACCCCAAAACGCCAGCAAAAATCAGACAAAGGCTGAATATAAATTTACAAGTTTAATTATGTACAATATATATATATATATACAATGATTACAACTTACAATACAATGTCCGGATCAAGGTGTCCGTTATGGTCCACAAAGTCTATCGAATGTTTGGTTTCCGGTAATCACAAACGTTCTCGAAAGATTGGTGTCCAAACGTTGTTAAATGGATTAAGTCTCAACAAATAAAGTGTCCCAGTATATCAGAATAGATGAATGAATCGTGTCTACGAATGTGTACGAATGTCCTCTCAACACAGTTCCTCAGAGGTATTTATACTTAATAACAATGAATTAACCAGAAGCTTCTAGAACAATGACTCATTACAAATGATTAACAATAGAGTAAATTCTAGAAATCACAGTCATGTGATGATAATGATGTAACAAAGAACATACTGGAATATTCTCTAATGAAATAAACATGACATAGTAAAATCTAGAAAGAATTATGATGAAATCATTAAATAACATGACTAAGTACATGTGTACCTACACATAAAGTAAAACTAAAATAATACATGACCCACAACAGATCCAATTTAGAAACAGAGATATTGAATGACGACAGTTCACTGTTATGCTTGCTTAAAATGTTAGATGCACTTTCATTGCTTTTGATATATGTATTAGTAGACGAAAGTTCCGAAACCAAAGTTGATATGTGGTAACGTTTTCAAATTATAATGGTGTTGTTGGCTGCTTTATCAGCTGGTGCAAAGACATATTTTTCATGTAAGTTACTTAGTTTGGATTTGAATTATCTTTCTGATTTGGAACGTGGATTTTGAAAAAGATGAGGGTTTCATGTAAGTTATCTATTCGAACATCCGTTATATCTAAAATGAGGTTTTTCCAGTCATTCAGAGCATGCGGTTCGACTCCTTCTGATTTACACCATCTTTTCGTATAATTATCTAAGGCTTCCGTAAGCACTTCACGGCATTTGACAAAATCTATCTTGGATGGGATTCTATACCTAGGTCCTTTTTTAAAGAAGACCACGGAGCTGTCTGTCTTGGATAATTGAAAAGTCACCTGTAACAATATGGCCAGCTGGTTTGTAGAGATATATAGAAGTTGCACATTCTCAAGAAGCAGGACACGATTCAAGTATGTCAGGATCCGATGCAACTTTATTATAGTTGAAAACGAAGTTTCGAATAGGTTTCTTCTACTTATAACAAATAAGAGGTGGTTCTAAATTTTCAAAATACTGAGGGATGGTACTTTGTACGCGATAATCCCGAAAAATATTAGAGATGTTTAGAAGATCAAAACCTTTGTTAATAAATGGGATTTTTTTTGGTCTTTTAGGGGAGGTGTTTTTCACAATAGGATAAAGTTGATACTGTGCGAATGAGACAATGATATTAAGTCTGAATCAGTCAGTGTTTCTTAAGAATGCAATCTCTGCTTCATCCAAGATAGATTTCAAGTGCGTAACTGGTATTGACGACAGAGCATGTAACAGCTCATGCCTGCCGCCATTGCGTGCTATAGTAAGTAGATCGTTTAGAGAGCGGTAGGCTCTGGATCGTTTTCTTTGTTGTCTGTTTCGTCTTTTCCCGTGTGACCTGTATTTTCTTTTAGTGTCTGGGCGAATTGAAAATATGTTGATATTAGTAGAAGCTGAGGAAATGTTTCCTTGTCCATAGATTTGTTCGTTTAAACCAAGAGGGTACGCAGTCTGAAGTTTGGTAATCCAGGCAAGTTCAGCTTGTAGTCGGCGTTTTTTAATTTCGGTCTTACTATCATTTCTACGTTTTTGAAACGTCTGAACTAGGGTAATAGTGATATCCGAAACAGAATGATTATATTTAACAAAGCGATTATAAAGAAAGTTTCAAGTAAACTAAATCAGGAAGCAGAACAAATCAACTGGTTCAGGAAGCAGAACAAATCAACTGGATCTGGAAGCAAGCTTAATAAAACACCGCTAAGACGGTATGTCCGGATTGCAAATTGCAAAGATACACAGCTTGTTATTGGATAGTTACAGATCAAGTTCGACTTTCGGTAAGGTCATTAGGTCAAATATTTCAGCATACATTGAGAGGTCTTGTCAGAGGCAACCTTCACGTATAATATAAAGTTTCTACTGCATACAGTTCCTTATATTTTGCTGAAACCAGTAATCTTTAACTAGGTAAAAGTCCACGGTCAAGGTCAAATGTTACGGCATAAATTGAAAGGTCTCGTCATGGGCAACCTAATTGTATAATATAAGGTTTCTACTGCATACAGTTCCATAGATTTTGCTGAATCCAGAAACTTTAATCAAAATCTTAACTGGGCCAATGTCCAAGGTCAAGGTCACTAGGTCAAATGTTACGGCATAAATTAAAAGGTCTTGTGATAGGCAAGCTTCATGTATAGTATAAAGTTTCTACTGCATATAGTTCCCTAGATTTTGCCTCAACCAGAAACTTTAACCAAAATGTTGACGACAGACGAACGGACGGCAGACGGACATCGTCAATCTATATACCGGAATTGCTTTGCAATCCGGCCAACAAATCACCTAGATCAGAACAGATCAACCTTATCAGAGAGCTGGATCAGCTAGCAGACCAAACCAGATCAAGGAGCAGAAAAATAGATCTGGAATCAGCACAAATTATAACAAGATCAGGATGCAGAACAAATTATAACTAGATCAGAACGCAGAACAAATTATAACTAGATCAGGACGCAGAACAATTTACAACTAGATCAGGACGCAGAACAAATTATAACTAGATCAGGACGCAGAACAAATTATAACTAGATCAGGACGCAGAGTAAAATATAACTAGTTCAGGACGCAGAACTAATCAACTGAATCAGGAGGCTAAGTACATCAACTAGACCTGGATGAAAAACAAACCTTTTTGATCAGGGAGCTAAACAAATCAACTCAATCAAGAAGCAGAACAAATTTACTAGATCAGAAAGCAGAACAAATCAACTGGATCAGGAAGTAGATTAAATTAAGTGGATCAGGCAGCCGAGCAAATCAACTAGATCAGGACGCAAAACTAATCAACTTGATCACGAAGCAGAGCAAGTCAACTAGATCACGAAGTAGAACTAGTCAACTAGATATCAGGAAGCAGAAGAAATCAACTGGATCAGAAAGCAGAAGAGATCAACTCGATCAGGAAGCAGAAGAAATCAACTGGACCAGGAGGCAGAACAAATCAACTGAATCAAGAAGCAGAACAAGTCAACTGGATCATGAAGTAGAACTAGTCAACTAGATATCAGGAAGCAGAACAAATCAACTCGATCAGGAAGCAGTACAAATCAACTGGACCAGGAGACAGAACAAATCAACTGGATCAAGAAGCAGAACACATCAACTGGATCAGAGAGTAGTACAAATCAACTGGATCTGGATCAACCAGCAGACCACCTCAATAAGATCACAGAGCAGATAAAAATAGACCTGGAAGCAGATTAACTGAACTGGATCAGAAGGCAGAACTGACCAACTAGATCAGGAAGCAGAGCACACCAATTTGATCAGGGAGGAAAACAAATCAAATCTATCAGAAAGCAGAACAAATCAAATGGATCAGGAAACAGAACAAATCAACTGGATCATAAAGTAGAACAAATCAACTGGATCAGAGAGCAGAACAAATCAACTGGATCAGGAGGCAAAACAAATCAACAGGATCAGGAAACAGAACAAATCAACTGGTTCAGGAAGCAGAACGAATCAACTGGATCAGGAAACAGAACAAATAAACTGGTTCAGGAAGCAGAACACATCAGGTTGATTAGAAAATTTAGCAGACCTACTTTATAAGGATTCGAAACAGACCAACTGAATCAAGATGTACATGTAGAATACACCAACGGGATCAAAGATCAGAACAAACCAACAGGATCCTACAGTTGATGAATAACAGCCAGAGCCTCTCAAAATGCACTTTAACATGACGAATGGAACATGCAAGAACAAGGTCATGTGTTGTATGCTTAGCGAATGGAGATAATATTTCTGTTACTCTTTCCTGGAGGGTAATGAGTCATCCTTTATTGATTCAGTAAGCAGGTGCATTAAAGAGGTCGATTGGTATTGATAAGTCACGTCTCCATGATCTTGACCACATGCACTGGCATAAATTTTGAACACATTAACAGATCGATCTATTTCATTACGAATATAAAGTACAGTGTTATTTTATTTTATTGAAATAGCAAATGAAATACATCAAATTTTCATGACAAAATTCAATCGAGCAATGATAGACCTTATCTACACGTTATCCTTGTCCCTGTTAGTCTCTATTTATTAAATTATGATGTATAAAATTGCAATTTCAATGACATTACTCAATAAAAGGCACTCCTAAAATCAGAACCAATTACGTCGATATAGTTGTACGTCCATGAGACTGTAAGAGTAATGACATTTGAGGTACATGCGATATCACATGTAGATCTTGCAGATCGAGTAGGTGTGCAAGATTCATTTAAATATATATGCTTATAACCTTGAAAGGATGATAAATGTACTTTCAAATGATACAAAGTAAATGAAATTTAAAGACGTTTAACATTTGAACTACTTGGTGAGTGTCACTGCTGGTGGACCAAGGGTCCGCGAGGGCACATGTAGCCAAGCTCGATCAACTTTGGTTGATCGTCTGTCTCTTCAACGCATTTGAAATTTTCTGTTACAAAATTTCTTGAAATTTCTAAAACGTAGGTCCTGTAGCATCATACCCACCCATTCTGCTATGTCTTTTGGTACATTTTGGACATAATAATTTTCACACTTTTTGGACATATGACATTGTTTAGACTGAGGATCACTGACGAGGGTTTAGTAACCGAAACGTGCATGTCTGGTCCATGCTGTAAATTTATCAGGTTTTAAATGATGCTATAAAATTTAAAGACGTTTAACATATAATGATATTTGACTGAAGCTGACAATCCATCAAAGATTACTCTTTATGAATAAAGATCATCATACTTGATGTGTGTTTCCATATTATCTTATCAATGAGATAAAGAAGATTTTGACGACAATCTCAATAGATCACCAAATTGGGCATCGACGTACCCCTAGCAAGGTAGAGATGGGATCAGGTGCCCAGGAGAAGTAAGCATCCGTACCGTTCAAAAGTGACTAAATATCTCCGGAATATATTTGCTGCAAATTCGAGAATACTTTCGCGAATGTCATTAAAATCAGTTGAAAATAGGAAGAAAGAAGTAAAACAGTCTTTTAACACATCCCTAGGCTCCACATGTGTGGTAACATACAATGAACCGGGCATAGTATTCAGAAGAAGGAGAAGGACCAAGACAAGGTGAAAGTAAGGATTTCCTGATTGAAAATAAGACATATAGATTTATTTTGACAGATATTATCGATCTGATCTATTCCACAAATAGATTCTCTCGTGATACAAATAAATATTTGTATCAAGGATTGATCAGACACATTGGTAGTCAATTATGAATTATTATAACAATTAGTCCGATAGGCGAAGTCATACGCAAATCAAAACACCCATGTGTTTTCTTGGCTTCATACGAAAATGTAAATATTTTGTTTGTGGAATCCTCTTCATTTACTTCTTGACTAATCAAAGAATGTCCTCCTCGTTCTTCAATCTTTCAACAAGTATCATGAAAAACTTTTTAAGAGCAGTATCTGCAGATCATGGGCCTCTCTCTCTCCAATGTTTTCATAGATCAGTTAATTGTTCGATATTTGATTCGATGCCAAGGGATTCCATAGCAAAAAAATCTAAATGTGAATGGTAAGTGCACTAGTATGTCTGAATGAAATTTACACACGACGTACATGAGTAAATACAATTCTATGCCTTAACAACTTGAGGATATGGAACAAGTCATATCGAAGCATTTGTACTACATGTAAGAATCTTACCCGTATCCACCACCAACACATATCCTTGGCTGATCAACTGCCTCTTGTGGATCTAAGCCGAACTCCACCATGTTCAGGAGTACCTGTACATGCCCTTGAGGCTGCATAAAGCCTCCCATACAACCATAGCTCATCATCAGCGAATCTGAGGTTCAAAATAAGACATAATAAGACATATGAGAGGCCTTCATCGCGCTCCTTAAACTTTTAAAACAAGTCTAAAACAACGGAGGCACACAGAATGAGATACATGTAGAGACGATCCTGACAACAATCTTAACAGCACTCACAGTAGAGCTCCAAATGGAGCATCGACGGAGAGGTGAAACCAGGTGCCCTGGGGGAGTAAGCATCCTCTGTTTAGCAAGCCGCACCCGCCATCGAGGAAGTCAAAATACATATACTAGTATGACAAATATGGATACATGTAATGACCATATCCCTTTACACAGCACAAAATCGATATTTAAGAAAATCATAAACCGAGGGCATACAAAATCAGGATAAAACAGGAACCAAAGCGAACTCCCGATATGGGAGTGAGACCAGGTGCCCGGAAGAGTCAGCATCTCCTGCTTGTATGCATCACCTGTCGCTTCAATTCGGTAGAATTGTCACATCCGGTTACTTCCATTTTTGGAAGATATAAAGTATAATCTTTGGTTGGACGGTACAAATGGTCTTTGACAGAATATCATCCACCATTCTGAAGAGTGGGACATCATAGTGTACATGTATGACGAGTTCCCCATATCGACAGTATGTCTCAGGAAAACTAATTCTTTTTTAAAATGAACATTCCATGACAATCTAACTAAGTATAATATACGGTCCAAATTCATGTTTTTAAAATGTGTCAAAAATGGTTTAAGACAAGCATATATATATACTGTATAGCAATTACAGGTACGTTTTAAAATTCAAGTCAAATATTACAATTTTAGATAAATATTTTAGATAAGTAAAGATTTTACAATTTTAGATAAATATGAAGTCAAATATTTACAATTCGATAACTTTTTGGCCCGTGTTCAATGCAAAAAAGGCAGAGCCTTAGAGGTGTTGTTAATAAATTGTAATTGTACTCGATATGAATATGCAGTCATGCAAGTTATTGAAAAGGGCAAAATAATTAAAATAAAAATCTGTTAGTACAAAAATCGTCAATTTCGTTTGTTTTTAACGACAGTATCTTTCAATTTAGAAAAAGGCTGAGAAAACAGTTTTACCAATATTATGTATACATAAAACACCCTCCCTTAAAAATGGTATCAACAGCCAACAAGTAACTCAACATGATCGAACAAACCACGATGGAAGACTCCGAAAACACGTGTGTATCTGATGGTCAAAAGCAGAATTCATTTTAACAAAACATCGACGAACCTACAAGTATGTCTCGGATAGCTCGTGGAATAAAGAATTGTACTCCCTCATTTTGTTTATTCGATGTTGGAGATCATATCGCCGGAAACAATGGGTAATGACATTTTATCTTTGCAGCTGTGTTAAATTAATTTTTAAAATTTCAAACAAACAAGTCTACAGTGTCCTCTTGGTAGTTCATACCGTCTGCGACGTGTGTGACCATAGCTGGAATAATGGTGTGGTAAGGCCGCTTACAGGGAGCCACAGCGTTAGGATGTCCACGTTCCAAAGAGAATCCGCATCCCCTGTTCTGGTAAAAGAGATCAGACAAATGTTGAAGTAAAATGTATCTTTCAAACTGTATTGAAAGCATCATTTTAGGCTGTCGATCCATGTAAAATTTGTTTTGTGTGCTTTTACCTCAACATTACATATTAATACAATTTTTTTATAGTTGACGACAGGAAATATTTATATCAGAAGATGCTAATGTTCTTGAAAGATCTATTTTAGGGTTGATACCATCAGACATTCATGGAACAATAAAGTCATCAACAATTAAGATTAATTTCTTTTTCTTGTTTTATATGGTTTTATTTATCAAAAGAATAATAGGTTCTATCACGATCTACTGAGTGAGACATAAAAAATTGCACGAGTGACGGAAATTTCGTCATGAGTGCAAATTTTTATGTCTCACTCAGCAGAAATGAGTTAAAGAAGATCCTGACGATAATCTCAACAACACTCACAATAGAGCACGAAATTAAACATCGACGGACCCCTAGCAAGCTAGAGGTGGGACCAGGTGCCCGGGAGGAGTAAGCATCCCCTGTTGGCTAGCCGCACCCGCCGTCGATGTTAATGAAGCATGGAAATGAAAATATATATAATTCATGCACTGTCTGACGTTATGTCTATATAGAAAGTGCTATGGCGACAATGTCAGGGAAGTATATTCAAAACACTTAATGTCAAACCCCTCGCGGGGAACTTTTTTACGAGCTCCACACGGCAAAGGGCATAAGTGTGACACAAATGAGTTTAAGAAAGTGATGGAATCTATTTCTTCCTCATTTCTAAGTAGCTACGATTTTGTCGTTACTCCTTGACAACGGTTACTACGCATTGTCGAGACAAAATGCTAACCGGTAGAGAACAGTGGTGGACTAGAAAACGATCTTGCGTTTCTTATAGATAAATGGAATTTCACAATAGTTTGTCCCGCGTCTGCAAAATCACATGAAAGCCCTCTGACGTCAAACTCAAGTTTCGTCAACATTTCATTGCCATTTACCGGAAGTACTTTTTAAAGCCGAACGCGTCTTTAGTACGATATCTCTGATTGGTCGTTTGGAACAGCTGATTGGTATATGACGTTTTTAAATGAGTGGATGATGTAGCCTTCGAGACAACTTATGTGTCTCACAGGGTACGAGCAAAAGTGAAGAAGAAAAGACCATCTTAAACAACTATTGAAGATTAATTTACCAGTTTGCCATCAGTTCAAGATGGTTTAATATGATGTTTATCAATCTTTAAGAGTGTTTATCATACGAAAACAATTACACAGTTAATTAAAACACACAAAAGGCATCATTTTAGGCGAGAGCAGGGCGTAAAGGATCGTCATTCTCATTTCTAAAATGTTATAAGCTGAAGTTTATTACTTTTTCTGGCAAATATGTATAACATTTTGTACAAAGTGGTGTAATGTAGTACCGTCTTAATCTAAAAGTGTAATGCATTCTTTATAAAAAAAAACTAGTATGTAGGACTTCATTCCAATTGCAATCATTGTTTACAGGATTTCTTCATGTGTTCCTGCATCAGGTATCCGCTGCATTCGCGTGAGGTACATATAACCGACATTTTAATAGGATTTGATAACAATAACATGTTTTTAATTACATCTACACATAATGCACGAAGACGTTATTTAATTCTAAAATAGCAATCCAAGGAATGCTTGTGTCGCCTGCGAAGCGGTTTGATTATTATTCTAGAAAGTGGATCAAAATTCTTGAAAAGTTGGTCTAGGTCAAATATCTAGATCAAGGTCAAAAGGTCAAATTTTATGGTCTGTGTAGAAAGGTCTTGTCACAAGGAATAGACATGTGAAATACCAAAGCCCTATCACTTACCAATCAAAAGATATATCCATTCTTAATTTTTTTGAAAAGTAGGTCAAATATGTAGGTCAAGGTCAAAAGGTAAAAAAATAATGGTATGTGTAGAATGGCATTGTTACAAGGAAAATACATATGAAATATCAAAGCCCTATCACCTACCAATCAAAAGATATAGCCAATATTACTTTTCTTGAAAAGTAGGTCAAATATCTAGATCAAGGTCAAAAGGTCAAATTTAATGGTCTGTGTAGAAAGGTCTCTTCAGAAGGAACACACATGTGAAATATCGAAGCCCTATCACTTACCAATCAAAAGATATAGCGAATCTTATTTTTTTTCAAACGTAGGTCAAATATCTAGGTCAAGGTCACAAGGTCAAAAATTATAAGGTCTTGCCACAAGGATTGCACATGTGAAATATCAAAGTCCTGACACTTACCAATAAAAAGATATATCCATTATTAATTTTTTTTGAAAAGTAGGTCAAATATGTAGGTCAAGGTCACTAGGTCAAAAATTATTGTATGTGTAGGAAGGTCTTGTCACAAGGAATACATATGTGAAATATCAAAGCCCTATCACTAACCAATCAAAAGATATAGCGAATCTTATCTTTTTTTTCAAAAGTAGGTCAAATATCTAGGTCAAGGTCACAAGGTCAAAAATAATGGTATGTGTAGAAAGGTCTTGCCACAAGGATTGCACATGTGAAATATCAAAGCCCTATCACCTACCAATCAAAAGATATATCCATTCATAATTTTTTTGAAAAGTAGGTCAAATATGTAGGTCAAGGTCACTAGGTCAAAAATTATGGTATGTGTAGCAAGGTCTTGTCACAAGGAATACACATGTGAAATATCAAAGCCCTATCACTTACCAATCAAAAGTTATGGGCTGTGACACCCAAAGTGTGACAGACAGACAGACAGACGGACGGACAGACGGACAACGGACAAAGTGATCCCTAAGTGTCGCTATGCTTCGCAGGCGACACAAAAAGTACCATGTACATTTAATTTATTTTCTGATAGTATTCGGTGTTTCCATCAATCTGAATTTTCAATATTAAGAAAAGTCTTTTTGCCTTTGTGACAAAATATTAGACCACGAGAGTATCCTTTCAACAATGTACTAATTTGAAGTTTTATAACTTTCTCATAAACGTAGTAGCATATTCATCGCGAATATCACTTTCCATATATTTTAATTATTTATTTGTTTATTGGTTCTTGGATATTTACATTACTGTATGTAATTATTTCATTCTATGAAAAATGACTGGAAACAATTTAGCGGGATTTTGATAAATAAATACAAATTTTGAGTCGGGAGATATGATTTTTGATTTGAGTCTCCTTTTGAAGGAATTTAGTCGGACATAGTGCATCATGTATTTAACCTAATCCCAAACCTTACACTTTTGCAAGCAATTTTCAAGAGTATCAGTGCCAATTTAAAGAACTCGTTTTCTTGATCAGTTTTGGAAATTCATGGAAGTTTGATGAAATCTAAATAAATAAGAAAGATAAACAAACTAAAGCCACAATTGTGAATGACAGCCATATTGAGCCGATGCAATAACACATAAACGAGAGCATTGTTATGACGGAACAACATACATTTTGAGTGGTTTCCGCGGGTATTTTAAAAGTTTTCAAAATATTTTCCCATACAGCGTCAGAAGCATTATTTGCATTATTATGAAGGGGAATGTTCCTCTGGTGTTGCTACCATATCTTCACAGGACCTCGACGCCAACTACCCTCAATGAAATTCATCCCTTCTCTATTTTCCCACTATGAATAAGGGTAAGTAGAGGCGGATACCATTGTAGGTCCGTGGCACCGAGCCCCTGTGTATATCTTTATGAACATGGAACCTCCTTCTTCCTTTAGATCCGCGCTTGACTAGATTCAGAATATATCGAAGTGCGCTCGTTTTTCTTACAAAAGGGAGACTTAGTACGTACATGCATCTATTCATGAGGATCCATAAGGTTCAACAACGTGAAATAACACATTTCGTTAAAATAAAGCATGAAACAACAACAACCGAAAAAAAAAACATATAACAAAATCTATGTACATGTATTTCATCTGCATTCATTACACGAGTCAGTAATGTAATCCAAGTCCGTGTAAACGTGCATCATATATTTGCTGAACTGACATCGAAATAGACATGAAAATAACCTATTTTCTTGTAAGATCGGTAAGAAAAAGATGAGTTGAGTAATTGCGTGTATCAAGACTGTTTTAAGGGATTACACAATAAGATTTACGTACATAATGTAATTGCGTGTATCAAGACTTCTTTTAGGGATTGCACAATAAGATAATTATACGCACAATGCCTTACTTCTTTAATAGAATTCTTATATCGGTCTGAATAAATGCGACAATAAAATTGAGTGAATAAAATGTGTGATGCACAACAGTGTGCTCTTGGATCAACTATAACAAATGGATAAACGCATTTTCGATTTCAACTGCTGCAAATAATTTCAAGAAAGTCCAAGAGTCGCGGAGAGCCAGTACTAACTGAAGGACTTGTGTTTTTTGAGTCGATTGAAAATAAATAAGGCTTCGATTGGCTGAAGTATTTTTAACTTCCCACACATAACAGGTGTCCTTAATTTCACCAAACCTTGCAGAAATCAAGTAACCAAAGGTACTGTACTGTTCATTTTTTTTCCTAGTCATAAAACATACCGCTTTATGGCAGCTTGATACTCTTTGCTGCCACTGCATAAAATTTCTTTAAACCTTATAGTGATACTTTCTCATCAAAGATTTCTAGTTCTTGTGTAAAATACTGTTACAGTACATTGACGTACATTGTACTTGCATTCACTGTCAGATTCTAGAGCATCTGTGTGAGAATTGTGACCACTTGGGCCTCTTATTATCTAGAAGGATGAGTGAAGCCACATCCCTCTTGTACAAGCTACATGTAGACCAGTTCCGAACCCTTTGCATTGCTTGGAGTGATAAACATGATGTACATCGATCTTTATTGTCACTACTGCCACATTTCAGTGTTTCATGTGAGCAATGGGACCACTTGGGTCTCTTGTTATCAAGAAGAATCTTACCTGCAGAGTGAAGCCACATCCTTCTGGTACAAGGCCAGTACCGAACCCCATGAAGTTACTATTGATGAAGGAACATGCATTCCCGTCCTTATCAGATGTTGTGAAATAAACGGTATCATCACCAATGGTGAAATCACCTTTTGTTACGTTTTTGAGAGCGCTGAAATGTTTATTTTTAAATAATTACTACTTTTTTAATATCATGAATGAATAGATAAAACCATATTCACCATACTTAAAACAAAGATAGAGTACATGAAGATCGAGCTTGAGGGGTGATGTCCTATGACAAATAAAATTTGAAATTATTTAATTTCGCAATACATGTAAATTCCATATTTCAAATTTGTCATAGGACACAAACAATGAAATTTTAAGGAAATAGCTAAAACTGTAAAATCCCTCTACATGTACAGTGGCGAATTTAGGGAGGGGGGGGGGGGGGGGGGGCAGGGGGACCCCCTTTTCATCCAACGCAAATGATTCAGAATACTATTTTTTCAGCTTAATCTCATTTTGGAAATTTTTTTGGCTCGCTTCGCTAGCCGCACTTAATTTTTCATTATACATGTACATCACTTGTGCTAAACTGATGATAGTAACTTTAGTTACTATCATTCCAAGATGGTGGACGCAGAAATAGGCAGAACCGATTTTTTCCAAATATATGCCTATTTCCCATCATCACTCTGCTTTCACCTTTCTTTGCTATTGTGCTTTAATGGATCCATATACATTTACAAATTAAAACTAAATCTTGAATAATTGCTAAATAGCGACGTTGCAACTTGCAATGCAATAACCTTCCCTACCCCCCCCCCCCCCTTTTTTTTTTTTTTTGGTAAAACAGAAATAGTACACAAAACCATAGAGAGAGATTCTTTAGAAGAAATGTGATAATCTATTCCCAAAATATACCGGCACGCTCCGCTCGACAAAAAGTATATAAAGTTATATATGATTTTGATGACTGAATGTAAAAAGAATGAATACTTCATATCTTAAAATACCACTCATTCCCCTCCCCGCGTTTTCGAATCCGCTTTTTTTCCCTTTTTTGCTTGTCAGCATTTCTGTGAACAATTTTCTTTGAAGCTGGACATCGAGCCCCCCCCTTCTGAAATCCTAGATCCGCCACTGACGTATTTAATTTGACTGATAAGCAAGTACATGTACAACCCACACCAGTCGAAAGTTTAATGCCGAGATGACGAAATTTTGAAAGCTTAATGCGAAAGTTTCGTTAAATATTCGTCAGCTTTTTTTTAAAGCTACTGAGATGACGAAATTTTGAAAACTCTAAAAAGCTTTCGAAAAATAGCTGACGAAAATTTCGTTAACCAATCTTTGTTAACGAAAATTTTGAAAGCTATGAACTTTCAAATTTTCGTCATCTCGGAGCGTTCAAAATATTTGAAAGCAATCGCTGACGAAATTTTGAAAGCAATCGCTGACGAAATTTTTGAAAGCATTCGCTGACGAAAATTTTGAAAGCTATCGCTGACGAAAATTTTGAAAGCTTTCTGAACGCTCGGGCGCCATATTGTTTTTGCAATGGCTGCGGTACGCCTCGGGCGAATTCCTCTGCACAGTTTGGAGGATGTATTGGCGCGGCAATTTAAAAAATCGCCGATTGTGAGATATCTTTCAAAGCTTCCGACAGTCACAGAGAAGCCAGCGTATCACTGGATATATCAAGAATTGTGTAATTAAAATCTAGTTCGATCTCGTAAACACGGAATCTTTAAATAAACTTATACAAATAAACAAGATATTATAATACAATATTTCATTTAATCCAAGAATATACATTTTTTGTATATTTTCATAATTTAATCTGAATAAACATCATTATTTATACTATTTATCAAGCAAATTATGAAGATGATTGCTTTGATTTCGGCCATCTTGGTTTTCTCGACACAAAATAGCTTACGAGAAAAGCTTTAAAAAATGTGAAAGCTAGTTAACGAAATTTTCGTCAGCAATTAGCTTTCAAAAATTTTGAAAGCTACAGTTAACGAAATTTTCGTCAGCGATTAGCTTTCAAAAAATTTGAAAGCTACAGCTGACGAAATTTCGTTAACTACATCTTCTCGAGACAAGTGTACGTAATATTAAAACTTTCGAGGCTGTACACCTTGTACTTCTCTGCAACAACAAGTAGGTATAAACTTAAGGTTTGAATTAATTAACACATTCTAAAAAGCGCTAATTCTTATAGAATCATGCAAACTAAATCACACTGCGAGATTAAAGTACATGCAACCACATTTGTATTTATTGGTTGTTTTTAAATTCTCGATATTTCGGGGGGGGGGGGGGTTTTTTGGGGGGGGGGGTTCAAGTGTGTGACAATTTTCGTGTGCTTCGACCTGTGCATTGTTGAGGGGTTGGACGGGGTAAAAGGGAGGGCGGAGAGAGGAGGAGGAAGGGGCGTGAGGAGGGAGGGAGCGAGGGGAGGGATGGGTGAGAGGGAGGGGGAAGAAGGAAGGGGACGTGAGGGGGTGTATTTTAAAGGGGAAAGGGGGTTTATAAGTAAGTGAACTAAGCTTGAATTTGATTAGAATCATCCCCATTTGCTTGCATACTCTGTGCGAATATACCCGTGGACCATCAGATACTCACCAATTCTTCTGGATCATCTGTGCTCTTTTGACAGCGTACTCTTTTGACAATAGTTTGGTGACAGGTACTTTGACCTGACCTGGATCGGCGCAGTACCACGTGGTATCAGCGAAACTCAATTTCAGAGCTTCTGTCAGCATATGGATATAGTCTGCAGAGTTATGGCCCATGTCTGTAAAAGATGTTCATGAGGCTAATTTGCCAAAATGCAATTTTAGACCTATCTCCTTCAAGAAATTTTAAAGAGATCAAATCAAAGTTTTTACAAGTTCAGAACAAGAAACATATACACAAGAAATAATGTCCAGGACCTAGGAGACCCGTCTTTGTGTAAAAACGTCATTATATCGTGGTGTCCCAATGTGATATGATACATGGTACATAAAGGTTACATGTAAAATCTGATTGGCATATGCAAGTTGCATCATGTATGGATTTCTGTTCTTGTGTAAGGGTGTGTAATACATGCTTTTGAGTATTTTTGGCCGATAAAATATTGCTAGCAATGTTGCAGTAGCGCGTTGTTTTTCTATGCACTGAACATTCTGTTTCTATGTTGTTATTCAAAATGACTCGGATAATCACCTTTCGTTTTGTGTTTTTTTATTTTGGCAAGATGAGACCTTTCTAAGTTATTCATTTAAATTTCAACTTACTAGTAGATTCTTTTCCAGGTAAAATGTACACATAAACAAAGATACATATAAAACAATAGAGCAGTCATGTTTGTGTTGAATTTTGTGGTTACATTAACACTTCGGAAATAAAAGCAAGTCTTAGACCTCATAAGAACTTCACTACGACGTTGACTGGCTAGACGAGTAGGAAAAATAGAATAATTTTTATATCTATATAAATATATAAAATAGCATGATACCAACGAGTATTTTAAAGAATTGGTCTGCGAAGGACTTCGTACGACAATTACAAACGGCTCTAGCAAATGATGAATTACAATTAGACCGCTAGACGAGGACCAACGCAAAGATATCGAATAGTTATAAAATTTGTGGATAAACATTGGTTTCATAATTCACATGAATGTCTACAGTACTACTTGCAAAATTGTGTTTGCTGAATATGTTCTCTATCTTATCATGTGTGGACAAAAAAAACCGTGTGAAACCTTCCACATCGTTCCTTCATCGATTTGTCAAAATTTGTTTTGAAAAAAAAAACTTATCGAGTTCAATTTTCAGTAGATGATCATGATCATGATGATGATGATGATCATCATCATCATCGTCGTCGTCGTCATCAAGGACGACATAATCATCATCGTCATCGTTGTCATCATCAAGTACATCATCATCATCATCATCACCGCTCTCTCTCTCTTTTGGATACATGTATATTTTTATACGCTCTACATGTATATCTCTTGGCAACTCTCCTGCGCATGCGTCTGATTTCGGTTCCGCCTTTCTTTCCACTTCAATATCTACTACAAAGTTTAGTTTTGTAGTTTGTTTCTTTGTTTGCAAGTTGAATTTGTGCTTGTGGAATTCCAATACACTGATAATAACAGAGAATTTTCAAAAGGACAATTAAAACAGACCTTGGTGATGGCTATCGCCTCCACACTATAGAACATATAAAAGGTGGGTGGACAGGGGAGGGGTTTCTATCTCTCCCCTCCCCTTCCTCCCCCTCCCTTTCAACATGTCCACCCCCTCATAAAAGTATAAATCACGCTAAAAATATGTTCGCGCATTAGCTCGATCTAAGAGCGTATAGTAATTACAAAACAAATGTAGTAATATGAAATAAATCAAATAATCAATAAATTACATGTACATGTACATAGGCCAGGTGCTGCTAGCTGAAACAAAAATCACGCTAAAAATATGTTCGCGCATTAGCTCGATCTACAAATGTAAGAGCGTAGTAATTAGTAATATGAAATAAATCAAATAATCAATAAAGTATATGTACATCACCCAGGTGCTGCTAGCTGAAACAAGGAACAATCGAGCATTAAGTAGATGGTAAATTTTATTAAGGGTCCGTAATGGAATCTGAACATTCATTGAAAAGTAAGCTACTGCGCAAGGTTAAAACTTAAAACAAGAGGGACAGGGGCCACATCGCTCACTTCGGCGATCTTATATCCGTTTAAGATGTGAATATGATTTATATAATTCTAATCATAAGCTAAGCCTTATGCAATAATTCAAAAGAAGTGCATTAAACCATATTTTGATAGTGTTTACTTTTTTTACAGCGGAGTCATTCAACCTCAATCTTTACCTGTTCTGATAGTTATTGGAAATTATACATTTTGATTTATTTTACCTTTCAATGACCTCTCCATATTTTGGTACTGTTCAATGATATTTAAAGCAATCAACGCCGTTATCCCTTGTCCATTTGGGGGTATCTCCCACAGTCTGTAACCTTTGTAATCGACGCAAATTGGTTCGTCAAATGTTGTCACGTGGTTTTCTAAATCAGCCAATGACATGACGCCACCATGCGTTTGCACAACATCCGCCAAAGCCATAGCCACACGTCCTGAGTAAAACGAACTTTTACCGTGCACTCCAAGATCCTTTGTCATAGAAACAGTTTATTAAAATTAATATAATTTGACATCTTCGTGCTCATATGCACGTACACAGCGTTCGACATCAAGAACATAATTATACCAAAATTGACAATTCTTGACTTTTTTTCGAAAAAAAAACATTTGATATATATTAGGGAGCAACCAATTGAGTTAGTAGGGTACATGTAGGAGGGTAACGAAAACGTTTGCCATTCGATAAAGTAAAAAATAAATATTTGCCCTTCTGGAAGGATAGTTTTTTTTCTTCAAATTCAAAGTGGTTACATTATCAACAGCGGTTGTAAGATGATCTTGTAGGCCCTTTTAGTCGAAATTGTTGTAAAATCTCCGGCCTTTTTTTTTCCAAGGTCTTCCTTACACCCCCAACCCATTCCTTCAACTCAAAATGGTTCTTTCCTTATCTATTTAAAGTTTTATTTCTTGGAAATCTCACTTTGAATACTTTGGCCAAATGAGGCATCTGCATCATCTGTCCATGACAAGGGGGTTTTCCGTTCAACAGCATGTCACATCCATGTTTATTCTTAGGATCGGACAATAAATATGAACCTTAAGAATAGAAAATGACGTATGCTACAAAACATATTATCAAATACCAGTAGCTTCCTTTGGTTAGTTATTCCATGCTTTTGTATTTTGAAAGGTTTAGAAGTTTCGTAATTGCAAAATATTTTAAATCAATTTCCTACTATATATATATTCATAAATTCTTATACTATATTCTTGTGATTATACCTTTTCGCCATGAATTTGCTGCTATCTTTTGTACAGGGAAACCAACTTCGGCTAATTCCGCTGCAGGTCGTAAAATTTCTGAAAGCGAAACCTAGAATTGAAAAAGAAAGTAAGGTAAGAAGAAAACAAAATCCACAAGAGCAGAGCACTTATAATTAAAACAAAATTATATCACATTTTAAACCATACAATAAATAGTTACAAAGTGGCTATTTTGAATTTTTATGAAGATATTGTTCAAAGTCGCAAGGTTTGTTTACCATCAACAATACACTCTAAAGGGTTGCCCGTTATTTGAATACAAAATCATTGTCACCTTTCCACTTCCAAATTTCTCAACAGTATCGACCCATGCAGCCGCGGCACCCGGGACTGTAACAGCATGCCCGTGGGTATCAGGGAAAAGGTTCTCTTTGTTAAAGCCTTTTCTATGTACAAGATCTAAGGTTAAATTTGCAGGAGCTCTGCCACTGAAAATATATTCGAACACGGATTTCAACGTAGAACTTTTCTATTTCGGATACTTGCCATTGTTATTTCATCCTAAAATATCATTCAAAATATACATGTACATGTAGCAGGTTAACATCCCTCAAATATTAATGCTCTTTGGTCATAGAGTGTATTAGATTATGCTATTGACCCTAAAGGAAAGTGAAGCCGCGCACTCTCACAAAGTTCAGAAATCAAACTAGAGGGCGACACTGAAAATCACTTTGGCTTGATCGAAGTACCACTGATGAGGATTTACTATACGAAACTCTTAAAGTTGTTCAAGAAGGTTGCGATTTGGGACACTTTGAATAAGTTTCCTAAAGATGGAGGGAAGTTATGAATTTTAAGAGAAGAAGCTAAAAATAAAGCTTTAAAGAAGTTTAAATGAAGCTTTAAAATAGAAATTAGCCACATTAACATCTTAATTATTAAATGCTACACGTATGCAAGATCAGGCACGTATCCAGAGTGCTTTTCAATGGGAAGCCATTTTTAAAACAGAGAATTATGAAGCCGTCATAAGGCTCCGATGGGTTTGAGTACGAAGCCCTGGAGGGATTCAAAGTTTTCCGAATTAGAAATGACCCTTTGTACATGTTTTTTTTTTTGTGAATAACGATTTTTTTAATAACGATGTGGAATTTAAGCACCTGCGTAAATGTAATTGCCTACGCCTGGCTACGCGCCTGAATATATTAGGGAAGTAGGTAAGGGTTCCAAGATGTTCACGACTCTATGATTTTTTGTCAACTTTTTTTTTTCAATTTTGTGTGTAGTCTTCTCTAAATTAAAGTCAGACTCTGCACTTCCTTTGGTCTAACAAGAATCTTTTCCTACCCCTCCCCAACGAGAAAACTGACCGTGTGAGTAAGGAAATTATTAAAATCTGGGCGAGATGAACACAGGAATGCAAACAAATGGGAAACTTTAAGTTAAGTTACCATAACATATACTGGTATATCAGATGTACCGTCACGGCATACATGTAACGTTACTACAAACTTGCCAAGCGCGGATCTAAACGGGAGGGTAGTACCCCAACCCCCTGGAATTTGCCATAAATCCTTGTTTCCTTTTTACGTACTACTTTTGTTTCTTCAAGACCATATAGGCTTGAAAATTATAGATCCGCGTATGCACACGAGATTGTACAATATACCTCCTTGTTACTGAGACTTACCTTCCGTTTAATCCAGACACCCGTTTCGTGTTAGCGTCGTAGAAAAGACAAAAAGCATCCCCGCCAATCCCTGTGGAGCAAGGCTCAGTAACATTAAGCGCCGCCGCTACAGCCACAGCGGCATCTGCGGCGTTGCCTCCCGATTTAAGAATATCTGAATGAACGAAAATTATTTTTAATTTTTTGAAACCTAGAAATGGCCATTTTGTAATTTTGTATGACAAACTAGTCTTAGTATTTTACAAAAGAATAAGAAGCACGACTGTCAGGACTTAGTCTATTAGATTTAAAAAAAAACGTTCCTTTGATCATGTTGATAGACTAAGTTTAGATGGGAAGCCCCCTCTAAATCCGACAATGACCCGTGTTTGAACTATACATGTCCGATCATTTACAGTATTGTTAATATTTTGTCTTTCAATTCACATGTTTCGTACTTTTTTTCTCAAGGACTTATTTGAAATTGAACAAAAAATTCGTCATGGCAAAAGTTATGCCGGGGCATTAAACCCCATCTTTCGTTAAGTCTTAGGTGCAACATATTATTTTGCTATTTCGAAAACTTATCATTCCATTCAAAACTATCATCAAAAATTAGAGGAGGTTTACATCTTAGCACCATCTCTCCAATGCTATTTTGAACATATTTTTTTATTTGGATATGCTACTGCATGAATCGATCCTACAGGAAATTGGAGCCGCACACCCTCTGTAAAGTAAATGTCCAAATCTAAATTCTAAAAATAAAAGAGGGCGCTATACTGAAATGAATTTTGGTGGCTCCGCTGGAAGCAACACTGATGAGAATTTTATATTCGAAACACGTGTCTGGTGCAGGAAAAATTGGTTTGGAATTTTCTTCATGAAGGTATAGAGTTGAACAATTCCGTATTACAAGATATAATAATTGAATTTATATTCACTGTCCTACCCTAAAGATGTTAATTTTTTTTACAGAATGTAACAATCCTTTACCACTTGTACAACCAAGAATTGACAAAAATGTCCGTGAGAACCGTTTTACAAAATTTAGTTCGAGAGAAATTAGCCGATGGGGCAAACCCCTCGTTCGAAAGTTTTAACAGAGATGATATACATAAAATTTACCTACCTATTCCAATTTGTGTCGCTAAAGGCTGACTTGATGCAACGCAACCATGCTGACAAATAACGGTTGATCTACGAGATGAAAAGGGGAGGGACATCGTATGCCTTATGAACTCGAAACAAACAACGAGGAAAAAGTTTATCCGCTCATTTCACTCAAATATCGTTCTACTTTTTCACCGTGTTGGTGGAATGTACAATGATAAGACTCTACATTTTTGTTTGGGTGAAATGAAATTGTACATCAGACTTACTAGAGTAGATTAATAAAATTTCATGTATTGATTGAACATACAGAATATAGAACATACTGCACTAAAAATGCAGAAAGGGCCTTTGTGGAAATTGCATAACATTGATTCATTACAAAGCAAATTTTAAAATCATACATGTAAACACAACAAAACCATATAATGAAATGCAAAATTAATGAAGACAGATAGTACCGTAACAACAAAACTTGACAAAGAAAGTAGCAGCGTGCTAAAAATTGAAATTAAATATAAGATTTTTTCTTAAGGCCATATAGTAAATAAATATTTTGTTTTACGTCCCAAACTTTTTCTGAAAGGTACCCTTCCCTCTGGCACGAAAACACACTGTCAAACACATCAAAATTAAGGAATTTGGAAAGGAAGACTGAAAACATACAATCACAATTTCTTTATTGAAGCGGGGTGCATGGATAATTCTGACTGTGTTTTTATGCCACGTGTTTTATTTCAGAAAATCACTATTATCTCCTGATAGTACTTTATGAGCTACTATCAGAGGCGAATGAACAATCGTGTCATACTCTTTTCTGTTCTCGTGAAGTAGAGGCACACGATAGCACTGCGAATGCAACAACAAGAGTATGCTACGAGTCCGCTAGTGTGATATATGTAATCTTGAGTAGAGAAGAATGCGACACGAATGTGCCACGATAAAAAGTTACTGAAGGAGACTGAAACACGACTTTAGGCCGATAGCGCTGCGATGCAGAAGATTGAGACGCGACTTTAATTTAGTCCTATAGCGCTGTAATCATTACAAGAATGTGACAAAAACAATACCAAAATTATTTGAAATATCCAGAAGTATCAAAACCTCAATATCCTTTGGTTGACTTTGGCCTCTCTCTAGGTTGTTTTCTGTTTGGAGGCATTGTTAAATTTTTGTATTTTAGTATTGATCCGCACACGTTTACATAAACTCTGAGATAAATAGTTTTGTCACTGTCGTGTGTGTATGTAGTATCGTTACTGATTCGCGTTGGCTTTTTTTCATTCGCGTCACATTCGCATCGCATTTGTGTCAGATTCTTTCTCTCCTCCAACTTGGGAACAAGAATGCACGCGAATGTGAGGAGAACGCACTGCGAAAGGAGGAGAATGCAACGCGAATGCGCTGCACATGTGCCGCGAATGTGAGGCGAATTACATTCGCGTCATTGCCGCAAACAGTGCGGAATGCAGGAGGATACGACACGATTGTGACACGATGAGACATTAAACAAAATCACCTAATGGGAGCTCTATCGCCTCTGCATTCGCGACAGTGGAAGCCCAGTATTAAGAATATTTAGACAGCATATTCCTTGTTTGATCGAAGGGGATTCCCGTGCACTAGATTATTTGTGTATCACGAGTAATGCGACCATGACTGATCGCCACACACAAAAAATATAAGCTCATGAAGTGATAAACTTGATCAGGATTATTAGGCTTCGTGTACTGAAAAATTAATGCGTTTTAAAACTGGAATTTACTGAACAGTGTTATGATGTGACATGCGCATTCGAAAGGAGAAACCCTTATTGTTCTGTTGTAAAAATTGGACGAAAACACCTGACTGGTACCTTTGGCAATTATTCTTTGTTCTAAATTTTATTATTTTCATCTCCAATGAGTCACGTTATATACCTATTACAACAAGTACATGATATTATGACGTAAAAGGATCTCAGCGTTGGTCTGGTAAAGCTATCTTTGATGAAAAGTACGCATTACCTTTGAAATACAACACCCCCCTTCCAAAAAGAGAGAGAGAGAAGAAAAAGACCCCCCCCCCCCTTAACCTAAAAAAAGAAAACCAAAGAGGCATGAAAATAGGTGGGGATGATGGCGCAGTCTACTTTGACACCGTTGGTCCTAAGTTATCATTTGTACCCTGCAGTTAGCTCCCCGGCCATCTTGTTATGTTTTTAAAATTGTCCTATAATGCAGCTCTGCTGGTGTACTTCATTGGGAGATGACAAATAGTCTGGGATGTATCACTGGGTTGGGTGCACCCCCCCCCCTTGATCCTCCAAAACCGGCCTAACTTTGTAGCATTTTTTGCGCTTTTTCAGATAAAAATTTGTCTCATGGAAATTTCCATTGCAAAAGTGGTGTTTTTTGGGAAAAACATGTTTTTTTAGTCAAAAATCACTGAAAATAGGAAAAAAATTATAACTTTTATATGGTTGAGGTTTTTAAAAATTGAAAAGTGTAAATATGTAGTATTTTTGATGCTCTTTCAGATGAATTAAGTTGCAAGTTCCAATTCCTATTTTTACTGTGTGTTTTGGGGTAAAAAAGTCAAATTTTTGCCAAAATTCACAGAAATTTGAGGAAATTTTAATTTATTTCTGCTTCTCAGCTCCTCAATATTGCATATGATCGTTCAATGATGATTTAAAAAACATCTTTAAAGTCTCCTCTTTCTAATGACATATATTTTATATTCTTATTTTTTTGCAAAATCCTCGAAATTAATTATTTTATACAGAAACCTGTATTTTCAATCAGAAATCTCAGATTTCTGTATATTTATTTAAAGAACCCTTATTTGTTATGAAAGCAATGATTGAAAGCTATTTTCTAGTGTAACTTTTCACACTCTATCAGATTATATATGTTTTACTAACATTTCATTCAAAATCAACGTGTTTTTGGGGAAAAACTTATTTTTTCATTTAAAAATAGCTGATTTCTGGAGAATAATTATTGAATCTATAGAAGTTCTTGAAATGATAGCAGGAATGTATTTTGAACTGTAATTATTTAGGTTCACTCATAAATTACATGCATGAAACATAAAAGGTATATTTTCTACTTAATTTTGGGGCAAAATGCCTGTTTTTTGTCTAAAAATTACAGATTTCTGGAAAAATTTTATCAATTCATTTTCTTTGCTAAAACTATACATTTAAAGCTATTATCATCATTGAAAGTAATCATCTTGTCAGATGATTGTGAAATTAAATGTAATAATTAATTAAAACCATCATTTTTGGGTAAAATATGCATTTTTTATGCAAAAACCACTTATTTTGAGAAAATAAGTACTAGCTCTTTTAATTTGCCTAAATTGATATGTTTTAGCTTTGATATTATGCTTTTTCTTATTATAAATGGATAGAAATGATATTTGATAACTGAAATTTAATTAATATCTTATTTTGGGGCAAAATACCTTATTTATGTGAAAAATTCACTTATTTCTGTTAATATTTTTTAAAATTTATATTTCTTATTTAAGCAACAATGCAGAGGTTTCATATAATTGGATGGCATAAATGTGATCAAGTTAAATGAGTTAGAAGAGATTTTTTTGATTATCTTGCTATTTTGGGTGGAAAATCTCGATTTTTATCTAAAAATCGCTAATTTCTGGAAAATCCTTATTACTATGAAATCAGACGTTATTATTTATATTCAAAAGAGTTCCTGGGTATATCATAGTTTGTCCTTGTACGTCATATGCATTTGAAATATCCTCTGTAAATTCAATTGATATTTTGGGGCAAAAAACCTAATTTATGTGAAAAATTCACTTATTTCTGTGAAAAATGTTTTAAATCTATATTTTTCATTCAATCAAAGCTGGAGAGGTTTCATATAATTGGATGGCATAAAAGTGATCAAGTTTAATGAGATAGAAGAGATTTCTTTGATAATCTTGCTTTTTTTGGGTGGAAAATCTCAGTTTTTATTTAAAAACCGCTGATTTCTGGAAAATCCTTATTACTATGAAATATGTTGTTATTATTTATATTCTAAAGTGTTCCTGGGTATATCATAGTTTGTCCTTGTACGTCATATGTTTTTGAAGTATCCTCTGTTAATTTAATTGGTATTTTGGGACAAAAAATATGTTTTATATGAATATATAGCCTATATCAAGAAACTTAATATTGAAAGTCTTATATTTCAGTTGAATAGGAAATACAGAGGATAATAATCATAGTTTGAAATATGAGACTTTCTATAGTAAGTTTCTTGATATAGGCTATATATGATTCATAAAAAACATATTTTTGGCCCCAAAATACCAATTAAATTAACAGAGGATACTTCAAATACATATGACATACAAGGACAAACTATGATATACCCAGGAACACTTTAGAATATAAATAATAACGACACATTTCATAGTAATAAGGATTTTCCAGAAATCAGCGGTTTTCAAATAAAAATTGAGATTTTCCACCCAAAAAGCAAGATTATCAAAGAAATCTCTTCTAACTCATTAAACTTGATCACTTTTATGCCATCCAATTATATGAAACCTCTCCAGCTTTGATTGAATGAAAAATATAGATTTAAAACATTTTTTCACAGAAATAAGTGAATTTTTCACATAAATTAGGTTTTTTGCCCCAAAATATCAATTGAATTTACAGAGGATATTTCAAATGCATATGACTTACAAAAACAAGCTATGATATACCCAGGAACTCTTTTGAATATAAATAATAACGTCTGATTTCATAGTAATAAGGATTTTCCAGAAATTAGCGATTTTTAAATAAAAATCGAGATTTTCCACCCAAAATAGCAAGATAATCAAAGAAATCTCTTCTAACTCATTTAACTTGATCACATTTATGCCATCCAATTATATGAAACCTCTCCATTGTTGCTTAAATAAAAAATATAAATTTTAAAAAATATTAACAGAAATAAGTGAATTTTTCACATAAATAAGGTTTTTTTGCCCCAAAATAAGATATTAATTAAATTTCAGTTATCAAATATCATTTCTATCCATTTATAATAAGAAAAAGCATAATATCAAAGCTAAAACATATCAATTTAGGCAAATTAAAAGAGCTAGTACTTATTTTCTCAAAATAAGTGGTTTTTGCATAAAAAATGCATATTTTACCCAAAAATGATGGTTTTAATTAATTATTACATTTAATTTCACAATTATCTGACAAGATGATTACTTTCTATAATGATAATAGCTTTAAATGTATAGTTTTAGCAAAGAAAATGAATTAATAAAATTTTTCCAGAAATCTGTAATTTTTAGACAAAAAACAGGCATTTTGCCCCAAAATTAAGTAGAAAATATACCTTTTATGTTTCATACATGTAATTTATGAGTGAACCTAAATAATTACAGTTCAAAATACATTCCTGCTATCATTTCAAGAACTTCTATAGATTCAATAATTATTCTCCAGAAATCAGCTATTTTTAAATGAAAAAATAAGTTTTTCCCCAAAAACACGTTGATTTTGAATGAAATGTTAGTAAAACATATATAATCTGATAGAGTGTGAAAAGTTACACTAGAAAATAGCTTTCAATCATTGCTTTCATAACAAATAAGGGTTCTTTAAATAAATATACAGAAATCTGAGATTTCTGATTGAAAATACAGGTTTCTGTATAAAATAATTAATTTCGAGGATTTTGCAAAAAAATAAGAATATAAAATATATGTCATTAGAAAGAGGAGACTTTAAAGATGTTTTTTAAATCATCATTGAACGATCATATGCAATATTGAGGAGCTGAGAAGCAGAAATAAATTAAAATTTCCTCAAATTTCTGTGAATTTTGGCAAAAATTTGACTTTTTTACCCCAAAACACACAGTAAAAATAGGAATTGGAACTTGCAACTTATTTCATCTGAAAGAGCATCAAAAATACTATATATAAACACTTTTCAATTTTTAAAAACCTCAACCGTATAAAAGTTATAATTTTTTTCCTATTTTCAGTGATTTTTGACTAAAAAAACATGTTTTTCCCAAAAAATACCACTTTTGCAATGGAAATTTCCATGAGACAAATTTTTATCTGAAAGAGCGCAAAAAATGCTACAAAGTTAGGCCGGTTTTGGAGGATCAAGGGGGGGGGGTGCACCCAACCCAGTGATACATCCCAGACTAAAAGCTTGAGATTGAACTTTTTGAACCAACCACCATGAGAGTATTGATTCCAGGTTAATGTCACATGCATGCAGTTGATACAGGGTAGACGATATAAAAGGCGGATCGAGATTTGTCTTTATAAGTTACTGATCGATGATCGCTAACTACCCCTCCCCCTATTTCCATCGAATATTATTAGGGATAAAGATGTAAATCTTAGACTAAAGATTTCAAAAGCTGGAACTGTTAAGTACTACATTTCTTCTGATTAAGTCTCAAATTTTGTTGGGAGTACAATAGTTAATCATGCCAAAAACAAAATCTTTATTTTTGATGAATTAACTACTGTGAATTTTTGTAAAATTTTCAATCAAGATACCCATTCAAAAGTGTTTTGAATTGGTCCAGGTCGAAAACAATTCGCCATCAAACCCATTTGGACAATTTGAAAGCCAAAAAACCTAAATTTGACTGAAGTATATTTTGAGATAGACCGAGAACAGGCCAAAATTTTATTCTTGAGTTGGTATTCAGGAATAAAATTTTGGCCTGTTCTCGGTCTAATTTTGAGATAATATAGTTTTCATTACTCCAAAGAAAATACTGCATAATACATGTATGTAATACAGACCATACATGTATCTTTGTATAAACTACCTGTACAAATAATTGCATAACAGCATACACATGAAAAAAAACCCAACGAGATATTATATACTGCCAAGTATTTAAATGATAAATGAAATTCGTTATAGGTGGCGCAACTGAAATGAAATCAAAATCTAACACTCACTGTTAATATTCAAAAAAATGCAATAGGAGTGATTTCAAGGAGTTTGCCAACGTGATGCTTATTAATGATGTGTACTACTTATGAATACATATAATCAGATGGCATATACATGATTGTACATGTACATTTTGTACACCATATTCATTTGTTAAGGTCAGAAGTCAAGGCAACAACAGGCGACTAATGAAAAGATTGTTTATATATAGACAACTGCAGTCTAGTCACTGGATGTAATTTTTTAACGGAAAACTACTAGAAGTCAAACTTCAAAACAATGGCGCTGGGTAGCTTCTAAAATAATATGAAATAGGACTGAAGCTCCAGAATAACGAATTTCGTCTTATGCTCGCTTCACCGGAAACAAAATACGCGTTTTTCATTATATTTTGCCTCCATATTAAAATTTTTATCGAAATCAGAAACTGCCTGGACTCTTCCTTCAGTCTGACTTGACCCCTGTATTTTTTTTTTCTAGATGTGCGCATGAATTTCTTTCGCAGCGTGTACTAAAATCATATGTCGTATGATTATCACCTTCTTCTTGATATGGAATTTTTTTATACTCAATGACAGAATGTGTGACTAATACATGTGTTTAATTCATGATCAGTTCAAAAGAGAGAGAAATAATGCTCGAATGTCATAATTTATACGATACTGAAGCAATATATATGTTCCACTTTAAATCTAAATAAGTAGAAATGCTGAATTTTACATTTTCGAATTTTTCGGACTATGATAATGCACTAGAAGAATACCATATTCCATCGTCTATCAAATGTGTTGTTCTTATATTGTACATACTAATTATTCTCATCGGATTGCCTGGAAATTGTGTCGTCTGCTATGGATTTTCGAAACGGAACGTTTCAAGGAAGGTAACAAACATTTTGATCATTACTATTGCTGTAAATGACATATTAGTCATTGTCGTCTGCGTTCCATTTTCCGCGATTAGCAATTTGATTTTGTACTACTGGCCATTCCTATCTGGCTTCTGTCCTGTTCTTCAATATGTGCAGACGACAACATTGCTTTTCCGATCCTTCGTCCTCGTAACCATGGCCATAGAGATGCATTTTGCTGTTTGGAGACCATTCGGAAGACAGACGAGGAAAGCAAGCATTATTGTGCTGTTCACAGCTTCCATGCTTCTTTCCCTAGCCCTCGCTCTACCTACAGCACTTTATTCAAAGGTTACTATGGTACATTTCAATTCCGGGGAAAAGGGACTTTGCCTCGAAATATGGCCTTCAACTCGAACCGCCAAATATGGATACAGTATCATATTAATGATTTTGCAGTATTTTCTCCCCATGATCGTCATGATTGGAACCTATTGGCACATAGCGATGATTCTATGGAGGCACGTAACACCTGGAGAAATAGACCAAAGAAGGGACAGAAGGATCATGACGTCTAAGAAAAAGGTATGTAACAGTTTCATTGAAGTGAAAATAATTTACACCCCCCCCCTCTTTACACTAGGTTTCCGGCAACTTCGGTAGACACGTTTCAAGCCACCGTTGACGAAACAGGGTGACCGTTTTAAAAGCCATTGTCACAACCCGCCGTATGTAGCTACAGTCGTTACGTTCTTATGAAGACATTGGAAGTAAGTAGGAAGAGTACGGAAGCAGTTTGTCAATGCTCGTCGTACACACGGTTATATGGGTGGTTTTGTATGGTATATGTTGCGCACGTGGTAAGTACGTTGTGCGTGCAGACAACTATGGCCTTCTTTTTATTCGTTGGTTAACGGATCCGCCGTCCCGAATGTGGAAATCGGAACTTTTTACATTTCCGCCGTACCGAAGGTATGTAAAAAAAAAAAAATCGAGATTGCAATACGAAAAAAAAGGTGTAAAAACTGCCAATATTGAGGTGTAACTACAGGAAATAAAATCTTTGTATGATTAATCATTTTGCTCGATTTAGGTGACTTCAAATGCTTCAAAGTTTATAATTTGGTCTTTTTGGCTTGGGACATCTTTGGCACGAAAACAATGGGGGTCACGCTTACCGTTTTTCTGCAATTTTCACTTTTTTTAAATCGATCTAGTGATTACAAAAATTGCACAATCATGTTCAGAACTCGATTTCTCCCGACATCGGGGATTCATGCATTGATTTGATGTGCTATTTTTAAATATTCAATAGTTTTGACCAATAAAGTGACTCCTTTTATTCAGCCAGGTTCACCCGTCAAAACGGAAGGGCAAAATGAGGTCATTTCTACAAAAAATGTCAGTGGAAAAATTGAGCAGTATATCGGACATGTCGTAAGCACATGTAGTATGGAATTTGGCCGTACTACCATTTTTTAAAATTTTATTTCAAAGGGTGATCGTACATCAACACCAGCAAGCACACCCGTGAAGGTGCTAGCCAATCCAAATTTACGCGTTTTCTCACGTTCAATCACGGGACTTCCCGGCGTGTCTTAATTTATTTGAAGTTCCACTATGGTTTGGCACGATCGCAAAAGATGTATAACTCTTTTCATTCAGCTTTTTATTTACTTCCCCTTTCCGGCGGTCACGATTAATCGTAGTTGACCTGGACAGAATTTGATAGGCGTTGCAAACGTGATTGGAACGTAACAAAGCGTGACAAATCCCATCAGAACGTTGCAGGCCAGGAGAGACCGTACAGAAGTCTGTAACAGACCTTGGGTTGAAAGGTCTAAGCAGCTCGTTTCTACCAACGGTTCGTCACGAGTACCTGGATGTACCGTGCGAAAATGTAACGGGACCTAAACAATCTTGAATACCAAGACATAATCTAACCAAAATCCCATGGAGCGCTACGTTTGGGCTGCCGTGTCTGTCTTGGTCGCCGGGAACATAGTGTATATATAAACCTAGGTACATTTAAACATATGCCAAGGCAGCCATGGCGCAGATGACCTACTATAAAGACCATAGTAGAAAAAAAAATTATCGCAACGAACGTGACAGTTCGTAACAAAACTTCGACAGTGTCTGTACCCTAGTGAAGTTGCGTTACGGTTTGTTACGTTTAGTTCCTGTTAAGCTGCGACTGCTTTAGGGTAGTTTTATCCAGGTTTGCATCAATTTCTCACGGAGAGCTAAAGAGTATGTTAGCCGTCTCTGCGCGTTCAATTCAATCACGGTAAGCCCGGGCGGTTACGGTCTGGCACGATGTGCGCTGTCGCATAAAGAGTATAAAACACCAAATCAATCCCGTTCCCGATGGTCAAAGTTAACACTTGTTGGCCTTGACAAAAGTTGATAGCCCTGGCAAAGTTTGATTGAAAACAAACAAAATGTGACAGGCCGGGATGAAACGTTCAATCGTCCGCAACAAAACGTTGCGCCGTCAGAACTCTGGGTTTCAGCAGCTCGTTTCTACATGTACCAACGGCTCATCAATAATACCTTGATGACGGGCCTTGTTTAAATATCGTCAGGGAAGACTGGGTCCTGATTATCTGTCCTATCTGGAAGTTGGTCGGACTGGTTTGTAGTTTTGTCTTATGTAATTTACATATCACTTCCTTGTGGGTTTGTTTCGCTGGGTGAGTGCAGGGTGGTCATACAGGAGATCATTCCCTTTTCGTGATAGATTGCACTAAAACGTATATACCTAACTGACTGTATTACGTATGCCCTCTTTTTATATCCATTTACATATTCATCTGTGTTGCTTGGGCCCCTGCGTTTTGCGGCTTTGTTTGTTTGTAGTCAGCTCACTCCCGTTTTGCCCCTGCGTTTTGCGGTCTTGTCTGTATGTAGTCATCTCACTCCCATTTTGGGAGTTCGCTTCATTTCATATGGTGAAGGGTTTTCTTTGTTTGCTTTGGTTCTTGTTTTATCCTGATTTTGTATGCCTTCGGTTTATGATTTTCTGAATTATCGATTTTGTACTGTGTATTGGGATATGGTCATTAGCCATATTTGTCATCTAAAAGTGAGTAGGTTGTTTTACACCACAATTGTATGTTCTTCGAGACCTCTGGGTAATCGGAACAGTGGGAGGGTTATCTGCACGTAATTCAGGATAATCACACCGTCTGCTACCTACGTGGCAGATGGCCGTCCCAAGTCGGCACCGATTGCCCACTAGTCTCGTTAGTTTATGTGCAGTCATTTATGTTCGATGTTTCTATGTGATTTAGCGTTCATTGTACCATTTCCGTCTCATTCTGTGCGTGTCTGCTTTGTGTTTTGCAGTTGGTATTTTGGGGTTTTGATGTTGGTGCTGCAACCGGGTGTTTTTTGAAATCCCTTCCTTCCTAACAGGACTTAAATACTAAGGCAAACCTGACCTAAATCCTACGACGTGCTACAGGTTGGACTACCGTGACTGCCATGTTTGTAAGGTAACAAAGCGTCCCATCAGAATGCGAAAGGCCGGTAGAAAATGTAAAAATGTCCGCAACAGGTCGTTGGTTGAAACGCAGTGCGCTGTCATGTCCCCGGGAGTCAGCGGTTCTTTTGATAGATAGTTCGAAAACGTAACGAAATGCAATGAAATCTGAATACCAACACAAAAAATGGCCAAATCCTCTGATGTTCTATATTTTTGGCTGCTGTGGCCGCACATACAGAAGGAAACTTGAATATATGAGGGCTGACTGATATGTTGTGAACCTCGGTTTTCTGGAATGTAGAGGTATTCTTCTGATAGATTATCTTTATAAACGACAAACAATCAAAGACACATACTATGCTTCACTTCTGACACAGTTACGTTAAAATATTCAACTTAAGGCCGATGGATACTTTTGAAATTAGCCTGTTTACCCTGTATTTTTTTTGATAAAACTGAAAGAACAACTTAATATCTTGCAATTGAAACCTTAATCTAAGAGATCATCCACATATTTTCTTAAAAAATACATTTCAAGGCCACCCATTAAAAATACAAAATGGCTATTTTCAAAAAATACAGAACATAGTTATAACATGTACTCTTATTTATTGATGAATGTTCTGAAACATATTCTTTTACATCAGTTTTATGGAAAATAATTCAGTATACATTCTTAATAGAAAAAATGTAGGAATTTCTCATGATAATATGAAATTTTGGTATTTTTAAACCATAACGTTCATTGAAAAAAGGTAATGATTTTTCACTTTATTGCCAATTTCTCAAAATCTAAGTTGTTAAGGTATACTTTTATTTGCATTAATATTAAGAACTATATCTAAGGTCTATAAAAAGACTTACTAGAAGAAGCCTACCCAGAGTATTTGTGTACAATTGTATATTGAATATGTATACCCCCTTATTTCAAACATCAATTTTGTTGTAAAATTTTTCACTTTCATGCAAAATTTCTTTAAATCTATGTGTAATGATGTATACTTTATTTCATGAATAATAGGAATTATATATTGTTTCAAAAAAGTAACAATAGAAGAAGCCTTCCCTCACCTATTGTATATGACTGCACTAAGAATACATATACCCCCTTAATTAAAACGTTAATTTATTTAGTAAATATGTTCACTTTCTTGCCAATTTCTCAAAATCTAAGGTGTTAGGGTATACTTTTATTTGCCATAATATTAAGAACTATATCTTAGGTCTATAAAAAAGACTTACTAGAAGAAGCCTACCCAGAGTATTTGTGTACAATTGTATATTGAATATGTATACCCCCTTATTTCAAACATCAATTTTGTTGTAAAATTTTCACTTTCATGCAAAATTCTTTAAATCTATGTGTAATGATGTATACCTTATTTCATAAATAATAGGAATAATATATTATGTTTAAAAAAAGTAGCAATAGAAGAAGCCTCCCCTCACCTATTGTATATGACTGCACCTTGAATACATATACCCCCTTAATTAAAACGTCAATTTATTTAGTAAATATGTTCACTTTCATGCCAATTTCTCAAAACCTAAGGAGTTAAGGCATACTTTAACTTGCATAAATATTAAGAACTATATCTTAGGTCTAAAGAAATACTTAATAGAAGAAGCCTTCCCATAGTATTTGTGTGCAATTGTATATTGCATATGTATACCCCCTTATTTTGAGCATCAATTTTGTCATAACATTTTTCACTTTCATGCAAATTTTTTTTCAAATCTATGTGTTATGATGTAAACTTTATTTCATAAATAATAGGAATGATATATTAAGTTTTAAAAAAAGTTACAATAATAGAAGCCACCCCTCACTTATTGTATTTAATTGCACCTTGAATACATATACCCCCCATATATAAAACATCAATTTTGTAGTAAATATGTTCACTTTCATGCAAAATTTTGTAGAATCAAATCTGTAAAGATGCTATTTTTATCTCATAAATAAAAATAAACATATATTAAGTTTATAAAAAGTCACTAAACTCTTTAATTAGTAAAGAAGAAGCCTACCCTCACCAATTATGTATGACTGCATCTTGAATATATATACCCCTCATTTGAAACATCAATAATTTTGTTATAACACTTACTTCAATCATGTTCATGCAAAATTTCTTGAAATCTCATGTGTAATTATGAATAGTTAATTCTTATAGTTATAAATAGTTTTGTTTTTTTTCAAAACATTAAATGAAGCCTTTCCTCAAATATAATGTATGACTAGTAAATCAATGTACTTCTTGAATAGGAACATTGCCACGAAAATGAAATTTCCATACGTTTCATGAAAATTCATGACAGAAGACTGCATGAACATAATATGAATCATTTATAAACTCCATATGTTCAAGAGTTTAGATGCTGAGCAACATTCTTAGTTTGTTTATTTATTTATTTAATTTTTTTTGGTGTTGTTGTTGTTTTTTACATGCATTTAGGGATTCTATCAATCTTTGTATCTTAGAGTCTCCAACTGCCTCACTATAAATTCACTGTGGATCCAATTGTGCCAATCAAGTCAGTACATTTGGCTTTATATAGACACAGAGTTACACAGTCTTTACCAGTAATGATCTGATGATAGGATCATTCAGTCCTTATACATGTTACTATAAGATACTCAAACCATGTTTATCAAATAATTTGAATGTACAACTATAAGTATAACCATGAGGAAACCAACAGAAATACAGAAGAATATCATAATATTCATAACAAATCCAGAACAATATATGCAACATGCACTTTAATTTAACACATTGAAATCTTGGCCCTGTCAAGGACAGAGCTGCTGAGAGCAGCCCACAGTTCAAGAGCTGACATGCTGGAATAATTATCCATGTTAACTTAACCCCTTCCCAACCCTTTCACAAGTTACCCAGCCTGTTGAAGTGTTTGACATGGACCATGCACAGCTCAAATTCTGACTGTCATACATTTCCGATCATCTAAGCCAGGATGTATCTCCTCAACCAACATGCTGAGAGAAACTTTAATGGAATTTAACCAAAAGCCCGTCAAACACAACTGCGAATTTCCTCGTGTAACTTAAATGAACTTACGATTTTGTGGTTTATTACGCTTTAAGATGGCTTCTTGATGTCGCAAAATAGACAAATTTGGCAAAATGCCCCTTTGAACTGTGAAATATCACCATATTTGTCTAAAATAATCTCATTTTCTGTACCTGCGACCACCTGTTATTGCTAATTAGGAAACCGGCTACGCATTGTAAAATCTGAACCGGATGCGCGAAAGTTCCCATCGGCCTTAAGCGCCGCGGAAAGCCAACTAGTTAAAGGTGTGTTGTCCCATCAGGACAATGTTACTGTTCACAAGTCTATCATTGCCATGGCTGCCATTCATGATTGTGGCTTTAATTTTATTGAGCATCCGCCTTATCCACCTGATTCTGCTCCATCAGACGTTCATTTATTCCCAAAACTGACACCAACTATTTCTGGCACTCACTTTTAGTTCGATGATGACTTCATACTTGCTGTGGATGGCTTTCTGATCATCCAAGATAAGGAGTACTTTAAAAGTGGAACTGTGGCCCTTACACATCGATGGATTAAGTGTAAAGATACTGAAGGGGATTATGTAGAAAAATAAAGCCTGTGTTTGTGAAACACGAATGCCCCCGGTGGCATCTTTGTTAGTATAAACGCCATTTTCTGTTGAGTACGTGAAAGGTCAAAGTCAAGGTGACGAAGTCAAAATTTTTTTGCTATCAATGAAATGGTCTTCTCACAAGGAATACACATGTGAAATATGAAAGCCCTATCACTTACTATTCAAAAGTTATGCCCAATGTTAAAGTTTTTGAAAAGTAGGTCAAAGGTCAAGGTCACGAGGACAAAACTTTGGTATCAATGGAAAGGTCTTGTCACAAGGAATACACATGTGAAATATGAAAGCCCTATCACTTACCATATAAAAGTTATGCCCAATGTTAAAGTTTTTGAAAAGTAGGTTAAAGGTCAAGGTCACGAGGTCAAAAATGTTGGTATCAATGGAAAGGTCTTGTCACAAGGAATACACATGTGAAATATGAAAGCCCTATCACTTACCATTCAAAAGTTAATGCCCAATGTTAAAGTTTTTGAAAAGTAGGTCAAAGGTCAAGGTCACGAGGTCAAAAATGTTGGTATCAATGGAAAGGTCTTGTCACAAGGAATACACACGTGAAATCCGAAAGCCCTATCACTTACCATTCAAAAGTTATGCCAAATGTTAAAGTTTTTGAAAAGTAGGTCAAAGGTCAAGGTCACGAGGTCAAAAATGTTGGTATCAATGGAAAGGTCTTGTCACAAGGAATACACATGTGAAATATGAAAGCCCTATCACTTACCATTCAAAAGTTAAGCCCAATGTTAAAGTTTTTGAAAAGTACGTCAAAGGTCAAGGTCACAAGGTCAAAAATTTTGGTATCAATGGAAAGGTCTTGTCACAAGGAATACACATGTGAAAGATGAAAGCCCTATCACTTACCCTTCAAAAGTTATGCCCAATGTTAAAGTTTTTGAAAAGTAGGTCAAAGGTCAAGGTCAAGGTTACGAGGTCAAAAATGTTGGTATCAATGGAAAGGTCTTGTCACAAGGAATACACATGTGAAATATGAAAGCCCTATCACTTACCATTCAAAAGTAATGCCTAATGTTAAAGTTTTTGAAAAGAAAGTCAAAGGTCAAGGTCACGAGGTAAAAAATGTTGGTATCAATGGAAAGGTCTTGTCACAAGGAATACACACGTGAAGTATGAAAGCCCTATCACTTACCATTCAAAAGTTATGCCAAATGTTAAAGTTTTTGAAAAGTAGGTCAAAGGTCAAGGTCACGAGGTCAAAAATGTTGGTATCAATGGAAAGGTCTTGTCACAAGGAATACACATGTGAAATATGAAAGCCCTATCACTTACCATTCAAAAGTTAAGCCCAATGTTAAAGTTTTTGAAAAGTACATCAAAGGTCAAGGTCACAAGGTCAAAAATTTTGGTATCAATGGAAAGGTCTTGTCACAAGGAATACACATGTGAAAGATGAAAGCCCTATCACTTACCATTCAAAAGTAATGCCAAATGTTAAAGTTTTTGAAAAGTAGGTCCAAGGTCAAGGTTACGAGGTCAAAAATGTTGGTATCAATGGAAAGGTCTTGTCACAAGGAATACACATGTGAAATATGAAAGCCCTATCACTTACCATTCAAAAGTAATGCCAAATGTTAAAGTTTTTGAAAAGAAAGTCAAAGGTCAAGGTCACGAGGTAAAAAATGTTGGTATCAATGGAAAGGTCTTGTCACAAGGAATACACACGTGAAATATGAAAGCCCTATCACTTACCATTCAAAAGTTATGCCAAATGTTAAAGTTTTTGAAAAGTAGGTCAAAGATCAAGGTCACGAGGTCAAAAATGTTGGTATCAATGGAAAGGTCTTGTCACAAGGAATACACATGTGAAATATGAAAGCCCTATCACTTACCATTCAAAAGTTAAGCCCAATGTTAAAGTTTTTGAAAAGTACGTCAAAGGTCAAGGTCACAAGGTCAAAAATTTTGGTATCAATGGAAAGGTCTTGTCACAAGGAATACACATGTGAAAGATGAAAGCCCTATCACTTACCCTTCAAAAGTTATGCCCAATGTTAAAGTTTTTGAAAAGTAGGTCAAAGGTCAAGGTCAAGGTTACGAGGTCAAAAATGTTGGTATCAATGGAAAGGTCTTGTCACAAGGAATACACATGTGAAATATGAAAGCCCTATCACTTACCATTCAAAAGTTAAGCCCATTGTTAAAGTTTTTAGTTCGAACAAACGGACAAACAGACGGACAGGCCAAAAACTTTATGCCCCCGAATCTGTGATTCCGGGGGCATAATAATGCAAAATGTCCAATAAAATTCAAATCCATCAGTACGGGGCTCACAACATATCAATCAGCTCTCGTACTTTATTCTCCGATCGTCGTAATTTCGAATTTGTTTGATAAGTCTTGCACCTGTATCAATATACCTTGTATAACTTTGACATTTTCTTTTGGAAATTACAAAAAGTACGAGCTTGTCCTAGTCCTTGATCATTTTGATTGACTGTAATTGATCTAAACCTACTCCTAGACTTTTTTTTCTTTTTCAGACTGTAAAACTTCTAGTCCTCGTGGTTGGGAGTTTTGCCTTGGCCTGGCTTCCATTTCATATCCTTACCATTATTGGCGATGTCAGTCCAAACATATATGACACTGAAAGTGTTCACGTGATATGGCTTTTTGTTCACTGGTTCTCCATGACGAACTGTGCAGTAAATCCGATTGTGTATTACTTTAAAAAGGAGAGTATACGATCAATTTTTCGGAGATTATTTTCTTTTGTGTTTTGTCGTTTCATATGTAAACAAATGAAAGACGAAAGAAGAGCTCGGCGTCTCTCGAACAGGTCGCAAATTAAGTTTAACCACAACTCGGAGGCTACTGAGATCAAGACATTCAAAGGCATATAGACACGGTGAATATTATTCCGTCCGTTCTCCGTAAAGTTTTTTTTTCACATTTTTCTACAAAGGGAATTCTTCGACCAAACAAAAGGCAGCAAATGGTAAATATCTCAAGCAAAATCACCGTTGACTGACATCTATGGATGACATTATCTGACAAAAAATAAACATAATCAAATAACAGGACTCAGCGAGAGACACAATGGCACCGGTCCATGAAACAAAGCAGATTGTTGTAGATCAATGAGTCAATATAGCCAACGATCAATGTGATTTTTTTTATCTTTGAATACTTTTCCTACCAATTTATTATCCATGTCACCAAGAATTGAGACAATGGAATATCAAAAGCAAAACTCAAGCTCCTCCAATTACAATTATTAGCAAAATTTGACCCTATTCATTTACAAAGACTGGTAGTATTGACATTTCCTCTGAATATTGCGTTCGAATAGGCAAACCCTCATAGTAACGAGTATATTGGAAATCGTCTCATGAAATTAAAAGGAAAGAAAAACTGATTTTCTACTAAGATGTTGGCGGTATTCTTTGCGTAATATCAGAAAAACTCCTGCTCACATCCCTCATTCATGATCCTAAAGTCAGATTTGAAACATCCAATCAGTTTACGAAGACGTCTGCCGAGGCGAGAACTTTGCTGGAACTTATTCATGTATTGCTTCACATTAAGTACATGGTAATGAAATAATGATCGTCAAATGAATTGGATGCCATATCTTATTCTAAAAATGTACATGTACCGGTGTGTGTTGTAATATTAAGAATTGAACATCTGAATGATGATATGTAATTCAGTCCGACATTTGGACATGGGTTTATAACTTAGTCTAGATCTGTATAAAAATCATAAAAACCGACAATTTTTAAAATGTTTTTAAAGAAGAAAATTAATTCCAAGCAAATTCAATACTTTGCTTTCGGACAAAAATTGATTTTGCTTTCTGAAAAATGACAATAGGTTGACCGTCTCTTTCTTCAACGCATTGAAAATTTTCTGTTTCCAAAATCCTTGAAATTTATAAAACGTGGGTCCTGTAGCATCGTATCCCACCCATCCTGCTACGTCTTTTGGTACATGTTTGGACATAATAACGTTCACACCCTTTGGCCATAAAACAGTGTTTATATTGAGGATCAATGACGAGGGTTGAGTACCCGAAACGTGCACTGTCTTATCCATGCTGCAAATGTTTCTGTTTATAAATGATGCTATTGAATTTGAAGACGTTTATATTATATGAATGCAGTACTATTAACAATATGAATGACTTTGCTCTTTCGAATATGAGGCTTATTTCAGAGGTGCTTTAATCGAGAGGGGAAAAGTTATTTTTGTGCATCTAAATCAAAGGGCTTCTTTTCCACTACAGAATACAAATCATTGACATGTAGTGACATGTGTATTGCCTTGTCCTTCCTCTTGGACATTTATGTTTTTATAATTTTAACAAGATTTGGTATGAATCTCCACAAACAGGTTGAAGGGATCCCTATGGTGCACCTCTTGTTGCAGCGCTCTATGGGTACAACGACAACATTAGTAGCATAAGAAACACGGAAAGTTCTGGTTGTCAATAGGTAAATGTTACTAGCTTATTCGACAGACCACAAAGAAGACCTCGAAGTCATGACACTCGTAAATATAATAGGCCTGAGATACATAGTTTCTCCTTCGATGACTTGGTTCCATTTTTGAATGGGCCTCTAGGTCTGCATCATATTCGTACCAAATTATACTTTGTTCCTATACGGAAGTTACGCGAAATCTACGAATATACTAAGGACCTCACATTTACCGATACACGTTCCCGAGAATACAGACTACAAGGGGTTATCCTGGACATTGCTACTTTTCGTTTACTTCAAGCAATTAGATCAGATAAATCAGAAGAGAAAACAAACCACCCTTTGATTAAAGTACGATTTGCAAACAAAGGTATTGCTCAATTGAATCTTGGTCAAATTTGTCAATCACAAAACTGTCACGGAAAAATTCTAACCATATTTCAGAAGAAAAGAAACTCTTTGTATTTCCAATAGCTACACACCAACAGTTGCATCTAAAATTTACAATTACAAATGATTCCTGCAGTGTATTGATTAAGTGATACCTCACTACATCCACTTCAATGCGAATGTTCTTCAACGGATTTCAACTACTCTCCTTTTGGACACGTTATTACTGGTGACCTAAGTATAGTCAAGAACGACAAGTTGAGAGAAATGTTAAAAAACGGTCCGAAATACAGAGAAATTAACGTATTTACATGGAACCAAAATTTCAATATTATCATGTACTCTTGTGAAGTATACGCAAGACGTTTGGCAAAGAAAGAGGATATACAGATATACACCCTTTCCGAATGGATAAAATCCATCAGAGGGTTAACTTTATCTAGAATTTACTGATTAAAATCAACTGTGAACACCAAATTCGAGTCTATCTTTAAAGGTCATGAGGTTATCACAGAGCTTACCTACCTCCAAGAACATTGTCATCACACCAGCAGACAAAGACTCTAATAATTACATTACATAATACACATTTACTTGCAAAAAGTACTATTTCGACAGTCTTGTGCAAGAGTTGGGTTCGACACAAACAATTTAGATTTACCATACTTATACCGCATACACAAGAATCCGTACAACAACGTTTCATCACTGGTTCCTCAAAATGTTTTACCAAATCTGTATAGATCTTTCTCACCGAAGATTTATCTGAAACAAAACATGGACTTCAAAAATGTTGTTCGACAGTATATTCCCGTAGTGGTATCAACCAGATGTGGATTTTAAAGAAATCGAAACAACTGTTAGAACATCTGAAATCCACTCATTTTAGTAGAGTCCATTCCATTCGATCAAAGCCTTTGGTTTTTCGACACCTTACACTACAACCCCACATTCTAAATTGAAAGAAAGACTGGCAAAAATTATAAGTAATGCGTTTACAAGCAAGAAAGGCAATCGCAAATACAAATTTATTGTTGTTAACTATGACAAAACCTACTTAGTAAAAGAAAAGTCCGATTCTGAAAAAAAGTTCACTGAAACAAATTTTATTCAGATGTTAATTTCCTGATCGACAACATTTTTGAGGTTCTCATTTGTGTCACACTTATGCCCTATGCCGTGTGGAGCTTTATTTTCGTGCATGAACATCGACGGCGGGTGCGGCTAGCCAACAGGGGATACTTACTCCTCCCGGGCACCTGGTCTCACCTCTAGCTTGCTAGGGGTCCGTCGATGCTCAATTAAGTGCTCTGTTGTCAGTGCTATTTAGATTATCGTAAGGATCTTCTTAAAATCATTTGTGTCACACTTATGCCCTTTGCCGTGTGGAGCTCGTAAAAATGATCCCCGCGAGGGGTTTGACAGTAATTGTTTTTAATATTTTCCCTGACATGGTCGCCATAGCACTTTCTATATAGATATAACCTCAGACAAAGCAATGCTTGTACTTTAAATATTTTTTTTTATTTTCGTGCATGAACATCGACGGCGGGTGCGGCTAGCCAACAGGGGATGCTTACTCCTCCCGGACACCTGGTCCCACCTCTAGCTTGCTAGGGGTCCGTCTATGCTCAATTTGGTGCTCTTTTACCAGTGCTGTTGAGATTATCGTCAGGATCATCTATAACTCATGTATATATGAGTTGGAGAAAAATAAGCATCGACAGACCCCTAGCAAGCCAAAGGTGGGACCAGGTGTCCAGGAGGCGTAAGCATCCCCTGTTGGCTAGCCGCACCCGCCGTCGATGTTAAAGCACTATTGAATTTGAAGACGTTTAACACTAAAATGAAAACAATATATAAAGTCCAAGTCTGGCGTTATGCCTATATAAAAAGTGCTATGGCGACAGTGTCAGGGAAATATATTCAAAACACTTACTGTCAAACCCTTCGCAGAGACTTTTTTACGAGCTACACACGGCAAAGGGTATAAGTGTGACGCAAATGAGTCAGAGAAATCCTGTCCTATTGAAATGATTCAAAGCACAGTGTAACATACTCTACTGTATTTTCATATTTGCGATCCTGTTTATTGCATGTACCCTTTTATTGTTTCATCCAAATTTTGCAGATCCCTTTAACCCATGAAATAAAAGGTAATGTATGGTCAAATCAAGTTGATGTGCGTAATGAGAGGAAAATACTTTCAAAATTTATCAGGTGAAAAACAGAACATAAACATTTTTAAGAAAAACTTGAATGAATGCAGAAAATTTATCTGCTCTTAAATGATGCTATTGAATTTGAAAAAGTTTAACACTTGAAGTCAATATTTATACAGAGATCGAGGAACTAAGAATTAACTAAGTGTTGAGTTACAGATACCGTCTTATTCACTTTACTTGTAGTTACATTTATTTATTTATTTTGATTTCTATATTTCTTCATTTATTTTAAGCCGGTGTGTATTGATGTCATCATGTTTGCTATATAAACACTTAATCATGATGTACAATTTTAACGATTGACTTGGAAATAAAATATGTTCAAATTCAAATTGAACATGATCTAACATTTCGTACTGTACATAGGTGTTTCCATATTTGCGATCCTGTTTATTACATGTCGCCTTTTATTGTTTCATCCAAATTTTGCAGATCCCTTTAACCCATGAAATAAAAGGTAATGTATGGTCAAATCAAGTTGATGTGCGTAATGAGAGGAAAATACTTTCAAAATTTATCAGGTGAAAAACAGAACATAAACATTTTTAAGAAAAACTTGAATGAATGCAGAAAATTTATCTGCTCTTAAATGATGCTATTGAATTTGAAAAAGTTTAACACTTGAAGTCAATATTTATACAGAGATCGAGGAACTAAGAATTAACTAAGTGTTGAGTTACAGATACCGTCTTATTCACTTTACTTGTAGTTACATTTATTTATTTATTTTGATTTCTATATTTCTTCATTTATTTTAAGCCGGTGTGTATTGATGTCATCATGTTTGCTATATAAACACTTAATCATGATGTACAATTTTAACGATTGACTTGGAAATAAAATATGTTCAAATTCAAATTGAACATGATCTAACATTTCGTACTGTACATAGGTGTTTCCATATTTGCGATCCTGTTTATTACATGTCGCCTTTTATTGTTTCATCCAAATTTTGCAGATCCCTTTAACCCATGAAATAAAAGGTAATGTATGGTCAAATCAAGTTGATGTGTGTAATGAGAGGAAAAAAGTTTCAAAATTTATCAGGTGGAAAACAGAACATAAATATTTTTAAGAAAAACTTGTTGAATGAATGCAGAAAATTTATCTGCTCTTAAATGATTCTATTGAATTTTAAACAGATTAACACTTGAAGTCAATATTTATACAGCAGATCGAGGAACTAAGAATATACCTGCGTGTTTAGTTACAGATATCGTCTTATTCACTTTACTTGTAGTTACATTTAATGGTCAGAGTATCATCATCATCATTTTCGTTTTCTTCCTTCCTATTTCAAAGATGAAATCAGATTTCTGTTAACATCGTCACGGTGTTTTGATTTCTATATTTCTTCATTTATATTAACCCGGTGTGTAATGATGTCATCATGTTTGCTATATCAACACTTAATTATGATGTACAATTTTAACGATTGACTTGGAAATAAAATATGTTCAAATTCAAATTGAATATGCATTCTGTAATGTGTCTATTGCAGGTATAAGCATGTCAACAATTCAAAAAGTCACAAAAAGGACTGTATCATGTATGCTACTCCGCTTTTTGATCAAGGAGATAGTAACTCATACATTATTGGGAAGTAATGATAGATTTCAATCGCATGCTCTGAATGACTGGAAAAAAGCCATCGCATGCTCTGAATGGCTAGAAAAAAAACAAAACATATCGCATGCTCTGAATGACTGAAAAAATCTAATTTTGGATATTACTTATATTCGAAAAGAAAACTTTCAGAAAAATCCTCATCTTTTTGAAAATCAAAGTTACGTAATTTACATGGAAAAATGTTTTCGCACCTGTAGATAAAGCAGCCAACAATACCATAATCATTTGAAAACGTTACTACATATCAACTTCAGTTTCGGAACTTTTGTCTACAATTACTTTCATGAAAAGCAATGAAAACGTCCCTAACATTTTCAGAAAACATAACAATGGAATTTCTTCATTCAACATCCCTATTTCTAAATTTGACCTCCCTACAATATACTGCATTCCGAATGTGCACGAGTCTCCCAACATATTTCGATGCATTGCTTATTCTAGCAACTGCACAACTACTGTTTTGTCTAGAAATCTGACATCAGCACTCAACGCGATAAAGGAACACGTGGCAAGATATTGTGAAACAGGAATAATGTAAATTTCTTTTGGTCGATTAAAAATTCAGGGGATGTGATTGACATAATGAAATCTAGAAATTTTCAAGTCAATACGATTCTTTATACGACTTTTCTTATATGTACACCTCGCTTCTTCACGACAAAATTAATGATCGATTGTCCAAATTCATTTAATGGTGTTTTGATCAAGAGGGGGAAAACTTATATTTGTACAGCTGACCCTTTAAGTAAGCTGTACTATAGCTACATGTTCATGATTTGTTTTCTGCAGGTACTTCTTTGATGTTTATTCATACAAATTTCTTACAATTGCTTTCATTTATTAGCAATTTAAATGCTGACTATAAGAATATAAAATTCGCGCCGTTAGCAACTAGTCAGATGTAAAACATCAACATGGAAAGCGTCGTACTACAATCTACAGTACACATGTGTCATATTTTGAAGTTGAAGGTACAGTTTTGAAAATTTTAGCGGGCCATCAATCCTAAAGTGGTGAGGAATTGTGACATCTATGACCGCTTGTCAATTTGCTGAGATTGAAATAACGATACTTGTTCATCAGTGTTGGAATGATAATCAGCGAGTTGTCCCTGATCATTGCAGTCAAGAGAATGAGTTAAAGAAGATCCTGACGAAAATCTCAACAACACTCACGATAGAGCACCAAATTGAGTATTGACGGACCCCTAGCAAGCTAGAGGTGGGACCAGGTGCCCGGGAGGAGTAAACATCCCCTGTTGGCTAGCCGCACCCGCCGTCGATGTTTATGCACGAAAAGGGTCACAATATGTAAAATACATGCACTGTCTGAAGTTATGTGTATATAGAAAGTGCTATGGCGACCATGTCAGGGAAAATATTCAAAACACTTACTGTGAAACCCCTCGCGGAAACTTTTTTACGAGCTCCACACGGCAAAGGGCATAAGTGTGACACAAATGAGTAAAATGAGATCCTGACGAAAATCTCAACAACACTCACAATAGAGCACCAAACTGAGCATTGACGGACCCCCAGCAAGCTAGAGATGGGACCAGGTGCCCGGGAGGAGTAAGCATCCCCTGTTGGCTAGCTGCACCCGCCGTCGATGTTCATGCACGACAATGATCACAATATATAAAATACATGCACTGTCTGAGGTTATGTGTAAATAGAAAGTGCTATGGCGACCATGTCAGGGAAAATATTCAAAACACTTACTGTCAAACCCCTCGCGGGGAACTTTTTAACGAGCTCCACACGGCAAAGGGCATAAGTGTGACACAAATAAGTTAAAGGAGATCCTGACGAAAATCTCAACAACACAAAGTTATGGAAGCGGATAGTAATATAAAAGCTAGTGGCACGGGTGCATGTAAATGGGATTCTTTACCGGCAGCAGCACAAGAAAGGGTCACACTCAAATCCTTTTTTCTGCTGTGTGGGGCACTCTCTGTTATAGCTTCTCAATTATGCCTCACTTTGATGCACACTCATATAAATGATATGTCTCGCTCCGTTCCTGGCATCATTCATTTTCTGAATTGCTGTTACTCGCAAACAATGGGGGATGTAACTTTCGGACAAATCTGCTGCCTTTACAACATCACACATGAAACTGGAAAAACCCTTCTTGGAAAGTGGCTTTCGAATGCACCAGGTATCTTTCTTCTCAGGAAACAAGAGCGCTTCCTCATCGCAGTGATTAAATAAGTGCGTTGATTCAGGATGTAAGTGATCAAGGTAAAATCGGAGAACTTTCAGGTGACACAACTCGCATACAGATAAATCAAATAAAAATCTAGGTCAAGTACATATTTGGGTAAGGTCGAAAAAATGTTGACAGAGTTATCCCCTCAATATACTTACAAAAAGGACCAAAATCTAAATGTTTCTTGAAATGAAATTTTGTATACAGATACATCAAATGAAAGTTTAGGCCAAGATCATATTTTGGCAGAGTAATGCCCCCTAGACGTATTAGGAAAAGACTCGAATTTAAGTGTTTCCGTTCAATATCTGTGGAATAGATTCCCATTTTGAAATGCAATTTTGAATACAGATACATCAAATGAAAATCTAGGTAAAGTTCAAAATTGAGTAGTAGAGAATAATGCCCGGTCACAGAGGTATGCCTCTTGAACTTAGAAAAATATAACAATTTATGGGTTTCCATTTATTCTCTCATTGATGGATGCACCTATTGAATTGAAATTTAGTTAAAGGATCCTGCACCCTAATAGAGTACTTCCGGTTAAAATTTATGCACATTTTCATAATTTCCCGACAAATGCCGATGATTTCAAAATCGGGAATCTTCGGGGTGACAGAATAGATCATTATTTGAGAAGTGTAATCCCTCATTTTAGTTAGAAATTTTCATGTATGTATAGCATTTTTACCGCATTTTTCATCTCTAATATCATGTAAATTAATTCTAGGGACACTTTAATAAGGCCACTTTTTTTTAATTGGATTTCGGATATTTTTTCAAAAAATTTGGGTCGGTAGGCCGAAAAGAAAATAAATAAAAATTCAATCCGCCTTTACTGACTAAACTTAAATTTGAGTAATACATGTACACTGAACAGATATAAATTATGCTCAGAATGGCTTTATCCGTTCATTTTCTGTTTTGACACTTGACAGTGACCTTCCTTAGAATCCTACACTATTGTTGATATGTAATATTAACTTGAACACTATTTTTTATCTTTACATGTCATCACGGTATCATGACAATCAACAAGAGGGTTGCAGAAGTTTTACACCTTCTAATTTATAAGAGCCAGAAGTTTTAAAAATTTCTAAACCAATTAAGTCTGTGTTTGTGAAACATGGATGCCCCCGGTGGCACCTTTGATAGTATAAACACCATTTTCTGTTAAGTATGTGAAAGATCAAGGTCAGGGTCACTAGGTTAAAATTTTTTGGTAACGATGGAAAAATCTTGTGACAAGGTATACACATGTGAAACATGAAAATCCTTTCACCTGCTATTCAAAAGTTAAACCCAATGTTAAAGTTTTTGAAAAGTAGGTCAAAGTTCAAGGTCACGAAGTCAAAAATTTGGTATCAATGGAAAGGTCTTGTCACAAGGAATACTCATGTGAAATATGATAGCTCTATCACCTTCCATTCAAAAGTTATGCCCAATGGTAAAGTTTTTCGGACAAACAGACAGACAGACAGGCCAAAAACCATATGCCCCCCAAGTCTTTGATTCCAGGGGCATAAAAAGGAGAAAATGCAATCTTTGGAAATTTTAGGGGGGGGGGGGCTTAAATCTGTATGCTAGTCGTGCCAGTTATACTTTTAAAAAAACAAACATGTAATTGTGTTTTATTGTTGATTGGAGGGGGTGAGATGACCTCCACTCTTATGTCTAATTCAACTCTCATAATGTTATGCCAGAATTCATACAGTGCTATACAAGGTGTACACACATCTATTCATGCTTTCTGAGTACATTGCCTCTACTGTAGCTCTTCTGCCTGACTGGGCAACGTCATTTGTCAGGCCTTGACTTTATTTCACGGTACATGTACCTCCGGCCCTGACATTCATCTAACTAAAGGTACCCTATACCATGTCCCCGAAACTTTCATGACCTTATAACTGTCTTTTAAAAACTGTAAATATGAGCTAGGATGATTCCATCTCCATCACGACCGAAGTTTTACTTTCGTTTTCCATATACAATGCATGATTAATCTCGAACTCGTTTTATAAAGCGATGCGATCGGCCCCTCGGTGTTTATCACAGGATTTTAATACACACAACTATTTGAAATCGTTTCAAAAATAATTATTTTTGATTTTTCTTTTCTTTTTTGTGATCATAAATTCCTAGAACCGGAAAATAAAAAAAAATCCAAAAAAATGATTTTATTTTTTTTTCTAGATTAGCAAAAAATACGGTCGCCGGATCCGTAATCCATTCTAAAAAAAAATCTGGCCTAAATTACCTGTTGCGTATGTGTCCATAGACGCAACAGGGGCCTACGAAATGCAGTCCGTGCTCTTACGGTTGTAGCGAGCTCATGCATGTTATCACCCGAGGAGTCCGATCGACATTCATAGAGGACAGGTGGTCGGGGCCCTGTTTTCTCTAAAACGGTTTAGACAGGGTCCGTCATGGAGTCCCGTCGTCACAGTCAATCAGAGTGCAAGTCTTACGGATGCGCTGGTACAAGGCTGTAGATTGGTCCAGTACCATGCCGAGTGTCCGTCTGGTGACATTAGGATCATATCCACGGTTTAAAAGGCGTTTGGTGATTCTGACGCATTTTCGATGGCTATGATGTCTTCCTTCTATCCTTCTAAGTTTGTTCATGCGGAAACCTTGACCTAAAAATGTCTTGTTTAGATTTAAATTTCTACAATGGAAATAAAAGAAAGGAGGGGATCTCCAACAACACCTAGTTGCAGCATCAACAGCAACCTCCCAAAACACCCACTGTAAAACACAAAAATGACACGCACATAAAGAGACGCAGTAGTACAATGAACGTCAAATCACAGAAAAACATTAAACACAAATGACTACACATAAACCAACGAGACCAATGGGCAAACGGTGCCGACTTAGGACGGCCATCTGCCTCGTCAGTAGCAGACGGTGTAGTTATCCTGGATTACGTGCGCACAACCCTCCCACTATTCCGAATACCCAGAGGTCTCGAAGAACGTACAATTGTGGTGTAAAACAACCTCCTCACTGTCAGATGACCACACACAAACAAGACCGCAAGACGCAGGGGCCCAAGCAACATAGATGAATATGTAAATTGATATAAAAAGAGGGCATGCGTAATACGACCTGTGCTCTGCCGGCTGTAGCGAGCTAATGTATGTTATCACCCGAGGAGTCCGACTGACATTCAGAGAGGACAGGTGGTCGGGGCCCTGTCTTCTCTAAAGAGGTTTGGACAGGACCCGTCATGGAGTCCCGTCGTCACAGTCAGTCAGCGTGCAAGTATTAAGGATGCGCTGGTACAAGACTGTAGATTGGTCAAGTACCAAGCCTAGTGTCCGTCTGGTGACATTAGGATCATATCCACGGTATAAGAGGCGTTTGATGATTCTGACGCATTTTCGATAGTAATTCTGTCTACCTTTGATCCTTCTAATTTTGTTGATCATGTCACCATAAAATGCAGGTTGCGAAATACCCAAAGTAATATACTCTGTTGCTTGTATGGGTCCGAATTTCAAAAGTAGTTGACAATATTTTTTGTAAAATTTCCAGAATGTCTTGACAAGTTTGTGAAAGCGAAAACCTTGACCTAAAAGTTTCTTTGTTATTTGTAAATTTCTATCATGAAAATCCAAAACATCAGTACATGCTCTAGCATACCGGATGAGCTGCGAAATGTAGATACCATAAGACGGTAATCTAGGAACATCACCGTCAAGCCAGGGAAAATTTACTATATTGAATCCAAAGTCATCTCTTTTGTCATACACCATCTCTCCATTAATAATTTTGATATTCAGGTCCAAAAATGGTGTTTCTGTGTTTGTGACGTTCGCCTTGTTTAGAGTCAGTTCCTGTGGATAAATGACATTTTTATACTTTTCAAAAACAGGATTGTCGATAGTAAGGATATCATCCAGGTACCTAGAAGTACCATTGAAACATTTCACATCATCATGTTTTCTTTGTTTTTGAAGATTTTGGATAAATTCTTTTTCATACGTGAATAAAAATAAATCTGCAACAAGAGGCGCACAATTAGTACCCATAGGGATCCCTACAACCTGCTTGTAGAGATTCTCACCAAATCTTACATAAATGTTGTCCAAAAGAAAGGACAAGGCAATACAAAGGTCACTACATGTCCATGATTTATATGATTTGTATTCTGTATTGGAAAAGAAACCCTTTGATTCAGATGTACAAATATAAGTTTTACCCTCTCGGTTAAAGCACCATTTAATGAGTTTGGACAATTGATCATTAATCTTATCGTGAGGAAGCGTGGTCTACATATTTGAAAAGTCGTACGAAGAAATCGAATTGGCTTGAAAATTTCTCGATTTCATTTTGTCAATCACATCCCCTGAATTTTTAATAGACCAAAATAAGTATACATCATTCCTGTTTAGAACAGTTTCACAATATTTTGCAACGTGTTCCTTTATCACCGTGGGTGCTGACGTCAGATTTCTAGACAAAATTGTAGTTGAGCAGTTGCTAGAATTAGCAATGTATCGAAATTTGTAAGGAGACTTGTGCAATTTTGGTATGCAGTATAGTGTAGGAAGATCCAGTTTAGAAATAGGGATATTGAATGAAGAAATTTCACTGTTGTGTTTGTTCAAAATGTTAGGAACACTTTCATTGCTTTTGATATAAGTGTTTGTAGACGAAAGTTCCGAAACCAAAGTTGATATGTAGTAACGTTTTCAAATGATTATGGTGTTGTTGGCTGCTTTGTCTGCAGGAGCGAAGACATATTTTTCGTGTAAATTGCGTAATTTGGATTTGAAATATCTTTCAGATTTAGAACTTGGATTTTCGAAAAGATGAGGATTTTTGTGGAAATTGTCTATTCGAATGTCAGTAATGTCCAAAATGAGGTTCTTCCAGTCATTCAGAGAATGTGATTCGACCCCTTCCGATTTACACCATCGTTTTGTATAGTTATCTAAGGCTTCCTTTAGTACTTCGCGACATTTAATAAAATCTATCTTGGATGGGATTCTATACTTAGGTCCTTTTTTGAGAAGACCACGGAGCTGCCTGTCTTGGATAATTGAAAATTCACCTGTAATAATATGACCAGCTGGTTTATATAGATATTCAGATGTTGCACATTCTCAAGAAGCAGGACATGATTCAAGTATTTTAGGATCTGATGTAACTTTGTTGTAGTTAAAAACGAAATTTCGAATAGGTCTCTTATATTTGTAACAAATAAGAGGAGGTTCTAAATTTTCAAAATATTGAGGAATAGCACTTTGTACCCGATGATCCCGAAAAATATTAGAGATGTTAAGAAAATCGAATCCTTTGTTAATAAATGAAATTTTTATGAATCGTTTTTAGGTGGGATGTTTTTAACAACTGGAGTTGTGAGTTTTACAATGTGCGATTCTAAAAATAGAAAATACAGAGCGTAGGCGTAAGCGCCGTCCACTCTTTAGGTAGAGTATCCATCAGGTCAGAATAGCTGGTAATTTTTAGCTCGACTGCACTTTAGTGCAAAAGAGCTATTGCAATACCCCCGGCGTCCGCGTCGGCGTCCGCGTCGCCCGAACTAGATGATAAGGTAAATGTTAAGATTACACATTTACCTTTCCTATATTCATATTCTGTTGTTTTTTTTTTTTTTTGTTGCAAATGTTTAATTATACATCATTTAATATATCCAGATGAGATATAGCCCCTGGGGTTGGGATTTTTAAAATTATTTCAAATGATAAGGCAAATGTTGAGATGATAAGGTAAATGTTAAGATAGCAATAAAGTCTTTAAAAGCCAATATTGAGCAAAGTATAAGTGCTACATGTACCAAACTTGCATATTTGATGTATCTTTGATCAAACTTTCAAAAAATGACCTTGACCTACTTTTTCCGCTGGAATGATTTTGCCTTTAAAAGCCAATATTGAGCAAAGTATAAGAGCGACATGTACCAAACTAACATATTTGATGTATCTTTGATCAAACTTTCAAAAAATGACCTTGACCTACTTTTTTCCGCTTGAATGATTTTGCCTTTAAAAGCCAATATTTATCAAAGTATAAGTGCTACATGTACCAAACTTGCATATTGGATGTATCTTTGATCAAACTTTCATAAAATGACCTTGACCTACTTTTTTCCGCTTGAATGATTTTACCTTTAAAAGCCAATATTGAGCAAAGTATAAGTGCTACATGTACCAAACTTGCATATTGGATGTATCTTTGATCAAACTCTCATAAAATGACCTTGACCTACTTTTTCCGCTTGAATTATTTTACCTTTAAAAGCCAATATTGAGAAAAGTATAAATGCTACATGCAACAGACTTGCATATTGGATGCATTTTGGGTTAGACTATTGAAATATGACCTTGACCTACTGTCATGCATTCTTAGATCAGTCCAGTAACTGCCATATTACCAAGAAAAAAACATGCAACTATTTCAACATACAAGGTATGTACATGTATTTAGAACTTGATAGCATAACTTTCCATGTCTGATGATTCATGGTTTCGTTTAGGATTTTCATATATATATGCAGTGTTCTGCATCTTAAAGAGTGTGGGTTTTTTTCAGCTCATATGAGCAAAGCGTAAGTGACCTTTTGTCATAGTGTATCCTCTGTCATTGGTTCACCATAAACTAATTTTAATTTATAACTTTAAGTTTTTTATGTGACTTGATATATGTTGTTGCCTGAGAAAGGGAGTTTAAATAAATTGGCTGTCATGAGAGATATTATGCTATGCAGTCGAGCATTAGGTGACTCTGGCAACTTTTTTTCCCCTTTAATCCCAATTTTTTCTCTTCAGAATATTAAGATTATCAAACTAATATGGTTTTGTGAAAAGAAAATTTCATACTTACATTTTATCACCTCTAAAAAAAAAGGATTTTTCTTAATATTCCCATAGGGTCCAATGTTAAAGTTCAAACGGCTTAAGTTCTGGATACAATCATGAAACCACGAATTATATTTTGTTTTTGATATCTTGTATAACATAAGGTTTGAATATATGGAAATGAAAATATTGTAAAAGTTGTTATTTTGTAAATATGAGAAATGAGGGATGCTCTATTCCTACGCGTTTCCTATGGTGATCCGATGCAACAAGAATTATGGTATATGAATCATTTTGCCTAATGGGGCTTAAACATTACGAGTAAAACGAGTTTTACTCGTAATGGAAATATTTATTTTCATACACGTATACAAAAAATTATCCAAAATCTTTAAATTTAAATTAAAGAAAAAACCAAGATGATTTGAAATGTTTCATTGGTACTTCTAGGTACATGGATGCTGTTCTTACTATTAACAATGATTTTATCCTGTTTTTGAAAAGTACAAAAAAGTAATTCATCCACATGAATTGACGCTGAACAAGGCAAACGTTACAAACACCGAAACACAATTTTTGGACCTAAGTATCATAATTGTTAATGGAGAGATTCATACAAGCGTGTATGACAAAAGAGATCATTTTGGACATAGTAAATTTCCCCTGGCTTGACGGTGACGTTTCTGGATAATCGTCATACATTTTTCCTTTAGATCAGCTATAAAGATTTCCCGTCGTTCAATATAAACTGCACAAACGATAAAAGGTGGACACTCCCAGTACACATGTTCTTGACATTATCATAACGTTATCTTTGAATGCTTGAAAATAAATCTTAATGTGCCGGGTGCACATTGGTCTCCTTCCTTTTATGTGTTGTCTTTGATGTTTCTGTGCGTCTGTTTCGATTATTTTGTACATGTATCATGTTCTAGCGTCCTTGTGCGGGTTGTAGTTTTGTCTGATGTCAATCTGTGTCAGTTTCTTATGGGTTTGTTTCGCCGAGTGTCTGCAGGGTTGTCATGCTGGAGATCCTTCCCTTTTCTTAATATATCTCAAGCCTCTTTTTTCTTAAACACAGGAATCCCCAGCACATTACTTTATTCTAAAACGTCACGACTTATATTGAACTATTTTTTAAAGAGGTTTCGATATTCTATTACCGGAAGTATGCATAATAGTAGTGTATTTACTACCTACAGTACTGGTCTCTGTTTAATACATACTAATACGTGTTGACCGAATGGCTCAATGGATAACGCTTTAGACTTTCATTCTAAAGAAATTTTGTCCGGCATCTGTGTGTCCGTTCGTCTGTTATTCACCAAAACTCGTCAGCTTTAAGTGATTTTCTTTGAACACTGTATTTATTTTTCTTAACCCCTACACATGAGAGCTGGAACTTTTCAAATCGACAAAGTCATTGGTAACTATGAAGATCAATATGACGTTGGAAATGATCATTTCCGACGATTGCGGTCATATCGTATTATCGTTGTGCAAAAAGGCTGTTGATTTCCGACAATACGAAATTTGAGCAACCAAAGGAGCTGTTAAGCTAAGGCGTAAAATCTGCCCTGAAAATTGGAATTTTGAAAATTGAAATTTCAATAACTTTTTTATGAAAAATGTATACACATGTACCTGTATTGCATACCATCAGAATATGAAGTTATTTTTATCTGTTTTGCATATTATGGCTAATTTTGGGGTTAAAACTTCTCTTTTTCTCATAGGAATCAATAGAAAACGGAAAAGTTTTTTTTTTAATATTGTTCCCCCAGGATATATAGAAAGCCACTTTTACTGGAGATGTATCAATGATACAATTTTTTTTGCAAAGTGGGGTTCTGTATCTCCGTGGGGAACACAACCCCATAGACGAAAAACCAAAAATGCAAAGGGGGTGCATTTTTTAAAAGAATCAAGATTTTGAACCATAAAATATAGCACATTTGACTATTTTTCATCTTTAATCCATCAAAAAATGTAACCTAAATGTGATTGAATGAAATATACAAGAATTAGGAATTAAATAAGAATGAATGATGTTAATTTCTCCGCCAATGTGTATTTCGCGCTAATTGGCTTATATTGTAGCCATTGAATACAAAATGAGGCCGTATTTTAAGTTCCGGCTCTCATTATTTACCGATTAAAGGAGATATAACGTTCGAAATCTATTTCGGATACACAATGTAGACATTTTTGCTGTCTTTAAGTTATATTTTCAATTTTTGGTAAAATATTCTAAAACTTCTACGTTTTTTGTCGATATTATCGGTTTTTCTATCCTTGCACCCCTATCTCTTTCGACCTTAATTTTAGAATGTTAAAAATTTATTAACAAAATGTAAAAGGTCTGCAAATGCATAATATTTCAATAATGATTAATGTTTTTCTGTATACGATTCGCCATGCAGAAGAAATAAGTCACGAGATTTAGGGCTTAATAGGGCCCTTATCTTAAATATAGCTTCATTTGCAACACTGTATTGAAGAAACAAACAGATTATGGAGTGTTTCAAGGTCTCTCTGTTAACACAAATATTTGTCTTAACCTTATGAGTTTGTGTGGAATTCTTACAGTATATTATGTGGAGATTGACCTATTTATTTCAAAAGATAAAAAAAACAGTTCATTGAAAGTTTTAGCTTTGAAGCAAACTCATAAAGCAAAATTAATCAAAGAGAAACTTAAAGGAAAAATTTGGCTTATATATATTTACACAGTGCTGTACAGGAAAAAGTAAAAGTTGTGGCTAGTTTTAGATACGACGTTTAATGCTAATCAAACACCTGATTACACTCCCCTTTTCTTTTCTACTTTCGTGACATAAATATCCTACGTTTTTTCTTATTCGATATTTTGTTGGTTTAAGTAGTAAAATGCGACCCAAATTTAATATTTATATAATTATCCTTAGCAATGAACATTCCGAAACATTGACGTTACATTTATGTCGAATCGAATATTTTGTTTCTAATTTTGATAGTATCTCATTTCCGATCCAACATGATTTTCCGTTGTGACGTCATGCAGTTCCCATAGAAGTGTAGTTTATGTCCCATTATTTGACTTTTCCTTTCCATGGAATTGATTGATATCACAATTATTTTTCGCTGCATCGTTCAGTTGCAACAGAACATAATTTACAGGTTCTTGGATGAAATATGTCTTCAGGATCACCATATAATTAGTGCATTTGCTGAAATTAGAGGAATATTTCAGGAAACTTTATTTTTGTTGTCTATGAGATACTGTCATTTCTACAGTTAGCTTAGTAATACATGAATAACAATTTACTCAGTCACAAAATATAAAGCAGCTATTTCTTCAGTTTCTTCAGAAACGGTATGAAAGAAGTCACATTGAAATTGCCTACGTATAAGTAATTCAGAATAGAACTAGACCTGTCCTAGATGGGCGGATTATATCCCCGCCATAGTTTTGATAAGTAGCCTATTTGATATTCTACCTTTCAGTATTGACATGATTTCTGACAAAGTCAGAAATGCTCATTTTTCAACTTTTTATTTGAATAACTCTATACATGTGTGATTTTGTGCACTCATTTACAGCATATTTGTCATATTTATGTTGTTTGCTGTTGACTCTGAGTGAAAATTATATTTTTATGATTTTTCATGATTTTAAAAATCTAATCTTATGTAAAAAAAGGGGGGGGGGAGGGGGTTATTTACATACATATTGGACTTCAGAGCCACTGAAGGGCTTTTAATGAAACCTGGTGGGAATGAAGTACTAATGGTCCTCTACATGTATTGTTATTTTTTGTCCGGATCTGTCAGCAGGTTGCGTCACCACAGTCTAATGTAGGTCATTGAGAGTTCCCTTCTTTGACAAATTTCTTCGGATCAGGAGCACAAATCAAGAAACCAAAATAATCAGAATTATCTATTTGGTTCCACTCCGAAGTCATTTTTTTTATGTATTTCTGACTTTGTCAGAAATGCTCTTTTTTTAACATTTTCATTGAACAGCACAATGAATGTATGATTTCGTACTTTAGAACATATATTTCAATATTGACAATTTTTGCACTACTTTACAACATATTTGACACATTCAAGATTCTAAATGCTTTTTAATTGTTTTTTTCTCTTCAATTTTTTTTTCCTTTTTAAGTACAAATAAGTGATGGGGGATTTATTTTTTCTAAATATACAAGAGTTGTTTTTCTTACATCAATTGTTACACATCCTGATGTTACCTATGGATACTTCCATTTGAACAGAAAAATCTGGATCTGCCCTTGTAAAGTACAACTACAATATGTATCATTATGCATTGTCTCAGGTGAGCGTTGTGCCCCATGGAGCTCTTGTTTGTTGAAATGAACACTTGGTGCACTGGTTTTTTTTACGATAGACAATATATTTCAATACTTTTTATAACATATTGCCAATACTGAATATTCTCAACCATTCATGTCTGACCTATGGTCAAAAGTCATTGCTCTGCCTTGGATCATACATCAGACCTGCCTACTTTTCTGATTTTGGCGTATTTTTTACGAATTTTGACCTACAATTTCGCTATACTCTTTTGCAATTCCAACATATTTCCAAGCATAATGACTTTTTAGAATTATCTCTAACAAACGAACAGACTCGCATGCATAAATTATTTGAAGGTTGAGCGTTTGATGTCGTTTATCCAATTGTGTAAATGATTTAGATTATTTTGTAACAATGTCAAAGATTGAAAAAGACAATGTTTTTTAGTCACAGTCGATTTTTGTTACATTACGCTTTACTAACCTACATTACACTTACTTGAGCACAATACCACACTTTTGGAAAGAAATAGGAAGACAGGTCTGCTACATGATGTAAGCAACATTTCTTTAAAATTCACGAGAGGGAAAGAAGTTATGCCTCGGGCAGTGTTTACCTCATAAAGCGTATTGTGACCCTGACAGTTTTTTATAGGTCATGGCACATCTATGGGTCCTAATTAGGAATTCTGTAAAATGTTAAAATTCATGAAGAGGGGAATAAATAATGACCCAGAGAAGCTTTGGAAAGACCGACAGGGTGATTCCGACCCGCTTGATCTAAACAATCCTCTTCATCAGGGTATGAAGAACACTCATTCACCTTGTTTTCTATTAACTTTAACTGTAATATTCATAAGATTACAGTAAGCAATCAGAGCGGCACTTCAGCTTTCTAGTCAGACGGACGGTCGGAGGCCGGACAAACTTATCCATATGTGTCGCTTTGCTAAGCAGGCGACGTAGAAGGTAACAACATACCCTTTCATATCAGTGAAAGAAAGTCAAACAGTCTGACGAGAAAAAAAGGAAAAATCTGATAAACATGCGAAGACAATAACTAAGATCCATAGAACCACGACGGACAACTCTATCTAATGAGTTAAAGAAGATCCTGACGATAATCTTGACAACACTCACAATAGAGCACTCAATGAACAATTATGGAATTGTATGGAGGTGCAAGTATGGAATGCATCGTAGAAGTCGTTGTTCCATGCTTAATAGTACATATTCAAATATCACATGAATTATGTTACATATCCTTTCGACAATAATTTTGGACAGGTTAAAAATATCGAAGAGTCAAACTCCGCTGCCAGAGCAGATTTGAAAGTTCTACCGAATTGAAGCGGCGGGTGTTGCATGCAAGCAGGAGATGCTTACTCTTCCTGGGTACCTGGTCTCACTCCCATATCGCGAGTTCGCTTCTTTTCATTAGTGGAGGTTTTTGTTTGTTTTCTTTGGTTCCTGTTTCATCCTGATTTTGCATGCCTTCGGTTTCTGATTTTCTGAATTATCGATTTTGTGCTGTATATAGGGATATGGTCATTATCCATATTTGTCATTCTAGACAACCAACATTGCTTGTTTTGGATATGACGCAATATTGCAACTACAGCATGTCTGTTCTGATTTTTCATTTAGTCATCTACCTAAACCATTGTTCAACTTTTCTGCCCAAGTAAATTGACTGCGTTAAAACAAAGGAGAACGATCGAAAAGTGCGCGAAGACATCCGTATAATCTTGGTAAGTAATTTTAAAATATTTAGTTTTACGTCCACGGGCGGGTACCTTTTAGGAGAATTCCTAAAGAAAAAAACACACAAACATACATTTTTGTTTTTCAGATTAAAAATATCAGTAAATGATCTTGAATATCATAAAATGCTTATACTATCATTAATATCAAGAGATATTAATAGTTATGCTAAAAATAAAGTCAAAATTATCAACTTCACTTGAGAAATATATTTTTCTTTTATGTTTTCAGTCTTCCTTTCAAAATTCCTTCATATTGATCCTATGTTTGTGTGTTTACATGCCTGGCGAGAGGGTACATGTATCTTTCAGAAAAAGTTCGGGGCGTAAAACAAAATATTAAATTACTATGGCCTTAGAAGTATTTGCGATCTAACTAAAATAATTTTTTGAAGGCTTGAGAAAAAGAATTTGGTCGTGGCGACCCAATGAATTAATTCGTCAAAAGGGAGCGGCTCCAATTTTTGTGCATATCTAAGATAATTAAATGAGAAATATTTCCAAAATGCATTGGAAGCAAAAATTATAACTACTGTTTCTTTTAGTCAAATGACAAAGCCTACTAATTAGACGCCCTACACTCTGAAATCACATTTATTATATGGTTTTATGAAGTTATAGTTATTAAAACATAATTGGACAAGGTTTTTGCTATTCGATGCATGTAAGACAATCTTTTTCCATTGTGCTGCTAAAATAAATATTGGATTCAAATTTCTGTTTTTACCGATTTCTCACCATGATGAAGTATTGGAAAATTCTTCATTTAATTTCAAGTAATGAGACACATAAAGACCACTCTCTGAAGTAACCTGACATTATTTCTTTATTATAATAATAACATTTTATCGACATTCAAGTGACGAAGAGCAGACAATGAATGTTTTGAGGAATTAAGTTAAACTATGATTAATATACTGTCTTTGAGAACGAAATCTTTATCTTTATTGCGCAATTTCATTGCATGACAAATATGGGTAATGACCATATTCCTGTATACAGCACAAAATCGAATAAGGATAATAACTAGAAAGGTTTCTTGTTGCGGTTGCAACAAGAGTGCTCCTCCTATACAATTTTTGGTTTGGAAATATGAAGGACGTCACATTACATGTATTTATATTATATATTTAAGTTTTCAAATAGCAGTAACATTAAATTTTCAAACCGATAATTGTTGGTGAGCAACCATTTGATTTTTGGGGGGGGGGCAGGAATTCTTTTGCCAGCCGGTAAAATTTTTTCAGCAATTTTCTGAGCAGGCCATTTTTTTCAGCCATTACCAGAGTCGGAGAAAAATTTTCGCCGGTTCTTCCGGCCGGATTTAAACAAATTGTCAAATGTTGTGAATGTCTGTATAAGTTAAACTCCCCGCTGTTACAGAGTATGAGTTAATAACCGTTCCTTCAGATGTCTCTTTGCAATTAGCGAATTTCAGACAGATTGTATGATGTTTAAATAGAACCTTTTCTAGATTTTTGTGCCTATTCGTATTAGGTCTCTGGTAGATACAGCTATGTGAACAGTTTGTATTTATATTAATTAATTTTTTGACTTTAAATTGTCTGGCACAATGGGCCAGCAAAAATTTCCATATCATGCAATGTATCCTTACTTTTGCATGGTCCGGGAAAAAAAATTGCCGGCCCTTTGGGCCGGAATATTTTTTTCAGCATTTTTCAGAGCCGGGATTTTTTTTTTTTTTGCAAATTCTTCCTGCCCCTTCCCCAATAAAAAAGGCGAGCTCGTAGCTGTAGAACCAATTTTCTTGAGAAGAGAAATGGTAATAACAAGTTACGTTCAATATATATATGTATAAATACCATGAGGTTCTCGCTGTGCAGGTTCAAATTTGGACCCCCCCTTCCCTTTTTTCAAAGTTTATTTTGAATTTCCATCATGGCGACATCGTTCAATATAAACAGAACTGTTTTCGAAAAACGAGGGGAGGGAAGAATGTTGGAGAAATTGTTCATCAATTTGTAAATAAACCAACCGAAAATTATGTTCGAACGTTTGCTAGAATTAGAAATTAAACTTGATGTTCAAAATATAGTTATTGAAGTTTAGAAACAGGTTTGTAGGTTAGAAATCGGAATCAAACTACCACTTTTTGTGTGTAAATTCTGGTTTGTAGCTGATCTCTTCTAAATTAATCAACTGTTTTAAAATCAAATTGTGTATATCGAAATGTATTTATGAAATGCATATTCATCATTGCCGTGAAATCGGAATTTGAAAATCTCAACACTGCTTTTCTCGAGTCGGACTCGGACTACCAATTTTAGTGTGCGCCCGATCTGTTGGCGTGAAGGTGTATCGAAATACCCAACTCAAAATTTCGATGCTCATATCTTTTCAAAAGTAAGAGATAGGAAAAATCAGAAAGACTAAATAAGACAGATATATGGATAAAAAATAATAATATTGAAATTTTCAGGAAACTTCATAAGCTTAATTTTTGTTTACTATTATAAGCAAAAGAGTGTCTTCCTCCTATGAACTTCTGAATTTGGAAATATGAAGGACGGTGAAGGACGTCATCGTAATAAATCGTTACAGTGCGCATCTAGCATTTCATATCTTGCATGGCTGTCGACTTTCAAAAAGAATGGAAATTGTAGATAGCAAAATACGAGATATTAAAGCTTACAAATAGCAAAACATGAAATTTTCGGTCCTTTTGAGTAATTCGACGCTCCCGTCAAATATTTGAATCTACTAAAAAACATGATAAAAAAAAATAACAGAGACCAAAAATAAAAAAGACCAATCTAGCTTTTACTCCAAACGTAACGTTGGAGAACTTTCATTGTCCTAGCTTACAGGGTTCTTGAGAAATCGCTGATCCAATTTTCCACGATCACGAAAACAATAGGTCTTCCGACGGAAGTCGGAAGACCTAATTAGAATAATTTTACGCCAACTGGATTCAATTATAGAAGAAGGTACATTTAAAGAATAGAAAAATAAAGTCAAATTGACTGCAGAATATTACTCTTACCTTGACCTTTGTTTTGATTCATTAGAAGATCACTTTACACGTATTTGTTTAGAAATGAACATCATAGAACTACCTAAGAGTTATTCAGTCTCAAAGTCGAAAAAACAAGCGCAAATCGTGAGAATTCCCATCGGAACGGTTGCGAACTCCGGAATGAACAACATTCCTAAGTGAGACCAGGTGCTCGGGGAGAGTCAGCGTCTGTAATTCAATATATTTCAAGTAAAGTGTCGAAACACTGCGAAACTATTCGAACGACACCTTCGTAGACTAACAGTCAATAATAAGCACATATACTAACCTAGTCATTTAAATTGTCCATTTTGAAATATATGTTCTTTTATTACATTGTGTATGTCAGTTCACTATATGCTTATATCCAAAGTTATTTCTGGCAGCCAAAATTCATTTAAGTATCGTCTGTTTGATTCCACGAAGAATATGGAAACAGACTGACAGACCAATGGAAATTCTGACTCTTTAACGCTTTTAGTATGTGACTGTATGAAATATACATTCTTGCATATGTTACACATTATTAATTCATGGGCCTAACAGGCGGCGCCTGTCATGGAGTCACATGGTCAACTTGAGGTTGGTCAGTGTGCATTGCTGAAAAAGAAATGCTTGTGCAAGTCCAAACAATACTATTAGAGAACAGGTTGTACGGAAGAGTCGTAATGTGCACGAGACATCCAGAACAAGGTATAAATGTTCGTTTCATGACAACAAATAAAAAAAACGAGGGGATCTCCAACAACATCCGGTTGCAGTACCAACGGCAAAACCCCAAAACACCCATTGCAAATGAGTTAAAGAAGATCCTGACGATAATCTCAACGGCATTCACAATAGAGCACAAAATAAGCGTCGACGGACCCCTAGCAAGCCAGAGGTGGGACCAGGTGCCCGGGAGGAGTAGGCATCCCCTGTTGGCTAGCCGCACCCGCCGTCGATGTTTAAGCACGAAAATGAAAACAATATATAAAATTCATGCACTGTCTGACGTTAAGTCTATATAGAAGTGCTATGGCGACAAAGTCAGAGAAATATATTCAAAACACTTACTGTCAAACCCCTCGCGGGGAACCTTTTTACGAGCTCCACACAGCAAAGGACATAAGTGTGACACAAGTGAGTTAAAGAAGATCCTGACTATAATCTCAACTGCACTCGCAATAGAGCACAAAATTAAGCATCGACGGACCCCTAGCAAGTCAGAGGTGGGACAAGGTGCCCGGGAGGAGTAAGCATCCCCTGTTGGCTAGCCGTACCCGCCGTCGATGTTTAAGCACGAAAATGAAAACAATATATAAAATTCATGCACTGTCTGACGTTATGTCTATGTAGAAAGAGTAAAACACAATAATGACACGCACAGAAAGAGGCGCAAATGGTACAAAGAACGCCAAATCACATAGAAACATCAACCACAAATGACTACACATAAACCAACGAGACTAATGAGCAATCGGTGTCGACTTAGGACGGCCATCTATCACGTCAATAGCAGACAGTGTGGTTATCCGGATTACGTTCGCACAACCCTCCCACTTTTGGGATTACCCAGAGGTCTCGACGAATGTATAATTGTGGTGTTAAATAATCTCTTCACTGTAAGATGACCATACAAACAGACAGTATGACGCAGGGGCGCAAGAAACACACAGGTGGATATGTAAATGGATATAAAAACATAATGCTTTCGAAATACAGTCCTTGCGCTACCGGCAGAAAAGACATCTTATCCCTTATAATTGTTGTAAAGCCAGTTTTTAAACAGGGTTAGTTTGCCAGATTATTTTATATGCTCTTCAAAAGGGATTTTCCTCAATTCTATGATTATGTTTTTCATAATTCTTATTGGCGGATGGGTAGCAGAGCTGGAACAAATGACACGTCAGCTTTCCCTTTTCTACTCCCGGGTTAGGAAGACGCCCAGAATATCCAACCAGACATCTATACTGAACAAAAAAAGTTATGTCCCTAAAAATGAAAGGTCACCACTTGTGCAGATGAAACGTTATAACCCTCGAAATAGTAAAACTTACTCAATAAACACTCCAACATTTTTTAAAGACATTGAACGCAATGAAGCGTGACGAAACGAAGCATTTTCATCTTGTAAGGAAAATTTCTCTCTCTCTCTGTTCTGGTTGACTGCTTTCGAAAGAAAAGAGTGTACATGTATAAATAAGTGCAGGAGATTTCTCGATTGAAAAACGGAAAAAAATTGTGATATCGATTAACCCTTAATCAGTCATTCTTAATCAGAGTGTGAAAGTTGAAGAAACGATCAACCGAAGTTGATTGAACTTTATATTATGGATATTATGAATTGAGAGTGCTTTTTTGTTATTTTTCAAGAAAATATGTCCAAAAGTATTACAATTAAAACATGTAAAAGGCGAAAAAGATATAGGTAGGCTTTACAGTCTCGTTAGCCTGAATTTCACGCGACCTCTACAATCACCTCCGTGGCGAGACCTGTACAATCCAATGCATTCTCAGCTTCCTTGGGAGTATACAAACAGAGCTGTCGTTTAGGCGCTATCGCTTTTCTCGTCTCATGTGCCAGGTACCCAGTGTACTCCTGGGTGGTGAGAGTGCAACGTAGTGTAAAGTAACTTGCCCAAGGTTACAAAAGTTTTGCAATGATCGGCGACCGTGAATGGGTTCGTAGTCCACCGCGGTAACCACTACGCCGCCAGCACTACAGTTCAAAAATCTCAAAATATTGTGCACTAGAAAATGGTCAACTTGTGACAGACGACGAAATGTAGATTCATTAAATGAACCTAGAAACCATATATTTGATTACATGTCATTTTCTGTCATTATTTGCATTCATTTTGTGGTAATGGTTAAGCGTTGCTTGAGAGAAATGAAATGGGCCTTTATTCACGTGCAGAGGAATGATAATCAAGAAATCATAAAAATCGTTCAGAAACTTGTAGAGCAACAGAATGTCATAACAACAATGGCATATTGAAGCCTGTACAGTCTTTTCTTAATGCAATAAAGATCAGAATTATTCTAAAGGGACGAATTATACCCCCTCAGGAAATCCATTTGTGACATGGCATTCTATATTTTGGATTCCCTCAAGAGTAAATAGATTTCTATCTGTGAATGAAAGTCAAACACAAAATTCGATTCGAAAAATTACAATTAAAATGCTTACAAGTTCTATAAAATATTAATTAAATTATTATAATTATAAATCAGAATTTTATTACGAGAAAGAAAATATGACAAACTGACGGAGACAATAGCACAGCTTCACAGAAAGACACGGGACAGTTTAATCTAATGAACAATCTCCAGAAAACAGTGCCAAACTTCTACCAGAGACCGGTTACCTAAAAACCAATCTATTCAAAATAGGTTCTCTGGGATGAGGGAAAATTAAAAATCTATCCTATAAATAGCTGTCGAGTAGAAAGGCACAAACTGATATGAAAAAAAAGTTATTTTTCTTATGATAATCGCATTTGAATGGAAATTGAATTAAAAACTTTTTTTCAAGCTTTAAATAAAACAACCATTATCGTAATTGTACTGAGTGGCCTTACGTGCATTGTTTATATTGGAGAAACGAAAGTGGAATTTAAAGTCATGTTCTTATCAAATAGACAATAATTTCTTTTTTCATCCCTACATAAACATTCAAACTATGCTTCAAATAAATTTGACAAAGATTTTCAGACTTCAATGAAAAGTTGTCACCCTTATCATTTTTGACCACAACATTTAGGCAAACGAATATTGACAAAAAATGAATGCCAGTGATTCTTCTCATCAAATAATATATAATATTTTGTTTTGATAACAGTGATGGGTTTATCAAACCATCATTATATTCGTTTTATTTTATTATTTTTTTTTTTTTTGCATGAACATGGTAAATATTGCACTGAAGTAAGGAAACATTTTGACTGTTTTTAATACATTTGACTTGATATGTTATTATGTAAACGTCACTTGTCAGCAGCAACACGCCTGATCAAGACATTATCTTACCGAAAATACAACGGAATTTGGTAAATAAATATTTATCAGTCATATGTAATGTGTCAATAGTTCCGAATATGGTGTTAGGTAGAGACAGAAAGGGCGGACGGGCGACACTTCGGAGGGTTGCTGAAATCTACAATTTCTAATACAGGATCTGTCCTGACCCAATAAAGTCTACAACCACTTAAATAACCCGCAAAGGATGAGTTTGGAATATCAGACTTGTGAATTTCATGCTTTTATCAATAAGGTATAACAAAAAACAAGTTATCAAATAGACAAGAATTTCTTTTTTTCTCATCCCAACATAAACATTCAAACTATGCCTCAAATAAAGGAGAAGGTATGTTATGAGCCAAAATCGGCCCTATCTGAGAAATGAAGCAAACTTTGAACAATGAAAATACAAGATTTACAGAATGTAAATCAGTTTAAATTTTAAGAGTCGGATATTCCGTTGCGATTTTATAGCAATTTGAAAACACGTAGGTAAGCTTTCTGTTTCACTGACTTTGACGTCATGTGACGTTATGATCACGTCGTGATATAACGTTGTCAGATAACAAATTGCTGTATTCTTACATTATTCATAATGATTGTTTTGCTCAAGTTTTTGCCATGAAACGATTTCATAAATCCTCGAAAATCTGCGATTGATAAAATATTGTACGTCGTCTTTTAGTTTCTGGGTTATTCTTGGAGACTGTCTCATTTTAATGCCATAACTTATTCTAGACTTTAAGGGAATTACGATGTTTTTAAAAATCATATCCGTGCATATATTACACAGTCATTCAAACGAACGAAAAGACAGAGATATTACAGCTTAAATTTGAGATTGGGGATGTAATGAATATCAGAAAGTCAATGAGTCTGGGAGAGCGACTAGGGTCCCTGTCCAAGGGGTCCAGGGCGTTCCTGAAGGGGGACTTGCTGTAAGGGTGTGTTGACTTACTTAGTATAATTATCAGACTTTTAGAACAATTTGATATGCAAACAACAAACAGTTACGTGGCGAGCGGCCGGAAGCGAGAAAATAATTTTTCGAAAATTCGAGATCAAAACTCAAGCAATTATAAGCCCACCTAATGCTCTAACTTACCTTTTTTTTAAAATTAAATTCAATTTTATCGATTTATTGATTTATTGATTTATTTTTTGGTGGTGGCGCCCAAAACACCCAACTAAATACATCAATAAGCATTAATTTAAAATGAACCTTAGTTTGTTTAATATATGTATATTAATATATCTAGCTGCAATTAATGAATCAATAAAACATAAAATGAAACAAATGAATAGAATAAATCTAGCGTATACAGTTATCACAGCCGTTGCAAGAAATTGTGATAGATGGCGCCACTGAAAGAATTCGATAAAATCACGGTGAATAACAGGGGCTACAGTCAGGGAGTACAATATAGAAACGACCCCTTCCCCCTTTATAATACATAGACATTTTTGGTTTATGTATTATAAGTGGGGGGATTTATTTTGTACTCTGTGTACTGTAGCCCCTGTGAGTAAATTTCGATTTATTGATGTATTTACGAGCAGTCACAAGATTGCGAGAAAGCTACCAAAAGACAGACGCAGACTATATTTTTCTTATGGCTATACTGTTCAATTCCATTTACTGATTTAATAATTTTATATACATAATAACTAATGTATATCAGGGTGATGTACTTTTCCAAAACAATGTGTTTTTGGTTTGGTTTGGTTTGGTTTTTCTTTCACCTAAACACCCAAAAATGCACATAGTTCACAAAATGAATAGTTTGTAATTGTTTTACATTTGTATCGAATCGCTGGCATATTTTTTTTGTATAAAATCGATATGCTATTTCATAATTTAAACGCGGAAAATGTTGGTGATGTTGGTGGTTGTGGTGTGAGGAGAGACCGAATTCGGAACCCTTTAGATCAAATAGTACGACACACACGTTATTTTCAAAAGTTGTTGCGCTTTCCTCAAAGGCCCATATACATTTCACTTAGGTAAATAAACAGGGGCACTAGGAGTCATGAAACTGAAAAAGACACGAATAGAGGACTTGTTCTGAAAAAAAAAACCAATTCAACGTCTCGCTATCGGTCGTATTTTTTTGTATTTACATAATATCATTAATCAAGTGCAATGATGTGAAAATTCAAGGTTTTAGTACTATGATGTGAAAATTCAAGAATTAAAGCTTTTTTGCCCGCTATTTAGCCTGCCAGTCATCTGTTTTATTTATACATGTACATGTAATGAAAAATGGAACTAACGGTCATTAATCAAGAACTTTGTCTGGTGTGTGACCCCCCCCCCCCCTTTTCCTATTCAGAAAAATTCGGACAAATCCTGAAACAAAATCCTGGATGCGCCCATGATCTTGACCGTCTACAGAGATTTGTCGGGTTGATCATGCCAATAGAATGCGAGGCGAAGCAGAGCCTTCTATGGGCTTGATCTCCGTGGGCGGTCAGTGACAAACCTAATTACTGCAACGCAGTTTTTTTTTGGGGGGGGTGTTTTGTTTGTTGCTGAAAATTTCTGTTTCGTGACTCCTTTTATGTACATGCGAATTTATTTATACAGAAATAGCTTAATTGCCGGCGGTCTACAGAAAGGAGCTCTTAAAATACGGTGTAAAATCTGCCCTGAAAAGTGGAATTTTGAAAATTGAAATTTCAAGAATTTCTTTTTTGCAAAATGTAGATCTATACCTATACGGCATCCCATCAGAATATTTAAGTTTTTTTACCGGCAGAGATTTTATGCGACATGCTCGGTGAACACCTTCCCACTATGTTTGTAAAATATATCAATGTTGAGCCTTTTTTTTTTTTTTACTACAAACGTTTATAAATCAAACCGAATTTCAAGAGAAAACCGATTCCTGATTTAAATATGTCACGCCAGTGCATGCACTTGCGGTGTCAATCAAATGACGTCATAACGCCGTGCCGACGTAGTCCATGCATTTTCCAAATACATTCTACGCAAGACAAATCATTAATTTTCAACTAGAGCAAGAGCGTCTGCTACTAATTTTTCACATTCAATCTACAGATATGGAGGTTATTGATTAATTTTTCTACTTTCATTTATTTAGCCGATCGTCTTGCTCTATATGAAATTCTCAAAAATATATGTGAATTTTTAGAGAAAAATCCGGATTTGTTAATCCTTCCTTGGTTTGATGAGCTAAAATTTCGTAGGGGTGCATCAAGATGAAAAGCGTCTTTTATGTATATATATTTACATTCCTACTGCGTTTCCCTTATATAAAGGTACCAAACCAACTGTTGCTTTATTTCTCGATAATCGCAAGAGCCTATCACGTGACTTTATAGACCTTGGGCCACCATAGACCCCCCTCCCCCCATGTGGGAATTTTCAAGACATATATCATCTGAAAGCTTGGATCAAGCTCTTTCAGATTCCGCTTGTTGGACAAGTTTAAAATGATTTAAAACATGATTTTTTTTGGAAAAAACCTATTTTTTCAAGCAAAAAACGTTGAAAATAGGAAAAAGTTATTAATATTTATACATATTGTTATTTGAAAAATTCAAGGGCATGAATATACCGAATTTTTAATGCTCTTTCAGTTAATATAAGTTTTATGTTCCAAATTCTACTTTTGTGGGGTAAAAAGTGTGTTTTTTTGCAAAATTTCGCAAAAATTTGGAAAAGAATAACCCTTTATGCCTCGAACTTGAAAATATTGTTTAGGATTGTTTTTTTCATAATAGAAAAATATTTTCAAACTTTTTAAGTCTCCTTTTTTTATTGCTTTTTTTTCTTGCAAAATATCGAAATTTCCGTTTTTAGGCAGAAAATTGAGGGGGGGGTTATCAAAATTGGCTTATTATTTAATTCAAATTTTTATCCCAAATGAAGTCAATTATTTTAAGTTATTTTCTGGTGTTACTTCTTTATGCTGTTCTTTACATTATAATTGTTCTGTACATAATTTGTCCTTAAATTTTATTTTGGGGGGGGGAATCGTTTTTTATGCAAAAAGTGCTAATTTCTGAAGATTATTTATTGAATCTGATGCATTCCTTGAAATTGTAAGTGGTATGTATTTTCAACGTCAGTTTTTCAGATTTGCTCAAGCAGAATATGTTTTAAGTGAGTGAAAACAGTTTTCTTTCTTCACTATTTTGGCACAAATTGTCCATTTTCCAATGAAAAACAACAAATGTTTGGCAAAAACTTATAAGTCCATTATATTATCTGATAGCATTCTCACATGGGCAAACAATAACCTTACCAAATGAACGTAATTTAATTGAAAAATTTATTAAATGTCCAAGGGTTTTTTTTTTGCAAAATAAAAACCTTTTGTGTTTGTGAAACACCAATGCCCCCGTCGACATCTTTGTCAGTAAAGCAGTTTTAATATAGATTATACTTCAAAGTCAAGGTCAAAAGGTCATTATTTTGTACCAATAGGTAGGTCATGCCACAATGATTACACATGTGAAACATGAAAACCCTATCACCTACCCTTCAAATGTTTGATTCAAGGTTAATGTTTTTGTTTTTCAAAAAAATCTCCGATTATTTTTTTTTGGGGGAAAAAAATAACATAATAATTTCTATTATCTTCCCTGATCGACGTACTATAACTTTCATGAGATGCAATTTCATATGATGAATGAATTGCCATGTCATTTTATCTATGAAATTCAATTTTGTTTTTATTTTGGGAAAAATCCTTATCTATGTACAAAAGTCACTCTGTTGATATTCAGAACTTCTATCATATGTTGAATTGAACCAAGGGAGATTAGTTTTCAAGGATTGTTCAACTTAGATGGTCTTGATTAGAAATCAATTGACATTTTTCATAATTTTGAAAATAAGACTATTTTTGTTTAAAAATCATGAATTGCTGGACTATGTCTATTTTCATAAATGCACCATCATCATGATAATCTCTAAAATTCATACATGTTTTTTGGTTGTCTAATTGTTTCTCCTTTCAAAAGTCATCACTTTTAAGTACTCTTTCACAATTTTATATGAATTTTAGGGTTAAATTTTTTGTTTTTCATTTATAAAAATATCACGTAAAACTATAAAGTTATTATCATCATCTTTCAAATCATCATTTTTCTTCATACATTATGCATTCCTTTCTTTGTGATATTATATTATAATTAGAATTGATATTCTTTTTATCACTGTTAATTGTAATGATTATTTAGGTATGAAATTATGCTTCATATCAAAATTTGAAAAAAAAAAGATATTTGTTTTGAATCTTTGTCCTTCAGTTGCTAGTATTATTCTTATATCCAATATGTCATTAATTATTTGTAATAATCAAGTTCATTTTGCAACTTCATTTGTGAACAATAGAAAGCAAGCTGTTCATGAAATCTAGACTAAATTTTCATCAATGATATATGATCCTTTGCATCATTGCTAAGTTGGTTTTATTTTGGACGAATAATTTTCCCTTTTTGAATGAATGAATGAATGAATGAATGAATGAATGAATGAATGAAAATAAAAAATGAAGTAATCGAAATAGAATCCAAAAAGATATTCTTTGATATCATAGACCATTTCCTTCTTCACTTTCATCTTTACCTATCAATAACATGTATATGTTCTTCATAAAAAAAACATATGAGAAATTGTTAAAAATAGTTCATTTCAAATTAATTCAGTCATATGAATCAAAGAATCTAATCCATTAATTGTCATAGAATAGAAGTACATGTTTGATTTCTTTACAAATTATTGTTGGTTATGACAAAGTAGAGGTAGAATGTACATATCTAAGGCAACAATTTCACTAAATACTTTTAAAAACTTTTAAATATGTTCTTTTAACTCAAAACATCACTCTCTCACCAAAATTCAATGAAACAATTCTTTTCATAAAGAGTTATAAGCAATTATACAGAACAAATGAGGAAAATAATGATCTGAAAGATGATTTATAACAAAAAAAAAATCCATGGAACTTAAAATGTATGTCTCTGCCTTCAAATATATGCCATTTCCTACATGATGTAGCATTTCATAATAATCATTTTTCCAGAAATAAGTGATTTTTTAAAGAAATAAGATCTTTTGTGTCAAATACCGATAATATAAATTGATTTCTCTTTTGGATCATTTCACTTTATTTGTGGAGTATAATAACGTTAAAATACAGTTCTCGTATTTTTATGTAACAAAGGAAAGACAATTGAAACTTATCCACAGAAATCAGTTATTTTGTACTAAAATAAGGAAATTTGCACAAAAAAAGTTGTAGAAATTAATTTAAAAGATCAATCAACATTTCTTTTTATTTCCCAGAATAGTTATATCCTTTCAGTTGTATGAGTCATCAGACAGAAAGGAGGAAATGAAATTATTATGATTTTCTCAAAATATGTACTTTTTACACAGAAAATCCTGTTTTCCTATAAAAATCACGGACATAATGAAGTATAACACCCAGTATTACTGTAATTTGACAAGATAATTGACGTCACATGTGAAAATAGTTTTCAATGTGTAATTATAGGTAGTATTAAAAATTGATAATTATTTTTACCAGAAATCTGTTATTTTTTAACGAAAAATAGGAATTTCACCCCAAAATCATGAAGAAAATAGACTCAATCAACTTCAAACATGTTATTCATGAGCGAATCTGAGAACTTACATTTGAAAATGCAAATCAGCCATCAATTCATGGTACATTTCAGATTTAATAAATTTCCTCCAGAAATAAGAGAATTTTGCACGAAAAATATGTGTTTTACCCCAAAACGACCAAATAATGAAAACAATGAATATAAAGCAGGTCTTACCCGAAAGAGCAAACAAAGTTACACTAGAATAAAGATTTTAATTATTAATTTTATGAGGAATAAGATTTTTATAAATTATATACAAAAATCATTGAATTTTAACTGAAAACACACTTTTTTGTCTTAAAACAACAATCTGGAGGATTGTGAATAAAATAAAGATACAAGATATATGTCAAATGAAAGAGGAGAATGTGGAATTATTTTTGAAATGCCAAGAACATGGTTTTAGGCCATAATGTGAAATTGTGCGACAGATAAAAATTATCTTTCTTGAAAAAAATCCCCAAAAATAGCAAAAAAAATAACTTTTTTTACCCCAAATGTGACATAAAAAGTAAAATTTGGAACTGCAAACTTATATCATTTGAAAGAGCATACAAAACACTATACATTCCAATGTTTTTCTTTTTTGAATTACCATTTGTTTGAAATCTATTTGATTTTCCCTGTTTTATGTGATTTTTGCATGATAAAACAGGTTTTTGCCCCAAAACACCTGTTTTAAATCACTTTGAAATTGTCCAACAAGCAGAATCTGATAGAGCTCTGATCAAGCTTTCAGATGATATATGTCTCGAAAATTCCCACATGGGGGGGGGGGAGGGTTTACCCCACTGGCCCATGGTCTATTAGAACTTACGCGGATTAATTTCTGATAAAATGCCCATTTTATTTATTGCTTTAATATAGATTCAAAACGTGTATCCATTATCAAACGACGCCGTCTACCCCACATGTACACTTCCAAGAAGTGTGACGTAGTAAGTCGATCACGCGTCAGTAGACGAAGTTCAAGGACGAACTGCAGTGTTGTCTGCAGGAAGATGCCGTGTTTGGATGAGCGAATATTCAGGCATAAGTGGATCAAATATTCAGTATTTAGGATGAGGATTTGATTCACTTGTGTCATTATCAACAGTGAATTTATCTTTGCTTCTTATGGATTCATAATATCAGAAATACTTCGAGTATCAGCGAATCTTTAGCCATGATTTTGAGGTAAGTCATTAAAATACCGAAAGTTTTCGCGTTTTCGACGGCTGTACTCGACTTTTGCATTATTCTAATTACTTCCAGATGAAATAGGGTATTTACAGAAGTTTGTATACAATAATACCGATTGATTTCATATGTCTAAGCAGTTTAACAGTGTGTTAAAAAGAGTTTTCGAAAGTTTTCCCTTCAGTTTTGTGAATTTCTCCAGTTTAACTCTACGCCATGTCTGAATTATGTTGGACAAAAGTCACGAATTTTCACGATTCAATTTTCTTCAGTTTTAATTGAAATGTTCAAAATACAGCAAGAGGACAAAATTCAGTTTCTCATTTGTCAACAACGTTTCCGTACAGAAGGTACTACTTCGAATCAAGCGAAAAACGTCGAATGTTCGTTTTCTCTTACGTCAAATGGCGTTCTCCCTCCGCAATGGTATTTCAAATGTAAAGGAAACTGGCTGAAAATTGGCAGAAATAACTTGGTTAACACGTAAAATGTATATATAAGGATTGTTTGTCAGCTTTTGCGCTTTATCGGTGTGTATTGGCAGTAGGGAATGGAAACAAAATTCATGAAAAGCACTTCGTGCTTTACATATTTTGTTTCCACTCCCTACTGCCAATACACACCGATAAAGCGCAAAAGCTGAAAAACAATCCTTGAATGTAATTGATATTGTAGATAAATAAAATAAACACAGTTGATCAATTTTCACGATTTGAATTTCTCAGGAAACAACAGGGCCGATATGGGGTCTTAATGTACCTTCTCCTTTGACAAAGATCTTCAGACTTCAATGAAAAGTTGTCACCGTTATCATTTTTGACCACAATATTTAGGCAAACGAATATTGACCAAACTTTTTGCCAGTGATTCTTCTCATGAAATAATATATATTTTGTTTTGATAACAGTGATGGTTATATCAAACCGTCATTATATCCGATTTATTTTATTATTTTTTATGGTAAATATTGCACTGAAGTTAGCCAACATTTTGACTATTTTTTAATACATTTGACTTGGTTTGTTATTAGATATCCATCGTGTTTATATGGAGATGTGTTATTGTCTCCGAACGATCGAGCGATTTTCTTCTTCTTTTCTGTTGAGAAAGTTATGTTTTATATTTTTTAAAATGATTTGTAAGTTCTTGGTTTGTCTGTATGTTTGTCTATCTGTTTATCCGCAAAAACTTTAATCTTGGTCATATGCTTGATGCTAATGAATTTGAAGACGTAAAACATCATAACCTTTGCATGGTGACGAATAGGGCTTTGATATTTCACATGTTTTTTGTCTTTTGACAAGACTTTTCCATGGATACCATAAATTTTGGTTTTAAGAGATTTTGGGCTTTGTCCTACTTTTTAAATAATAAAGCCTGTGTTTGTGAAACACGAAAGCCCCCGGTGGCATCTTTGTTAGTATGAACACTATTTTCTGTTAAGTACATGTATGTGAGGTCACTGGGTTAAAAGGTCAAAGGTCAAGGTCACGAGGTCAGAAATTTTGGTATCAATGGAAAGGTCTTGTCACAAGGAATACACATGTGAAATATGAACGCCCTATCACTTACCATTCAAAAGTTATGTCCAATGTTAGTTTTTCGGACAAACAGACAGACAAACAGACGGACAGGCCAAAAACTATATGCCCCCGAATCTTTGATTCCGGGGGCATAAAAACATTTACCTTTAGCATAACTTTTGATTGGTAAGTGATACGACATTTATATTTCATATATGTATTTCTGGCGACAGGACCTTACCATGGTTACCAAAATGTATTGACTTTATGACCTTGACCTTGGAGTTGATCTACTTTTGAGAAACCTTATCCATAGTCCTTTGTGTACGATGTTTATTTGTTTTGCATTGGTGTTCCTTTTCCCTTTTGCATATCTTTCTGTGCTTGTCTGCTCTGTGTTTTTGCATTGGATGTTTTGGGGTCTTGCAGTGGGTGCTTCAACCTGGTGTTGTTGGAGATCCCCTCCTTTGTTGAATTTGTGTGTATACTTTGAAGAGAGTGTGCTGCTCCATTTTCTGTAGGGTCGATATTAAGTAACAAAGTCGTTTGGCCTCTTCCCCTTCGCCCCTTCGTCGTTTATCCCCAAGATAAGTCACGTCGCCTCTCGAGGTGAGTGGTTTTGACCGTCAAGTTACGTAGGTCCTCTCGCCCCTCGAGGTGGGTCCTTTCGTCCCACACTTAGTATCTTTTATGTATGGAATTTCACCTTTCAAGGTGGGTCGTTTCGCCCTTCTCTTTTTAAGACGAGATTTGTCATCAATAGTTTTACAATTCGTCCTGAATATGAGTCGATTCGCCCGACCGCATATGTAACATGAATTCTGGTGCATTAAAATTTGTCGGAAATGTTCTTCAAGAAGGTGTAGTGTTGGAACCTTTCCGAATTATTTCTGTACTATTATGTTCGTCATTTTTTAGTATTTTTTAAAAATATTTATTTTGTTTTCATTTCTCTAGTTATTCTTTTTCATTTCTTTTTTCATTCTTATTTTTTTCACTTGCGTATTCCTTCATACATTTATATGATTTTCTTGCGATTATTATTGCCTCGATCAATTAAACCATTTTCAGCTTCCGTGAAATTCATACATTTAATACATAATTAATTTTAAACTGTAGTTTGCCATTAACTATTATGAGAATTTTTGGTAAGCAATAACATATTAATTACATAATAACAGAATACTTATAACTTTTTACGTTATGTTATGTTATATTATTTCGTTTTAAATGAATAATTCGGAATAAGTATCCTAGTACTTTCTAAATTGTTCATTTTAATTGGGCGGAGTGTCACTCCCGATTTGAGTCCATTACTCGCCCAGGTATTTATGCTTCACAAGACGGACCAGTATTTGGATGATGTGTGCAGCGGTCGCAGGTTGTTGGGCTGTATGGATGCTGATCCCTGCCATTTGCGGGGATTGTAAAGGCATAATGTCCCAATGATACACCCAAGAGTAAAATCCAATATATGCCACATGATCCTGGGAAAGGGAGGGTGTGTTACTAGACATGTTGGCATTTACAACTGGAAATTGAATATTTATTTTTTTGTTATAGCATTTCCCGAATAGGGTTTTTCAGTGTCTGGAATTTTTCTTTCCTCAAATACCTTAATGGTTTGCTGCCATTTTAAAGATTCATTTTCGATGTTATCAGCTATGATTCCGTTGTAATCTTTTTTGGCAATTACAGTATCCGCCATTATCATGTAAACGTCTTCAAATTGAATAGCATCATTTAAAAACAGATAAATTGGCAACGTGGACCAGACATACGACTCATTCTTAGTATCCGTCAAATATATATTCAAATATCCACATTACTGTTAATAAAGTGGGGTTTCACTTTCGCTTCAAAGGACTGATTAATGGTGTCTTCCATTTTTTAATATTTTAGAATAAACTAAGTTCGGCTCTTAATTTTTTTTCATTTGTCCTTCTGCTTTATTGCGAGCGCTAACTAGCTTCTTTAATTATGTCTTCGCATTTTCATGAGAAGAAACACTGACACACATACGTACATCATCGCGTCTTACAATTTCGTTTATTGTGCGATTTCGAAACCCCTATATGACAAAAACCGTTTTGTTTTCAGTAACATTTAGACAATAAAGGTCCCCCAATTCATTTAATTTTGCATTTAATTGATTATATTCCACTTCTTGTTGTGTCAGATCCTTTTTTTTATTTGTCAAGTTCTGTACTGAGGACTTACTCTTTTATCGTGCCACTTTCATCGCTATGATCAAAAGAATGTTTAACGTCTTTAAATTGAATAGCATCATTTAAGCACAGATAAATTGGCAGCATGGACCAGACATGCACGTTTCGGGTACTCAACCCTCGTCAGTGATCCTCAAATCTAAACAATGTAATATGCCAAAAAAGTATGAAATTTACTATGTCGAAAAAGGGTACCGAAATACGTAGCAGGATGGGTAGGATATGATGCTGCAGGACCCACTTTTTAGAAGTTTCAAGAAATTTTGATAACAGAAATTTTAGAATGCGTTGAAGAAACGATCAACCGAAATTGACCGAACTTGGCTACATGTGCCCTCGGGGACTCCTGGTCCACCAGCAGTGACACTCACCAAGTGGTATAAATGTTTAACGTCTTCAAATTGAATAGCATCATTTAAGCACAGATAAATTGGCAGCATGGACCAGACATGCACGTTTCGGGTACTCAACCCTCGTCAGTGATCCTCAAATCTAAACAATGTAATATGCCAAAAAAGTATGAAATTTACTATGTCGAAAAAGGGTACCGAAAGACGTAGCAGGATGGGTGGGATATGATGCTGCAGGACCCACTTTTTAGAAATTTCAAGAAATTATGATAACAGAAATTTTAGAATGCGTTGAAGAATAACTGTTCGGCAATGAATGGCGACCACTCAATGACTTTCATATTTATCAGTCTGGGGCATCACTGATTTCAGTACTTTTTCAGAAATGACTGACATCAGTTATTTTGATTTTGACTTTACTCGCTGCTTTACATCAAAATTACTAAATTCCATACTTTTTGCGCGCATTCTTATTTCTAGAAACTCTTACCTGCACATTTGGTGCGAAATAGAAAGCACTACAAATCCTTGGAAATAGATTTCCCTAGATGGGTAGTAAAGGCAATGAAATCGACAAACTTTAGAATATGACGAAATTTAATTTTTAAATGACTGATATCTATCATTTTGCAAATTTACAAAGGAAATCGAAAAATAAATTATGAGTATCAGTCATTTCCAAAGAGAACTGAAATCAGTGATGCCCCTGACTGTTAATATGTTAATTTGGTCCAAATTTTGAATCATGTCTTGCAACCAAACTCCCCGGTATAGCTCCCTTTTGGTAGAAGTGTGGTCGTGCAGCCGATGAAAATTTTGAGAAGTAAATTTCATTTAAATCAGCACAATCGCCTTGGTCGTCACGATTGTCTGAGCGGACATGCTATTTCACTTCTTAATTTTATACAAAAATCCCCGGTAACCGTAATTCTGTAAGTCATATGTTGCACACCACATAAACGCAACATTCACGTCCACGAGAAATAAAAAGGACTTTCACGTCCATTTGACTGTCGTCTTTTCATTGTAAACATGGTAAATGTCATCAAATCTTTACAGATGTTAGCAGAAATAGCATGATATGAATCAGGAGTGGATTTGGACATTTTACATGTTAAAAGAGGGGAAAATGAAAAACGATAGGGAATTGATGTTAATTTCCAAAGAACTGTTTTTTCCAAGTTGAAGTTATTCAATATGAGATTTTCATAGTCGAACTTATTTAAACAAAAAATAAGCAGTGATATCAATACCCAAAACTGCATCCACCCCTGAACGTTTTCACTGACCTCATCAATTATATTTTAATCTAGAGAGTTCATATATTGTCTTTGAAAAAATCGTTAAAAATGGCTTATTCTGAAAGTAAAACTGGCAGAATTTATGTGAAAGGAAGGGCACTCGATGATGATCTTAGGCTCTTGATAATTTCAAAACTTAAAAATGGCAATGCCAATGAAGAAAATGAAACTCTTCCTCGAGATGTAAAGGAAAAGGTCGCAGACGAGTTAAAAATTGATAAAAATTGTGTTAGACGTACTTGGGAATCATGGTTAACGAATATAAATTTCGATAAAAAGGGAGATTTGTTGTCAAATGATGGGAGACCAAAATTGTTGGAAATGAATGACTTGAAATATGTTGAATAATCCAACAATTACTTATAGAGAACTACAAGATAAAGTTTAAATTAATTGCAACATACTAGTGAGCATCGCAACTATCAATAGAGCCATAAAATGTTCATTGTCATCGGGACCATTTAGTTTCAAAACCATCTTCAGAAAAATTGCAGTTTACTTTTGAATTGTTAAATATCTTAAGGCCGATGGATACTTTTGAAATTAGCCTGTTTACCCTGTATTTTTTTGATAAAACTGAAAGAACAACTTAATATCTTGCAATTGAAACCTTAATCTAAGAGATCATCCACATATTTTCTTAAAAAATACATTTCAAGGCCACCCATTAAAAATACAAAATGGCTATTTTCAAAAAAATACAGAACATAGTTATAACATGTACTCTTATTTATTGATGAATGTTCTGAAACATATTCTTTTACATCAGTTTTATGGAAAATAATTCAGTATACATTCTTAATAGAAAAAATGTAGGAATTTCTCATGATAATATGAAATTTTGGTATTTTTAAACCATAACGTTCATTGAAAAAAGGTAATGATTTTTCACTTTATTGCCAATTTCTCAAAATCTAAGTTGTTAAGGTATACTTTTATTTGCATTAATATTAAGAACTATATCTAAGGTCTATAAAAAGACTTACTAGAAGAAGCCTACCCAGAGTATTTGTGTACAATTGTATATTGAATATGTATACCCCCTTATTTCAAACATCAATTTTGTTGTAAAATTTTTCACTTTCATGCAAAATTTCTTTAAATCTATGTGTAATGATGTATACTTTATTTCATGAATAATAGGAATTATATATTGTTTCAAAAAAGTAACAATAGAAGAAGCCTTCCCTCACCTATTGTATATGACTGCACTAAGAATACATATACCCCCTTAATTAAAACGTTAATTTATTTAGTAAATATGTTCACTTTCTTGCCAATTTCTCAAAACCTAAGGAGTTAAGGCATACTTTAACTTGCATAAATATTAAGAACTATATCTTAGGTCTAAAGAAATACTTAATAGAAGAAGCCTTCCCATAGTATTTGTGTGCAATTGTATATTGCATATGTATACCCCCTTATTTTGAGCATCAATTTTGTCATAACATTTTTCACTTTCATGCAAATTTTTTTTCAAATCTATGTGTTATGATGTAAACTTTATTTCATAAATAATAGGAATGATATATTAAGTTTTAAAAAAAGTTACAATAATAGAAGCCACCCCTCACTTATTGTATTTAATTGCACCTTGAATACATATACCCCCCATATATAAAACATCAATTTTGTAGTAAATATGTTCACTTTCATGCAAAATTTTGTAGAATCAAATCTGTAAAGATGCTATTTTTATCTCATAAATAAAAATAAACATATATTAAGTTTATAAAAAGTCACTAAACTCTTTAATTAGTAAAGAAGAAGCCTACCCTCACCAATTATGTATGACTGCATCTTGAATATATATACCCCTCATTTGAAACATCAATAATTTTGTTATAACACTTACTTCAATCATGTTCATGCAAAATTTCTTGAAATCTCATGTGTAATTATGAATAGTTAATTCTTATAAATAGTTATGTTTTTTTTTCAAAACCTATAGTAAATGAAGCCTTTCCTCAAATATAATGTATGACTAGTAAATCAATGTACTTCTTGAATAGGAACATTGCCACGAAAATGAAATTTCCATACGTTTCATGAAAATTCATGACAGAAGACTGCATGAACATAATATGAATCATTTATAAACTCCATATGTTCAAGAGTTTAGATGCTGAGCAACATTCTTAGTTTGTTTATTTATTTATTTAATTTTTTTGGTGTTGTTGTTGTTTTTTACATGCATTTAGGGATTCTATCAATCTTTGTATCTTAGAGTCTCCAACTGCCTCACTATAAATTCACTGTGGATCCAATTGTGCCAATCAAGTCAGTACATTTGGCTTTATATAGACACAGAGTTACACAGTCTTTACCAGTAATGATCTGATGATAGGATCATTCAGTCCTTATACATGTTACTATAAGATACTCAAACCATGTTTATCAAATAATTTGAATGTACAACTATAAGTATAACCATGAGGAAACCAACAGAAATACAGAAGAATATCATAATATTCATAACAAATCCAGAACAATATATGCAACATGCACTTTAATTTAACACATTGAAATCTTGGCCCTGTCAAGGACAGAGCTGCTGAGAGCAGCCCACAGTTCAAGAGCTGACATGCTGGAATAATTATCCATGTTAACTTAACCCCTTCCCAACCCTTTCACAAGTTACCCAGCCTGTTGAAGTGTTTGACATGGACCATGCACAGCTCAAATTCTGACTGTCATACATTTCCGATCATCTAAGCCAGGATGTATCTCCTCAACCAACATGCTGAGAGAAACTTTAATGGAATTTAACCAAAAGCCCGTCAAACACAACTGCGAATTTCCTCGTTTAACTTAAATGAACTTACGATTTTGTGGTTTATTACGCTTTAAGATGGCTTCTTGATGTCGCAAAATAGACAAATTTGGCAAAATGCCCCTTTGAACTGTGAAATATCACCATATTTGTCTAAAATAATCTCATTTTCTGTACCTGCGACCACCTGTTATTGCTAATTAGGAAACCGGCTACGCATTGTAAAATCTGAACCGGATGCGCGAAAGTTCCCATCGGCCTTAACTGCAAATCTTTATGAATTCGAACCGTTGTTATTCTTCACAGTAAACACTGTCCAGGTACAATTGTCAATAAAATTTTTTGTCGGCGTTAAGCGATCGGTGCCGGAGTTTAGAAATTCGCAGCAGATGAACAACATTTACAAACCGCTACAGACACAATAATCTACCTGTAACAACAAGTACCTAAATTGCACAGAATTTATTTAGGCGTAATGTTTTGTTTATGCAACGGTTTTTGTCTATACATCGATAGACAGAAAATAATTAGTCATTTTTATAATATAAATAAATAAATATTTAATTATCGAGCTTATTTTGCAATTGACGTCATTTTAACATTGTTGATATTCAAGATCAAAACTGGCGACGTAATATTTGAACAGGCCTAACGTAGAGGTGCTCGACGTTAGTGACGTCATAATAGGCGACCTTATCTGTACAGCTAAAGATAACATAAAATTTTATTAAAAAAAATTGTTTAGGCGTCATACAGACACTTCGGAAATAATTAAACTATATTTGAATATTTTCATGTGTTGTACATTAGCTGTCTTAAATATAACCCCTTTTGTCAGCAGAAACTTTATATTGTTGAAACCAAAGTACATGATTGGTTACATTTCTAGTATATCAAAGGATTGGATTTATTATCAAAGAAGTTGAAACATCGGTCAACTATCATTTTACCAGATACTTTACCACGAAAAGCAACAATTCCAAGAATCATGCACGATCTGTCTTATATTTCAAGATCATTATTTCTGTCTGTTATTGCAATAATTAAAAATGATAGAAAAGATTATAGTAATAATCACTTACTATGCCTTAAATGATAACATTGCTCCGATATTAAGATGTTTTACGACATGGACTTAATGTGAAGGATTATTTAAAGTTTCGACACGTTATAAAGAACATAAAATTATATTTTATGACCGTACTAAAACGTTTGTTCGGAAGACCGTAGATGACAAGACTAGTATGTATTACAATTCATCTGGAGGCCGGCACATAATGATGTGGCGACCGCCACATCATTTACACAGTAAATCAAAACAAAATTAATGCATAATATGTACTTACTGTTCTAGGGTGCTAATTCATCCTGTCTTTTAATTGTTTTGATATGACAGATACAATATTACCAGGTGAAAGGTAACAAAAGATTTATCTGCGGCCGCCAGATGAGTGTGTGGCGACTGTCAAATAAATTAAGTGGCGGCCGCCAGATATTTAAGTGGCGGCCACCACTTAATCTATCTGACGGCCACCACTTAATCTATCTGGCGGCCACCACATAATATTCTTGTGGCATCCACATGATAATTTGTCGCCACTTTTGAAATTATCCGGCGGCCTCCACATGAATCATGTGGTGGCCGCCAGATAATTATGTGGCGGCCACCAAATAAATTACAATTCATATATGTACCTATGGTCTACGTACTTATGTAACAAAGTTCCCCAATCAATTCAACAGAGGAAAATATATTCACGGAAATTGAAAATTATTCTGAAATAGGCCGAAGTAGAAACTCTTACACGAAGGATTTTGAGTCTCAACATGGTAGACCATTTAAGCAAGATGTACATTTCATTATCAATAGCCATATTTGCGTTTATTACCTGATGCTGCAACCAAGTCCTCTTGAGGTACCCCTCCTTTATTGAACTGACGCACGACAAGACGTACTGTAATGCGTATCTTAACCTTGATGATGACCATTATACTAGTTCATCAACCATATCATTATTTAAATCGGTACGTGTTTATCTGTTCTTAAGGAGGGTTTGAACACCAAGATGGCGGCGGCACAATTTGCTTTCTCGCTTCCTAGGAAAAGTACAGGCTTAACTCTCTTAAAACATTTGATACTTTGATTGATATACGCATTTGAGTATCCTGATGAAGTTTGAATAATTTCCAGCGTCATTTGAAGAAATTATGGCGATTTTCGAAATTTAGGACTTTTGGAGTTTTATTCATGAGCAAACCACGACGTCATTTCGACGTAATCGGGAAAAAAAGGCGTCACAAACCTTCGCATTCAAAATGCAATAAAAACATTATTAATGAACGTATTGTATTTAAACTTACCATGTATAAAATAGAAAATCAAAGCTTCATTACAGTGTATTCGTTGACAAATTTACGTTACTGGAAAGCGGATGTCACTTCATTGAAAATGGACGATTTTGGAATAAAAAAAATGGAAAATATAAAGCCTTGTAATATTTTAATCCTTAATTCAATTTTTTCCCATTTAATCATGAAATCATCTCTGGACATTCTTGATAATTTTGATAGTTTTTGACAAAGATTTATCCACAGGATTCCTAATAATTAACTAGCAACTACATTAAATTGGCCCAAAATTGCAATTTTTTTAGCGACAGTATCATCTTTTATTCAAGTATCCTGCCTATGTTTAAAACACAATTAATTTTATCTTTTCCATACGTAAGTGCAATATATTTATGGTTATTTTGGAAGTTAAATCAAAATTAATTAATAGGTTTACGAGAACTGGAATGACACTTTCAATATTATGACGTCATCAAGAAATTAACGAAAACGTCGACTAATGCATATTTCAAAGTCTCGTAGAAAATTTTCCTGTGGATAGAATCAAATGTAAGTTTGTATAGTCAAGGACAGACAAGATATATATAATTTCAGAAATTTTTAGAAAAATTGAATTTTGCGTCCAAGTGTTCAATACCTCCTTAAATGCTGCTATTGAATTTGAAGACGTTTAATATTTGAACTACTTGGTGAAACCCCGAGGACACATGTAGCCGAGTTCGATCAATTTCGGGTGATCGTTTCTTCATCGCATTCGAAAACTCCTGTTATCAAAATTTCATCGAATTTCTAAAATGTGTGTCCTGTGGCGTCATATCCCACCCATCCAGCAACGCCTTTCGATATTACTTACATTGTTTAGATTGAGGATCACTACCTAAAACGTGCATGTCTGGTCCATGCTGCAAATATATCTGTTCTTAAATGATGCTTTTGAATTTGAAGACGTTTAACATTTAATTAATATTGTTATGATGCAATGTGTGTTAATCTCTATATGTTATACATTATTTATGAATATTTACATATATCTTTTTTCCCAGTGCAGTCATAATGTATCAGTAGTATCAGGAATCTAAACAGATGTAGCTCCCTTTTCTTCTCTTTGTAAAATATGTTACCATCTTTTTATCTATACTACTAAATAAATAAATTTATTTTTAGCCTGTTCTACGCTGCATCGGCAGATACAGGACCAAAGGCCGCTAAGACTAGTTTATCTTTTTATCCTAAGTTGTGCTCTATTTAATTAATTATCTCGGTTTTTAATGACCGAGGTCCGGATTTCACCGAGTACGGTTAGGGTGTTACATAGGTTACGAGAATATTCGCTCCAAAATTTTTTTCCGCGATGGGTAATTTCACACCGGGTATTTTAGCATCACTGGGAATAATCGCCCCAATTATTCACATAAGGCGTATGTAAGTGACTGTAAAGGACCATTCGTGGCCAGAAAAATCCCTCAAATTGTTTGGAAGGGAAATAGGGGAGGGGGACATTTTACAGAATATCTGTACTGTGTATTCAATTAAGATTAATTTATACCAAGGTCAAGATTTGTTTATGTCAGTGTTAATTATGAAGTCATGGGGATTGAATTGAAAAATAAAATATTAGCATCTGATTATCGATACGGATTACACCGAGTACAGTTTGGATGTAACATAGGTTACGAGATTATTCGCACCAAAACTTTTTCGCGCTGGTTAATTTCACACCGGGTATTTTCGCATCACTAGGAATAATTGCCCCAATTTTTCACATAAAGCGTATGTAAGTGACTGTAAAGGACCGTTCGTGGTCAGATAAATCCCTTAAATTGTTTGGAAGGGTAAGGGGTTTCATAAAATACCTGTACTGTGTATTCAATTAAGATTATCTACTATCAAGGTCAACATTTGTATGTGACAATGTTAATTTTGAAGTCGTACGGATTGAATAGAAAAAAATTATCTCATTCTGATCTGCGATATTGAAAAAGGTTTTGGAGAAGGTAGACATTAATCTCCTTTATTGGACTGATTTTATAAAGCCCCCCCTTTTCCAACCCACTCTCTGAGTAAATGAATGTAGCCCCCCCCTCCTCATTTCCTTATCACACCTGTCTTCGCATAAGGCGTATATAAGTGACTTAAAGGACTGTTCCTCGCCAAAATTTGGAAGAGAAATGCAAGGGAGGTTTTTTTTAAATGTTTACCTTTTCTCTGGGTAAATGAATGTTACCCCCCCCCCCCCCATTTCCAATAAAAAGTCAGACGGTGAGTGTCCCTATCCACTGAAAAATGTATAGCTACTTTTTTATACATTAACTGAGATATTGTATCTAAACACACAAGGTTTTCCTGTCAGTACATGCATGTTTATAAAACATCTTAACTTGACTATCTTTCATGTCAACATTTCTTTTTTTTTTTAAATATTCAATTTCATGATACCCATGCTTGCACGGGTAATTGTCTAGTATTAAAGGTATTTAACTTGAATCACCTACCATCAGTAGACACCTAAATTTTCCATTCGATTGACACAAAGACCTCATCTCAGAGTATTATCCCTTATATCCTGATTCAGAATATTTTTCCCTAGATGCTATACCCACAATACATGAGAAAGATAAGATGGAATGAACTATTCCTAGCATATGTTACTTATAAAATTGAACTTTGGATGGGTACCGTTCTTTGATGATTATCGTATCAAATGAATACAGTTCCTTGTAGAGATTGATTGAATTGATGCGATGTACCTCCCGGATATGAGGTTGCAAATCACCGAAAGTTACTCACTAAGGACATTTTGTTATGGTAGGAATATACCAGAATGAACGTAATCTGACAGTGTGTATTGTAATGTCAGATATTGTATTAAGTGATGTACGCGTAGAGCAGTCAAGGTGCGATAGAAAAATTATCTCTTCTGAATAGATATCGAATAGACAGGCTTATCAAAAAAGGAATATGAAATAGAAAACAGCATCATATAAATGTCTGCTTTCTCATTCAATGATTTTTTTTCTCTCTTATCTTGAGAAAACTGAAGCTAGTTTGTTTTTATGTTTAACACAATTACTTTTATTTGTGAATCCTATGATTTGTAAAGACATTTACTTTCGAAATTCGAACGTTGTGAAGTGGTCATACACAATTTGCACCGGAATGAGTTAAAGACGATCTTGACGATAATTTCAACAGCACTCACAAAAGAACACCAAATTGAGCATCGACGGTCCCCATTCAAGTTAGAGGTGGGACCAGGTGCCCGGGAGGAGAAGCATCCCCTGTTGGCTAGCCGCATCCGCCGTCGATGTTCACGCACGAAAATGAAAACAACACACAAAACATACGCACTACCCGAGGCTAAGTTTATATGGAAAGTGCCATGGCGACAATGTCAGGGAAAAATATTCAAATCACCTATTGTCAAAGAAATGTTCATGTCGCCTGCAACGGAAGACATATCGGGATCACTATATTCGGCGTCCGACTATCTGTCTGTCTGTCTGCTATCTACTGACGTGGCAGAAGTCGGCAACGATTTTCCATTGCACTCGTTAGTTTATGTGTAGTCCTTTGATGTCGTTTTGTCTTTGATTTTTTGTTTTCCTGGTGCCTTCTGAGTCTATTTTACTAGTCTACACTGTGTTTTCACACGGGTATCTTTCTGTGTTTTACTGTTTCGGATATAACTATTACACCGGTTCAGTCTTTTTCTAAACTTAAAAATCTTAGTAAAACGGAAATTAAAAAACGCCGACTACAAGCTGAACTTGCCTGGATCACAAAACTCCAAACTGCGTACCCCCTTGGTTTAAACGATCAAATTTATGGACAAGTAAACATTTCCTAGACGTCAACTAATATTAATGTATTTTCAATCCGCCTAAACACTAAACGGAAGCATAGGTCTCACGGAAGACGACGAAACCGAAAACTCAGAATAAGATCTAGATTACACCGTACCCTCAACGATCTTCTGATCATTGCACGCAACGGCGGCAGACATGAACTGCTTCATGCTCTCTCATCAGTTCCAGCAGTTCAATTGAAATCTATCTTGGATGAAGCACTGGTTGCATTCTTAAGAAATACTGATTGATTCAGACTTAATATCATTGTTGCATTCGCACAGAATAAACTTTATCCAGTTGTTCAAAACATCCCACCTAAAAACGATTCATAAAAATTTCATTTATTAACAAAGGATTCGATCTTCTTAACATCTCTAATATTTTTCGGGATCATCGTGTACAAAGTGCTATTCCTCAATATTTTGAAAATTTAGAACCTCCTCTTATTTGTTACAAATATAAGAGACCTATTCGAAATTTCGTTTTTAACTACAACAAAGTTACATCAGATCCTAAAATACTTGAATCATGTCCTGCTTCTTGAGAATGTGCAACATCTGAATATCTATATAAACCAGCTGGTCATATTATTACAGGTGACTTTTTAATTATCCAAGACAGGCAGCTCCGTGGTCTTCTCAAAAAAGGACCTAAGTATAAAATCCCATCCAAGATAGATTTTATTAAATGTCGCGAAGTACTAAAGGAAGCCTTAGATAACTATACCAAACGATGGTGTAAATCGGAAGGAGTCGAATCGCATTCTCTGAATGACTGGAAAAACCTCATTTTGGACATTACTGACATTCGAATAGACAACTTCCACAAAAACCCTCATCTTCTTGAAAATCCAGATTCTAGATCTGAAAGATATTTTAAATCCAAATTACGTAATTTACATGAAAAATTTGCCTTAGCTCCTGCAGATAAAGCAGCCAACAACACCATAATCATATGAAAACTTTACTATATATCAACTTTAGTTTCGGCAATTTCGTCTACAAATACTTATATTAAAAGCAATGAAAGTGTCCCTAACATTTTGAGAAAACATAACAGTGAAATTTCTTCATTCAACATCCCTATTTCTAAATTGGATCTTCCTACAATATACTGCATAACAAAACTGCACAAATCTCCTTACAAATTTAGATAATTGCTAATTCTAGCAACTGCTCAACTACAAGTTTGTCTAGAAATCTGACGTCAGCCCTCACGGCGGTAAAGGAACACGTTGCAAAATATTGTGAAACTGTTCTTAACAGGAATGATGATAATCTATTTTGGTCTATAAAAAAATCCGGGGATGTGATTGACAAAATGAAATCTAGAAATTTTCAAGCCAATACGATTTCTTCATACGATTTTTCAAATATGTACACCACGCTTCCTCACGAAAAGATCAATGATCAATTGTCCAAACTCATTAAATGGTGCTATAATCGAGAGGGGAAAACTTATATTTGTACATCTGAATCAAAGGGTTTCTTTTCCGCTACAGAATACAAATCATACAAATCATGGACATGTAGCGACCTGTGTAGTGTCTTGTCCTTCCTCTTGGACAACATTTATGTAAGATTTGGTGAGAATCTCTACAAGCAGGTTGTAGGGATTCCTATGGGTACAAATTGTGCGCCTCTTGTTGCAGATTTATTTTTATACACATATGAAAAAGAATTTATTCAAAATCTTCAAAAGCAAAGAAAACATGATGATGTGAAATGCTTCATTGGTACTTCTAGGTACCTGGATGATATTCTTACTATCGATAATCCTGTTTTTGAAAAGTATAAAGATATTATTTATCCACAAGAATTGACAAGGCAAACTTTACAGACATAGAAACACATTTTTGGACCTGAATATAGAAAATGTCAATGGAGAAATTCAAACAAGTGTTTATGACAAACGAGATGATTTTTGGATTCAACATAGTAAATTTCCCCTGGCTCGACGGTGATGTCCCTAGATTACCGTCATACGGTATCTACATTTCACAGCTCATCCGGTATGCTAAAGCATGTGTTGATGTTTTGGATTTTCATAACAGAAATCTACAAATTACAAAGAAACTTTTAGGTCAAGGTTTTCGCTTTCACAAACTAGTAAAGACTTTCTGGAAATTTGACAAAAATTATGATCAACTTCTTTTGAAATTCGGACCCATACAAGCAACGGAGTATATTACTTTAGGTATTTCACAACCTGCATTTTATAGTGACATAATTAACAAAATAAGAAGGATCAAAGGTAGACAGCATATGTATCGAAAATGCGTCAGAGTCATCAAACGCCTTTTATACCGTGGATATGATCCTAATGTCACCAGACGGACACTAAGCTTGGTACTTGACCAATATACAGTCTTGTACGAGCGCATTCTTAAGACTTGCACTCCGACTGACTGTGACGACGGGACACCATGACGGGCCCTGTCCAAACCTCCTTAGAGAAGACAGGGCCCCGACCACCTGTCTTCTCTGAATGTCAGTCGGACTCCTCGGGTGATAACATATATGAGCTCGCTACAGCAGACAGAGAACGGACTGTTTTACGAACGTCCTCTTTTTACATCCATTTACATATTCATCTGTGTTGCTTGGACCCCTGTGTTTTACGGTCTTGTTTGTGTGTGGTCATCTAACAGTGAGGAGGTTGTTTTACACCATAATTGTGCGTTCTTCGAGACCTCTGGGAAATCGGAATAGTGGGAGGGTTGTGCGCACGTAATCCAGGATAACCACACCGTCTGCTATTTACGTGGCAGATGGCCGTCCTAAGTCGGCACCGGTTGCCCATGGGTCTCATTGGTTTATGTGTAGTCTTTTATGTTTCATGTTTCTATGTTATGAGTTGGTGTTCCTTGTCCCTTTTGCGTCTCTTTCTGTGGGTATCTGTTCTGTGTTTTGGGTGTTTTGGGATTTTGCTGTGGGTGCTGCAACCTAGTGTTGTTGGAGATCTCCTCCTTTCTTACTGTGGCTGCTTCAACGGAATACTGTTAGAGTTCCCCTTCGTTCTTTAAACCATACCAAAATTGTGAAGAGGTAGGTACGGTACTATTGAATCTGGTTTTTTTTTTTAGGAAAGTCTAGTTCATGCAAATACCTAATTTGTCTGGTGAAGTGGTTCTGGTGGTAAGATAGATGAGTGTCTCAAATGACTGAGCTATTGGGTTTACCCTTTAGCACACATGTGGCCAAGTTCGATCAACTTCGATTGATCATTTCTTCAACCCATTCGAAAATTCTGTTATCAATTTTTTTTTTTTTATTTCTAGAACGTGGGTCCTGTAACATCATATCACACCCATCCTGCTACGTCTTTCGGTACATTTTTGGACATAGTAACATTCACACTCTTCGGCCATATTCCATAGTTTAGATTGAGGATCACTGACACAAGTACTCGAAACATACATGTCTGGTCCATGCTGCAAATATTTCTGTTCTTAAATGATGCTATTGAATTTGAAGACTTTCAACATGATAATGTTCTTGATCTGTAATCCGAAGGCCGAATCGAAGCGACTTGGAACGTAGAAATACTTTATTGGTGACGAAGTGAAGAATTCTGAAATGTGTGAGGGGGATGGATGGGTGAGTTGCTGTCAGGTTGTGTGTGTAGTTGGCAAAATCAGCACATGGAATACATAACCGCGCCCCAAAATGCAAGATAAGGAAAGAAGATTTAGTGGTTCATAGTGGTACAATAAATGACTGAACTATCCAGTTAACCCTTTTGCTCACAAGTTAATGCACTTAATTTATAATCCGACGGCAACTTTTTCATTTTTAGATTTATGTATAGATCTTTATTTTCAGAGACATGACAAAATCACTAAGTTAAAAACGTTTCGCAAGCGGCCTGAAAAAAAAACTCTTACTTCCATTCTAAATAGGAATGTAAACGTCTTCAAATTGAATAGCATCATTTAAAAACAGATAAATTGGCAACATGGACCAGACATGCACGTTTCGGGTACTTAACCCTCGTCAGTGATCCTCAAATCTAAACAATGTGATATGCCAAAAAAGTATGAAACTTACTATGTCGAAAAAAGCATACCGAAAGACGTAGCAGAATGGGTGGGATATGATGCTACAGGACCCACGTTTTAGAAATTTCAAGAAATTTTGATAACAGAAACTTTGGAATGCGTTGAAGAAACGATCAACCGAAATTGATCGAACTTGGCTACATGTGCCCTCGGGGACTCCTGGTCCACCAGAAGTGACACTCACCAAGTGGTATAAATGTAAACGTCTTCAAATTGAATAGCATCATTTCAGAACAGATAAATTGGCAACATGGACCAGACACGCCCGTTTCGGGTTCTTAACCCTCGTCAGTGATCCTCAAATTTAAACAATGTAATATGCCAAAAAAGTATGAAACTTACTATGTCGAAAAAAGCATACCGAAAGACGTAACAGAATGGATGGGATATGATGCTACAGGACCCACGTTTTAGAAATTTCAAGAAATTTTGATAACAGAAACTTTAGAATGCGTTGAAGAAACGATCAACCGAAATTGATCGAACTTGGCTACATGTGCCCTCGGGGACTCCTGGTCCACCAGCAGTGACACTCACCAAGTGGTATAAATGTAAACGTCTTCAAATTGAATGTATATTTAAAACTGATGGTATCGCTACAAATCTCACGACAAAATATTCAATGATAATCAGAAAGAAACTGCCAAATATTTAAATGAGTGATCACTACAGAGCTTTTATTTTAAAAGCGAAATTCGTTGTAAGTGGCACAACTGAAAATAATTTGTTCGACTTAACTCAAAATACTAGCATTTAATTATTGCTTAACTCTCTTCTGGTTTGTAAGGGGTAACTGAATTTTTTGTCTTTGCCCTTATGGCGATGTACACTTCAATCTGAAAACGCAATACGACTTCTGACAAAGTTTGCCATTTTTATAATCTCTGGTGGAACGTGCTGCTTCAACGAAATGACCCAACTTTCTGTCAGAGCACACGGGCTACAGTACACAAAGAATAAATAATCCCCTTCCCCCTTTTAATACATACATGTACAATTCGACCTTCCTCTTCGCAGTATAGCCTAGTACCCAAGACCTTCCGAAGTGCAATTTGGAAGGCCTCAGGTACTAGGCTATACTGCGAAGAGTAAGGTGAAGGTCGAATTACCGTCATCTTTCCTTTGGCAATAGTTCTCGATACAGATGACAGAAGACGTTCAACAACAGGGAGTTGCTAATGTATTTGATCGACCATACCACGTTTCACCATTGCACAAAATTTGACCTACAAATTGAATCGGGGCGATATCGTCAATGGAGGTACTCTTTGTGTGTGTTTTATGTATTAGTAAGGGGGGGGGTTTACTTTGTGTACTCTTCTTGTACTGTAGCCTCTTCGATCAGAGCATAATCAATATACAAACGCACACCTAAAATGCATGTTTTAGAATTAAATAACCCTCATTGATACTTCTGAAGTTAAAAGCTTTATACTATGACAAATATGGATAATGACCATATCCCTGTATACAGCACAAAATCGATAATTCAGAAAATCAGAAGCCTAAGGCATACAAAATCAGGATAAAACAGAAACCAAAGCAAACAAACAAAAACCTCCACCAAATGAAAAGAAGCGTACTCCGATATTATTTGTTTAATTATAAAGTCTGATTAATTATAAAGTCTGATTTGTTTTATTTTTACATCATAAGAGGTCGCTATAGGCACAGAAAGAAAGAAATAATAAATTTCAAAATTGATGGACAAGTCAAGCTAAAAAAGATTGGAATATGCATACGGTAAGAAAGAGGTATTTATAAGATTCACCTTTTCAATTATCACTCGGTATAATTATTTTATAAAAAGTGAGAATATATCTTGAAAAATAAAAAAAAATATAAAATATGAAGACTTAATTATATTATTTTGATTGCCAACTGAGCATGTGAGTGGATATTATACAATTATTTACTTTTACCGACTGTTCGGTCAATATTGTCTTCTCCGGGGAGCTCAACCATGGTATTTATCGAGGTAAAAGTAAAATAGTTATTTTATTACGTGAAAGAAAGGAGGGGATCTCCATCAACACTCGGTTGCAGCATCCACAGCAAAACTAAAAAAACCAACACAACACAAAGCAGACATTCACAGAAAGAGGCGCAAAAGGGACAAGGAACATCAAATAAAGGACGGGATCTTCGACAATACCAGGTTGCAGTACCCACAGCAAAATACCCAATGCGAAAACTCAGAGCAGACAAGCACAGGGAGAGACGCAAAAGGGACAAGGAACGTCAACGCACAACACAGAAACATCAATCACAAAGAACTACACATAAACCAACGAGACCAATCAGTGCCGACTCAGGACGGTCATCTGCAACGGAAATAACAGAAGGTGTTGTTATCCTGGATTACGTGCACACAACCCTCCCGCTTTTCCGATTACCCAGAGGTCTCGAGGAACGTTCAGTTGTGGTGTAAAACAACCTTCTCACTGTCAGATGACCACACATAAACAAGACAGCAAAACGCAGGGGGCCCAAGGAACACAGATGAATATATAAATGGATATCAAAAGAGGGCGTACGTAATATAATCCGTGCTCTACCGCCGCAAGCTCATGTATGTTATCACCCGAGGAGTCTGACTGACATTCAGAGAGGACAGGTGGTGGGGACCCTGTCTTCTCTAAAGAAATTTGGACAGGGCTCGTCAAGGAGTCCCGTTATTACAGTCAGTGCAAGTTTGAGGAATGCGCTGGTACAAGGTTGTAGATTGGTCAAGTACCACGCCTAGTGTCCGTCTGGTGACATTAGGATCATATCCACGGTATAAAAAGCGTTTGATGATTCTGACGTAATTACGATTGTTATGTTGTCTATCTTTGATCTTTCTTATCTTGTTTATTATGTCACCATAATAATGCGGCCAGCCAAAGTGATGTTCATAAGCAGTCCAAATTAATTTCACTAGCGCCCTGTTGCGTTATTTTTAGAATTTAAATTCCTGCATATACTTTACAGAGAGTGTGCGGCTCCAAAATTCCTGTAGGATCGTTTCAGTAGTATATCCAAATAAAATCTATGTTCAAAATAGCACTGGAGGGATGGTGCTAAGATGTTAACCTCCTTGAATTTCAATTTTTTTTCGATAAAATGGCAAGTTTCCGAAAAAGCAAAAAATATAGATATGATGTCACATTAAAAAGGGGCCAAAACAAAGCTTCTTTTAGGCGACAGAGCTGGAAAGAAGTAATTAATTAACTTGACGAACAGTAGGTCACGGGGAACGATATTAACTGCTCCACACTGCACCAAGAAAAACTAGCAAGTGTTCATATTAATAATGCGGAAGGGTTCCAACTCTATACCTAAAATGCAGGTTGTGAAATACCCAAAGCATTATACTCTGTTGCCTGTATTGATCCGAATATCAAAAGAATTTTTGTAAAATTTCCAGAAAGTCATTACTAATTTGTAAAAGCGAAAACCTAGACCTAAACGTTTCTGGGTAATTTTGTAAATTTCTACAATGAAAATCCAAAACATCACTACATGCTATAGCATACCGGATGAGCTGTGAAATGTATATACCATAGGACGGTAATTTAGGAACATTATCGTCAAGCCAGGGGAAATTTACAATATTGAATCCAAAATCATCTCTTTTGTCATACACACTTGTATGAATCTCTCCATTAACAATTTTGATATATAGGTCCAAAAATTGTGTTACGGTGTTTTAAGCGTTTGCCTTGTTTAGAATCAATTCTTGTAGATAAATAACATTTTTATAATTTTCAAAAACAGGATTGTCGATAGTAAGAATATCATCCAGGAACCTAGAAATACCGATGAAACATTTCACATCTCATTTTTTCTTTGCTTTCGAAGATTTTGGATAACTTCTTTTTCATTATTAGTGTATAAAAATAAATATACAAGAAGAGGCGGACAATTAGAACCCATAGGAATTCTTATAACCTGCTTGTAGAGATTATCGCCAAAGCTTTCATAAATGTTGTCCAAGAGGAAGGACATGCAACACACAGGTCACTTCATGTCCATGATTTGTATTCTGTAGCGGAAAAGAAACCCTTTGATTCAGATGGACTTACATAATGCAATTACTTCCTTTTAACCATATATTATGTTTTGTTTTCCATCAAAGTTTGTTAAATACCTGAAACGTGCATATCTGGAACATGCTGTAATTTTCTCTGCTCTAAAACGATACTTATGAAGACATTGGTATCAAAATAAAAATGTTGATTTTTTAATATTCTATACCATTTTGAAAAGCAAAATTGGTACATCCTTTTGATTTTCTAAAATGATTTTGTATATTTTCTTAGTATTTAGGTCACATAATTTATACTTATTGAACTAAGAAAGCTTTGATGGATATATTACATTTCCTTCATTCGTCTTTTTAGTCCCTTTATCCATTCTTTTGGCAATGTTAAACGTCTTCAAATTCAATAGTATCATTTCAGCTTTTTTAATTTTTGAAATTTCTATCAAGCAGTTAATTTATCTTTAAGCTTACTGTTAACAATTTGTTCAGACATATTACCGTTTGTATCTATTTGTGTCATTTAGTATATTAAGTTGTTATCAATCCAGTTGTTGAATATCAAACTTTTTTTCCATTTAGACTGATGCCTTCATTTCCCCAAATGATTTTCTGCCTCAATGATATGAAATAATGTGGTATGTTTTACTTGTTTGAATTTTGTGTCCATACCTTAATCTTTTGCCCAATATGCTTAAAAGTATTTAAACTGAGGTAGACATAACGTTTGAGCGTTTCACCGAGCGCCTCTTTTAGCCGATCAGAAATGAAAATTCCTATTCATGTAACAATATTAGTTTTACAGTGTTTAACTTTCGGCTTCGCCTCGCGAATTACAACTAATTTTTATCGACCTATTACATTATTTATCTCCGATGTAAAACACTGTAAAATAACACAATTTGTTGCACGGTCTACCTTGTAGACGGTAATTAACACCTTTCCAAACAGCAACGCCCTCGGAGACAGTAGAATAACCCTAACATGATATTCGGTTCTGACCAATCTGATTATAAGAAATTTGCCAGAGGTGGGATAATTTCTTTAACACTGTTAATACTAAATATGAGAAAAGTTATAGTTTTATGAACATATCTTATATGTAGTGATATTATAAACTGCGGAAATTATTAGAGGAAACTGAAATAAAGGGATGCATTATACCCTCGCGACATTAGTTATGCTGAACAGATCCAATTTATGACGTGATATTCAATTTGCGTCATGGAAATCTCTCATACAAGGTCGTTATTTAGGGTTAAGGTCACTTAGTCTATATGAAATAAGATACTTTGTGTATTGAATGTTTGAAATTTATCTGCTCTAAATTGATGTCAATGAATTTGAAGACGTTAAACATTATAATATATGATAGCTAAATTGCTGTGATGACAAATGAGATACAGAAGATTCGTTGAGGCACTCAATCACAATTCTTCTATTCTTTCAATCTTTACATGACGAACAAAGGATAGAACATGACCCGTTTAACCCTCCAACAAATTAAACAAATTTTCTTCGATCCCTTTTAAATGGATATAACCTCCCCTATTTTTTCCTTATTTTTCGTTTGGAATTTTATTTTTCGTTCGGTTCCTTCCCATGTTGAATCATTTCTTTTATTATTTTACAATTTTGTACTTGCATGTTATAATCATATAAGCTCGCCGACAAAATATGTAACGCGAAACTTAAGCCTGACGTTATGTATAGCGACGTAAAAAAGGGAGGGGCAACAAAAACGACGCTTACTTGGTAAATATACGTTCGATTTCCCATATGAATTTTACTATGAATGATCATTGAAATAAGTTATAACTTAGGCAAAAGATGCATGACATAACTGTCATATTACACTGCAATTTTAAAGAAAATGAATGAAAAAGAATACTTCTGGTATGTTGTGACTACCATCTTTAATTGTGACATCTTCTGTCTTTGTGTTTGGCTAATAAAAATGTGAAATATAATTTAAAATTACAATAGCGGATATTTCAAAGTTTGTCAAATAAAACATCTTTTTCGCGGAACATTCTGCTTTCAGTTTACGCAAAAGAGTTGTTAATGTATTATCTCTGTCTTATTACCTATAGATATTGGAATTTTCGCATACTTTTAGATGAACAATATTGCTTCAAGAATACACAATTAATATTGTTTTCATTTCAATGATATTTTGCAATTATTTATGTATTAGCAAGTCAAATCAGTCAATCAATTTCATTGCTTTATTATACATTCTTGACATTAAGAATTCTTAGAACATGTGTTCCTCTACACGTGCAAGTCTACACGTTTTTGAGGTCTTGTAAAAACTGAATGGAGTAGCGCTATATCATGGATTTCAGTCCCGCTTTTAACAAGTACATCGATGGAGGCCGGGTAAGCGCAGTGGCAGCGCGCTCGCTTCTCACCTCTTAGGTCCCGGGATCGAATCCCAGATTCGGCGAATGGTCTTATGTGGGAGGGTAGGTGGTCCCCCACCCAGGCCTCTACAGGGTTTTTCTCTCCGGTTACTCCGGTTTCCTTCTGCTCCTTGGACCCCCTAACGCCAACATCTGAGCCAACGTGAGACATTAACATAAGTTGTGTAACTTGTTTGATAAACGTTGTAAAATGAACAAAGTTTAATTAACATCGATCAGAGGCCAACAAACCATACAAATAACCATGTGTCGTTGGCCGTTTCTGCGGTCAGTCAAAACGATAAAAATGCGTAAAAGGACTATGAATTGTTTTTAAGAAAAATGGGCCCCTAAAATCTACAACTCCAAAATAAAATTTTGGTATCAACCTTAGAAAGAAAAGTACTTTGAGAAAACTTGCTTTATGAATTATGAAGTTTTAAATTGTACTTTGAGAAAAGTAGTTTTATGAAGTTTCATAAAGTATACTAGTTTTATAATTAAAAAAGTACTTTGAGAAAACTAGTTTTATTAAATCGTCTTTGCTGTTTTAGACATTATAAAGTTCATGTAAATATTATGAAAACGATCATTTTGTCATTTTTTTCAATAAAAATGAAAATATTATTCTTCATAATATTCATTGATATCATATAGAGCGGGATTGTGAACAACTGCTTACTTCTTCATACACTTGGAAACAACATATCGAAATAAAAAAAACTGCTTCAAAAGCCCGAGCGCTCCAAACTAATCCTAAGAAAGTATTGTGAAAATGAGCAACGGTATGACGTTTGTCTCCAAAATTGGCAAAATATACCAATTTTGAAGCCGAAATTGTAAGAATGGGTGAAAGAAAGTGTACATTCTACAGTTAAGGATTGTTTTTCAGCTTTTGCGCTTTATCGGTGTGTATTGGCATTAGGGAATGGAAACAAAATATGTAAATCCTCATCTTTTTGAAAATCCAATTTCTAAATCTGAAAGATATTTCAAATCCAAGTTACGTAATTTACATGAAAAATATGTATTCGCGCCTGCAGACAAAGCAGCCAACAACACCATAATTATTTGAAAACGCTACTACATATCAACTTTAGTTTCGGAAATTTCCTCTACTAATACCTATATCGAAAGCAATATTTTGAACAAACATAACAGTGAAATTTCTTCTTTGAACATCCCTATTTCTAAATTGTATCTCCCTACAATATCCTGTATACTAAAACTTCACAAGTCTCCTTACAAGTTTCGATACATTGCTAATTCTAGCAACTGCTCAACTACTTAATTTTGTCTAGAAATCTGACGTCAGCACTCACGGCTATAAAGGAACACGTGGCAAAATACTGTGAAACTGTCATGAACAGGAATGGTGTAAACTTCTTTTGGTCTATTAAAAATTCAGGGGATGTGATTGACAAAATGAAATCAAGAAATTTTGAAGCAAATACGATATCTTGATACAACTTTTCTAATATGTACACCACGCTTCCTCACGACAAAATAAATGCTCGACTGTCCAAACTCTTTAAATGGTGTTTTGATCGAGAGGGGAAAACATATATTTGTACTTCTGAATCGAAGGGTTTCTTTTCCGCCACAGATTACAAATCATACAAATCATGGACATGTAGTGACCTTTGTATTGCCTTGTCCTTCCTTTTGGACAATATTTATGTAAGATTTGGTGAAAAACTCTACAAGCAGGTTGTATGGATTCCAATGGGTACTAATTGTGCGCCTCTTGTTGCAGATTTATTTTTAATACACGTATGAAAAGGAATTTATCCATAATCTTCAAAAGCAAAGAAAAAATGATGATATGAAATGCTTCATTGGTACTTCTAGGTAACTGGATGGTATTCTTACTATCGACAATCCTGTTTTTGAAAAGTATAAAAATGTTATTTATCCACAAGAATTGATTCTAAACAAGGCAAACGTTTCAAACACAGAAACACCATTTTTGGACCTTAATATCAAAATTGTTAATGGAGAGATCCATACAAGTGTGTATGACAAAAGAGATGATTATGGATTTAACATAGTAAATTTCCCCTCGCTTGACGGTAATGTTCCTAGATTACCGTCCTATGGTATCTATATTTCACAGCTCATCCAGTATGCTAGAGCATGTACTGATGTTTTGGATTTTCATAGTAGAAATTTACAAATTACCAAGAAACTTTTAGGACAAGGTTTTCGCTTTCACAAACTAGTAAAGACTTTCTGGAAATTTTATAAAAATTATTGTCAACTTCTTCTGAAATTCGGACCAATACAGGCAACAGAGTATATTACTTTGGGTATTTTACAACCTACATTTTATGGTGACATTATTAACAAGATAAGAAGGATTAAAGATAGACAACATCACTATCGAAAATGCGTCACATTCATTAAACGCCTTTTATACTATGGATATGATCCTAATGTCATCAGACGGACACTAGGCTTGGTACTTGACCAATCTGCAGTCTTGTACAAGCGCATTCTTAAAACTTGCACTCTGACTGACTGTGACGACGGGACTCCATGACGGGCCCTGTCCAAACCTCTTAAGAGAAGACAGAGCCCCGACCACCTGTCCTCTCTGAATGTCAGTCGGACTCCTCGGGTGATAACATACATGAGTTCGCTGCGGCAGAGCACGGATTGTATTACGTACGCCCTCTTTTTATATCCATGTACATATTTATCTGTGTTGCTTGGGCCCCTACGTTTTGCGGTCTTGTTTGTGTGTGGTCATCTGACAGTGAGGCGGTTGTTTTACACCACAATTGTACGTTCTTCGAGACCTCTGGGTTATCGGAAAAGTGGGAGTGTTGTGCGCACGTAATCCAGGATAACCACACCTTCTGCTATTTTCGTGGCATATGGCCGTCCTAAGTCAGCACCGGTTGCCCATTGGTCTCTTTCGTTTATGTGTAGTTCTTTGTGTTTGATGTTTCTGTGTTGTGCGTTGACATTCCTTTCCCTTATGCGTCTCTTTCCGTGCTTGTCTGCTTTGTGTTTTTGCATTGAGTGTTTTGCTGTGGGTGCTACAACCTGGTGTTGTTGGAGATCCCCTCCTTTGTTTTATATTTACATTTTAATTCTTAATTAAATTGTTTCTGTCCTTTTTTCATCCCGTTTCTTTATATTTGAAAAGTCACTGCGGAGGGAGAACGTCAATTGACGTAACAGCAAACGAACGTTCGACGTTTTTTGCTAGCTTCGAAGTAGTACCTTCGGTACGGAAACATTGTAGAAAAATAAGAAATTGAATTTTGTTTTTGGTTGTATTTTGAACATTGCTATTAAAAATGAATCGTGCAAAATCGCAATTTTTGTCCAACATAATAAACATGATAAAGACCAAGCGGATGGTTAGTCTGGAGAAATGTCACGGATATTGGAAGGAAAACATTTGAAAACTGACTGGAACACACTGTTAAACTGTTTATAAATCTATGAAATCAATCGGTACCATTATTCAAACTTCAGAAGAATTACCCTGCTTATTCTTGAAGTAATTAGAATAAATGCAAAATTCGAGTACAGCCGTGCAAAACGAAAACAAATACACGGAAATTATGACCTACCTCAGCATGGCACAAAATTTGCTGATACTTGAAATATATCTGGTCTGTATAATTCCACGAGAAGCAAAAATGAATTCACTGTTGATAAATGACACAAGCAGAGCAAATTTAATCCCCGTCCTAAATGTTGAATATTTGATCCACTTATGTCTGAATTCGCTCATCCAGACATGACATCTTTTCGAAGACGACAGTGCAAGTCGTCCTTCAACTTCGTCTGGTGTGACACTTGATCGACTTACATGTACTACGTCACACGTCTTGGAAGTGTACATGTGGATAACCTAGATTTTGACATATTCAATCATTCGGGTTAAACGGCGTCGATTGATAATGGAATTTTAAATCTGTGTTGAAGCAATAAATAAAATGGGCATTTTATGGGAAATTAATCCGCGCATGTTCAAATGTCACGTGATAGCTCTTGCGTTTATCGAAAATGCAGAGCAGTTGGTTTGGTATCTTCATGTAAGGGAAACGCAGTATGAATGTAAATATTGTAGAAAAAACTATTGTTAAAAATTATTTTCCTCTTGACACTTTGAAAAGGTTTTGACAAGAAAGGGGGCCTCTTTACTGTATAAATCATTTATATTTCTACTTCATTTATATTGGCATCATTGATGTAAATATTATGCTTAATTCAAAGATATTTCAAGGTGGGGTTCTCTCGGATACTGTTCTGGACCCCCTGAAGTACGGAAAACATCGGAAAGGTATTCCTCGGGTAACCTTTCAATTAGGGAAAAGTTACTGCATTCGCGCGCACCTGATAAACGTCAAAATTAGAAAAAAAAATCGCTCGCTCGCACCCTGTTTTTCAAGCGGAAATCCGACGAACATTTAATTAATTTTGTATGGCCCAATGATAAAATAAAGAAAATAAATCAAATTCAATCACAAAAGTTTCGAATTTGTTCAACAAAGAATTAAAACAAAAACGATTTTAGCATTTGAATTTATAAAAATGTTGAGTTTTTCTGTGGACTACATCTCCTGTTCTTGTGAAATAAGCTGAATTTATATCGATAAAATATCAATACAGTATGTCAAAAATTTGTAATAATGTTATCAGTAGGAAGGTCTCGTCTGTTGTGATAAAATGTGAACTAAGAAAACCCAATCACCAACTTAATAATATTTAAAGTAGATAATTATGTAGGATAAATTGTTTTTCATATATAATAAGTCAGAATATACATTTGTAGTTTGTACAATTTTATAGTCTGCAGATATACAGATTGAGAGATAAAAAAATTAAATAGAAAAAAAAATGTAATTTATGAACATTATTATGATTTTCAATCATAATGTGAGTGAATAACTTTTACACTCACTTTCATATATTCATTATTTTATAGTATGAAAAATTCACACATTAACGAAAAATACCAGCACAGGTCTTTGTATTTTCGTTTACTGTGTCAATACAAAGATAAAAAAGAAATATAGCTACATATATCCACTCGTTGTCTCTCACATCTCAGTTGATTTCCTCACAGTTTATAAAGTTGTCCAAGATGCTTTTTTGTTGTTGTCCAAGATGCTTTTTTTCCTGCAGTTCGTTCATGAATTAAAGTGCCATAAACTTTTCGTCTCTCTTTCAAATTGTCAGTCAATTAATCAGTTTTTGATTTGTTTTTTGTGCCAGAGGAAAATATTTGTCTGTTTTATGATCTCATTCATCTGTTTCATATATGCTTCCATCCAGATTAATAGTATTATGAACATCATTCACTTCCAATGAACTTTACATTATGAGGGTGTAAAAAGCAGGGTCATCATAAAAAAAAATGCATTTCCTCTTCAGATTAAAAAGGACGCGGTCTATTTAGATTTTGTCAAGCGTTATCAGTATCCACTTTTCATGGAATAACATTTCTCCCTATATTGAATAGAGTTAGGGTAAAATGTTCCAATTATTTTTTTTTTCTTATGCACTTCCGTAATAGCTTCGATTCTGGCAACATCTTCTTTGTAATTACAAATTCTTTTGCAGATTTGTTTTCTTTCAACAAGAGCATTTAAAACGTACTGTTGTTGTTGAGATGTTTCATTTATATCTAGTTTGCTTATCATTTCCCTCTCCTCAGCTTCGTCTTCAATATTAGGACACTTACTTTTACTGAGGAGATAAAACAAAGGGGAATATCTCCAATAACACCAGTCTGCAGCACCCACAGCAAAACCCCAAAACACATAATGCAAAACACAGAGCACAAACGCACAGAAGGAGACGCAAAAGGGACAAGGAACGCACAACACAGAAACATCAAACACATAGGACCACACAAACCAACGAGAAGAAAATCCTGACGACAATATCAACAACACTCAAAATAGAGCACCAAGTTGAGCATCGACGGACCCCTAGCAAGCTAGAGTTGGGACAAGGTGCCCGGGAGGAGTAAGCATCCCCTGTTTCGTTAGCCGCACCCGCGTTTGTTCCAGAAGGTAGTTCATCGATCATAGGTGCTTTATTGGCATTTTCATTTTTCCGTCCAACAAACAGCTCATGGAACAACCATCCATCCATCTTTATCTTCGACGTACACAACATCAGGTGTTGGCTAAGCTGGCTGAGTGGCTTTAAGGTCTTCTGTGACCTTTTGAATATCTGACAGATAATGCAATATTAAATACAATGTAATAAGCTGATGACATGTATAATTTTATTAATAAACAAATTGGTTTGTGGGGATCACAAAGAAGAGTCCCCTTATTATTTCTATAATGAACTGCTCCTGAGAGCATAACTATTCCATGTGGAGGAAGGAGGGGTCCAGCCTTAAATGTCTATGGTTATGAGAAAATAATCCTAATAAAATATTGAAATTAACATTATGACTTTTTAATTAATTGATGCCGTGCAAAATAGACAACAAGATCATGTTTGGTGGAGAAACTTAAAGAACATAACATGGTAGATTATTTTATAAACATTACAGCTTCTTAACCACAAAATAATCGCTAATTTTCAATTAATGATACATGTATACAGAATAGATTTCAACATGTCAAATAAAAAATACGGTATTCTAAAGTAGTACAACTTTAATTAAGATGATTTGTTTAGATATTGTTCATGTTAAACTGATCGTCTAGCCGAGTTTTACTGATTTACTAAGATCATTGTTTCTTATATATATATATTATATTTATTCAGTTATTGTTACTTGTTGGGGTTTTTTTTTGGGGGGGGGGATACAAAGGGCGCCAGATCTAGTGCGTTTTACAGTTTATCATTCCAGGTTTTATCGTCACTTTTCACTGTCCTCAATATACTTGCTACATGGGCATCGCCGGTATGTATATAGTGCAACTACAATTTGAACCTGTGCCGATGATCATAATGGAATTCAATTTTTAACTTGAAATAAATAATAATAAACACGTTGTGATCAGCAGGAGATCCGAAAGGTCATATTTAGGTTGAAACTGCCCATGAGAACTGGATTAGCCTGGACCCGGACAGAAAATATTCCCCCTTTCCGGGTCCCATCTTTTTGTCACTGATAGCTGCTCAAGAAAACACTGTAACAAGTTTAAACTGAACCCTGAAAAATCAACAAAATTAGAAGTTCAGACCGCCAGACGATCATAATCGACTGAATAGTCCGCCGGCCAGATTGATATACATAGACTTCAATATTCGAACAGAAGTTTGTGAGGTTCTAGCGGCTTCCTTTATCAAAAGAGGCATTCCCTATGACAAACTTTTTCACAAAGAAAATGTATATAAATATCTAAAAGCGGATATCCGAGTGATGCTGAGCCAGCCCCCATCCCCTTAATTTGCACGACATTCTTTCACTCTGACGATGTATATTATATTCTCATAGTTACAAAAAATAATTATACTAAGTACTTAACAACCCCCCTACTTTATACACCTTCATATAATATAACATTTGAGAGATTGAAAAACGTTTTCTTATCTTGGTTATATATGTACACGAATGTAGCCCTGTGCTTTTCCTCCTAAATTTCTATGACGTAATCTTGATCACTTGTGCGACTAATAAAGGGTCGTTATAAAAAAAAAATGGTAAATCACAGGTGACTACCCTTGTACACTTTGTCTTTTTATGCAGAATCTAAAAAAGGACTCTTCAATTTACCAGGATTTTGATTGGCATTTAGTGGAAATTGTAGTAGTTATGAAAAAGTCAAGTTTGGTAGTTTTTTACCACTTGTTTTCATTCTCGGAGTCTTTTCTCCTTTTAATAGTTTTAAGTGTGGGAAAACGATATGACATTTATATCATTTTATCCTTGTTTATCACTTGTAAAATTCGATTGAAAACTGGGACAACTTTGGAGTTATATGTAGGGCTGTCACGTGACAGAGGGAAATCCCCCTGGGGAAATTATTTTTCTTGGCTACCATACACCTACTAAATATCATTAATATACATACAGCTTTGAACTAAAGAAGTGTTTCAGTGTTGATTGAGGGTTGAATGCCAGGCAGTGTAAAATTAGAATATCTTCGTCGCGATGTCAGCATGAAGCACCTTAACGTTGCCATATATTCGAATCACATGTCTGGTGCATAATAAATTGATTTGAAATTTTTTTCTGGAAGGTATAGAGTTGTAACACTTCTTTATTATTGTAGGGAAACGTTCTCGATAGAAAAAAAATTCTTGAAATTGTTATGTCTTCAAATTCATAACATCAGAACAGGGCCCGGCACCATAAACTAAAAATTGACTTAAGTAGGTATAGGTTCACTAACTTCCAAAATCGGCCCTAAATTTTTGCGAAATTTTTTTTTATGAAAAGTATGATTCAGTATCTCTTATATTTATCTCAAATACCTGCTGAAATAGAAAGTTGATATTTTCATTGTCAAAACGTCACGTGCGTTACGTTATGACGTCACATTGTGACGTCATTTGCTCTGCATGACGGAAAATAAAGGAAAATCGCAATATTTTCTGCATAAATCTTTAAAATTAGTATAAGCGCCAACCCTCACCCAACATCAATTTTATGTAGATCGAAAGATAAATTGCAAATTTAACTTTTTATATCAAAATTAGTTTGGGTGAGGGCTGGCACCCTACTTATTTTCATGAACAACCATACATTTAACTTTCTTGATATGAAATACAATCGAAATCTAAACATTCTTAAATGAGGGCCGATTTTCCATGTACCGAACCTGCTCCTTTCAATATTCTTTTGTCTCGTTATAATATTAATAATGACCTGAAATTATCTAAAGACTTTTTCTATTTTCTGTATAGAAGAGAATGAATAAACTCACTATTTCAAATTTTCTCTGATTTGTTATATATCGCATATTGAGAATTTGACTGAAGTCAATTCTTAGTGTATGATGCCGGACCCAGATCGTTTGCCGCATGGACCGAACATGCACTCTTCGGGCACCTAAACTTCGTCAGTGATCTTCAGTTCAAATAATGAAACCTGACCAAAGACTGAAAATTATGTCCAAAAAAAAAAAAAATTAAAAATACCGAAACGTGTCAGAATGGGTGGGATATGATGCTACAGACTCACTTTTCAGAATCATTTCATCTTGGGAATGGATCCTATTTCGCTTATGTCCGTTCGGGTCCCTTTTGTCTCTTCGTACATGTAGGACGATTTTGCCAATCAGGAAAATTAAATTCATCGCCAAGGATAACGTCATTTCAATATGCTTGAAGGTCAACCGAATGCCAAAATTTCACTTCCGTTAAAAATTGACACCTTCGAATCGTAAAATTTCTCTTTTTATGTCGAAATCAAAAACCGGATATGAATCCCGTTTGACCAAAATGCGATAAAATTTGACTGAAAGTCATCATTAACATTTGTGATCATAGTATTGTGCAATGATGAGCAAGAAATGTGCCATATAACAACATAAGCGATTGAAGGCGGTTTGTTGGAATAAACCTCAACCGGAAACGACTGAAAGAATTTTAAAGAAGACAACCTTATCAAATTTGTTATTTTTGAGCTTACTTTGGTTTGTCTCTTTTTCAAGAAATTGTTTCCATATTTTTCGGTACTTCTCTTCGAACTTTATAATTCATTATTTTCCCTCGAAAATGCCTAACTTTCATTTATAGCTCTGTCCAAGCCAAATGTTAAATTTTCGAGATCATTTTAGCGCTATATGTAAACAAAAGAGGGAAAGTATTCTACAAAAGAAATGATATTTGAAATATTTCAGGAAAAATTCTCTGTACTATCGTTTAAAGGATGATGGTCTAAAAAAATACTTGGGTGTTGCTTAACATTTGTCTGTGTGTATATAATAAACAATTCCCTTTAGTTCATGTAGACTCAATGTATTGATGTAATAGAGTTTCTAACAAATCCCTGAATTCAGGGACGGTAGGGTATCTAAGATAAACTTCTCAATCAGGGATAAGTTTGTGACCGACTAACACTGTTCTATACAGCTGGGAACTCCTCATACAAAATAATGTCCAATTGTCCAGAATGGTGGATGACATTTTGTCTTAGACCATTTGAACCATCCAAACCACAGAATATACTTGCATCCTCCGAAATGGAAATTAACGGATGTGACAATTTACCGAATTGATGTGACGGGTGTTACATGCAAGCAGGATATGCTTACTCTTCCTGGGTACCTGGTCTCGTTCCCATATCGGGAGGTTGCTTCATATGGTGGCGGTTTTTGTTTGTTTGCTTTGGTACCTGTTTTATCCTGATTGTGTATGCCTTCGGTTTCTGATTCTCTGAATTATCGATTTTGTGCTGTATACAGGGATATGGTCATTATCAATATTTGTCATGCTGACTCTTCCTGGGCACCTGGTCTTCATTCCATAATTATTGGGAGTTTGCTTCTTTTCACGTATTGGAGATTTTTGTTTGCTTGCTCTGGTTCCTGTTTTATCCTGATTTTGTATGCCTTCGGATTATGATTTTCTGAATTATCGATTTGTACTGTGTATGGGGGATATGGTCATTATCCCTATTTGTCATTCAAAGATTTAAAAATAATCATATAACCTAAGTAAGCTAATATTTTCGAGAATCAAAATTGGTCGAATATTCTTTAATATATATATATAGAACCATTTCACGTCAGCCGTTTGACATCCGTACGGATCCCTGCGATATTTTTTTTTTACAAAATATCTTGGTGTCATACGCCAGTCGGACGGTCATTGCACGATTGTTTTAAATCCGCCACAACCTCGTTAAAACTTTGCAGAGGTTTCAAAATGCGCATTATCCTTACCATTTATTAAAAAGAAAGAAGGGGATCTCTAATAACACCCGGTTGCAGCACCGGTACCCACAACAGAACCCCAAAACACCCAATGCAAAACAAAGAGTAGACACGCACAGAAAGAGACACAACAGGTCACGGAAAACAAAATCACATAGAAATATCAAACACAAATAACTACACATAAATCAACAAACAATCGGTGCCGACATAAGACGGCCATCTGCCGCGCCAGTAACAGATTATGTAGTTATCCGGATTACGTGCACACAACCCTCTGTTGGATTGACAAATATGGATAATGACCATATCTCTCTATACAGCACAAAATCGATAATTCAGAAACCGAAGGCATACAAAATCAGGATAAAACAAGAACCAGAGCAAACAAACAAAAACCTCCACCAATATGAAAAGAAGTGAACTCCCGATATGGGAGTGAGACCAGGTATCAAGGAGGAGTAAGCAGTGTTTCTCGGACTGAGATTTTAACGTTATGAATATCCCTTTCATATAACGCGGCAAGCGCTGATGCAGCCAGAGGACGTTCACTCCTTTGGGCACCTGGGCTTGCATCCATTCGGGGTTCGCGATTGTCTTGTTAATGAAAACTGATTACTAATTCAAATAACTGAAAAATTTCCCTGGATCTTTATTCCTGAACTACGATTGGTACTTTCGCTAGTATGTTGCAGGAGGGTCAATGCCTCGGTTGTCTCTTGTCAAATTTCCAATTTACGGACATTTGGCCTAGAAGATGCATAAGTTATGTGTATTGAAAAAAAAAACCCAAAACAAGCGATTAGGCCATACCAAATTAAATAAATGTTCTTTGGATTTTCTTGTGAACAAAAAGGTGTGAGCGGGCGAAAATATAATTATTTTATTTTTTTTTAGGTTTTGCAGTTTTTAAGGTGCGAGCGAATGAAATAATTCTATTTTTGATATAGGTTACTCCAGAAATACATTTCTGATGTACTCAAAAAGGAATCCCCATATGAATCCGGTGACCAGAAAGCCTGGCACATAGCAGTACGGAAAAGATTTTCGAACATTCCCCCCTCCTTGACTTTCGGTGCTATGTATACGGGACAACAAATTTGCTCCCAACAAAATTTTTTAAACACAAGAAGTATCATTGTCTTCGAATTTTGCACAATCTGAGACTTCTAGAAGCTGTAAGATTTGCAGAGATCAGAACCGACCCTAAAAAATTCTTGAGCCAGAAATTACATGGTGCGGGCGAGCATTTTATTTTTATAATATTATTTTTTGAATTTTGAAAAATATGGTGCGGGAAATCCAAAGAACATTAAATTAATTTGGTATGGCCTTAAGAACAATATTTGCATGAAACCACTACCAAGTCAGTATTTTTGGTACATTTTTTTTCTTTCGATGTCATGATTAAAGCTTTGTTAGTAAAATAATTTAAGGATTCGAATTTTAAAGCAACGATATCCTTTGTTTTAATGACAAATATGGATAATGATCATATCCCTGTATACAGCACAAAATCGATAATTCAGAAAATCAGAAACCGAAGGCATACAAAATCAGGATAAAACAGGAACCAAAGCAAACGAATAAAAACCTCCACCATATGAAAAGGAGCGAACTCCCGATATGGGAGTCAGACCAGATGCCCAGGAAGAGTTATTATCTCCTGCTTGCATGCAACACCCGCCGCTTCAATTCGGTAGAACTGTCAAATCCGGTTACTTCCATTTCGGAAGACATAGAGAACAATCTTTGGTTGGATGGTTCAAATGGTCAATGAAAGAATATCATCCACCATTCTGGAGAGTGAGACATCATAGTCTATGACGAGTTCCCCATATCAACCGTGGAACTTCCTTACCGACGATATTAGTCGGTCACAAACACATCCCTGACAGAGAAGCTTATCTGAAAGACGCCTAGCTCTCAGAACAAAATCCGTATATTTTGTACTTGCTCAGTATCAACTGAGATAGGAACACGCCATAAGCAGGCGATGAAGGGATGTTGCTACTCAGAAAAGGAAAGTTTGTAATGCTGAAATTGAAGTCGTCACGTTTGTCATAGAGTGAGGTGTTCATGCGACCATCAGTGTCGTGGGACAACATTATGTCCAAATAGGATGCTGAATTATTTGTCTCTGTAGTTTCTTTGACTTCAAGCTCTGAAGGATAGATACTGCTCAGGTAATCCGCGAATTTTGGATTATTGATGTACAACACATCGTCTATGTATCTGTAAGTGAAGTTGAAGTCAGAAGCTAAGTATCTTTTCCCTTCAGAGACCAGATATTTAATGAATTCAGCTTCGTATGAGTAAAGGAAAATGTCGGCAAGGAGTGGGGCACAATTGGTCCCCATTGGAATTCCGACAATTTGCTGGAAGATCTATCCTCCAAAACCACAAAAATATTGTCGATCAGAAAGTTTAACATCTGAATAATATCAGTTTCAGTGTACTTATTTTCAGAATCGGACTTTTCTTTTACAAAGTAGGTTTTGTCATAGTTCACAACAATAAATTTGCGATTACCGTTCTTACTTGTAAACTCATTACTTATAATTGTTGCGAGTCTTTCTTTCAATTTAGAGTGTGGAATTGCAGTGTCAAGTGTCGAAAAATCAAAGGCTTTGATCGAATTGACTCTGAAAAAATGAGTGGATTTCAGATGTTCTAAAAGTTCCTTCGAATTTTTTAAAATCCACATCTGGTTGATACCACTGCGAGAATATACTGTCGAACAATATTTTTGAAGCCCAGATTTGATTTCAGATAAAACTTTGGTGAGTAAGATCGATACAGATTTGGTAGAACATTTTGAGGAACCAGCGATGAAACGTTGTTTGTACGGATTCTTATGCATTTTAGGTATGCAGTATAAGTATGGCAAATCTAAATTGTTAGTGTCGAAGCCAAAAGAAGCAAGAGCTGATTTATGGTTATCTATTATTTCAGAGGCAGAAAGGTTTGTTGGGGTGTAAGTGGGATTTCCAGGTGTCGAATTTACATCCAACTTTTTAACTAAACTGTCGAAATAGTACTTTTTGCAAGTAAATGTGTAATTATTTGAAGCTTTGTCCGCTGGTGTGATGACATAATGTTCTTGGAGGTAGGTAACCTCTGTGATAACATCAGGGTCTTTAAATATAGACTCGAATCTGGTGTTCACAGTTGATTTTAATCGGTTAATTCTAGATAAAAGTAACCCTCGGATGGATTTTATCCATTCGGAAAGGGTGTCTAGCTGTTCATCCTCTTTCTTTGCCCAACGTCTTGCATATTCCTCACAAGAGTCCATGATAAAATTTGACATTTTGGTTCCATGTAAAGGACATAATTTCTTTGTATTTGGGACCCTTTTTAAACAATTATCTCAACTTGTCGTTCTTGACTATACAAAGGTCACCAGTAATAACGTGTCCACAAGGAGAGTAGTTGAAATCCGATGAAGAACATTCGCAAGGAAGTGGATGTAGTGAGGGATTACTTAAATCAATACACTGCAGGAATCGTTTGTAATTGTAAATTTTAGATGCAACTGTTGGTGTGTAGCTAAAGGAAATACAAGGAGTTTCTTTTCTTTTGAAACATGGTGGGATTTTTTTTCTGTGACAGTTTTATGATTCAAAATTTGACCAAGATTCAATTTATCAATACCTTTGTTTGCAAATCTTACTTTAATGAAAGGACGGTTTGTTTTCTCCTCTGATTTATCTGATCTAACTGCTGGAAATAAACGAAAAGTAGAAATGTCCAAGATGACTCCTTGTAGTCTGTATTCTGGGGAACGTGTATCGGTAAATGTGACGTCCTTCGTATATTCGTAAATTTCGTGTAACTTCCGTAAAGGAACAGAGTATAATTTGGTACGAATATAATACAGGCCTAGAGGCTCATTCAAGAAGGGAACCAAGTCATCGAAGGAGAAACTATGTATCTCAGGCCTATTATATTTTCGAATGCCATGACTTCGAGGTCTTCTTTGTGGTGTGTTGAAAATGCTAGTCACATTTACCGATTGACAACCGGGACTTGTTAAGTTTCCTATGTTGCTGATATTTGTCATTATCAGTTGCACCCATAGGGCGCTGCAGTGTTAAGATTTTGTATCCAGAACTCTTCTCTGCTGCGACGGAAAGGTGTGCTCAAATTGGGATTGTTTGTGGGGTGATATATTTTCTCCAGGATTCTGACTCTCATAGATAAAACAGAATGATCGGCCTGGTCAAAATGTCGATAAAGGAGTTGACTTCCTTTATTATTTATTTTTGACCGGTGTCCTGACATTCTGGTTCGGAGCTTACCTTTGGTTTCACCCACATAAATCAATCCTCAAAGTTAGCACTCTATTCCGTGCACAACATAAGATGTCATGCAGTTAAGGTTTTCAAAACTATGCGTGTTAAATGTTTGTTTTGTGAGATTACTTGAGAATGAAGTGTTTGTTATTAGGATGTTACAAGTTTTGCAGTTCTTTGTGCTGCACTTAGAAATTGAGCAATGATCGCTTGGTGAAAATTGGTGCTCTTTTAGTATATCGACCACTTCAATCTTACAGGGCTTGATTTTAATATACCCATCTGCATGTTTATACCAAAACATCATGGTTGTTACTTAATACAAATTTTTCATCTCTAATGTCATGTAAACTAATCCTAGGGACACCTAAGTTACCTGTTGCGTATGTGAACGTAGACGCAACAGGTTGGGGCCTTTTTATAGTGGGCGACGCCCCAACCACTTTGTAGGTCTCTTGAGTTCTATCCATGTAAGCAAAAGACTGCCCGACAAGTGCCCTCGGGGACAATTTGTCCACCAGCAATGACACATGAACAGTGGTAAAAATGACAAATATGGATAATGACGATATCCCTGTATACAGCACAAAATCGATAATTCAGAAAATCAGAAACTTTTCAATGCTTCTGTCTATCTTCTCAATTTTTGCCTTCTACGAAAGCGTCCCTTGTAATGGACGACGATTTCGTATGTTCTTTTGGCGGTTTGATGTCTCGGTGTGTTGCTGTTTGTACTGCAACCGGGTCATGTTGGGGATCCCCTCCTATCTTCTGAGTGTGAGAAAAAGTATAGGTAAATAGGCTGGTTACCATTAAACTTCAATAACTTTTACCAAAAATAATTGTATAGTTAAAAAATGTTCATAATTGTGTTTGTCTTCTGCTCTGTTTTCATATTATGATGTTTGCTACGTGTTTGTTTTATGATGTTAAACGTCTTTAAATTCAATAGCATCATTTAAAACCTGATAAATTTACAGCATGGACCAGACATGCACGTTTCGGGTACTAAACCCTCGTCAGTGATCCTAAGTCTAAACAATGTAATACGGCCAAAAAGTATGAAAATTATTATCTCCAAAAATGTACCAAAAGACGTAGCAGAATGGTTGGGATATGATGCTACAGGACCCACGTTTTAGAAATTTCAAGAAATTTTGTAACAGAAAATTTCAAATGCGTTGAAGAGACAGACGATCAACCGAAGTTGATCGAACTTGGCTACATGTGCCCTCGGGGACTCTTGGTCCACCAGCAGTGACACTCACCAAGTAGTTCAAATGTTAAACGTCTTTAAATTCAATAGCATCATTTAAAACCTGATAAATTTACAGCATGGACCAGACATGCACGTTTCGGGTACTAAACCCTCGTCAGTGATCCTAAGTCTAAACAATGTAATACGGCCAAAAAGTATGAAAATTATTATCTCCAAAAATGTACCAAAAGACGTAGCAGAATGGTTGGGATATGATGCTACAGGACCCACGTTTTAGAAATTTCAAGATGTTTGACCTGATTTAAATTTTGTATTAAGGTCAGGGTGGCGACATCTAATAGAAATGAGGTAGAAGAAAGATTGATAGGTTCATATGTAGAGGAACATCTCCTCGAACTATTCAGACCAAAAAATCGAAATTTGCCTATCTCGTTTTCGTTTCGTTTTTGAGAAAAATGACTTTCTATCAATAGCCGAAAATTTATGCAAAAATCAACATTTTAACCCAAAAACATAGCGTTTCACTTGATGTTCGAATTTCTAATTATCTCACTTTTAAATGGATAGTAAATATTCTGATGTTTGAATCTTTGGTAGCAGAACTCATGCCAAAATGACATTTTTTCCCTATTTTCAGCGATTTCTCATTGAAAAATATGCATTTTCCCCCAAAATATCCATTCAGCAATGAATGTTTCAAGGATATTTATTTTTTTCTAAAACAATGTCATAATCTGAGCTTATACCATGTATCGTTTATGTCGGTTTCAAATATTATGTGATAAGAAAATAGAGTTATCTCCCTGTAGTCGCAACCCTAACCTTAATATAAGATGTACTATCTCGAACTTTCAGAGAAGGAAGTAATTTCAATCGATAATGGAACACTCCTTAATCCATTTTATTCTAGTAGTACGGTTGTCGCCGTCTTTACTTTTTGCGACACAAAGTAAGAACCTTTGACGAGTCCTTCTATGGTAGTCCCAGCATGCCACACAATAAGACGTTTAATCCTACCGGAAGGGACTTTCGGAGCATTAGAACTATCAGATGGTAGCCCCACGAAGTTAGCGGATTTTGGTTTAATAATACTATGTCTTGTCGAGTTATATCACTCCGTATCTTCGATCAGGATACATTTTGATTTGGCGCAAAAAAATGCATCTGTTACGTATCGTAGATTAAATATCAAACAAATCATGTTTGCCAACATTCCGTATTTTGTACTCAAACCAAGTTCTGTAGGTGTCAAAGTGCGTAACATTTTTGATATGAATTGTGTCAAATATTTTCTTTTTGAATTTTGACACAGTAACTGTTGGAGAAATTTTAAGTTTGTATTTTGAATGAACTGTCCTTACAATTTTGTATAGCATAGTAACTTTTCTTTTTGACGTTCCTGTATGTTTGAACATCCCCTGTATTTTTTTCTGATTTCATTGTACGATGCATTGTACTATGTGGAATGCCTGTTAATTTTTGGGGGGTTTTTTTTGCAGTGCGCATATAACGTTTATCAAGAGAGATAAATGATTTTCCAAATGCCTTTCTTTATCAAAATATGTTTAAATATTATAATTAACTATTTGATGTGATGGTATACCTTTTCGCCATTTTTGTTGATTTTTTACACACGATTGATCATACAAGTTTCGCAGATTCTGTATTGTATTTGAATTAAATGAATGATTTTTCTTCATTATTTAAAGAAAAAAGATATATAGCTCACCTGAGCGAGCTTTGTGATAGCCAGTTGTCCGTCGTTTTAAATGTTTCACATTTTCGTCTTCTTTTCCAGAATTACTGATTGTCAGAAGGGAGTTAGATGAAAATTGTCTTCCGAGAAAACTTTATCCAAGCTATAGTACGTCAAACTCCTCAAAATTGTAAGTTGGACCCATTGGTACATTTGTCTGGATCCTCATATTATATATGCAGCGACTACACAATATAGATGCAAAAGAATGGTATCATAATTACTAATGATGCAGTTAGAGTCGTTTCCAGTAGTCGTTATCCTCGAGCTCATAAACAAGAATTAGCATTATGTTAGTTTTCACGGCTAAATGTCTACTGTCTGCACACACATCCTTGTATCTTAAAAGGAAATTTATAATTCACGTGGTGACAACTCATTTTTATCAAAATTTAATGTTTTCTTGAACTTGTGCTCTTCAAACACTTACTCTCACTTCCATCACACTTCTAACAAATGCGTGTTTGCTAAATCTCAATATTTCACCACTGATCTTAGGTTTCCAACATGTAGATATATTTTGTACAATATGTGATCTCCATGCAGGTTTACCTATTTATTGAGAAGATACATTTAATCACCTTTGGTGCAACAAACAACTCAACTTTTTTCTATCATGATCAGTTTTCAAACTGTTTGATGTGATTTTTCTCGTCAGCTGGAAATTTATCAGGTTTTAAATGATGCTATTGAATTTAAAGACGTTTAACATTTGACGAACACCACAGACATGTAATCAACACAGACAATGACATTTTAGTATTTAAGGTAACGCTAAACACAAATTTGGACTTACATATTTAATCAGATTTTTTCGCTTATTTTCAAGATACATATACAATGTTATATATCAAATTGATTGTCATGAAAAGCTGCATACAATCATGCTATCAACTTTTCTCCACAGAGTGTTGGCTTGGAGTAATGTCATTTTTTTCACTCCTTCCATTTCACACAGTTCAGCAAGGTTAAGATAACAGCTTTCACCTAAACAATGCAGAATTATTTATGGTTAAAGTTAGGTCTAGTGCAAGCTAGATGTGAGTTTTTAATATATTCAAACAAATTGTTATAATCTGGCCTGAAATTATTGATATAAAAATCTTAAAATGTCGGCCATATTGAGGACTACTTTCATGTTGCAAAAAGTATGGTGTCCTTGCAGTGCCAACAATTTATTTGAATTTATGATCCAACAGTTAAATCATAGTTACCTGACATTGTACATGTATATTGATAACGAGACTAGCATAAAAGTATACATGTATATAATAAAATGAATAATAATGATATTCAAATATAAGAGAAGACGAAAGGGGGGGGGGGGGTCCTTAATAAAAATCACCAAGTTGAAATGAATCACTAATATCAATAAATGTTTTATTATGTACTGTATAGAAGGTACTATTTCAAGGAAACTCACTTTATTTAACATTTAATTTTTTTCCAAGCAAATATAAAATGTAATATATGGTGACAATGTGAATTTTCTATTACTGTTTTCAGGAAACATTCATTGTACAAAAAAAAAACACTAAATAAAGATGAGCTTTTTTTATTTATCACATTCCATTTTTTCATTAAAATGCAAAAACACTGTATGTTTATATATACTCATGATCACCCCCCCCCAAATAAAAAAAAACAAAAAACAAAAAACAAATCACAATTTAAACACAAGCTGTTGATTACTTTGCTTCATACTTACTCATATTCTATCTTTCATCTGGAAATATCTGTAATAAAGCTGAATGTGCAGCCATTCTTCGTCACTCAGGAAAAAAACTGAAACATTGATGAAAGGAGCAGGTTCGGGAACATGGAAAATCGGCCCTAATTTTAGAATGTTTTAGATTTCGATTGTATTTCGTATCAAGGAAGCTAAATGTGTGGTTGTTTGAAATACCAAATAAATATTTTAATTTACGTGCAATACACCGAGAGATATGGCTTCAAAATCGGCTTAAAGTGGTAAAATACTGAAAAATCGTAAGAAATTGGCATAATTCTGGTCAAAATTTATGAAAATCAGTAGGGCGCCAGCCCTCACCCAAAATAATTTTTATTAAAAAAGCTAGATTTGCAATCTATCTTATGATCAACGTAAAATTTATATTGGGTGAGGGTTGGCGCCTATACTAATTTTAAAGATTTATGCAAAAAATATGGCGATTGTCCTTCATTTTCCGTCCTGCAGAGCAAATGACGTCAAAATGTGACGTCATAACTAACGCACGTGACGTTTTGACAATGAAAAATATTTACGTTCAATATCGGCAGCTATTTGGGATAAATATAAGAGATACTGAAATCATAATTTTCATAAAATTATTTTTCGCAAAAATTTAGGGCCGATTTTGGCAGTTAGTGAACCTACCCCTTTGTAAGCAAATGTCAAATTTTAAGAAAAGTTTACATTTCTCCTATCTTTTTGTGACATTTTATTTTAAGCTATATTATATACCAATTTTTCCTTTTAGATATATATACATGTAACAATTATTAAAATTATTTCACAGTAGACTTTATCAAAATTTACCTATTTACCTAGTTAAATGCACGAGTCTGAATCTATTCCCATCTAAACTACATACAACATGTGCAAACAATATTTTCACTAAAATGCTAGGTTGTTGAAAAAAATGTTTGTGTAGCGAGGTGATAATTTGATTGGTTCATGCAACTCAGGAAATTACTGGACAACAAATCACAGCTATCTAGTTGTTATTTCTATTCTTATATTGTTCTGCACAGGCTCTACAGCACGCGCACGTGCATGGGTGGAGCTTAGCGAACTGGAAGTTTGTTGGAGATTTTACATCAGGCGAGTTCTATGGTACATAAAGGGAGAAAATCTCAAGTCATGTTAGAATTTTATTTCTATAGCACCACTTCTTTCTGAAGTATAAGGGAAAAATTTTAAAGTGTTAAACTTCTTATCACTTATAATGTAATTTATGTGAATAAATCACATACTGAATGTACGTTAGGTATTCGAGAGAACTCCATTCTACAACCATAGCTGTTCATTCATCCTCAGAAATACACAAGAATTCTGTACAGGAATCAACTGCAAAGGGAAAAAATATCATAAGTCCCTAATAACAAAAGTATTAAACATATATATGCATTTATATATAATTATGACGATATGTAAGCCCACTGTCGGATTGTTATAAATTCATCATCAATTTATCAATGGGTATTGACTGCTTTATATTGAATGTATGAATATTTATATCTTCATGTATGATTGCCCTTATTGCAAGATTACACAAAACTTATAAATCATTTTGAAGTTGTAATAATTAAAAATAAGAGCAAGGCAACTCTGCTTTAAATGACAGCATATTTAGAATATATAATATTTATTGGCTCCAGACAGTAATTGAAACCAAAATCAAAACAATGTATATATTGTAAGACCATATTACAAGTCTTAAGTCGTATTAAGAACTTTCTAATACTGCATATCATGTATTAATCAATAAATTGTCTGTAAAATGCTGTTGTAATGATTTTTTTCTAACATTCTAACTTTCACATTTGTTAATTGAATTTTAAAAATTGTTCCAAATGTATCCAAAAGTTGTTGAAAGTCTTTATACAAGATTTCAAGTATAATACTGTAAGATACACACCACATCTCCTTGAACCACATAATGTTTGCAGGTATCCATGTCAATCTTAGACTGTATGTAGCAGTAGTACATTTTCCTTTCGATACCAAATATATTGAAAGGCCTTTTTGGTTCATGATTCTTTCCACTCCACGTAGAACATATTGAATTCCTAAAACAGATAAAGCAAATTTGTATTCAAAATGCAATTCAAAATATTTCTTCAAACAGATTTATCCAATTTGGTTTTCATCATAAAAATTTTGAGACATTTTCATATTTTGGGCATAGATATGATGTATGCAAAAAATATACAAACTATGAAGTGATGTCATATTCATTGAATTTGATGGCAATCATACTAAGTTACATCATATAATTAAAAAAAATCTGGTGTAGCCAAATGCCCGGAGCTACTGAAAATTTAGCAATGCAAATATCTGTCTTTTTATAGGCTAGTGGTATAAAAAGTAATATATTGGAGTCAATGAATTATATGGTGTGTCAAAATTCTATGCACAATTAATGGTTTTTTTTTTTTACTTTACTGTAAAAAGGCAGCAAGTGTGAACAGAAGTCTTTGATGAATTGTTTCTGGTAGTTGAATTCATATGGTATACTGTATAGAGGCGTAACAATTCCTAAAAGATTCCATACTGTTTGATAATTTTGCTCGATTCCAAGGTTCATACGGAAATTCTATACCAAAATTCCATTACTTTTTCATGACTCAAAACGCATTTTCAATGACTTTGTAGACAGACAAGCGACTAATTCATTGACCATTAATTATATGAAACAAATTAAACTAAACAATTTAATCTAGTCATCTTCAGTAATCATGCATTTTGTGGCATGACTGGGTGGAACTTCTTGAATCAAGCGACTGAGACGAGTCAACAAAAATTTTAGGGTAGGGCTGTCACGATACGCTAAGCTCACGATATGATATGTATCAAGATATTTACTCACGATACGATTCATATCACGATACAACATTTTTAATGTAGATATGGAGGCATTTCTGTAATTCGTCAGATATTTTATTAAAACAACAAATTAAGATCATTCATAACTTGAATGATTTGAGAATATATTGTATTGACTAGAAACAAAGTACAAAGAAGTTATCTTTGACGACTCGGCGTTCAGCATCGCCATGTTGAATTTTTAAAGATAAAACTAAATGCCGAAAATAAACCGTAAGTCAACGATACAGCCTCTTCTTGTATTGTGTATCGAACCGTAATCAAGAACAGCGGTGAATCGAGAACCGGGCAGTGAATCGAGAACCGCGGTGAATCGTGACAGCCCTATATTAGGGTAGATCTATTATATTAATTAAGTAAATACTTTTTATCTGTAATTTTAAACGGCTTATTTTTTAAATCTTTTGATAACCAGGTGAAAATAAACTCGACCTGGTCAGGTCACTTTGCCATGATAATAAAATAATCATACAAGAAATTTGAAGGGATATTCAAACATCGTCTTCAGGTGACAAGAAACCAATGAAAGTGAAATCAAAGAACTAATGCTAAATTCATGATACATGTAAATGAAACTTTTGTTGAGGAAAAGAGCAAAGACATCAAAATCAAAATGATGTCAAGCAAAATTAGATATAAACTTAAGCATTTATATGAATTTGCATTCCTAAAATGGGTTACCTCATGAGGAGTAATCTTTGTAATTTTGAGTAAAACATATACTTTGTTATGCTTAACGTATGAAGAAATATAGATTTTCCCTGCTTCAACATTGTAGCAAATCTTTATAAATCACATGCTTGCCTATGTCATTGGTATAGAATAGATTCATTCAAACGCTGAAGTGACAAAGTATTAACATACACATGTCTATTCGCTTGCTGACAAATTTGCAAAAAGTTATTTCGCATGGTAATTCATTTAAGACATAAAATTTAGCAGCAAAAGAGTAGAATGTAATTTTAAGTAAATTGCAAAATAATTCAGTGATGCTGAAAAGTACCAGTCGGAAGGATTTCACCGGCAAAATTACATTCATACTGGCAAAAGGTTTAAAGTTTTGCTACACAATACACATGTACTTTGTTAGGACTGGCATCATTTTCAAAATGACTGGTATGCCTTAAACGTTTTCAACATCTCTGATAATTACACCAAAAATGCAAAGAAAATCAGGTCTCGACTTAATATAGCTTCAAGTTTTTGCCTGTCACACACAATATTTCTTATCAGTAGATTGTGTGTGCAACTGTTAATACATGTATACCTATAATATTATGAAATATTGTGATTGGGCCATTTTCCATTATTTTTTTACCATTTTAATGGGCCATTTCTTAATATAAGAAAGTACTCGGAATCAATATGTGCCATCTATAAATGGGACTTTCATAGTCTTTGCCCATGGTCTCTGTCCTTCCCAATCACTGTTGAGATCACAATCGGCTTGCATCGTATGTAGGCAGGAATATTGAAGCCTTCACACAAACATGAACTATACCAATAAGAAATAACATGCAAGATACTGGCGAAATATTGAAACCATTTGTTAGTAGGCATTGTAGGAAATTGCAGGAAAAGAAGGTAATGGTACGAATTGACACACTGCTGTTCACACTTGCTGTCTTTTAACAGTTATACAAATATTAAGCAGAAAACAATTGTTTTCTATGTGAAAGAGTATACCAAAGATCCAAGAGCAAATGTTAGTACTGTTCAGGTACAAAATATCTGAGTATGAGGTATCAATGTTGTTGTAAACACTATTTACATCTAAAATACCATACACATGTGTGAATGACCATTTTTGGCTTCCATACAACACTTTGACAAAAACTTGACAGAAATGTCAATTATTTCAAAATAATTGTTGTTGCATCTTATGTCAATTGCAAATATTGGATATATTTCGGTATATTTTTGTATTAATATTTAACAAAAATAGAAATTTTTGTCGATGTTTTCACCATGTGACGTCATGACTTTTAGGCCAAATTGATCGAGTGAATTTAAGTTTTAGAAGGGCAAAATCTTGTCCGATCTCTTTCAGACGTGCGTCAATAAATTCTTATAGCCACCAAATATTGTTTACAGTACCTGTCTTACGTCTGAACAAAGCAGATTTTCTCTCGATTGTTTATTTTCTCTTTCGTGCCAACTGCAGACCTTCGAACGCAAAGAGGGGAAATACTTCCAACGAAAAGTAGTTCGATATAATGACGACAAACCTTTATATATAATCTCTCCTATGTGCTTTTGTAGAATAGATATAGTAATTTATATTATGTCTACGAAAGTAAGAGACTGTTTTATCAACATTCATATAAGTTTCTCAAACGTAAAAATTCGCGCAGGAATTTGACGTACTTTCATTTTGATCGAAGAGGGAAGACCAAAATTATACAGTTGAAATAGTACATTCAAATGGCTAGAAATAAACAGGTACCACATGTTTTAAAAAATATATGGGTCTCTTACTTGAATACTTTCAGAAATATGGGCTGTCACCCATTAGATCATGCATTAAATTGAGATGAAATTGGCTACTCACCAAATCAAATATGGCGACCTCCATCTCGACAAAGTGACATACAAACGGCCTCCATTCAGAACTGTACAAAAGTGGCGCGCAATTTCAAATCCCGCATGCACTAGTATCAAAACATATTTTTCTGTTGCCAAAGTTACAATTTTTATTTTTCAAGTATATAACAGCTGAACTGTTTGAAAAATTGGGTAGGAAAACAATAATTTTCATAAATTATATGGAGTATTGGTTAAAACATGGGCTGGTCAGGGAGAGGCCATTACTGTAAATGTATAGTGTGTACTTATATGTAGTTACATGCAAAGTTTGAAAGTAACAGGCACAGAGAGAAAAAAGATATACACATTTTTATTACATGAGCTGCCAGGCGTCCATTTTGACTTTAGCGTTACCTTAACATAGAACATACAGGATAATATGTCGGGGACACGTGGTGCTAGAACTAGCAACCTTACGGACACTGACCCGACACCCTAACCACGGTGCCGACATTTTTTATTTTCATATTTTATTAACTGATGTTTGTGTGTGTTCCGCTGTGATAATCTCAGTGTCGTTATGTTAGGGATCTCCTCCTTTTATCCATGCAGAATAAATATATTGATAATCCATGAGGTCTTTTAATTCATTTAGGAAAAACCTTTCTGAAATCAATGTTTTAAGGTGCCTAAAACCATCCCAACTTATTTCGGACAATTGACCCATCTATTTATTCGAGTTCCTTATGTGCAATTGTAAACAAGGATAATAAGCGGCATACATTTACTCCGCCGAATACCTCGAATTGTTTTCAAAAGTTTGCAATTTGCTTTCATTTTACATTCCGATGGCTATACACAATCATCAGAACTCATTTTCTATTCTCTACTTCTGCCTCCTTTTTTCTTCTTGCCAAAGTTCATTGCATTTCCGCTTGTCAGAGAAAATAAACAACCAAGAAAACATAAGACTTCAATATTTATTTTTATTTACAAATAGCAAACACAGCCTGTTGTTTAAAAAATAAGGCCAACCACAAATGGTCATTGTACTAAATTAGCACGTTGATGTAGTATGAATGTTGTTAAACTTCCGGTGTGGCAGCACTTTCTCAATGCTTTGTTCTTTTGAATTCTGACTTCTATGCATTGAAAATGACTTGACCTGTGAACGTGACCTCCTGCTTAACACTTTTGTTTTTCTGAAATTTGAGATAGCTACACACTGGATCTTCTTAAAGATGTTTACGAAGGCTGAGCGAAATGTTGAATTCATCCAACAGTAGATAATAGGATTGGTTGCACAGTTTATAAAAGCAAGAAAGTGAGCAAACAGCCAGATAATATGGACATACATTTCGTCGTAGATTTCAGGGTTGATGTCTCCAATCAAAGTAATCACGTGTAATGGCATCCATGTGAAAGCGTATGCGATGACGACTGCGATTAGCATTTTGACAGTCTGAAAGAAGAAAACAAATCTCAATTTAAATGTCAATATCCCTTTTTTAAACTTAATTTGACTTTTATCATGACGTCATCTACATGGAAATTAGAGAGTAAATATATTTGTGCGGACATTTTGCCATTCAGCTCTTTAAGTTAATATCAAACAGAATATCGTTCAGCTTGACGCAGGGGCCCATTAAACTCATGGATATGTAAATGGATATAAAAACAGAAGGAGTACGAAATACAGTCCGTGCTCTGTGGATTGTAGCGAGCACATGCATGTTGTCACCCGAGGAGTCCGACTGAGATTCAGACAGGACAGGTGGTCGGGGACACGTCTTCGCTAAAGAATTTTGGACAGGGCCCGTCATGGAGTTATACTTTTCAAAGACAGGATTGTAGATGGTAAGAATACCATCCAGGTAAAGGAAACAATCCAAATCAGTATACTTTCTTTGTTTTTGAAGATTTTGGATAAATTCTTTCTCGTACGTGAATAAGAATAAATCTGCAACAAGAGGCGCACAATTAGTACCCATAGGGATCCCTACAACCTGTTTGTAGAAATTCTCACCAACTCTTGTCAAGAGGAAGGACAAAGCAATACACAGGTCACTACATGTCCATTATTTGTATGATTTGTATTCTCATATTCTGTAGCGGAAAAGAAACCCTTTGATTCAGATTTTGATTTCAATTTTGAATTCAAATCATGTGTATTGTGTCTATGTGGTTTATTTCGGAATCATCGTAAAAAAAGAAGATTCGTAAACGCTGAATGTGAAATCTTCATAGGAAATATTCTACTGAGTGAGGGATATGACAAACGACATAAATTGTGGCTGCGCCTGCTCTGTTGTATGTTGTAATGTTTAACGTCTTCAAATTCATTAGCATCATTTTAGAGCAGATAAATTTACAGCATGGACGGTACCACACATGCAAGCTTCGGATAATAAGCCCTCGTCAGTGATCCTCAATCTAAACAATGTTATATGACACATAGTCACTCACTGAAAGAGGTATAAAGGGATTGACGGAGGAAATTTAAAGATACAGTGTCCCTGAAAATATTTTTTTTGAAAACATGGAATTTATTCTAAAGGGTCTAGAAAGAGGAAAAAAGGAGCCATCAAAGTTTTATTTGAGAATATGCAGTAACGACCCTAATATTGTCGATTTTTTAATAATTAAATCTCCATATACCTGTATTGTAAAAACTCAATACATTGTACAGTTAAAGAAGATCCTAACGATAGTCACAACAACACTCACAATAGACCACCGAACTGAGCATCGACGGACCCCTAGCAAGCTAGAGGTAGGACCAGGTACCCGGGAGGAGTAAGCATCCCCTGACGGCTAGCCGCACCCGCCGTCGATGCTCTTGCACGAAAATGAAAACAATATATAAAGAAAACATGCACTGTTTGTGGTATCATCTGTATAGAAAGTACTATGGCGAACATGTCAGGGAAAATATTCAAAACATTATAGGTGGCGCCGGTGAAATGCATTAGAGCTTCAAATTACGTTTTAAAGGTCTATAACGGCGAATGTATGCGTAAGATTCGCATGAAAATGTGAGTTTATACAAATGAGGATGAACACTTTAATATGAAAAGAAAGATTTTGCAATCCAAAATTTTTTAAAATTAATTAATTTTCAGGGACATCGTCCCTTTAAGGCACGGTCCATTTGATATTCTGGGGGGGGGGGGGGGGCTTGGGTTTTTTGTCGGAGCAAGATAATTTTGTTCGCCCCGTACCAGAGCAAAATTATTTTTTTCTTGCAAAGTTGGAGCAAGGAAATTTTTTTAACAAAGTGATGCGCATATGAAAAATGTTTGTGTTTTATCAATAGAAATTATTTATATTTTTACACAAAACTCTAAATATTAATATTTTAGTTTATTTTTATGCAAGTATTCAATTCAATTTTAAACAGAGAGATAAAAGATATTTACAATACAATTCTCAATATTTTATACAAGGTACATGTATATAACATGTATAAGAGTGTCTGAGGGGAACTTGTCTCTTAGACAAATCTTTAAATGTAGAATTAGTGAATAATTGAAGTTCTCCTTCCAAGCTTACAAGAACATAAAATATTAGACTCTTCGGGATACATGCAACATGTATTAACAGCAATTATACACAATTATAAATAATTATTGATCATATATTTAAGCTTTTAAGGAAGCCCTTTTTCATTCACATACACATATAACTTTTGATATCTTCAAATATATGAACATAATGCCATTAGTAAATAATGTTTTGATAGAAAACTATGGCGAGCGAAGCGAGGCAAAAATTTTTTGATACAAATTAAATACTGCGGCGAGCGAAGCGAGCCGGAAAAAAATTCAAGAATTTTAGCGAAATTTTATGGTAATTCTTCAAATTCAGATTATTTGTAAGAGCAAGATTATTTTTTTCTGTCACATCATAAGCAAATTTATTTTTTCATCAAAATTGAGAGCAAAATTATTTTTTTCGAAAAAAAACCCAAGCCCCCCCCCCCCCCCCCCAGAATATCAAATGGACCGTGCCTAAGGCATGTCATTTCTTAACGAAGGAATTTCAACGATTTTATGATAACCATATGAAAATATAGTGTTTATGTCACTTAATCATTTTATGAAGGAAAATTAATAGGTCCGTAATGAAAATCAAGATTTATGCTTATTTGAAAACTGGGTAAAAATGCCGGAAATTTGTTGCTAAAAATAGCACATTTGTAAAGAAAATACAAAAAGTGTTGAAATGCACTCATTTGATTTTTATTTTACTTTTCTTCGTTATTATACAATAAAACAGGTTAGAAATTTTGTATAAAAGTAGAATTTGATAAAGTGCCACCTTAGGTACCAACTTCACCGATAATTTAAAATTTTCTAGATTTTACACAAAAATCACGGAAATCATCCAAGTTAAGGTCAAAATTTCAATGATACCAAATTTCAACGATTTTTCCAAACACATAGTAAAACGTGCTCCTAGGGAAGACTTTTTAAAATATTGAAGAAAAAGTATATGTCCGTGTTCAAATAAGAGAGAACAGACGCTCACAAAAAGTGCCATTTTGTGGTTTTTCTTGAAAAAGTGTCAGAGCTGAAATTTTGCCCTATTTTGGGTGGAATTTGAACAATTTATAATTTGTCGGTATTCATCAGCCATACTTTATAAAAAAGCTTAAATCAATATTATTTCATACGTAAAAAAAAATTCATGGGTAATTAGTAACGTTACAGAAATCCGAACAGTTAAAAAAGTACCTTCACGTCAATTTTTTACAGAAATTACCGCGAAGCATTTTCTTTCGCATACTTCATTCATTTTAGATCAAATTTTCAAACTTGGCCGCTTTAATGTGTCTTATGAATTAAAGTCTTTAAAAGAGTAAGAAATGATACATTGGCCATAATAAATTGAAATATCTATAGAAGTCAAGCTCAATGAGTGCTTAAACTGGAGATGCGCAAGAATAGTCCAAAATTGTGACCAATGACGCACCTTAAATTGATGTCTTTCTGTTCTCTATTTTTTTTTTTTTTGTACATTTTGTACTGTATAGGAGAGGATGTCAAACTTGTTAACATTCAAATTTAATTCAACCGCGATGTTGGGCGTGATGACGTCATATTGTAAATCAATCACGATCGTCCTGAAAGCTTTATCTCGGGCAATTACAGTGGTTGTACATATATATCAAGCAGAAGAGTAGGACGGTTTGTACGTATCAGAACCGCGATTTAGGTTCGTGCAGGTGAATGTTTCTTAAAAGGTAGATATCTTATGTGAAAAGTCTCGACACCAGTGGAAATGTCGTTTCAGAATGAATACACATACACATTTAAAGCCATATTACATATCAATCAAAATTTATTGCGAATTTTCCGAAAGTTTATCAAATTCTACGGTCAAGGGAATTTCATAAAATTGTACGTTGATTAATTTTGTTTGATAAGTAAACTTCCACAATTAATGTAGCCCCCGAATCATGATCATTAAGAAGGACATAGTTAATGATAATTGATAAAATTTCCTTAATTGTGGGTCTTTTTAATGACTCATAGACTGTATAAAACGACATAAGTATATTTCTGACGTATATATTCAAATTTCTTTGAGGACAATGTTCGTCAATAGGAAGTTGTCGTTGATTACTCACTCGGGAGGTAGAAAATAGGTACATGTAGCAGAATTTAAACAGCAAAATGAAATGTCAGATCCATTTCTTTACATCCATATATCTTTAGGCCACGATACTTTAATGTAACTATGCAGACGAATTTTAAACAAATAATGACAAATATGGATAATGACCATATCCCAATACATAGTACAAAGTCGATAATTCAGAAAATCATAAACCCGAAGGCATAAAACAAGAACCAAAGCAAACAAAGAAAAACCTCCTCCATATGAAAAAAGCGAACTCCCAAAATGGGATTGAGACCAGGTACCCAGGAAGAGTAAGCATCTCCTGCTTGCCTGCTTGTTATCAATACGGACCGATTTGTGTCGAAATTAAAAAGAAAAATATAAAGTAATAGGTCATTTTAAACAAAATCTTACCTGTCCGAATTTGTATGTTTATATGATATATTTTCTTATAAGGCAGTTTCATAACATAAAGTAAAGGAAATTTCAAATGAAGATAATGTTTTGAAATGGAAACTTTCAACTAGCTATGGTACAATAGTATAACATTACACTGTTGTTGAAAGCGAATAAATATATACATAATGATAACCGTAACAAAGTAAAATAGATAATAAAATAGAAATAGATGAAATTAAAGCAAAAATGAAAAACGCCAAAATATTGATCATACTTTGTGCTGGTAAAGTATTATTCGTATTTGTGGTTTCGATAAGACGATTATATCAACAAATGCATGCCAGATTACATGTTTCTTTTTGTTGCTTAACAGATATTTATTATCCAGACTTCTATTTTGATTTATTTAGCAGACTGTATTTACCTTTCTTTTGGACCTTTGTAGCCTCATATCCCTGTTTTTGTCGGCCTCTCCAGGCGGTCTCTTTATCCACACTATAACCCCAATATGAATATATGTCACCAACATAAGGAACAAGGGTACAAAGTACTGGAGTAGCATAATACTGACACTGTAGGCATATCTGGCGTTGTGGTTCTCCCATGATTCGATGCAAAGTCCCTTTGAACCAGGCTCAAACGGAAGGTATATAATTTTGGAATGAAGAGCAGTTGGAAGGGCAATGATCGCAGCTGCCACCCACAAACTAAGTATGATGAATTTTGCATGCAGCTTCTTTAATCTCTGTTTAAGAGGTCTCCAAATTACGTAATGGCGGTCACAAGTAAGCGCTACCAGAGTGAACGCTCTGAGGATGACGGACATGAGCTGTAAATACCCAACGAACGGACAAAGAAAATGTCCAAAAGGCCAGTAATAGAAGAACATATTACTGAGCAAGGTCAAGGGGATGCAGAGAATGGTCATGATGATGTCGCTTACGGATAGACTTACTATGAAAAAGTTTGTGACGGTGCGTAGTCTCTGCTTCGTAAATACAGTCCAGCACACAACTAAATTTCCACCAAGTGCAACTATGATAATCACGACGTACAAAATCAGCAATGACCATTTTACTGCTCTTGGAATCTCGTATGGAACGCCAACATTCATCGTATTTGAGTACAAAGATCCATTGTTTTCAAGCGTTGAAAAGAATTGGTGCCTTTCCCACATCTTGAACTTTTCTTCATCCGAAAAGTTTCCAAGGAGAAATATTAATGAACTGTTAGCGCTCATGCTTCCTTCTATCCATCTGTGTGCCTTGAATTATAAACATAGTCAAAGTCTGATGCATGCTTTTCCCAATTATTCCTGAAATGAAAAGAAGAGCGAACCATTAGTCCTTTTATAGGCGAATCTGCCGCCCTACAACGTAGCAGTACTTCAATTGATTTTATTCACCTTGGCAACGATTTATCGTGCTTTGGTTAACACAAAGTTTTCTATTTCTCACTGTGGGTCTATTGGTCGATAATTTTTCTTTATACAAATAGAAGAGAATATTAAGTATTGTTGATTCAATGTGTCATATCTGATATATTTCATATTTCATATGTTGATCTCAAATGGTTTATCTATTTCAGACTGTATTTTTGAAGTGAAACGTTACTTGGTATCTTTAATATCTTTTTATCACATGCTTTACTTTAAAAACTACGAGAATTTTGACTTCATTTTGACTTTTCTAAATGCTACGTTATAGTCAATTTTGAGCTTTTGGCTAATTGACGGTTACCGTTTTATGTATGGTATATCATACAAAAATTGTATGTATATGATCTAAAAAAGATTTCATTTAATACATTATTTATAAAACGAGGTATGAATGTTATGTTAAGTCTACAATGAGAAGATTTTGTACCGTTCATACAAAGACCTCTATAATTCAGATGATCGTGCGCACTTATCCTGATAACCTCCTCGTCATTTGCTATGAATAGGAAAAATGAGCATAAAAAATAATCAAAGGGCCTTTCACTTTTTATGTACATATAATTCCAAATGTTTCAGATGTGTCTCTGCTTTCCTTGTTAAAATTTTGTTCGTAACTATCATTGTTTGAGCTTGCAAATTCAAGAAGGCTTTTACATTCTGATTTTCGCTTGACTTTCATTCCCCGGTTTGCATCCAGCTGCTTCCAGACAACGCCGATATTAATGTGATTTAATTGTAAAAGGAAATAGTGGTCATTGTTTCCGTTTTTTAATAGAAAAACATACCAATAGTTTAAAAAATGAATTTGAAGACGTTACACATTTGTACCACTAGGTGAGTGTCACTGCTGGTGGACCAGTAACCAAGTTTGATCAACTTTGGTTGATCGTTTCTTCAACGCATTTGAAAATTTCTGTTGTCAAATTTTCTTGAGATTTCTGGAACGCGGGTCCTGCAGCATCATATCCCACCCGTCCTGCTTTTTAGTACATTTTTTGACATAACAACTTTCACTATTGGCCATTTTACAATGTTTGGATAGAGGATCACTGAGGAGGGTTAAGTACCCGAAACGTGCATGTGTGGTCCATGCTGCAAATTTATCTGTCCTTGAATGATGCTATTGAATTTGAAGACGCTTAACACTATAACGGATCACTATGTATCACAATTTTAAGATAAAGCATATAAATAAGTTCAAAAATACTTGTTTCTACATTTTATGAAAGAATACGTGCGTTAAAATGTTTTCCATATAAGATTTCTTCTCCTAAAAATCAACATGAATAGATGATTTACGTTTAGCTTTTTGTAACGTATTTTGACAATGTCAGAATCGATGTTCCGGGTAGCGGGTTGTTAAGTGTTCACACCCAATCTTTTCTAAATAAAGAGTTTGTTCCCATGTTGGATTCTGACAGTGAACTTCAAATGGGCCCGTTCTGTAAATATTTATTCGGATCATTTTTTTCTCTTCATACTACCTTTTTTCATCAGATCAAATTGGGTGTTTTTGAGGGCAAAAACGTGCTGATGACAGTATTCACGATTTTTTTTCCACCACTAGTCCGGAGACAAATTGAATTTGTATAGTTTATCAGTGAAATTCTACTAGCCACTATCCTCTTGTGTCGGGCTAGTGCGTTTTTGTGAAGAGTGTGATTAAGTGAAAAGGTATAAAGAAAAGTCGTATTTGAAACATAGGCTTTCTTTAAAATCTGATGACTGACAATGAATACACGTCATGGACCGCCCCGAATTGGAAGTGACCTTATCTATCGAAGAGATCCATTATTCTACTGTAGGTGTACAAAGAGCTTAGCTAAGTGTATGAAACAAAGGAGGAGATCTCCAACAACACCAGGTTGCAGCACCCTCAGCAAAACCCCAAAACACTCAATGCAAAAACACAAAGCAGACAAGCACAGAAAGAGACGCATAAGGGACAAGGAACGTCAATGCACAACACAGAAACATCAAACCCGAGACATGTGTTTAGTATAATGAGTGTATGCATATACTTTATTCATAATACACCAGTATGAAGGCGTCCATACATATATATGTTTCCAGCAGCTAAATATTACCAAACACAAAATGGTTATTAATGAAGTATTCTGTGAATGACAAATATGGATAATGAGCAAATCCATGTATACAGTACAAAATCGATAATTCAGAAAATCAGAAACCGAAGGCATACAAAATCAGGATGAAACATGAACCAAAGCAAACAAACAAAAACATCCACCATATGAAAAGAAGCGAACTCCCGATACGGGATTGAGAGTGACAAAATGTTATTAAATATGAATTTCATGTTTTTGAAGTACATGTATGTGGAAATAGAGGGAAACACAAATCAAAGGACATTCTGATTCTTTCTTATTTGTAGCAAATGTTATGCTAAATATTGCTTATAGACGCTTGCAAAAAAGAACGTAAACAGCATTGCAATTTAAATTACTGAAATTTTTTTCGCGTAATGAGCTTTAAATGTCTGGATATGACATATCAAAACTCTAATAGAAAACATGTAATTTATTTTCTAATCCCTTGTGGTTTGATTAATCAAGTGCTGCAATTCAATTTCTTCGACCATCGATATGCATCTTGAATAGATGAACTTGCACTTGAAATCTATCTTGGATGAAGCAGAGGTTGCATACTTAACTGAAACACTGACTGATTCAGACTTAATATCATTGTCTCATTCGCACAGTATAAACTTTATTCTATTGTGAAAAACACCTCCTCTAAAAGACGATTCATAAAAATCCCGTTGATTAACAAAGGTTTTGATCTTCTAAACATCTCTGATATTTTTCGGGATCATCGTGTGCAAAGTACCATTCCTCAATATTTTGAAAATTTAGAACCACCTCTTACTTGTTATAAGTACAAGAAATCTATTCGAAACTTTGTTTTTAACTATAATACTAAAGTTACATCGGATCCTGACATACTTGAATCGTGTCCTGCATCTTGAAAATGTGCAACTTCTAAATATCTCTACAAACCACCTGGCCATATTGTTACAGGTATCTTTTCAATTACCAAAGACAGACAGCTCCGTGGTCTTCTTAAAAAAATGACTTAAGTATAGAATCCCATCCAAGATTTTGTTAAATGCCGTGAGGTGCTAACGGAAGCTTTAGATAATTATACGAAAAGATGGTGTAAACAAGGAGTCGAACCGCATGCTCTGTATGACTGGAAAACCTCATTTTAGATATAACGGATATTCGAATAGATAACTTCCATCTTTTTCAAAATTCACGTTCCAAATCAGAAAGATATTTCAAATCCAAACTAAGTAACTTTCATGAAAAATATGTATTTGCACCAGCTGATAAGGCAGCCAACAACACCATAATCATTTGAAAACGTTACTACATATCAACTTTGGTTTCGGAACTTTCGTCTACTAATGCATATATCAAAAGCAATGAAAGTGCATCAAAAAATTTATGCAAGCATAACAGTGAACTGTCTTCATTCAATGTCTCTATTTCTAAATTGGATCTCCCAACACTATATTGCATACAAAAACTGCACAAGTCTCCTTACAAATTTCGATTTATTGCTAATTCTAGTAACTGCTCCACTACAATTTTGTCTAGAAATCTGACGTCAGCACTCACTGCTATTACAGAACACGTAACTAGATATAGTAAAACGGTTCTAAACAGGAACAAGGTAAATTTATTTTAGTCTATTAAGAATTCAGGGTATGTGATTGACAAAATGAAATCTGGAAATTTACAAGCCAATACAATTTCTTCATACGACTTATCTAATATGTACACCATATTTCCTCATAACAAAATTAATGATCAATTATCTAATCTCATTAAATGGTGTTTTGATCAAGAGCGGAAAACTTACATTTGTGTATCTGAATCGAAGGGATTCTTTTCCTCGACAGACTACAAATCAGGGACATGTAGTGACCTGTGTAATGCCTTTTCCTTCCTCTTGGACAATATTTATGTTAGATTTGGTGAGGATCTATACAAGCAGGTTGTAGGAATTCCTATGGGTACTAACTGTGCGCCTCTTGTTGCAGATTTATTTTTATACACTTACGAAAAAGAATTTATCCAAAATCTTCAAAAGCAAAGAAAATTTGATGATCTGAAATGTTTCAATAATACTTTTAGGTATCTGGATGATATTCTAACTATTGATAACCCTGCTTTTGAATTATAAGAATAAAATGTGTCCACAAGAATTACAACTTAACAAATACAGAAACACCATTTATGGACCTAAATATCAAAATTGTAAACAGAAACATTCATACAAGTGTATATGACAAAAGGGATGATTTTGGATTCAACATAGTAATTTTCCCCTGGCTTGACGATGATGTTCCAAGATAATCGTCATACGGCATTTACATATCACAGCTCATCCGGTACGCTAGAGCATGTGCTGATATTTTGGATTTTCACAGTAGAAATTTACAAATTACCAACTTTTAGGTCAAGGTTTCCGCATTCATAAACTAGTTAAGACTTTCTAGAAAATTAAAAAAAAATTACAGTCAACTTCTTTTCAAATTCGGATCTATACACGCAACAGAGTACATTACTTTGGATATTACACAACCTGTCTTTTATCGTGATATGATAAACAAAATTAGAAGGATCAAAAGTAGGCAGCATAACCATCAAAAATGCGTCAGAATCATCAAACGCCTTTTATACCGTTGATATGATCCTAATGTCACCAAACGGACACTAGGCTTGGTACTTGACCAATTTACAGTCTTGTACCAGCGCATCATTGAGACTTGCACTGACTGACTATGGCGACGGGACTCCATGACGGGCCCTTCCAAACCTCTTTAAAGAGGACAGGGCCCAGACCACCTGTCCTCTCTGAATGAAAGTCGAACTCCTCGGGTGATTACTAGGGCTGGGACGATACGGGTCTCGAGCGTATCGATACGTATCACGATATAGTGCCTACGATACGATATGTATCACGATATTTCTGATGCTTATTGCTATAACGAAGATCCAGGCTGTATGGAATGAAACTCAAGTATAACATTAAAATATTTTGATAAAGAGTATATTTTTCTAGAATCTGGAATAATCAAGATTTAAAAAATCCCAAGCAATTAAATAAACTTTTTAAATTTTGAACAATAACATCAAAAGTTATTACTGATAGACAGAGGCTAGTTAGCTACAAGTAAAGCTAGAAGAACAAATCGGTACCCTTTGCAATTATGTTTTCAACTTTTCACCTTAACATGTATTTATACTCTTTTTTGTCTGTTCATTTTCTCAGTAATTGCATCAACAAGACAAGCCATGAATTGGTAAATAAGAGGGCCTCGTGCTCTCAGTTTGAAAATGAAAAGTTCATGAATTTATGTACCCCCCCCCCCCCCCTCCCTTCATTTATATCTCTCTTTTCAGTTCCCCTTCCTTTTTGAATAATCCTAGACTGATTTTTTTCATGAGGATATCTTATTAAAAACAACCATAACAATCGTAACAAACGCTCCATTCTCTACAATATTGAAAGGATTACCGCATAATTGTTTTTTTAAATGTGTTTGATTTTATTCGATGGATACATCCTGCACTTTGATTTTTTTAGGACAAACAGTTTTCCATCTCTGTACGTTTTATTTTATGTACATGTATTAGCAAAATTTTGGGAGAGACAGAGTGAGAGAGAGAGAGCATGTGCGTTAACCACGTGGACGTAATCTACTAATCTTTAATGATTTTATTCTCGAGTTAAAGTTGTCGCTGACGTGAATAGAAAATATAATAGATATATAAAGATCGTAGTAGACGGACAATTTTCCCCTTCTTCTTCAAAAGACTGTTTCCGACGTTCAATCAAGGATTGACACGAGTCGGTTTTATATTAAAAATTTTCGAAGTTAAGTAACTAGCATTACATACGATTTCAGAACTCTTTCTTTCAGATAAATAAATGAAATCATCTTAATGGAAGAGATTTAGGTCGAACGCCAGTATCTCAAAAATCGATGATAAATGAATGGATCATGCACGCATGAATAGCTACTGGACATAAGTTATTTCATGCCGTTTTCACGTCGCTCTCACTCTCACCCACTCAATCAAGTACTTTCTATGGACAATAGTATCTTACAAAATTGTAAATATTAAGATCGCGTTAGATACGGATTCTGAAAACTTTACTTTCGCCGCTTTAAATTTTTTAAACGAACATGAGTTTGAGTAAACAAAATATCTGTAGGATTCCCGCTAGCCGCGGAAACGGAAAACGACACGGATCAACAAAATATCCAAGTGCCATTGGTCGTTTCTGCGGCTAGATTCCCACAAACCACAGGCTGGATATGCGTATGCATTTCTGAAAAAAAAATTTAGAAGCGCATGCGCATATCCAGGCGATCTTTCCGCCTGTACCGCAAACTATATGCATGTAAAATTCACTACTGCAGACTATCCGGAGCAAACATAGGAAGATTAGTCAAGAAAAACATCTTTACCCTTTTAAGTCAGTAAGTCACACGTTTCAGTTAGCCCGAAGCTTTCAATCGACGAAGTTAACGAGCGTGCTCTTGCCTTTGAACGGAGTTTAAAATGGGTCCGGATATCGCGATATAGCTCCAACGTATCGATACGCGTATCGTGGAACACCGTATCGCGATTTATCGATATATCGATGTATCGTCCCAGCCCTAGTGATTACATACATGAGCTCGCTACAGCCGGCAGAGCACGGACTGTATTACGCATGCCCTCTTTTTATATCCATTTACATATTCATATGTGTCTCTGGGGCCTCTGCGTTTCGCGGTCTTGTTTGTGTGATGTCATCTTACAGTGAGGAGGTTGTTTTACACCACAATTGTACGTTTTTCGAGACCTCTGGGTAATAAGAGAAGTGAGAGGGTTGTGCGCACGTAATCCAGGATAACAACGTCATTTGCTACTTGCTTGACAAATGGCCGTCCAAAGTCGGCACCGGTTGCCCATTGGTCTCGTCGGTTTATGTGTAGTCTTTTGTGTTTGATGTTTACATGTCGTGTGTCTCTTTTCCGTCTCGTGCTGTACTCGTCTTTTGTGTATTTGCATCGGGGTGTTTTGCTGTTAATGCTGCAGCGGGGTCTTGTTGGAGATCTCCCTTCTTTGATAATGAAATCCTGTAGGTATGATCTCATCTCTATCTGTTTCCTCGTCCATTCATTTGCAATAACAATTCTCTTTCTATTTCTTTTATTTATGAGAGATTTGCGCTTCTCTCAACTTAATTGTAGCGCAAAAAAAAACCAAATTTCGTTTTCAATTTTGGGCAAATGCTCATTCCTAAAAAGTCTTTGGGATTGACATCTAATTGATTCAATTTCTGCAGTACATGTATGTTGTCTGGCAGTATGTTTGAAGAGACCTTGCTTGATGCGAATTAATATTTTCGTACGCAAAATGGATAGAGGTTTTGTGGAGAACCTGGACGAAGCGGTGCTTGTAAGGATTTTTGTGCAGTGCACGAAGCGGTGCTTGTAAGGATTTTTGTGCAGTGCATACAGTGCATGTACTTAATATATTGTTTTCATTTTCGTGCATGAACATCGACGGTGATTGCGGCTAGTTAACGGGGGATGCTTGCTCCCGGGTACCTGGTCCCACCTCTAGCTTGCTAGGGGTCTGTCGATGCTCAATTTGGTGCTTTATTGTGAGTGCTGTTTAGATTATCGTCAGGATCTTCTTTAACTCATTTTTAAGGATTTTTGTGCATTTTTGGAATTCAGTGGATGTAAGGTAGTTCAAGACCAGTCATCATTATGAATACCCAAGGACTCAATAAAACATTTGTGGGTATCAAGTATTTCAAAATCAGATAAATTTGCAGGTGCGTATGTTGAATTTCCAGGTGCTGAATGTGACCCCATATCCTCAACTCTCAAATTACTGAAATGAATTTTGGCTGTGTTTGAAAATCACTAGTACTTTTGCTGGAAGCATCACTGATGAGGATATTACTATCCGAAACATGTGTCTGGCGCATTAAAATTGGTTTAATATTTTCTTTAAAAGGATTAAGAGTTGGAACATTTCCGTATAATTGCAAACGAACATAAAATTGTCAAAGAAATCCCAATACAACGTTTTTTGAAGATATTACCAATTATGTAAATAGAAGAAAAACTTAATGTTTTCCAAAGCTATTGTTTTCTGTATGTTGGAGAGATTAAGTATGAATCATCAGGATATTAGCATCATTGTCTCGTCATAAATTCATTTGCATATCTTAATGACGAGTGTTCATCCTTTATGTCTAAATTGCAAAGATCCGATGTAAATTATTACTTGATTATTTTGTACGTAATAGTTGTAGCGTCGATTTGTGGAATAAGTGCATGAACCCAAATATTATTATACATGTTATTTAAGGCCATCCAAAATAAATTCTATGTTTAACGAACACCGCTCGCGCAGATTTCGGAAACTTTTTCAAAAATGAAAAACAAATTCTTTGTCCGATCCGGATTTTCGTAAGAAACCGTCACAGTTCTATTTGTTACATTCATATTTATCGTTTCAATGAAGAAAATCAGGGGAGTTCAAACATCTTTTTTGTCTTTCTGAAATGTTTTAGTCTTCACAAATGAATATTAGTCTTTAAAAATTGCGAGGATTGATGTGTAATGTAGTACAGAAAGGTTGCGTAGTATTCTGATACAACACCGACTGCATAGAAATCAAAGAGAAGTGATTGTTATCGTTGCTCATTTGATGTATACTTAAGTACAGGTAAAAATAGAGTGATACATAAAACACTTCTATGAAGTTTAATTATCCTTCTAGATTTAAGTTGAAATTACTAAAATTCTAATCTCGAAGTGTCACAAATACATTCCTGAATAAAAGTTTTGCTTTTTGTTATCTACCTCCATTCTGCTCTCCCCCTGATATCCCCAACATTCCCCCTAATGAAAGCTGATATCCTATGATTATTTTATTTCATCAGACAGACGCCAGCTACAAGCTTGACGCTTAGAGAGAATGGTTAGAAAATGTGTCTCTTTGAGTCTAATTGGGCATAATTATCTCTATATTTTCATGTAAATTCGCTGAAGAGGACTAGGCAATTTTTAATCAATTTAATATCTAATTATCCATTACTATATTGAATTTGAAGCAAGAATTTTGTTCGAAAATTTCGTTTGTTTTTCCCCTCTCCCTTTAAAGAATGAACCTGGACGTAAAAAGTCTTTCATTCTGATATTTCAATATTCCTCTTTAAAAAGTTTAATATTTTTCAAACACATCGGACCAATCTTAAAGGAATTATTAAGGTTAGAATACGGTGAGTTTAAGTTTTGCTGTCCCACAAAAAGTCAATTTTAGATCGCTACCTACTTTTTTATATCTATTTTACAATAGAATTCTACAGGAATTAGGCGACGACCATTTGATCCCGAGGGAGAGGGGCTGGCAATTTTTCGAGTCAGAGTATTTATTTTCAACGCAGGGCCGGCCGGATTATTTTCCATTAACTCAAGGTCAGAATATTTATTTTCAACCTGAGGCAATCCTGACAAACAAATAAAAAAAAAACCCTCAAGAATATATGCACACATACAAACACCCTCACACATCCTGGTTATATCAATTAAATATTACAGCACATCACATTGGGAGAGGGGTATGCAAGTTGGTAGTTGATGTGTAATGTATTATAGACATTCCTATAAGCCCTGAAGCTTATCAAATATGCATTTTTGTTTTTATACTTGCGATTGTAATACTGTGTAAATGTATAAATAGCACTTCATATAAATTTTTGTGGACGGGCGAGCGAAGCAAACTTGAATTTTTAAATTGTAAGGCGAGCGAAGCTAGTCTAGAAATTTTGGAATTTTGAACACATATGTTGGCCAGAATATTTATGTCCTCGACAAAGAGGGTCAGATTATTTATTTTCAACATTTTCTAGGTCAGAATATTTATTTCCAAAAAACTGCCAGCTCCAACCTCAGGATTAAATGGTCGTCCCCATCGTTATTAATCGGTTTCTTTCATACGGCAGTCTGTCGATTGGTCATGATTATTAAGCGATCAAATTGCACAGAGGTCCAAGATTTTGAAAATCATATACTTCACTGATGTAAAGCAGATGCATATACCATCGGGTACCTACATCCCGTCATGGCGACAGGTGTTACCGATTCGTATGTTTAAACCTCCAATATCAATAAATAATACAGTTCATTTTGGATTTGTACAATCAAGGTGAAGATAATGTTAAGATCAAGAAATGGGAATATGTATATGATCATAAAATCGATTTGGAACACTATATTTCAACCGAATCCAAAAGGACGATGATGTACCGGAAATTTAGGTACCAAAAATCTTAGCTCAAATACTGGTACCTACTTCCTTATCATTTTCATAATCACAACATACACTGTACATTTAACAATCAATTTTGAAATTACGTAATTTCCAGCATTCATCCATACACAATTCTCACGTTAAGCGTACGAATCCAGCATGCACTGTGTTAGTGTGTAAAGATACGAGTCGGCATGACGGGATGTAGGTACTCGATGGTACGTGTATCTGCTTTACACCAGTGATAATTATCGAATTTAAGAGGAGATACAAACTTTATCTACTATTGCATGCGTATTTATAAATTCATGTCTCAAATTTCCTGCTCAAGTCAGAACAAGATTCATGAGAATTTGTACGAATGAAAAGGACAGATGTTCCAACTCGAGGCTTTAATTGACGGAAAAATTATAAAGAAGAAATTATAAGAATCATAAAGAGTCAGACATATGAATTGCACATTTTATATAATGATAACAAACTTTTCTACATACACTTCGCTACGGATAGATTTGCCAATCCGAAGGGGAGTCGTAGCAATTCGGGGCCATTTTTATGATGAAAATAGTTTAACGGTTTGATACGACTAACATACGGATTGCTACGACTCCCCTACGGGTTGATACGGATAGCAACAGATTCGACAAGGAAAGGCTACATGTACGGATAACTACGGTTTGGATCTTTGTATTTCTTTCGAAACTAGCATTCTTCGGTCAATATTTGAGAGAAAGGAGGGGATCTCCGACAACATTAGGCTGCAGCACCCACAGCAAAGCTAAAAACATCCAATGCAAAAACACAGAGCAGACACTCACATAAAAAAGGCGCAAAAGGGACAAGGAACACCGACTTAGGACGGCCATCTGCCACGCAAGTAGCAGACGGTATTGTTATCCGGATTACGTGCGCACAACCCTCCCACTTTTCCGATTACCAAGAGGTCTCGAAGAACGCACAATTAGGGTGAAATATAACCTCACTATAAGATGAAAATACAAACAGACAGCATGACACAGGGCCAAAGAAACACACAGATGGATATGTACATTTGTAAATGGAATAAAAAAAAACAGAAGGCATACGAAATACAGTCCGTGCTCTGCTGTATGTAGCGAGCTCATGCATGTGATCACTCGAGGAGTCCGACTGACATTCAGAGAGGACATATTGTCGGGGCCCTGTCCTCTGTAAAGAGGTTTGGACAGGGCCCGTCATGATGTCATGTCGTCACAGTGCAATTCATTAGAACACATGAGTCAATATCAATATATGACTTAATACCTCAACCATTCGTTTTCACATAATCATGAAACCCTAAAACGGATACAAAACAAGTGAAATCTTCTCATCTTGAAAGAATTTGGTGTTTTAGAAAATAAAAAAGTAGAAATTTTGAGCCTTGGCACAAGTCATGGCTATATGTGCACGAGTCCGTACCTATCCTTACGCGTGTCGTATCAAAGTTGGGACGACATCCGGAGCAATCCGTAGCTATACGAACTCGATTCGTATTAATCCGTAACGGAGTCCTAGGTTCATGGTTCACCGAACATTTGCGTCCCGACTCGCCACGGATAGATCTGCTTTGATATTGTAGCTAAGTCCTGACTAGATCCGTAAAAGTGTGAAGGGGGCTTACGTGCATGTAAGATACTTACTGTACCAAGGGTAAAATTTTGAGCAAATGACATCGGGAATGTTAAGACAATGCATTGAAAATATAAAACACTACATTTTTTGTTCACAAGGATGTTATATATTCTATTATAGTACCATTAAAAACACGGATTTGATATTTTATCCGTTTGCCTTGTCTGCACGATGTTGCTAGCAAGTGTTGCTTACTCTCCTCGGGCACTTCCTCTCATTTCTTTTGGAGATTAATTTTTGCCCCCTCCCTCCCCTGTAAAATATTTGATTGCTTTGTTTCATGTTGCATTTCCAAGGTTTCATAAGCTAATGAATTGTGATTTTGAAATTATGATTTTGGTTTATATTAACCTCAAATTGCTCAAGGCTTTTATTGAACAAAAGGGACCCTGATCAAGATACCATATTCAACGAATTTTGCAACATTTTCCTTTTTTTTTTTAACTTTTGTTTGGACTAATTAAGCCTGTTTTATCATTAAAGTAGGCTCTCTTGGAAGACAAAAACTAAAGTAAAGTACATGTTCATTACTATCAAATGAGAATTAAAGATTAAACATCAATCACTGTGTTATGCAAAGTAATACTATTGTTGCGACAAGTTGGAAATTGCAATGTAGGAGTCTTGGATAAGAGACCTGGTCTCACTCCAAGTTTGGGAACCTATTTCTGCTCACATGGTATGCTGTTTTTATCTCGTACTGTTCGTTATCTGTTATTGCATGCTTTATGGATTTCGGAAAAGGGATATAGGTTATAATAAGTTAAAGAAGATCCTGACGATAATCTCAAGAACACTAAAATAGTGCACAAAACCGAGCATCGACTGACCCCTAGCAAGCAAGAGGTTGGACCTGGTGCCTGGGAGGAGTAAGCATCCCCTGTTTGGCTAGCCACACCCGCTGTCGATGCTCACGCACGAAAATGAAAATAATTTCTAAAATGCATGCACTGTCTGAGGTTATGTCTATATAGAAAGTGCTATGGCGACCATGTCAGGGAAACATATTCAAAACACGTACTGTCAAACCCCTCGCTGGAACTTTTTTACGAGCTCCACACGGCAAAGGGTATAAGTGTTACACAAATTACATGGAGGGTAATCTCGGAACGCAGAACGATCGGGTTTTTTATAATTTCGTGTGATGTAGATTATTTATCACAAAAAGAAGAATGTGATGCAGTGAAAGCTATGAGTTTTATCCAAAAGAAGAGAATAATATATTTTGATCAAGCTGAAAAAAAAACGATCGATGTGATTCATGTAGACGAAAGTGAAAGTAGAACGCCGATCGTTTTTATGCGTTATTAAAAGGTAATATTCACCTTATTTTGGATACAACTCACAGCTAAGACATTCTTACACTGCATCTCATTCCCCTTTTTGTTACAAATGATCTATATTGCACAAAAATTTAGAAAAAAACCGGTTGTTCTGCGTTGCGAGATTACCCACCGTGAAAAAGTTAAAGGAGATCCTGACGATAATCTCAACAGCACTCACAATAGTGCACAAAACCGAACATCGACGGACCCCTAGCAAGCTAGAGGCTAGACCAGGTGCCCAGGAGGAGTAAGTATCCCCTGTTTGGCTAACCGCACCCGCCTTCGATGCTCACGCAAGAAAATGAAAATAACATCTAAAATTGGAGAATGGTTGTATCCATATTATGCAATTCCCATCATTTTGTGTTCGGCGAGTTGATTATATTTACTTTTTATACATGTACAGTTGGAATAATTTCTTTATTAAAAAAATACAAATGTTTTTGATCAAAATAAGTTCTTGGTTGAACAAAAAATATATTTAAAATTACGTTTCGTTGCATAGAAGAAACATGAAATGATGAACAAAATATCTCAATAATCTTGTGTCCTAGAATTCATATTCCCTATTTAGAGTACCCTTTCGAACTGAAAAAAAAAAACAAAATAAAACAGGAAACAGAAATTTGAGAAACTACAATTATGGAAAACAACTTGCGTTACTTGTCTTTCTGTTCTTTATTTTTTCTTGAAAGTAGAAGCTAAAAAGGTTTAAATGTGGGAATGTTAAAACGGTTTCTCAGAAATATTTCGGTAATAAATTGTGTTTCGTTTTATAGCTCCTATTTTCGTACTTGAAATTCTCATGTTTCATCTGTTTATATTTGGTTTACATAACTATTACACACAATTTCTTGAAATGGAGTTTTCTCAAGAAGGTAGTTCTACGAAAGGGAGTTGGGAACATTTTAATTCTCTTGATTATATTTGCTTCACTGCTTTTGAAATATAGCTTATTCTAATAATAATAACTGACAGAAAAATTTAAGAACCAGTTTATCTTGACCGCAGATTTAGAAATAAAAAAAATGAATTTTTAAATAACTTTATCTTTTCATTTCGTTTCACTGCAGTGGACATAAATCGTCAAAAAGCACATACTTTAAACTGGCAGGAACTGAATATAGTTGATGTGTACAATTTTCGGATCATATGATGCTTTTAATCCAACATCTTTCAATACAAAGACCTTAACCATAAAATTAAAATTATTCAAGGTTTCCCCTCCTTTATCACGTAACCACAAATGTAAAGCTATACAAAAAATAAGCTTTTGACGTTTAATCTGTATGGAAATTCTCTCACAGCATTTCAACGATTTCTTTAAATGCAATTTCCAGTCTGAAAATGGGATTGTAATTCTCTCTTTCTTTTTAAAGAGTTAGCTATACGGAATGCTGATTAAGTAACGCAAACAGACGTCAGAAAACGCTAGCGAAATGCATTTAATTCAAGATAATGAGAGTTGGTGCAAAATTATTGAGACACCAATGTCACCTTAATCTTCATTGAACATAAATTTGCCCTTAAAAGAACTGATAATTGGGGAAAGTCTTCATAATAGGCAGTAGACATTCGATCTCTAAGCAGGGTCAAACCGTCAGACCACATATGAGAATATCTGTAATGACATATTTCCAAGGCTTAAGAAGATGCCTGCCAGACTCAACACATCCATTAGCTCTATACTTGTCGTATCTTTCGCAGAATTAACGTCTTTTTCAGCTGGATAAGGGCAATATGACTTAATTACGTGTTTTGTAGATATGATGCCTTCGCTAGTACATCAGACTAATTTGTTTTTATGAGATATTTGCCCTAAGTCAAAGTAATCTTCGTTTATTTTACCAACACACTGCGTCTCAATTATGGTAAAACAAACAGTGAACAAATTCAAAAAGAGAGATAAAAAAAATAAACAATATACCTGTTTCAACTTCTCTAATGAACCATCTTCATATATATGTAGCGTTGCATTTTTTTCAGATCCCATTATTCTTTTTTCTTATTGTCATATAAATGTATACATTATTATGAATAACTATGTTTAAACTAAACTAATGAACCATCTCCAGTGCAAGTGCAGAAGGCACTGTAGAATGAATTGTAGGTAGCACTGTTAAAACGTGTCGTGCTTATTATTTACATATGTCACATGTTTCATAAACCGTATATGAGCACCAGACACGCATGTCTCAAATAATGAATCCTCATCAGTTGTACTTTGTGCCAAAATGATTCAAAATGTAAATAAAGTTCAATGTAGCGCCCTCTGGTTTCCTATCGAGATTTCAAGTAAACAAAAACAGAATTCCTGAACCAGAAAAAGGTAAAACCAATCCCCCAGAAACCATTTTGCATATGAGCAAACTCGAATCCACGATGAAGATGCAATGAGATGTCTAGGCAGAGTAATAATCTCCTGTTGCTAGAAACACTCGTCATTTTGTTATGCGAAGAAGTGAAGTGCGATACATGTGTAGAATACGTTGTTATTAAATCACGGTTCTAGCCTACCATTATTGGAAATGGGATGTTTAATGTTTTAAAAAGGAAATGAAACGTCAATCAATCAAGTTCTTTTCAGCTGATGTAGGGAATACGAAGATGACTCAAAGAGGAGAAAACCATATCGATGCGTCATTTCGTTCAGCCATAATTGATAGAAATATGTAGCGAGCTCTACCCGTATATTCGCTCGATTTCTCAACAGTTAGTATGATGTTGCAAGACATCTAGATGCCACTACTGTGTCGTATACAGGAACTACTTCAAATGTTAAACGTCTTCAATAGCATAATTTAAGAACAGGTACAATTTGCAGCATGGATCAGACATGCACGTTTCGGGTACTTAACCCTTGTCAGTGATCCTCAATCTAAATGCAATATGGCCAAATATTGAGGAAGTTACTATGTCCAAAAATGTACCGAAATACGTAGCAGGATTTGTAGTTAAATTGATTTCATCTGGTTTTATGTTCAGTTTATTAGGATCTAATCTGAAGAAGGATGTCGGTCCATACCGGTAACGTACCATGAAAGAGATGACGTGCTTCCCCTCCCTCTTTCTGTTATATGATGTTGAAATAAAAAAAAAAAAACAATATAGAATCATAGTGTCTATAAATAAAAAGAATTGATCGAATTTCTCACCCTTTAACCTCCTCTTTGGAATATCTTTTGGATTAATTAATCTATTGATTTTATCTATTCATTTTATTTAATCTATCTATGAACTTCAACCTCATTCATCTATTAATAAATTTATTTATTTAAATCTAGTATTTTTCATAAATTCAAATTCTTATATAAATTACCAGTTAAACTGGCCTTACTTCAGCATCAATTACGTTTTACATCGGGGAAGCATTGCACTTCCAAAGTTAATAGATAGTGGTTGTTTTGATGTGTTACTTATACATGTACCAGGCCCGTTTCCAAACCGTGTTACAAACGAAGATTTCATAAGAGGATCCAAGGAATTTTATGGGGGAGGGGGTTGATAGTATTGTAAGATAGTCAGTCAGTCACAGTCAGTCAGAGTGCAATTCTTAAGAATGCACTGGTACAAGGATGTAGATTGGTCCAGTGCCAATCCAAGTGTCCGTCTGGTGACAGAAGGATCATATATCCACGGTATAAAAGGCGTTTGATGATTCTAACACAATTTCGATGGTAATTCTGTCTCTTTGATCCTTCTTATATTGTTAATTAAGTCAGATACGCATAAATGCATCTTTCGCGATAGGATACTAGCAGTAGGTTCCAGTGAGTATTTTTTTTTATAATTACTAGAATAAACATACATTTATATTTTTCAAAGATAATAATTATATGATCTTAGGTCACAGCCAAGACAGTATAACTGTATCAAACACTATTCAAGTAAAATTGCAAGTGCAAAATGCGGGGACGATACTTGACAAAATAAACACCAGATTATTGGCCTTTTGCAATTGGTTATATGGAGTTGTTGACAGTTGGTGAAATAAAAGAGTAAGCAACGATATATCATCCCTTTTCCTATTTCCATGGTTAATTTGACAGGTAATTAAATGTGTTATTATTGGAGAACCATCAGGGTTAGCCTACATAACGAAAACACTTGAAATAATAAAAATGAAATGAATAAACAATTTGTATATTGAAAATTATTATCTGCACAATGATGGTATCATAAAATTGAATGATGGAAAATGCAGACTGAAAGCAAGAAAGCTTTGAATAATAAGTCAATTTAAATACTTTTTTGTGTATTTCATTCTCTACGGTTATTTGCCATTCTGAATTCATTGAAAAGAGCGAAAAAAACTCACAACCAAACGAAAATTAATGAAGTGTTCCAACTCTTCACCTTCTTGAAGAAAAATTCAAACTAATTTTAATGCACCAGACACGTGTTTCGTTTAGTAAATCATCACCAATGGTACTTAATTGAATGTCGATGTGATTTGCAGAATCAGCCAAATGTATTTAACTAGCGATCTCTAGTTAAAATACATTAAATATTCCACATATATGAACAGAATTCAAACTTAAGTCCTTTGTGTTCGCCATGTCAAAAGACAACAACAGTACTTAGTATTCCTTACACTGACATGGTTTCAAGTATAAACGATTCAAATGTATATTTTAAGATCTCATTTATTTCAATCTACTTTAATCGATTTTTTCTTCAAATCCTTCTGTTTTCTTTAGCACAATTTTATCGATTTTTTCTTCAAATCCTTGTGTTTTCTTTAACACAATCGTATCTACTGTTTATTTCAACAGATATTGTAGATAGATTAATCTCTATATTGGAGCGAAATTAACATTAACAAAAACACATCTTTAAAAAACAAGTTAAAAGTCATGTTTGTAAAACATTAATGCCCCCTACCCCTTCTGTGATTAAAGTCCGTCACAACTTTATACTTGCATTGATACAACCTATGGGGGTATAAAGTAACAGTGTAATGAAAAAAGTCAAAGAAGTATAACTGTCAGGAGGACCTGTATGTACAGCATTTATGCTTTGTTAAAGCTCTTCTTCTAATAAACTTCTACAAGGTAATTAATAGTATTCTATTAAATAATCATATTCAACAAACCTGATACTGAACAGAATGTTGGTAAATTTTCCAACCAAAATTCAAGGGGCATAACTTGGTCAAATTCTTTTTTATCGGACCCAAATATGAACTTGACCCAGAATTTTGTTTGATGTGTCTGTATACAAAATTTCATTTCAATATGTGAATCCATTCTTGAGATATTGAACGGAAACTGATGTCGCGGACCGACCGACAGACCGACCGACCCACCGACAGCGGCAAACCTATATGTCCCCTCTTCTTCGAAGGGGGCATAAAAGACATAAGAAGTCAAGTTTTCTGAATGATTTCAA